>JAUMIR010000004.1:36165000-37415000 GCA_030847615.1 Gambelia wislizenii
TGGAATGATTGGAGACAATTCAAACCTGTCTTGGCTTAACTGAGTCCTGCCTGCCATGGAAATCTGTTTTTCTGGCATAGCAATTCCGGTCAGAAATTGCTCCTGGGTGTGTAACAATGTTTGTTCCTGGATGGCAGAAAAGCTCTAACTAGTCAGCAAGCCCTTAGTAGGGGCTGTTTTAGCAAAGGTAGAGAATATTTGACCTCCAGGGGTTTGGGACTTCAACTCTCAGAAACTCCATGTACCATAATCATCAAAAATAAATTATAGTCCCAATTCATTTAGACCCAGGGGAGGCTTTTTTGAAACAGGAAGCAAAAAGGAAGTGACTTCCTCTCCCTTTCTGCTGTTAACAAAGGCCTATCCTGAGCCTATAATGGCTCACAATACCTAAAAACATGGCAAAATACCCCCATGCTTCCTAGAGGGGGATTCAGACCTCCAAGGTCTCCTAGGGGAAAATACTGCCCCCTAGGCCTCCACAGTGGCCCATTCCTGATCTAGAGGGTCTAAGGTTTTCCACAAACAACGTGAGTCCTGGTGGCACAGTGGTTAAATCCCAGTACTGCAGTCACAACATTGTGCATTTTATCCTACAGGGCTCCAAGGTTGACTCAGCCTTCCATCCTTCTGTAGGTCGGTAAAATGAGTACCCGGCTTGAAGTGCTTTGGCACTGATAAGTGGTATAGAAATAGAAGTGCTATTGCTATTGATGAATCAAGGACTGAAAGGTTGACAGCATCAGGACCTTTCAATTATGATGTGATGGCAACATCTGTCATCCTGCTACTCCAGCATCTCTGTTCCTTCTGACTATATGTGTAATTCCCATGGTAGCCAGGGAGAACATGGATTTCCCTAGCAACAACATTTTATCTTGAGCTGCCCTATGTTGGGATGACCTGGGTCTTGTCTATACAAGAAGAAATAATGCACATGCCTGCACATTATAGGCAATTCTCCGCAGTGTTCTTTTGTCTCCACAGCATTTTATTAAAAAAGATAGTATGGGAAGCTCTCCACCATGATGTTCACACCATGATGTGTCATTTTGCATAGTGGGGGGCGACGAGGAAGACAAAGGGAATCTGGCAGGGCCCGGAGACAATGAGGAGGGTGGCCACCATGAGGAAAAGGAGAGCCGCCCGCCCTTCACCTAGCCCAGTGGCAGTGGCCTCCAATTCTGGCTGCAAAAGGATGGGAGCTACCTGGCCAGTCACTGGGAAAAGGAAGAGGAGGGCAGCTGTTTGCTGCTCCAGCTTCATCTTGCCTTCCCAGGCTGGGCTGTGCCTTCTCTCATGTCTGTCTGCCAAAAACACTTTGGGATGGATCCAGGCTAGGTTGGATGTAGATTCCATTGAAACAAATGGACTAAACAAAGGTATTGCTTTCAATGGGAGCTAAGTGTAACTTACTTCCTCTGGCCTCAGCCCTTCCAAATGGGTCCTGTGTATCAGACCATGGAGATCAGAAGGACTTATTTCCAAGTAAGCGTAAGCAGATTGCAGTCTTGAGCTTTCTGTTTGAAATACTGGACTTATAATTATTCCAAAAAGTAATTTTTTTTGAAATAGAAATGTAATATGGAAATGTTTCACATTCTGGGATGCTAAAATTTATCCATTTATTTTTACAGTCGTTAATGCATTTGGCACAGTCTGTTACCATACACTACTTTTTGTTGTTGTTAAATAAATGAGTATTTATTATACTGCTTTCAGAATAACTTTCATCTTTCATTTCCCTTGTGGCACATGTTGAGAAATCATGCCATCTGTCAATGCTCTTGGAAACTCTTCCTGTGCACAGGTAGTCAATTAAAAACAATATTTATTCAGGATGGGTAAAAGAGCTTTACAAAAAACTGGAAAGGATCATTAGTTTCTACCTGCAAACTCTTATTAGGTGCATATGGTGTCTCTGTGAATACTGCAACTGATTCAATTAGACTCTCCTGCAATTCCCATTACTATTACAGCTACTAATGGTTTGTGAGCTTTGATTAAAATGAAGCTTGTTACCCAGTCAGAGGCTGTATTAAATGGAAAGTAAAAGAAAGAGAAATTGGGCAATAACTGGCAAAGTGCTGCTCACTAGGGCAACAACATTCACAAAATCCACAACAGCATTATGCCATCAACCTGTTCCAAAATCAAATACTCACAAGTGCAACTGGTCACACATGTCAGGTATTGGACACTTACAGAGCAATCCTGTATATGTCTAGGTAGAAGCAAGTCCCACTGAGTTCAATGGGATTTATTTCCAGATACGTCTATATTTATCTGGAAATACAGTATGACCTACATATCTGAGGGGAAATACATCCCCTGAGTTACTGCAGATAGCAGAAATCACAGATAATAGCAAACCCTATATTTCTGGCAGAATCACACAATTGCACTGGTGGAGCTAGAAAATGCCTAGAGAGAAGATTATTACTTTTTGGACATAGGTAAGTAAAATCGCAGGTACAGGTCCCGTGGATATGGGAGTTGTACACATACTTGCAGCCTAAAAAGGTAATTATTGGCATGCATGACCAAATTTATTTATTACATTTCTATATTGTACCAGAAGCACAAAGCTCCCGGGATAGTCAGCAAGATATTGAAAACAATACAACTCATAAACAAAAGTAAAATGATGGATGGGGGGAACAACAGCAGACAAAAACAAATTAATGAATACAAAAAATAAAGATAACTTGAAGAAGGGATGGGCAGCTTGTGGCCCTCCAGATGTTGCTGAACTGCAACTCCCATCAGCTAATGCTAGCCTGGTAACTGATTTGAGATCTGCAGTCCAGGCAACATCTGGAAGACCATAGGTTCCCCACCACTGACCTTAAGATTCATAGTGGCTTAAATGGATTAAAAAAACAAAACAAAAACCTTCCTCAGTTCTAAAATTAAAAGATCTAAAGACCTAGAGAAATGCCCCCCCATGTCTTTGCCCTATGCCAAAAATATAAATATGGGTGCCAGGTGAGCTTCCTTTGGAAGAGCATTTCAAAGTTTCAGTGCTGTGACTCAGAAAGTACAGAGTTTGGAAAAGTTACTTATCTCAATTACAACTCCTAGATCTCCCTCGCCAGCATGACCACTAGCAACAGTAGAGTGGTTCTGTAAGCTTTAGTCCAAAAACCAAAAAGGAACATTTTAAAGCTCTTAGAAGCCATGAAAAACTGCAGGAGAGCCATAATGATCTTAGCAATGAGGCACATGTGCCTTAAACCTCATCCTAACCCACTCCATCCAACCTATATTTGAGTTAGAACAGCACTAAGACCTTATTCTCCCTAGTGGTAAATCACTGCACAACTGACAACAGTCTGATTTTCTAAGACTTTTGGTTCCTACTGTTGTTGTCTTTAGTACCCATTAATTTTCCTTCACAGTCACTCTTTTCCACACCTTATAGCTTCATATGTGGCCACCTACTTACTGCCATGGCCAAAATAAGCCATGTGAAAGTCAGGGGCAGAATTTAAGGAAATGGTTAAAACAATTAATGACTATTAATGGAAATTAATGTACCAAGAAGTTGGGAATGAAAGAGTTTGTCTTGACAAGAAAAGCAGAGTGTTTTATTTTCAGATTAAGCAGGTAATACAAAGCATTTAATCAAGTTTTATCCTTTGTGAATTTAAATATATAGTACAATTCAAAACATGCCCATCTGGGTTTTTTTATTTTAAATAATTTTATTAAATGTTCCAATTGCATTGCAAATATAATATGCCAATCAGCTCCTTCTTCCCTCCTCCCACCTCCAAATCTTATTGAGGCTCACTAAGGGTTTGTTTGTTTGTTACACCATAGAAATCTAAATGCTTGATATAGACATGGTATGCTGTTTGATGGAATCAAGACAAAGAATATAGTAATGTTTTGAACCTGAGCTGTCAGCCATTTTGGGTAACTTTCAAATAGGTTTTTTCCCCTCTCTTGAATGACTAGTTATGAACCAATTTTGACTCAACCTGATATGTAGACTTCAGCCAACATCCCAAGCATTTTCATGAAAGTTTAGGACTGATCAGCAAAGTCTGGCTTTTTCCTGAAAATTGCTGGTTTCAGTCCATTTTGCACAAAATTTGGAAAACTGGATATGGAAATTTGAAACACATTTCAAGAATTGTAGGTGCTATCACTCAAACTTGCTTCATTTAGATCATATGTAAAATCATCGACAGCAGTCTAGGCAACACCAGCTGAATTCCTTAATGTTGTTGTTTCCCAAAGTGTGAGCAGGAAATGTAGAAATGAGATACTTTAATGACATGACAAATCTGCCTGATACCATAGGAACAGGTGATAGCAAAGACAGAAACCAAGAATGTAGTTGTAGAACTGGATTAGTGGAAGGCACAGCAAACTGAAAGATGAGATGGCCTTGCACTAGACCACTGTGGTTTCTGAACTTTGTTCCTCCAGGTGTTTTGGACTTCAGCTCCCAGGAACCCCAGCCAGTTTATCCAGTGGTTAGGAATTCTGGGAACGGCAGTCCAAAACACCTGAAGGACCAAAGTTTGGGAACCACTGTTCTAGAGCTACCTCCCCCACGTGGTGGTCTCAAGATTTTCAAAACAGCCATAGGAGACAGTCGAAATTCACAAAATGCAGGGTTGACAAACTAGAAGTAGCTATTAAGTGGTGGTCCTTGGATTGGTGCCAGTCCCAGAGTGATTGGCTGACAATCCCTGGTGAACTTCCCAGAAAGAAGGAAACTATTTGTGCCATTGGGCACAATTTTGGTGTTGGTGCCTGGTACATTTGGGGGGAAATGATGTTCTCCCACATCAGAGAAGCCATGATCAACAAGCCTTAGCAAGCCTCAATCTAGGACAAAACTAGTCCAGCAACAGAGTGGCATGCAACCCCAAAACTGTTTTTGTGGTCTATAAGTCCCCACTCCTAACCACCCTTTTCTAGCCCCAAAAATACCGGTAAATACATAAATAAGGTGAATTGTGACTGACTAATTAATTAACACCAGTTTTTCAAACCCAGAATCAGACTTACAGACACTTCCAGTTTTGTTTTTCTCCATCTTTTGGCATTTCTAGCAGCCTGTGTGGCCTACAGAGGGTCCAAAGGACAGAAAATTGGACCTACCAATGTTGACCATCCCTGACCTAGTTAGCTCTGTTCATTTGTTGATGTGGAATGTAGCATCTTCCAGTGGGCTCTGGAACTGGGCATTCACTCAGCTTCCAGGACCCAAGGGCCTAGAATATTGTGTCTTGTTTTGGGGACCACAGATATTGACAAGCTGGAACAAGCTTGTTTTCTGCTGCTCCAGAGACCAGAACTCAAACCAGTGGATTCAAATTACAAGAAAAGAGATTCCACCTAAACATTGAGAAGAACTTATTGACAGTAAGAGCTGTTCAACAGTGGAATCGGCTGCCTCTAAGGATGGTGGTCTCTCTTTCTTTGGAGATCTTTAAAGAGAGGTTGCATGGCCATCTCTCATGGATGCTTCAGCTGTATATTCCTGCATGGCAAGGGGTTGGACTAGATGGCCCTTGAGGTCCCTCTCAACTCTGTGATTCCAAGTACTCCAGATCAGCATTCAGCACCTAAGCATATTGTAACAAACATTATGTTTATTTACTGTGGACCCTTTCACACTACACACTTATAGCACTATTATTCCACTTTAACAACCATGCCTGCATCCTGTGGAACCCTAGATTTTATTCTTTGGTGAGACACTAGAACTCTCTGACTGAGAATTCTAAATACTCCCTGCCTAAACTGAGAAGCTCAGGGCTTCATGGGGTGTTGCCATGGCAGTTAAAGTAGAAGCATAGTGCTGTACCATAATCCTCTCTGGCTTTTCTTCGCAAACGAAGATTCAGGACGGACTCATCCCGCGCTTTCTGCAAGCACACTGATGACTAAAAAGGCCAATCCGAGATAAACAAGTCCGGCTGTACTATAATAGTGTAGTGTGAAAGCTCCTTAGGAGAAGGAGAAATCACATTTAGCAAGATACCCTACAAAGGCAAAACTAGAAGTACAGCAGGACCCCCGGTATCCACTGATTCATTATCCACTGATCCAGCTATTTGTGGGACACAAAACAGCACACCTACCAGAGTCTTCCTAGAAAATGCTTAGAAAGGCATCCTCTCTAGAAGTTTTCTAGCTCCTCCAAGGCAACTCTATGGTGTTTTAAACTGGAAATCCCAATATTTTCAATGGTGTTCACTGTTATCTGTGGTTTTCGGTATCTGTGCCCACTCCCGGGAACCAATTCCCCAGAGATACGGGGGTCCTACTGTACTCCAAACACTACTCCATAGAACAAAAAACAGAGGAGCCATTGGACTGTTCCATTACAGTCCTCTTGAGGACTCAAACCTGACAGTGAACTCCGGTCCCACCATTAGGTAACAGCAGTGGCACCCTCCCTGACCATATTCCTCCCCAGTTCCCTGGCATTTCCCTTCTCTCGGAGGATGGTCAGAGCTGTGTGTGCCACACAGCCTGTTCTGTTCCCTCAACTTGTTTGCTTCCTTTAGGTTTGGCAGAGGACCTTAACCCATGGCCAGTGTTCAAGTAAGGCTCAAAGTGCCAGTACGGTCAGCTTCTGAATGCAAAAGGGAAGATGGGCATCTTGTCTTTTGCCTCAGGCAGCAAAAAATGATGGACTCCCCTTGCCTGGAACTCAAAGAAGGACCACATTTCCCCCAAATGGACTTTCGACTGCATCTTTTTTTTGTTTTGTGGATTCTTGACAAGCCAAGCCAGACAATGACGTGGAGAGAACAGCTAGAGTCTCAGTACTGGGAAAGGATTGGGGGAAAGAATGGGAGGGAAAAAGCTGAGCAGATCTTGGAGAGGAAGCTCACTGGAAAAAGATTTATTTTTCTAAAAAAGCGAACATCCCCATGCGAGTGGGCGAAAGTTAACGGTACTTTAGAGAACTGGGGAAAGGGAAAAGTTACAGTTTGGGACTCCGGTTCCCAAAATCCCTCCACCAAGTATGGCCAGAGTCTCCCCAAAAGTAACTTAACTAAGCCTTGGGGCTTCTCCCCTCCTCCCTCCGTAGAGCCAGCCAGCAAACCGACCCCAACCAGAGCCCTACACAACAAGCCCCCCTCCACTCTCCCAGTGGAGGGAGGGAGGGAGGGTCCCCCACTTACTCATGGCGGGGCTGGAAGAAGCGCAGAGCTTTCTGCTCCAGTGTGGGTCTCCCGGGCCAAGAAGAGAAAGGGAGCCAGCAGCTCAGCCCTCCATCGCCGAGAGGAGAGGAGAGGAGGGGAAAGGAGGTGGAGGAGGAGGCGCCTCCCGCATTCCGGCGCCGCGGGCTCCGCAACGATGCGCACCCGGCCAAGGAGCCGATTGGGTTTCCCCAAACTGGGTTGGGAACTTGCAACCCTTGGGCATCCACACTAGAGAAATAATCCAAGTCGAAACTGGATTCTTTGCATGGCTCCTTGCTATGGAATCCTGGGATTTGCAGTTTGGGTGAGGCACCACCACTTGGCCAGAGAAGACTCTTTGAAAACTACAAATCACAGGAGTCCATAGGCAGGAGCCATGCTAACAATCCAGTTTCAAATTGGATTGTTTGTGTGGTGTCCTCCAGGGGAAATCCACACGACACAAATAATCCAGTTTGAAACTGGATTGTTTGCATGGCTCCTGCCTATGGACTCCTGGGATTTGTAGTTTGAGTCTCGCCAGCCAGCCAGCCGTTGGACCCTCGCAAGCCAGGATCGGGCCAAAGCCCAGGCAAATGGAAGAGACTGAAATTTCTCCCAGAATCTGCGGGACTCCAAAAAGTTCGTCTCTCACCACCACCACCACCACCACTAAAGTTCATTGGAAAAGAAAACAGAGTGATTATAGTGTGTTTAGATTAAGAGGAGAAATGTACTGTTAGTGTTAGGATCCTTTTATTTTTGTATTAGTAAGAAAAAAGGAATATATATATATATATATATTTGCGTTATTGTTAGGGCCTCTTGTGGTGGGGTGTACTTTTCAGTAGAATGGTCTTATTTCAATAATAATAATAATAAATTCCTAATCCTCCAAAATGCCTTCCTCCGACTTTGGTGTCTGCAGATGCAGCTGAGCAGCGCCACGTTGCTCCAGCCTTGCCTACAGCAGGGAAGGGAAAGGAGGGCTGGGCTGGGCTGGGCTGACCTCTCGCATAACCAGGGGCTGGTCAAGCACGCGAGGTAGTGGCCGAGAAAAACTCCGGGGAGGATGTCCCTGCCAGCCATCATCCGCCCAGTGTATCGCTCACACCGTCGTTTAAGCTTGGCTGCTAAAAAAGCAGCGTGAACTAGTGGTCTCAGCCTTGGAGGCTACGACTCTGGAAAGCAGGGTTCCATGTCCTATGAGGAGTGGCTTAGGGAGCTGGGTATGTTTAGGGGGAATCCACACAGCAGAAATAATCCAGTTTGAAACTGGATTGTTTGCATAGCTCCTTCCTATGGAATCCTGGGATCTGTAGTTTTCAAAGGGCTTCTCTGACAAAGTGTTGGTGCCTCACCCAAAATACAAATCCCAGGATTCCATAGGAAGGAGCCATGCATATAATCCAGTTTCAACTTGGATTATTTCTCTAGTGTGGATGCCCCCCTGGGTCTGGAGAAGAGAAGGTCGAGAGGTGACATGATAGCCATGTTTAAATATCTGAAGGGATGTCATACTGAGGATGGAGCAAGCTTGTTTTCTGCGGCTCCAGAGACTAGGACACGGAGCAATGGGTTCAAACTATAGGAAAAAAGATGCTACCTAAACATTAGGAAGAACTTCCTGACAGTAAGAGCTGTTCGGAAGTGAAATATACTGCCTCGAAGTGTGGTGGGATCTCCTTCTTTGGAGGTTTTTAAGGAGAGGTTGGATGGCCATCTGTTTGGAATGATTTGATTGTGTATTCCTGCATGCCAGGGAGTTGGACTGGATGGCCCTTGAGGTCTCTTCTAGCTCCATGATTCTGATTCCCCTGCTCTGCTATGGAAACTCGCTGGGTGACTTTGGGCAAGTCACACTCTCACAGCCTCAGAGAGAGAGGGAGCAAAGGCAAGCCCTCTCTGAATCAATCTCGCCAAGAACCCCCCCCCTGTGATATTAGGGGTGCCATAAGTCGGAAATGACTTGAAGGGACACAACAAAATGTGCCTTCAAGTTGCCTGTTGATTTATGGTGACCTCATGAATTTCACAGGGTTTTCTTATAGTGGTTCTGCCACCTCTGTCAGTTCCTTACTCTGAAGTATAGCCCACAGTACCTGGTATTCTTTCGTGATCTCCCATCCAAGTATGGTACCAACCAGGGCTGACCCTGCTTAGGTTCCAAGATCAGCCTGGATCTGGTGCTTTTAGGGTATTCAGAGTTTTAGTTTAATATTGTTTTATAAACTTATATATTTTGGTTATATGTATTTGTCAGTTTGCTTTATATTATATTGGGGTTTTTTTGCATTTTATCTGGATAATTTCTTTTACAATTGTGTATTTATTTTTATTATTCCTTCCTTCACTCCCCCCCCCCTCTGTGTGTGCGTCTTTCTCTCTGTGTGTGTCTCGACCTACCTCATAGGGTTATGGTAAGGCAGAGGAGGAAGAGCAATACATGGTGTTTTGAGCTCCATAGAGGAAAGACAGGATATAAAGTAAGCTAATAATGATCATGATTACAGTTGGGACTCTTTCATACATTACGCTAAGTGTTGTGCTTTCAAAATGTTTGCACACATTTATTTATTTACTTACAGTATTTCTATCCCATTCAATTAGTGTAAGATATCTGGGCAGTTACAGTAAAATTAGCTGCATGCAAATTTAAAATGTAAAACACTAAGACAACATTCAAAACAACAAAAATAATTGAAACATTCTAAAAACATAATAACAATTGCATTGTTTAACAAAGTTGAAGTTAGAAGAATATAAAATGTATGTATACACATTGGTTGAAGTCATTAGGCCCCATAAAGCTGTGATAAAAAGCCACATGTTAACTTGGCACCAAAATGAGACCAGTGTTGGTGTCAATCAGGTCTTCAAGTGATGGGCATTCTACAGTTGGGGTGCCACAGCTGAGAAGGCACTTTTCACGTCCTTACACAGCATTGTGTTCCCAGATGGCCCTCCAGCAGATCTCAGTTCTTGGGCAGGCATCTATGGAGAGAGGCACTCCTTCAAATACAGAAGTCTCATGCCAGTGTGAATGTGGCAAACATATACACACACAGTGTTTTCAGACAGACCCATTGCCAGTGCTTGTGAGAGGTGACACGGGGACGTAGGAAGCTCCCTCATCCTGGATCAGACAATTAGTTAACCCAGCTAGTGTCACACTCTGAGTGGCAGAAGTTTTGTCTGGTTTCAGAAAGGATATTGTCTCTGCCTCAGCCACCCCTACCTGAAGATGTCTGGGTTTGAACATGGAAGCTTCTGTATGCATACATGCCCTACACTGATCTACAGCCTTTCTCTACACAACTACAAGGTGGGAATGCTCTTGTGTGGAAGAAATGGGCTGTGTGAACCAGTTCTGATGAGTCTCTCTCTCTCTCTGGCTTTTCTTCGCAAACGAAGATTCAGGAAGGACTCATCCCGTGGTTTCTGCAAGCGCGCTGATGACTGAAAAGGCCAATCCGAGATAAACAAGTCCAGTTGCAGAAAGCACAGCAAAAGGGCCCCTTGGGTAATGTTTCCGGGTTGTGATTCTTTCTGCATTGTCGTTTCTCTTCAAGACCTGTTCGGCGTGAGTTCTCAAATAAGGCTGCAGCATTGTGGATAATGCCTCCCGATGTGAGGCATGCCTCCCGATGTGAGGCCAGGGCGGACCAATGTTGGTGATCAATTTGGCCGAGCCTGAGATGTTGTTTCAGGGAGTCCTTGTATTGCTTTTTTGGAGCTCCCCTCTTACGCTGACCTGTGGCAAGTTCACCATAGAGGACTATTTTTGGGAGGCGATGGTCCTCCATCCTACAAACGTGCCCTGCCCAGCGCAGCTATGTTCTCAATATCATGGCCTCAATGCTGGTAATCCCTGCTTGCTCAAGGACAGCAACGTTCGTCACATAGTCAGTGTGTATACAGCGCTGATGAAAGCGTTCGAGGAGTCGTAGGTGGTGGCGATAGGTGACCCATGTTTCAGATCCATAAAGGAGAATGATGAGTACTGTAATGAGAATTGTGAACACAAGGGGAAAGGAGGTAGTTCCCCCTGCTATGTAAATACAAAATTTGGTAGGAAACCAAGAAAAGAAAGTCATCAGTGTATTCAAGTCACACAAAATTTTCCTTTAAGTGCAATGATAAAGTATTCTTTGTGAGTCAGACGTGTGCATGGTTCTGCACCAGAAAATTTTATTTATTGAAAACAAACTGACATGGTTATAATTTTGTGCTAAAGCTAGTCCTACCATTAGGCTAAAAGAAATACATCTAACATTGTTAACAGACTTGCTATCAAAGAGCAACAACTTGATGGTTTTTGAAGGCTACAGTTCTGTACCCACTTACCCAGGAGTAAGCATAATTAAACTCAATGGGACTAACATCCAAGTAGACATCTATAGGCTTGTATGTATTTTACTGCTGGGAACATAATTCAAAGCACCAAAATGTCTTGGGCTAGCTCTCTTTTGTGTTAATAAAAATAAAGACCAAGCTACAGCTCACAAAGGTGATTAATGGTTTCACCTCTTTTGATTCTTTATACATGTTAAGCTGCCAATTTGGGAGAGACTGAGGAGATTATGGGATGTGGCAAAAAGTCAGAGCAGCACATGAGGACGATGTTACTGTCCCATGAACGGGACCCTGTTTCATGCGACAGAGATTATCAGACACATCCAAACAGTCCAGGAGCAGCACGCAAGGATGATGTTACTGTCCTGCGAATGGGACCCAGTTTCATACATCCTTGTCATCGTCATGTGCTGCTTCTGTGCTGCAGCCATGAGTAAGGCATCACTTTCAATTGACTGAGAGGTCCCGTCAATGAAAAGTGACACCTTACGGCTGCAGTGCAGAAGCAGCACGTGATGATGACAACATCATCTGAAACTGGGTCCCATTTACGGGACTGTAACATCGTCCTCGCATGCTACTCTTGGACTTTTTGGATATGTCTGATAATCTCCTGAATATCTCTTTCTCTCATACCACTTTCCCAGATCAAAATCATTCCTAGGCTGTTGTTCCTTCTGCTGGGGGAAAGGGAAGAAGTATTTTTGTCTCCTGGGCCAAAGAGCAACCTGGAAGAATGATTCGGCACCTTTCCTGATCAATAGGTATGCCCCTTGAATCCATCCTGATGTTAGGTCAGCAACAGGCTTATAGAGCATTTGCTCAGAGATTCTGTGATATAGAGAAACAAGAACTTCTCGTGTTAGCAAACAGAACCTGCTCACCACTGGGAAGTGGATTTTTCCCAACATATGGCTCACCTGCAAATTACCTCTCTTCCTAGATTTAATGCTCTGCCCTCAGCCTTAGTGCAAGGCAGATATAGGCGTGTTCCATGGCAAGAAAGAGCCTGTCCGTGTAGTGATGAGGTTCCTGAATTCTTGTCACATATTCGTTTACATTGTTCCTTATATAACCAAATCAGGAGTGGCCTGATCAGCCTTTGTTAAATAAGTATCAAGGATTCCCAACCAAGTGGCTGGTTTGGTATTGCTTGTCAGATTGGCATCTTCATATAACGGTTCAGGTGGCAAATTTCTTTCTCAGCACAATCCGCTGAAGGGCAGAGGTAGTTACAGCTATTTAAGCATGTTGGGTGTTAACAGTTGCCTCCTTACCCACTCTTCCCACACACCTCTTATTTTCTGGCCTGGTTTTATTTTATCTCTTATATTTTATTCTATTTGTTTCTATTAATGGTTTACTTTTGATATTAGTTTATACACAAGGGTGTATATTGATTTGTTTATATGGGTCTTATGACTAGAATAAACTTTGATTGTTTGATGAACATATTAAGTTCCTCTCCTCCAGCACTGCTGTTCCTCACATCTGCATTTCAGTATACATGTTTATGCATGCCTGCACACACACATACAGTTGTCCCTTCATATTCACTGGGGTTTGATTCCAGGAACCCCCATGTATACCAAAATCTGTGAATATTCAAGTCCCATCATACGCAATGGCATAGCAAAATGGTGTCTCTTATATAAGTTGGCAAAATCAAGGTTTCCTTTTTGGATTATGATTTTTTACAGAATATTTTCAAGCCATGAATACTTAAATCCATGGATACCAAATCTGTATACAGTATACAGTCATGGTTCTCCTACAGATTCAGTCATGGTTCTCCTACATAAATGTATTTATATAAATTTTGTATTCTTCTCATTTTTATTTCTCTTAAAAGACTTACAAGAATATGTAAGAGCATGGAAGAGCATTCTCTAACCTGGTTCACAATACAGGTAGGTATTGGACTACAAGCCCCTTCATCCCATAATAGTCAGGGACTACATGGGCCATCATCTACCCTCATAGCCAGGAACCAGGAAGACTGATTTGCATGGAGAAACTGAAATTTGCAAAAAAAAAAAAAAAAAAAAAGTAAAAAAAAAAAAGAAGAAGAAAAGAAAGGAAGGAAGGAAGAAAAGGCTTTTCTATGGAAGGGTAGCACAAAGCCGTTTTTTTTTTTTAAAAAAAAAAAGCCTGAATTGAAGCATTCATGTGTGTGTTTTGACAAGATGTCTCCTTGCTTTTGTTTGTGTCAAACAGGATCATAGGAAGCTGTCTTATTCTGACAAGTATTGTCAACTCTCTCCTAGTAATGGCTCTGCAGGGTTTCAGGCAAAATTCTTTCCTAACCCTATCTGGACATCCCTAGTATTATCTGGTAGTCTCCATCAAAGTACTAAGCAGGCGCAACCTGTTTAGCAGCCTATGGCCAGAATCCTGTAGGCAACTTATTCAGGCATAACCCCCTATTTACACCAATATAAGTACTTTTCAGGGCCTTATGCAAAACAGCTTTAACTGTGCAGCAGCAGCTGGATGGCCCCTGGGTAGATTTAAGGTCCCACCAGCCATCCACTAAACAGTAATGGTGTGTGTGTGTGTCTGGAAACTCTTTGGCTGCTATTGCACAGCCAGAGAAGGAGCAGCACGGATACGCTGGTGGAACTTTTTGCTTTGCCAGTGCTTCAGTAGGATCGTGGCTAAAATCCCGCAAGTGTGTTCAGGGTAATCTGGTGGTGGCAATTTTAAGTATTATGGGAGTTACCTTTTCCCTTATCAGTTTCATGGATTTGGGAGAAAGTAAGGCTATTAACCTTTGGCTGTCTGAGTCCCATGTTATCAGCCTGAACTAGTTTATCTGCACCACTATTTTTTTTCTAATGAACAGCTCTTAGCTTTAAAACTACACACTCCCTTCTACTTCTCCTGCTTCTCATTTTATTTTCCCTCCAAGGGTAATCAAATAAAGCCTCTCTTGGCTGCTGTTTCTCAAGGATGCCTTCTTCATATTAAAAATGATATTTTGGGGAAGACAGAACCAATGTAAGAATTACTCAATAGCTTTGTAGTTTTGAACCAGGGTTCAAATCTCCGCTCAGCCATGGAAACCCACTGGCTGACGTTGGGCAAGTCACATTCTCTCGGCCTCAGAGGAAGACAAAGCAAACCCTCTCTGAAAAAATCTTGCCAAGAAAACCCCATGATAGGCTTCCCCTTAGGGTCACCATAAGTAAAAAATGACTTGAAGGTACACAACAACAACTTGTAGTTATAACCAAATAAGCATCTCTCTTAACACTCAGTGCTGTAATGTTAACCCCATTTTGAAATGGTCAAACAAGCCATTTTAAAAATGAAGAGATAACATACAATTGGTACCTACTTATGTCTCCTTACATAAAATCACAGTTTCTAAAATTCAACAAGAAAATCAAAGTCAGATATTGTCAAGACAATAATCAGGGATACAACTGAATGGGGTACAGGAGAATGAGAAATACAATACAATACAATACATTTAGAAGGTATTTAGAAGCAGCAAAGACAGATACTTAAAAGCAGCACTTGTGGGGAGATGGAATACTTTTTGGATTACAGCTCCCAGAAGCCCCAGATGACATGTATCAAAGTACCTTTTCAAGCTTTGCTTAAAACAGAATGGTCACTAATGAAGCAAAAGGTCTGAATTTGACATGGAAGCTTTTGCTCCCAGGAAGTTTATCAGGGTCTAATCAGAATAACTGTGGGTGGGCTAGTTAAGCAAATCTGTGAGGCAGCATGAATCCTCTGCCACTGGGCATTTACAAAACTTTTATGATTTGATGTGCTATGAAGCTAGCTGCTAAAGTAGGATAGGAATCATGCCACCCTCCAGAATTTGGTGGACTGCATCTCCTGGCATTCTGCTGGGAATTGCAGTCCAAAAATATTTGGAGAGTGGCTATATATTTAAAAGCAGAAAAATCTGACACTATATATCCAAGGAATTTCTAGCAGAGTAACCATGCTAATCTGTTGCATCAAGAACATGATAAAAAGTCTTGCTATTCTAAGTTAGTAATAAATGTGTTCTACTAAAAAGAACAGAACAGAAGTGTATTATTAGCTTATAACAGCAAAAAGATAATAGAACGCAAATAATAAAAAGGTCTTACTTCTGTTTCTTCAACAATAGTTTGTTCAACATAAATCTGCAATTAGTCTTATCTCCATGTTGTGAAAAGCAAGCCTTATCTATTAATTTCAATAGGGTCTGAAGCAATTATGGTCTCCTATTAAAGAACTGCAGGAGTATACTAGGCTAGGTTTTTCTCTCTGTTTTGGTCAGTTGACAACCCATTTGGAAGCGGTATAGATTCAGAATTATAAACAAGTTGAAGATAGTAATGTAACCTCCTCTTGTATACTTTAGGTGCACTTCAAGTGTTAGTTTAGGATCCTAGGGCCTATCTAAATGGTGAAAATACACCTCATGGAATTCGCTGGGAATCCTACCTGTCTAAATGGGATCCAGTGCCAACCCACATTATTAGGAAGTAAACAACACAGTAAAGTTTTTTGCAGATTTCCCCATACTTTTTCAAAAACTGCAAAGGTGTGTGTGCATTCCTGCTTGTTTGGACTATTGAATGACAGGAAATTTGAAGGGAAGCACAAAGCTGATTAGCTGGGCGAAAGCATGGGTGGGGCTTGCTAGCAGGGCAAGCATACATTTCTGTCATGTTGGATTTTTGCCTTAGCGATTGCTTGCTAATGCGATAAAACAGGATGAATATTTCCTATTTTGCTTTCCTATCGAATTGGAAAATCACTCTATTGCACCAGCGCACCTTGGGATGACTTTCTTTTTTAAAAAACAGTGGCAGTGAAGAACTAACATGAGTAAATCACTCCAGGCCGCTATCCAGATTGTGAGGCTTAGGGGGGCTTTGGAAGCCAGAAAAACTGTTTAGACATGTTGCTGCTGCTGCGAAATGCCAATACTACAAGGTACTTTGGATTTTTCCCTTTGTGTAGATGGGCCCTAGAGTTAGGCTAGAGACAATGTAAAAACATCCAATTATCTTTTTAAAAGATTAGCTCTCCTGTCTGCAAAGAAAAGAAAGCCAAGGATCGTTGGATTGTTATTTTTTTCTTTTAAAAATGAAGGCACATTCCCTCCCACCTTCATCCAACAATTTGCTACAAATTTTTCTAAAATATGTCTCATTTAGAGGCTTGCTTAATGATTTTGAAACACTAGAAACTGGTTGTAGTAAGAGGAATTCTGTTTCCTTTCAACCATTTTGGAAATGTGATTGAAGACCATCTGTTCTGATCTGAGGTGTATGCTGATGGCTTCTTTTATCTTAACATCATATGAGCCAGGTGATATTTAAATCTGTTAGAAGCTTGCCAGATGTTTTGTAAAACATTGGTGTCTCATTCACCCTCTCTAATTTCAATTTCAAATGAAATATTTCATAATATTTGCATATTTGCAGAGGGATGGGGGTCTTATGAATGGCCTGAAATCTTAAAAATGACCAATAAAATTGATAACACTAAAGGGAGTGTTTTTTCTTCTTCAAAGGGATTTAGCAATGGCATTTGATGGTAAACATAGCAACTGCCTGAGTTATATTAATCTCTCGGCTAATTGGGATTTGTGTTTAGAGGTTTGACAATAGGTTATGTGCATTTTCAAGCAGCTTTAATGGCTTATGGTCTGAAAATAATAGTTTGAGGCTATGAAGGTTACCCTACAAAGTCCTCAAATCTTGAAGGCGTTTGTAATGTGGAAAAAACAGAAAATGCAAAACATGCAAAGTGACCATGGTCAATCCATATATATTGTCATCTTCATGTGCAGTTTCAAAAAGCCAGTGTGGATTGTGCTAGCCACTGCAGAAATTTTGTCAAACTGGAACATTTTTTCAGATTTTTTATCAAGACTAAAGTCACAAAGAACCTAGATGATCTTCCTAGCCTTAAGTGAAGGAAAAGACAGCCATACAATCTCAGAAACAAAAGAATTTGCTTTAAAATAACCAAATCATAAGTAGGTATGGACAATTTGAGGTTGGAGGATAACAGATATCAGGTTTAACATGCTTAAATTGTAGTCCAGATACAGAATGCTGACATCAGTCCTAAAGCTATAAACACAGTTTGGAAAGCTTAGGTTTTGGGACTACAGCTCTCAAACTCCCAAATTAGGATGGCTGATGGCCATGCTGCCTGGGGGATTCTGGGAGCTATAGTGCAAAACTCTAAGCTTTCCAAGCTCTGACTGTGAGCAGAATGATTAGATTCAAAGGAGAGGAATCATGTAGCTTTAATCACTTTGGAGATGGTCTCTACCACACCTGCCAAAGATCTTGCATTTACACATCTACAGAGCACAGCCATTAAAAGTATAAATTCCCTCTTTTTTTCACCTGGTTATCTTCCATCACTTGTAATGCAAGTATAGCTTTAAAACATGTGTTGTTGTGTGCTTTCCAGTCGTGTCTAGCTTATGGCAACCCTAAGGCGAACCTAGGGGTTTTCTGAGGCTGAGAGGGTTCCACTATTAAATTTTTCCTGACTGCATGATAAGAGAAATCAAGCAGGTGATACTTGATTAAGAGAAATCAAGCAGGTGGTACTCAGCTCTGGCTACATCTCTTTCTGGATGGCATGAGAATCTCACCAGGAAAAAGCCAGATCTGTTTTATTTTTTATTATTATTTATTGCATTTGTATGCTGCATTTCTCTCAGAATGAGACCCAAAGTGTCTACCAAAGACAATAATAAACCCAGTAAAACCAAATAAAACGGTATAAAAACCATTTTTAAAACACACACAAATTTTAAAAGATCGATAAAACATACCCATAAAAAACTCCTCTGCTTAGATGTTAGGCCTTGTCTACACTATTAAAAAAAGGCCTCCTAGAATCCCACATTTCCACTGAATTTGCAGCAATAAGGCCACACAATGTGCATCGTTTCCCCTGAATTTGGGCCCTGAAAGGCCACACGGCACATAGCCCTATCTGCTCTAGATTTGGGGCATTTTACCTTGATGTGGGTTTATTCTTCTTTGGGGTGTTTTTTTCTGGAGTTTTGCCTGCTCCTGCCGACACCACCACAAGCCAGGTCAGATCCTGTGTTGTTTTTTTTCCGTTTGATTCTTACTAAGCTAACAGATCCTAAGGTGAGCAGGTGCAAAACAAGACAGGACTCCTGTTGTTTGAAAACTATATTGCCTGACCTGATGACCTCAGATATATGAATTTACAATACAAGTTGCCTTCCCCACCCCCGTATCTGAGGGGGATATGATC
This sequence comes from Gambelia wislizenii, assembly GCA_030847615.1. Classification (NCBI taxonomy): domain Eukaryota; kingdom Metazoa; phylum Chordata; class Lepidosauria; order Squamata; family Crotaphytidae; genus Gambelia; species Gambelia wislizenii. The sequence continues at coordinate 36,183,786 of JAUMIR010000004.1, forward strand.
CTGGGCTTGCCATTTATAAGTGAAACCGTGGATAATAGTGAACCACCATAGAACAGCATAGAATTGTGCTGGAGGACATAGAAAATGCCTAGAAAGGATGCCTCTCTAGGAATCTAGAGGTCCTCTAGCGTGACTCTATGGTCAACCTCTGGTGGAAGTTGACCATAGAGCTATACTGGAGGACCTCCTGATGCCTAGAAAGACCCACCAGATGGCTAGAGACCTCCCCCCCCGACCAAAGTTAAATGATATGGCAGTTACTGATACTGTGGATACGTGTGTGTATGTGTGACCTGTACTTATCAGTCCCAGCCAACCTGACCTTTGTAGTACAGCATATCCAGAAAGCACCACATTAAAGAAAACTACTTTGCTAGATATGCACAAGAAGGCATTTTGACAAAAGGAGTTCTTTCTTTGTTTATTTACCCCTTAATGACAAGGTGTATCTGACAAAATTCCTTTTTCTGTCCAGCTTTGTGAGGTTATTGGAGCCATGTCCTCTTTTGCATTTGTCAGTTTATCTACACATGGGCCTCAAATAATCAAAGTCCATCTTACAAAATCATTGGGATTTTCAGCCAGACTTTTTAGTTGTGCCTTGGAAAGCAAAAGGCTGTCTAGGTACTAACAACTATTAGTGTTTACCATTGTGCCATGGAAAAACATATAAGCAGGACATTTTTCTTCTGGCCAGTTTGACACCCCCACAGCCCATAAGTGGGCCAATTGGTCATTATGAATAATTTTACAGTGTCAGATCCAACACCTCTGTTTTGTTGATTTTATTTAAAACCTGAAACAATATCATCACAAATAGCTACTCCAATTTTCTTAATGGGAAAGTTCATAGAATCATAGAATTGCAGAGTTGGAAGAGACCACGAGGGCCATCCAGTCCAACCCCCTGCCACGCACGAAATTACGATCAAAGCATCCCCGACAGATGGCCATACAGCCTCTGTTTAAAGACCTCCAAGGAAGCAGATTTAGTTTTTTTAAGGCAGAAATAGTTGTGGGGGGAACCCATGTAGGGACCAAGGGACACTATACAACTGCATGCAAAGCCTATAATCAAGACAGCTACAAAACTATTATTTGCTGTATCCCTTGCAGTTGAATTTTAATGTATTTTATTTCTTTTCAACTGGGTATCTTTATGTTTATTCTTTTCTGCCTAGAGTCCTTCTTACAATAAACTGAAACATTGCACACAACAGACTAATCACGGAGGCAGAACATGAAGACACATTGGGCTGATTTTCAGGTTTGCTTTCTTCCCATACGCAGTGATATTCAGTCTCACCATGATGAAATTCAGATGGGACATGCTGTTGTTAAAGGGTACAATGTGTGTTGTGTTTTCTAGTCAGCTATAATGCTATTAGCTGGTTTAGAGACCAGCGCTTCCAATCACAGTAAGAAGGCAAATCTGGCAATAGCAGGCAACCAACCAGTATCAGAGTGCTTTTTCACCCTTTGGGCTTACAATACACTTATTCCACTATGAATTCTCTGTCAAAAGGTATTTGCATATAAGCCACAGGATCTGGAGAAAAATGTTCTGGGCTACAGTTCATGTACATGAGGGGTCTGGTCTACTGGACTTTTTCATTGTGTTATCAGGGTGGGAATCTTGTGGCCCTCCAGATGTCTTTGAACTGCAGTTCCCAGTATTTTCTACTATTGGTTATGCTGGTTAGGCCTGCTAGGAGTTGCAGTCCAACATCTAGTTATATGCAAAAACTCCTTTGAAGGTACAATTTAGAGAGGAAAGCAATGCTTATCGTTAAGATTCCCAACATTACAGCAAAGGAAATTCCAGATGAGCTAGCACTGTAGGAATGTTTTCAGACTGATGGATGACAAACAGTTCTCTCTTTGGGATGCAGATGGAAAGATAAAGAAACCAGTTCTCACACAATGAGATTTCCAGCTAACTTTTGAAGTGATCAGAAGGATGCTTGAAGTGGTCAGAAGGATGCTCCTGGCAACTTCGCAAGAAAACATGGCATTATTATGGCAAACTTCAAAGAAATTCCACTTCACCTTTACCTAAGGTGTGAAACACTAAGGAACCTGAAATGGCTGGTCCTTTGGCGTGTATGTGCAGGGCGAGTGTGTTCTAGCCCTGACCTGAATTTTCCCATCAGCCTCACCTCGTGGAGGGTCTTGTATCAATATATTTCAATTAAACATGTATCAAGAATGGATGGCGTGGTCACTTGCATTACAACAGGGCCTTCTCAGTGGTTGCTCCCAGGGTCTGGAATGCCTTTACCTAAACTGGTACCCTCCTTGCTACCCTTTCACAGCCAAGTGAAGACCTTTTTGTTTTATTGGGCTTTTGAGCACTGAATATTCAAGGGGAAAGGGCCTTTGATGTGCTATGTTGTTTACATTTGTTGTTTTTCCTTTTAATGTTTTTTAAATTTTAATGTTATTGATAGTTTAGTTGTACAGGCATTTTTAACTTTTGTACAATGATTTTTTTAAATTGTTACCTGTTTAACTTTGTCAGCTCTTTTCACATATATTTATTTGCTTCCTACTTTGATCTTCCTTTTGCCTGTACTGACTGGCAAATCCAAATTGTGATTTAAGTTTCTTACAATGTATAAATAAAAGAAAAGGTTGATTGCCTAAGTATTATCCAAGCCACTCCTATTGTTTTCTGGTAGGAAGGCAGTTTGAACAGGTCCATCATAGCTGGTTGAACAGTCCTTTCACAGAGATTTGCAACTTTTCCCGTTAAAGAAGAAATGCTCCATTTAACTCAAATCTTGGATCAGTTCTGAAGCTGGTCAGCAGAGGTCTCCATATGTTCTTGTCAGCATATAAGAACAGTAACTGAAACCAGTTACTACAGCCAGTTTGCTTGTAGGAAGTGTTGAACAAGACAGACAGGTATAATGGAATTGTTTTAAATTATGCTGGGAGCGGTCTTGGGTCCACTGAGAGAAAGGTGGAATTATAAATATGTAAATAAATGAAGGTGTGTTTACAAGATGCTATGAACTGAGTGACCAGCTTAATAACTTGGGTGCAAAATAATGTAAATGGATAGGATCTCAGCTACATTTATTCATTTGTTCTTGATAAATTCCAGATTGTCTTACTATCTGTAATACAATAGTCTTATATAGACCAATTCTAGTTCTATTTACTTAAGAGAAAGCACCATTAAACTCAGGTATTGTCTAAACCGTGAAAATACTCCTCATGGAATGCAAGGAGAATCCTGTCTTAATAGGATCCCACATTGTAACACTGTATTCGGAAGGAGGCAGGGGCAAAAAAATACTTAGTGACTTTCCCCAGAGTTTTTAAAAAAACAGTGAGGGGAATGTACATTCCTGCTTGTTGGGACAAGAGATTTGCCTTGAATCGCTTTCCCATATGAGTGGAAGTGTAAAGCTTACTTCTGTGTAAGGCTGGGCAAGCTAGGGGCAGACTGAAGGATTAGGAGAGTTGTGCTCTCCTTAAGTGCCAGATCTTCCAGCCAGCCTGGTTAGGGGATTCTGGGAGTTGTAGTCTCTAACTCTCCCACCCACTCTCTCCCCCCCTTCCCAATTATACATATTTGGCAAAGAAATTATGCCACTCTGTCCCACTCCCCCACCCTTTCCAATTTATTGTACGCAATTTACGACGCAATTTACGTACAGTACGCCGCATGCGCAGTCCTAAGAACTACGCATGCGTGGTAAGAAAGGCCGTTCCCCGGCTGTTTCTTTCAGCCATCATGGCGGGTCCCGGTGGTGAGGGGAAGTCGGGAGGCGCTGAGCCTGAAGCGGCTCCTCCGCCCCTGGAAGGGCTGCAGCTGGTTCAGCAGGGGGCTGAAGCCCGTCTCTATCGAGGCCTCTTCCTGGGCCGCCCAGCGGTGGTCAAGCATCGCTTCCCGAAGCGTTACCGGCACCCTTTGCTCGAGGAACGGCTGAGCCGGAGGCGGACGGCGCAAGAGGCCCGGTCGCTACTGCGATGCCGACGAGCAGGTAGGGGGCGGAGCCTCTGGTCGGGGGCGGGGCTTGGATGAGGCAAGAAGAGAAGGCGGGGCTTTTCATAAATACCCCTGCAGGTTAATCTACTGTAGTATTAGCACAGTGGTTCCTGACCCTCTCTTTACCAGGGACCCCCTTTAAATATCTTTTGTTGCCATGGACAACCCCAGCAATAACTTAAAGGATATCTTTAAATAAATATTTATTATTATTATTATTATTATATTATTATTATTATTATTATTTTGTATTATTATTTTTATTAATCTTTTATTATTATTTTTCTTTTCCAAATATGTATACAGTAATCGTAATGTGTAAATATAATGTTCATTGGAAAAGAAAAAGAGTGATTATAGTGTGTTTAGATTAAGAGGAAAAATGTATTAGTGTTAGGATAGTTAGTTTTAGTTTTGTATTAGTAAGACAAGAGGAAAACATTTTTTTTGGCGTTATTGTTACGGCCTTTTGCAGTCAGGTGTATTTTTCAGTAGAATGGTCTTATTCCAATAAAAAAATTCCTAATCCCCCCCCCCCAAAAATCCTAATCCCAAAACATAAGATTTAAAACTCTTGTTGTTGTTATTATTATCTTTATTTCTATCCCACTTTTCTCCCAATTTGGGACTCAAAGCAGTGTACGATATAAGACATTGTTAAAATCAGCAAAAATGCAAAAGTTAAAGCACAAACAACTAAAAAAGTTAAAAATCTAAAAACACACGCATATACACACACGTACAAAACACTCACAAATACTCACATAATAATAATAATGATAATGATAATACAACTACACCATCAATTAAAGCTTCCCTCAGAGGCACTCAAGGGGGAGGGAAGACTTTTCTCCTGCTTTTTTCTGCAAGTTTGTGGTGGAGCACATTGAATGGCAATGCGCAGGCCTAGCCAGCCAGCCTTTGCCTCCGCTCCTGCCACATGGCCACTCCACTGGAGGGAAGAGATGGGCCAAACAGCCTTCAAGCCTTTGTGGACCCCTTCTGAGGACATCACGGACCCCTGGGGGTCCCCAGAACAAAGGTTAAGAACCATTGTATTAACATGTTTTTTCTTTTTAAAAGAAAGTCAATTATAGCTTCATTCTATTCTAAATTTCCTTCACCAAGGTTAAAATTGCTGCCACACATGTCAGAAATAATCTGAAAAAACCCACACTGATTTAGAAGGCAAAAGACTAAACTTGGTTTATTGTATTATCTGTCACTTGCATAATTCATCACATTGATCCCATTTTACTGTTCACCATTGTTGGAGGAATTGTCTGAAATTTGAATGTAACAGGTGAGAAGTGTAATTAAAAAGTAACAATAAAAATCTGCTAGATTAAAAGCATTCTTTATGTATTAGGAAGTTGGGGGTGGATAAGGAGATTCTCTCTCTTTGGGAATTAGAAAATATGTAAGAATTTTTCTTTCCACGTGCTTATAAATATAATGTATTCTCTTTCTGCCCTTTTCATTCTAGACTATTCTTTCTCTGAGGGTTTTTTTTTTATATTAGATTCCCAAGCTACTCTAGCCCATGATTGAATTTGAAACTTTTCTTCAATTAACGAGCTATAAAAGAATTTCAAAAATTAAGACAGTTTATAAGCACGTACATGGACATCTTTGAGTAAATCATTCAGGTGCCAAAGTTTTTAACAAACAGACATGTTTTAACTTGGTGCTGAAATGAAGCCAGCATTGGTGTCAGTCAGGCCTCCAAGGGGAAGGCAGTGCTCAGCTGGAGTGCCAAGGCTGAGAAAGGCTCTCTCCCATGTTCTCATACAGTGTACTGACCCCACTTTTGGTACACAGAGGAGGGCCCCATAGCAGAACTTACTTTTCTGGCAGTCGTATATGGAGAGGCACTTCTTCAGATATGAAGGTCACAACGCATTTAGAACTTTAAATGTCATCACAAGCACCTTGAATTCAGTCAGAAAGTGTATTTGCAGCCTAGTTAGCCATAGGTAGCAAATTGTGCAGCTGATGCAGGGTTCAGCTTTTATGCATACCCATGGAAATGGATGCAGTATTTGATCAGAAAACACAAGTACTTTTGAGATGATCAGAAAACTAAATATACACAACAGAAAGCTGAAGACTAATTGTTATGAACTTTTTTCTTTTTAGGGATTTCTGCACCTGTTGTGTACTTTGTGGATTATGTTTCCAACTGTATTTATCTTGAAGATATTGTGGGATCAACCACAATCCGGGACTATATCATCTCTGAACAGCAATCTGGGAAAGGTGCCAGTAGCCTTACTCTGTTAGCAGAGAAGATAGGTGAAATTTTGGCATGGATGCATGATGAAGATCTTGTACATGGAGATCTCACGACTTCAAACATGCTTTTGCGACCACCAGCTGAAAAGCTGGATATTGTGTTAATAGATTTTGGACTGAGCTTTATTTCTGCGCTTCCTGAGGATAAGGGAGTTGATTTGTATGTCTTAGAGAAAGCCTTTTTGAGCACCCATCCGAACACAGAGGCCCTGTTCGAAGCACTCCTGAGGAAGTATTTGGCAGCCTCTAAAAAATCAGCCCCTGTGATTAAAAAACTGGATGAAGTACGGCTAAGAGGAAGAAAACGTTCCATGGTTGGATGAAAACACAAAAGAGCATGCAAAGCCAAGGCAGAGAGGTTAAATTCTCTATGCCATTCAAATCTTTTCAGTTATGTCAAATTATAATATAATTTTGCTATTTTCATTGTTTTACATTTGTACAATAAAGCAGTTTGTAGTTTTATGGCTGGGATTTGATAGTGTTCTCATAATAGTTAAAGAATTTGAGGAAAGAAACACACCTGCTAAAGAACTGTACAGCTATGCCTCTACTTCACCTTCATTCCTAAATCAAATAACAGTTTTGTGGTGCCTTACAAAATTAAAAAAATAACAAGTTTTATATGGCATACACTTTTATGGATTTCTACTTACTCCATAAGATGTAAATCAGATAAAGTCCATCAAGTAGACTGGAGTACACAAAAGCTTAGGCCATGCAAAACTAGCCTTGAATCCCATCTTGGGAGAAAGACGGGATATAAATCCAACAAATAAAGACTGCAACACCGTAGTGATGTGGCTATCAATTTATAGCGGGGCTTGAAAACATGGGCCTGCCATACAAATACCTAGTGTTATTTCTTGTGCTCAATTATGTGGTCCGTGCAGCTCAGGCCAGTCCAAGGTTGGTAGGATGCTATGCCCCTTACAGGATCTTATTTGCATCATAGTCACTTGTGCCAAGGATAGGCTTTTGGGCCTTAAAGAAATGTTGACATTCTGGTTGGAGTTTTGCATCCTTATAGTTCCTGGATTCATTGGGTTTAGGTCGGTCTCAGTTTGTATACAATCAGACTGCTAGGCAGTAGCCATGTGTACTCTTGTGTGGATCTAAGCCATGTAAAATCCTGTCAGGCTTCCTTCTGCCATGTATAGGAGTAGGATACACAGCCACTGTACTAAGTACACTTATTAAGCTCTGTTGATTGTGTGACTTTTGATTAAATAAGCCTGGGATTATGCTGTGTATCTTAGCAGAGATTGTTTATTATTCAACCCTGTAAGTATCTGCCTTAACTACACATGATCATGTGATTTTTGACTGGCTTCTTATACAAGTATAACTTAGTTTCTCTCACTCCCACCATGATTCGCAGGCTCACCTCATGAATACATGAGAGCCTTTTCAGTGGCTGCTCCCCTGCCCCAATCTGGAACTCCCTTCTGTGGGAGGCTAGGCTGGCCCCCTTCCTGCTTTCCTTTCGCCACAGACAAAGCGGGATTTTAATGGGTAAGGAGAAGGAGGGAAGAGTTTTTGTTTGTTTTGAGATCTGTGTTATTTTTTAATCTTTTGTATGGCTTTTAAATGATTTAGTATTGTATAAAGAGAGGTCTTGAAAGTTTCTTGTATTCAGGGGTGGCTTTTTATTTCGCTATCCTCCACTTTTCTTATTGTTTCCATGTTGGTGGCCAAACTTATAAATCTATGCTTTTTAAAACTTCATTGTTCTCCTCACCATTTGCTGATGCTGCCAGAAAAACCTCCAGCTACACAGAAGATAAGGAAAAGGAGGGTGGGTGAGCATAAAAAAACTTTGTAAAAAGGGGATTCCTTCTTTGTTAACTGCAGTATGCCTGTATTTGCAGACAGGAGTGTTCTTATTATAGTTTCTTTTCTTTCTCTGTTGTGGAACAGACAATTGCCACAGTGTAATTCATTCTCATACAATATAGCTCCTATGGGTCACAGTCCAGTGTACAGTTATGCACACTGAAGCGCCACTGAAATCAATAAGGCTTAAGCATCCATAAGTCATACTAATTAATTACAGGTCACACCTCCCCCCTGTATTCACAAAACCGATATCTGTGGTTTCAGTTATCCGTGGCTGAAAAAATAGGGACATGCTATAGAGCTCTGCTGAAAAATGCCTAGAGAGGTGTCCTTTCTAGCAATTGCTAGGTACTCCAATACAACTCTATGGTATGTTTGTACTGTAAGGTCTTTATTTTAATAGGGTTTGCTATTATCTATGGGTTCATTTATAAATGGTAAGTCCGAGAACATATGCTCCGCAGACATGGGAGTGGGGTGGCGACCTGTATTTTAACACCCCCCCGACATTTTGTCCTTTGCATGACACCCATAAGCATATAGGGCTAATAGTAGATACAACACAATAACATACATTATAAAAGGGTAAAACAAATCCAGTAGCTATCCAGCAAAAGTTAAAAAAAAACATGACCCACAACCACCTTTCCTGTCATGCTTTCCCACAAAACCTGCCAAAATAGCCATGTTTCTGTGGCTTGATGGAAGGCAAAAACAAAGGACCCAGGTGTGTATTCCACAACTGAGGTGCCCTCATCCAAAAGGCTATATTGTGCATGCTCATCTGGTTCACCTCTGGTGGTAGGAGGCAGAACAGGCTCATTCATGCTAATCTGATTGATCTGTTAGAAATACATGCAGAAATAAATGTGCCTAGAATGGTTTTGTTGCTCTGTGGAGGACTGAGGCCAAAGACTACACTCTAGGAAACACTAGGTTGAAGCCAGGTTACAACCATATTCGTATGCCGTTTAATTATTGTAGCTTCAAGATAATGTGAACTACAGACTGATTCACAGGCTGTACACCATCAGCTTCGAATACCAGCAGCACACCATGCATCATTTCAGATCCACTGTAGGTGCTACAACTACAACCTTGTGAAACCTTTCAGAAATAAGAAACCCTCACATGCTTCCATTGTTGGACACGGGTCATCTGTTGCTTGCTTTGCTACAGGTTTTGGAAACAGATGGAAATGTCATCAGATTCAACACATTTCAGCTATATTCCACAGGATTAAACTTTGCCAAGTTGCAACAGGGAAAAGCCTGATTTTCCAAGTCTGCTGAACCACTCATTTAAATGTGATTAAGATTGTAGTCCAAGACCCACTTACCTTAGACTATGTGCCCCTTTCAACTCAGTTCATTTCTCAGTAGGTATGTGTCAGATTGTATCTGCTGAAGCTACAACTATAATGAGCATTTATTTATTTGAGTCTAGGTTCCAGCAAAACCAAAGAGTCTTCCTTTTGTTAACACATGGATGCAACCACTCCAGGGCTGGCCCTACCATTAGGCAGCATGAGGCAACAGAACGGGGAGCATACACCTGTTGCCAACATGAGATGTAACATTTCTGTTAGCTTTTGTACATGGAATAGAGGTGGTATCATCTTGTCTTTTACCCCAGGCAGCAAAATACCTTGGCTGAGTCCCTGAGCAGAGAGAATACAAGGTGACTTCTGTTGCCAACAACAAATGGTTGGCAGCATTTATTGTACCTTCATGTTTCTATAATAACATTGCCGTAGTATGGCAACTTTTCTTCTAATGGTCTCTTGCTTTTAAGAGTCACTTGGTAGGCAGAAATTCAGCACACACTATGTAGTTTCTCTCAGCACAGAGCCCCAATGATGGTGGAAAATCTACCAGGTCAATGCTACACAACCTTGCTAGAGGAAAGGTACCAGTCCTAACTGTGTATCTGGGAGGGCTTAGGAATATATTTTTCCCCCCTTTCTCCCACTTTTAAGGATTTGAGTCTACAATTAATGGAAAATTGTACAGCACATTGGGGTATACTGACTAGTAGTTGCCTGAATGCAATCTGAAGAGTGTATAAGAGGCAATTTCAGCCAGTGTTGCTCATCACACAGCTAAGTAACAAGTAATGCCTGCTGAAATTCCCGCTTTTGCCCAACCATTAAAGGTACAGGAGCCGTCTCCAGTTTTCACTCTTGCAGTCCTATACTAGAAACTGGGGGCACACAAAAAGCTAGATTATAATTTCCTTCAAGTTTGCTCCATGCCTGTTTGCTCAAAAGTAACTCCCACTTTAAGTTCCCATTTCCAAGCGCTGTGCAAACAGCAGACAACTACACATCTGTGTGTGCTTGCCAAACATACAGTAGTTTTTTTTTCTGCATGTGTGTGTATCTGCCTTCCAGTCGACTGATGGCAACCCCATGAATTTAATGCCTTCCTTAGGCAAGGAATTCTCAGAGGTGGTTTTGCCAGTTCCTTCCTGTGAAACATAGCCTACAGCATCCTGGTATTCATTGGTGGTCTCCCATCCAAGTACTAACCAGGGCTGATCCTGCTTAGTTTCCAAGATCAGACGGGACCTAGTGCTTTTGGAAAAGTGGGGTCCAACTTTTGGTCCTCCAGGTGTTTTGGACTCCAACTCCCAGAAGCCTGAGCCAGTTGGTCCAATGGTCAGGAATTCTAAAAGCGGTAGTCCAAAACACCTGGAGGGACCAAGGTTTGACACCACTAAGTGGGAAGCCGCATGAAAGGGAAGGGAGACTGACCAGGGGAAATGGTGCTGTGGCCCCATCTGGGGAATTTTACTTCCCTGTTATTTGCAAATGTTTATAACAAAGCAGACAGGCGCAGACTTTGGGCCCATCTACACGAGGCGAAAAAATACAAAATGCCTTGTAGTATTGGCATATCGCAGCAGCAGTGACATATCTAAATGGTTTTTCTGGCTTCAAGAGCCCCCATAAGCCTCGCATTCCTGATGGCAGCCGCAAGTGATTTACTCATGTTGGTTCTTCGCTGCCACTGACTTAAAAAAAAAAGTCATCCCAAGGTACGCTGGTGCAGTAGTGATTTTTCAAATTTCATAGGACAGCAAAACAGAAAATATCCATCCTATTTTATCACCTTAGCGAGCAATCGCTCAGGCAAAAATCCAACATGGCGGCAGCGGGCACTTGCTTTGCTAGCAAGCCCTGCCCCCGCCCAGCCAATCAGCTTTGTGCTCCCCTTCGAATTTTTTCGTCGCTCGATAGTCCAAGCAAGCAGGAATGCGCACTGCCCCACTTGCCGTTTGTGAAAAAGTACGCAAAAATCTGCGAAGGCTTTTACACTGTTCGGATCCCCCCCTCTCCTTCCGAATAGTGTGGATCGGCGCTGGATCTCACTGAGACAGGTAGAATTCCCAGCGAATTCCATGAGGGGTATTTTGATTTCCATTCTCACAGGTCACCAGGAGAGCAGGTAGTTCTATCCCTAGTGCAGGTTGACTTTGTTTCCTTGGAGCTGCAGATGAGATTTGCATGATTAAGTTTTGTGCTGGTTTGAAAGTCCAGGAAATCCTCCAGATCGGAGTACTGTATGTGCATTTGATTCAAGTCCCGTTGCTGTTTCATTTTTGGATGGGAAACCTCATGCTGCGATCTCCTGCTTTGGAGTCTCTGCTGTCTTCAATGCAACTTGAATGGACTTCCTGGTGTTCGCTGCGCGCATTTGCGCGCAGCGAACACCAGGACGTCCATTCAAGTTGCATTGAAGACAGCAGAGATTCCAGAGCAGGGGATCGCAGGAAGAGATTCCCCATCCAAAAATGACATAGGAAAAAAAAAAGAAGAAAAGAAACCACGTATAAACGGTACCCTCATTGCATAACTCAGAAGCCAAGGGAAAATTCCTTAGTGTCCTATTTCCCCGAGAGGGGGTGGAGTAACTTCTGCAATAGCCAAGCGGCACTGCAAGAGACTGGGGAGAAAGTGGTGGACGCTGGATTGCGAGTTCGAGACTCATACTTGATCTTCTCTCCCCCTCCTCTTCCATGCAAGCGTCCTAGCGCCCCGGGCTGAATTGTGTCCGAGGCGTATTCACATACTTGCTAGAGTAACCAGCTCCAGGTCAAGTGCCCGGTTTCCCCCTATGGATTCAGGGTCCCACCGGCCAGGGCATAAATTTTAGCTCGCCATTGCCTTCCCGCACCCCCTCCCTTTCCGATCTGCACCTCTAGAGGTTGCAACAGGGACTTAGCTAGAAGGAGAAGCGAAATAAAGTCATTGCGTCACCCCACCCCCCGTGGAAATTTCTCCCTCCCGTGAAATTTTCTATTTGTTTGTAGCAATCCAGAGAGTGAGACACTTAAAAACCATTCAAACGGGGGTTGGACTGGATGGCCCTCGTGGTCTCTTCCAACTCTGCAATTCTATGATTCTGATTTGCTCTGTTCCCATTCCCTTAGTCTCCCCCCCCCGCGCCTCTTTTCTTTGGCTGCTTAAACTGTATTGCTAAATAATACATTCAAGGGTAGCCCTGTTGGTCATGCAGCAAAACAAACTCCAAAATCCATACAAAAAAAGATACCTTTATTAGCCAACCAAATGCAAAACACACTTGTTTCCGGATGCAGCAGCACAGAGACTTCTTGAAAAAAATCCAAGGATCTCTGCCTAAACAAAGGAGCTCTTTGCTTCACAAAGGGCCAGGAACATGCTAATTCCCGGAGTTGTTCTTCACTGCTGCAAAAGGATTAAAATTTTACTGGTTTTTTTTTTTTTGGTCTCAAGGTCATATGGCCAGGAAGTAGGCGTGGTCTCTGTCTGGATGAGATCTCTCACCTGAGCAACCACAAAAGCAACATCTGAGGCAGCATGTAGGCCTGTGACTCCAACACTGTCCCCTTTTTTTCTTTTTTCTTTTTCAACATCTGTTGTCTGATGAAGAAGCCAGTAGAGCCTTGAAAGCTTGCATCATGTGTTTTGCATTTGGGTTGGCTAATAAAGGTATCACTTTTTTTTGTGGATTTTGTATTTCTAAATGTGTGACTGCAATGCTAGGAATTTGGGGACTGAAGGAAAATTTCATGGGGGGGATTTTTTATTGGGGGAGCAACTTTCTCAATTGCACGCCCCGCCCCCATATGTACTTCCCGGGCAGCAAATGATCAGCAACCTGAAAGGCAAAAAGTGCCATTCCTTACCCCCACTGATATTTGCAACACATGTAGTAGCTCCCATAACCTAATATGTGTGTTTACTACTCTCATGGAATTCAATGGGATTTATTCCTAAATGAGAATAGCGGTGGTACCATTTTCTATTTCTGCACTGCATTCTTGGTCTCAGTATTAATTCTACCTCAATTGTATTAATGACAGTTTCAAAGCAGCGCCTTTTGGTGGTGAAGCCAATCCCCTGTGACTCTTTTCTTATCAGAGCTCCTTGTGTACTTTTAATCTCTTAATGTTCAGCCAAAGTCCACCTGCTCCCATATCTTCCTTTCTTTTTATAAAGAGCCTATGGAATGGAAATGTTGCTGCTCCTGTTGTGTCTTGTGGCTGCAGGTAAGAACCCTTCCCTTTTCCTCTTTCACTTTGTGGAATGGCTGCCACCCAAAGCTGAGGACCGAGCTCTGGAGAAACATCAGGTGTGTTCTCTCCCAGCTCTCAGTTTTCCCTAGACTTCTGAGAGGCACTGTACTCTTAATTGCCTATTCAAACTGGAATCATAGTTCTGTTTTGTGCATGAAAAGGTATATTTTTAGGAACTGTAAGAAGCCACATCTGGAGCATTGTGCTGTATTTAAAGGACATTGACAAACCAAGAGTGGGTGCAATCCTGCCTTTTTCTGTGTGATTCAACCATCCCACATAACTGCAAGGCAGAACAATTTCCTGGTCTGAAAGGTGGTTGCTCCTTGTGTCTCTGCATAAGTAATTGTTCTGGGCTTGTCTTCTTCCAGTCAGGAGACAGGTCTAGAAGAATGCATTAAATAGAAGCATAGTGCTGGAGAATGTGGACCTCTGATGCTTGCTAATTAGAATCAGAATCTGAGTGTTAAGGCTGTCCCTGGCACTAGAGAGTGAGGATGCCACCTCAGTTGGCAGTCATTAGGAGGCAGCAGCAGCCCACTGCCATTCTTCCTGACCCAGTTATATGCAACCAAAAATAATGTTCTGTCTAGGCATTTTCTAGGTCCTCCAGTATGACTCTATGGAGGACCTAGAGTTTATGGTATGCTTCCACTGGCCATAGAGTCATGTTGGAGGACTTAGAAATGCCTAGAAAGAATAAATGTTTAGTTTGGGCAAGAAAAATAGGGTTGCAGACTATATGTATGTGTGTGTATGTGTATATATATATATATATATATGTTTCATATATATATATATATATATATATATATAATTACTATATATTATTATTCTCTCTCGCTTTTCTTCGCAAACAATTCAGGAAAGACTCATCCTGCGCTGTCTGCAAGCGTGCTGATGACTAAAAAGGTCAATCCAAGATAAACAAGTCCGTGACGAATGTTGCTGTCCGAGCATCAGCATATTATTATTATTATATGTGAAAATTGTTCTATGCCAAGAGTCACAGAAGTCATCCCTTGCATTATAGGGTGGGCCTACTGTACTTTGCAGCCTCTTCATAAAGTACATCATCCCAGATTTCCACCCCACCCACCACCACAGACTTTCTTGTCTGAACTGTAATAAGGTGTGTCTTGAGTCCAAAGTGGTTTATATCTTTGTACCCCCATCATTTTAAAAGCAAGAGAAAAAACACAGATACAGTTTAATATTTGTTTAGCTCCAGATTTAGCCATCCCTTGCTAGGTTGAGTACTCATACTAAGAAAAACTCTTTTAGTAGCTCACAAATTGAAAAGGAAAATATTTTTAGACTCCATTGCTTGTGCATGAATGGGATGTTCAGAAACCATCAGAGTGGCTTGTTCATGCACATGTTGGGCACAATCTAGTCATTATGAGGCACCTTCAAGTCTCATTTGAGTGGGAAATATTTCACAATATGTTTAACTCTCTCATGGAAATCCTCAGGATTGGCTTTGGAACCCCTAAGCATGTTTATTTGAGTTCAGTGGGGTTCACTCACAGCTAACTGTGGATCAATAATAAAGCCACTGAATTTGGCTGAATGTTAGAATCATAGAACCACAGAGTTGGAAGAGATCTCAAGGGCCATCCAGTCCAACCCCCTGCCATGCAGGAATACCGAATCAAAGCACTCCTGACAGATGGCTGTCCAGCCTCTCTTTAAAAATCTCCGAAGGACGAGACTCCACCACACTCCGAGGCAGTGGATTCCACTGTCCAACAGCTCTTACCATCAGGAAGTTCTTCTCAATATTTAGGTGGAATCTCTTTTCCTGTTGTCCCTGCAATTTCGTTTGTGCAGCAAAGCACCCACTGATCAGCTCCAGTGCTACCATCAGCAATTTTGCTCTTGTCCAAGAAAGAAGGCAACATGACAATATTGTCTAATTTTTTTTCTATAGGTCATGGTGACTCTGCAATTGCTATTATGATTATGATATTTTATTTCTAGATGCCTTTGAGGTGAAAATTAGTCCTTCCCCAGTAATAGGTCTGGTATACAAGCATGTTGTACTTCATTGTAACTTCACTGTTCGAGAAAGTGTCAAAAAGGAAGATGTGGCTGTGAAATGGACCATGAAAAAAGCGGTGTCTGGAGAAGACAAGCCAGTGTTTCAATTTGATGGGAATCACACAGCATGTTCCCGACAAGGTTCATTACTGAATCCTGAGTTACTACCCTACGGCATTGCATCGCTCACTCTGTCCAATGTGACATTAATGGATGAAGGGATTTATACCTGCACTGTTTTAGTAATGCCACAGTATGGAAATGGGAAGATCCAGCTTAAAGTCAGAGGTATGGTTGCTTTTGAAGTCATCAGAGCAAAACAAAAATGGGAATTATCAAGGTCAATAAAGCTGCCGCTTAGAATGTTACAGACTGAAAAACTCAGGGTTCCAGCCAGCCACTCAGCCATGCCCCCTTCCCAACATATTCTATTTTTATCCAAGGCTGTTAACATTCCTTGCGCATTATTGTCGTTCTTATTTATTCTTATTTTTATTCATTTATATCCCACCTTTTTCACAGTAATGGGACTAAAGGTGGCTAACACAGATTAAAATCAACACAAAAGCCTAAATAAAAGTATAAATGTAATATAAATTGTGCAGTTTATAAAGTTAAAACATTAAACACTTAAAAATATTAAAATGCAATAAAAACCTATATACAAACTGTAAAAACAGCACCACACAGGATTAAAAGCCCAACCCTAGAATCATAGAGTTGGAAGAGACCACAAGAGCCATCCAGTCCAACCCCCTGCCATGCAGAAATACACAATCAAATCATTCCCAACAGATAAGGCACAAAAAGGTTTTGACCTTCTGATGGAAGGAGAGCAAGGATGGGGCTATCCTGTCCTTTCTAGGGAGGGAGCTCCAAAGTCTGGGAGCAGCAACCAAGAAGGCCCTCTCCCTTATTCCCACCAAATGAGCTTGAGAAGATGGCTGACAGAGAGGCCTCTCTAGACAATTTTAGAATTCTAATGGGAGGATTTTTATTCTCTTCCTCCTTTCCTCTCCCTAAATGTTTGTTGTACTTTAGCAAACCTTTGGGTTTCTCCAATCCAACAATATTTGTCTTGTGCATCGATGTTGCTGTTTTGGTTACATACGAACCAACACATACCCCTGAACATTGCTGATAGAGGGAACAGAGGTATACAGCAAAATGCCGCAGTATAACATTTGTGTGTGTGTGTGTGTGTGTGTGTTGGCAGAGGGTGGAAAAACAAACATGAGCAAATGCTTTGATCATGATTTCCTGCATGGCAGGGGGTTGGACTGGATGGCCCTCATGGTCTCTTCCAACTCTGCAATTCTATGATTCTATGAAAACAGGAGTCCCTGCTCAGACCTGGTCTTACGTATGTGCAGCTTTTTTTTTAAAAGAAAGTTTTGAGTGTTTAAAAGTGCCACCACTCTCCATGTAAGTTATTGAATCAAGTAGAGCACAAGGCCTTCTGTGTGCCAGTGAGTATTTTACTTGGTTTGGGAAAAGATCTAAAGGGACAATTTAAAGAGATTGTCATAGAATCATAGAATCATAGAATTGCAGAGTTGGAAGAGTTGTCCTTTGCTGTAACCTGAGAATTAAGAGGTATTTTATCTAAAGAGACCCAGAACAGCCTCAGATTCGCTTCTGACCGGCAATATTAACAATGGACTACATTGCTGCTATAAGCCTTTCATTTCCCAACATGCAACAGGGCATGGGTGGGAATTACACAGCTTTCCAGATGTGATAGAACCACAGTTTCCAGTATTTTTCTCCATTAGTTGTTAGGGCTGCTGGGAGTTCCAGTGTGTGATATCTGGAGGGCTGCATCATTCCCACCTCTGCAGTAGTTACAACTTGGAATAGTGAACTAGGTGTTATATACTACTCTGTAAGCTCAGCTTGCAGTTTGAGAATAAATGCCATGGGCAACACTGCAGGGCTGTTGTATTACCTTAGCTTCTGCCCAGCCTGCAATGGTGGTAGTTATTTGCCTTCAAGTCAACTTTTAATCATGCCAACATAACGAATGAGAGGCCACTAACAGCCCCAGTCATCAACTGCGCTGCTCAGGTTTTATAAACTCCTGGCCATGGCTTCCTTGATTGAATTAATCCACCTGCAGTGTGGTCCCCCTCTTTTCCTACTGCTTTCCACTTTACTGAGCACTTTTTGTCTTCTCCAATACATTACATCATTGGACATTTCATGCAATGTATAGCAGCCTCAATTTAGTCACCTTGGCCTCTAGTGGAAGTTCAGGCTTGATTTGCTTTAACTAACCTGCAGTACGTGTCTGTGCCTGCCTGCCTGCCTTCAAGTTAACTGTCAACTTATGACAACCATGCATTTTTCATAGAGTTTTCTTAGGCAAGGAATACTCAGAGGTGGTTTTGCCAGTTCCTTCCTGTGAAATATACCACCAGCATCTGGTATTCATTGGTGGTTTCCCATCCAAGTACTAACCAGGGCTGACCTTGCTTAGGTTCCAAGATCAGGCAGAATCTGTTGCCTTTATGCTGGACACCCCAAAGTCACTCTGAGTTTCACCCAAGTCTCTCTCCTACCCACTGCCTCTTCTAACCTGTAGCATAAGGAATTTATTTTTATTGGATTTATATCTTGCTTTTATTCCCCAAATGGGACTCAAGGCAGATCACAGTACAAAAATAAGTACAATTAAAACAAAAACAAGACCAAAGCTTAAAACAGGATTTAAACCCAAATATAGAGCAATTAAAAACTTGTTGCTAAGGGATGTATAGTACCCAGCTGGTCACAAACCTTTCCACCAACAATTGTTTAGTTGCCAAAGCCTGCCTGAAATACAGTAAGACTCCTGTATCCGCTGATTCATTATCCACTGATTCAATTATCCACGGACATAAAATAGCACACCTACCATAGAGTCTTCCTAGAAAATGTGTCCTCTCTAGCCATTTTCTAGGTCTTCCAAGGCAACTCTGGTATTTTAAACCAGAAGTCCCATTATTTTCAATTGCATTCATTATTATCCATGGTTTTCAGTATCCACGTCCCCCCAAAACCAACCCCCAGTGGATACAGGGGTCCTACTGTAACTGCACATATTTTGGAATATATGGCAAGGATATTATACTCTGTTAGACTGCAGGGTTTTTATTTTTACGTTTCTGTTTCAGCCTGATCTGAAGTTTGGGGATAAAAGCAATGAATATTATTACCTGGCTGCAACAGAGTTGTCTTTTTGATGAGGGTTCATTCACCTAGGTTTTTTTCTATTAAAAGTGCTTTGTACTGTGGCAACTGGGATTCCTCATGCCTTGACACCTCCTCTTGTTTCTCAGGAGCTCTGTTTTGTCTACAGTCCCCTCACACCATCTGTCATGGCTTTTAGATGGTGTTAAGATGCCATGACAATGATCTAATGGGTAATGTCTAGGAGTTTACTATGG
Organism: Gambelia wislizenii; assembly: GCA_030847615.1. Classification (NCBI taxonomy): domain Eukaryota; kingdom Metazoa; phylum Chordata; class Lepidosauria; order Squamata; family Crotaphytidae; genus Gambelia; species Gambelia wislizenii. Next base: position 36,202,953 of record JAUMIR010000004.1, read on the forward strand.
GATGTATCCCTAATAATGCAGATGTTGCACTTGGACATAGACAATTTGATGTTATTAGAGACAACAGTTGATTCTGTGTTGTTGTTTTCCTTGGCTGGTTTGAAAGTGTAAATGTAGGTGGCTTTCTGTTCATTGTGTTATGCAGGTCACTTCTGTCTACATCTGGTTGACAATTTAGGTAGTAAATCTAGGCTTTGGTGATAGTTTTACCAGCTACAAAACAAGCATCTCTTTAATATGGGAAGTTTGTTCCACTCCCCCACCCTCAATTCAGGGGTGAAAAACAGCAACTCCCATCAGTCCTGGTCAGTACAGCCCATGGTAGGAAGAATGATGAGAGTTTTAGTCTAACAATACCTGGTGGGCCATAGGTGCCCACAGTAGCTCTGAATCCACACTATTGAAATGTAAATGTCTCTGTGGTGGTCAGTTGCTCAACACACAGGACTCTCCCACAAGTGAAGGCTTCTCACCTGTTTGCTAAGGTGCTGTGTGTGGTTATTGTGGCTGGAGATTTTAAATTAAAAAAATAAAAATAAAATAAAATAATATCCATATATATTGGAAGTGGAATATTCCCAAATGCAGAACTTGGAAAAACATACTTTTTTGAACTGCAACTCCTAGAAGTCGCTAGCCAGCAAGGACATTGCCCTTGTTGGCTGGAGATTCTGGAAGTTACCATCCACATGTTTTGCATATAATTTTGGACTGTAAGTGAAGCACATTAGCCCTGGACTCTTCACAGCTGCTGGGAGCTGCACAAGGACATCCAGGATGTATCCTTAAATGAATGCAGAGAATGTACAGCTGCTCATGTAACCAGGTGTTATGCCACCATTGTGCCCCAATAGGATCCAGCTGCTCAAAGGTAACTTTTCTAAACTTGTCTAAAATGACTTCTCTCTAATAATGATCTGTCTTCCCATCACAGCCCAGCCTACAGTCCAGCTGTCACCCCAAAGTGAACTCATTGCAGCTGAGGGAGAGAAGACCTTTTCTTGTGATGTCCGCAACTTCTACCCTCAAACAATTAATGTCTCTTGGCTGGTCCAGAAGCCTGGCAGCATACATGAGACACCATTATCTTCAGATATATGCACTGGGGTCCCATCTTTGCATGGCCCTGATGGTTTATTTGCTGTGTTGAGTCGCATAACCCAAATGGTGAATTTGACCAACAATGGCTCCTTGTACATCTGTGAGGTGCAACATGAGTCCCTGAAAAAACCACTGCGGAAGAAAACAATGTTGTTGGTCACAGGTAAGCAGCTACAAATCTGTTTCTTTAAAGTAAATTTTCTTCTGGGTTGGTAGCCTGCTTTGGCTTGTTACCAGAAGAGGGGGGGGGTCCATGGACAGCCCACCTGTGATCTTGGAAGTAATATTTTGGGAAATTATGATTAGCTCAAATGGAAGACTGTGAGAGGTGGGTACCTTTGGGATCTTTTTACCTGTGTATACCAGTACTCACTGCAGAGAACTTCAGGTTAAAATAAAATAAATGGGTTTTTTAAATTGGAAAATAACCCTGAAGGCACTCACACACACAACACACAGTCACAAGAACCATGCAAGGCTAACAAAGAGTTTAAGGCAGAAATGTCTGATAGAGAAATAGATGTGGGAGATGGGACTATAGTTAACAGTCTTAAAGAAAAGAACTCAGGTGGAAGTCTGAGGGTGGCACTGGAGTCCAAACTGGAGGCACACTGAAAGAGAGAGTGGCAGGGTGTCATCCACAGTAGCACATATTTCTATTGTTTAAGACTAATATTTGTATTGATTTTGCATCATTAACCACATCACTACTCGTAGTTGTCCTTTGCTCTTCTCTGGTAGCTTGTTGAGTGCCTTCTAACCTGGGAAGCTCATATTCTATCACTATCTCTTGTTTCATTTTGGATTGTCTCATCGTAGGGTTTTAATTGTAAAAGACATTCTAAAGTGGTTTAGGCATGCCTCCTTCTGCACAATACTAACCAAGTTTTGACTATGTTGCCACTGAGAGAGCCTCTGCTATGCTAGTGTCTGGCTCCTCAGCAAAAGCCTTTCTGACATGGGAGACTACGAGCTGCACTGCTACCACCAGCATAGCTTCTTGCCTCACTGGAGCATATATTCCCTCCACTGCAGGACTTTTTAAAAAAAGTAAACACAACTTTTAATGGTGTAAATAAAAGGTGAGTAATATTTGGAATTGGGGGCCATGCCACCTGCCCCCACCTCAAGCCCACTAGGAGCCACACATGCCATCATGTTGCCCAGTTTGTTACCATTGCACAACTAAAAAGTTTAAAGGTAGGGAAGTAACAAAGGCCGTGTTTTTCTTCAGTAGCAATGTGCATGCTCCCTGAATGTAATTTTGAAAAGTAGAATCATACTTCCATAAGTGTGGTTCTGTTTAAAACAAAGAGCACACTGCCTGTGCACCTTGTTTTTAAAAAGAAAATTCTTTGCTGCCACTGCACTGGCAAAATTTCATGCCATATCAGCAAATTCAGCAAGGATGGGAAAGGGCAGCTGGAGCAGGAAAAAGAGACAAGGGGCCAGTTTTCCCATCTGACATAAATACACCGGCTCAAAAGGAAAAATTTGCAAAATTATATATAAAGTATGTAAAGTGATGTGATATCTCGTTTAAATAATCATGAGCAGCAGCACACATTGTTTGCGGGGCTGGGAGCCAAGAGGAAGTCTTGTGATTTATGTCCCAAGATCAGATTATCTAGGACAGTGGTATCAATTTCTTTTTCTTTTGTTTAAACAAATAGTTTTGTTGCCCTGATGGTGGAGAAAATAACAGGCAAGGCGAAGTGAAATGAAATTTATAACCTCCAAGCAGGTCAGTCCCAGCAAGCAGTCTGACTTGGAGGCTTAGCCAAAAAGGTGACTGAGTGCCTGTCAAAACAAATACATTACTGATAATATTAAATGCATTTGTTTCTAGCACCCAAACCCTATCATCGGGACACAGGATTTATCATCGGGGTGGCTGTCACTTGCATCGTGGTGACAGGTTTATGCAGCATATTTTTAACCATATTTTATCAAGAGCGACTTGCAAAAGGTAAATCTCAAAAAGAAAAGAAAAAGAACAACAACATAAAATGCTTCAGTAGGGAGGTCATTCATTTTAGTTGGATTAATTCATTATCTGGAAACGGGGGTCTGGAATGAACTTCGAAAGAGTATATGACATGTATTTGTTACCTGAACTTCAAACTAACAAATTACATTGTTACCTGTAACTAGCACTCTTTTGGTAACTATAATAACAAGCCACATTTTAAACGGAATGCAAGAATTAAGAACTAAGTTGCATCTTGGTGTGTTAAGTAAGGTTCTAGTCAATGTTACTTTTAGGAACATTTAAAGAGGTATTTTGATAGGAGGTTTTCAAGGTTTATGCCATTATTTATCAATCCTAAATTTACCACCCAAAAAAAAGGAATAGAAAGTAAATAAAAAGTGATGAACTGCACAATAAATAATTTTAACAGGTTATATTTTCAGACAATTATAAGAAAAACCTCTCCCCACTTGTTTTCTCTATAACATATGGAATGTTAGATGCCTATCTCATCTCCACCTTACCCTTTTATTAGTTAAAAAAAAAAAAGCCCCAAACATTGTACCATTTCCTCATAAGGCACTTGCCTCATAGGCCCACTAATAATTTTACTTGCTCTGTTTTGCACTTTGTCCAGCAAACCAATAAACTTTTTGAAGTGCAGTGACCAGAAATATACTCAACATTCTGGTTTCCATATAGGAAGCCATTCTAGTGTATTGCAGCAAACATTAACAAAGAGTCTTTAGGCACCATCTGATTATACACCTATTATGACCCAAGCTTTTGTGGATACTGTCTATTTAATCAGATACAGTATTTCACATGCTGTTTTGTGAACCAGAGGAAGTGTTCTACATCAGGTCAGGTCATTGCTTCATCTAAGCAAGTATTGCCAGCTATGACTTGGCAGCAGCTATGCGGGGCCTCAGGTAAATGGCTTTCCCATCATTTGTTACCTGATCCTTAAGAACAACTCCTGAGAGGTCATAGAATAGAATGGGGAGATGCCATTGCTCAGTAATACAACATAAGGCTTTGAGTGCCGAATGTCGTAGGTTCAGTTTCTGGCCTCTCCATTTTTTTTTCTTTTCAGCAGTAACTCAAGTTGGAACCTAATCCTGGTTTATGAAAATATCAGGCTGATATGAAGTATCAGCCAGCAATAAAAATGTATTCATATTTGTTAGGAAGTTCCTTTGTGTTTAAGGGTGCCTACTCTCTGCTAAGTTGTTTAGGACTGTATCCAGACTACACAGTTATAGCTGTTTGATACCATTTAAATAGTCATGTGTCTATCCTATGGAATCCTGGGATTTGTAGTTTGCTGAAATATCCAGAATTCTCTGGTAGAAACCTTTAGTTAAATTCCCTGAATTACAACAGAGAATTCTAAGTACCTTGCAGCGAACTGCATGTTAACTTCCTTTCTTCCTTCCTTCCTTCTAGTGGAGCCTCAGGTCTCCTCAATCATTAAGCCAGACCTGATTCCAATTAATGAAAAAATCAGACTGATATGCAACATCAATGGATTCAGACCCAAAACAATCCAGGTGAAATGGTACCGTAAAAACACACATATGGCATCAATAGCAGATCCTGCAAGGGAAGATGTGTCACTTTATAATACTAGAGAAGATATAACAAGCATGGCTAAGCAGCCCTTGGAAGCCAATGGTCGGTTTTATAGCATCTCCTCCTGCCTAACCTACACGCCTACTATAAAGGACGATGGAGCAGAATTTGAATGTAGCATCCAGCACAGCACTCTCAAGAGCCCAATATGGAGGGCCACAATCATTCATGTTACTGGTAAGGTTATTTATTTAGTATTTGTGTATTGGCTACATGTACATCCTTTTCTCTAATGAGCTCAAGTGGCATATGTTCAGTGGATTGGATGCAGAGAGATTCTTATTGAAAAGAGAAGCCCATTAGAGTCTTTTCTTCAGTGATAGCACAAGTGCCCACTTAGGAAGATGAGTTTGCAAGAACCAAGTGGAAGCAGAAAATAGGTTTTAGGATCATCAGTAGGATAAATATTTATTAAAGAAATCCAGTCTTTTGAAAGAAAAGCCTGATCCTTGCTGAACTATTCCAGAAGAGTGAAGATAGCAGATAGACGTGTTCCAGCATGTTCTCCTCTATGAAGAAAGAAAGAACACAAGCCAGAGGCCAAAAACAAAAAGGGGAACAGCCAGCCCCAGGTTAGTTATTTTGGTGCAACAAAAACTAATGAGCTGAGTGAACCCTGGCTGAACGAGATGATATAATCTGCCCATAAGGCTTTGGGATAGATGGCAGACAAAGGAAGCAAAAAGACAGGAAAAGAAAGGTCAAGTTCCTAATCTCTTTCTGTTCTAAGCCATTTTATCCTTAGTGGACAAGAGAATAGCAAGAACGGGGCAGAAGTTGCTGCATCTTCCAACAGCACATAATTTATTCTCACAACAGCTTTGGGAGGTAGGTCAGGTTGAGAAACAATAGCTTGTCCAAGGTAATTCAGTGAGTTTCATGGCTCAATGAGGATTAGAACCAGGATCTCTCAAGTCCAACACTCTAGCTGCTATAGTACATTCCCATCCACCTCAGTTACCTAAGTAGAGTGACCAAGTTACCTACCTCACAGAGGGTAATCCTCTGTTGGATGGGCTATCCACTCAAAAGGCCAGTTTAAAGTTAAGGAAACATCCAAAGGGAAAGGAGTGGCCCATCAAGAATTAGTACCTGGACAGCAAAAGGAGAAGGAAGAACACAAGGCAGACACCTGGGCACATACTTCAGTATGTTGGGATGTGTTTAGTTTTGAATTACAGGAATCAACACTTGTATCTATATCTATAAATCAGCCCTGTTATCTTCCTGATGCAAGAGAAGCTATCCTACTTCTTATGCATCAGAGTAGTTCATGGATAAGTAGACAGTGTGACTGAGGTCTTGTCTAAATAGCAAAAATACTCCTCACAGAATGTGAGGAGAATACGAGCTGTCTTAATGGCATCCCGCATCATATCGCTGTATTCGTAAAGGCGCTAAATATGCTATATACTCTGCAGGAAAAGCCTTCATGGCTTTCCCTGGAGTTTTTTTTAAAAATGGGCGGGGAGGGGAATGCACATTCCTGATCATTGGGACAAACAATGCAAATTTATTTGCTTTCCCATACAAGCAGAAACTGAAAGGTGATTGGCCGGATGACATGGGGGTGGGACTTGCTAACAAGGCCAACACCTAGAACCGCCATGTTTTTTTTTCACCTTAGCATGCGAGTGCTAATGCGATAAAATGGGTTTGAGGCTACTTGATGAGCTGGACCTTACCTCTAACATTTCACAGATGAAAACAGGGACATGCAGTATCAGACTGTAGTTAAGATGGTCAAAACGAATAATAAGGAAGAATAAACAAGCTGGGAGAGGCTGCAGCATTTTGCTTTTGCCTGAGTCTACAGGGATGGGGGCAAGATTCTACTCCCTCCCTCCCCACTGCTGAGTTAAGTGAGTGCAAACTACTTTTGCACTTTGAACTCAGTTTGCAGCAACAGAAGTAGGCTGAGGACAAAGGAGAAAAGTGGGAAGAAGAGAGAGAAACTGGGACATTTTAAAACCAACTGAAGAAGTGAAATGGCAGAAATTAATTGGGACTATCCCTGCCAAATCAGAACAGCTGGAGGATATACTGGACAAGCAAACAGGGGGAGCATTAATTTCCCTTGGTCCCTTGTGATGTTTTCACCTGCAACTCCTGAAGTGGGAAATCAGTCTTATTAATTTCTGCAGGACTGAGATTTGTTTTTTTAAAAAATAGTATTTTATTTTTTAATAAAATATTAAAATTTTATGACATTTGCAAGTAGGACCTGAAATAAGAAGTTACAGCATAGAGTGCTTCAGTGTGTTCCATGATACTATATTGTACCTTTCTTTCTCATTCATTTTCTCTATCCTGTTGTTAACACATACATAGTTAGCATTTCATGGCTATGGAGTACACTTTAGTTCCCCACAACTTTAGGGTTTTTTTCTCCAGATATTTTTGACTACAGCTCCCATCATCATTGGCCATTGGTCATGCTGGCTGAAGCTGATGGAAGTTGCAGGCCAAAACCTCTGGAGTGACCCAAGTTGGTAAATTCAGAAATTCTATCACTGTGATGCAGAGCCAGTGTAACGTCTGAAAATATTGAATGAAATTCTGTCCTGTTTGATATTTCTTTAACAGCTCGCCCAGCAAGTCATTACATCTTCAGTTCACCTCAACTCCCTGTCCAGGGAGGGAAGCTCATTCTGACTTGTGTTGTGGAGAAGTTTTATCCAAAGGACATTGCTTTGGTTTGGTTTCGAAATGGACAGCCAGTTGAAGATGTGACACAGTTTGGACCGTTCCCTTGTGAAAGTGATTTTTACAGTGTGTGGAGCCAAACTGAGTTTACTCTAACCAAAGACAAGGAAGGAGCCATTTATACTTGTCAGATCCAACACAGCAGCTTTGGAAATGTAGAAGAACTCTCATACGAAATTAATTTGCAAGGTAGGATGGTCTCGCGGGCTAGGGATTTTCACCAGTTTTTATTGAGCCATTCAGCAGACCTCAGACTTAGCAAATCTGAATTCTCATTTATTTACTTGTGCATATATTGTAGGGCAGATTCACCCCAAAGTACCCTCCATATATGCTTGACTACAACTCCCAGAATTCTCCCATTTGAAGGCACCATGTTGTAAAAGGCTGTTTTAGGGAACTTCCCCTATCCTATATTTTATCTACAGTACTAAGGACTAGAAATTTATCAGCATCAGAACTCTTAACTCTCAGTTCCAGCACATACACATGGCACTGTTTCAGCTTGAATAGCCTTATATAATATAGAGATGGAGGAACTTCTGGGATTTGGACTGTATGAGGCTCACAGGGATATTCTGCATTTGGCCTGTAAGCTTCTCAAAATGTTATTTCTTATCAATAATCGGAGGTAACAGCACACAGAAATCATTTAAACTTTAAATGTCATACTCGAATGTGCACAAACTGAGCTGTGCTTTTCTAGGTAGAAAGCTGTTGCATGAAACTGAGCTGAGCTTGCAGGCTCAAAAGTTTTTGGATTGAGCCTGGTTCTCTATGGTCAGAATTGAGCTTTAAACCTGTAGAATCCTCTATCCTGCTAATTAGCATGTTCTTTGAATTTATATCTTTGTTGGAATCCTGTGTGGATAAGGTAAGGGCATGAAAGGGAAGTTGGTGAAATTAGTTTGTGATTAAGGAAAATTAATACAAATATATTTATTTTTTTTCCTTTATTTTTTTTTTAATTTTATTTTTAAATTTCATACAGATAAAAATACATATTTACAAAATTTACAGAATTTCATCCAGCATAGTCATATCTTGCAGCATATTTTACCATATCATTACCGCATTTTACATTATATATTTAAACCTTTTTTCATAATATATCTTTTTTGATTAGTAAACCATACTTATGTCTTAAATAATTTACATTATTATCTTTATCTTTGTCTTATTTGTGCTGAATTTAAAAGTTTTATCTAATTACTTCCTTCCTGTAGGTCATCTGATGTTACTGATCCTAAAGTGGATTTCTGTATCGCGAAAAATACTTTTTATTTACTTGTGGTTTCTATTGTTTCTCCCATAAACTACTTCCTTTTTCATCTTTGTTAAAATTACTTGCCTTGCAGTATTTATTCATTTTAATTGAAGATCCTAAGATTCTCCATGTTCTTTTCTTTTTCCCCATCTTGTCATCAGATAGTCAGTTATTTTTTGCCAATCTTCTGTACATTTTCTCACATCTTTCCCTCTTAATAACAGTGTCAATTTGTCCATATGTAATGTTTCTTGAAGTTTCTCCAACCATTGGTCTACTGTAGGGGTATCATTGTTTTTCCACAATTTAGCAAAAGTAATGCGCGCTGTAGTTAACATGTAGAAGATTATTTTCCCATATTCCTTTTCAATGTTCTTTTCTATCATACCTAATAAAAAAGTTTCAGGCTTCATTTGCATTTTAATGTCTAGGATGCTTTCAATAGTTTGGTGGATTTGTTTCCAGTAGCTAATGGCTTTTTTACAGCTCCACCATACATGATAAAAGGTGCCTTTCTCTTCGTTGCATTTCCAACATAGATCTGGTGTTCCTTTATACATTAGCGATAATTTGTGTGGTGATAGGTACCAACGGAAGTACATCTTGTATACGTTTTCTCTTATGCTCTGACTTAATGTATAATTTATCTGTTTGATCCACATATTTTCCCATTTTTCTAATTCTATTGTATGTCCAAAATTTTTCGCCCAAACAATCATATTGTCCTTAATTTGTTGATCTTCTGTGTCCCATTTTAGAAGAAGATTATAAATTCTTGATATCATATGTTTGCTACCCTTTCCAATTATCTTGTCCCATTCTGTTGTTTCTGTTGTGATACCAGTTAGTTTAATGTCTATCTTATATCTTTCCTTCATCTGCCTATATAAATACCAATGACAGTCTATATTTTCTTTTCTTAGTTCTTCTTGAGATTTGATTTGTTGGTGATTTCCTTTGGTGATTAATAGATCGCTGTATCTTATCCATTTTTTAGTGGGGATGCCTTCTTTACTGTAAAAGGCTTCATGTGGGGAAATCCATATCGGCATTTGTGGGAACAGTCTTGCTCTATATCTTTTCCATGTTTGTATTAATGGATTCCTAATAGTGTGTTTTGAGAAGTCCTTATTTGTCAGTTCTTTATTATAGTAGAGGTAGGCATGCCAGCCATACCAGTTCCCTACTCCTTCAATTGCCAACAGTTTCTCATTTTTTAGTGTAATCCATTCTTGGATCCATACCAAACAGCAGGTGTCATGGTACAATTTCAAATTAGGTAGATTTAGTCCCCCTCTTTGTCTACTATCTTGTAAGATTTTCATCTTGACCCTTGGTTTCTTGCCTGACCAAATAAATTTGGCTAAATCTGCTTGCCATTCTCTGAATATTTTTGGAGATTGAACAATCGGGATTGTTTGAAACAGGAACATCATCTTTGGTAAGATATTCATCTTGATTACATTTATTTTACCCAGAAAAGATAGTTTAAGATGTCGCCAATTTTCCAAGTCTTTCTTAATTTGTGCCCAGATTTTTCCATAATTATTGTGAAAAAGTTCTGCATTGTTGTTCGTAATATTAATACCCAGATATTTCGTCATTTTAGCCTCTTTGAACCCTGATTTCTCCGTCACTTCTATTTTTTCTTCTTTTGTAAGGTTTTTAAACAGTAGCACTGTTTTATCCTTATTTATTTTCAGTCCAGAGAAAATCTCAAAGTCATTCAATATTGTCATTAATGGAGTGATCTCTAGTAAAGGGTCACCAAGGGATATAACTAAATCATCTGCGTACATTTTCAATTTAAATTTATGTTTTTTTATCTTGACGCCTTCTATTTTCCCTTCTTCATTGATTCTTTTGCTTAACATTTCCATTATTATTATAAACAACAATGGTGATAAAGGGCATCCTTGGCGCGTGCCCTTCTGAATTTGGATGGACTCTGTTTTTTCACCGTTTATTATTAATTTCGCCGATTGATTGTTATATATTGTCTTGATCCAGTTTCTGAATTCTGGGCCTATATTTATCCGGTGGAGAATTTCAAACATTGTACTCCAATCTACATTGTCGAAGGCCTTTTCGATATCCAGGAATATTAAAGCCAATTTTTTGTCTTTACATTTTTCATGATAGTCAATGAGGTCTAAAACGTGTCTAACATTGTCCTTGATAAATCTATCTGGAAGAAAGCCCCTCTGGTCTTCATCAATCCATTCTCGTAATACTTTTTTCAATCTATCAGCCAGTATTGTCGCAAAAATTTTATAGTCAACATTCAACAATGAGATCGGACGGTAATTTTTAGGGTCTTGCGGATCTCTATTTTCTTTATGTATAATAGTGATAAATGCTTCTTCCCATGTTTTGGGGTATTTACCTTTCGTAATAGCTTCTAAAGTCTTTTTATATGGTATCCGAATTTCATCTTCCATCACCTTATAGAATTTAGCAGTGAAGCCGTCCGGACCAGGCGCTTTCCCTTCTTTTAACTTTTTAATGGCCTCTACTATCTCCATTGTTGTTATTGGTTGGTTCAAAATTTCTCTTTGGTGGTTTGTACATTCTTCTATTGAATTTCCATTTAAGAACTCTCGTGAAGTGTTAGAAGTTATCACACGCTTTCTATATAGTGTTGCATAGTAGTCCTGAAAGATTTGTTTGATTTTTTGTTGGTCTGTATATATTTTGCCATCTATTTTAATTTTGTTGATGATGTTTCTTTCTTTTTGTTTCCGTAATTGATATGCCAACCATTTTCCAGATTTGTTTGAATGCTCAAAATTTCTTTGTTTCAAAAATTGTAATTTCTTTTGAATTTCTTCTGTAGCTTCTAAATTTATTTGTTCTTGCAATACTTTAATTTCTCTCAAAGTCTCTTTATTTGTTGGGTCTTTTTGCAAACTCAATTCTTTTTCTTTTAGCTTATCTTTAATTTTCTTTGTTCTTTCTATTTTTTGCTTTCTCAAAATATTATTCTGCTGGATGAAATACCCCCGCATCACTGCCTTAAATGTGTCCCATATAACGGTGATATCTGTATCCTTCTCCAAGTTAGTTTCAAAGAACCATTTTATTTCTTGTTTAGCTTTTTTGACTATCTCTTTATTTTGTAGGAGATTTTCATTAAGTCGCCAAGATCTGTCCACCTTCTTCTCTGTTTTTAATTCCAGTAACACCGGATTGTGATCTGACCAAATTTTTGGAAGTGTTTCTATTTTATGAATAGTATTGACAATATTTCTCGATGTCAGAAAAAAATCTATTCTTGAAAATGATTGATGAGGTTCTGAATAGTACGTATATTCTCTTGCATCTTTGTATTTGAATCTCCAACAGTCCATCAGGGATAAATTTCCCATCAAATTTTCAAAAGTTTTGGGTAGCTTCCCTTGTTTCTTTTTAGTTTTCGTTTGGGATTTTCTATCCAAAGTAGACGAGATTACGCCGTTCCAGTCTCCCATTAAGATTAATCTATCTTGGTCATATTCGAAAAGTTTCTCCATTAATTTTTGGTAAAATGTACTTTTGTTATTCTGTGGTGCATACAATCCAAGAATCAGTGTTCTTTTTTGTTGAATATTAGCTTCTATTATTATAAAATGTCCATCTGGGTCTTTGTACAATTCGTGGGATTGAATTCTATTGTTTACATAAATGACCACTCCCTTCTTTTTGTTTTTTGAGGCTGACACATATTCTTTTCCCAATTTTTTGTTTTTTAGTAGTTCCGCATCTTTAGCTCTGATATGGGTCTCCTGTAAACAAACAATGTCATATTTTTCTTTACCTAATACATGATATATTTTTTTCCTTTTTTCCGGGGAGTTAAGTCCTCTAATATTCCAGGTAAGAATTTTATAGTTCATCTTATATTCCAATCCTTAATTATTTTCTTTTCTTTTTCTACTTAAACTTCTTCTTCTTGTAGGGGCTCTTCTTCTGTTTCTTCTTCTTCAATTTCTTCTGCACCCAGTTCCGTTCCTTCCGCACCTTCTTCTTGAGTTCCTTGTTCTTGCTCTTGTGTTTCTTTATAGTTTGGTAACTTTAAGTCTTGTTTATATTTTTCCAAAAATTGTTCAATTTTTTGTGCAGATGTAATCCTGAAGTTTTTTTGTTTAAATCTGAAAGATATTCCTTCCAGTCTTTCCCATTTATATCGCACTTCGTTGTGTCTTAGCAGTTGCGTGATTTCTCTATATATTCTTCTTTTCTTTAGAATTCTCATTGGGATATCTTTCAACAGGAGAATATCAGATCCTTCAATTGTAAATTTGTTTTCAAAATTTTTCTGCAGGAAGAGATCTCTGGTCTTTTTCCTTACAAAATAGATCACAATATCTCTGGGTAGGTTCCTTTGCCTTGCAATTCTTGACGAAAGTCTATATATCTTATCCACTTCCCATTCAAACTGGGTTTTTGTTTTCCCCATAAATTTTGCAAGTTTGGGGATTAGATATTTGTATAAGTCCTCGTCTGGTTGTTCTTTTAAGCCTCGTATTTTTACACAATTTTCTCTCCATCTTAGCTCTTGAAGAGCTTGATCATCCAATTCTCTCTCTTTGTCCTCTTCAAGGGCCACCGTCTTCTTATCTATTTCTTCAATTTTGTTTTCAATAGTACTCACTTTTTCTTTTAATTTCTTTGAGTCTTCTGTTACTTTGTCAATAGATTCTCTAATGTTTTTAAGTTCTCTTTTCATTTCCTGTTTTATTTCAGTTTTCACTTCTCTTAATTCCTCTCTCATTAATTTTATTTCTTCCAAAATCAAGTTTTGATTTGGTTGGCTAGCTTCAAAGGATGGTCTTCTGACTGATTGCAGCGTTGTTTGGGTTGTTTTCTTCATTGTTTAATTTATTTGTTAATATTATAATCTTCTAATATGTAATTTAAATTATTGTTGTAGTTGTTATTGCCTAATTTCCTCTTTTATTTTAGTTTATAGCCAGTCCAAAAAAACCCAGAAAGCCCCAAAATCACAGATTTCCCCAAGTTATTTAAACATTTAAACACTTGCTTTTAACTTCTTTTCTTTCTTCCTTTCTTCCTTTTTTTTTCGTTATGTATAAAGGGTATCTTAGCTGTGTTTTATCTATCTCCAAATTATACCAAGGCAGAATTAACAATATACCAAAGATATAACAACTTCAAAGGAAATCACTACTACACATCTCTACAAGTTTCACCATTTGTAAATGTTCTAATCTCTGTTACTCCTCAAATTAATTATGTGAATATAGCAATCAATTATATATAGTGGCTTATTCTGGCCCAATTACTAATATAATATCCCAATAAAGTCAAATTAATACTTATCAGTAATGTAAGATATCAGATATCAGTGTCTACATCCAAGATTAGAGTTCCACAATATATTATCTAGCTCAGATTTATATAGTCAATTTTAAACTCTGTACCTTCATCCCCTGTTTAATATTTTCAATGTATCTGCAATCTATTCATCTCAAGGCAATTATTTTGTAATATTAATATGTAACAGTCACCATAAACAAATTCACATTATATATCACCCCTTAAGTCTATTACTTTGATTCCAGTCTTTCACCCAGTTTGAGACCAAACAAATAATTGATATATATTTACACCTTGCCCCTTAATATACTATAGTGAGTTGCTATAATAGATTATAATAGATTATATACTATAATGAATTATGAAAATTAATTATATAAGTTGTTTAACCAGTTCTTATTGTTTATATAAACTTCTGATTTTCTATTTCCCTTGTACTGTAATCTTCTTTCACTGCATGTATAAATGCCTTTTTTCCTTTGGCTTTGTCTTCTCCTCCTTTCCAATAGATCCCAGCTTATCACGGTCTCTCAGTCTCTGTCTCCTTTCCGTCCTTCATTTCAGTGACCTTGTTCTTTCTGCTTATCTTTCGCTTTCTCGCTCTTCACTCCCTCCCTTCTCTTTCCACCTGGGTTTGTTCTCTGAAGAAAAAAACTAAAATAAACGGGTCAGAATAGAAAAAAAACAAATTGATATAACAAGCTAAAATAAAAAATATATACACTGGCAGGACATACAAAAAACTATACTTGTACAACACAGTTGTCAAACATTAACTTTCCACATTAGGAGGGGTAGCGTAAAAAAAAAACACAAGTAGTACAACACAGCACACACTCGGAGTTTAGACAAACAGGGAACATAAAAGTTCGTTTTAGGTCTTCGGTATTTCCTTCCCCTTTCAGCTCAACAGCAGTAGCGATGACAATGTTCCATAAGCAGTCCTTCGAAGGATATATCGTATCAAATTCTATACTGGATCTTCATACATCAAAAGAGTTATATTGTATTATTTTAAAGCTGGTCACGAAGCAACGAAAGATAAATCTGTTTAGCCAGTCTTGTTAACTGTATTTACGTCCACAGGGCTCTCACTCCCTTTTAAACCGCTTTCCGTCTCAGAAACCTTTCTGTCAAGCGACCCTTCCTTTACATCAGGGACCCAACCAGGAGATTTAACAGTCTTCGAATTTATCAAATTAGCAGTGTTAATGTTAAGATTTTAAACTTTAAAAGTTGGTGGCGACGCTTGCTGGGAAAACCCAGCTGCTTAAACACGCGCGGCGGTGGCTTACAGCTCCGACCCCCTCTGCTGCGCTCCGTGCCGCGATCTCTTTTGGCAGATCTTATAACTCACCGGGCAGCAGGATCGGGTCTTAAGGAGCTCCCTCCGATTCTCCCCTGTTTTTAGGGGAAAATTCCGATCTCCCTTGGGTCCCCAAGTTTGATCCTCCTCCTCGCGTGGCTAGACTTCACCGAGCTCCCTCAGTGAAAGTCTAAGCGCGTCGCCATTGCCAACCGGAAGCCTCTGATAATACAAATATATTTAAAAAGGGAGAGCCAGTGTGGTGTAGTGGTTTGAGTGTTGGACTGTGATTCTGGAGACCAAAGTTTGAATCCCTGCTTAGCTATGGAGACCCACTGAGTGACTTTGGGCAAGTCTCACTCTCTCAGCCTCAGAGGAAGGCAAAGTCAACCCCCCTGAACAAATCTTGCCAAGAAAACCCCACGATAGGTTCACCTTAGGGTCACCACAAGTCGAAAGCATGCAACAACAGTTTTAAGAGGGTGTTGCACTGGAGCATAATGCTGAGTAGACATTCATAGTACTGAGCATTGCTTTGTATTAGTTGTTTACCATCAAGTCAGCTTCAGCTTGTGGTTTTGTATGCTTGGTGTGAAAATATCCAAATTGGTAAGAATTACATCTAGCCCTGGGAACCAGCATGCTGTACTGGTTTGAGTGGTGGACTAGAACTCTGGGAAACCAGGGTTCAAATCCCTACTTAGCCATGGAAACCTGTTTTGGTGAGTTTAGGCAAGTCACATTTCCTCATCATTAGAGAAAGTATTGCCCACAGCCATCTGTCCTTGGCCTTCCCCACTGGTTGAAAAGCAACTTCTGAGATCTTTCCCAAATTCACATTTGGCTGCTGGACTGAAAATGGATCTCCACCATCAACATAATATGATGTACTGTAAGCAGCTGCTGTTTTGAGGAACAAGTCACCTAACCAGTGATCTTGTTATCTTTTTATTTACCATCCAACAGGAACCCCTCCAGAAGTCCTCTGGATCACTGCAGATCCATCGAATCCTGTGTCAGGAGAAGAGCTAAAGCTAAATTGCAGAATCAATAACTTTTCCCCTAACTTGATCAGCGTGAACTGGTTCAAAGATGGAGAGCTACTCCATGAGAGGATCTGTCACTCGACTGCTGTAGTTGGCGCCAATGGCTTGCTCTCCATGTGGAGCCTGCTGAGGGTTACCCCTGAGCAAGGGGCAGAAAAGACTGTGTATAAATGCAGGGTGGAACATGGAGCCCTAAGAGAATGCATAGAAAGATCATACATCTTGCAGTTGCCTAGTGCGTCCTGCTCACTTTGATGGCTAAATTGATAACATCCTTGAACAAATCCTTTTTATGCTATGACAAATTAAGAAGGCTATCTCTTTGAAAACCTGAACAAACACAACATAGGTATATATAAAAATATGACCGAAGTGTGCTTTGATAAAGTGAAGTGGATAGAAAGTGGTGAGGTAGGGGTTGGAGTGTGACCTGACCTGTATTCTGACTGTCTTTCCTTGTAGGATGAAAGGCAGCATACTTTGGCTTTGGGCCTAAGATCATCATCTGTAAAAATACCTCATAGAGTGGCAGGGATATTAAATTCTGCTTACAGCATCTTTTGAAGATGCTCATTTCTAATTACTAATATTAAGGTGAAGCTATTGCAGTGTAGCCTTTGGCTGCTCCCTGCAAGTAGTCAGAATGCTGGGGCGAGGCCATACAGTTGCAGATTTTTTATGGCTGGTGGAAATGTTATGACAGATGGAGTCCTCTACGCAGGGATCAGAGTGTTTCTTCAGTCACTGTGATGGAATGGCTGGAGGTGAATCCTGCTTTTATTAACTGATGATTATCAGTTTAGACCTCAGTCCTGTGCACACTTCCATGGGGGGTGGGGAGGATCTTCATTGAACTTAATGGGACATGCTTCCATGTCAGGAGTAAGGAAAGGGTGGCCCTCCAAATATTGTTGGACTGCAGTTTTAATCATTCCTCACCACTGCCTCTGCTGGCTGGGGCTGATGGCAGTTGTAGTCCAGTCATATCTGGAGAGTCATGAGTGAGCCAACCCTGTTCTAAGGAAGCATGCATAAAATTGTGCTGCTAGTACTATTACAGCTTTTCCACTAGGATCAGTCTAACTACAATATTTTTATAAGTCTACTCTGTGGGGCAAGGAGAGGATTACCACTGTTGTGTACCCTCCAGCTGTCCTGATTTGACAGTGACAGTCCTGATTAATCCTCTGTTGTCCCACCTTTTTCAGTTGCCCTTAAAATGTCTCAAAGTTTCTCTTTCCTCTTCTCACTTTCTCACTTTCAGCTTGTTTCAGTTTCTGTAAAGTGAGTTGAAAATATAAAAGTAGTCTGCACTCAATTAACTCAGCAGAGGAGGGGAGTAGGTAGGATCTTGTCCTTCCCCATAGGCTTAGGGAAAAGCAAACTGCTGCAGCCTTTCCTAGTTTGTGTGTTCTTCCTCATGGATAGTTTTGGCCATCTTGACCACTTTGGTGTCCCAGTTTTCACCTGTGAAAACATGGATCTCGATTCTCATCTGTGAAAGTTAGAGGATGTGCTGGTGAATATTTGTGAATTGTCTGTGTATTGCCTGTAATTACTGGCAGCTACCAGTAATTAGGGGGGCACATTGTTCTCCAGTGGGATGCTGGAGAGCCATAATCTTTTGCCATTTCCCCCTTGCCCACCACACAAAAATTCTTGGAGGTCTAACATATATTTTTGCCCCCAAATGGCAGAAAGTGCCCCCAAGACTTGGGATATATGTACATGTGCTACTAGCTGTTTCCCCACAGTTTCCTGCATCTCCCATCTTTTAAAAGACCTATATAGTCTGTGTGTTTATTCTCTTGCCTGGAGGATTAAAACTCTGCTACAACCTTTTTGCTGCCTAACCCTTTTGACATGGTCAGAGGCTATCAGTGCACTACCATTGGTTGCCAACTCCTGCTGTATGGAAATAATAAAATGAAGATCAAGGTGGGGCTGGTGGGGAAGCTGCCTCACCAGGAGCACTGATTTGTTCCATACAAAACAAGAACTAGAACAAGAAAAGCAAGAACAACATGATTTAAATGGGCTTTTCCACACATGATTAAAGAATCAGAGTTTTTTTTAGTTTTGTTAGCTTGATTGAAAAAGATGTGCTGCTTGGAGCATACCTTCTAACATTTCACAGAGGAAAAGTGGGATATGTGTGTCCAAGCAACATTAGAGTTTAGGCCAGATGGCAAAAGGTATTAATGAGGAAGAATGCACAAGTTAGGAGATGCTTAAGTTTGCTTTGGCCAGAGTCTACTGGTAAGGTCAAGATTTTCCCCGCCTTCCTCTCCTCCCCAGGAATTAAATGAGTGCAAACTTGTTTTGCACTTTGAACTTCACACCAACCTAAGTATGCTGAAGACAAAAGAGGAAAGTGGGAAGAGAACAGAGAAACTAGGACATTTTTAAAACGGGTTGAAAAAGTGGGACAACAGTTGATTAATCAGGACTGTCCCTACCAAATCAGGACAGCTGGGGTGTATGCGTATACAACTGTAGCACTATATTCCCATTTAATAGCCATGATTCCATTCTGTGGCATCCTGGGATTGGAAGTTTAAGGGAGGGAGATTTAGCATTCTCAGCCATAGGGCTCTAGTGACTCACCCAAACTACAAGCCTTAGGATTACATAGGATGCAGCCACAACAGTTAAAGTGGAATTCCAGTGCTATAACTGTGTAGTGTGAAAGGGCCTGAGGTTTATTCAGCCAAGCATATTGGAGGCTCTTGTTTACCACCATTAATGGCAGAATTTGGAAAGTTATTCTTTAGGATGACAATAGTTGGACAACCCCCAGCCAGCATGGCCAGTGGTGGCATGGGTGTGTGTGCCTAGCAAATGAAGTCCAAAAGAGTAACATTCCCAATTTCTGACAGGCCTGTCTGGAATGTTTCCTATGCTCTTAAATTAAACATTGGCATGTTAAGAATCGATGATGGGGTGGTGCAGGCTAATGAATTTTTTCCGTTGTTCACATTGTCCAGTTAAGATAGACAAGTCTATCTGAACAATATTTGAGTAAGCAATACAGCTGAAAAGGCAAGTAATATGGTAGGGTATATCAGCTGTCTTTGAGCAAGCAGGGATCACCTGCATTGAGGCCATGATATTGAGAACATAGCTGCGCTGGGCAGGGCACGTTTCTAGGATGGAGGACCATCGCCTTCCAAAAATAGTACTCTACAGTGAACTCGCCACGGGTCAGCATAAGAGGGGCGCTCCAAAAAAGCGATACAAGGACTCCCTGAAACAACATCCCAGGCTCGGCCAAATTGATCACCAACAACGGTCCGCCCTGGCCTCACATCAGGAGACATGGAGACACACTATCCACAATGCTGCAGCCTTATTTGAGAGCTCACGCCGAACAAGTCTTGAAGAGAAATGACAACGCAGAAAGAATCACAACCCGGAAACATCACCCAAGGAGACCTTCTGCTGTGCTTTCTGCAACCAGACATGTTTATCTCAGATTGGCCTTTTCAGTCATCAGCACGCTTGCAGAAAGCGCGGGATGAGTCCTTCCTGAATCTTCGTTTGCGAAGAAAAACCAGAGAGAGATCAGCCAAAAGACCCCTGAATTTTAGTTTATTGTGTGTAGGATGGCCAACTGATTATCTTCTGCTGTTATAATGTTAGTGGCAGTTTGATCAGCAGATTATGCTTTTCATGCACAGAGAGAAAATAATCATGACTGAATACCCTCCAGCTGTCCCAGTTTGGCAAGAACAGTCCCAATTAATCCTTTGCTGTTCCACTTTTTCAGTTGCTTTTAAAATGCCCCAGTTTCTTTTACATCCTCCTGCTTTCTCTCTTTGTCTTACTTTAATTGCTGCAGAGTGAGTTTAAAGTGCAAAGGTAGTTGGCATTCAGTTTAACTGAACAGGGATATAGAGGAGAGGAGAGGGTGAAATCTCACCCTCCCCAGTAAGTTCGGGCAAAACCTACACCAAGGGAAGCCCTGGTGGCACAGTGGTTAAATGCCAGGACTGCAAGTCACCACGTTGCAAGTTCGATTCCAGAGGGCTCCAAGGTTCACTTAGCCTTCATCCTTTCGTAGGTCAGTAAATTGAGTACCCAGCTTGTGGGGGCAATTAGCTAACACACATTGGAAGCTGCTTAAGGTAGTGTAGATGTGTAAATTGCTATTGCTTAAAACAATTTGCAAGCCGCTTTGATAGCCTTGTGGCTGAAGAGCGGGGTATAAATAACTAAATTTTTTTAAAAAAGCAAACTGCTGCAGCCTCTCCTAGCTTGTGTGTTTTCCCTCATTAATTACTTTTGCCATCTTGACTACATACTGCTGTTGCTTGCCACAAGTTTTCATCGGTGAAATACTGGAGGGCATGTCACTGGTATGGTATGTTACCATTTAAAAGCACAGCTGCAATGGCTGGTTGAAAACTGACAACCTTAAATATAGTCCAGAATGGTAATTCTCTATCTTTTCTTTATTGGCGAAAAGTTTAACATTGTTCATGAAGGAAGAGTTAAAACAGTGTAGAAGCAAAGCACTCAATGATTTGCACAAAAGCAAGAAATGGACTGAATTTCTAAACCAGGATAAAAAGACAAAAGCAGTAAAAAGAACCATGTACTTTTTTGCAACCACTAGATGCCAGTCTTTACCTCCAACTGGTTCTATCTGTTATACCTTGACCAGAAAATTCTGTTTTAAGAGCTGATTCATATTTCACCTTTAAAACTTGGATAATAAGGGTTACTTCATGGCAAACTACAAGAGGCAGCAACAATGGGGAATTCCTCTTGTGAACTGCAGTCCCCAGGTTTCCCTAACATAATCATGGATTCAGTGATTTGGAAATTCTTTGGCACCTGATAGCATCATATCCACGTTTTGCCTTTTCAGTTTGGATACATTAAACAAAAAGGTTCTAGAATATTTTTTCTTACATTATCAAATATTTGGGCTTTATATAATACATGTGAAACTGGACCACTGCTCTGGCTACAGCACCTATTACTCCAGAGTGTAGACATGGACTGTGTTTCAGTGTTAGATCACTTGCACCTGTACCATATTCCCATGCTTTTTATGTGTGTGGGGGGGAAGCAGATAGTACAAAGCAATAAACAAAAAGGTACCATTCAAAAGCCAAGCTTAGAAAAATTACCTTTTGGGCAATTGCTCCTAGAAAATCCCCTAACCATCATGCCCACCAGTCATACTGGCTGGGGGATACTGGGCTCTTTAATTTAAAAAGTAACTTTTCCAAGTCTGTTCAGAAGTAGACAACAAAATATTTCCCAAAATATGGGACACTTCATTCTCTAGCCTCTCCCCCTCAGAAGGCTCTAAAAGAAGCAGGAGAAGGTAAGAGCTTTGTTTGCTGCCTTGGAGAACCATTGCCAATCTGAATAGACATTACTGATTTACATGCACTAATACAACTCCCATCAGCTGGAGACAGTACAGCCAATGGTGAAGGATAATGGGAGTTGCAATCTAACAATATCTGGAGCAAAGCTGGAAAAGTTTCTTTTTAAAATTCTACTTCTGAAAATTGCTGACTTAGTCACTATTTATAGTATAACATTGGTAGCTGATATCGCAGCTCAAAAAAGTTACTTAAAACTATTCCAAGAATCCTCTAGCCAGAATAACCAATGTTGTAATTGTAGTCCTCAAAAAGCAACATTCCCTCAGCTCTGATCTGGAGAGTCACTTGTTCCTTTTACCTAGTATAGAGAATGGGATTTGAGCAGGTGCACTTCTTCAAGTAACCAGCTGCAGCCCTGTGTGAAATGTCAAGGTGCACATAGTACAATTCTTGCTTCTCTACAATTATTACAGATAAAGAGCTCCAACAGTGAAAGATTGCCCACTTCTGAATAATAGGCCCCAGCAGTGCTGAACAGCAGACCATCTTTTATAATGGGCCAACTTCAGATTCCAGTGGCTTCAGCTATGATCAGCTGCTTATAAATCAGCCTTGTCAGGAACGACAATAAAGTCATTGCTGGAAGGAATATATTTATGAGCAAGAAGAGAATAGTGAAAGCAGCAGGGAATGAGGTGTGCATGTTGGGCTTGCTGGTTGGAGTGGTGTATATTTTGGAAGGAGGGATTTATGCTAACTAAGCGGGTCTTGTCATAATAATAATAAACACTGTGTCACTGTTGTTGTTTTGATTGCGCCTTTTCAAAACTGGCATTTTAAATGGATTTTTTTCAAGTGAAAAGGCTTGTTGTGTAAGAGCCTATTTATACTACCCTAAAAAATGAATACTTAATAACTAGCTTTATGATATAAACATCCAAATCTGTATTAGTACTATTATGGATAATAATAATTGTTTCCTAATCCCTTCTTGTTTGAACTGACTTCTGTGTTCAGGTCATCTAGCAATCAGAAAAGAGATGGGTGGAATGGGTGAAACATGAGAAATAGGCCATGCCAGCTGACCAGAACAAATGACTGAACCTGCCTCTATGTCTCTAACAGTAGCTTGTTCTGCAGGAACCAGTAGGTGAAGTTTCTTATACTTAACAGATAAAATTAACACTTTCTGATGTGATTGCAGACCTCCAGATATTTTTGACCTATATCTACATCAGCCCTAGCCAGTATAACCAACAGTGAGGGATTGTAAGAGTTGTAGTCCAAAAAACATCTGGAGGGACACAGTTTCCCAACTTTGTAACTAGTGTCTTTAGATTAAGTTGCTGTGAAAAGTAGCTCGCAGGATCTGAGCTGGTATGGTGATAGTCATCTGTGAACCACATCTAGTTAGAGTACAATGTTTTGGGCTAGAATCTAGTTGCTAGACTGACCAATGGTCTGTCCAAAAAGGACAGACCAAAAAGGACAAAATATGGTTGACAGTGCCATGGGCCTTGTATTTCCTTCTTCACACTGCCCCTTCGTCCTCCGCAGCTACTATCATTGCATTCTTCTTCTAATGCTCCTACTGTATTTGGGGAGTTTCCAGCTGCCTGGCAGGTAGGGCAAATTAGAAATCTGTCTGCCTATTCTTTCCTCCATCTCTTTAATTCCCTCCCTTCATTGTTCCTTCCCCTTCGTAGAATTTTATATAGTTGGATGCATCTTCATCCTTCCTATTCTGCTTTAGTCAGACCTCACTTGGAACACTGTGTCCAGTTTTGGGCACCACAATTCAGGAAGGATATGGACAAACTGGAACGTGTCCAGAGGAGGGCGATCAAAATGGTGGGATATCTGGAAACCATGCCCTATGAGGTGCGGTTTAGGGACCTGGATATGTTTAGCCTGGGAAGAGAAGATTAAGAGGGGACATGATAGCCATGTTTAAATATTTGAAGGGATGTCATACTGAGGATGGAGCAAGCTTGTTTTCTGTGGCTCCAGAGACTAGGACACAGACCAGTGGACTCAAACTACAGGAAAAGGGATTCCACCTAAACATTAGGAAGAACTTCCTGACAGTCACAGCTATTCGGAAGTAGAATGCACTGCCTCGTAGTGTGGTGGAGTCTCCTTCTTTGGAGGTTTTTCAACAGAGGGTGGATGGCCATCTGTTGGGAATGCTTTGATTGTGTATTCCTGCATGGCAGGGGGTTGGACTGGATGGCCCTTGTGGTCTCTTCCAACTCTATGATTCTGTGTTTGTTACTCTATAAATATCTATGCTCATTGGTGGCACTGTACAAATGAACTGATGCATAATAGCACTCAAAACTTTTCCTTTAGTTTTCCTTTTTTCATGAAACAATAAAAACTAGAACAGATTAAGTACACCTTCCCTTTAAGAACTTCATGACAGGGAGGTTTTCAATAGGCTGCAAGATTACATACACTTTGTCTCTTGATTTTCTGACTGTTCTGAAAGTTTTATGCTACTGCCAGGAAAAATAAGTTAGCGATCCTTATTGATCTTTTACCACATTTTGTTCTAAGGTGAAGATCACCTATATCTGATTCAGCTTTGCCTGTCCTCAAGTGTCTTCACTTTCCTTGAAGACATGCCCAAGGATGATCACTTTTTTTGAAAACTTTCTTAACGTTCCCA
Source organism: Gambelia wislizenii (assembly GCA_030847615.1). NCBI lineage: Eukaryota > Metazoa > Chordata > Lepidosauria > Squamata > Crotaphytidae > Gambelia > Gambelia wislizenii. The sequence goes on from JAUMIR010000004.1 coordinate 36,227,321, forward strand.
GGTTAGTAGTCTGAACTGCAACTAGAGATACTGCTTTTGACTTCTGTCATTTCTTACATATTTCCTGGGAGTCCTTTCCAATTTTTCAACATCTTTCTTACAGCTGCTGAAGACAGATGTAAGAAGACACGATTGGGAAATCCTTGGGCTTATAGATCTTTTGAACTACAGCTCCTGCTATCACTTACCATTTCCATGCTGTTTGGGACTTCTGAGAGTTGAAGTCAGGAAGTTGTGGAAAACCAAATTTTCTCAATTCAAGATAGGCCTCACACCAGTACAGACTAAGACATGATGGCGGGCATGTCTAATGTGCTCTGTCTAGAATCAGGCTCCCCAAATCTGGCACCTTCCCAACATGTTGAACTACAACTCCCATCACCTCAGCCAGCATGGCCATACTGCAGTGGTGGTTCAAGAGATTGGGAAGGTTGGGGAGGTATGAATTTAGGACTGCCTCATATCCTAAGCTCCATCAAAATCTCTTAAGATTTGCTGGCAATGGCTGCTTGATCATCCATACAATATAATCAGTAATTGTTGCTTAGAAGATTTGGTTTGGCTATTCTCCAACTTTAGCTTTCTTCATCAGAATTGCTTTTACATTTTATTGCTATAATCTTTGCTCCCTTAGATACTCTGCTTCTCCAATATCTCCAGCCTTCTTGATGGTGAATTACTGTATCTGTGAAGGAGAAAGCTTTTTCTTTCTGATCATACTAGTCTGTCTTCTTCGCATGTTGCAGGGTTTATTCCATCAGCCTCTGGAACATTTGTTAAGATGTATTTGAGGACATGTGAAACTCAATGGTGAAATAAGGTTATTTTGTTTTCTGACTTTGCCCTCATTCTCTGTGACACAAACACATCAGCAAAGCAGAAGGAAAACCCAGCCAATAATTATTCTTTACCCTCTCATCTTTTGCCGCTTTGATCTGTTCTTCAATTTGATTATGAAGCATGGAATGGATGCTGTATTTTTTGCCCTTTTGCCCCCAAGTCTCCAAGCTAGGATTTTCTTGCTTATTAGACCACTGAAAGAAAGCATCTCCCATCTCTCTCCATCCATGTTGTTAGTCTTCCTGTTCAAGAGAGAATAAAGTATTTCTGCTTGGTCATTAAAGGAATCCACTTGTTGCAAGACTTAATGAGGACAGGTTTGTTCAAACCTCCACTTTGGGGGATATATTATTGCTTTGGGGGAGTAGCCATCTCAATAGCTCCTTCCATGACCAGTTTTCAAAATAAAATTTCAAATTGTTTAGCTCTTCAGGCTTATGTTCCCCTCTAGCATATCTAGGATGAAAATGGGGATATTGTGGTTAAACAACATGAGAGTGTGGTCAAAATGGCAAACAGTATTAACGAGGAAGAACACACAAGTGAGCAGAGGCTACAGCAGTTTGATTTTGCCTGAGCTTCTTGGGAAGGCCAAGATTCTACCCCCTTAACTCCTCTGCTGAGTTAACTGTGTGTGTGTGCGCACATGTCTTTAAGTCACCTGCCAACTTATGGTGATCCCATGAATTTCATAGGGTTTTCTTAGGCAAGGAATACTCAGAGGGGGTTTTGCCAGTTCCTTCCTCTGAAATCTACCCTACAGCACCTGGTGGTTATTGGTGATCTCTCATCCAAGTATTAATTGAGTACAAACTATTTTACACTTTAAATTCCATTTGCAGCACTGAAGTAAAGTGAGGCTGAAGGAAGAAAGTGAGGGGGGGAGGAGAGAAAAACTGGGACATTTTAAAAGCCAGTCAAAAAGCGGGATGGCAGTGGATTAATGGGGACTGTCCCTGCCAAACAGGGATAGTTGGAGGGTATGGGCTTATGGTGGTCCCCAGTCCCATCAGTGTAATTCTTGTTCACAGGGCAATCAGTGATTAGAATAGTGGTGGACAACTGTGGCCCTCCAGATATTGTCGGACTACAACTCCCTTTAGCCTGATCCAACATCATTAGTTCTGAGGGGTGATCAGAAATATGTTCCAACAACATGTAGGGGGCCACAAGTTGCCCACTCCTGTTGTAGAGCATTCCCAGCCAACCCATATCTTGAGTGACATTACATTTGCTCTCTGGCAAGTATTAAAACTGAATGATGACATTTCTTGTTGGCTACTGTGGAATTGTTAATAACCCTTTTGAAAACACTGAATTCTTCCCTGCTACAGGTCATAAAAATGCCACCACTTCTTGGAAATTTGACCTATGTTGTGACAAACTGTTTCTATGAAAACCCTCTGTTATGAATGTGTGGCATGCTGATGGTTGTGGATGCAGTCATTCCCTCTATTTCTGATGTTCACGTTGCAAATGCCATTGCTTTAGAATTTGGAAATGGTACTTTTTTGGACTACAATTCCCAGAATTACTGAAATTCTGGAATTTGTATTTTAAAAAAATAACTCCATCTACATCTATCAAGCAGGTTGGCCTTTGATTAACTTTTTCTCCTTCTGCAGCATGAATTGAATTGTTTCTGTCAATTTATCCAAGCTTTGTTCTTTATGGAAAGGGGAAACCTGTAGCCTAGGGATGGGGAACTTGTTGCCCTCCAGGTCTTGTTAGACTGTAGTACCATTCATCCCTCATCATTGTCTATGTTGGCTTAGAAGCATGAGAGTTGCAGTCCAACATTTGGAAAGCCACCTGTTTGCTGTCCCTGCTATAGGTCTTTCAGGAAGCTGTGCAAGCCTAGCTCAAGAGATTTTGCTGCTAGAGACAGTAGCAAATGGTGTCCGTCCCTGCAAAATCATGGCCTATAGTATCCCAGGCCAACAAAGTTATTTCTGCACGTTAGCAGAAAATCCCACAAACACCTCTCTCCAGCTCCCTGACAATTAAAATGCAATAAAACCAGTACTAGCAATAGACATTTTGTGAGAAGCTGTTCAGTATAAACCTGCCTTATACCAAGCCAGGGTATGGTGGCCATGTGTCCTACTTTACAGAGTTCAGTCATCTATTTGAGAGAGTACCAGGCATCCAGTTTAGACATAAAGATAACCATAAGAAGGGAGTGAAAGAGCCTTGGAGTGAGCTACTACCTGGACAGCAGAGTGAGCAGTGATGCAAATCTATGGTGATCACACTCTTCCCCATGGAGAGCAGGGAAAGAGGATTGTATTTTCTTGTAAATTATAGCAATTATTTCTAAATTAGCATCTTAACATGTACCTTAGTATATTTATTAATTACAATATATATATCCCATATAGTATATTTCATCCCTAATTTTAGTCCTATTTTTGGCAATTGTGTAACCAGCCACAGCCAGGCAGATTGTTGGTCCAAAGTTTCAAAGAGACAGCTCATTATTTACTCAAAACATTTATGTCATGCCCTTTAGCCAAAATGGCTCCCAGAGGAGTTTACAAGATAAGTAGCACAAACAGTTATTGCCCTCTAAGTCCAAGACATGACACACAAAGATTGACTCTTCCCGAATCTGCTATACAAATGAGAAATGCAAAAGAGTGAATTTGAGTCTGGGACCATAAGCCAAGAGGATGGGTGCTCTGTCAATGAGCTTTGGCTCCAACCCAACACAGGGATAGAAGTTTTGTTGGCCCTCCAGATGTTTTGGAACTGCAACTTTCCTGCATTGGGAACATTGGGAGAGAGATGAGATATAAATACCTACATTAAATTAAATTGCAGTGCTGATTAAGGCTGCTGGGAGTTACATTTCAACAGCATCAGGAGGGGTGCAAAATTTGTATCCTAAAACAAAATTTCACAGGAGAGGGAAGCCAAAGATGGAACAAAATTCTACTACAGCATGGTATAAGCTTGCAGGCCCCCTCCTACATTCACGAGAATGACATACATTGTCATCATTTTTGGCCAATGCTTAGAACAAAACTTGGGGAAGTTGCTTTTTGAAATACAACTGGCCACTGACTATGGTGATGATAAGATTCTGGCAGCTGTGATCCCCAAAAGTCACTTTCCCAAGTGCTGCTCCTTGAGACCACAGCTGCATACCCTCCAACTGTTCTGGTTTGGCAGGGACAGGGCCGATTAATCCTCTGTCATCCCACTTTTTCAGCTGCTTTTAAAATGTTCTGGTTTCTTCTTCCAATTTCCCCCCTTCATCCTTAGCTTACTTCAGCTACTGGATGTTAAGTTCAAAGTGCAAAAGAAGTTTGTATTACTTTCTGAGCAGCAAGCATGCTGCTGGGGTTGCCATGAGTTGCAGTCTAGCTGGAGGGCAGTAGCTACATCATATCTTTACAAAACCTTTCAAATAGTCTTGCTGTGATGGCTCATGGGCAAAACTGATAGTTACATTGAAAAACACAGTTGTACTTTGATGACCTTTGGAATGCAGTGCTAGAGTTTGGCTGGGTCAAGGGTGAGGGGCTTTTGGCCTGCTAGATGTTTTGGACTACATCTCCCATAATTCTTTGGCTGGAGCTTACGGGAGTTGAAATCTAAAACATCTGGAGAGCCCAAAATTCCCCACTCTTGTGGAATGAGAGTGTGAAATATCTCCTTGAGACTGCCCCTAGAATAATCCTCTCTTTTGCTACAACTGCATAGAAGAACATAGAATCAAACCCTTAAAAAGTTAATAAATAAACAAAACCCAAATATTCATTTACCAAAGTAACTTTGACCCAAATTTTATTCTGAAAGACTGTCCAGCTTATGGTGGGTATGTTTGTTTGCAGGCTATGTTTATCAGTTATTTATATGTAACCTTGCCTTCCTGTAAGCATACCAGCCTCTCCACCCCTTAAGCCTTCATTTCATTCAAAACTGACCTCCCTTTTGTTCACTTTAATCTCAATGGCCTTCCAGTGTGGGAAACTCATCCTAAACCTCACCTTTACTCACTTCATGCTGACTATGATGTAAAGCCTACCTTGCCAAGTGAAAATCTTCTGTCCACTTAATACCAATAAAGAACCTTTTAATATGAAGTCGAAGGCTTTCACGGCCGGCAGCCATAGATTTTCCTTGGGTTTTTTTTTTCTGGGCTGTGAGGCCGTGTTCTGGAATAGCTTCTTTCTATTCAGTTTGTCTATCTGTGGCAATGCCAGCCACATATGCAGGCGAAATGTCAGAAATAAACTATTCCAGAACACAGCCTCACCACCTGGAAAAAAAACCCAAGGAAAACCTTTTAATAGTTTATTTATTTATTTATTTATTTATTTATTTGAGTATTTATACCCTGCTCTTCAGCCACAAAGGCTCTCAGAGCAGCTTACAAATTGTTTAGCAATAGCACGTACGTATCTACATGACTTTATAGTGTGCTAGGCACTCTCTAAGGTGGTTTACAATGCGTGTTAGCTAATTGCCCCCACAAGCTGGGTACTCATTTTACTGACCTATGAAAGGATGGAAGGCTGAGGGAACCTTGGAGCCCTGCAGGGTCAAGCTCACAATGTGGCTGCAGTACTGGCATTTAATCGCTGTGCCACCAAGGCTCTCTCTGCGTCACCAGGTTTCTTAACTTTGCTCCTTTGTCCTCAGCTTACTTAAATTACTGCAAAATGAATTCAAAGTGCAAAAGTAGTTTATACTCATGTTAACTCAGCAGTGGGGAGAGGAGAGGAGAGGAAAGGGCGGAATCTTGCCCTTCCTTGTAAGCAAAAGCAAACTTCTGCAGACTGTTCAGGCTTGTGTGTTCTTCATTAATTGCTTTTGTTATTTTGATCATGCTATGATCTTGCTTTGCCACAGTCATCCTGGTTTTCATCTGTGAAATGCTGGAGGGTGACAGTGACAGTTGCACCAAGCTGAGCTTGGAAAAGTTGCATCTTTGGACTAAAGCTTCCAGAATCCCCAGCCAGCTTGATAGCTGACTAGGCTAGCTGGGGGAGTCTGGGTCTTGTAGTCCAAATAAGTAATATCTTGAAATGATGGGTCTAAAAAGACAGGAACAAGAAACTGTTTAGGCACTACATTGGTTCTGCTGGACTACTTCGATTTCACTTAGGACTGATCTGATGTTTGTGGCTGGACTGACAATGTCCTGCATATTGATTCAGCATTCCACTTTTTGTCAAAATGGTTTGTGTGGACATAGCACCTGACATATGAGAACTACTCTAGAAATTATGTTCTTGCACTGTTAAAGCTAATGGATTGAGACTATAGATGACCTTGCTAAATTGGCACAGACAGGAATTAGGAGTTTCCTTATGCCTTGCTGATGAGAGAAAGGAGAAAAGGAATTTTAACCATAGGCATTCCATGCCGCCATACAGAAAGGGGATGGGAACTTCCTTGTGAAGGCTGCAGCATTGGGCTCTTCCACCCCACCCTGTTGTTGCCATGCTGCCAGATTTGAGTGACACAAGAGACTCAGCAAAAAGGGACATTTTCAGTTAATTTTGCCAGTGTACGTACTGCTGAACTCTGGAGATGCGTCAGATACTAGAACACTTGTTTTAGCTCTTGCATGCCTTCAAGTCATTTTTGGCATCCCAGATGTTTTTTGGACTTCAGTTTTCACAAGCCTCAGCCAGCATGGCTAAGGTGTTATGGGAGCTGTGGTCTTAAACATCTGAAGAGCCAAAGGTTTCCTGTGCCTGAGATAGAGAAATAGGTACAGGTTCAAGACAACAGAGAAGAAGGATGCAACCTTTCTTGCAGAACGGACGACATGCCACTAGGGGCGATTGGAAGCAGAAGCAGATATGATTCCCTGGTACATTCTTTCTTGTATATGTTTGGTTGGTTTTTCTCACATATTTACTGATACTCCTAGGGCTGACTTCTCTCTCTTCCAAACTCCTCTTCTTGTCTCACTCTCTTATGGCCTTATCACACAAGATAATGGAAGGGAAAGTAAAGCCCGAGAGTAGTGTGTCCTGCCTTGCCTTTTCACATGATGTCGACGTGTTTTAGCAGTTCTCCCATTCTGGTCCTGTAGGAGATGGTGGTAAAGGCAAATCTTTTTGCTAACAGAGTTTTCCAGTTAGAAAAAAGACTTGCATTTACCACCATCTCCCATGGGACCGGAATGGAAGAACAGCTTAAGCATGAAGACATCATACGATAAGGCAAAGCTTGATGCACTATTTTTGGGCATTACTGCTGCTTCCTTTCCTTTGTGTGATAAAAGGCATGTTGATAGTGGTAGAAGATTCCATCTTTTCTCTTTCTCAAATATGTAGTTCACTCTAATAAAGATTTCTTTTCACTGAATAATTGTTTTGGTTGATGATTCCAAATAATCAGTTTCCATGTAATGGAACTGAAAGTTCTTTCAGAGTAAGGTACCCAAACCAAGTCCTATGAGGAAAGGTTGGAGGAACCACCATAGAGAAGAGAAGACTTGAGTGGGGTGGGCGGAAATTACATGATAGTAGTCCTTAAATATGCAGCCTAAATACCCTAAAGGCAGCAGATTCCATATGATCTTGGAAGCTAAGAAGGTTCAGCCCTGGTTAGTACTTGGATGGGAGACTGACAATGAATACCAGGTGCAGTAGGCTATATTTCAAAGGAAGGAGTTGGCAAAACCATCTCTGAGTATTCCTTGCTTAAGAAAATACTAGGATATTCATGGGGTCACCATAAATTGACAGGTGACTTGAAGGTGCGTGCGCGTGCATGCGCACACACACACACACACACACACGGTCCTTAAATACCTGGAGAACTTTCACAAAGAAGTGGGGAAAGACTTAAAATCTGTGGTTCTACAATTTTTCATCAGTCTTGTGTTCCCCACTCTCAACACATTTGATCTTTTCAGATTTTGAATGCTAACTAAGGTCAGGCCTTGATGGTATTTAGATGGGAAACCACCAAAGAATTCCAGGGTTCTGCAGATGGGCTAGGAAAGTATCCTTCCTGAAGCCCTGCTTTCAACTGCTGCCAGTCAGGGTTGAAAGCACCAGGCTTGATGGACCACTGGTCTGAGTCAATATACAACAGTTTCCTATGACTCTTTTGTTCTCTCAAGATGACCTTCACTCATGTTTTCTGAAGGAAATGAAATGGGTTGCTGAAGTGGGGAATTTTCAATGGGGAAGGCAGGAGCTGAAATGGTGAGATGCTTTGCCCTGACCCAGTGCTGGTCCATGACATTCTGATGCCTGAGGCAAAGGATAAGATGGCAACCCCCATTGGACATACACAAGCTAACTGAACTGGTAGTTGAATCTTGCTTCAACACTTTTATGTGTGGGGAAGCATCTTCCACCATTCCTAAGGACATCAAGATAAATGGGATGGGAGGAAGGATGCAAAGTAAGACAGCCCACTACTCCCAGTGCCACTGCGGCCATCACATGCCCTAATAACTGGGCCAGCCAAAATGTGGGTTGATGTTATATGACACCACGGCAAAAGCCCCACAACAATTAAAAAGTGTTCCACATTCAATCAGTTTAATGTGCATTGTTACATTCAATTTAACATGCATTTTACTTCAAGCCAACTATTATCTATGGGGAATATGTTCTGTTGCTCTAAGAACTGAGGGGGGATGTTGGAGTCCCACCTGCAATGCCAATGTCTCCTTAAAGTGTGGGGGCATTATTAGCTCAAAAGGAGACCTGTGTGAGGAGGGTAACTTCAGGGATCTTTTCACCTATCTCTCTCTCTCTGGCTTTTCTTCGCAAACCAAGATTCAGGAAGGACTCATCCTGCGCTTTCTGCAAGCGCGCTGATGACAAAAAGGCCAATCCGAGATAAACAAGTCCGGTTGCAGAAAGCACAACAGAAGGTCTCCTTGGGTGATGTTTCCGGCTTGTGATTCTTTCTGCATTGTCGTTTATCTTCAAGACTTGTTCGGCGTGAGTTCTCAAATAAGGCTGCAGCATTGTGGATAGTGCGTCTCCATGCCTTCCAATGTGAGGCCAGGGCGGACCATTGTATACCAGTACTAACTGTAGAGAGCACTCCAGTTAAAGTCAAACTAAGTACTTTATTGGAATCAACACAGGGGATATGCTAACATACAAGAACATACACTCTTAAGAACCATACAAGGCTATTGGAAAGTAAGGAGTGAAGGCTGGATAGAGAAAAGTCAGGGTGAAAGGGTGATAGTTACCAGTCTTGGAGAAAGAGGTCTGTGCAGCAGAGGAACTCAGACAACATCTGAGGGTGGCACAGATGTGTGGAGGGGTCTGTCAGTCTGTGGCACACTTTGCTGGGGTTGGAGATATGAAGTTTATAACCTATTTCGTGCCTTGGAGGGATGTGCTGGTTATAACAAAACTTGGATGGCTCTCTCACAGGAGAGACAAGGAAAACTGAAACTTAACTGGTTGCTTTAATTAAAACATTCATGGGCTTGTGACAACCTTACAAGGTTGGACAGGACAGGGGTGTGAGGAGAGATTTCCATAGGGTATAGACTGAGGAATGGTCACTTATTTGCATGATTGAATTATTGCTAGAAACACCCAAGACTGGAAGAAAGGATTAACACATACCCCTCAATGACTGGGTCATTAGCATAAACCCATTACTGCAGGGGCTTTCCACATAATCTTAACTTGGGCTTTCCCATCATTATATTTCTAGATCCATGCCAGATCATCGTGATCTCTGCCTGACCTCCAGTCTGCCTAACCTCCCAGCCAAAGTGACCCCCAAAAGTGTCTAATATGTTCATGGAATCTCACAGGAAGGGATAGTAGGGCATGCTAACAGTTCCAAGACACCACCCCCTATGGATACTTGAAATCATCATGGATAATTGGGAAATGTATTGTTTTAAATGAGAATAATTCTGGAAGTTCACCATAGAATCACATTGGAGGACCTAGAAATGCCTAGAGAGAACAGATTTTTATGGGATGTGGAAAAGTGAAAACTTGGATACCAAATCCGTGGATACGGGAGTCAACCTGTATGTGTATATTTTTGTTTTAATTTTGCACATTTCTGTTCATGAATGTCTTCAACACAATCCATTTTCTTTTTGTGCATCTAGTGCTCCCCATCCTTCACTACTGACAACCAGCGAGGTTAGTGCTAGTATTGGAATAGAATGTGGGGATTTGAAGGGCAAGTCCCCACTGTGACAGAACCTTACTTTAGGCCAGTCTCTCTTTTTCAGCCTGACCTATGTTACAAGGTTGTTGTGATGATAAAATAGAGAGGATGAGGAGGCATGTACACCACATGAAGATTATTGGAGAAAAGACAAGGGGAATATATATATATATATATATATATATACACCTTATAAAGAAAAGAAAACTAAAATAATATTTTTTTTAAATGACATGTTTACATGAGCAGGGAGAAGAAAGCAAATGGTTTGCTTTTCCAGAACTCAAACATTTAAACCATAAAAAAGAAAACATGATAGACGGTCATTGTTGTATTTGAAACAGCTGCCAGAGGTGAATTCCTTGTTCATTTCTTGTTATTTGCTGTGAGGTCAGCTTTCACTTATGGTGAGCTTACAAATGAGAGACCGCCAAGAGACCTGTCCATTAACTGCTCTGCTCAGGTCTTGAAAACACAGGACTATGAATTCCTTTATTGCAGTGGTTGTTAACCTGTGGTCTAGGGACTCCCAGTGGTCCGTGATGTCCTCACAGGGGGCCCACAAAGGCTTGAAGGCTGCTCAGCCCACCTTCCCAGCATGGAGTAGCCACGTGACAGGAGCCAAGGAAAAGGCTGGCTTGGCCTATGCATTGCCATTCAATCCACTCCAGCCACAAACTTACAGGAAGAAGCAGGAGAAAAGTATTTTCTTCCCCTCCGGTGCCTCTGAGGGAAGGTTTAATGGATGGTTTATTGTATTGTTGTTGCTGTTATTTAAAATTTAGGGTTTAAAATCTTGAGTGAAGTCTTGAGGGTCCATGGGAACAAAAGATATTTAAAGGGGGTTCCTGGTAAAGAAAAGGTTAGGAGCCACTGCTTTATTGAATCAATCCAGTTGTGATGTATGTTTCAACAAATAATAATAATAATAAGATCAGATCCAAGTAATTTTTTTACCCACAGAGCCAGCATGGTTGTATTGATCTGAGTGTTTTGGGAGAGGAGGGTTCGAATCCCCCCTTGGCCATGGAAACCCACTGGGTGAAGTTTGGGCAAGACCAATTCTCTCAGCCCAAGGAGGCAGCCATGGCAAAGCTCCTCTGAATCTGCCTTGCCAAGAAAACCTGAGATCATCAAAGGTCAGAGTCGACTTAAACAACAGAAACTGACAAGACAGCCCTGGCCAAGTTGAGGCTTGCTGGAGCTGAGGAGGGAGGGTGTGGAGAATTCGGGATGCATCCCCTGAATGGGGCACCAAGCAAGGAGGGAATTTTCCTTGGTTTTTTTCCGGGCTGTGAGGCTGTATCTGGAAGTTTCTTTCTGATGTTTCTCCTGCATCTGTGGCTGGCATCTTCAGAGAATGGTTGGGTAGGAGTGTGTGTGGGGTTTATATAATGTGAAACCCTGTTGGGGAGGATTATGTAAATTTGTGTATTTGAATGGCTAGTTTCTGGGTGGAGATACGCAAGGAGGATTGGTGTCTGTTTGGCTAATGGTTGGTTAATGGACCATTATCTGCTGGAAATCCCCCTGTCCCTGAGTGGAGTTCATTTGCAAGTGTCGAATTCTGATTTTAGTGTTCTTCAGGACTGGCAGCCAGATTTTGTTTACTTTTAGGGTTTCTTCTTTCCTGTTGAAGTTGTCCAGGTGTTTGTGGATTTCAATAGCTTCTCTGTGCATTCTGACATGATAGTTGTTGACCTGGTCCAGAATTTCGGTGTTTTCAAATAACACTTTGTGTCCAGGTTGGTTTATAGCATGTTCTGCTAACTGCTGATTTTTCTCATAGCCCGGGAAAAAACCAAGGAAAATCTAAGGATGCCAGCTGTGAAAAGCCTTCGACTTCACAGGGAGGGAATTGTCCTCTGAAGCCCTGCTCCTCGTAATTTCAGGCTGGCCGGACTTCTGAACCGAATTTATTCCCCCTCAGAGCGGCCACCCTCCGCTCAGGAGTTGCGCTCCCTTGGCGCGGCTGGTGGTGGCACGCGGTGCTGACTGGAAAAATGACCCCCCCTCCCCAGGCCGGGTCGCCCGCTCGCTTCGCCCTTGAGCAATTTTGGCGGGAGTGGACCCCAGGGTGGCCAGAAGGAGGCGGCAGTTCCTTAGGCGAGGAGGAGGAGGAGGAGGCGCCGCCTTCCTCTCTCCAGCCAGGCTGGGGCTGTGTGAGGATGGAGCGGGAGGTGAGAGCCGGCCGGACTGGCGGACCGCGAGCCCCAGGCCCCGCAGCGCCGCCCCCGCCGCCCCCAGGTAAGAAGAGCCCTGCCTCTTCCCTCCCCCGCCTCCTCCTCCGTCCCCGGGATAAAACGGCGGCCCAGGCGCCTTGGCCGGTCTCTTTCTTGCTCTCTCTCGTCCCCTTCCTCCTTTTATCCCCACCCGCTTCCCTCCCCTCCACCAGGGCACTTGTCCAGTTATGGCAGCGGTGGGCGCTTTGGTGAAGAAAGTGTGGAGCATCCGCCGCTACTTGGTGCTGCTTTGCACCCCGCTGGTGCTGCTGCCCATCCTCTTCAGCCTGCCCCCCAAGGTAACCCTTTACCACCCTCCCCGCGCTCTGGTGCCTTGGCAAGGAGAGCCTCAGCCTTCTCGCTTCCCCTCGCTTGGGGACCCCGCTTCCCCCCCCCGCAGTCAACAGACAACCTGTGGATTTTAGAGGATGTGTCTGCCCACCATCTCATCTCGCACTGTTCTTGGTGGGAGAAAGTCGGGATGGAAATGAATAAAATAATAATAATAATAATAATAATAATAATTCTCTCAGCAATAGTGCTAAAAAAGCAAAACAAAACAAAACTCGGCAGCATTTCTTTGCTTTTTAAGAGCTGTATGGCAGGTGGAGTTTCAACAGGTGAGGCTTTATCCATAACTGTCTGTGTCCCACCTGTTGACTTCCTGCCTCTTGCCATATAGTTCGGTGCTGCTATTGGTACCTGCTTGGGGCAGGGGGGCTACTGGCCTTCCCCCTCATGTGCACCATATTTATACCTATTGATGACCATTTTTTTCTTCTTCTCTGGAAATTCTCCGCAGACTGCCAACCGACAGCTTGAGGACTGGCACTGGGCCATGGACCCCACTTTGAGTAGCGCTTATGTAGTTGTTAACAGTGTTGGGGGGAAAGTATTGGGTCAAACCCACCCACTCTTCCTGGCTATAATACTCATCTGGTCAAGAGACACCATCCCAGCACTCTGCTTCTTCCTTCTTCCTTTGTCCAGCATATGCTGCTCTAGAAGTAATAGCTCTGCTTCCCAACTAAGCACTCACAAGGTAACTTTGGAATAGCGAAGAGTCTTATCCGGAGGTGTCTTTTTCTCCTGTCTGTCTTATTGAATGGCTACTTCATTATGGATCCTGATTTCTTTTCTCTTTGCTTCCATAATAACGCCTTCTCTTCTTTGCAATCCTCATTTTAGAAGTCAGTCTGTGTGAAGGCACAATGGACGCTACATCAGGCCAGATTTTGGGACTTTTTTTTGTGCCTTCCCTATTGTCTAGTTTTTATACCATCTGGTCTGATGAAAAGTTCTGCAGAATTTGAAAGCTTGCCACTTTTGTGACATTTTAGCGGTCTTCATACCTAACAGTATTACCCAGTTTTGATTTTTTACTCTTGGATCTCACAGTTAATTTTTATTCTTTTCAACCTATTCTTGCAATCAAGGTATCCTTACAGTAGTTCTCTGCCCCCATCAAGGCTCCCATCACATAGTCCCTGTGAAGTTTTTTTCTTTCTTTTACTAGCTGCACTTGAATTATTTGCTGGGAATCCTTATGGTCCCTACTGAGTCTTTCAAGAGATCTGTGGTTGCCTCCTACTCAAGGTTGTTCTCTGGCCCAGTTATTACCTCATGTGAATTTCCACTGTAGCTCCTTTCCAGCTGGGGAACTGTATGCCTCTCATCAGTGAGAAAGATCGTGAGACGAGATCAGCCCCTTCAGGCATGGTTTTAACCTGCTTCCTTCACTTCTTAATTCTGAACTGGGCCAACTCAAGGAATTTTGTTGCCTGACGGAGAGCCTCTCACATTAAGATGCATAGCGTCCAAGTTTAGACAAATTATTTTGACATCTGAGGCAGAATTTTCAACAAATTTCTTTTCCATGCCCTGGTGATAAAAAACACACCATTTTTTTTTAAGTAAAATATTCTGCTCCTCCTTCATGATATCCTGGATCAGCTGCCTGAGGTTGTTATTTTCCTCTGATTTGTGATAGGATTGGTGTTGGCACTGTGGAGAATTTCCTAGTTAAGAAAATATTTGGTCCAAAGGAAAATCCATTCCCCCTTCCTCAAGCTATATCCTTTTTTTCACTTCCTACTTTCTGTCCTTTCTCAACACTCAGTTACTCGCTCTTAATGGCATCTACCCCAAGAAAATATTTCTGTTCTTCCCTCCCTGCCCAGATAGACTGCTGGAGGCATGGGAGCAATAGGAATATGTTACGCCTCAAAGCTAAATTGTTGTTTCTTGCATAGGAAACAATCTTTCTGCTGCTTCAAAAATTGTGTTTCTTCTTTTCTACCCTATTAATAGACCCCCTCTTCTCAACTGCTTGGATTAATATTATGCCATTTTCAGAAGACCCCTTCCTTGATAATATTTCTCTCCACTCAACCAAGTATGGACTAAATGACTCATTGCTTTCCAAAAGCCTCAAAATGTTACTTTTGTGAAGTATAACTCCAAGAATTCTGCAAGCCAGCGTGGCTACTCACTATTCTGGCCGGGAGATTCTGGGAACTGTAGTTAAAAAAACTTATCCAGGCTCTAGGCATACCCAAATATAAACCTTCTCCTAAATAAGATACCCATCCATTCTCCTACCAGGCTTCTTTACCCCAATAGTCAGATGGCCTTATTTTATTAGATTGCCTTTTAATGCAGAGTATTCTCAATTCATAGTATTTCCACAGAAGAGTTACAGTTACGCGAAGCTACTGGTAAGTGCTGTGGCATAGAAATCACAGTTCCGGATTGCTGCCTCCTTGCAAAGCTAATCTAGTTACTCTACTTCAAGAGCTTTCTCTTATTCAAGTCACAAGGAAATAATTCTTTTTCCTGGAGAAATTCCCAGTGCTTGTCCATTGCCCTTTTCAGGCAAACTTTTCCTTCCGGTTCTCTGAGCTACCCTGACTAATAAAATGAATGTTTGAACTCATTCTTTGTCTCCTGTTTCTCAGCCTTCTACTTCCAAAATACTTTGTCTCACAACCTATTGACAGGTGCTGATTTGTAAAAGATTATTTTTTTGTGTGTATGTGTGTGTATGTAGCAGGGTGTGTGTGTGTACTGCTCACCAATAAACTAACAATGCAGTCCTATGTGTTTAGTTGATTTCTACTGTGTTCCATGTGATTTGTGGTACTTATGCATACATTTGCAGCCTGTGACCTTAATCTGGTGTATGATTCCTTTTGAGTAAACATGACAGGCCTGTCAAACAGCTTGCTAAGCAGTCCCCCCTTCATAATTTCCTAAATATTGGAATTTCAAAATGCCTTGAGATTTAACATCAGTTTTAATTGTAGGGATTTTTTAAAAAGGTTTTTTTTTTTTTTTTTTGACAATGGCTGGATTGGGTACATATTAATGTAGAGTTATCAATTGGGGAACCAAATTTTTAGTAAACCATCAATAAGAGGGAAGTGGTATAGAATTTTCTTCCAAATGTCCACTTTCTCTTTGCCCTCTTGCCAAGTTCCTGATTTTGGATTTCAGACTTGCAAGGTGCTCATTCTGTAGCATTTTATACTACAGTACTCTCAGTTCCTTCCCCATCAACCAAACAGGTTGGTCTGTGATGCAATTTCCCCCGCTCTATAGCATGGACTGAATTGTTTCTGTCAGTTCATCTCACTTGGTAGAGACTTACTGAACAGGATAGTTACAACATAATTTGAGTCAATTGAATTATAATGATTGTATTGCTACAAGGATGAGCAGCAGTGCTTGTCCAAATATTGTTGGTTTGTTGTTCCTATTAGTCATCACCATTAGTTATGCTGGTTAGGACTTCTGGGAATTGTAGTCCAAAAAATCTAAAGGGTCACACATTTTCAGCTCTGATAATATGTAAACAATTTTTGCTGATATATCTAAGAAAACCTCAAGTTCTTATTCCTTATCATGGTGACTGAAGCCGTGTTGTCATTTGAAGTATAGTTTGTTTGGCTCTTGGGGTCAAAGCAGTTGTTGTTGTGTGTCTCCAAGTGATTTCCAACTTATGACAACTCTAAGGTGACCCTATCATGTTATGTTCTTGGCAGGATTTGTTCAGAGGCTGTTTGCCAGTGCCCTATTCTGAGGCTGAGAGTGTGTGACTTGCCCAAGGGCCAAGCAGGTATTCAAACACTGATCTCCAGAATCTCCAGAGCCATTGCCCAGTGCTACACTACACCATGATGGTTCTCTATCATGTCAAAGCAGTCATGATATTAAATTATGTCTTTTGCCCTAAGGTGCAGGTTTTAAAAAATGCAAATAACATAAAAATATTATTTGTGTGGCAGAGTGAGGGAAGAAGAAGTAATGGGATCATATCAGCATGGAGAGAGAATTCAACCCTTTCCCATACCTTCCCACATTTCATACATGATAACTGGGACATGTGTGTCCAAGCAACATCAGAGAGTGGTCAAGATGGCAAAGGCATCCAAATGAGGAAGAACATGCAAGCTAGGGGAAGCTGCAGCAGCTTGATTTTGCCTGAGCCTATTGGGAAGAGCAAGATTCCACTCCTTCCACTTTTCTCCCCTTGCTCAGTTAATTGACTTTAGCACTTTGAACTCCGTTTGCAGCAACTGAAGCAAGCTGAGGACAAAGTAGAGGAGGAGAGAGAAACCAGGACATTTTAAAAGCAGCTGAAAAGGATGGATGTCAGAGTATTAGTTGGGACTGTCCCTGCCAAATTGGGACCATTGGAGGGCATGTTTTTCTTCCTGCCGCAATCCTGAGAAAAATCATTCTTCTGATGTAAGTATTTGCTTTGGGGGGAAATGCCCCATTTGGGATTTCTCTCACTGAAAATATTAGCTTTATAAGGGAGATTTTCCTAAGGACTGAACCAAGAAAGGTAAAGGTTAATTTCCATTCCATGCCTGTTGTAGTTCTATTAATTATCAGCCCCCTACCCATGTAATTTGCATTTTTAAAACTTTGCAGCTTACATGCCTTTAGTTCAGAAAGGGCTGCTGGGAAGGGAAATTTGTCACCTCTGGACTTTGTTCAGACTCCTCGGTTATGGATTTATTGACTTTTTGGCTTGAAACTGATTGACAGGAGAATATGGCCCCTTTTCTATCATATATTTGTTCTTGAACATTTAGGTTGCATATGTTTCTTGCCCTGACCCTTGCTGTACATTTTTTTTTTTTTGCAAAAATGTAGTTGTTTAATCTAATGTAGTTTATTTAGGACTTTTTTGGACAAAGAAAAAACAATGCTAGCAGCCTCGCCACGTTGTGAGGCTGCAGCGCTGCAGGGTGTCCGTTTCGCATGATGCCCGTCCCTAGTGGTACTGTTGCAGTACCGCTGGGACATTTGAGCGTTATATTTAGCAGATTTTTACTCACGATCGTTGATTTGCAACAGTACCGCCAGGGATGGGCGTCATGCGAAACGGACGCCCTGCAGGGCTACAGCCTCACAATGTGGCGAGGCTGCTAGCGTTGTTTTTTCTTTGTCCGAAAAAGTCCTTAGAAGCACATTCCTCATGATAGTGGAATTGTTAGGAATATTATTTTTTTTATCATGTTCAAAGCAATGTTAGCAAAGGACAGGTCTCAGCTCCAAAGAGTTTACAATATAAACTGCCCAGATGGAGAGGCAAAATTAACAAAGTGCTTACCATAAGCATGCAAATGTGTTGAATAGGCAGTTGTTGTTTGCATCTTTGGGCGAGATGTACTGAGGCAGCTTAGAATGGGGTCCTCCAAACCTTTTGAGCCTGTAGGTGTATTTGGAATTTTTAGACAGTGTCATGGCTGCTGCTGGTGGAAGTGGTGCCCATTCACAAAATGGCCTCTGTGATGGGCGTAGCCTGTCATAAAACACAAACTGGAAACTGATAAGGCTACAAGACAATGGCTGGCATCCAATATTGCTGTTACAGATTTGTAACCTAGACGTATGGATCCATAATTGCTCTGTATTTAGTAAGACTACATAGTCTTACTGTAAATGCCTCCCCTCAGCCCACCTTAATGACTAGCAGGCAGATCAGCTTGTTACCCAAATTGCTGGGGTCTGTGGGAACCCAGTCATGACACTAAAATTATGATATTAAGTTGGGAAATTTTAATTAGCTCAAAGGTATGGCTGTGAGAGGTTGGGTAACTTATGGGACCTTTGCACCTGTATATATCAGTACTCCTGACAAGTCTCCAAGCCAAAATGAAATAAAAATGGCTTTTAATTGGAAAATAATCGCAGAAGCATTTACACATGCACTCACACTTAAAAGACAACCATGCAAGGCTAACGAAGAGTCAAGGCAGAAATATTTACACATGCACTCACACTTACAAGACAACCACGCAAGGCTAATGAATAGTCAAGGCAGAAATATTGGGACAGAGGAATAGGTTTGTGGAGTTATGGGCTATATTTACCAGTCCTGAAGAGCAGGGGTTTGTGCAGCAAAGGAAGACTACAGCAGTCCGGAAGAGTGACGGCATCCAACTGTAGCACACATGGCTATTATCTGAGGGTAATATTTATACCCATTACCATACCCTTAAGGGATGTTTTGAGTGTAAAACAATGCTTAGATAGGTTTTCTATAGTTAAACAAAAGAAACTCCGGCTTTGTTGATTGCTGATAATGGCAGAGGCATTAAGGTTGATGGGTTTATGGCAGCATCCGTATTGTGGAGAGGAAAGGGGTGAGGGAAGGTATTTTGTGGGTGATAGGGGTTGTTTTGGAGTATGACTCACTGCCAGGTGTGTCCAGGGAAGATTAGCACATTCCTCATTAATGACTAAGGGGTTTCACGTTAATCTTGTCCTGGACATGTTGGTTGGGGAATTTCAAAGACATCTTCATAGGTCCTAGTGATCTCCACTTGACCCTATTTTTGGTTGGCCCTGATTTACCTTAGACCTCATGAAGTGTCCAATATGCCGAATTATGAATTATTAGAGGGAGGGGTGTAAGGCCAGGTAACAAGGTGAGGTAGGTCCATTCAGCTTCTGATTAGAGTGCAAGGGGAAGGATGTTTCTAGCCCCCTCCCACTGGGGCATCTGGAAACATCCTACTTCTTGTACCCTAATTGACATCTGAACCGACTTCCCTTCCTTGGATGCTGGCTAAAGTAGCTTTCTTTAAAATGTTGCGAGTTCCAGATGCAGGATCTTGAGAGCACGGCCAGTTTAAGGGCCCTGCAGCACCTGTAGCTGCAGCCCCCCCGTCATTGTTGGCCCTCCCCATAGTAACCCTCATCCTGCAAAAATATTATTTTAATAATAATCTGAATATCCTGTACTGTGTATAGGTTAGGTTAGGTTACATTGACCTGAGAAGAACATATGGACCCCCCAAAATAAAGCATTGCAGGGCCTCCCAAAATTCCTTAAACCAGTCATGCTTGAGAGATATGGTTGAGAAGTTTTAGGGTATTATCAGACACATCAAATATGGCATCATACTGATGCCATGTAAACACGAAAGGGCGCACATACCAGATGACATCGCCCTTTTGCATTCATGTTTTCTCAAAAACCCATCTATTTTATTGACAGCTTAAGCCGTCAATAGATCTCCCCTAGCACTTTTGTGCTGGCATTATTGACACTTGAATCCATGCACCCATTGTAATGACATGAATGCAGTGTCAATGGCTCGTCTGGCCAGAACACTTCTGGGTGAGATTGCGACATCCAGGTAGGTGACACACTTGATGACCCTTCCTGGTTTACTTGTAAGTTTTTAAGTGTGTTTTTGTGCTTTTTAAAACTTTTGGAGTATTATTTTTGTTTCTGTTTTTTAATTTCCTGTGCTATGTATTCTTGTGAGAATATGTGGGATTTCAAATGAGGAAGTAAATGAAGCCCGTCATTGCCAGAGAAGCTGTTTGCCAGGATAGAAGGTAAGTGTGGCATGGGAAGTTCTTTTGCCGGCATAAAAACGGCAAAGTTATGCCAGCAAAAGAATGGGGTTTAGGGGGTGATCTGATAAAGTCCATAATGTATAGATGAGGCAGTGTTGTGGGATGGAGGAGGAGCATGATGACTTATTAGACATTTGGGGATCTTTGAGGACACACCAGCTCTGTACAAAGTCTCTACTTGAACCAGAGGAGGCAGATTGTTGGTACTTAATATAAAAAAGCTGGCAGAAGAGCTTTTAAATTGATCCCAAGGAGAAATCTGAAAAGAGCTGAGAAGCATCCGGTTTGGGATGAGTAAGTCCTATGGGATGAGGGTGAAAATGTTTTTGATTGCTCAAATGGAAATTGTATGGTAATAAGCCATGTAAACACAATAAAATATGATCAGAGGCATATGTGTCCATGCATAAAATGCACATCTGGAAAGGGACATTGTGTATAACTGTTTCATTGGTAATGCTAGATCTCACTGAGCAGCATTTTTAGATTCCAGGGCTTAGCCCTTCTCTGGTCCTCAGGGTGAGGTGGAAGAATCCCAGGGAGAGAGCACTGCCTTAAAATTTAAGTGCACGTGTGTATTCTCCTTTGTTAGACTTGGGGTCTAAAAATTGAATGACATAATTTGAGTAACTGTGGCCAGTCCTTAATGTATCCTGTTTAATGACATCTCTAGGGCTTTCCCCTGTGATATTACCCATAGTCTCAGGATTTGGCCCTGAAATCTCAGAGCCTGGGCTGGTATTAATTTGCCAACTCCATCTCTGAATCAAAATGGTAGAGCTGAAATACTTGGTTTTAAGGTAAAACAGTTACAGTGAGAACCTGGTAGAAACAGTGGGGTATGGTAATTTTTGGATATAAACTGCAGTTACAACTAAGAAGGGAATTTTGGAGGTACTGTTGCTTTCTTCATCAAAGAAGGCATCATGTCAAATGAGGTAGAAACTTTAGATGAAGTGCACTCCTTTGCAGAATATCTGTGGGTAACAGTACCAGGCTCTCAAAGCAATTTTGTCCCATTTAAAAATTATATGTCAGGTAATTTTAAGTGCACATGTAATGCTTCATTAAGTTCAAAGAGGATAAATAGGATTACAAAATGGATATTTAATTCCTTTTGGGGCTTGTAAATATGTTTGTACATATGCTAGCTGAACAAACAACTTTAATAGTTTTTAATGCCTTTTGAAGATGATGCCATCCTCGGTCTGTGTATACAACTTGAGAGGGGAATAGCAATGGGTTGTTTTTTAGATGTAGAAAATCTGCTTTCTGATAAATAATTGCCTATTTTTTTAAAAAAATCTCTTTTTTTGAATTGCAACTCCCCCAGTCAGCATGGCCAGTGGCCCTGCTGCTGGAGGATTCTGGGAGTTGTAGCCCATAAGCGATTGTTCCAAGCTCTGTGTTTCTTTGTTTGGTTTTGGGTTTGTTTTGGCACTACAACAGGCCTACACATTTTGTAACCTGCCAAGCTGAATTCCACTCCTAGGGTATGTACAGAACTCAGGAGTCAATAAATCTCCCCTTTCACAGCTGCCTTGGCACTGCAAAAATAGGGCAGAGGGTTCTCATGCACATGGCAATCTAAATTGATTGGCTGGATTTGATTTGGTGACTCGCAAGGCAACTTTAATTACAAGATCTTTTATATAGCCTGTTGTTTAACCCATCCTTCATGCACGTGCAGTCCCACCAAACTTGTCTCATATATGAACAGTCTTTGGTATCTCTGCTCTTGTAAGAATGTGAATGGGAAAAATAGAAAAGTAATGCTACTCAAATGGTTGAGTGACAGGGTTGGCAGGTCTCAGGGAATTGCTGGGCTTCCCCAGGTCTCCATGACAGAACACCAGAGGGATAAATTTGATGTATGTGTGTGAAAGAGAGAGAGGTGTCTTTCAAACTTGGGCATCCATCTCTGCTGTTTCCCAGGTGATGCTATAGCTCTCTTGCTCAACATGAAGCAATGTTGGTGCACTAGAAAACCAGGAATGAGGGGAAGGGACTGAGGAGAAACATGACGGGCACATGTGTTGTTGTTGTTGTTGTTAATTGCTGTCAAGTCATAGAATCATAGAATAGAATCATAGAATTGTAGAGTTGGAAGAGACCACGAGGGCCATCCAGTCCAACCCCCCTGCCACGCAGGAATACACAATCAAAGCATCCCCAACAGATGGCCATCCTGCCTCTGTTTAAAGACCTCCAAGGAAGGAGACCCCACCACGCTCTGAGGGAGTGTGTTCCACTGCCGAACAGCTCTTACTGTCAAAAGGTTCCTCCTAATGTTGAGGTGGAATATTCCTGGAGCTTGCATCCATTGTTCCGTGTTCCAATCTCTGGAGCAGCAGAAAACAAGCCTGCTCCATCCTCAGCGTGACACCGCTTCAAATACTTAAACAGGGCTATCATATCGCCTCCTAACCATCTTTTTTCCAGGCTAAACATACCCTTAAGTCTTTCCTCTTTAAGTCTCTCCTCATAAGGCATCGTTTCCAGACCTTTCACCATTTTAGTTGCCCTTCTCTGGACATGCTCCAATTTGTCCATATCCTTTTTGAATTGTGCGCAGAACTGGACACAGTATTCTAGGTGAGGCCTGACCAAGGCAGAATAGAATGGCACTATTACTTCCCTTGACCTAGACACTACAGTTGTCCCTCCACATTCGTGGGGATTAGGGGCATGAGACCACCGCGAATGTGAAAAAAACATGAATACAAACTAGGTCACACCACCGCTCTCCCGCAACCCCCACTGCTCCCCCCCCAGGAGCAGCAACAGGGCTACCCAGGCCTCGTTGCTACTTCCTCCCACCCTCTCCCGCCCCCCCCCCCGGAGCAGGGACGCCATTGCAGTTTTTTGGATGGTGGGGGGCACTCCCAAAACCGCAAATAGTCAAAAACGTGAATCTTAACGGTGCAAATGAGGAGGGACAACTGTATACTTCTATTGATGCAGCCCAAAATCGCATTGGGCTTATGGAGACCCTATGAATGAGAAACCTGCTCAGATACTGCAAACTCTGGGGTTTGGCTTTCTTAATTGAAACTATCCACCAGTAATGCAGTCTTCTTTTTTCCCTCATTGCCTCCCACTTTACCAAGCATTATTATCTTTTCTAATGAGTCATGTCATCTCATGATATGGCCAAAGTATGATAGCCTTAGTTTGGTCATTTTGGCTTCCAGGAGAGTTCAGGCCTAATTTGATTTAGGACCCATTTATCAGTCAGTTTGGTATCCATAGATCTCCTCCAACACCATGTGCTATCTGGAGGAAGGCAGGGAGTGGAATACCCGTGTTGTGATTCTGTGACATCACAAAGACCTAAGAGATCACAAGGATCTACCCCCTGCTTTCAAATGCCATGAATTCTCAGAGAATGGGATGTTGCTGACTAGGCAACAAGAATTACAGCAGATCGGCAGGGAATTTAAACTTTTCCCACTCATTGCAGTCCTGACTGAAATCACACATCCATCCACCTTCTTGTTTGCAATCCATTCTGGGAAAATATCCCTCTCATTGCAAATGGCAGCAGGGGGTGGAGATGGAGTATGGCTTTCCCTGGGGCTGGAATGGGGAATTTAAAGTGTGGGGGGAGGAAGGGGTGCTTGTTGAAGCCATCCCTGTACATGCCATGGTGATCCCAGTCCTGAGCCTGCCTCTCTATCTTATCTTGGTTTATTTAAAAATATGACATTTGGGCACAGTTTACGTATACATGAACTGAATGTTGCATCTTGTTTGTCAATTATTAGCTGTTCTTTGGCAATTAAATCATTCAGTATAGTAAAATTTTCTCTATATGGGAGAAAAATAATGGTGAAGACCCTGAGGCTGTGCTTCCTCTGAATGGTACAACATCAGGGAACAGGATGTTGCTAGGCTTTTCAAAGGCCAATATCCAGAGTAAATAATAAATAAAGAATGGGTGGGCAAAGTACAGTCTCTGGACTGTATGTGGATGCCACAGCCCCTAAATGCTCTCTACAGGCTTTCACTATGTTTTGGGCCTTCATGTTTTTAGGCAGCGGGGCAATAAAGACCTTCAAGGTGTAGCGCACCTAGCCACTGATAGCTGCCCACCTCTGAAATTAAAGAAGAGGAATGTACTTGTCTTCTTACCCAGGCCTGTGAGCTGTCATAGCTATGAGTATTCATGGGTCCTCTTGGGACCTGAGTCTAACCTAAGAACACAGATGGTTCTGCTCAGTCATGGAAACCCTTGGGCTCTGTCAGCCTTAGAGGAATCGTAGAATCATAGAGTTGGAAGAGACCACAAGGGCCATCCAGTCCAACCCCCTGGCATGCGGGAATACACAATTAAATAATTCCCGACAGATGGCCATCCAAACCTCCAAAGAAGGAGACTCCACCACATTCCAAGGCAGTGTATTCTACTTCTGAACAGCTCTTACTGTCAGAAAGTTTTCCCTAATATTTAGGTGGAATCTCTTGTATAATTTGAACCCATTGCTCCATGTCTTAGTCTCTGGAAAAGAAGAAATCAAGCTTGTTCCATCCTCAGTATGACATCTCTTCAAATATTTAAACATGACTATCATGTCAGCTCTTAACCTTCTCTTCTCCAGATGAAACATGCCCAGCTCCCTAAGCCACTCTTCATAGGGCATGGCTTCCAGACCTCCCACCATCCTGGTCAACCTCCTCTGGAACATTGAAGCTTGTTGATATCCTTCTGGAATTGTGGTGCCCAGAACTGGACACAGTATTCCAGGTGAGGTCTGACCAAAGCAGAATAGAGTGGCACTATTACTTCCCTTGATCTGGACACTATACTCCTATTTAATGCAGCCAGGACCGGTTTAAGGAATTTTGGGGCCCCCTGCAATGCTTTACTTTGGGGCCCCCATATGTTTATCTCAGATCAATGTAACCTAACCTATTCACCGTACAGGATGTTCAGATTATAGTAGGACCCCCGTATCCCTGGATTCATTATCCATGGGACACAAAACAGCACACCTACTATAGAGTCTTCCTAGAAAATGTGTCTTCCCTAGCCCTTTTCTAGGCCTTCCAAGGCAACTCTGTGGTATTTTAAACCAGAAATCCCATTATTTTCATATTAAGGAGGCCAACACGGGGCCCTCTCTTGACCTCGGGGCCCCCTCTTGACCTCGGGGCCCCCTGCCAATGCTGATTTGGCAGACAGGTTAAACCGGCCCTGAATGCAGCCTAGAATTGCATTAGCTTTTTTAGCTGCTGCATCACACTGCTGACTCATGTTCAGCTTGTGGTCCACTAAGACTCCTAGATCCTTTTTGCATGTACTGCCATCAAGCCAGATGTCACCCATCCTATATTCATACATTTCATTTTTACTGCCTAAGTGCAGTATCCTACATTTCTCCCTGTTGAAATTCATTTTGTTAGTTTTGGCCCAGCTTTCTAATCTGTTAAGGTCCTTTTGAATTCTGCTCCTGTCCTCTGGGATATTAGCTACCCCTCCTAATTTGGTGTCATCTGCAAACTTGATAAGCATACCCTCTATTCCCTCATCCAAGTCATTGATAAAGGAAAGCAATAATAAACTTTCTCTGACTATACCTTGCCAAGAAAACCTCACAACTGGGTCACCATAAGTTGGAGTCATAAGTAGGAAAGCACATAACAGAACAACTTATGGGTTATCCTACTGTATGGCAGATGAATCATAGAATCATAGAATCATAGAATTGCAGAGTTGGAAGAGACCACAAGGGCCATCCAGTCCAACCCCCCTGCCACACAGGAAATCTTGATCAAAGCATCCCCGACAGATGGCCATCTGTTTAAAGACCTCCAAGGAAGGAGATCCCACCACGCTCCGAGGGAGTGTGTTCCACTGCCGAACAGCTCTGACTGTCAAAAAGTTCCTCCTCATGTTGAGGTGGAATCTCTGTTCCTGGAGCTTGCACCCATTGCTCCGTGTTCCAGTCTCTGGAGCAGCAGAAAACAAGCCTGCTCCATCCTCAGCGTGACATCCCTTCAAATACTTAAACAGGGCTATCATATCACCTCTAAACCGTCTTTTTTCCAGGCTAAACATACCCAGCTCCCTAAGTCTCTCCTCATAAGGCATGGTTTCCAGACCTTTCACCATTTTAGTTGCCCTTCTCTGGACACGCTCCAATTTGTCAATATCCTTTCTGAATTGTGGTGCCCAGAACTGGACACAGTATTCTAGGTGAGGTCTGACCAAGGCAGAATAGAGTGGCACTATTACTTCCCTTGATCTAGACACTATACTTCTATTGATACAGCCCAAAATTGCATTGGCCTTTTTAGCTGCCGCATCACACTGTTGGCTCATGTTCAACTTGTGGTCTACTAGGACTCCTAGATCCCTTTCGCACGTAGTCTCATTCAGCCAGGTCTCTCCCATCCTATATTTATGCATTTCATTTTTCCGCCCTAAATGCAGTACTTTACATTTCTCCGTATTGAATTTCATTTTGTTAGCTTTGGCCCAGCTCTCCAGTCTATCCAGGTCATACTGTAGGTCATTGGCTCTGTTTTCTGAAGCAGTGGCTCTTAAACTATCTGATGTGGTATACAATTATTTTTTTCCCCAGTGTGCCAGGGACTGGTATCATATTTATGCATTATTATCATATTCAGATAGTTTCCTGGAAACTCAAAGTGGACCAGCTGCTAATGGGTCATGTACTGACACTGATCTGTAAAGCATCACTTTGCTCTTCAACTCAGTTTTGTGTCTGGCTTCTTCTTCCCTGTGCTCCACTATTTTGAATCTGGTTTTGGTTAATGGACCTCTGGCTTCTAGGAAAAAGCAAAGCAGGTCCTGCACGCCTAGTGATCTCTCATGCTTGGAGCATGGAAGAGCCCCATAGCAGAATCTTATGCCAGCCTGATATTTTGTGTATGTATATGTCTGTGCACTGAATAATCAGATTTCTTTTGGACTGAGGAAAAAATGCCTTTGTTTGATTTTGGCAGCCAAAGGCACTTGTTTATTGTGTCCATGCAGGATTAAGTTCTGACGCTGGGAGAGTTGTGCTTCAGTTTGTTCTGCATGGCCCTAACCAGCAGGCTGCTGCTGCTAGAAAAACAAAAGGGACTGGCTACATTTTTTAACAGCATCTTAAAAATGCCAAGGGGGTCGGGAGAGGCTAAGTCACAGCAGGGAAAGGAGGTTCATGGGGTTGTTGGATTCTAGGCAGAAAACCAGGAAAGGAGAGTTGTGGCTCTATGCCTGAACGTCTAAGTTTAAAGGACACTTGAATTTCCATCAAATGGCGGTGTTCTAGAGCCACTTCACAGTGGGAATGGAAAAAACAACAAAGCATACCCCATTTACAGAGCTTGGGAAAGTTTGGGATTTTTGGACTACAGCTCCCAGAACCCCTCAGACAGCATAGCTGTCTGGGGAATTCTGGGAGTTTTAATCTACCCATCCAACTTTTCTGAGTTCCCATTTTCCCACTCTGTGGACTTTATCAGATGGACAAAATACAGCATCACAGTGATGCCAGATAACTGCGAAAGGGTGCGCAGATCAGATAATGTTGCCCTTTTGCAGTTATGTCCTGGCCAAAGCCCCTATCTTTTAATTGACGGCTTAAGCTGTCAATAGATTCCCTGTTCTGTTGGCATGCGAAACCTCGAGCCATTTAAATTTCGTCAATGCAGTGAGGATGGCTGGTTTGGTGTGAACAGTTTTGGGTGAGATCAGGACAGCCAGGTAAGTTTAGCTTTTTATGACCCTCCCTGGGTTACTTGGGACTTTTAAAGTGTGTGTGGTTTCTTTTTATGTCTTATTTTTGTTTTTATTTTTGAATTTCCCACGCAACACAGTCTCGTGGGATTTCAAATGAGGAAGTCAATGGGGCTCCATTCAATTCCTCTTTATTGCTGGAGCTGCCTTTGCCAGAAGAGGAAGGCAAGTGTGGGAAGGGAAGATAGCATTCTTTTGCCAGCATACAATTTTTTTTTTTTGCCAGAAAAAAACGTTTTAAGGGAAGGATAAAGTCCTGTGCATTAAGAGATGCTAGCATGCTTTGAATTTTTCCACATATCACAGTATTGTACCCTACACTGGCATTTAGAGCATGCTTTGAAAAATACATTTAAAAAGTCTTGTGCGGGTAAGTCCAAAAACCTATTGCATTTAGCCTCTAGTTTCATCTGATTGTTAACCAGATACCTCTTGGAAGCTGACTGTCAGATTATGAAGGCAACACTCCACTCCTGCTGTTGCTCCCAGCAACAGTCACTTCAAAGGCAGCTTCTGAAACTGGAGGCAGCATAAATACAGCCATCAGGGCATGTCTCCATTCTGACACTTGCACTTGTCCTCCACCATTTATCTAAGCCAGTGGTGGGAACTGTGTGACCTATAAATGTGGTTGGGCTGCAGCTTTCAGCAGCCCTAGCCAGCATTGCCAATGATGCTTGGAGTTCAGGAGCAATTTGAGATCCACACAGTACCCATCCCTGTTCTAAGCCCTAAGGTAATGGTAATCAATACCTCTTAAAAAGGCTGCTTTTTGGGGCTACAAATCCCACAGTCTTCCAGCTAGCATGGCCACTAACCTTTGCCTCATGGGGCCTTTGTAGTTAATATATTAATTCCTTATTTTAAAAAAAACAACAACACCACAGACCTGTAATTCAGAGTTTCTAAGGGTGTGTACCTTCATCTTCTTTTTCTTTCCAATCACTGGTTTGCATCAGTAACACTTGCCCTTGCTGTGTATCTCATGGCAATTACAAGAAACTGCTGAATTCTTAACCTTGGAGCAGAATTCTGCCGCAAAATCTTGTGTGTGCATGGCAAATGATTGCAAGAAGCAGCAAGGCAAGAGGTTGGGGGTGGCTGTGTTCTTGGCAGGGGCAATGGGGACATTTTTAATGAGGTGTGCAAAGAGCTTGTAACTACAGCTTTTAATGAGGACAGGATGTTGCCCAAGTTTGAAATGGGCAACTTGTCCTGTAGGCAGCCCCCAATAGGTTGATCTTAGCAGTCATCCGGGCTGGAGTGCAAAAGGATTTGGATTCAGTAATGGGGCTTGTTCAGGATACTGCAAGAAATGATCTGAGTCAGAGCATTTGAGTTCAGAAGGAAAAACAATGAAGGAACCTGCCTTGTTGTACTGAATCAGACCATCTAAATGAGGATGGGCAAGGTGCCGCTAGATATGTTTGAACTACAGTTCCCAGCATCTCCACCATTGGCTTTGTAGGCTAGGATGCAGTCCAACATCTGGAGAGCTGCAGAATTCCCACTCAATCTATTGTAATTCAGTGCTAGCCCAGTATTATCATGGCTGATTGGCTGTAGCTCTCCAGGGTCTCAGGCAGAAGTCTTAGTTGAGAGGCCAGGAATTGAACCTGAAACCTTCTGCACACAAAGACATGTATCCTGCTACTGAGCTATGGCTGCTCCTCAGTGTGACCAGAGGAGGGAAAGTTATGAAAGCAAGCAATAAATAAATATCCTATTGTTTGGAAGAGGGTCTCTTTTTACTACTGTGGGACATTCTGCCCCAGCCAAGGACCTGCTGGTCCATGACCTGCTGGTGATGAGGACAGTATGGCAAAGTCAAAGGTAAAGAGCTATAGGCAAGATTGAAACAGGGAGAAAAGGAAATAAAATTCACTTCCAGCCTCTACAAATACTCCAACTCTAGCTTTCAGAGGCTCAAAATTTTAGCAAATAATTGTTTGATCTGCAGAAATAACATATTACAGTACAGTTTGTGGTTAATGGCTCTGTAACAGCTGAGACCTTGAAAACATTTCTTTCTTCAACTAGTACTTCGAGGCCACCACCTACACGGTAACTTTTCACACACTGGCAAAGACCACCTATCTAATAGATCAGGGTTTCCCAAACTCTGGTCTTCCAGGTGTTTTGGACTTCAGCTCTCAGAATCCCTGATCAGTAGCCAAGGTGCTGAGGCTTCTGGAAGTTTAAGTCTGGAACACTCGGAAGACTAGAGTTTGGGAATCACTGTGATAGATGGTAGTGCATAGTAGTTCTCAAAGCAAACCACAGTAGAAGGCGGTGGTGGAAAGTTCTTAGCAGAAATGATCCGAGCAAATGTCTTCCAGTGTATAGAGGGCCGACTATACTAGCGTAACGTCATGCCACTGTTTGTCTTGATCCAAGTTTTGCATTACAGGAGGCTTTGAAATGCCTCCAGTCAGCATGATTTGAATGTAAGATTGTGCTTTATGTATTGCATTCTTGTATCAGCTGTTACTAAAGGGTTGATTAAAAGATGTTAAGGTGTCTCTTATCCTTTTGCTTCTATAAGAGTTCAGTGACTCAGGGGATGTGACCATGACAAGATCTGAACAAAATTATGTGATGATATGTTAATTCCTGGAGTGTAAATATTGCAATGGCATAGTGTTTCATTTTATCTCATTGGTAAGCAAGTAAGATTGCAATGCTAAATTCATTCTCTTCACTGTAAGACTCATTGAACACAGTGGATCTTACTTCTGAGTAGATGTGTATAAGTTTGTATTGTCAGTAATTTTTTATTTAAATTTTTTTTTTTTTTTTGCTATTTCCACACTAAGAATTTTATTGAATGTTGGGGAATAAATCTTCCAATAAATAAATAAGAATTTCCTAGAATACTATTGGAATCAACTAATTCTAACACAGTGTATAATAAGAAACTAATAACTGATATAGTAGTAAAATTAATCATTTTTTAAACTTGTAAGTTCATTTGTAAGTTTTATACATATTAAAAACGACAGAGTCCCCAGTCTAATCTATGTGATAGAAAGAAAGTACATTAGTACTCACAAGAAGTACTCACACGAAAAAGAATTATAATAAATATAAATAAATAAATTTTTATTTTCAACCCGCCCCTCTGCTCGGCAACTGGGGCGGCTTACAGCAAGATTAAAACAACATCAAGTTAAAACAGTCCTTCCCCATCCTACCCTCCCACCCCTTAAAACTAAATTAAACAAATAGAGAGTTAAAGATAAAATACAATAAATAAATAAATAAATAAAAGCAACGACGGCGAGGGGGTGGGTAGCAATCAGTCCACTTGAACCGGGAAGTTATTCCGGGAAGGCCTGCCGGAAGAGATCCGTCTTTAGTGCTTTCTTGAAGCTATCAAGAGTAGCGATAAGACGGATCTCATCCAGCAGGCCATTCCAAAGTCTGGGAGCCGTAGAAGAGACTTTTTACTCTATTGTTTTTCAAAACGGAGCCAGATTTTGTTTACTTTTAGGGTTTCTTCTTTCTTGTGGATTTCAATAGCTTCTCTGTGCATTCTGACATGATAGTTCTTGGCTATCATGAAGAAACCCTAAAAGTAAACAAAATCTAGCCCCCAGTTTTGAAAAACAATAGAATAAAAACTCAGCACTTACAAAGGAATTCCATGCAGGGACAGAGGATTTCCAGCAGATAATGTCCCATCAACCAGCCGTTAGCCGAACAGACAGTTCTGGCATTATTAGAGTTGGGGGAAAAACTTCTCACTGTCCATTTTCTCCATTAGTGAGGACCAACGTGTACTTTAAAAACTGTAAAACTATAGTTTGGGGTATATTAAGTGTGTCAAAGCCTGTCAACTGTGTGCTTGCATAAGTCCCATTCTTCTCTCTCTCTCTCTGTGTAGGGGGGGGGGTGTATTTTTTTTTTTTTAATATCTGGTGTTTTGTGTTATTGGGTTTTTTGCTTCCTTCAGGCAGTCTGTCCCATAAGTGAACATTACCCAATAACCATCGGCCTTGGTTTCATTTTCTGCTTTAAAGGTTGTGTCATGGAAGGAAAAACCCTGACAGTGTTTATACATAGAACAAAGCTATAATATTCAAAGCTTCTTCCTTTTGTGTCATAACTTAGGTGATTGTGTAACTGAGGAAAACATGTCTTGGTTGGCAATCATTACACAGTTAGAAAATTAATCCAGTCACAAGATTCACAGCAAGGAAGTTTGTATTTGTTACAATCCTTCCTCCTTCCAAATCTGAACTTTAATCAGAAATGATAATAATTTATTTTCCAAAGTCATTGGGACTGCTTCAGAAGATGGGTTGAATTTGCTTGTTGGCTGCTACAGAGCACTTTCTTTATATATGGGAATTGCTTTATGTATGGGAAGGGGAAATGTGTTCTCCATCTTTTTTTCTTTGTTAGGGGAAGTTGTAAACTTTGACCATTTATCTGCCACATGGCCACCCAAAGCCTGGACTTTGCTTTTCTGTAGTTTTACATATAGTCTAAATCACAGGAAAATTAGATTGTGATGATAGCTATTTATTTAGAAAACTGAAGCTAGGCAGAAGAGCAGGATGTTGTTCAGGTCTCATCACAAGTCTGTTGTGTTGTCTAACTAGCCTTCCAACTGGAGGGAAGAGGTATACTGTAGCAGTAGGAGCTGGTGGCTCTCAGATCAGTGCAGCATTGTATCTGCACTAAGTTTTATCCTGAACATAAAAAAAACCAACTATGCAAGCTCTTTTAACATTCAGACTAAAACCTGGAGTGGATTCACCGCCCCACTGACAGACAAGCCATCAGCTGCCACTAGCCTGTGTAAAATGCTGAAAGTTTCATGGATGGCAATCGGAATGCAGCCATACAATTTCACTTTAGTTTTGCTTTAGAATAAGTGATTTAATTGGAATTTATAGAGATGCTGTATACTAAAATTGTGTTGCTAATGGATATGTGACTTTTTTCCAGGTCTTTTGCTAGCTCAATTCCTATGTGCTGAATTTGGGTGGGTTATTGTGTAGAAATCTTTTCTGCCAACTATCTGTTAAAACGATGGCAGTTTCATCTTCATTCCAAAACTTGCACTCTTTCCATTTCCCTTTTTACGCTTTGAGGATTTCATATGAATATTGAAAATTCTCCAGAGGGTCAAATTGCTCTGATTCTTGATTCTTTTGTTGGATGTACCATTGCCAAATAAAAATGAGCTTCACTCACCTTGGATCTAAAGCTTTTTGGGCTATCTTAGGCAACCACAAAGAAACTCATGTAATCAGAAAACACACACACACTAGGGTTGCCAGATTGGAAACTGGGGAGGGCTCCTGTTCCTTTAATGGTTGTGGAAAAGAGGGAATTTTAGCAGGTGTTGTTTGTTTCATGGTTACTTGACAAGCAATACCTGCTGAAATCTCTTCTTCAATTCAACCATTAAAAGTACAGGAACCCTCTCCAGTTTTCATTCTGACAGCCCTAACACACACACACACACACACACTCCCTGGACTGCAGTTGAATAGACCACCACAAAAAATGCTACAAAGCACACAACTGCAAAATGATGTGTGTGTGTATTTGTTGAGTATATATATTTTGTTAATCAATTTCTAGTTGTGTGCTTTGTAGCACTCTTGTGTATGTTGAGTATGTACATTTTGTTAATCAATTTCTAGTTGTGTGCTTTGTAGTACTTTTGTGGTAGTCTATTCACCTGCTGTCCTCTGAGTATGTGTTTTGTCTCCCCACACCCATGTAACTGATTTAGGCTTTTCATATCCTATTACTGTACTACTAGCAAATGTGCAGAGGTGTTTTGTTTTGTTTTTGCATATTTAAAGGACTTTAGCTATGTTCCTTGAATGTGAAATAAAGGACGAGATCCTACATCGGGAGACATATGTGTATCATATAGCTCCCCAAAGACCTCACTCAGTGCAGCCCCCTGCCCCAACACAATCATTTCCATGTTGTCAGAGAGTGGAGGGGGACATGAGTGGGGACGCATCCAGCTGGATGTGCTGCAAGAGGCATCTGCAAAGACATCTGGGGCTCCTTGTAAGCTGTTTGCAGATGACCTCCTTGCAGTGCACCCAGCTACAAGGAAATAGCTAGATGAATCCCCACTTATCCCCCTGCTGTCTGACAAAACAGAAGTAGATATGTTTGGGGGAGTGCACTGCTTACAAAGTACATTTTTGTGGGATTTTGTCAGTAGTAATTGTAATTCACTAACCAGATGACAGTCAAAGTGTTCTAGTAAATTAAGTAAAGTTAGGACTTTTTCGGATGAGCTTTTATACCGCTAGCAGCCTCGTCCCCGTTGCGAGGCTGCAGTGCTGCAGGGCGTCCCTTTCGGATGACGCCCTGCCCTGCCGATCCTCTTCCGAGACTGTTGCGTAACCTCTGTGACACTGCTGCGTTATATTCGGCGGTTTTCTAATCACGATCAACTTTCGTGATTAGAAAACCACCGAATATAACGCAGCAGCGTCACAGAGGTTACGCAACAGTCTCGGAAGAGGATCGGCAGGGCAGGGCATCATCCGAAAGGGACGCCCTGCAGCGCTGCAGCCTCACAACGGGGACGAGGCTGCTAGCGGTATAAAAGCTCATCCGAAAAAGTCCTTAGTCAATATATTTTCTGAGATGGTATATTGGGGGAGGGGTGGGGACAGCCTAAATGCCCTAAGGGCACCAGATCCTGTCTGATCTTGGAAACTAAGCAGGGTCAGCTCTGGTTAGTACAAATAGCAGGTGTTGCAGGGTATATTTCAGAGGAAGGAACTGGCAAAATCACCTCTGAGTATTTCTTGCTTAAGAAAACCCAATGAAATTTATGGGGTCGACAGGTGACTTGAAGGCACATACACATACACCTTTGGGGGAAGGGTGAGGATGAGAGGTAGTGGCTTGACTAAAATCAACTTAGGGCGAAGGCAGTCACAAATGCTAAGTATCAAACTATGCCTAATGCCTTCGCTGCACACATGCTACACACATTTAATTCTGAGTAGACATGCATAGGTCTCTACTGTTGGTTGCCTGAAGATTTTGCTTGGAGGTTTTTTTTAACCAAAACAGTTGTAGGAAGCTGGAGTGCGGATTAGAATTTTATACAAAGGGAAGCAAGACTGAGGGGTGCTTATCTTTCTGTTTGTGGAGTGTGTGTGTGTGTGTATGTGTATAATTTATTCTGTGCCACTTTTCACTCTGCAAGGGAAAAGACATGAGTACAGTACTTGTATCATTTTCCCCCTGGGCTGGAGGGTTGTTTCTTCTTTATTAAAAAAATGATACACATCCCTGTTTTCCCTAATTTACAGATGACATGTTTTCAAACAGAATGTGTCTTCGGACCACTTCTGTCACATCAAGGAGGACAATACATGTGACGCATGGTCCCATTCCTGTAAGCCTTTTCTCCTCCCAAAGCACTATGTGTGTTCTTAGTAACCTAGGCTGCATCTGCACTCCAAAAATAATCCAGTTTGACACTGCCTTAACTGCCATGGCTCAATGCTATGGAATTCTGGGGTTTGTAGTTTTGTGAGATATTTAGCCTTCTCTGTCAGAGAGTTCTGGTGCCACAACAAACTAAAGATCCCAGGATTCCATAGCATTGAGCCATGGAAGTTAAAGTGATGTCAAACAGGATTATTTCTGCAGTGCAGATGTAGCCCTACTCATATCTTATTGCCATTGCTTATATCAACTGAGAGCATCCTTTTGGGTTTCTATACAACTGTGTACACACGTGCGTATACATACTAATTAGTTGTGCTGATCCTTGAATAAAAAACAAAAACACAGGTGGACAACACCATTAGGATCCACCAGAATGCCTCTGAAATGTGTAAGCTTTCGAATTCTTCAGAATACTTCATCAGGATAGATCAGGATTCATGCAAACTGTGAGCTATAGATGCATCCTCAGCCTCTCTCTTGCAGCCTTCAGCCTTTCCCTCAAAGCTATGTGACTCCAATCATGCTTTTCTTATGGGAGCAGGATTTTCAGCCCCAAATGGTAACTTGCTGTTCATTTTATGTTTAACCCTCTTTTTACTCCCCTGAAAATGTGCTGGGGAATCCAGAGGTTGCAATCAGAATTACCAGTTGTGATTTTTGACCACAGATGCATACCCTCCAACATTTGTCGGGTGAAACTGGGACATGTGGCCAGGCAATATCAGTGATCAAGATGGCAAAAGTTATTAATGAGGAAGATCACACAAGCTAGGAGAAGCTGCAGGAATTTGCTTTTGCCTGAGCCTATGAGGAAAGGCACGATTCTCTCTTCTCCTTTTCCCCTCCTGAGTTGAGTGCAAACTACTTTTTGCAGCAATTGAAGTAAGCAGTAAACATTTCGCAGCAACTGAAGTAAGATGAGGACAATGGGGATAGTGGGAAGGAGGAGAATAAAAATGGGACATTTTAAAAGCAGCTGAAAAAATGGGACACAGAGGATTAATCAGGACTGTCCCTGGCAAATCAGAACAGTAGGCGACTTTGCAAATAGTGGGAGAGTGATATGGTACAACTCTGCATTGGGATGAAAATTAATCTCTGCAACTCATTGCATCTGCCCACCCGTGGGTCTTCTTTAGTTAGAACTAGCAATTGGATGCAGGCACAAGTCTTCATCTCTTAAAATAAAAAATAAAAATTGGTATCTTAGGCCTTTTCTATATGGTGAAAATAATATGCATGGGATATGAATGTACAGCAATCCATTCATATGGACACACACATAAATACATGTCATTCGGAAGGGGCCAGCCAAATCCACCACAAAGTCCATGTGCAGGGCTTCGTCCAGATTTTTTAAAAAGCTCTGTATGACATGAGAAAGTGCGATCATTTGAACACTCGTATTTGCACACATACAAACAGGCAGCGTAATCTGATCAGCTGGATGACCATGTGGGGTGGGGCTAGCAAACACGGAAAGCTACTGCGGCCTCCATGTTGGATTTTCAGCTAAGCGAGGGTCCAGTAAGTTTTATACATGTCTATCTTATACTCTTTTTTCTTTCTTTTTTTGTAAACATGAACTATCGCTTGTGCCCACCATGGGAAACTGTTATTTTCTAGAGTTGTTATTGGAATCCTCCACTGGACACCAGTGAAGACAAGGAGTGTAAAGTGCACTTCATGTTCCCCAGTGCTGTAATAGAAGTGACCTGTGGTGTTGATGTCTTATGTTTTTCCCCTCTTTGATTTTCTTGCAGGAAGGGAAATGCCTCTATGTCATTCTGGTGATGGCAGTGTACTGGTGCACAGAAGCTCTGCCATTGTCCGTGACTGCTCTTCTCCCCATTGTTCTCTTCCCCTTCCTTGGGGTCCTCCCAGCCAACAAAGTTTGTCCCCAGTACTTTCTAGACACCAACTTCCTCTTCCTGAGTGGCTTAATCATGGCAGCTGCCATTGAAGAGTGGAATTTGCATCGTAGGATTGCACTGAGAATCCTAATGTTGGTGGGAGTTCAGCCAGCCAGGTAAATGGATGAAATAATGGAGCTTCTGCTCAACTTTGTGTAAAAAAAAAGAAAAAAAAAGAAAAAGAAAATAAAGCAAGTTTGGCTTTTCCTGTCACATTATTGCAGTGACTGGAAAAGCTATAGCAAATGATTTTTTCCTTCTTGTGTAACAAGTGAAGAGTACAGGAGCCTCTTCAGGGACTGAACCTGGTAATTCCAAGATGACAGATCCAGACCTTGGAAACTCCTAGAATCCTTCAGCCAGTTCCTAGAATTCCCTAGCTAGCATGGCCATTGGTCATGTCGGCTGGCAAATTCTGGAGGCTATAGTCCAAAAAAGCTCTGGATGATGTACAGTAGGACCCCCATATCCATGGGTGATTGGTTCCCGGCCCCTCCATGGATGGCGAAATCCACAGATAGTAGCAAACACCATCCACCACCCTGCCACTGCTGCAGGAGCCTCCTGGGGGAAGGGACGGGGCAGGTGAGCTCCCTCCCCCTCCCTCCACCCGCACAATTGCTGCTGTGGTGACAGAAGCCCTCCCAAGAGAAGGGAAGGGATGGAGCAGGTAAACTCCCTCCCTTCCCCCTTTGCCTGTGCAATTGCCGCTGTGGCGACAGAAGCCCTCCCAGGAGAAGGGAAGGGAAGGGATGGGGCAGGCGAGCTCCCTTGCGCTTGCTTCCCCTCGCCATTGCCAACTGCGGATAATTGAACCCATGGTTCGCAAATCAGCAGATATGGGGGTGCTACTGTACATTAAAATGTTGTACACATAAGCACATGTATGTATGCACAATCGTTAAGGATGAATCTAGACTACAGGTATGGAAACTAGCGTATTTATCACAGCTCTACACAAGTAACAGTGGAAATTGTGTGTTCTAAGAAGTAATAAGTTTTGTCCTCCTGTACATACTTGGCAAAGAGCCAGCATGGTGTAGTGGTTTGAGCACTGGACTATGACTCTGGCGATCAGGGTTTGAATTCCACTTGGTTATGGAAACCCTGGATGACCTTGGGCAAGTCACACTCTCTCAGCCTCTGAGGGAGGCAAAGGCAAACCCCCTCTGAACAAAACTTGACAAGAAAACCCCATGATGTTTTCAGCTCATCAGGACCTTCATGTTGTTGCGTGAGGCTCACCTTGCCAAACAAGTTCTGCATGTCTACTTAGAGGGCGAGCCTTTTTAGTGGTAGCACCTCATTTGTTCATCCTCAGAGAGGTTTGCTGAATGTCTCCTGTATTCATTTTGGGACTAGATGAACACTTTAAAAATTTCCTTGGCCTTTCACTCCTAAAACCTTTTAGCAATTTAGAGATCTCTGTGTTAAAGAGGTGTGGGACCTTTGTGATGTTTTTGTATTCATTTTGACCTTTGTCACTGCTGGTCTTATGTTATGTTAGTTTGTATGGTTTTATTTTTGTATTTAGTTTTTTTTTTTAGTCCTACCATAAGTTGGCTAGAAAACATGTGTTACTGGGTGGCATATAAAAATTGTAAAATAAATACCTCCTCTAGTCCTTTTTAAGGTTGCCCAATGTTTACCTGAAGAGAATGCCTACCTCAGTAACAAGCTACCTACCACCCTCCAGATGTTGGACTACATCCCCCATCAGCCCCTGCCCTCATGGCTAGTGGTCAGGAATGATAGCAGTTGGAGTCAAAAAGGATGTCAGGGTGACTACCCCTGGATATTCTAAATATATCCCAAGACACTGAATAAGGTTTCAGCCAGTTAAAGCTCTTACCACTGTTCCTCCTCCAGTCCTCTTCCCAAACCTTATTCATAATGGCTTTCCAGGAATGTATTTTGATGCCTTAGACATGGTATCTAAAGGTGCACATCTGTGGTTGGGAACCTGTGGTCCTCTAGAAGTTGTGGGGCTCCAACTTCTATTATCTCGGGCCACTGGCTATGCTGCCTGGGGCTGATGGGGAGTTTGAGTAAAAAAAGATCTAGAGGGTTAGATGTTCTCTGTCCTGGGATAGGTGCTGACTCTGAATCAGGGCCAGAGCCCAGATCACATGTATAAGATGTCACCTCTCTGTTATTGCTTTCATTTGGAATTAATTAAAAGTGCAAGCCTGTACAGATTGAGTCTCCCTTATCTGAAATATTCCAAAATCCAGAATTGTCCACATGGGTGGCTGAGATAGTGACACCTGTGCTTTCTGATGGTTCAATGTACACAAACTTCCTTTCATGCACAAAATTATTAAAAATATTATGTTTAAAATTACCTTCAGGTTATGTGTACAGTATAAGGTATATATGAAACATAAATGAATTTCATGTTTAGACTTGGGTCCCCTCTCCAAGATATCTCCTTATGTATATGCAAGTATTCCAAAATCTGAAATATTCAAAAATCCAAAACACCTCTGGTCTCAAGCATTTTGGATAAGAGAGACTCAACCTGTGTACACCTGCCTTGGGATAACTTATATCCTTATAATTGCACTGCCCAAACATGATTTAGTTTGAACCCTATGTCCCTTACCACAGAATAAGCCCCATTGAACTAAGCGGGGATTGCTTAGTTCAGAGTAGATACATATTGGGCTGTGCTGCAACTCCTCCTTCAAACCCACTAGAAACTATGTGATTAAAATTAGGCTAGATCATACACACGCAAAGTTGATTTGTAGTTAATTCTTAACACATTTCCCATAGCAAAAAAGAAAATTCTTGGAGATCATGTGAGCACAAATTCTAATAATTAAACCACAGAGACAGTGGCATAACAAAAGGCCATGACTGAGCAGTATTCCCTCTATGATGGTTTAACATAAAGCTTGAATGAGAAGTGACTCTGCAAAAGAGTTTTTAATAACGCAAATACAATAGTCTGATTATCTGAAACTTTCATGCCAGGTGCTTCCAAAGGCGCTGTCCTGTATCCCTAGCACTTAGCTACATGGTAAAATGAAATGCACAATCTAGTTAAAAATCAACCTAGTATTTTTTTAAAAAACTAAAAAGCATATACTAGTACAATACCCCCCCCACACACAAAATACACAGAGATTACTACCACTAAAACAACAACAAACAATTAACAAGTACAGGAGTTAAAACCCAACGAAGTGTCAAACTAGACAATATGTTTTGCACAATTTAGAGGTAGAGGTGCTCCTGCAAGTGGTGGAAGATGTCCATTTTTATAGCATGTCCTAATTTTCCTATATTGCATATAGTTTGCTTTGTTTTGTGATTGGTCATTGAAATACAAAAATACAGTCTTCATTTGCAAACCTGCGACACAGAAGAAAATGGATTAATCTTGGGAAAGACACATTCCCCTTAATGTCCAGTTTGACCGTAAAATATGGGCTGCAGGAACACAAGAGACTTGGCCTAGAGCTGAAAAGACTAATGGAGACACCAGGCAGACTCCTATTGAGAAAACATTGCAGAGTTGTTGGGTGGGAGGCACTGAGACTCTACAGTCTCTTTAAACCTCTCCTCTGCCTCTTATGTTAAGCAGCAAAGTAGAATTAACTGCTTTGTATACCTGGAAATTACAGATTCTTCTCGCAGTTTCATGGCTTGTCTTATGGTGTACTGATTCTGGGCTACCTTACAAAGTTGTTGTAAGGAGAATTGAGATTGTGTATATAAAATGCTTAGGGCTGTCGAAATGCTCTGTGATTGCATTCAGGCTCCTCTTCCTCTTCCTCTTCCTCCTCCTCCTCCTCCTCATCATCTTTATTTCTATCCCGCTTTCCTCCCACTTTGGGACTCAAAGCTGTGTACAATAAAAAGACATTGTTAAAAGTCAGCAAAATATAGACGTTAAAACACAATTAAACAACTAAAAAAGTTAAAAACAGCTAAAACTCTACAAGCACATACACACACACACATACACACACACACACATACACAACAATCACATATACCCCAGCAATGCCATTAGCAAAGATTGGCAAAGGCCTGCCAAAACAGGAAAGTTTTTACTTGGCTCCAGAAGGAAGGCAGGAAGGGTGCCAATCTGACTTCTCTTGGCAGAGAGTTCCTATTATTAATAATAGGATCTGTACTGCCTTGGAAAACAGAAATAAATTTATTAATCCCAGAGTGTTTAAGCAGGTAAGTCCTGTTGTGTGCTGTAAAGAAAGGGTAAGTGGGAAATGCTTTTTGTCCTGATGATGAATTCTGATTCAGAAAGGGGTCTCAAGGACTGCAGTGGAAGATCCAAGGGTCTAAGAAGCAGCCAAAGCAAACTGATCTATGCTGGATGTAATTCTTACCAATGTGGACATTTGATTCCCCCTCCCTGACAAAGAACAGTTCTGTTCTTCTTTACTCTGGAGTAAATCCCAGTGCAATAGCCTTCTGGATTATAAAGTAGGATTCAGTTCCAACTCAACAGGATTCTAGCTTGCAGACTAGTTTTTACTTATGTGCCACAGCTCCCTGGACTGCAAACAGGTCACTAGTTAAGCTGATTTAGGGCAGAGTCATGGGAGAAGGATATATGAAAAGAAGTGAAAGAAGCAAGCCTCTCACAACAACTATGAGGGGGAGGGGGAAACACAAATAATTTTAAAAGTTACAAATGGGCACACCACTGATCATGTGGTTAACATTAAATTTCCTCCATCAAGTTTAGAGTTGGGATTTTTTGGGCATATACTGTATTGCATAATAAATACAGGTCAACACAAAAATAGAACTAAAGTTTTTTTTTGGGGGGGGCAGCAAGACTTTAAAAAAAGCATATGGGAAGGTTCTTAATCCCCCCTCTTTCGACTACTATGAGAAGAGAAATATAGCTTTGTTGTAATCAGATTAACAGTTCTCCCAGTTGTACAGGCTTGCATATTTTATAGAATATGATTGAGACAGATTTGTTCTCCTTAGTCTTAAGCTGTTGATACGAGACTTTCGCAACAAAAAATGACCTTGTTAAACTCTCACTTTTCCCCTTTCTTTTTGTTTGATAGGCTCATTTTGGGAATGATGCTGACAACTTCCTTCCTTTCTATGTGGCTTAGCAACACAGCCTCTACAGCAATGATGCTACCAATTGCATTGGCTATTCTCAAGAGTCTCTTTGGAGAAAAGGAAACTTCCCGGGATCTCAAGAGGGAGAAGGAGCAAAATCAAGGTAGACCTGTTTTTTTTTTTAATAATTATCCATGTGACTTCCTAAAAAAACAAAAATAAATTCCTTGGTTGCCAAGGTGTTGTAGGACATTCCACTTGTAAGTGCACAAATTTTCAGAAAAAACTGGAGTATGCAAAAGTTAGTTTTGGGAAGTCTGTTACCCAGAACCCTTCAGCCATGCTGGAAGAGAAATTCTTGGGCTTATAGTCCAGAACAGTGGTTTTTAACCTGTGGTCCTCAGGGGGCCATGATGTCCTCATGGGGGTTCGTGAAGGTTTGAAGGCTGTTCAGTCCACATGACAGGAGGCAAGGCAAAGCCTGGCTGGCTTGGCTTGTGCATTGCTCTTCCATGTGCTCCAGCCACAAATTTGCAG
Source organism: Gambelia wislizenii (assembly GCA_030847615.1). Lineage (NCBI taxonomy): Eukaryota > Metazoa > Chordata > Lepidosauria > Squamata > Crotaphytidae > Gambelia > Gambelia wislizenii. The sequence continues at coordinate 36,270,112 of JAUMIR010000004.1, forward strand.
GAAGAAGCAGGAGAAAAATCTTCCCTCCCCTCCAGTACCTCTGAGGGAAGATTTAATGGATGGTGTAATTGTATTGTTATTATCATTGCGTATTATTATTATTATTATTATTATTATCATTATTATTACTAGGGTTCTAAATCTTGAGTTAAGTCATGGAGGTCCACTGTAACAAAAGATATTTAAAGGGGTTCCCTGGTAAAGAAAAGTTTAAGAGTCACTGGTCTAGAATTTTGAATTTGGGGAAAATCACATTTCCCCCATACACACACACACACACACACACACACATACATACTATGGGGAAAATGTGATTTTCACAGAACTCTAAATTCTGTGAAATTGCAAGGGACGTGTAGTCAGCAATTCTGAATGGCAATTTTGTGTTGGTGGGAAAATGTAATCCTCTCCCAAGCCTACATTATGTGCATTGTGAAAGCAGGGGTATGCACTGAAATCAAGATTTAGCTTGGACATTTCAGCACTTCAAAAAGCAATGCAGCTCAGGATGCTTTTTGTATGACCTGCTCAACTTGGGTCTGAAGAACAACCTTGCTTTGGAAACTCTAAAGTTTCATAGGTCTTTCCATTGACTTAGCTGGGGGAAAGAATAATATTTTCTGTAAATGTTGAGATAATCTGATGAAAAATCAATGGCTGTATCATACCATGTCTAAATATCACATTTGGCTTGATTGCAGTACATGTAAAAAGGTTCTAGGGTATTGTTGGGTTTTTTTTTGTAGATCAGAAGTTAAACAGGAATCAACAGTGAGATGTAGTGGCAAAAGAAGCTAATCAAGGGAAGGCCAAGGGAAGTAACAGTACCACTCTATTCTGCTTTAAGAGCCTGAATGGCATAGTGGTTTGAGTGTTGGACTAGGACTCCAGGAGACCAGAATTTGAATCCCACCATGGAAACTCACTATGTAATCTTGAGCAAATCATACTCTTTCAGCCTAAGAGGAAGGCAATGATAAACTTCCCCAGAAGAAATCTTAGTAAAGAAACACACCCTGTGATAGGGTTGCCACAAGTCAGAATTGACTTGAAGGCAAACAACAACAACAACAACAACAACAACAACAACTTGCTTAGGTGATACTTCATCTGAAGTATTATGTCCACTTCTTTGACAAGTTTGTCAAAAATGAAAAACGAAGCTCCATGAAGAATGATTGAGGGAGTTGTATACATTAAACTTAGAGAAGATTGAGAGGTAATAGGATAGCCATTTTTAAAAATCTGAAAGGCTGTCATAGACGATGGAGCAATCTAATTTTCTGTTGCTCCAAAGGGTATGACCTAAATCAATGGATTCAAATTGCAAGAAAAGAGATTCCAACCAAACATTAAAAACTTCCTGGCAATTGGGAGAAGGGATTTACATGCTCAGGAGCTTTTAGATGGCGGAATGAACTACCTCAAAAAGGTGGTAGTTTGCCTTCATTGAAAGTTTCTTTTAACAGGGATTGGATGATCATCTGTCAAAGGTGCTTTAGCTGTGGATTCCTGTATTGGCAGGTGGAAATGATGGTCTTTGAAGCACCTTTCACTTCTACAATTTGATGTTTTCTATCACTCTATGGGTATACACCAATACAAGTACACAAACTCAGACCTGGTGATGAACCCACCATGGAAGGGAAAAGGAGATCCACAATACATTTGTATTCTTTTTACGCCATTCATGTCCTTTCATTATTGGGGGCATGGAACTGAGCAACATTTGTATCACTTCAATACGAAATGGGGGCTGCAAAGTCAGTGAAGTGTAAGACATGACATTGCGAAAGTCACTGGTTCACTGAACAGGTATATGCCTTCTGCAGCAGAGTGAACAAGTGCACAGACTTTGACCACAGTGAGCTTGTCATTTCTTGTAATGTTCTGTCTATCTTAATGTGGAGAAATGGATAAAATAGGTAACATTTCCAAATGGAAAAAAATATTCTGGGAAATCTGGGTTCGAAAGAGCAATGATTCTATTCAGATCAGTGAGCAGGTGGACATTCCTATGGTTAGTGATCCTAAACCAGGTCTTCTCCTTACGATGCAATAAAATAAAAAGGTTTGAAAAGAACTGTGTATGGGGGAGGGGGAGGGAGAAAGTAAAATCAAATATATTATGGATGGATAATAATATCAGTTAATAAAGATAAATCATTTTCTGGATGTTACAGGGGAGAGGGAGATAAATTCCAGATTAATGTTTTTGTTCATTCAGAATCTTAAAATATCAAAATCTGTTATTTTATTGAAAATTGCTCTATGTTTGGTGGTGTCATAGATGTAGTTTCATGCTTCTGGTGCCACAGCCTAAGAAATTATTACCTAGTAGCAGACAGGTAGCTATCCTGTTCCTTGAAAAGCCTCCTGAAAACAATTCTGCTTTCATTCTCCTCTTCACCTTGTTTTGTGGTAGAAGAGTTGAAAATCTGTTTGCTGCTGAATTTTAATGGGAGAAGGGTTCACTGAACTTGGTGTGTGTGTGGGGGTGAGGCTAAACTGCCCCCTGGATCTACAGGAATTGTGAAGTCGAAGGCTTTCATGGTCGGCATCCATAGGTTTTTCGTGGGTCTTTTCCAGGCTGTGAGGCCGTGTTCTGGAAGAGGTTTTTTTCCCTGACATTTTACCTGCATCTGTGGCTGGCATCTTCAGAGATGCCAACCACAGATGCAGGAGAAACATCAGGAGAAAACTCTTCCAGAACACAGCCTCATAGCCTGGAAAAAACCCACAAAAAATCTACAGGAATTGTTTTATCCGCTTCAGAAAAAAAAAATGCAGAAGTACCAGTAAGGTGGACATATCATGAGAAGACATGACTCACTAGAAAAGACAATAATGCTTGGTAAGGCAGTAGGAAAAGAGGAAGACTGCATTCCAGATGGATAGACTCAATCAAGGAAGCCATGTCCGCGAGTCTGCAAGACCTAACAATAGGACTCTCGTTCATAGGGTCGCCATAAGTCGAAGTCAGCTTGATGGCAGTTAGCAACACCAACAGCAAGGACTTTATCAGGCAAATACGGTGTCAAAAGGACATCTAATGATTGTGAAAGGGTGTGCATACCAGATGACATCGCCCTTTCGTGATTATGTCCAGTCCAAAAGCCATCCTACCCAGGTATAAATGAGTACCCGGCTTGTGGGGGCAATTAGCTAATACACATTGGAAACTGCTTAATGCAGTGTAGATGTGTAAATTGCTTTTGCTTCAAACAATTTGTAAGCCACTCTGATAGCCTTGTGGCTGAAGAGTGGTGCCATAAATAACTAATAAATAAAAATAAAATAAAGAAAGGATGTCACTCTCCTATCTGGATTTATTTCAAAACTGATCTGTGGAGTCTTTTATGAGATCAAAAACTGAGGAATATTGTAGCAGCATAAATAAAAATATAAATAAAATGTTATACTGAATGTTGATATTCACCCATGAGTACTGACTGTTTCAAATGAATTTTGTGATTGCTGAAAACACACACACACATGTATGTGTATATCTGTTTGTGTGCATATATATTTCTGTATATATTTCCTTTCTTGCGGCAAAATGAAATATCTTCAAATCTAGGAAACAGATTCAGGGGTAATATGTATATAGCTGTCCTTCCACATTTGAGGGTTAAGCATTCATGGATTTAATTATTCATGGATTTTATTAATATGTTCTCTCTAGGCACTTGTAGGTCCTCTAGCGTGATTCTGTGGTCAACTTTCAGTGGAAATTGACCATAGAATCGTGCTGGAGGACCTACAAATGTCTAGAAAAGTGTCCTCTCAGGTAAAAAAAATATAGTGGACCCATATTCATGGTTTTTTTCCACTTTTGTGGGGTGCTGTGCCCCAATCCCTGCAAAAGTTGAGTGCCTACTGTATTCCGCTTACTTTTTTGGACATGAACCAATGAAAGCTGTGAATCATGTTTAGGGTGGTGATTCTTGGAGGTTTTTAGGCATTCAAAATTTATATTGGTTTGTCAATATTCATATGCACATTTTGGCATTTACAAAATCTTATTTACTCTATATATACTTTTTGTATGCTCAGTTGCTGTTTTCTAGGCTAAGCTAGATAACAGAATATGTTTTAGTGTTGGAGGCACTAGCAGTCTCACCTGCCAATTCTTCTGCTCCAACTTTATAATATTTGGGTTGATATATTACCTCACTGTCATTAAATCCACTCTCCCGCTTTATCTTGTGTTTACAATCTTACATTTCCTTGTGCTTAAACTTCTTTAAGCTGGTAGATCTTTCGATGTCTACTAGTCAATTAAGCACATTAAACAATACTTTTCTTTTTCTACTGGACCAACAAATTGCTTTAAAGATTGCATGCAAGCATTTGAACTCCACATTTTCCATTAGGCAGAGGTGGACAGAGCAAAAATGGAACAGAAAAAAAGAGATGTGAGTATGGTTCACACAGCTGCCCAGCTGTAGCATTAAACAGTGTCTTGAGAATGTGACTGTGCCATTGCTGGGCAAAGACATCATTGCAGTGTCTTTGAATTGCAGCCAGGGCTGCAGATATTATTTCTTCAACCGTGGCAATTAAAGTCTCACACCCATGTATTCTGGACATTGACAGGTATACCATTTCCTAGATTTTTGGCTCTGTTGCTATAGTTCCACATGACTGCACATTTAACTTTATTGTTACCCTCTGTACACATGATTTAGGAAGTGTTTTCAGGACATTAAAAACTCTCCAAAAAACTTTCTTTTTCAGCACCTGTACTTCAGAATAAACTTCATGTGGTACGAACTGAGATGCAGCTTCTAACAAATGCTGATGAGTAAGTTTCTTTAGAAAAGTTGGAAGTGTATCCCTACTGTTTACCTGGGAATTAACACCTGTTCTACATCTTTCCACTTCTGTCATTATTGTTTTATACATAAGGAGGGTAGAGCACCCAGAGGTTGGAATAGTTAGTTTTTGGATTGCAGCTCCCTGAACCCCTCATCCACTGGCCATGCTGGCTGCTGTGTTCTGGGAGTGGTAGTCCAAAAAGTAACTTTTTCCTTCTTCGAGAACACATGCTATGCACATGTGAAACAAGCCTATGCACATATGAAGCTGTCCCAAACTGAGTTACTTCAAGAGTCCTTCTTGTTAAATGTTGGCTGCATTAGGACATAAAATTAATTTATGGTTTAATGCTACATGAATTAACCTTTGGTATGTGCACTGTCCCCTCTCCTCTCATTCTGCATGGCTATGAAATGGTGATTAGGAACATTTGTTTCTGTTTTCAACTAACTGCAGTTTGTCATGATGTCTGAACTAGGAACATTGTGTTTACTTTTAACTATGGCTCGTCCCGATAACCCAACATTCCACTGTGGCATATCATCCTGACTTATTTGAATAAACTATTGTTAAAACTAAGCACAGTTGCCAGTTCAATTTGCAGATCACTGTGGTATCTGTGCATTGATGTAAAGGTTTTGATCTTCTTGTGGCTTCTTTGTGATAGGAGATGGTAGGGTGAGACAGGCTAATGTAACACTAAACTATGGTGAAACGGCAGTATGTCTGAGCGAGGTCATTATCTTCCCTGATTGACACTGGCTCTCCTAAACTTCAGGCAGAGGCCTTTACAAGCACTTCTCCCTTCAACCATAAATGTTCTGGAATGAACCTGTTGTGGCCCCTCCCCAAGTCCATCTTCTTTCTTTTGTCTCTGGAGTGATGGGGGGTATGTTTGTTCAACTGTCAAAACAAAAGCAAACAAAAAATCTCAAATAATATGGAAATAACTAATTTTAAATATTTTCCCCCCTTTTGGAATGTTTTAAAGGAAAGACTTGACAGAGGAGAAGGAGGTCACAATTGAGGTTTCCTCAGACATAAGGAAGGAGGAAGAATACAAAACCAATGTGTGGAAAGGTTTCCTTATTTCAATCCCTTACTCTGCCAGTATTGGTGGAACAGCAACACTGACTGGAACAGCCCCAAATCTCATTCTTTCAGGACAGCTAAAGAGGTATGGGGGAAAGGCACTGGTGGGGTATTGAACCACAACATTGCATTTCAAGAAAATAAAGATGGCACAGCAACTGCAGCTAACAAAGGGACCAAAGGATGGAGGACACAGTTGTCAGACTCCCATAGGTTGTTGCAAGAGGCACTGGCCATATCATGAGCCTGGCCAGGCCATGTGGTAGTGCTAGGCCTGACCATCCGCCTACAAAGCAGTGTCAAGAGATTTGATCAATATGTTTAGGAAGGGAGTTATGGAATGCGGCCACCACTACTTAGAAGGCTCTGCTCCATGTTCCAATCAGTTTAATCCCAAACATATTCTATGTTCTTTGTTCTTTGAGGCATTGTGGAAAAGTGAGAACTGAACAAACATATTGACACTGGTAGTAGCAAATGCTCTGATGCTATATCAGGAGATGCCAAGCTTTGAGTCAGGAACTGCACATGGCACCAGACTAGTAAAAATATGGCTCTCAGCCAGTGTGGTAGAAGATGGAAACAATGTTGTGAGTTGTGAGTATAGCACAGTAAATACATGATGGGGACTCAAGGAGCAGGGGCTCATTGCTGCCCCTGTCCCAGAGTCATCTGGCTTCCCTGGCCTCACCTCAGATGTCCACAATGTTAGAGTTATATGAAAAGGGTATGTGCATAATTTTCTGTGCCTCTAGCCTTCTGAAACCCTGTGTGGTACCATATACCTGAATATGACATGCATACCCTAACATGGACGTTAGATCCACCCTGACAAGTGAATGAAAGGACTTGCATACTTAACTAACATAGTCACCATAGGCCATGTGAACTAGGAGGCTGTGCTCTAGATTTCACAGAAAATGTTGGTATTTAGCATATATTTAGTTCTGGGCACCACAATTAAAAAAGGATATTGACAAATTGGAGCGTGTCCAGAGAAGGGCAACTAAAATGGTGAAAGGTCTGGAAACGATGCCTTATGAGGAGAGACTTAGGGAGCTGGGTATGTTTAGCCTGGAAAAAAGACGGTTAAGAGGCGATATGATAGCCCTGTTTAAGTATTTGAAGGGATATCACGCTGAGGATGGAGCAGGCTTGTTTTCTGCTGCTCCAGAGACTGGAACACGGAGCAATGGGTGCAAGCTCCAGGAACAGAGATTCCACCTCAACATTAGGAGGAACTTTTTGACAGTAAGAGCTGTTCGGCAGTGGAACGCACTCCCTCGGAGTGTGGTGGGGTCTCCTTCCTTGGAGGTCTTTAAACAGAGGCTGGATGGCCATCTGTCGGGGATGCTTTGATCATGATTTCCTGCATGGCAGGGGGTTGGACTGGATGGCCCTCGTGGTCTCTTCCAACTCTGCAATTCTATGATTCTATGATTCTATATATTAACTAAGAAAGACAGCATCACACAACTGTTGTGGATATCTTCCAGTCTCTTTCCAGTTGGAGCTAGGGATCAGTACTAACTTGATTTGAGTAGCAGAACTTCTATAGAGTTTGGAATGAAGAAGAATCATAGATAGAAAAGATGGAAAGAAAATGACATTCTCAACAAAAGTAGCTTTTTTACTGCTCTTGAGATTAATTGTGAAAAGTGTGCCTAGTCACACATTTTTGAGGCTTCTGAGGCATTTTGCGTGCACAAAACAATCTGTACAATTAAAATCCAATGATTATAAAACTATGCTTTCATGCACACTTTAAATTAGTCGAGGAAAATGCAAAATTTAGGTAAAAGGTATAAATAAATTTGCACATTAGCAAAAATGTGCATGATTTCTGTGTAACCCTCCCCCACAAGTCTCACAGTATGAGGCAAGGCCAGGAAAAAATGATGCTGCATTTGGAGAAACACAGTTAAATTAAGATAGATAGATTTTTCACATCCCTACATGAAGAAAAACTGGGGCAAGAAATTCTGTGGGTCCAGAAGCCACTTTTCATATTGGGCAAATACTTGAGACCACATGTCCAAAGGGTGTGGCCTAATGGGAAGGGGCAAAACTTAGCAGACTTTTAAATGAAAAAAAATAGATAAAATAGATAAGAATCGTTTACTTTTCCATTGATATTTTATTTTATTTTATTATATTCAAATTTCATTATCAACAAAGAACTCCCACTCATTAACAAATAAAATCTTCCATTCATACTTATTATTTAAATTTATTTTTTATATATAAGTGGAAATCAAATATATTGAAATTGACTTTAATTAATATGATACTGACTATGATATTGACTATCTGATTGACTATAGTGCATTTAATTCCTTTTCCATAAGCCATAATGTGTTAGAGTCAGTGTAGTATAGTGGTTTACATGCAGGACTAGCACTAAAGCACACCCGGATTTGAATCCCTACTCAGCCATGGAACTGCAGTGAATGGGTCATGCCTTGCTTATGTCCACTGTCTATCCCATTTTTATGAAAGGCAGATAGTAATGTGGGATGTATATGTGTATGTAGTACTGTATATGTATACCCATGCAAGTTACACCAGTTGCTGAATGTAGAACCAACAGTGTAGAGGGATCTGTGAGCAAGGCACTTGGATATTTATATTTTATAGCTTATATTTTTATATCAGCCTTCCTCAACCTGGCATTCTCTAGAGGTGTTTAACTCCCATCATCCCCAACTAGCATGAACATTGGCTGCTCTGACTGGTGATGATGAGAGCCATGACACAACATGTTTGGAGGGTGTGATGTGTGCAGTTGATATGAAATGCATCTTAAGAATCACATCTGAAATGTTTGGATGACATATTTTCCTTGGGTGCATATTTGCATATTGAAATATATTCCATCATCTCATTTTAATCAGGAACATTTCTCCTTCTCTAAGCTTTTTTCCAGGATGTGACCTTGTGAATTTTGGCTCATGGTTTGTGTTTGCATTTCCCCTGATGGTGCTCTTCCTTTTTCTTGGATGGCTTTGGATCTCCTTCCTTTATGGATGCATTAGCTTAAGGTACTTCTATGCCTGAATAGTTTTGTACATTGATTCTTGTCAGGACCTGGCATGGGTGTTATATAGCCAGTTAGCTTGTGTGTGTATTGCTTGTTAGGCCTAGCCAGCATGCCAGGCCTGACATGAGCAAGGAGCCTGCTGGGATTAGAAGTAGCTCTCACTCTGGTAGATAGCACAGGCTAAGCAGATTCTACAGCATGAGCAATCATGCTCACTGCCAGACATCCAAGGTCATATAAGCAATTATGTTTTGGGAATGGGCATGAGAGTGCTACAGTTGAATGTCCCCTCCTTAGCAAGGCAGGTGTGTGTGTAACTGAAACTTATCTGTGCTTTTGTATATTTCCCACTCTGAGGATTCTGTGTCAGAACTGACTTTGACATGATCCTGAACATTACCATACCTGCTCACTCAGTAAACCATTTCTGATCAATTGCAATTGTCTCAGCATGCGAACATTAGCAGAGTCATCACAATTCTAGTCTCAGACAAAATAACAAGTTTAACTGGGTCTTCCTCCACAAAGAGAATTCTTTCTTCTGTTGGCATTAAAACAGTTCTGTCTTTTATATTGAGAGGAATGTATGCTTTCATGTTGCATAAAAAACTAACATATGGGGGGGGAGGGGGAAAATAGCCAAAACCAAGTGGAAAAAGGAAGTGAAAATAAAATAAAAATCCTGCGTGAGTGGTTCTTATCTCCTAGAGCCTATTGTCTTCAACTGGTGAAGATGGGCCTGCAGAATGCACAGGATAATTGTTGGTCCATATCAGAGCTTGGAAAAGTAACCTGTTTGGGCCATAACTCCCAGAATCCATTAGCGGACAATGGTCATGCTGGCTGAGGGATTCCTAGAGATTTCATTAACACAGATTGTAGTCAATTGCTGAACAAATCAACAACAAGTCCTGTCTTATTTGCTGCCTTGCTTAATAAACTAGTTTGGGCTAAACTGCAATTACTGTATTGTACAAAATGACAACCCAGGAACTGGAGAAAGTGAAACTGAATTGTAGTTTGTCTTATATAAACAAAGTACAGTTGTCCCTCTGTATCCACGGATTTGGTATCCACAGATGTAAATATTCACGGCTTTAAAATATTCTTAAAAAAATAATAACCCAAAAAGCAAACCTTGATTTTGCCATCTTATATAAGGGACACCATTCTGCTATGGCATTGCATATAATGGGACTTGAGTATTCATGGATTTTGGTGTCCACGGTGGGTCCTGGAACCACACCCCAACAAATATGAAGAGACAACTGTATAGGCTTGAGGGAGGAGTGTGTGAGGCTAAAGCTCTGACTGGCTTGTTCATTAAACCTTGGCTTTCCATTACATCACTGCAGAGGTGCCCCAGTCTCTGAGACAGTGGTCTCTCTGCCCTGTCCAAAGGACTTCACGTGGTATATGTTGGTATAGCTTTGCACTGGTCCACAGAGTTTTGCTAATTTGCTGTAATAAGCAAGGGGACCTTGTAGTACCTTTGAGACTGAGAGAAAGAAGTTGTAATATAAGCTTTCACACACCATGGGGCTTATCACATGAAGGAAGTGAAGTGGAAGTGAAGCCGAAGAGTAATGTGTTCCACCTTACCTTATTGCATAACGTTGGCGTGTTTCAGCTGTTCTTCCATTCTGCTCCCATGGGAGACAGTGGTAAAGGCAGGCCTTTTTGCTATCAGATTTTTCCAATTAGAAAAAAGACTCTTGTTTACCACAGTCTCCCACAGGATCGGAATGGGAGAAGAACTGAAACATGCTGATGTCATGTGATAAGGCAAGGTGGGTGGTGCTATTATCAGGGTGCGCTGCTGCTTCCTTCCTTGTGTGATAAGCTCCTTGGTTCTACCACAGATGCGTAGATGCGTGCATCCGAGGAAGTAGGCCAAGGGCCCATCTATATGAGGGGGAAATGTGAATTGAGGCATACGCACACAAATTCGAAGCAGGATCGACTTGTCCTAATGGTGTTTGGCAAAATCACAGGCATGCGAGGCTATCTGCTTTTGATGTCCCAACGGGCACACCTGTGATTCAAGATGGCAGCTGGGACTTGTGTTTTTATTTTCATCAGTTACTGCTGTCAAACAGTATTTTTTAAAAGGCGTATTTAAGTTGCAAAAGTGCAATAGGGTGATATTCCACCTAAATAAACGTAAAAGAAAAGAAAAAGGCTGTTTCGTTGCCTCAGCACGCCGTTGCTAAGGCAAAACTCCAAGATGGCAATTCTGGGGTGCTTGGCTTCTTAGCAAGTCCTGCTCTCATTCGGCCAATCAGCTTTCTACTTCTGCTTTTTTGGGGCTGTGTGAATAAATTCTATCACCTGTCCTAATGGTCAATCATGCGCATTCCCACAGAGTTTTAAAAAAACAGTGGGGAAAGCCCCAAAGGCTGTTCCCTCAGGGTTTATGATGGATTTGGACCCCTGCCTTCTGAATATGGCGGAATTATGCGGGATCCCATTAGGACAGGTAGGATTCTAAGTGAATTCTAAGAGAATTGTTTTCACCATTTAGACAGGCCCCAAGTCTATGAAAGCTTATGCTACAATTTATTTCTCTCACTTAGTCTCAAAGGTGTTATAAGATCCCCTTGCGTACTGATATTCCAGATGAATGGTCCAGACTAACACGGCTGCAATGACGACAGGGTTCTAAGTTAACGTGTTCTGTTGATAATTTTACATATTCAATATTTTGACCATTCAGACTGCATGTGCTGTAATCAGAAATGTCCATGAATGCAAATAAGAAATTGTGCATTCAGAGGGTGTGGTAATGGACTTGTGTGCTCATGGTTTTAAGGGACCACCGCTGTTCATGCTGTAATGGTTTTGCAGGTTCAAAATCTCTGTGTGGAAAATTTGGCCCAGAACATGTTACATTTGAAAAGGATTAAACTTCAGTAATTTCATTGCACAATTTGTTAATTGGTAACTAAGAAGTAACATGGTTTTGTTGTAAATCTTTTGCTAATCTGGGTACTTACAACAGTTTCCCCTGGACTCCTTCACAGAGTGTTGCAAAATGAAAGGCACTGAGCTAGAACATACAAAACTCTTTTTTGGGGTTGGGTGGGGTCTTTTTTTTTTAATTTGGGGGTATAGAGCTTATAATGCCCATTTTGCTTTACATGTTAGGCTGCTGTGTTATTAAAATACATTTCTGTCATTCTATAGCACACTATTAAACTTGTCAAGCTATATTTTCCCTCAAATATATACAGTTATTTCTATCTTTTCCTTCAGTGTGGCTAATCAGAAATTAAGATGTGCAATGTAGATCAGTGTAGTGGAATCTGAACAGATTTGTTTCTTTCATTTTTATCTTGCTTTTCCATTTATAAATAGAATGGCTACCAAACATAATTGAGAACAGTTTAAAATGTTAAAACCATTAACTGTCACACAATTTAAAAGGGCAAATTGAAAGATAGGTAATCAGAACCATCCTAAAAATAGAGAAAATAAGAACTGATCATACCTGCAAAGGGAGTGTGTTTCACAATCAACTGCAGCATTGCATTTTTCTGACAGTGCACAGAGGAAAACCCTTTCCCCTGTGTCCATACATAGGGATGGCCCTGTGGCTCCTTCCAACTCTAGTCTCTACAGGTAGTAGTATCCTCAAGAGGGACTCAGAAAATCTAAGCAATCTTAGATAGCCAGGGCCCAAGCCATTTCAGACTTTAGGAGGAACCAGAAAACAATTGACAACCACTTCAGATCTTTTGGTAGCAAAGTAATATGATCCTGATACAGTTACCACCTAGATGTCACATTTTGCACCAACTCCAACTTCTCAAAAGTACAGCATGTGGCAGTGGTCTACACTAGTGCTTCTCAGGCTGTATGATACGAGGGGCCAGCAATTATTCCCCCCACCCCCAATCTGCCAGGGGCTGGCACTATATTTGTGCCCTGTGGGTACAATTGTTTCTTTCTTTCCTAGAAGCTTGCCAGGAACTTGCAGGCACTGCCACTGGTCCGGGTACTGCCATTTTAAGTAGCACTGGTCTACACTACACTGCTATTATGATACAGTACTGCAAAGACTATTGCTTTTAGTAATGTATATAGCACCAAGCACCAGTAATTGCTAAAATGTTTTGTATATTTTCAAAATCTTATTGATCAGATCAGCAGGATAGGTCACTGTTGGCTCCCTTTTTACAGATGCGGGAAACAGAAGCCAAAAGACAAAACGTTGCCTGTGATTATTTGCAGAGCTCATTACTGAGCAGGGATATAAATTCAGTTCCCTAGAGTCAAACTGTAATAAAATGTGTACTGAAAAACCATGTTCTTAATACTGTTTAGGTCAGGGGTAGGCAAAATGGAATCCTTAAATGTGGCCCACAAGACTTGCCAGAAGCCCTTCAAAGCACCCCCATTTTTTTAAAACAAACATTCAGACTGATTTTGGGGTGATTCGTTTTGCTCCCAAACCACCCCAAATTGCCACAAACTGCCTAATAAGGCAACAGTTTACACCATAAACACTCTTCTCTTTTTCAAAAGAAACAAAAAGAAACAAAAAGAAAAAAATATTGTCCAAAATGGCAGCCGGAAGTGACATCACATCACTTCAGGTGTACAGAAACACTCTGCTACAGCCTGCCAGGCAGGTGCATGGAGGAAAAATGGCCCCTGCTGTGTTTGCAGCTGCCCACCCCTGGTTTAGGTTATCTAACTGTCTTTCAAGGAGCACCTTGATATTTAAGGTCTTTAAAAGAGAGCATAATTGGGTAAGCTACTTACATTGAAAATATAGTTTCCCTGTGTATCTCAATAATACTTATTAAAGTGGAAAGCAGTAGGAAAAGTGGAAGACCAGATTACCAATGGTTTAGCTCAATAAAGGAAATCACAGCACTGAGTGTGCAAGACCTGATGACCGTTGGTGACTGGAATTTTTTAAATCTCTCATTTGTAGTGTCACCATGAGTACAACTTGACTTGACAACAAATTATTTAAAAAATCATTTTTTTATATACTTAAGTGACAATTATATAACATTTATGTCTTTTCATTACATCGTAATCAAGAAGTAGTATACTCTATGTACAGTTAAAAAAGGACAAGAGCTGTGAACACTACTTTCACTTCTATTCCATTTCAATATCATTGTTTTTCATAGCTTTTATCCCCCGACTTCCCATGTATTACTAACTTACTGGGAATTTATTTTTGTTCTTTACTTTTCAACTTCATGTCTATTTTTTCATTACCTTCACTTACAGGTTTTAACACAACCCACCAGATATTTGTTGCTTTCCATGTTATTATTTGCATTAGGCAAAATAGGCAACTATATGATAAAATTGAATTCTTTATGTAACATAAAAAATAATTTTTATCATGTAGTTGCTTATCTGTCTGTCACTGTATTTGCTTTGTATTTACTCTGTATTTGCTCTGAATTCTATTATACTGTGATTAACTGTGTTACATTGTATTTGTATTACTGTGTTGTTGTATCCTCACCTCGATTCTGATGAGAGAGGTGGGTAATAAATAACTAAGTATTATTATTGCCTATCTTCCCTAATGCAAATATAAACAAGCAACTCCTCCCACCACGAATGCTCTTCATATTCATAAGTGTAGTAGATTCCCCAGCATACAATGGCCTCAGTCTGATGGAATTAATCTAGCTGTGAAGGTTTAATGGACATCTAGGAAACGTCTGAAATGCATTGAACATTATGAAAATGACTGAAGAAGGAACACTTTTTCTTGGGTATCAGTCACAGTGGGACCAAAACCAGGGGAAGAAGCAAGACAGACCAAATGCAGAGCTTACAAAAATTACTTTTTAAAAATTTTGACTCTCAGAATTTCCTGGTACCATTAGAAGCACAGTAAGCCAAAGTTTCCTATGCATTGCCAGAGCATAGGAAAGTTACTTTTTTGGGCTGCAAAACTCAGGATCCCCCATCAGCATGGGCAAAAAAAATAGCATTTCCAGGATCTCGTCAAATCCAGTGTGTCTGACTGAAGCCTTACAAATAAACAGAAGGACATTAGTTTTTCCATCTTTTGCTGCATCTCAAAATCCATGATCTTCAGTGAGTCCTCTGTATAAGTGGAGGAGCTGGATAATGTATGAGTCACACCTGAGTCAGCTTGTCCCCCACACTGACATCTCCTGAAATGAGGAATCTGATGTCTGTCTCTAGAGAGGATTCATGAAGGTGATGAATTACTGCAGAAGACAGGATGAATCACTCCTATGAATGCAGACTTTGATCTTTACACAGAATATTTCTTCTGCCACTGAGGAGAATTTAATATCTTTTGCATAAAATGCCAAGAGAAGGAAATGAACTTTTGTGGATGGGATAAAAAAGTGTTACTGCATTAGAAAATGGGAAAAGCTTTGGAAAGTCACTTGCCTGTAATAAAAGTCCCAGAATCCCCCAGCCAGCATGGCCACTGCATATGTATACTGAAAGCAATAGCCCAGAAAAGTACTCTGGGACTGGGTAGTAAAACCCAGTTTACTGTATTTCTAAGGGTGTAATTTTACCTATGTCTACTCCAAATTAAGTCCCTTGAGTTTAGTAGAACATCCAGGTAATCATTCATGGGACTGCAGCTTAAACCTCACAGGCCATGTTCAAAGATTAAAAAAATACTCTACATTCTGCAGCTGCTCAATAGGTTGGTCTTACTCCCATTATAAACTTACACCAGTTGCATACCATTTAACTCTTCCATTGCATTTCCACTTCTATGTCAAGATCCGCTAAGCTGCTGCTAATATGGCTGTCAGACTTACCCGGCAGCTGTTTTGTGGCCCCGGCAAGAGGTTCCACCCTCCCCTCCCCACGGCAAGATGTCTAGGCATGGCCATCACCATGTGGCACCTGTTTTCTTCCTAGCTAGCTTTGGTTTGCTGAGAGGCTAGCGGAGTGGCAGCCAATCAGCACAAAGCCAGCTTTGCTCTGATTGCCTGGGGAGCAACCCCTCCCTCAGCCAATTGTAGGTGAGCATACAGCTCAAATCTGATTGGCTGGGGAGAGAGGGAGGCTGCCTCTGTTGCTAGGCTTCCTTCTGGTCCGGCGGCTAGCCAGAGCTATCAGCGAGCTGACCCACTGACCCACCTACCCTCTAGGAGGGATTAATCATAAGGGTTCATGTTTTCTTTATTGTCACAACTCCAGGGCAGTTGGCATGGGTCCTGGATCTAAGGTCACTGGTAATGGGGTCTCCATCACTGGCAGGTCACCGAGATTCCCTACCGGGGGGGGGCATTGGCCATGGAAACATGCCATCTCGGGGCATGCACATTCAGGTGTTCCCCCACTTTGGGGGAGGGGAGGAGGTTGAACAGGAAGTACTTGGGTCTGCAGGGACTCCTCCCCTTCTTGGTTTTCACTTGTCAACAGGCGGGCTGACAATGGATTCATTGACCAACAAGTGGGTTGATCGATGTCTGGATCCGGACCCATGTGTTTGAGCCAACCAACTGCAGCTGTCATCAATAAAGTTGTGGCCGTTTATTGCCAATAATTTTTCCAACAAATTCTGTGTCTGTTTTTTTGAGGAGACAGGGGAGTGGGGGAATGGCGTCTTGCCTTGGCACGCAAAGTAGGTGTTCTGATATGTAGATATATGGATAGAAAGGGCTACATATATGGCACCCTCTCTTCAGAATTCCTTCTCCATAAGAAGGTGATGCTTCTTATGAATTTAGTATAAATTCATCTGTAATCTGCAATCTCTAAAGTGCTTTCCCAAGAATTTTTAGATTGCTGGAACAGTGTGACTGTAATGTAGTTTTAAACTGTTTTAACTGTTTCCGTTTAACTTGTTCTGTGGTGTGTTAACTGTCTTCTTTGTGTGGCTTGTGTGCTTCATACAGGAAAAGTCAAGCAGCAAAGTGTGTCTTGCGTAGGGGTGCCAGAGTAAAAATTAGAGAGGGGTCCTATACCTTTAATGGTTGTATAGAACCATTTCTTGTTACCTGGTTGTGTGATATCCCCTCTTCTGCATAACCATTAAAGTTATAGGGGCCCTCTCCGGTTTTCAATCTGGCAAGGCTAGTTTCCATATTATGAAATGTGATACTGCCTTTTTTCTTTTCTTTTTGGATTTTGCAATGAGCTTAAGTTGGGTGTGGGTTGGGCCTACGAAAAGAGAGTGAGGGAGATGGCTTGGGCTGGGAGTGTATTTTGTATCTAGGAAACTGATTTAGTAGCTAGGAATGGAGAGATATATTTTTGAGATATTCTCACTTGTGCCAGAATAACTTGGCAAATTTGCAGTACTAGGTGCTTTGACTTGACACAGGAACTATTTGCTGCTCCACATCAGGCAGTAAAATATCTTGGACCAGCCTATCCTGGGCCAGCCTGTGGAGTACAATCCCCATCTGTGTGCCTCTAATGAGGCATGACTCTTGCCAGTTATTTTTTTCAATGTCAAAAGATCCTCTATGATGGGAAATACAGTTGCCCCTCCACATTCACGAATTTAGCATTCGCGGTTTTGAATATTCGCGGTTTTTGGAGGGTCTCACCTCCCGCCCTCCCAAAAGCAGCGACAGGGCTTTAGAAGCCCTCTGGCCGCTTCTGGGGGGGAGAGAAGCAGGCTGGGCAGGGGGTGGGAGAGGCAGCAAGGGGGCCTTGGGAAGGAGGGGGGAGGGCTGGGGAGGTGACCACGGGGCCTCCGGAGGGCCTCTGGAGGCCCCATGGTGGCATGGGGAGCAAGGGGGGAGGTAGGGAGAAGTGATTATGGGGCCTCCGGAGGCCCCATGGTCACTTTGGCGGGGGAGGGGGAAGGCAGTCATTATTCGCGGAATTTTCACATTCGCGGGGGTCTGTGGAACCTAACCCTCGCGAATGTGAAGGGATGACTGTAGTAGCTTTTTAAGACAAATTTCCATCAAGCTCCACAAAACGTACCTTTTGAAAGAAATTAGGTATGTAGAAATCTGTGGAGTATTTATTTTTATTTTAAAAGTCATGCTTTTCAATTTTCAAAATCTTGAGTTTTTTTAAAATAACATTTTCCCTTCAATGTATTATGTATTCTATTCATGTATTCATTTATTTGTGATATTTCTGTGCTGCTCTTTTGTCCCAACTGATTTCACAAGCACGGGTCTCAGTTCACTGTTCTGTGTTTGCACCCCAGGGATGTGGAATGTAGCCAGGGAGGATCTTCCTGATCTCAGTGGTATGGCACAGATTTCCCAGTAGCCATTGCAGCTTGCATTGGCTACTGGGAACTTTTCCCCTGCCTGCCTAATCAGCTCATCAAGTGGCTTGATCAGTAGGCTAGCATATCTGGGAGGAGAAGTTCCCCCTCTGGACTCTCATTTTTCAGGCCAAGTTGTAACTGTTTCCATTCCAGTAAAGTGTTTGCATGTTTTCCTCCCCTCACACCTCTCCTTCACACTTTGCCCCCTGTTATAGCTAGGACTACATCTTTTGTGCTAAAAAGGCACTTAAGTCAGACTCCCATATCCACAGAACCAGTAGACACAGTTTCAGTTATCCACGGAACACAAAACGAGGAACACATACCACAGAGTCTTCCTAGAAAATGCTCAGAGAGATATCTTCTCTAGACATTTTCTTGGTCTCTAGGCAACTCTATGGTATTTTAAACTAGAAGTCCCATTATTTTCAATGGCATTCGTAGTTATCCACAGTTTCCAGTAACCGTGGTACATCCGGGATCCAAACCCCTGTGGATATGGGGGTCTGAATGTATATAGCACTTTTCCAGCTAATGCCTCCAAATTAAAATAACATTAAAACAGTGGTGGGCAAGTGCTAATTTTCAGCCCTGGAGGCATGATCTGCATTTCTGGCTGCACCAGATATTGTTGCCATTTGGGGATTTTTTGTTTTTTAATGGCATTTGGGGGGTTGTGATTGGGAAGTTTCTGCAGGAAAGTGAGGTAAATTGATTCATTTGCTTGTGGGCATTTGAGGCCATTTTCAGGTGAAAAGTGGCCTGAAAAATCAGCCAAATGGTTAAAAATTGGGGGAGGTGCCTATGGGGTTTTGGGAGGTGCCAGGGAAGGCAAAAAAGGTGAATTTGAGGGTTGTATGTGGCTCTGGGATGTTACTTTATCCTGCATTAAAACAATAAAGCAAAAAACCTTAAAACCACAAAAACTGGAAAGTAAAAGCTACAGCCATCTAGAACATCCAAAAAATATGCAGTCAAAGGGCCTACAAACAATGGCTATAATCCATTGATAAGATAACATCTATAATCCCTAAACCTTTATGCAAAATAGTTTGTGGCATTGGAATGAGCCAATGCTGTTTGGTGGGAAGTGTGTGCATTTAAGAATGCTTGAACTGAGCATTTTAAAAAATCTTCTTCCCATGTTGTCAAAGGGGCTGCAGAAAGAAGAAATCAGAAATAAGAACTGATGCAGAAGCTAGAGCCAAGGCGGTAATAACAGAGGACTATCAGAAACTGGGACCAATAAAGTAAGTCACAAGAATATATGAATAAGAATACAAGAGAGCAAAAAATATTAGAGAAGGAAGAGGAAGCAGATATGTGATGAGAGAGACAGATTGATTACAATATTACATGTCTAGGGTCTTTATCAGATGGGCCTCTAAAATTGTTTTTTTTTTTTTTTTGGTAAAGTTTTATTGATTTAACAAAGAAAAAGTTGTACAGTTGTTATTTTGTAATAGGAACAATACCAGGAGAACTGGAGTCATAGATGGCAAAACAACTAATACAAAACAAAATGCCGGCATAATTAAAGCCATTTTTGTGCTAGCAAAAGAACGCCTCTCACCCGACTTACCTTTGTCTCCCAGCAAAGGCTTCCCTGGCAATGAAGAGGAAGTGAACAGAGCCCCGTTCACTTTTCATTGTGTGGGAAATTCAAAAATACCACATAAAAAGTGACAGAAAGCACATATACACACTTAAAAACTTACAAGCACACTGGGAAGGGTCATAATAAGTGGGTCACCTACCTGGATATCATGATCTCACCCGGAAGTGTTCTGGCCGGTCTGGCCATTGGCGGAGTAAGTACAGAGGAAAAAAAGTGTTTATCTGGCATTGTTATGATGGTGTATTTACTGCCTCTGCTAAAGTCTTACGTTCTTCACATTTCAGAGTAAGAATTGGCAGTCTGGGGCAGACATTCTGTCAATAGTAGTCAGCTGTCACTTTTAGATAATAATGAGGGTTTTATCTTAAATTTTACATTTCAGTCTGTGCCATCAGCTATTCAGCTGATAGGCAGAGGAACACATATCCACGCAGTAACTCTGTTCATGAAGGTGTCATTTAAATTTGACTGAAACTCCTATTCACTCTATTCCATTTATTCATATGATCATGACATCACTGGTAGAGATGGGTGAACCCACTTGAGCAAGTGGTTGGCAACTGTGCGAGGGCCAGGAGACAATTTCCCCCTAACCGCCCATTTAGGCCACACCTCCTCTACTACAAGACCAAATACTTCTGATTTGTGCTGCAGTCTCTTCTAAAATGGCAAAGGGAAACGGAGGTATATGGATGGGATTCTGGGGTGGGGGGCTTTTTGTGGGGTTTTGGAGAAAAAAATTGCCCACAAATTGGGCCAGTTTTAAAAATGGGGTATTGGGGGATTTGGAGGACTTTTTAAAAACGGCTTTAGGAACCAACAAAATGGGATCCAGGGGTTGCATGTGGCTCTTGAAGCTCCCCTTGGATTGGCTCAAGATTGTTCCAGGTCTGGGTTAAATCCAGTTGGTCATTCCAACCAGAGTAGGCCAACTCAATTGATGGGATTTACATAAGTATTCACTTTCTGGTCATCAGTTGATTCAGTGGATCTACTCTGGTTGAGACTAGTAATTGGGTTTAGGCCTCTGTGTCTTAAAAGGAGGTATCTATCCTCTTAACTCTGTCTCTAAAAACTGGAAGGAAATTCTTGAGCCAAGCAGAATGGTTCAGTGAACATTCACCCAGCCTGCACCTGCTTCTGTTGTTACCCAAGCCATCACTGCCACCTCCTCTCCCAAATATACTGCCCCCTTTCCTTCCCTCTTCCCTTGTTGATGGGGAACAATGGCCATTGGTGATGGTAGTGGGAAACAAAAGGAATTTCCTCCCTTCCTTTCATTTTCCTCATCTCCATCCATCACCCAGGCCCAGACTAAGAAACACTGGCTTGCTTTCAATAATACATATAGCGCTATTAAAGGACAAAGAACTTTGAACATTTTTAAAATATCTTGTTCATCTGCAGTAACCAGTGTAGGTTGTTATTCCCTTTTTAACAGATGGAGAAACATTAGTCCCAAAGACTTACTTTAGACTGTCCATAGAGTTCATCATCAAGTGTGGATTTGAATGCAGATCTCTTTGGTCTCTTGGGGTTGCGTTACACCACCCTTCTTCTGAATGTTGTGCAACTTATTGTGTTATCTGCCAGTATGCTTACTTATTGTTCCATTGTGCAGGGAGAATGTGCTGTGGCTGTCTGTGCAAGTCATAGTGAATCAAGTGGTAGATTGAAAGCATGGACAAACACTAACGAATGCACAACTGCATGAACAATGGTTATGCTTGCAGAACTCTTGCATAACTCAGCTTATGCAGCTGTGAATTAAACTAAAGGGTACAAACATGTGCATGAAGGAACTTATTCCAGCAGGATTCTAGCCACAGAAGCCTAAACCCAGCTGCTAGTCCAATTAAAGTAGACTCATTGAATCAACTGCCAAATAGTAAATCAATACTTATGTAAGTTTAAGTCAAAGTATAGCTCTGGAATGAATTTCAAATTTCAGACTCAACCTGAAATAGATGACACCTGGCTTAATTACCTCTGCTAAATTATTTAAGCAAGGAACAAGCTAATTCTTCAATTAGTCAGTCCACTGAGTTTTGAAAATGTGTAGCACAGTCTACTCATGAGTGAGCCACAAATAAGTGATGTGCTGAAGACTTCATGAATAATCATATATGTAATAATCACAGGAGCTAGAAAAGTTCTGCACAGGAAACCAATGGGGCTTGGTGTCATAAATTATTCAGTGTCGATCATTCCATTAACTTCCATATTTAGTCAGATGGGTTCTTAAAAATGCATCTTCAACAGCTGGGTAATTTTGTTTTTATATTTGAGAAGATATATTTGAGAATACACACCAGCATGGGAACTGGTGAAGTCATGCTGGCTGATCCTTTATTTATGCCCTAGCTTCTCTCCTCACCCCATTGCCATTTTAATCGGAGATGCCAGCGTCTGAACCTTTTCAAAGTATTTTCTTCCGTAATAAACCATTTCCCCTTCATTTGTGTTTGCAAGGGTTTTGTGTGGGGTGCAAGAGCAGAAATTAGAAGAGGGGTGGGCAAAGTGTGGCCAGCAAGCTGCATGTGACCCCTAGGGCCATTCTTGTGGGGCTCCAGGACCCTCTAGGGATTTTTGCTACAGAATGCCCCCAAATGACCTCTAGGGGGTTGGAGGCATTCCCACCATGTTTGGAGCCCCTGTGACCACAGGTGCAAAAATACATTTTGGCCCCGTTTACACAGCAAAGTAAGTCTGTGAAGAATTCGCTAAGATTCCTAATAGTTCACACACATCGCGCCACAATATCGCCTCATTCAGAAGGGGGGCCCCTCAAAAACTCAAAAGTAGCATAATAAGGGCTTTCACTACTTGTCCTGACTTTTTTTTGAAAAGTAGCATGACTTAGTGCACTATTGATTGTGTGAACTACCATTTCAGAAAAGTCTGTGTGAATTATCAGCAATCTTCCTGAAACAGCAACAGCAGAGCTGAGCCGTGATTGGTTGGATTGACCAGGAAGGGGGTTGGACTGGCCAGGGAGGGGATGGAGGAGCCTGAAATGAAAAGATGCAGCCGTTGTTGTTTCCAGCCATGGAAAAGATCCCAATCACCCAGCTGTCTGCCTCCCGGCTTGCTTGGCTGCTGCCAAGCAAGATTAAGTAGCAATTTGCTTCTCCGGCTGTTTGCTCCCTCACAGTCCTGTGATCTTGTGGGTGTGTGTGTGTGTGAGAGAGAGAGAGAGAGAGAGGGAGGGAGGGAGGGAGGGAGAATGGGTGAAGGGAAGGGGGCTTGACAGGGGAGGGGATGGCTCATCGGTGGCTGAGAGGCTGAAGAGGGAACACTCCCTGCTAAGGGACTAAAACTAGGGATTAAAGCAGAGGCATTCCGCTCATAATCAGAGGAGGGGAAGATCCTAGCACTTTCTCTCTTTCTGTTTCCCTCCCTCCCATCTTCCTGGCATCTTCCCCCAGATGTGCATGGGAGGCCACGCCCCCCACCTTTGCCTGTGTGAACTCCAAAGTGGAAAAATAAACAGATGAACCGATTTTGCAGTAAATTATGTAAATTATCCAGCACTGGTGCGAAAAAGCGCTAAAGCACATACTATCACAATAAAAACTGCTGTGTAACTGAGCTCTTTGAGATTTTTTTCAAGACTTATTTTTGCCTCAAGATGCCCTGTAGGGGTTATGGGGGCATTTCCATCCCTTTTTTGTGGTGGTGGTGGTAAAACAATTTGGGCCCCAGAGAAGCCTTTTTTGAAACACGAAGGAAACGGGAAGTAAATAGGAAGTGCAATGGCTTAGGGAGGCTCAAAAGCATGTGAAAATGCCCCCTTAGAGGGTGCTGGGGAGCAAAAAAGTTTTGATTTTTATTGTGGAGGTGAGTGTGTGTGGGATACATCCTCAGTTCTCCTGGGGGACCAATGCAGTTCCCTAGCCTTCCTTAGCTGCCCACCCTTAATTTAAAAGTACTGTCTTTATGGCTGCCAGGTCAAGATTATTCCAGGCTCTGAGATTTCATGGGGACAGGTCAAAGGTCATGTTAGAAGGCGTAACCCCTGATTATGTAATTAAACATTACATCTGACACATTTGCACAAAATATGCCATTCAAATAAAAACCAAATCTAACGAATAATGAAAATAAACACACACATACTTTTCAAGGCAATGCTCTAGGCTTGAGATCGTTCTTTTGATCCTGAGGAGAGGGTTCAGGTCCTGAAATCTGGGAACTGGAACTATCTTATGAGTAATGACATAATGGGAGTACTCCTGGATTCAACTCTGAGCCTGTAGGCCCAGGTGCCAGCAGTGACCAGGAGTGCTTTTGCAGAGTTAAAGCTAGTGTTCCAACTGTGCTCATTCCTAGAGAAGTCAGATCTGGCCACATTGGCACATGCTTTGGATACATCCTGTTTGGATTACTGTAATGCACTCTAAGTGGAGCTGCCTTTGAAAAGTGCTCAGAAACTTCAGTTGGCCCAAAGAGCAGCAGCCAGGTTGTTAACTGTGGCTGTCTACAGGGAGCACACAACTCCCCTGTTGGCAATAGCTCCATTGGCTGCTAGTCCATCTCTGGGCCCAATTCAACGTGGCGGTTTTTAAAGTCCGATATGGCTTGGGGCCAGGTTATTTGAAGGACTGTATTTTCCTTTATGAGACCATTACAGCTCTTAGATCATCTGGAGAGGCCCTTTTTTCTGTCCCACCACCCTCTCAGGCTCGTTTAGTGGGAACAAGGGAGAGGGCCTTCTCGGTGGCTGTTCCTAGACTTTGGAATTCCCTCCCTACAGAGGCCAGGATGGCTCCATCTCTGCTCTCCTTTTGGCAACAAGTAAAAACATTCTTGTGCCAACAGGCATTTACAATCTGATGGGGGTTGGGCTTGAACATGCTGTGTAGTTTGGATTTTAAGGTGTATTTAGTTTTATTGTATTTTAGTATTTTTAAATTGGTGAGAATAGCTAATAGAAGTACAGATGTGGATGAGGTAATCTTTAAGAAATAAAAACACCTTATAACTAATTTATATAAGCTACTATTAAAGATAGAATTCGAATTAGAAACAATCAAGGACTGCACCACCACCATTTCTAATGCATTACTTTGGGGAGTAATGAGGACATAATGGTGGTTTTTTTTAATGGAATGATCACAGTAATGAGTAACCATCTGCCCATTATTCTTAAAACATTGCTTTAGGAACATGTTACTCTTTAAATAATGAGTCCTGAAGTGCGATAAGGTGGAAGGAAGAAGGAACTAATTAGGTATGAATGGATTTAAAATATTCCTAAACACTTCATCCCAGACTTTAGATTGTCCAATATATTTGTTCTCGTTGTTCCTTATGTCTACTCTAATATTGATGTCTAAGCTGTGTTAGCACAGTAGCACTGTGATGCTTTACCACTGAGCTGTGAACCTGGTTTCCTTGAACATATGAATAGAGACAGGGATACATGTAACATAGTTCCTCTGCCAAACATCTCTTATGTATAGCATAAATAACAAATACAATCTTACAAACAAGTTGGTAATGCAAAATACGTATTAATGTTTCAGAAGCCAATCATATGGTGCCAAGATATATCAAAACAACTTCATCATAAAAGTGGTGGGCAATACAGAAAAAGGTGCTGGTGGACTTAGAAAAAACTAGTCAGAAAAAGTATCAAAATATGTTTCCTGTTTTAAGGTTATGAAACAAAGTTACAGAGAACAAATAAGGGATAAAATGTGTTTTATTGATTTATTGTTTATGTAATCTGTATGAGAGAAAGAATGAAAAAAATAATGTAATAAGCACAAATGAAATAATCAACAGTAGCTAATAAAATTATATATATATATATATATATATATATATATATAGTGGTGGGCAAGTCAAGTTATAGCTGAACAATAATGCAATCTGAAGAACAACAGTTCACTGTAAAAGATGATCAAGAATGACAGTTTCTCCTGGGGAAAGTAAAACCATTTTGTCTCAAGAATGACTTTTTCAGCTTCTAATTAAAGTCTATGTTGCTTCTGTTTAAATAATTGGATAAATCATGACTAACCAAACTATAACACATTATTGAATCAGGCATTAAAATATAGTGCTGCTTACAAGCAAAAATCTGCAAAATTCCCAACTGTAACCTTATTTTTTCCACCTTCAGTGATGTTTGTAGATGGAGTGGGTATTATTTCCTATAACCTTGAAAGGTTTTATAACACACCCATGGTTGCTGCTCAGAGCCACAGCTGTGGGCTGATTAAAGCTAATTATTTTTAAGTTCTAGAAGAGGTTCTTCTTAAAGTGAAATAGGTTCTCCTGCCAATGATACTACTAGCACAGTTAGTTGAGACAGTACTTAAATTAAGTATTGATATTCCAACCAAATGTGACCTCCTAAATTGGAATTTATATAACTTATAAGTAAATTAAAATGTAGCAAATCTCAAAGGGCCATGCTAATAAACTTTATCCTGATGAGTATGTTAATATAGTCCTACTTGTGAGTCAATGTTTGTTACATTTGTTTGTGAGTCAAAGTTTGTTACATTTCTAGTCCTTTAATAGTGCTAACAACTAAAGTACAGTAGCACCCCTGCATTTGCTGATTTGCCTTCTGCAGATTCAATTATCTGTGGATGGAGATGGCTGGGGGGGGTAGGGGGGTAGGTAGGTAGGTAGGTAGGTAGGAGATGAGCTCGCCTCCCCCTCCCTTACTTGGGATGGTTCTGATGCTTCAGGTTTCAGTGGTGGATCTGACGGGGGGGGGTGGTACACAGAGAAGGGAGGGAGGAGGTGAGTTCCCTCCTTCCTCCCTTCTCTTTGGGGAGGGTATCAGGCTGGGGGAGGGGGGAGAGTGGATGGAGAAAGGGAGGAAGGAGGGAGCTCACCTCCTTTCTCTCTTCTCCGGGGAGGGGGAGTGTCCAGCGTCATGGCATGGCTGGCGGTGGGGTGTAGACAGAGAAGCTGGCAAGGGCATTAGCTATTATCCACATTCGCTATTATCTGTGGTTGGGCCTGGAACCAATCCCCTGTGGATACGGGGGTCCTATTGTATGTATTTTCTCAACAGTCAAAAATATAAGATAATTGGGTAAGATTTATCCAATTATTTAAACAGAAGCAATATAGACTTTAATTAGAAGCTGAAGAAGTCACTTCTGAAACGAAACAGTTTTACATTACCCGGGAGAAACTGTCATTCTTGGTCTTCTTGAATCAATCTGCTTCTACAGTGAACTGTTGTTCTTTACATTGCATTATTGTTCAGCTATAACTTGACTTGCCCACCACTTTCATGATGAAATTGTTTTGATCTGTCTTGGCACCATATTATTGGTTTCTGAAACATTAATATGTATTTTGCATTGCCAACTTGTTTGTAAGATTGTATTTGTTACTCATAGTTGTGGATTTACTGCAGATTGTATGTACAGCATAAATGTCTACATGGGAAAGCCTTCATGTGTACAGATTAGAAATTTCTGCATATGGATCTGTAAGGATGAAGATGTTGCAGATGTTCACATGGTGTATCCGCAGATGCCTGATGGAGGGACTGACTATGTGATATTAGCAATGTTGTGATGTATGCTATGCCCATGCAGCTGTGTTCCAGTTGGTGTGTTCAGATAAATTTTAAAGGCTCACTATAAACAGTGCTAGACTGACCAAAACAACAGAACATATCTGAAAAATTACTTGCAAAGGCTTCAGTATTGATGGGTGGATATGAAATGGCCCCTTCAAGTCATTGTACACCATATGCAACCTGCAAAGTATCATTGAAAAAAATCAAAGGCCCTTTTCTCATTCTAAGAGCACAGAAAGTCAATTAAATCAGGCACTGTCAATTTGATTACCTACTCCAGATTTCTTCCAAATGTTTTTTGTGTCTTTCCTTCCTTAAATCTCATGAGGGGGCAGGGAGGAGTTACTAGTCTTTGCAAGATAGATAATGTGGGAAGAGACTAAAATATAATTTAACTATTATTCTTCTAAGCATTCAGTAATAAAAGGGACTTGGCAACTTTGGCTGCTCTAGGGGCCAGTTTTCTGCCACTTGGGCCCTTGGAGAACTGCATGGGCTGTAAACAAGGAGAGTGGGACTCACCCCATTCTTTCTTTCTCTGCTATCCACTGTACACTGTTTGTAAGTTCTCTAGATACATCTGGAAAATTAGTAAAGTGTAGGATCTCTAAACATATGAAAACAGCCAACAAGTAGAGATTCTATGTTGAGCTTGGCAAAGTGCAGTCCCCCCCCCCGGTATTAGTATCATAGAATCATAGAGCTGGATGGGGCCTCAGGGGCCATCAAGTCCAACCCCCTGCTCAGTGCAGAATCTCCAGCTAAAGCATCCCCAGTGGGTAGCTGTCTAGCCTCTTTTTGAAGACATACAGAGGAGACTCCACCACCTCTTTAGGCAATTGGTTTTATTCCCAAACCACTTTTATTGTTCCTTACCATTTCTGTCTGTTAAAGCTGCTATTATTGCATTTTTCTGAAAAAATTCATTTTTTTCTGGAAAAGTGGGGGGAGGAAGGATTTTTTCACGGTGGTTTCAGAATTTCCAGAAAATATATGTCTCTCATTTGCTCCAGTAATCCTTTCCAGTCATTCTTTCCCCAGGCAGATTGAGTTCATGGCAGGCAGAATCATTTCACTGACTGAACAGAGCGTTCATGTATTTCCCTGAATACATATAGGGCTCTTGTATGCACCTGATCACATTTAGAGACTTGGTTCAGGTGAATGAGCATAGCTCTGGAGAAGAACCTATGCCCTATCCCTAATGTCAGGGCCAGTTCAAGACATTATGGTGCTTGAGACAAAGATGCCACCTCCCCTTCATTCCATGTACAGATGATGACTGGACTGCAGTTAAATTTTACTTCACCATTGAATATAGGATAGCATTGTCCACCATACCTAAGGGCAACAGGTTATCTTATTATGGGATGCAGCATGGGCCATATGGAACATTAAGCTCTCTTTTCCAAAAGAGTGAAATGGTTGGGGAACTCAGGTGAAGTCGCCATGGGGATGCTACTGCTTTCCCCTCGTATAGTGTTTGCCTCACTCTGCCTAATGCTAGGGCCTGTCCTGTCCAGTGTGCCTGTTTTATACAGGTGTGAATGCTTGAGAAGGGCTAATACCAGTGTTCGTTGCATCTTGAAACTTCCCAGAAAGATCACACTTTTGTTTCATTGCATTCATTATTGGTTCTTCTAGTTTATTTATAAGCGATGTGTTTATTAATATTATACGGTTCAGTGATACCATGTTGTATCCAAGTTGCACTTGTGCATAGCTCAAAAATATTTATTTTGTTGTACTGTACTACAGTTCCCAGAGGTATAGGATTTTTGAAGGGAACTGTAGTCCAAAGTAGTGCCCCCACAACTGGAGAGATTATATTGGAATGTATGATTCCACATGAATTCCCTCTAGGGCAGAGGTAGACAAAGTGTGGCCAGTGGGTTACATGGAGTGTCTGGACCCCAGTTCCTCAAGTTCCCCATCAGTCTCCCCAAACCTGCCAACTCCCTCAATTTTTTTTTAAATGCTGCATCATTTTCAGGTGCTTTTTACCCCCAACCCAGTCCAAAAGCCCCCCCCCCAGCCCTAGATAGAAATCCAGCACCCCCAAATGTGTCTATTTTTATTAGAGTCCTTAAAATGGTGAGAGGAAATGAAGTGACATAACTTCCAGCTGCCATTTTAGAAAAAAAAAACCTCAAATGAGCATAAAGGTATTCAGGAGTACTGGTGGTGTGTGTGTGTGGCCTGTGGAGACCTGGAAGGAGGAAATTTGGCCCCTGCAAAGTTGCCCACCCATTTTCTAAATTTACTTAATAAATGGTACAATGTCTTTCTTTGCTTTGGTATCTTTCTTTTAGGAAAGAACGAACACACCTAAGGCTGCTTCTGTGTTGTGTTTTGAAATAGTTGATTTCCTTTTGCACTTCACAGGACCTTCAGTCTTACTCATTTTTTTGGGTCTTTGCTCATTTTAGTTCAACTCACACTTATGCAAGACTGAGGGGTGGTGGTGGATACAACATCTTCATTGCAATAGCTCACTGCACTTTTGTGCTCTACAGGTTTGCTGAACAGGCAGTATTTGTTCTTTTCTGCTTATTTGCCATCCTGCTCTTCTCCAGGGACCCTAAATTCATCCCAGGCTGGGCAAGTTTATTCACACCAGGGTAAGAATTTCCCTTCATTCACACGTTTGGGTATCTGGGCTCTTTCATGTTGTGTTCTGGCATTGCTAAGATCACTAGCCAATATGCTCACAGGTCTACTGAGAGAGCCATTTTAGTTGTTCATGTGCCAAGGCAAATGCAATTGTGTGACTGTTTGAAGCCCAGAGATATAGTGGTAATGTACAGGTGTTTCTCATTTTAAAGTGCTTCGGTTTAGAGTGCTTTGCTGATACCGTATTTTTTAATTTATAGAGTACAGTGCCATTTTGTTATCTGTGTTCGTTTGTGCACTTCATGTCTCAGTGCCTTATTCAGGCAATTTTTAAAGAAGTCTTATTTTTACTTCTTTTTTTTACAGCTAGCACTATTGCAAACTCAATAAATGATAGTGTAAATATGTTTTTAGGCTTTTACATGCACTGACAGGTGAAAAAAAGGCTGTGATTTGCTTTAAGATGATATTTGCTTTACGATGGTGGCCTAGAACCTAATCCACTGTATTAGCAAGATAAGCCTGTATATATATATATATATATATATATATATATGAAAGTTCTGCATTCATATGAATTCATAGTAAGCCAATCATCTTGCCTCTGGGAATACTATTTACATCAAGGACTTAATCACACATTCCATTTACTTTTCTCAGCCCTTGCTAGAAACTGCATACATTACATTTCAATCTTTTCTCAGAACTAAGAGAACTTGAAAATGCCAGACTAGGATGATGCCAAATTTAATGTACTGAGGTGGGAGAGAGAACATCATTGGCTTTCTTTCTTTTCCTTTCTTCCTTGGTTGCTCTTCCTTCTGCTGACAAGTCAAGGGCTTAGCTAGATGGGAGAATTAATTGCAGAAAATAGCACATTAACTCACCATTGCAGCAGCGTTCATTTGTCTCCTCAATACATTCAGAAGATTGCTGGCATGGGAAGCTATCCATGTTTCAATTCATACAGAGCATTCCCACGAGTAAAGATGGTGGACGTGAATGAATTATGTGTGTTGTAATTCCCCCAAACCTCCCTCCACTTCCCTTTCCCTCCCTCTTGTTAAATCAGAGATGCGGAAGAGTGATCTTCTGCTTAAAAACATTTTTTTTGATCTGCTGTTCAAAAATAGTGCACAATCACTTCCATGAAAATCAACAATGGTAGCTCTAGCCACTTTGTTGCCAGCAAGTCCAACCTGCGCACGTCAACCAATCACATGTTGACTTCTGGGATGTGTCCCAATTTGAATTGGTTGTTCAAACGGGCTGGAATGTGCATTTCTGCATATTTTTTAAAAAAAACTTCATAAGAAACAGCAAAGGCTGTTATTCGAAGTACAGTACTTGGAGTTTTTGGCCCTCCTCCCTTCAAATATGGCAAATCGCTGCAGGAGCTTATCTGGACAAAAGGTATTCCCCTCATATTCTAAAAGGATTTTTTTCACTGTTTAGATAATACCTTGGTATAAGTTTTAATTTTATTTCTTATTTTTAAAAATATTTGTATCCTGCCCTATATCATGGGACTTCAGACGAGACAGTTTGGTGTAGTGATTTGAGTGTTGGCCTATGACTCTGGAGATCAGGGTTCAAATCCCTGCTCAGCATGGAAACCTACTGGGTGACCTTGGGCAAATCACACCCTCTCTGAACAAATTTTGCCTAGAAAACCCCATTATAGGTTAGCCTTTGGGTTGCCATAAGTTGGAAACAAAGGCACATGGTGACCATCTTGGGATTTCAGGGCAGGTTACAGATAACAAACAAGTTAAAACAATTCCAGATTAAAACAATAAAATAGTTTAAACAGGATTAAAACATATTAAATATGAAAACTTAAAACAGCTTAAAAGGCCACAACACTTAAAACTTTATTTCTCAGTTAAGAAAGGAGATATGTTCCTGATCATTACTTCTTCAACATAAAGTTTGGTAACCAGAGACAGAAATAACTTGGAAAGATTAGGGATACATTCCTACACTCCAAAAGAGAAGAGCAGTTCAATGTATTTCAGCAATTTTATTATTCAAAACGAACACATGTGAAATGAAACAACAAGGACAGGTAAGCCTCACATAAGTAAAAAATGTTTTGAGCCTTCTAGAGATCACCTCAATGTTTCTTCCAAAATGCATCCAGGTATGACTTTGTCTTTCACTCTACCCTTGTTACAATTTCCATTTTGGTGACCAAACATAGATCTAAGCGTTATTAACATGTTGTTTACTGCAGACATATTGCTGCAACATATTGACCCAACATATTGGGTCCTGGAACCAAACCCCAGCAAATATGAAGGGACAACTGTAGTTGTCTTGTAGAACATATATATCACATAGATGTATGCAGAATAACAGTTCTTAACCTTCTTTGTGTCATAGGTGTTTTGAAAATCTGATGAAAACTGCAGACACTTCTGCCCAGAAAAATTCAGTTAAATACAATTTTCAAAGTAATAGCAAAGAAATGAGTGAAAAAAAGTTGATATCTGATTTATAAACCTTCTGAAACTCATCCATGGAACCCATAGGTATTTGTGGAAGACAAGTTAAGAACTTCTGGTGAAGAGCATATCCATTACATATAGGTTAGAAGGAAAAGTGCTACATATAGGTTAGAAGGAAATGGACTTCTTGCTAGAGTCTGGAAACATTACTTTTTGGCTCACAACTCCCAGCTAGTATAGTGACTGGCCATGCTGGCTTGGGGATTCTGAAACTGTAGTCCAAAAAAAGTAACTTTTCCAAGCTCTGCTTCTAACCAAGACCCCGGAGACCTTTGCCTTTCAGAAAATGCAACTTTGGGTCATGTTTTGGTTTTGGATGAGAACTGCTTCTTATTTTCTAGTAACAACTATCAAACTTGCTTGGCTTTAAAAGTTAAAGATAGTAGCAGTACTTCAAATGAATTGCTGGAGTGGGTGTACGATTATGCTTTAAGTATTTTTGCTTAATGAAAGTAAGGGCATACTGTATAGACATCCTTATTCAATCAGTTACAAGTTATTATTTATCATCAGTTGTAACATTTCACAAGGTTGTTGCAATTCCTGACCAAATTCGGCTCAGTAAATTTCCTTTCAGCTTTGCAACAGCTAGCTCTCAAGGGTTTTCTCCAACTCTTTGGCCTAGGAGAAAACATTCTTGATCTCTTGACCATGGGCAATAGTTATTGCACTCGGACTCTATCACTCATCAGTATCAAACAAGCATACAGTCCTCCTTTTCATGCTTCAGATTACATTTTTAAGACTTATGCTAGTTTTCTAGTGCAATTTCTAGGACTGCAGTTTACAAGGGATTTAATAACACAGTGGATTTAAATCTTAACCTTCTCTGATAAAATCTGACTATTTCCTCCACTTATGTAGACTTCTCACTCCCTTCCTGCCCATTAGGTTTGTCACAGATGCTGTAACTGGAATCTCGATAGTGACAATACTCTTCTTCTTCCCATCAAAAAGGCCAACCCTTAAATGGTGGTTTGACTTGAAAGGTAAATTGTTGTTCTACCAAACCTTGGACCCAATTTGTCATCTGTGTTTTCTGTATAACTGACCATTAAACTCAGCTTCAACAAACTCTGTGTGTAAGGTTATTAGGTTGCAGTTTCATGAACCATTCACCCATAGAGGAGCTAAGAATGTTCAGCCTAGCAAACAGGGGAGAGAGAAGGGAAGGAGTATCACTACTGGAATGACCCAGAGCTTTGGAAAATTACTTGGGTGGACAACAACACCCAGAATACCACAGCCAGCATGGCTAGTCACCCTACTGGCTGTGAGATTCTGGGAGATGTAGTCCACACAAGTAGTTTTTCCAAATTTTGCAGTTTTTTTTTTTTCAGTTTCATAATGGGCAGAACTATAGAGTGAATTTGTTTTCCCTTGGCATTTTGTTCCTGGGAAATCTATGTTTCCATTTTAAACTCGGGTTTCTCCCGAGTGAAAATTCATAGATTGCCCTATTACCATCTGTTGCTTTCTCCTTCTATCCTTCCTGATGGTGTCTTTTCTGCCTGTGCCAATGAAGTGCTTCAGGGGCAGGATCAACCTGCTCATGCACGTCTAGAACATATAATTACATTCTATTTACATTCTTGGAAGATAGTGTGATTTGATTCATTTCTTGTTCAACCAAATGTTGCTGACTTTAGTAATGACAAAGAGTCATTCTATCCTTACCCTTCATCTGTTAATAAGACCTTTCTTGTGTAACAGGATGTGTTGTTTTGCAAAAATCCATTTATGAGCTTTGCAAGGGATGAGACCTGAATCCTTCTTTGCCATAAATCTCACAATATTTGAGCTGTGAGTAGAAAATTAACACTGCAAATCCAAAGTGCAAACCAAAGGGGAAAAAAATCCCTACCTGATGTGTCAAGAGCTCAAATAAAGAATGGCTTCATGCATTGAATTGTGAAACTCACTTGACAAAAATACTCAATTTACATATTGACTAAGTCAGATGCATAATCTAATTCAGTGGTTCCCCAGCTCTGGCTTTCCAGACTTCACTTCCAAGAATTCCATTTATTGGCCATGCTGGCTGGGACCTCTGGGAGTTGCAGTGCAAAACACCTGGAGGACCAAGGTTTGAGAACCACTGATATAATGGAAAGCCAATTCTGTAGGACAAGTACTCAGTGTCAGTGTAGATCCCTGTGTCTGGAATCAGGAAATAATGTCTCCAGGACCAAATTAGTTAGGTCTGCAACAGGTAATGGGCCCACAGTTTTATTGATGTATTTGCGTAAATTAGCCTAATCCCTGATATGGTGTATTCTCACCTTCTGTTTGCAATGCTTTCTTTGAAGAATGGGTGACTTCCAGGGGGTGGGAGTCACACAGTCCCTGCCAGTATTCAACTCAGAGCAAAAAGGGTAGCATTTTATCTTTACCAATGTCAGGTGTTTTGTTTTTTTTTAAACAAGGGTGCTCAAAGTGCAGCTCATGGATTGCATGTTGAAAAGAGGCTGCTGTAAGCCTTTAAAGTGCACCATCAGCTTTTTCAGGTCATTTTGAATTGCTCTGCCTGTTTTAGGCCCTGGAGGGTCTTGTCCCAAAATCAGAACTGAAAATCACACCTGGTTTTGGGGCATGGGGAACACCACTGTCCTACAACAAGCGGGGGCAGAGGGGATGGTCCAAAACCTCCAAACCTATACATTTCTTGAAGGTATGATTGGCCATTTTAGGGTCCAAATGTCATTTTTTTTGGGGTAGAAATGCTGGGTGTCCGAGGGGTGTCCAAAAATGGCAAGTACAGGGCAAGTATGGCCCTCCAAGTTCTAGGAAGGGGTGGCCCCTGGAAGTCATTCACCCTTGCTTTAAAATAAGGCTTTATTGTACTTTAAAATAACTCCCCGTGCAGTTTGTATACAAGCAGACAAGTGCTTTCAGGAAAGTTCTAGGAGGGTGAATCTCCTTGTAAACAAGATGCATGGGGAACATACACCATCCTTTTCAAAGGAAAATTTTTGTAGCAGTTGTAACAGGGGAATAGAGACTAGCTGGAAGATGGATGGGAACGGGAACAGCCTGTGGTGTACATGCATGCTGTCCAATCCTGCTAGATACAGGGTGTCCCGCAAAAATGTATATACCCATTAACAGATAGTAGTAGCTATGGTTATTATTTGAAGGCTAAGTACATTTATATTGAAGAATAAATGTTATAATAATAATAATAATTTAACCAGAGTTACAAATTCCATCATAAATTTCAGTTTCATGTAAGGTGTTCAAATTGTCATCCTTGCACAGAAATGATCAAATGTGGCTATTCTTATGTTGATATATATGTTGATATATATGTTGATACTGTATATATGTTACTTTTCATATATAAAAATGAATGTCCATCTCTAGAAAAATAATGTGGATTTCAATCCTTAGGTTGTGATCCCAAGTGTTGCTAATCCCTCTCATTCTGTGTCACAAACCTCTTTCGTTTAGCACCAAACACTGAGAATGAACCCTTGCTATCTTGGAGAAAAGCCCAAGAAAGTGTTCCTTGGAATATAATCCTGCTGCTTGGAGGAGGTTTTGCTATGGCAAAAGGATGTGAGGTACGCGTGTTGGAATACCCGATGCTTCTGATTTTCCGAAGGCATTCTTATAGTTTATGACATTTAACTATCTTTATGGCTTACATCCAATTGGTAGTACCATCTAGAGTAGATTCATTAGATTAATGGAAACTTGGTAAGTCAACACTTATGTAGGTTCCATTGGTTCAGTGAATCTACTCATTTTGGGATTAATGATTATATTTAGGCTTGTATGTGTTTTAAAAAGTAGCCATAGGTGACCCCAGCCCAGATCAGGATGAGTTTTTTTTAAATCTCCAACCCTCTTCTGCCAACCCCACCAGCCATATTTACCCTGGGATATTTCAATAGCAGTGTCCTCTTAGCATATCATATTAAAGAGGGATTTTTGTTTGGAGTGAAGTGGGTGGGTTGTTAAACCCTTCTGGCTGTACCTGAGATCCAATATAGATTAGCTACCCCTTGTTGCATTGAAGAATGCACAAACATGCACATTTGTATTGTGTAGTTTGGCCCTTGAAATAAAATAATAATGTCCAAAGTGGAAAAACCAACATGAAATCGGTCTCCCCATTTTCACAAGCTGAAGGGGCCTGAGTTCACTGTCCTTTCTTTAGAAAACAACCAGGGTTTTTTTTTTAAAGGATGTGGCAATAATATTGATATCTTCACAAGTCCAAACTCCCTGTGTGAAAACTGAGGAAAAAGTTGCCTCATATTATCTCCTCATCCTAAAAATTTGACCTTTATTTTATGTTTTAGTATTTATTAAGTATTTTTAAATGTTTAATTATTTAATTGTATTTTAAGGGGTGGGTGGAATGGAGGGTTTTATATGTATATATTTTAAATGTTGTAAGCTGCCCCAATTGCATATTGTAGAGGGGTGGGATATAAATTATATTATTATTATTAATATTAATATTAATATTATTAATATAATTATTAATAATGTGAAGTACTATAATGTTTTAGAGGACAAACATTCTACAGTCCATTCAGATGAACAAACTGTCTCAAAATAATCTGACCCTTGGTTACTTGGTTGTCTGCAACATTCTGTTAGCAGTAAGGAAAGATTTCCCATATTAAACACAGATGTTTAGCAGGTTGTATGGTAAAACTGGTAACCTATGCCCACCTTTCTAGTCATCCCTGAGGGGAAGATGAATTTGAGTTATGAGTAGAAGGTGTGTTCCTAATTTATC
Source organism: Gambelia wislizenii (assembly GCA_030847615.1). Taxonomy (NCBI): domain Eukaryota; kingdom Metazoa; phylum Chordata; class Lepidosauria; order Squamata; family Crotaphytidae; genus Gambelia; species Gambelia wislizenii. Next base: position 36,307,334 of record JAUMIR010000004.1, read on the forward strand.
ATCTTGTGACAAGAGGTCAAAGAACTGAACAAGATTAAGTCATCATAGAATCTCTTACACAACCTTCTAGATTTTCTTCCCTGCTACAGGAGTCCGGTTTGTCCATTTGGATTGGAGGTCGTCTTGACCCACTGGAGAACCTTCCTCCTGCTGTGGCTGTTATTCTCATCACAATCATCATTGCATTGTTCACAGAATTCGCTAGTAACACAGCCACTATCATCATCTTCCTACCTGTCCTGGCAGAACTGGTAAGGGACATGGCCAGTTTACCTTTCAGCCACCACCAACAGCTCAACTGCACCACCATCAGCCTTTCTTCTCATAAGTGAGGTTGAGGTTGGCTCAGACATAAAACCTATATTCTTTGCATTTCGTTTCTCTTCTGCATCTTTCCTGTAGCAACAACAACTATACATGACATAATGTAAAGGAAAGAAAGGCTCAGAAGTGCTTTTTAAACTTGTACCTATAAAGCCAGTGGCCAGCATTTTGTCTCCATAGTCTCCATGTGTGCTTTTTCAGTGAGTGCTGTCATCTCCTCTGACCTGCTCCGCTGACATGTGCTGACATAAATAATAACATTTTAAAAATCTGATGAAAGCATGTACAAAAACTGTGCAGACAGATGCCATTTTCTGTTCTTTTTAGGAACTTTGTCTGGTGTCTACAATTCTGCTAATAAATCACTGTGCTCAACCCCCCCCTTTTTTTTTTGTTTCTTCAAGGCCATTCGTTTGAAAGTGAACCCTCTCTACTTAATGATACCAGGAACCATAGGATGCTCCTTTGCTTTCATGCTTCCAGTTTCCACCCCACCAAATTCAATTGCCTTTGCTTCAGGGCACTTGATGGTCAAAGATATGGTAGGTTGTTTTAGATAATAAACATGGTTGGTGGCATAAGTGTAGAATGCAGAAGCAGCTAAATATTTTGGCACCATGGGACTGCAGTTAATTTGCATCAGCAAATTATTCCTGTTCTTGGGTATAAGAATAAACCACAATTACTCCTATTTCACTTTTAGACTGTTTCTCATATGGAGTTCAAAGTGGTTTACAAGGAACAATACAAACATTGCTACAGCATCACTATAGTTAATAGCCAGTGTAGTGTAGTAGTTTGAATGTTTGACTCTGGGAAACCAGGGTTCAAATTTGCACTCAGCCATGGAAACCCCCATGTGACCTTGGGCAAATCAAACTCAGCTGTAGAGGAAGGCAATGGCAAACCTCCTCTGAACAAATCATGCCAAGAAAACCCTTGCTGTAAGCTGGAGTTGACTTGAAGGCACATAACAACAGCACTATATGCAAGTTTGCCTAACAGGTCTGGGCAGCCATGGAGGGACTGGTGCCCATTTCTTCCCTGTCACTTCTGACAAAATGGCAGTAAAGCAGCAATTGTTAACCCCCTTTCAGTGTTACATGATAAAGAATCAATAAATGAAACAAGAAATAATAACTGCCTGCTGCAATGTCAAAATACTTGGCTTCTCCTAAAAAAACTGGTTTGGTAGCTGAAAAAAAGTGTGGGGGGCCCATGCCTTGTTGTAGCTAAGAATCATGCTCCCCTTGGAAACTTCTGAGATTTTCTGAGTTTGGGGGAATATATATATATATATATTGCAGGGAGGCTAAGGGGGGGCACTCTAGAGCTTGCCAAAACTCTACATGTATGTATATGTATATATTGATTGATTGTAGGCCAGAGAATTCCCACCTGTGCCTATTTGCTTATGATACATTGAAAGCAGTGGATGTTACTGAATGTTATTATTGACTGTTCAATAACTGTCTATTTGCAACTTTAAAACCACTCTAGATGTGATGGGATAATGGTGAACAGACTCTCCAATGGATGTTTTTGCGGTTTTATATTGGAGCAATCAGCTAGGAATAGGGGAGTTTGGTTAGGGCAGTGGCACAAGGGCTGAAATTTTTTAATCTATTCCTTCTATGTAGTTTCCCCAGTCTTAATACCCTCTTTCTGAAACTGTTCTATATAGGGAAAATATTTGCTCTATTTGGAAAATATATAGATACCTATATGGTATTTGTGTGTTTTCCCATTGGGCAAAGAGCAGCTTCAGGGGGGAACAGGGTTAGGGAAGTGGAAAGGGGCAGAAAAGTTTTAATCTCTTCTTCTTGTACAGTTTTGTCCAGTCGCAACACTCTTTTGGAAGCTCTTTTTTCCTCTATAGGGAAAATATACAGAAACTACAGATAGGTACTTGTGATTTTACCCAGTGGGCACTGGATGCAGAGAGCAGAAATGCGCAAGGGAGCACCACTTTTCTTCCAAAACTACTTCCTCAGACTGTTCCCATGCGTGTCAGTGTCAATGATGGGGGAAGTGTGGATGATCAAGCATACTTTCAAAAAGTTTTGGACAAAGTTTCTAGGTGCAGGTTCTTGGTTACACTTTAGCAGTCATGAGATAAGAAGACAGGTCCTCTCATGAATGCACAACTAGTTAAAGAATATGAGGCAGACAGCAAGAATGGTTAGACAGTTCTCACACTGGGAAGATGTAAATAGCAAGGATTTGTATTAGATTTGAAGCTTTGTATCTTACTCATAAATGTTCTGGAGGGTAGGATTGATCATTAAGGTTTTAAAGATGTTTTGATGATACCAGAAGATCCAAAGTGGTTAAAAAAGAAAAATTATTGTAAAATCTTCAAAAAAATTTCAATAAATTGAGCAAATGAGCAAGGAAATTATTATTATTATTTCTTACCTGCCTTTTCCCATGGATCAAGGCAGGGAACAAAAAGAGATAAACATACAACATATAACATACATTAAAAACATGCAACATGTATTAAAATGCATAACGTCAATTTAAAAGAAAAATAAGATAAATACCTATTAAAACAATTCTATATATACAGGTTGAGTCCCCCTTATCCAAAATGCTTGGGACCAGAGATATTTTGGATTATGGAATATTTCAGATTTTGAAATAATCTGAATGTTAGTATAAACATATAGAAAGGGTCATGGACTGCTATAACATATCCTATGCAGGACTGCATTTGAAGAGGTTTGGAAACTTTCAAAGAGCTTCAGCTAGACTGATGACTGGGACTATTTATAGGGAACATACAAAACAGCTCCACTGGCTGCCCAGCTGTTTCCAGGGCATAATTCAAAGTAGTGGCAATGACCCATAAAGCTCTATACGGTTTGGGTTCCAGGTTATTTGAAAGTCTGTATTCTCCCACATTTGAGAACTTCAGGGCATAGTAATACCTACATGTCATAGTAATATCTAAATTTTAATAGTAATACCTCATAGTAATACCTAAATATTTAACTTCCTTCTCAATTTTAAAACCATTTTCTCCCTTCAATTGTAATTGAGCTTCTGTACTCATATTTTCCTCCAACATCTTTGTCTTTTGGTTGTTGATCTTAAAACTTTCCAACACACCAAAATCTTTTAATTTTCCCATTAAGGCTTCTATACTCTCCAGAGGATTTTTCAAAATTATCACTAAATCATCAAGAAATATGCATTTGATTCTTTTTAATAGGTTTGCTTTTAATTTGTTTTTAATTCTATTGATAATTTAATTATATTTTAACTTCTGTATGCTTTAGCAATGTGAAATTTTACTCGTGTTTGTTTTAACTTTCATAAGCCATCTTGAGCCCCAGGCCTGGGGAAAAGCCAGGAAATAAATAATATGCTACTACTTATCATCATCATCATCATCATCATCCCACCTTCTTCTCAGAATTGGGGCTCAAAGTGACATTTACAGTTTAAAAGAGCAATGCAATTAAACCATACAAAAATTAATATTAAAATATAACTAAACTAGTCACAGTATTAAAACACATCAAATCTCTAGTTAAAAGAATAAAATGTAATTAAAAAGATTAAAAAGCTAGTAAAAAACAGTACTGTTTAAAACAATGCAGCACCCCCTAGCCAATTCTTTAAAAACTTTCTGTATTAAAAGATTGTTAGAATAAAAAGGATTTTTTCTGCCAGCGGAAGGGCAGCAGGAGGGGACCATTCTGGCGTCCCTGGGAAGGGAGATCCAGAGTCTAGGGACAGCCACTGAGAAGGCCCTCTCTTGCATCCCTATCAACTCTGCTTGCATTAGTGGTGGAATTGAGAGAAGGGCCTCTCCTGATGATCTCAGGGCCCAGGCAGGCCCATATAGAGAGATAAGGTCTGCCAGATAGCCTGGATCTGAACCATATAGGGCTTTATAGGTCATGGCCAGCACTTTGGATTGAGCCGGTGGAACTGTTTTAACATGGGAGTAGTATGGTCTCAGTAGACTGCCCTAGTTAACATTCTGGCTGCAGCCCTACAGCGTGTTTGGATGCAAAAAAAAAGTTTTTTCTTTCTTTCTAGGAGTAGGTACTATGGAGAAATGAATCCCTCTAAGGTCTTCTAGGGGCCTACTGCATTCCCATAGCCTTCCACAGTTTCCTGAAGCTGCTTTACATTGAATAAATGATGAGATGCTGCTTTAGAAAAGCACATTCTATCCTATATTTGTTCCCAATTAGACAAAACATGTTAAAACTTATATTTGCTCTTAAAGTATGTGCTCTAATTCAATAGCAGTGAACTATGGTTGGATCTTTAAGCAATAATTTACTTGTATTGGCCCAGAACAAACCATTTTGCTGTATTTATTATGTATTTAAACTGCTCCAGTGATCAAAGTTGTTTGATGTGCAAACCAGAAATATAAAAATGCAAAGTAACAATAGAATAATGATAAAACATGTTAGATAAACAAGACATAAACTCACAGCTGCACATAATAAATCCTAAAGTAAAACCCACAGGAGGCATAAAGCAATGCGATCTGAAAGCGCTAAAATGGTTCCTAAAATGATTGGGAGAATAAAATGTTCTTCTCCTAACACCATAATGTAGATGAGACCATAATGTAGATGCAAGGTGAGCCTCTAGAGTCTAGCGTTGCACAAATGGGGTGCCATCACTGAAAAGTTTTTCTCCCTTGTAGCCCCTTGCCTTGCCTCATTTGTACAGCAGCAGGAACACATCCAATTACAGCATTTCAGTGCTAATATATCCAAGATATAGGCCTAAGTACTACAGAAATGAAGCTTTTTTTAAAAAATAAAGGTTAAGTACAGTTTGCTCACAAAGGTAATACTGGAAAAGTTAATCTTTATGCTTGTTGGCAAGTATCTAAATTTATTCTGTTCCAAGAAGAGAATCCCAACAGTGAAGCAAGATGTTATTGCAGCCTCTCCTCTGGCTCTTGTCACACTTCATTAGTTTTCAGATTTGTATTAGCCTGGAGATATGAGCTGCTTTGTCTTAAAAGAGATAGAAAATTTTCCAGCCCTTCGAAACTTAAGTCCTCTAGCAGATTGTCAGATTGCGGAAGAAGCTTGCTTGCTCTCTCTCTTCCCTCCCTCCCTCCGTCCCCCGCCCCACATCTTTGCCTGAAGTGCATATTGCATTCACATGCCCATTGGTTAAATTGCTATATTATCATTGAACTTTAACTCAGGATACTGTAGGCTTTCTTGATTGGAAGGAAATTATTTGAAATACCATGCTTAGGAGTCTGAGAAAGGGGAACTGCCCCAAAATGAGGGGGTCTCCTGCTTGGATCACAGGCCACTCTTACTTAGAGGAGTTGCATAGGGGGTATTCATTCAGGAAGAGATCAGAAGACGGGATGATGTGGGAGATCAGTAGAGCTTGGAAAAGTTACTTTTTTGGACAGCAACACAACCAATCCTCTAGCCATCATTCCTATTGGCAAGGCTGTCTGGGGGATTCTTAGAGCTATAGTAACTCTTACACCTCTGAAATTGCAACTGACAACTTTGGGGGTGCATAGAAAACACATTTAGCTTAAATCCTATTGTTAGTCTTGACCATTGAATCAGTTGGATTTACCCAGATGTTGACTCAACATTAAACAGTTGATTAAATGGGTCTGTCCTAGTTGGGACTAACCTAGAATTCCAGCCATGCTTCTACCCTCAAAAACACTTGGGAGGAGAGGTTTGCAGCGTCACAGTTTAAATTTTGTTTGAATCTGGAGAGAAAATAGCTCAACTGATGAAAACACTGTGCTCTTTCAGAGTGGCTCTGCTGTTCCAGTGATGTTATTTTTTAAGGCAACCTGAGCAGACAGCTTCTTGAGCATATCTCCCTCATGGTTTGACTGGTGAGGTCAACCTGGCTTCAGAATGGCTCAGTGATCATAGTCTATGTACCTCCAAGATGGATAGTTCCTAATGCTACCAATCAAAAGACATCGTGCAGCTATTCTATACAGTATTTTCTTCCTTAATGGATTTAGGGAGTGGCGGTCAAAAAAAGGAAAAAGATAGAAGAAGCAGTGGGAAAACACAGGGAAGTTACAAATGAAGATTATGTGTAAAAATTCAGTGAATGAGGCAGAGTGAATTGTGTGGGGGGGGGGAGGGGAGGAAATGCCATCTAAGGCACCCTAAATTATCCAAAAGGTGTCTCACCCAAAGTCTTTCATTCATTGTGCATGATGCTGAGAAAAGTCAGCCAAAGTGACGTTAAAGCATCTCATTAGATTTATTATTGCCTAGTTTTCTATTCAGACTGTGGCATTTACCTAGCTGGGAACTGTATTGCCTGCCAGATCTTTGCAGATTTAGCTAGGATGGTCCAGAAATTAGCTGCTGTGTTGAGTTTGTTTGTTTATAGCAGAAATATTAATATTTTACTTTCCATTGTTGAAATGGCTTCTATGTGATACCTAAGTCACACTTTAAAGGAGCTTTAACTTAATGCCAGTACTGCAAAGTCACCACGTTGCAAGTTCGATTCCAGTGGGCTCCAAGGTTCACTCAGCCTTCCATCCTTTCATAGGTCGGTAAAATGAGTACCTGGTTTGTGGGGGCAATTAGCTAATACACATTGGAAACTGCTTAATACAGTGTAGATGTGTAAATTGCTATTGGTTAACAATTTGTAAGCCACTATGATAGCCTTTGTGGCTGAAGAGCGAGGTATAAATACCTAAATAATAATAAAAAAAGAAAATATTAACGCCCTCCCATAACTTGGCAGTTGAGGGAATAGCAGGATAGGGGATTATGGAACCTGTAGTACAGCACATCTGGAAGGGAGAAAGTTGTGGCAGCCTGACATACACCGTAAGAGACAGGCAACAGTTGAGGTTAGTACAGGACCATAAATCAACAGGTAAAGTATGTGCCTCAAAAGAATGGTCTGGCAGATGAAGGCCAAGAGACAGAGGACTTGAGGAACTCATCTAAGAGCTGGCTTCTATTGTCAAGATGCAGCAAAGATGAAAGCCCTCTCCCACATTTCAAGCAGTTAACCTCTGCCACTGATAGGACATTGAGAAGAGCCTTCTTCACAGATCTTAATTAATGGGTAGGTTCATGGGGAAGGAGATGGTATATTGGGCCCAAGCCATATAAGACTTTAAATCAGGGATACAGAGATGGGCAACTGTCATGGGTTGGGAGGCTTCCTTGGCCCTCCAGGGTACCTAGTAATGCCACACCCTTGTCATAGCTACACATGGGTACAGTCCACACACAGAGGGACTGGTTCATTTGAATTTCTCCTTGAGCAGTCACTGTCTGCTGTGAGTGTGAGGTCAGCCTATTTGCTCCTGAGGCAAGGTCATGGGGGTGTCAAATAGGAATGAACTCAAAGTCATAGAGAAATATCCCTTCCCATCAACTTTATACCTTTGGCTCTGTGTTCTGTTGGTGGCAGAGGTGCAACTGCTTGGGAGTAGGAGTAAGTCTACATCTTAGTTGCTCCTTGACAGTAGAATTCACTTTCTAGACAGGCTTATCAAGCTTTCTGCCTCTTGCCCTTTGACTGCCAGTCCATTTTGGGGTACATGTTTGACTTGCTGGCATGCTTGATCAGTAGTCATTCTGTTTTTACCTTAGCAAGAGTGATATCATCTGAGAGGTTATTGCAGTCTAGGTGATGAAACAAGTGAGACAGAAGGACTCCTGAAAATTAATCCATATAGGCATTTTCCTTATCTAACTTCACCAGATAATATTTTTGAACTTCATGATTATTTTGGTATTCAAACCCTGAACCCTAGTAGCTCCAAAGATCAAAACTGGATGTAACGGGTCTAAGTTACAGGAGGGCAGATTTCAGTTGTATACTGGGGGAAACCTCTTAATTTGGCAGTGGAACCAATTCTCAAGCAAGGTGTTAGGAGGAGTTTCCAGTACAGCTGGAGTGGGACTGTAGCATAGCCAGTGGGAAGAGATGATGGGAGATGTAGTCCAATATCAAAATGAAGGAGGGGCTATCTATCTATCTATCTGTTGGGGATACTCTGGTTCTGGATTTTCTACATCAAACAAAGGGATGGATAAAGCCTCCTTTGATTCTTTCTAATAATCCAGAAATCATGGTTTATATTTCATCTTTTTGGTTTTCTTCTACAGGCAAGGACAGGTCTGCTTATGAATCTGATGGGAGTTTTACTTCTGAGCCTGGCTATCAACACGTGGGGGATGAGCATCTTTCAGCTAGGCACCTATCCTGCTTGGGCCAACATCCATTCAAAAAATACAACTACTCTGCTGGTAGATGCACAGAACATTACCTTGAACTCATTATAAGTAAATTATGAACAACCTTATCTGGCAGAGAATGGACAGCTCCTTTCAAATTTGAGCACTGAATTAAATCAAGATAAAGTACAAAGTATGCATAGTGATGGCACTGAGTTCACTCAGCCCAGGACTGTTCTCTTATGTTTGTTTGTTTTTTATAAATACTGGTGAATGTTAACTGGATAATCATTTTGTGTCTCAGAAGACTTTCTCCATCTGACAAACTCCATCCATCAGTTCTAGGTAGGTGTAGATTTTCACTTGTTTTGGGCATTAATGGTGGTCCTGGCAGGTCTTCTTTTCCCATTTCTTCTCTTGTAGAAACAAAGGGAATTGCTTTTCTATTTTCTCCCTGAGATCCACCATCTAAACATAGAAGTATGTGGCTACATGAATATTGAGACATCTCCCCACCTGAAAGCAAAAGCACAGAGCAAATGAAACAACTTGATGTTGTCTCCTGGACCAGAAAACCATTTAAAACATTGCAGGTTGCATAATCTTCACCTGACACAGGTGTACAAAGCAAAAAATAAAAAGGTAAAATAAAAAGAGCTTTATGATCTCATTTGTTCAGGCTGGTGGCTAAACTGGCTGCATCCCTTGCTTTTTAAAGCAGAAATAAGAAACCTTTGGCCCTCTAGATGTTTTGCTCTACAATCCATTACTATTTGCCATAGTTGATAAAGCTGATGGGAGTTGTATGTTCCCCAGTTCCTGTAGAAAGAGGAGCCTGGAGCACAGGCTGTGTTGATAAGGCAAATCACACCTTGAAAGATGACTGAAAGCTCAGGATTCTGAATATCTTTTGGAGATGAGGTGGAAGATGTTTTAGCAGCAGGAGAGAGTGGGAGTGCAGAAATGAAAAATCAGATCAGAAAAGCATTTATCACTCGTATTCTACTCGAGATTAACAGGCTACTTGTAAATAAAAGAGAAGACTCAGCGGACATTAGGCAATGTAAAATAGGGTAAGACTGGAGATTAATTTGGAAAATGCAGCTGCTGGGCAGCCAATTTGATTGCAAATGAATTCTCAGTAGCCAAAGGGATCATTGTTATGATTTCTCACATCATAGTGCCATATCTCAAAGTTTTATTTCACCTGGTATTCTTTTCCCTGCATATAGGTAACTACCGTAAATGGGGCAAAATGTCAAAGTATTAGATCATATCCACAGAATCATTTTCGTCCCATGCCTTTTCACATTTGTCCTTTGCTGCTACAGATCTAATCTTATGCCTTGCACATTTTCTCAGAACATACAGTCTTCTTTCTCCCAAAATTATGTGCCTGGAGTTTTTAATTGTGTCCTTAATCTGCACTGAAAGTTTGCAGTCATATCCAAATACCTATATACCATGACCTACCAGAATAAATTTGATATAGTGTTTGGAGGTTTCTCATTCATAAACTGAAGTCATCTTGGTGGCAATATAACAAGAATGACTGAGAAAAAGAAAGAGTGGGGAAACCCTTGAGATTGGATGTTAACCAGTTACTGAAGATTGCAGGAAATGGTGTTTAAAGAGTGGCAGACCACAGGAGTCAGTGTGAACTGCAAATTTTTCACAAGTAACACCAGCACCTTTTGTGGGAAGAAAAACCCTGTCAATTTAAGGCACATTTTTAGTGTACAGAATTCCAACCAGTGAGTGTAGTCTTATCCATTATCAACAGAAATCTGTACACAGTACTCCCACAACTAATGAAATATAGGAAAATGCCTTCAACTCAGTATTGCCTTTAACTGGGGAAAGTTGCCAGTGGTACCCGGTGGCTTCCATGATGGTGGATCCTCCCCCCCCCCCGTTAGCTTCAATACTTTGAACATCTCTTTTTAATTTTTTTAATAAATAATTTTTATTAAACACATTTCTCATATTCTTTACAGTTAGTACAATTAGTATATCCATAAATTCATTCATTATCTTATACATTCCTTTATCTTCCACATATATTCTTATCATTCAAATTCATAATCACTTCATTTCATACATCGCTTCTAAACCTCTTCTTTTTACATAATTTATCTAAAAATAATTATTTCATATCTTCTTCCTCACCTCTGTCAAACCTTTCATCTTATCCATTCTTAATCTCATCCATACTCCAGTCATTACTTCCCATTAAGATTTATCACCTCTTATCTATTAACCAAAACAAATTGCCTTTCACTATAATACTTTTACAGTTTACAATTCCTATATGTTATTTCTTTTGGAACAGGAAAATATTTTCTTATAAACTTCTTTTTATACAAGAAATCCAATATTCATCCAGCTGCCCCAAATTTCACTAAGATAATCTTTGGTCTCTTTCTATTCTTTAAAAAAAAATATCCAAATTTTTATTTTTTTATAACTTTCGTCAGTTTATCCAAATATATCAATTCTACCACTTTAATTGACCATTCCTCTCTGGAGGGTATGCCCTATAGTTTCCAATGTTGCGTGAATACTATCCTAGCAGCAAGTATTAAATTAAATAATTTTTTCTCCTGTTCTTTTCTACTTTGTCACTAAATATGGATAACAAATAAATTTCTGGGCACATTTGGAATTTTCTTTTTAATATTTTCTCTATTGAGCCATGGACCATTGTCCAGAATTTATTTGCCTGCTTACATGACCACCAGCAGTGGAAAAATGTTCCTACTTCTTTGCACTTCCAGCATCGATTTTTCATACTCTTATAAATTCTTGATATTTTGTCTGGTGTCATATACCACCTAAAGAACATTTTCCAACAGTTTTCCTTCAGATCTTGCAAACAGTCAACTTCATTGTGTTATTCCATAATTTCTCCCATTGATTAAACATTATTGGGGTACTGATGTTCTGTGCCCATTTAATCATGGGCTCTTTTACTACTTTGTCCTCACATTTCCATTTTAACAACACCTTGTATATTTTAGATAGAACCTTGGTATCCTCTGAAATCATGATTTCCTCTAATTCTGTTTTATTTTGTTTTATTCCATAAATCCTTATATCTTGTTTTAATTTTTCCCAAATTTGCCTATACAGCCACCAATGACAGTTTATACCTTCCCTGTTTAATTCTTCCTGTGTTCTTATATCTGGTTGGCTCTTTTCCCACATTATTAAGTTTTCATGTTTTAACCACTTCACCCCCAACACTTTTTCTCGCCGATAAAAAGCTTCATGAGGGGACATCCATATAGGTGTTTTAGGGATACATCCGCTTTTATACTTTTTCCACACTCTGAGAAGAGGTTTCCTTATATAATGATCGTTAAAATCTTTATTCACCATCTCTTTATTATACCACACATATGCATGCCATCCAAATCTTAGAGTATCACCTTCCACCGCTAGTAAACTCTCATCTTTGAGATTTATCCATTTTTTAATCCAACTTAAACAGCTGGCATGCAGGTATAATTTCAGACTTGGCAGTCCAAAACCTCCCCTTTGTCTAACATCCTGTAGGTATTTTAGCTTTATCCTAGGTTTTCGGCCGGCCCAAATGAACTTACTTATTTCATTTTGCCAATCATATATAATCCCATCATTGTTTATTGTTGGGATCATTTGAAACAGGAATAGGAATTTAGGCAGAATGTTAATTTTTATAATTGTGATCCGTCCCAAAAGAGAATATTTCATTTTTGTCAATTTTTCCATTAACCTTATTGATTCTTTCCACATTATCTCATAATTATTTTTAATTAAATCGTTATTATTCCTTGTCAATATAATACCCAAATATTTTATCCTTTTCTCCCATCTGAACTGTGTCTTTTTCAATATATCGTCTTTTTCTTCAATATTTAAATAGAATGGAAGCATGGATGTTTTGTTCTTATTTATCTTTAGTCCTGATATTTCCTCAAATTCTTTCAATATATTTATTATTTCTTCAATGTTGTCTTGAGCGTTTTCCACTATCAACACCAAATCATCTGCATATGCTCTTATCTTAATTTCATGATTCTTAACCTTTAAACCCTGAATTTTTGAATTATTTTTAATACTGTTTATTAACAACTCCGTAACAACTAGGGCATGTTTCTAGGATGGAGGACCATCGCCTCCCAAAAATAGTACTGTACGGGTCAGCGTAAGAGGGGCATTCCAAAAAAGCGATACAAAGACTCCCTGAAACAACATCTCAGGCTCGGCCAAATTGATCACCAACAGTGGTCCGCCCTGGCCTCACATCGGGAGGCATGGAGACACACTATCCACAATGCTGCAGCCTTATTTGAGAACTCATGCCGAACAAGCCTTGAAGAGAAACGACAACGCAGAAAGAATCACAACCCGGAAACATCACCCAAGAAGACTTTCTGCTGTGCTTTCTGCAACCGGACTTGTTTATCTCGGATTGGCCTTTTTAGTCATCAGTGCGCTTGCAGAAAGTGCGGGATGAGTCCTTCCTGAATCTTCGTTTGTGAAGAAAAGCCAGAGAGAGAGAGAGAGAGAGAAAACAACTATGAATAATAACAGTGAGATAGGGCATCCCTGTCTTGTACCTCTAAGCACTTTAACATATTCTGTTTGTTTACCATTCACATTTATTGTCACTTTTTGTTCAGTATACTGTATATCGCTTTAATCCAATTTAAGAAGTTTCTCCCACAATCCATCTTTTCTAATATTTTGATTATTAAGTTCCAATTTATGCTATCAAATGCTTTCTCTATATCGAGAAAAATTAGTGCCACTTTCCTTTCCGGGTGTTTCCTATAATATTCGATAGCGTTTAAGACCAACATGTTTTCATTTATCTGCCTTCCTGGGGGGAAACCCTTTTGTTCCTCTCCATTCATCTCTGTTAAGATGTCCCTTAATCTTTTTGCCAGAATATCAGTATGTATCTTGTAATCTTGATTTAATAATGAGATCAGTCTATAATTATTCACTTCCAAAGGATCATTTCCTTCCTTATGAATTAGAACAATTTGAGCTTGTTTCCATGATTTTGGCATCCCTTTTTCTTTAATTACATTTAATACCTCCTGCATATTGTGGTAATATTTACTCTGCCAATACTTTATAATATAACATTGATAACCCATCCAGACCTGGTGATTTACCTATTTTCCCACTTTTAATAGCAGTTAATATTTCTTCCCTTGTTATTGGTTTATCCATTTCTGTTTTTTCATCCTCTGTAAAAATGAAAGGCATATTTTTATTTATAATTTCCATCATCTTTATCTCACTCGTTTCTTGTTTCTTAAATAGCTTTGAATGGAATGTTACAAAAGCTTTTTGATATTATAGTATCCTGATCATTATATTCTTTATCCTTTATCTTAATTCCAGTTATAATGTTTCTTACTTTGAACATCTCTTTTAAAGTTCAGACTAAAAGCCAGAATGCATTCACTGCCCTACTGACATAGGAGGCACCAGTTGCCACTGGCAGTTTTTCCAAGTCCGTTCTCAAGATGTTAAGACAATTATTACATCATATGTTTGTGAAAGATTTTCCAAATACCCACAACTACTTATTGGGGAACTTGGTGTTTTCCTCTATTACACAAGAGTTTAGAAACACAGCTTGGAAATGTTGGCTAGTTTTGAACTTTTCAAATCTGGTACTGACTTGAAAGCTGATGGATAAAATATTAAATAGTTTAACTCCTGCTCACAACTAACTTACCATGGAGTGGACACTGATGGTCCAAGATGGTCCATCACCTACACTGAATGTATCTACCTTATCGAGTTATATCAGTTTGATACCACTTTTAACTGGCATGGCACTTTAGTTTTTGTAGTTTGATGAGACACTTAGAATTCTTTGCTAGAGAATTCTAATGCTGTAGTTCTGGGGCCCTTTCACATTATATATTTGTGGCAGTATGATTCTACTTTAACTGCCATGGTTCCATCCTTTGGGATCCAGGTGTTTGTGGTGAGACACTAGCGGTCTTTGGCTAAGAATTCTAAATACCTCTTCTTAAAATGCAAATCCTAGAATTCCAGAGAATAGAACTATGGAAGTTAGATTGGAATTGGTGTACTATAATTGTATAGTGTGAAAGGGTCCCAGGAGAATGCTCAAGAACACTCTCACAAAGAACTCTATGCACTCCATTTGAGGATCCTGTAGGATGGAGCCATGGTGGTTAACATGATATCAAACTGCTACAATTAGTGTGGATAACACTTGCATAATAATAATGCATCCCCTCAGATGCTGCCCAACCAAGCATAGCTCATGGTGACAAATGCTCAGAGTGGCAGTCTAATAACACATGGAAGGCTGCATGATTCACGGCCCCACTTTATAAGAAAAGAGTTGAAGTAATACTCCTATTAGACCTCACCGTGGATGGGAATTGGAATTCAGCTTCATTTGAAGGGCTTCAGGTTCCTCAGCCTCCATTATGCCATATGTTATTTTAATCCATCCTGAACACATCTGATCTTCTCTAATTTTGAAAGCTAAGTAAGGTTGGGCCTGGCTAGTAACTGGATGGGAAACAACCAGGGAATATCAGGAGTTTCTGCGGAGGGAAAAGAAACCTGTGTGAAAACCTGAAGAACTACAGCCAATGAGGATTGATACTACTACAGTAAATGGTTCAATGGTCAAACAGCATTATACATATGTCAACATCCATCCTAAGGTTGCTTATTTATAATGATGGGAAAGTACTTGAGGTATATTGATGAAGTCAGAGTTGCAGGCTAAGAGGTGAACTTCATAACCAGTTTTTCCCATTTTTAAAACTGAATCATGTTGGAAACACAAACATGTTTTGTTAGAGTTCTGGGACAGATTCTGTTGATGTACATTGAAGAGATGAGGGAACCATCAGATAAGTCCCATCACTCTTTTAAATGTTACATTGCTCTTCATCCTGAGTAGTCCAAAAAAGGTCACTATCAATTAACCATAATTAGAATATAAATAACAGTGATCTACCTCACAGGGCTGTTGTGAGGACAGGTGATGTAATGGTTGTAAAAATGTATAGAGCTAGAGAAAGTGAGAAATAATTTCACACAGTTCCTGGTGCTGACTGGAACACTGTGGACAGATGGTACAAATTTTTGTTCCCACATCAGCATGCAAAATTCCCAGGCAAGATCTCTCTCTCTATATTTACATAGACATACTCACTGTTTGTCAGCCTGACCTACCTTGCAGGATTGCTGTGAAGATTAGGGAGGAGGAATGCTATATGCCCTCCCTTGAGCCTGTTGAAAAGAAAGGCAGTATATAAATATAATAAATAAAATTACTACACAATTGTTATTGTTGGGATTTGGGTGGGAGCAGCTAAATCTTTGATCTCATTTTCTATAGAATTGATTATTGGGTACTTTCAATGAAAGTGTTTGTAAATGGACAGTGATTCTAATCACCACTGTAAACATCTTTGTTATATTATTCATGTTTATGTAAACATGGACTTAGTTCCATGGAAAGATGAATGAACACATGTTCTGAAAGGCATGACACTATGAGAAGAGCTGTGGGAGGGAACGGGGTACAAAAGAGGATTCTGGCTGTGCCACAGAAGGCAACTTCAATGCCTTTATAATTCTCTGTAACCTTGTCTTGAGATCTATTCCTGGAGCATACCTGGTAAATACAGCTATTAGATCCAATTTGATGTTTCTTTTTTTTAATTTAATCATAGTATCTGTTGCTCTGAAAATGACATTAAAATTGCATCACAGATCCAAGTGCAGTTAGAGACCAAGCTAAAACCACTCACAAAGCTATGAGTATGAAGGATGAAAATACAATGTACTCATTACCCCTTATTTGCACTATTGTATTCTGCCTGCATGAATCACAGGGAAAGGATGTTACTCATGCATCCTTTCTTGCGCATGAGTTCTTTTGCTCAACTTCCATAACTTACCTACTATAAAAAAGTTGAGGTTCCTATGCATGCCAGGAAGCAGTTGTGCTACTTAATGGATATGCATCCCCATTGAAAAACCTCAGTTGCAATTCTGTTGCAAATTAGTTGGGCACAAGAACTAACTGATTTCTGAATAAACATTCATAGGACTGAGTTGACACCTTTGAATTGACAGACATTGGGATTGTCTAAACGGGGAAAATACGCCACAGAATGCGAGGAGAATACTAGCTGTCTTAATGGGTTTCCACATCACTTTGCTGTATTTGGAAGGAGGGGAGCAAAAAATGCCCAAACATACACTGGAAAAGCCTTCGTGGCTTTCCCTGAAGTTTTTTAAAAACAGTGGGGAGGGATGCACATTCCTGCTTGTTGGGACAAGTGACCAAATTGATTTGCTTTCCCCATATGAGCAGAAGTTGAAATCACATACCTGACACCCTCCGAAGAAACTGTACCATTTTCCAAGAGATCATCAATGAGGAAGTGAGTTGGGCTACACTTGGAAAGGAATTTCAGGATACATTTCACTTAGGACAATTTACCAATTGTACTCCTTTGCTCTGAATAGCAAGCAACCAGAAATTTAAGCAGGTGCAACTTTGCCAGATGCAGAGCTAGATGGAGGAAAATGAGCTCCCTGTTTGATTTTGAACTGTGATGCTGTGATTAAGAGCAGGAACTGAATTAATGTGCTTTTTTAAAAAAAATGCAGGAATGTTGTTCCTGCTTATTTGGTCCCCCATGAGCTTTCCACCTGTTGTTGGTCAGGTACTGTGCTGCAACCCACAGGCTTTGTTTAAGAAATTAAAGTACAAGAACAAAATGGAAACCTCATACCAGCTCTGTGATGAAAATGCGGGTACCACTGCTTTGAGATGTTAACACCTTGGCCATTCTTAAGGAACAATGTTGTTGTGTGTCCTCAAGTCATTTCTGGCTTATGACAACTCGAAGGCCAACCTATCACAGGGGTTTCTGAGGGCTGAGTGTCATGTACTGGTTTATTCAGACTCAGTGACCAGTAGTTTCAGAGTTAAAAGCAGAAAACTTTATTATCACAGTAATACAAAGAGCTTACCCTACAAGTTTGTTGCTCAGAATAAAACCTAATTAACAAGCAGTAAACAAAAAGCATTGTACAATAGTCATTGGCTATCCATCATTCCCACACTCAATTCTCACTGGACCTGGGCTCAGCCTACTTTTCCCATGGCAGAGGCCAGGTGCCAGCTTTATCAAACCATAACAAACATAGAGCACATACTGTACTCCCTTTTCCCAGTTAGACTACATACTTGTTAGCAAGTACAAAAGAATGCAAATGCAATTAACCACAAAGTGATACACCAAAACTGAACTTGGCAGGAAAAGGTCACATGTCAGGACCAATCCTGACACTGAGAATGTGTGACTTGCCCAAGGTCACCCAGTGGGTTTCCACGGCTGTGTGGGAATTTGAACCCTAGTCTCCAGAGCTGTAGTCCAACATTCAAATCACTATGTCACACAGAGAATCATTATTGTTGCAAGACCAACTTTACACAATGGGCATAATGGATATCATCCGTGTATCCCTGAACCACACTTGATACTTCTTGTTACCATTATATTTAACTTCCAGTTGGGAATCTTTTCTTGCATTCTTTTTAAACACTCAAGTAGGTCTTTCGTTAGACCCATTAACTGGCCAAGTAGCTGCCCAAGGCTCCAACAGTATTATATCCCTGGAGAGCAGGGGGAGGGGAAGAGTATCTAAAGTGCTGTGATTTATCTCCCTAAGGAAGGGGTGGGCAAAGTTTGGCTCTAGGACTGCATGTTGCTCCCAAGTTTGTTTTTGCTGCATGTGACAACAGACTTCCCTGGGCAGCCTTTTTTCCCTAACAAAGCAGGGATACATTTCTATCCTGGAAACTCTCAGGAGCCGCAAATCAGCTTTTAAATAAGTCAGAGCTTACTATTAGAACTGTTATGATGGTGTTCTGTTAAGACATCTGAATGTCTTTGGAATAACCAAGAAATATGTTTTGACAATGCTTGTTAAAATATACACATGGAGGCTTCTGTGTAGAGGCAATCTTAATTGAATGCATGAGGAGGGTGGGGTGGGGGCATTGCCATAATTGCCAAATTGCATTACAATAAAAATAAAAATAACCATGAAAGGCATGCTGGTAGGGCAATAGGTCAGGGAGGAGAAGTTAAGGGAGAGTCCAGAAGAGAGAGGAGGGATCATCAGTGGCTGAAACAGCCCCAGGCGCACTAGTGAGGTCATGTGAGATACTGAGGGCAGCCAAAGCAGTTTCTATCAATTCACTTTTGCAAACATGATTGCAGCGACAATGGGGCTTTTATGATAACCATTTCACTCACAGTTTGTATAACATTTTCATAGCAATTTGTTCCATAGACTGAAGATGCATTGGATGAAGAAATATCTCCTCTTTAATTCTTTTCTTTTAAAAATGTAATTGTAAAAAATGTTTTTTAAAAAAATGACAAGCTGGAACATGTCCAGAGGAAGGTGACCAAAATGGTGTGAGGTCTGGAAGCCATGCCCTTTGAGAAGTGGCTTAGGGAGCTGGGTATGTTTAGCCTAGAGAAGAGAAAGTTAAGAGGTGACATGATAGACATGTTTAAATATTTGAAGGGTTGTCATACTGAGGATGGAGCAAGCTTGTTTTCTGTTGCTCCAGAGACTAGGGAGATTTTCAGACAGCGTTTAACAGTGCCTACTGTGGGATGAGGTCCCGGGAGAGGAACGGCACTCTTGCACAGCAGGGGGTCATTTTCGGACACCGCCGTCCCTCTTCCGGGATCCTTCATTGCATGTCCGTGAAGCTTTGGAAGCAGCCACACCATATTTTAAGCACGGAAGCAATGGACTCAAACTATAGGAAAAGAGATTCCCCCTAAACATTAGGAGGAACTTTCTGACAGTAAGTTCCACTGTTTGGCAGTGGAATGCACTGCCTTGGAACGTGGTGGAGTCTCCTTCTTTGGAGGTGTTTAAGCAGAGGGTGGATGGCCATCTGTTGGGGGTGCTTTGATTGTGTATTCCTGTTTAGCAGGGGGTGGGATTAGATGGCACTTGTGGTCTCTTCCAACTCTGGAGATTATCACTTGTGTCCCTGGAAACTATTTCTGTACCACTAGCCCCCACCTGCCCCACTCCCGCCCCTGTAACAGAATGATTTTTTTTCAGACACTTACCTTATTCCATTATAGAAACTGCTCCCCCTTCCCTTGGCTTCACTGCAGTAAAGGCAGCTGTCATAAAGCTGCTTTTACTGCAGTGAAGCCAAATCCCGCTCATTCATGCATGGAAAAATTGAACATAAAAACAAAACAAAACATCAAAACAGAAAAGCAAGCCCCAAAACACACAGTACGAACACCAAGTAACCCGGTGTGGGGGGCTGACATTTACCTTGGCCAGGTTGATTTCTGATGTTTCCAGAAGAGAGCACATAACATCTGTGCTAAAAGCTCTCCACTGGCTGTCTATTAGATTCCAGGCACAGTACAAGGTGTTGGTTATGACCTTTAAAGCCCTACATGGCTTGGGGCCAACTTATCTCAGGGACAGCCTCCTCCTGTACGATC
Organism: Gambelia wislizenii; assembly: GCA_030847615.1. Taxonomy (NCBI): domain Eukaryota; kingdom Metazoa; phylum Chordata; class Lepidosauria; order Squamata; family Crotaphytidae; genus Gambelia; species Gambelia wislizenii. The sequence goes on from JAUMIR010000004.1 coordinate 36,327,423, forward strand.
CTCCCCACACGCTTCGGTCCTCTGGGAGGAATCTGTTACAACCTATGAAAACAAGGCTGTCAGTGACGTCCCAGAGGGCCTTCTCTGCTGCTGCTCCCAGATTATGGAATGGCCTGCTGAACGAGATCCGTCTTACCACTTTAGACAGCTTTTAAAAAGCTGTCAAGACGGATCTTTTCCAGCAGGCCTTTCCTGAATAACTATCCCGGCCCGAAGATTTGGCTGTCTTTTCCCCTTTGAGCTGCCATTGAATTTCTTCTTCTTCTTCTATTTTAATTATTGTATGTTTTTTAATCTTTTCTAATTCAATATTATTTTAAGGGGTGGGTGGGTTAGGGTACTGATGTAATTATGAGTTTTATACTGTAAGCCGCCCTGATTGCGTTGCTTACAGTATAAAATAGAAATAATAATAATAATAATAATAATAATAACCTGGCTGTGCAGATTAAACCTGGAAGTCTTCAGCACTGACCTCTTAGTGATGTCACATGCCGCTGGCATCGCACCAGCACACAATGGGGCACCTTTTCAATCGTCTGTGATTCCTTTATGATAACGGAATGGGCTTCTTATTCATAGATTTTTCCATGAATAAGAGGAAGTGGCGGGGGAACAGGAGCAGGACGGGAGCATCCCAGGACAGGGACGACATCATCTGAAAAGGGAGACAGATAGCCATCTCCCCTCATCCCTGTCCTGGGATATTTTACTCGTCTGATAATCTTCCCTGTGATTCTACAATTCTAATTCCAGTGAGATAATGAAGTTTGAACCCTGGTTTTGTACATTTGGTGAGACTGAATATAGAATGACCATCCCTGTTCATATCCCTATGAATGAATGGTTAACTTCTAATAACAAGGATTCAAATCTGACAAAAGATCAAAACCTCAAAAACTTATCTCAATTTTGTGGAAGAATATCCGTTCTGGTCCAGGAAGGAACCATGCATACTCTGTACATGTTCAGAGTTAGCCTCTTCATCGCTAAGCTCTCATTGCTTAGTATCTTTTGTGAGCTCCACTTGTTTCAGGGCCTATTATCGAAAACAGGTCCTGGAACTCAGCTGTCTGAGTTTGCCTCTGACAATCCCCTGTGCTTTTCTTTGCCTGGAATGCAGTGTGATGGGGTTGGAGAGAAAAGCTGATTTATGTCCCAAACATTGTGAAGGTATTTGCTCTGAACAAAATGTCGAAGCATTGGCTGAGTACATAAGCAAATATCAATAGCAATTAACTAGCCAAAAAATCACAACTTAATAATGCTTAATAGTGGGAGAGTTATCCCTAATTAGCTTCTAATAAATGCAAAAGGCAGAAGTACTTAAATTTGACATTACACACCTGGGACACATTGTTAATTTGGATACACAGAGGCAAAGAATTGCTACCATTTAAATTAACATACAAAGCATCTCAAGAGCCAGCATGATGCAATGGTTTGAGTGTTGGACTAGGGCTCTGAAGACCAGGGCTCAAATTCTGCTCATCCATGGAAACTCATGGGGTGACCTTGGGCAAGATATCCTCTTAGCCTCAGAGGAAGGCAATGGCAAACCTCCTCTGAAAAAAAGCTTGCCAGGAAAATCCTACAGTAGGTTCACCTTGGAGTCACTATAAGTCAGAAATGAATTGAAAGAGCACAACAAACAAACAAACAAACAAACAAACCACCTTATCACAGTGAGAAAGACTGTCATCTTCATTTCTCTGTCAAGCCCAAACCTAGCAAAATGAATTTCACCAGGGATCAATGTAAGGTACTATATTTGGACAGGAGACATTAGATGCACAAATATGAGATTGGTGACACCTGGCTTGACAGCAATACGTGTATCTAGGGATCTTGGTAGTCCACAAGCTTAACATGAATCCACATTCTGATGTGGCAGTTAAAAAAAAAAGCTAATGTGATTCTAGGCTCCATCTACAGAGATATGGTGTCCAGATCAATGGGATTAATAGTACCATTCTATTCTGCTTTGTTCAGACCTATTATGGAATAATGTGTCCAGTTCTGGGCATCACAGTTTGAGAAGAATATTGCAAGCAGGACTACTCAAATAATACTCAACTAAACTTTACTCCCCCCCCCATTTGGGGGGGGGAGGTTTAAGGAAAGATATGTTCAAAAGCCTGTTTCAGTCTTTTGACAATCTGTGCCTTACAAACTGTAGCAGCTTCCTCTTTTCTATTGCTCTCTCTCTCTCTCTCTGTGTGTGTGTGTGTGTGACTGTGTTTTGGGAAAGACTAGTTGTATCTTTGTTGTATCTTTAAATCACTTTGTGGCTGGAAACTCAGTTAGTTAGTGCAACCTCTTTCCTAGTTCTCCATTTAGAAGACTCATAATTAGATTTCCTTTCTTAGAATCATAGAGTTGGAAGAGACCACAAAGGCCATCTAGTCCAACCCCCTGCCATGCAGGAATACCCAATCAAAACGTTCCTGATAGATGGCCATCCAGCCTCTGTTTAAAAACCTCCAAAGAAGGAGACTCCACCACAGTACAAGGCAGGGCATTCCACTGCCAAACAGCTCTTAGTGTCAGCAAATTCTTCCTAATGTTTAGGTGGAATCTCTTTTCCTGGAGTTGGAGTCCATTGCTAGTGTCCTAGTCTCCGAAGCAGCAGAAAACAAGCTTGCTCCAACTTCAATAAGACATCCCTTCAATTATTTAAACATTGCTATCATGTCACTTCTTAGCCTTCTCTTCTCCAAGCTAAACATACGCAGCTCCCTAAACTGCTCCCTAAGCCATTTCCTCCCCGGTGTGTAAAAGCAGCTGGAGGTTATAGGAAACAGGGGTGAAGAGCTGAACCCAGGTGCATTCCAGCTGCTGTTGTGCATCTAGCAGAGAAGGAGCAGCTTCTGTCCCAGTGTAAATTTGCTCCTTCTTCACCGGGTGCTCAAAGGCAGCTGAGACATAGCAGGGTGCAAGCCAATGTTGGATTAGTGGCTAGGAGAATGGAGCCATGCCAATAAGCCCCCTGATTGTTCTTATGCACCGGGAGACAATGATGCTGCTCAGGTAGCTACAGGATACCTCCTTGCACAATGACATTGGGGTTGGACTGGATGGCCCTTGTGGTCTCTTCCAACTCTACAATTCTATGATTCTATGACATTCAAAGTATGTACAGCAATGTAACCAAGGATTATGCTAGCAAATGTCACCAACAGGTTCCAAGCCTTTTTCTCCAGTATCAGATGCAGTCTGCCTTTGATTACCAGTGGCAGGAGAATATGAATGGGGCAATGGTATTGCCCTCATGTCCTGCTTGTGGGTTCAGTCCATCTATTGGCTTCTGAGGCAAAATGAAACCAGAAGTTTTGAAATAAAAGAGTTTCCTAATGTGCAATGATAACTGGATACTTCCTTCTGCAAGATCCACAAAAATATATATGTGGACATAATCTTCAGTTGCCCCTTGTATGTCACTAACAGCTGTATCATTCACACTACATTATTGATACCAAACCTAATATCCCCAGCCCCAGCCAGCCCAATAATTGGCAGATATTTAATAATCTGGCTCTAATGTGGTCTTCCATGCAAGCTGCAGTAGATCAGGGACCACTGAAAAATCCCCAAAAGACACTAACTGGAAAAAGCCAAGTCATGCATTGCTTTAAGAGGTCATGACAAATTCCAAAATAAGGCAACACTATGGTCATGCCAGACTTAAGGAAATGTTTCCTGGGCACATCTGCTGTCAAACAATAATATCATCTGTATCAGGAGCATCCACTGTTTGTAAACAACAACTATTCTGATCCACAAGCCTGGCACTAAAAGGAGGTAGCCATGGCTATTCAAAACAAATATGCAACACATTAACATATCCAGAGATCCATTGTTTAATCATGAAACACTCCTGGTAGGTATTGTTTCTACACTCAAAATCCCATCCCCTCAGAGCACATTTTGGGGTATAATTAGAAGCCCCAAACCACACCTCATTGCATACAGATCTCTTTCCTAAGGACACTCTGTCCAACTGTGTAGCCACTCCTGATTCCTCCATCCACGCTGCCATTCTGCTGAGACTTCAGGATCTACAGGTCAGGTCATATCACCTACAAAACCCTCCTTTTATGCCCCTATCCAAGTATCTTCCACCTTTCTTTCGTTAGTTTTGTGTGAATGCTTCTTGTGTGACTGTGTGTATGGTTAGTGTTATTTTTGAACTCTTAATACAGGTCATTGTTAACTTTCATTTTGTGTGGGTCTGTACACAGCTAGTAGGGATATACATAGACGTAAGGTCCCCCTGTTGCCCCCTTTCACATTGCCAAGTTGAGCTGTTGCTAATTTCTCCAAAATATTAATAACTTGATCTCGTGTGGAATTTCCATATCACTAGCATCAAGGATAACACAATTATAGCACTCTGATACCACCTGAACAGTCATGTGTCCATTGTAAGGAATCCTAGTATTCGTATTTTCTGGAGATACTTATAATTCTTTCTCAAAGAGCTCTAGTGTCTCACTAAACTACACAGCTTGGGATTCTGTAGGAGGCAGCTATGGCAGTCAAAGTGGTATCAAAGAGCTGTGACAGTGTAGTGTGAAAGAAACCAGGGCTTCAGCCACAGTTTGCCATTGAGACAAGGCATATGGGTTTTTTTGCAAGATGATTAGCACTCCTGGAAGTCTCCCAGAAGCTCTCGTCAGCTTATAAACTAAGTGCACACTTCCTGCGTTATTTGTTTTAAGGGCAAATTTGACTTTTCTCCTTCTGCCAGCATGCCACTGAAATTCAGCAGTGCAGTTGCAAAAACAGCAAAGAAAACCTTTGAAAGAAGGCACTGTGGGGCAGAGAGGAGAGTGTACTTCATTCACATACCCTCCAAATTTCAGATGAAAGCAAGGACACATGTGGTCAAGTAACATCAAGTGTGATCAGGATGGCAACAGTTATTAATGAGCCAGAACATACAAACTAGGAGGGGCTGCAGCAGTTTGCTTTTGGTGGAGTCTACAGGGAAGGCGACCCCTGCTCCCATCCCCTTGCTGATGGGAAAACTATGGCAGAAGTCTGGATTTTCCTTCACTCCTTCATTTCTAGCATTGTAGTAAAATTTCAGTCAGACATTGGGAAATACAGTTTAGGCATCCAAACGAAAAAAGGCAGACAAATTTCCCATAGGAATGCAGACACAGCAAATGTAAGAGTTCTAGGTGAGCAGAATTTTCAATGCTTGGAACCTGAGAAATTTGGGGAGGAAAGGAAAAATTCATTGAGGGGGCAGAATTCTCACTTGTAGAGGCAATGCCCTCATTTTGATGCCCCCCATAGCTACACCTCTGAACCAGAGCTGTAAACACAATGATAAATTATTGCTTGCTGTGGTTAATAACATCCTTTGTTAATGTCCCTGTTAGGGTGTGCTGAGCTAATGTTTTAAGGAAGTCAAAAATACTGTTTCCAGAATCAAAAATACAACACAGTACATTATTCAAAGCCCTTTAGCAAGTGTAAACATTACTAGAGGATCAGCTGACTTTATTCATCACCAAGATGCTGTGGTTATTCATAGTGACCAATCTTTTCTAATATCTAGGACTGGCATTTAAACTGGAGTCATCAGCACATGCCTACAGTCTATGAGAGGCTCTTTAAGACAGAGAACTACAACTATATGTGTCCTTTTGGGGAATGTTTTCTAGTGTATGGGAGGAGTGGGCAATGAGGAAAAGGTGTTACACGTTACCATTAACATCCAGATCTGATTTTATCACTTACCTTACCAGGGAATCTGAACCAGAGTAATACATGCACCACTTTTTGCTCAGAACATTCTTAGTTCTATAGCATTTTGTCAGAGTTTTATCCAAGGTCTCCCCTCCCCCAGTGTATGAAAACGAGATGAAGATTCACAGGACTGTTGAGTACCTTCAAAGACACTTGGGGCATCTTCACGAGACTGGGTATGTATAATTTTTATTTTCCTTCATTATTTACCTTTCTGTGCATAGAAAAAGAAAATGAAGCTGACAATGAGACTTGTTGCCCATAAGAAAATAATGGTATGTTATGGGTGACTTTGAAATATTTGTACACTAAGAGGATTACTGTAATAAAACCTACAGCCGAATGGTTACAATAATGACATTCTGTAGGATAGATGGGCAGACTGCAGGATCTCCTTTGCTGTTCTCATTTAACTAGAAGCTTACCAGCCACAGCCTAGTGAAGTGATTCCCAAACTTTGGTCCTTCAGGTGTTTTGGACTTCATCTTTCAGAAACCCTAGTCTTATCAGATGCGGCAAATATGGTACCATAAGGATGCCTAATGATCACAAAAGGGCACACATACCAGATGTCGGTGTCCTTTTGTGATCATTTTTGTGTCAAAAAGCCGTTCTATTTTATGGATGGGCCAAGCCATCCATAGATCTCCCCTGGTGCTTTGTTGCTGGCATTGCCGGTGTTTGAAACTTCATGCCATTGTGCTCACATGAATGCAGCATGAATGGCAGAACACTTCAGGATGAGATTGGGACAGCCAGGTAGGGGAGGCTCTTTTTTTTTTTAACCTCCACAGTTTACTTGTAATTGTTTTAATGGATTTTTGTGCTTGTGTGAATGTTTTGTGTGTTTCTTTTTCTTTATTTTTTAAATTTCCCATGCTCGCATCTTCTTCCGAGATTCACAGAGATCACAAGTGCGGAAGTGAACAGAGCTCTGTTCACTCTCCATTACTGCCCGGGCTGCCTTTTACTGGGACTGAAGGTAAGGTTTGGTGGGGGGTTCTTTCACCGGCATAAAAGCAGCACAAAACATGCCAGCAAAAGGATGATTTTAGAGGCTTGACTGAAGTTCTCTGAAGTCCAAAACATCTAGAGGACCAAAGTTTGGGAACCACTGGCCTAGTGCAAGAGACACATATGTAGAATCACGGAACTCTGAGCACAATCCTACTATTACTGCTGCTATTGCTACTACTACTATCATCATCATCATCATCATCATCATCATCAGGGCCAGTAACTGAAAAGAGCTCACATGTTTTTCACACAAACCCCCTATTCTTGATTATCTCAGGCTTTCTTCCTTTCAGCCATGTAATTATTGGCAGGGACTAAATAAAAACCATTTAAGTTAAGAATTCTATTGCAAATTTGGTAACAAAAAGGGGCAGCATTTAAATTTATTTTGTTAATGGAAGTGATTGACTTAAGATAGAATTTCAGTATTAAGAATTCTCCAGAATTAAGTTATCAATTAAGTTATTAATTAGTTAAATAATCTACAGAGCTAAAGACCCAACAAATTGTACATTAACCAGCTAGCTCTTTATACAAAATATTTTTTTTAATTTTTAATTTTTGAAAAAAAAACAACATTTCTTGCTTTTTGTTCATCCCTCAGGATTGAGAGAATTACAAGGTTTAGGTCACAAGACTCAAACCATTTACTCAAACATAACTCCAGTGGGATGAATTGGGTTAAAGAGCTTTTGTGACTAGCAATCACAGTTGCAGTAATAGATCCTCCCAACCACATTACTAAAAATATATTTTTTTAAAGATCCACATTAGTGAAACTAAATCTTGTTTTATATCTATAAAACAAAACAATTATTGTCTTACACCTCTCCAAACATCCTGAATTATTAAAATTGAATTCTGCAGGTATAAGAATGTTAGGCATTACCAAAGTTGAGGTAAATATTCATTGAAATGTGTTTGTATGAACATAATAAGGTCTTTTAAATTTAAACTACCTTGGAAAATTACAATGAGAAAGAGGAACTGGGAGGAAAAGAGGAAGGTTGCAAACCCGATTTTGAAGGCTATCTTGGAGGATGTTAAATTAAAGAAAGGTGAAAATGAGATGATAATCAAGATAGAAAAGAAAAGCAAGAAAAGATTTTTTGTGTCGTGGGTGAGAAATGGTTTTTTAAAACCATTAATGTATCTGTTTTCTTCTCCACAATGCTCAAAGGGCCCCCCGCGTACACAATCACAGTACTACGATTCCATTTTAACTGCCATGATTGCATCCTATGGAACTCTGTGGCTGAGATACTAAATATCCCTCCTTAAACTATATATCTCTGGATTCTATTGGATGTTGCCATGCAATTAATGTGAAATCATAATGCTATCATTGTATAGTGTTAAAGGGGCTCAAGAGGGAGCAAAATCATGGATTGGATTTTTCATGTTCTGGCGAGATTTTTATTTTTCTCTCTAGCTTTTCTTCGCAAATGAAGATTCAGGAAGGACTCATCCCGCACTTTCTGCAAGCACGCTGATGACTAAAAAGGCCAATCTGAGATAAACAAGTCCGGTTGTAGAAAGTCTCCTTGGGTGATGTTTCCGGGTTGTGATTCTTTCTGCGTTGTCGTTTCTCTTCAAGACTTGTTCGGCGTGAGTTCTCAAATAAGGCTGCAGCATTGTGGATAGTGCATCTCCATGCCTCCTGATGTGAGGCCAGGGCGGACCATTGTTGGTGATCAATTTGGCCAAGTCTGAGATATTGTTTCAGGGAGTCCTTGTATCACTTTTTTGGAGCGCCCCTCTTACGCTGACCTGTGGCAAGTTCACCGTAGAGTAGCATTTTTGGGAGGCGATGGTCCTCCATCCTAGAAACATGCCCTGTCCAGCACAGCTGTGTTCTCAATATCATGGCCTCAATGCTGGTGATCCCTGCTTGCTCAAGGACGGCAACATTCGTCACATAGTCAGTCCAGTGTATATTTAGGATTGTGCTTATACAGCGCTGATGAAAGCATTCGAGGAGTCGTAAGTGGTGGTGATAGGTAACCCATGTTTCAGACCTGTAAAGGAGAATAGACAGTACAATGGCTCTATACACACTGATTTTTGTGCTTCGCCTCAAGGTGTTTATTGCTCCAGACTCTTTTGTGAAGTCTTCCAAATGCGCTATATGCCTTTGCTAATCTGTGATCAATTTCTTTGTCAATCTTGACATCGGAGGAGATGATGCTTCCCAGGTAGGTGAATTGCTAAATGGACTTAAGCACAGATTTGCCGACGGCAATGTCTTACTCATGTAATATAAATCTAAATGCCACTTTAAAATCAACTTAATTGTTTTTTTAAAAAACCCTCCTTTCCAATGAGTATTTTATATCACATAAATATACTGCATGAATTTATTTTCTGTATATGGAGCAGGGAAGTGGGGAGAAGCTACTTCCAGATTTCTGCTCAGAAAAATTCAAGAACACTAAAAAAAATTAATAGCCAATATCTGACATTATTAGATGATTGTCATACAATACCTTTAATGTTTAACCTTCAGTAGTATTTACTTCCCAATTAAATGCAATAGTTTTTAATATTTCACATAATTTGACAGTTGGCAGTGCATGCTACAGAACAGGTTGCCCCACCCACCATATCTGCAGAACCAATATCCATAGTTTTAGTTATCTATGGGACACAAAATAGGGGACACATACCATAGAGTTGCACTGGGAAATGCCTACAGAGAAATCCTCCAGGCATCTTCTAGGTCCTTCAGCACAACTCTATGGTACGTTTGTACAGGAAGTCCTTAATTTTAATATTATTTGCTATTACCTGCAGTTGCACTTATACACGGTAAGTCCAGGAATATATCCCCTGTGGATAAGGGGGGTAGGGATGACCTGCACTTAGTATCTGTAAGTGGACCATTTATTTGAATTCCAGTATGATACCTTCTAAAACCAGAGCTTAGAATAGTTACTTTTCTAAATGGGCTGAAACATTCAAAAGATGCCAGCCAGTCTAGGGCTGCAATTTTATGAGGAGAGTAATCCCCCAAATTCAATGTGATTTAGATTCATGTAAGTTACACTGTAAAACACTTGGGTTTAGTAGTAAAATTTCAAATTCAACATTTCAATCTAAATATTGAAATTTCACATTTGTACCCAAGCAGCCAAAGTGGAGATTTGGGTGATTTCAATTATTTGCTGTTTCAGTCATATTAAATTATGAATCTTTGTTCATTACTGCTACAGGTTAGGAGTCTGGACGTACTGTCAGGGCAGCCTAGTCCCAAGGATACAAGACTTCACCTTCGAAGCCTGGATTGCTTATTCCACACCAGTACCATCCAGCTCTCACCAGCTGCTATCCTTATTTCTCATGTGCTGTTGCATCGCTGCATCAGTTGGAGGCCTCTTCTACTGCTGGATGTTTTCCTCCCTGAACTATTCATTCCAGTTCTCTGCTGCAGCTGCTTCCGCTGTTAGTTTCCTGGCCTTGTGGACCCTCTTTTTGGTACACCCTGTCCGTTGCATGTTCACCATGATTGTGCCTACATTAGGGACTAAGCAAGGGCGGAGGCTGCTCCTGTCTGCCTGCTTCATGATTGTAGCTGTTAATATAATCCCAAACATCACGAGCAACATCAAGGCCATTCTGCAGGTCATTAAATGTGTCTGCAAGGATTCCTCCGAGAGTCTCCTAAAGTCAACGTTTCTGTTGGGTAATGCTTCATCAGACTTCAGTCATGCTCTCAAAATTATAACTGATGACTTGCTTCACAACTTTGTGAAAACAAGTGATAGCCAGGTTATGTTTGAAACTCACAATAATAACTTTCAACTGAGTCAGAAAATGACTGATGCTAGCCATCATATAATGGAAGATTTCTTGCAAGCTGAAGTATTAGTCCAGAAGCTCATATTGTTGGCTAACCGAGTATCTGCCAGCTTCTTTCTTTGCTTTCTTGTTTTTGAGTCTGCTTCTTACCTGAAGAGCTACCTCACAGATCTCCGATTTGACAATATTTATATCACCAAAAAACTAGAAGATTTAGCTCAGGAGAGGAAAGCGACACACCTATTGGTTTGCTCCCCCAGGAAACTGATAAAATCAACTGGTCTCAAGTTAACCCGAGAAGAACTCATGACTTGTCTCTCACACATTTTTCTTCTTACCTTGGTGCTGATGTTGACATTGGTGATCATAGCAACAGATTATATTGCCTTCCATTTGGCACAAGCAGCTGTGACTGAAGTCACTCAGTTCCCTGTAGTGCCAATTAGTTTCTGGATAAAATACAACGTGAGTACTAAAGTCATTAGCTTGGGGTTTTGAGGTGAAGTTGTCAAGCAAACCAAAATAGTATTTGAACATTCTTGATTTTAGTTGTAAGTAATTGGTATACCTGAAAATATCCATAAAAACTCTTGTGGCACTTCAAAGCCTTTTTTTTTTTTTTTTTTTTTTGCTGGCATCCTGTTAGTGTGTTACAGTAGTGTACATCCAACTTATCATGACTCACTTTTTTGGTCATTGCAAAGGTCAGGGAGACAGTAGAGCTCTTTGGCAGAGAATTTTTGCCAAAGTGCCCCATGAAATTAAAAATCCCAGGAATCTATAAGATGCAGCCATGACATTTAAAAGTGTTATCACAGTAGTGTACAGTGGCCCTCCGGAACTACAGGGGTCTGGTTCCAGGACCCCCTGCAGATGTCAAAAAATGTGAATTGTCAAGCCCTATTTTATTCAGTGGCGGCAATGTGAATGTGCACGTCTCAGTATGTCCACGTTCATATTTGCTGTCATTGAATAATATGGGGCGTGGCAATCCACGGACAGTCTAGTCTGGAGATCAGGAGTCTGCCGATATGGAGGGCCCTCTGTAATTGTATAGTGTGAAAAATGCTTACGTTGCTTTTTTTAAAATCTGTAATCTCTACACCGCAGCATGGGCTAACTAGTTGAGTGAATGGACCCCTGTGAGTATGGAACATGAGTGTGGATGGTCTCTACACTTCTACTAAGCCAACTGTCTTTTATTGTTTCAGGTCAAGTTAATTTTCATAAATTTTTTGGGAAAACTTTTTAATAATACTTCTATAGAACAATCCAAGTCACCATTTGAAAGGAGTTACCATCAGAATTTGACCTTTCTCTCTACTAACTGCTCCATGAGATATCCAAATCCTCCAGACACAGCTGTGATGTTTGCTGTCGGACTCCTATATTGCATCATCTATGCAATTATCTTTTTGGAAACTTATTCACACAGACTATGTCGAAAAATTGCTGCTTCTTTCTTTGAGAGCCAAGAAGAGCAGAGAGTCCAGTATCTTTACAAGAGGCTTGTAAGGAAGCAGAAGAAAAAAGAACAGCAACAGGAATGAGAGCCAGCATCCACAGGACTTTGTTAAATTGTTGCATGGTGCACAGTGTGCAGGAGACAGTGCACTTTTATGACAGAAGGTGCTGAGATAACAATCTGGATGTGCTTCTGTGATGTTCAGAATCTCACACCCATTTCAAATGGTTAATTTGCATCTTTAACTGGAGTCCCATTGATTTCAATGTCTTTTCTCTAAGGAGATGATCAGATGGGGACAAAAAAAGTGTCCCCGTCTCGCCATCTCCTCTCCCACCCCCCTCCTACCCTTGTCCTGGCATACGTACAAAAACTTTTCATACCTACCTTTTCTGTGTCCATCCGTCCCGCTCGGCTGCCCAGAAGTGAATGGAGCTTGAACAGAGCCCCATTCACTTCCTGGTTTGAGTTCCCGGGTGTTCTCGTGAGAGAAATTCAAAAATAAAAAGTAAGATTGAAAAGTGACGGCAAGCACAAAAACACAGTTTTAAAAAATACAAGTAACCCAGGGAGGGGGGAAAAAGCGTGTCACTTACCTGGATGTCCTGATCTCATCTGGAAGTGTTTTGCACAGACCTCCCACTGTGGCTGGCATCACACCAGCATAAGGGGGCACCTTTTCACTCGCCCGTCATTCCATGACAGGAACAGAATGGGCGATCTATTAACGGCTTAAGCTGTGAATAAGAAGAAACGAGGCAGCACGGAACAAGGATGGGGGCATAACGGGACGAGGACGTCGTCGTCCAAAAAGTAAGCCCTTTGGTAATCATCTGTCAACCCTGTAATTGATTAATTTACTCATCTGATAATCTCCTTAGTTTATCTACAATACTCTATTATAGTTTGGGGTCTGACTGAGGATTAGAGTCTATTATACCAGTGGTTCTTAACCTGTGGTCCAGGGACCCCCAGGGATCCACAATGTCCTCACAGGGTGTCTGTGAAGGCTTGAAGGCTGCTCAGCCCACATGACAGGAGCCAAGGCAAAGGCTAGCTGGCTTGGCCTGTGCGTTGCCATTCAATCTGCTCCAGCTACAACTTGCAGAAAGAAGTAGGAGAAAAGCCTTCCCTCCCCCTCCAGTGCCTCTAAACGCAGTGTGCAAACACGAATCAAGGAACATGAGAGACACTGCAGACTGGGGCAGCCAGAAAAATCAACAGTAGCAGAACATGTTATAAACCAACCTGGACACTGCATCTGGAGAGTGGGATTGGGACTCCTACAGCCAATTGGTGACCAGGAATAGAGCTGCACCCAGACATCCTCCATCAGCCATTCCACAGCAAGCGGTGAGAAACTTTCTTCTCCAGCAAGGATGCTGCTCCTTTCCTTTCCCCAGATGCACAACAGCAGCCAGAGGGCACTTAGATGCAGCCCCACCCAACTTCTAGCCATTGATTGCTTACAAGGGTACTCTCTGGCTTTTCTTTGCAAACGAAGATTCAGGAAGGACTCATCCCGCGCTTTCTGCAAGTGCGCTGATGACTCAAAAGGCCAATCCGAGATAAACAAGTCCAGTTACAGAAAGCACAGCAGAAGGTCTCCTTGGGTGATGTTTCCGGGTTGTGATTCTTTCTGCGTTGTTGTTTCTCTTCAAGACTTGTTCGGCGTGAGTTCTCAAATAAAGCTGCAGCACTGTGGATAGTGCGTCTCCATGTGTCACGATGTGAGGCCAGGGCGGACCATTGTTGGTGATCAATTTGGCCAAGCCTGAGATATTGTTTCAGGGAATCCTTGTATCGCTTTTTTGGAGCACCCCTCTTACGCTGACCCGTGGTGAGTTCACCATAGAGTACTATTTTTGGGAGGCGATGGTCCTCCATCCTAGAAATGTGCCCTGCCCAGGACAGCTGTGTTCTCAATATCATGGCCTCAATGCTGTTGATCCATGCTTGCTCAAGGACGGCAACATTCATCACATAGTCAGTCCAGTGTATATTTAGGATTGTACGTATACAGCGCTGATGAAAACATTCAAGGAGTCGTGTTGGTGATAGGTGACCCATGTTTCAGACCCGTAAAGGAGAATAGACAGTACAATGGCTCTATACACACTGATTTTTGTGCTTCGCCTCAGGTGTTTATTATTTCAGACTCTTTTGTAAAGTCTTCCAAATGCGCTATATGCCTTTGCTAATTGGTGATTGATCTCTTTGTCAATCTTGGCACCTGAGGAGGTGATGCTTCCTAGGTAGGTGAACTGCTGAATGGACTTGAGCACAGATTTGCCTATGGAAATATGGGGATGGTGGTGTTCGTCCTGTGGTGCAGGCTGGTAGGGAACTTCCGTTTTCTTCAGGTTGACTTCCAGCCCAAACAGCTCTGCAGCTGTTGCAAAGCAGGATGTTAGACGCTGCAGAGCTGCTTCTGTGTGGGCAACAAGGGCATCATCATCAGCGAAGAGCAGCTCACCAACTAGATTGTTTAGAGTCTTAGTGCAAGCCCTCAGATGGCTTAAGTTAAACAAGCTACCATCAATACAGTAATATATAGATGTCATCTTCTTCGAGCTCTGCCGTAGCCCTTTGGAGCACTGAAGAAGATTGTAAATAAAGTTGGAGCAAGAACACAACCTTGCAATAGCATCCAATACGATCTTGCAGTCAGAATCCAAACCATAGTTTTCCGAATTGGTTTTGAATGTGGGCAGCGTCATGGTATCCTGGTTTACAGAAACCATTTTGAACCATGGTACCAAATTCAAATACATGGGTACTTTGTAGAATGTTAAAGCCCAGTTATTTTTCATACAAATACCATGGCCCCAAATGGCATTCATTAAAAATAAGAATAAAGAAGGTATTGTACTCATATAGGCAAGTCTCTATTTGCACTTTGAAGGAAGTATGCCATTTCATGCAATGTCATCTTCTGTCACCAGAGGCCACTGTTTGCTGTTTGTTTCTTTTGCTAATGGCTATAGAGCTCAGAGGAAGAAACAGGCAAAGCCGCCTTTGACTTTGAGTATTCCTTGCCTAAGAAAACCCTATGAAATTCATGGGGTCATCATAAGTCAACAGGTGGCTTGAAGATACATGCACACATAGGGCTAATGGCATGCTGACAGCACTAAGGACTTTTTCGGATGCAGAAAAATAACGCAAGCAGCCTCGTCAGCTTGCGAGGCTGCTGTGCTGCAAAGCGTCCCTTTCGTATGACGCTCACCCCTGCCGGTACTGTTGCGGTACCGCGGGGAGAGTTGAGCGTCATATTTCGTCGTTTTTTACTCACGAAAGTTGATCGTGAGTAAAAAACGACGAAATATGACGCTCAACTCTCCCCGCGGTACCGCAACAGTACCGGCAGGGGGGAGCGTCATACGAAAGGGACGCTTTGCAGCGCAGCAGCCTCGCAAGCTGACGAGGCTTCTTGCGTTACTTTCTTCGCGTCCGAAAAAGTCCTAAGTTGTAATGAGAAGACGTACATGCAGACATGCAAAAACTCCTCTTACAATCCAGAGTGAATACACTAAAAATCAAAACAAAACTGAGATGTTTGTTCCCAGATGTAGGTCCACAACCATAGGAAAATAACAATATACGTCTAGGGGAGGCGAAGTATAGCCCTCCAGATGTTGTGGAACTGCAACTCCCAGCAGCTCTTGCCAGCCTAGCCAATGGTAAAGTATGCTGGGAGTTGCAGTTTGACCACCTTGAGGTCTATACACAGTTCCCACCCCAATACACATGATGATTGTAGAAATTCATCCTTGATGCTATTCATGACCCTGTGCAAGTGTACCCCATTGATGTAAATTCAATTGTTAATCCAAACTAGAGTAGATCCATTGAATCAATAGGAACTTGGTAAGTAAGTCCACTGATTCAATAGTCTAACAAATTTAGGTCAGGGGTAGGCAACTGTGTGGAAGACAGGGGCTACATTCTGTGTTTCAGAAGTGCCAGTGGGCTTTACCTTTCAAAAATTATTTCAAAATTAATTGTATATTAATTATTTTAAAATTCAATTTAATTCATTATAAATTTTAGACCATTGTCTTCTGTAGAAGGGATGATAACAGAAATAGGATTCACATTCAGTATTCATTCAACAGAAAGAACATGCCCCAACTTCCTCCAGATGTTTTGGATTACAGCTCCCATCAACTCCAGCAATTATGGCCAATGGAGAATGGTGGGAGTTGTAGTCCAAAACATATTTGTTGCTGTTGTTGTGTACCTTCAAGTTGCTTCTGACTTGACGATACTAAGCTGAACCTATCATGGTGTTTTCATGACAAGATTTGTTCAGAGGGGCTATGCCTTTGCCTTCCTCTGAGGCTGAGCATTGAATGTGACTGGCCCAAGGTTACCCAGTGGGTTTCTGTGGCTGAGCAGGAATTTGAATCCTGGTCTCCTGAGTCATGGTCCAGCACTCCAACCACTACACCACACTGGCCATATGGAAGGCCCCAAGTTGAAGCAGGCTGAACTGAAGGATGACAGCCCATAAATTTATGATTATTTTGGTGGAATGTTCTGCACAGTGGAGAATATACTTTTGCCAAGGAAAAAAAAAAAGGAAGGAAACAAGCAAATGTACAAGAACAACCCATCCCTGCAACCAACCAAAGGAACATCAGCTTTGTAACTGTAGGAACTATGGGTCTATCACCTGAATTTTAATCAGTCACGTAAGAATGGAATGGTAAAAGTAAAATAAATTATTAATGTAGATAGGTGCTTGTAGCCAAATGAACTTTTTAGGAGAAGATGCACAGAACTGTCTTATGTGATCATTGCAGTTATAATCTCTGAGCTTTTCTTATAACATGTGGATATAAGCTTTTCTTATAACATGTGGATAAGCTTTCTTGTGAGATTTTTAAAAAAGATTTCCAATGTTAGTAATTCTCTTCAGTGAATAGATTGAGAAAATCTATAAATCTCTGTAAGTATGAACAGAAAGCTCCTTTTCAGGAACATATTTTTAAGAGGCTTGTGTTATATGTTAGAACACTGTACAATGGGCATAAAAGTTTGAGATTGCATGCATGGGATATGCCACTACCTTGGATAAAGTAATAATAAACCATCCTGTCACCAAGTGATTTATTTGATCATATATCTCTTTGATTGAGTGTTGCTGAATGTGCTGCCCAGAGCTGGTGCAGAGCAAGAGATGCTCAGAGAGATATCAAGCAATACAGAACTTGGTAAGACAAGAGCTCTTAGGTAAAGAAGTTGAAGTCAAAATATCTGTTAGAGAACTAACAAAGACCAAGGGTGCATGGTTTGTTTGCCTGCTGATTGTTGGGGCAGATGTATGATTCTAGAATGGGACCCCAAGTCCCAATAGGAGCAGTGAGGAAATGTGTGAGTTCTGTGATAACAATCTGGGGCTGGCATGTTGTTAGTTAGTCCCAACTTGAGCAGACCCGTGGTGAGCCAACATATAGGATCAATGAGGCCTGCATATTTTATTCCACCTCCCTGTAATGAACCTGGATTTTGCCATTACATGTGAGTCCAAGTGACCCTTGCATTGAAATGTCAACACTGTGCAACTGGATGCTCAGTAAAAGGAATGCCACTGTCAATCTTCATCACTGAGAATGTGCATAGGCACTGCGTGCACAACTCCACTTCTACATATTTGAACAGAGTGTGGATGTTGCACATGGGACAAAAAATCCTCAGCTGTTTCTTTATAGGAGAATTTACACATGCATAAAAGATGCTAAGAGGAATCTTACTAGAGACTCACCTTTATAGCGGGAAATCGTTATTCTCATTTACACAGAAAACAGGAGTCCAAGTAAGCTGTGTGCCTACTGGCTCTGTTGCCCAAGTGGTAATGGTGGCTGGAACACTTTGAGGCTCCTGCTGTCCCTTGTTTTTCTTATTTGGAAAAAATCTTTAACCAGACATGGGTTGCACCACCCTTGAAACAGAGGATGCCTTCAGACAGAGGGCTCTAGGACACACAGCCATTTTAAACAAGCCAGCTACTGGAGAGGGCATCTACAGTATATAGCAAAGGGGAAGGCAACCAAGAACTGTATGCTGAACTAGAATAATAAAATCATAGAGTTGGAAGAGACCACAAGGGTCATCTAGTCCAACCCCATGCAGGAATACTCAATCAACGCACTCCCAACAGATGGCCATCCAACCTCTGTTTAAAAACCTCCAAAGAAAGAGACTCCACCACACTCCAAGGCAGTGCATTTTACTGCTAAATAGCTCTTACTGTCAGGAAGTTCTTCCTAATGTTTAGGTGGACTCTTTTCTATAGTTTGAGTCCATTGCTCTGTGTCCTGGTGTCTGGAGCAGTAGAAAACGAGCTTGCTCCGTCTTCAGTATGACATCCCTTTAAATATTTAAAAATGGCTATCATGTCACCTCTTGACCTTCTCTTTTCCAGCTACCCAGCTCCCTAAACTGCTCCTCATAGGGCATGGCTTCCAGACCTCCCACCATTTTGGTTGCCTCCTCTGGACACATTCCAGCTTGTCTATATCCTTCTTGAATGGTGGTGCCCAGAACTGGACACAGTATTCCAGGTGAGGTCTGACCAAAGCAGAATAGAGCAGGCTCAGAGAGGGTTTAAGGTGCTGGAGAGAAGACTACACTACAGCAGTGCAGATGAAGCCCTCATTTGTCCAATCTGTTGCTGCTTTGTGTTTGCCATATCCATGTCACTGGGTTCCTATCAGGGCCAGCCCTGTCATTTGGCTGAGTGGGCTGATCACCCCAAGAAGTTGTAGGTGGGGGTTGTGGTAATAGCCTCCTGTGTGTTCTTCCTGGAATCCATAGTTGTTCCTTCCTGATGTACAACTTGTCCTGTCCTTTCCTCAAACTAGAATTCAAAGACATAGCCGTGTTAGTCTGAAATATCAGCAAGCAAGGGGATCTTATAGCACCTTTGAGACTAACTGAGAGGAAGAAGTTGTAGCATAAGCTTTTGTAGACTTGGGAGATTATCAGACAGGAATGAAAAAAGTGTTCTTGTCCCACAGTCTTCACTCCTGCCCCTGCCCCTTCCCTGTCACGCTACAATCACCCTCCCCACCACACGTATCTCCTCTCCCATTGTTCCGGCAGCCCAGGAGTGAACAGAGCTCCCTTCAGTTCCTAGATCAAAATCCCGCGGATTCTCATGAAAAGATGCAAACGTGGGAAATTTAAAAAACACACACTTTTTTTTTACAGTAAGCACAAAAACACATTTTAAAAGATAGAAGTAACCTGGGGAGGGTCATAAAAAGTGTGTCACTTACCTGATCTCACCTGGAAGTGTTCTGGCAGGGACTGCCCATTGACGCTGGGATCTTGCCAGTATAACAGGGCACCTTGTCGCACGTAGGAACATCCATGACAGGAACGGAATGGGGGATCTATCGGCAGCTTCTCCCATCAATAGAAAGCAGAGCCAGCAGAACGGCAGCAGAACAGGTGCAAAATGAGGGGGGAACAACGTTGTCTGAAAAGGGAGTCCTTTTGCAATTTCCTGGCATTCCTGTAACACCACTTTTAACATGTCTGATAATCTCCTTGGTCTACTTCCTCAGATGCACCTTCCTTCTCTCAGTAAATCTCAAAGGTGCTACAAGATCCCCTTGTTTCCCCAAACTAGTTGAACCTGCTAGTTGAGCTGGTATCTATTAATGGAATGAGGAGATTATGCCATTTTGTCTCCAATGTTAGACAGCAAAATGCCTTTAGTAGCCCTGGTTCCTATGCTACAGTTATGGTATTTATATGGCAGTGTGGCTCCTTCTCATGCTATCACCACCTCAGGCAGAGAATTCATTGTTATGGATTTTATTTATGCTGTGGAATGAGATGCTGTCCACAGAAAGAAGATAACCTGTTCATCATAGTTCATACAAATGAGTCTGAAGCGGTACCCACAGAATTCAACCAAAATATCCAGAATTAGGGGGCTGGTTCTGAACATGGCCCAGTTTAATGGCCTTTCAGATTATAGTAGTTATTGCCAGAGCTTGAAAAAGTTAATTTTTTTAGACTTTTTGGTAACCATCCCAGCTGAGGGATTCTGGGAGTTGTCCAAGAGGAACTTTTCAAAGTTCTTTAATCTGAGATTAAGTTAAAATAAAGCATAATGTGGAACCAGATAACAAAATCCAGCTGCCCTTCAGCATTTTGTCATTGTCAGGGCTTTTTTTCATTCTTCGTGGATGAATTTGGTACTTTATTCCTATTATGAAGGCAGTGTCATGATTAATGGCTCCATCAAATTTAGCACAATCTTGATCTGCAGCTCTCTAATATGCCAAGAAAGCTCTGTGCTTGTTTCTATAATATAACAAAACTACTCCAGTCAGTTCTGCAGTATAGCAACTGTAGTTGTCAAACTTCATAAGCCTCTAGCATATTAGGAAACTCAGAGCAATGTAAGAGATGCACAAGGAAATGCAGTGACTTCTTACTAAGGAAACTGCTATTGCAAGCATTTTCATAAGTTTGTGGACTCTGCATTGTTTGAAAGCCGTTTCATGTTTATGGGGATTTCTTTAGGATTTCTGTTAAAAGAAAAAAAACTCCTTTGCATTTGCAAGCTGAATACCTTTCTCTTCTGTCTTTGCCTAGTTGAGATTGAGTTTGTAGTTGCTTTTTGTACTTCAAACAAGAATTCTGCCTATTAGCACAAGGAATTCCAAGAAATGGCTCCCCTTTAAAGCCTTTGGTAAGAAAATAAGAAACTTTCAGTGTAAAAAGGGAATGAATCTCTTTCAGTATGTTTGCAAAATACTATTTTTAAACATTGTGCATGTTACATACTTCTGTAGTTCAGGTTTGCAACTTCACAGTGGCGTTGCTAGGGGGGTGCGGAGAGCCGAACCACAAAAGGTGACAGTCGGGTTGCAGGGTGGGGGGAGGATGACACAAGCCTTAGTGACACTACAGCAACTTCAGGATATTTCTGCACAGCAGAGAAAGAAAACCTTTATAGCTCCAGATACTTTGGACTACAACTCCCATAATCCCTTAACATTGACTGTGCTGGCTGAGGCTTTTGGGAATTGAAGTCCAAACTTCTAGCATTGCAATATTCATCCACTCCTCCTATATAGTTATATCAGTTTCATAACTTCCATGGTTTCCCTGCAAAGAATCCTGGAAATTGTAATTCACCAAGAGTGACAAGTTTGTTGCCTCTCCTTGGCAACACAAATACAATGATAATAAATTAGATATTATTGGTCTTTTATGATAACATAAATCTGCTGCCTGAAGTGCCTCTCTCACTCTGCCTAGTAGAAAATACACCCTTGACAGGAGGAATGATTTGAATTAATAATAACATAAGAGCTGATTGGCAGTGGAACGCACTGCCGCAGAGTGTGATGGAATTTCCTTCTTTGGAGGTTTTTAAATAGAGGCTGGATGACCATCTGTCAGAAATGCTTTGATTGGGTATTCCTGCAGGGAATGAGGTTGGACTAGGTGGCCCTTGTGGTCTCTTCCAACTCTATGATTCTATATGGCAGGGCTAAGGAACTGTGGTAGGTTCATGCAGGGCCAGTTTAAGGAATTTTGGGGCCCCCTGCAATGCTTTACTTTGGGGCCCCCATATGTTTATCTCAGATCAATGTAACCTAACTTATTCACCGTACAGGATGTTCAGATTATAGTAGGACCCCCGTATCCATGGGACACAAAACAGCACACCTACCATAGAGTCTTCCTAGAAAACTCTATGGTATTTTAAACCAGAAGTCCCATTATTTTCAATGGCGTTCACTATTATTCATGGTTTTCAGAATCCACACACCCCCGAACCAATCCCCAGTGGATAAGAGGGACCTACTATATTACATAATTTGCCACCAATAATTTAGTTTAAAAACTATATTATAGGCACTAACATAATATTTTTTGTTTATTAGCAATTAATGTAATGGTGTCGATTTCCTCAAAGAAAATAAAGAGTAGACTACAAGCTAAACATGAGTTAGCAGTGTGATGCAGCAGCAAAAAATGCCAATGCGATTCTAGGCTGCATTAATAGGAGTAGTGTCTAGATCAAGGGAAATAATAGTATCACTCCATTCTGCTTTGGTCAGACCTCACCTGGAATACCATTTCCAATTCTGGGCACAACAATTCAAGAAAGATACTGAGAAGGATGGTGCGAGGTCTGGAAGCCATTATGCCATATGAGGAATGGCTTAGGGAGCTGGGTATGCTTAGCCTGGAGAAGAGAAGGTTGAGAGGTGATGTGATAGCCATGTTTAAGTATTTGAAGGGATGTCATATTGAGGAAAGAGCAAGCTTGTTTTCTGCTGCTCCAGAGACTAGGACATGGAGCCATGGGTTCAAACTACAGGAAAAGAGATTCCATCTGAATATTGGGAAGAACCTCCTGACAGTAAGAGCTGTTTGGAAGTGGAATACACTGCATTGGAGTGTGGTGGAGTCTCCTTCTTTGGGTTTTTTTAAACATAGGTTGGATGGCTGAAGAAGACCAAGGGGGAAAGGGAGGAGAGAGGAACCAAGACATGTGAAAAGCAGCTGGAAAGATGGGCTGGAGGGGATCTATGTGCAAGGAAGGAAAGGAAAGGCAAGGAAAGGCAAGGAAAGGAAAGAAGCCCTTTCTGAGGGAGACAACCCTCAAATTCCCTGTCTCTCTCTCTCACACACACACTCACCCTCTCCTACGTGCCTTTTCCTCCAGCTTCTGCCATGGAGGGCTGCTGTTTCTTTCTCTTTCTCTTTCTCTTTAGTTTTGGAGAGGCTGTTTTGTTTGTTTGTTTTTTTAAAAAGCCAGCAGGAGGTTTTGGGAGGAGAAGGGTAAGAGGGGGCTCCTCCCGGCTGTCTCCTGGCTGTCTCCTTCGTCAGATTAAGGAGGCCAACACGGGGCCCTCTCTGGACCTCGGGGCCTCCTCTGGACCTCGGGGCCCCCTGCCAATGCTGATTTGGCAGACAGGTTAAACCGGCCCTGGGTTCATGGACCAGTTTGTTGTCCCTGGGACTCTCTGAAGACTTCCAAAAATGGCTCAAACCAACCAAACAAAAACAATGCAGAACTGACTAGACATCAACTTTTAGTTTTGAACACAGACCCATATCCTACATCACCTACTTAGTTATGAATGCAGTTAACTGACATCTCCTGGTCTGACCCCTCTCCCTGCAAACCTACCTTAAGAGCAAGCAGTTGTGCCAAGTGATGGAGGTTTGTTCTGCTGGTGATCAGGGCACAGCAGCATTACCTTTCTAGCTCCCTCCCACCAGTGAGTTGAGGCTGCAACAATCAGAGGCAGGAACCCTGTTGCAATTTCTTCTTACCGCCTTACTTGCTGGTTGTGGTGGGCCCTGGAAACATCATCCTGCTTTGTCTCCGTCACCAGCAGGATAGACCTCCATTGTTTGGTATTGCTACTGGCAGTTAAGATACACTGGGAAGGGAATTTACAATCATGGCAATGAATGATCATGAATATGTACTATTAGCAAATGTGGAGCAGTTATGGATCTGTAATTCTAGGTTATGTAACTGCAGTAAAGGATGCTAGCCACAGTTGTTCTTTTCTAAATGTTAAGCAGTTGGCAGGAGTCAGCTATAACCTATTTAAAAGGCAGGTAACTCATTCTTTTTGGGTGACAAAAAAAGGTGGTCTGGAGAGCTGGGAGTGATGAAGGACTAAAAAAAACAGTCTGGGGCGGGGTCACAGGGTTCATTTTGCCCACCCTGATATAGGGGAACTGACACAGAAAGGTCATGAGTATGACATAGCACATATAGGACTTGACAATGGAAACAGCTGGCAGTGCTACAATCTTTGAAATAACTAACAATTATCAGACCTCATCAAGCTTTTGTGAGTTCTATTTAGCCACCTTGAGAAGCAGTTTGAGAGCAAGCTGGAATATAAATCCAATGAATGCATGATAAAGTCTGCACAAATATTATAGTAAAAAAGAATGCATTTTGAAGGCAAAACCTGGCAGCCCCTTGTGAAAATGCAAAGCTTTCAACTGGGTGGCATCCAGGTGACAAGAGGCTTGTCTACACTGGGGGTAAAAATCCAGATGAAATTTGGACTACTTTGGCCCACAGGTGTGGCATACGAAAATCTGACTACCCTGGCCCTGATTTAACCACCACACCTTACCTGCATCTGGGATTTTATCCCAGTGAAGATTTTTACCCACCATGGTACTGTTGCCGCTGGTGTGGATTGGAAGAGCGACAGGGCTCTTCCTTTCTGCTGATTAATCACCTGCTCTGAGATGAGAACAGGCAGCCAGTTCCACCATCACAAGGCTGGCTGCTTATTCTGACTTCAGAGAGAGCAACTAGCACTGGGGCTGTGCTAGGGAACAACCCACTCTGAGCTCCATGAAACCAGAGCCACAGCCCTAGTCACTCTGGAGATTTTCATAAGGGGCCAAATGCCCTGTTCCTGCCCCGCAAGCCCCGATCCCATTCCTGCCGTGGAATAAAGGTAAATTGTTCAAACACTTACCTTTATTCCACGGCAGGAAGGTTTCCCCATGCTGGCCGGCTGTAAATGCAGCCGTTGTGAGGCTGACTTTATGACCGGCAAATGAAATCCCACTCATTCTCATGAGAGAACAGGTGGGAGGGAAATTAAAAAATACCCCCCAGCTGTCAAAAATACAATCAAAGCACATTTTAAAAAAACCATTTACAAGTAACCCTGGGGGGGGGGAAGGGTGCCACTTACCTAGATGTCCTGTTCGTGGCTGGAAGTGCTCAGACCCGACCTCCTGCCCCATGCCTGTCATCTCAGAACAGGGACAGGGCTCCTTTTCCCACATCCCTGATTCCATTACAGACATGGAAGGGGTGTTCTATTCACGTCGTTTCATCATGAATAGAATACTATGGGAGCAGGATGGAAGAGGTCAACGTCATCCGAAAGGGAGCCCCTTTCTCGACCCTGTTCCGTGCCTGCCTTGGAATATTGGCCCCATTTGAAAATCTCCTCTCTGTAAAGTCAGAACAGGCAGCTAATCTCATGATGGTGGAGCTGGCAATCATTCTGACATCAGAGCGTGCGACTAATGTCAGGGCTCAGCCTTTGGAATGAGAATGTAGCACTGAGGAGGGGGAGAAATGGTGGCATCTCAGGCAGCACTTGCCCTTCCTTTCCTCCCCACCCCTGAATCTAGTGCAGGTGGATTGTTCACAATACAGTTTTCTCTGGAATTTCAAGCAAACTCTGGAGAAAACTGAGAATTTTCTAAAACCCAAATTAAGGTGGTTTCCCCCTGAATCTGGTGCAGATAGAGCTGTATATCATGTGGCAATATCATACCAGATTCAGGAAAAAGGCTGCACATTGTGTGGCATTATTGGGCCATATCTGGGGGGATTTTCACTAATGTAGACAAGCCCAAGATACTTTCATCCAAGGTTATTGTTGTGGGTTGTCTTGCCTCAAAGATACAGTTTGATGAGGAGTCTAGCTGCCATCATATTTCCTTTGTAACTCTTCTATGTTTCTCCATGCTGTTTCTTTCTTCTTACCCTAAACATTTCATTAAGGAGCTGTACAATGTCTTATGGTTTTTAATGCTAGGTGCTGTCCAGCTGGAAGCATGAGATTCATCAATTTACCTTACTTCCCCCCACTTAGGCAAACTGTGGGGTGGGGAGTCCTCTGTGTGTCCTCTTTCTTCATGCCTTCTTGAAGTTGCCCACTTCTACCCATGAATAGAAATTGGGTGTAACTCTATAGAAAAAGAACCCAGAAACAGAGAGAATGTTAACCAACTACAAAGACATTTTCTCCACCCTCTCTCTCTAAATTAAGAAGGAGCAAACATGAAGTGCCTAAATTTTGTTTGTTTGGAAATATGTGGTTAGACGCCTTTCCCCTCAGCTCTTTATTTATCTTCCTTTATTTTAAATGCCACCTCCAAAGTGGCAGCTACATTAATTATATTTTGTGGCTTGCTTAAAAATTGCACACAGAGCTAAAGAGAGGTGATAGTAATTATATGTATGAAGAGAAGCTTGCAGATATGTCCTCACAGATGTGCTGTAATCTAGTCATTTATATACACTGATTCATATTCCTCAAGCCAGAGGGACTTACAGTAGAAGACAAACAGCTGTAGGGTTGAAACTGAGCCAGGACTGGGTAACCCTAGGACCATTCCTTTTCAGTGCCAGAGGGCCACTTCAGAGTAAATTTGTGTGAGTGGTCAGAATCCTGTTGGTGGCTCATGCATGCATAAGTTCCTCTACATGCTATGGATGAACATTGTGCACTGTGCATGGGTACTGCTACCGTCTACACTCGGGGGTCTGGGAGGCCCTCAAAACATCAACATTAATTTGGGGAATTAATGTACTCAACTTGGCAATGCAAGAGGGAGGCAACAGATAGCGGGATCTTTTAACTGTTGTATACTGGTAATCAGGAAGAGATATTAAACTAGATAGTACAATTATAATCTTTATTTTGAAAAACAATAATAACAGCATTCATACACACATTTAGACATTAAGCACTCTCGCAAGGATAATGAGCTGAGCAGAAAATATTGGGATAGAGGAACAGAATAAGAGGTTGTTTTGGGGAGATACAACACTTTCCTATAGAGATGAGGTCACGAAAGAAACCAGCAAGAGCGGGGGTCCCAATCAGGAATGGCTACAGAGACATACGTAGTGTCCACAGGAAGGAGATTTATGCACCTGGCTATACAGTTTGACATGGAGTCGAAAGATAGATGAACTGTTTGGGCTTGAGTGGAGTTTTGGAAGGGTTTTTATAGTAAATAATTGCCTTCCAGAGATAGGATTTAGAGTGGAAGACAATGCTTCATGGTGTTGTTCAGAGAGTGACAAAGGCATTCCGGATGTGTTAATGGCATCTAAATGCATGGATATTTTGTGAGAGAAAGGGAAGAAGCAACTTCCTTACTTTGGGCAAGGGTGAACTAATGAGGGTTGTTTACACATTTGGGTTTACCAGCTTCAGGAAATAAGATTAGCCAGGTGTACATGCCTTCAGTGACTTTGCAAATTAACATTTCTTTAGAATTTAGATGACCTCTTCTTTAAGTGCATACCTGACATGAGTCTGTATGACTAGTCCTTGCAATTTATTGGAATTTTCCAGGTTTTAATGGACACATTGTGTGGAAGGCCACATTTGACCCAATTATTAATACAGATGTGGGGCTAGGGTGTCAGGATACGTTACAGATACAGATGCACATTTGGTTGCAAATTTGGTGGCTTAGTTCAGTTGCAGAACACTACCAAGGAGGGAGAGAAGAGGAGGCAGGCACAGTTCCATCTTACCTAGGCCCAGAATCAGATGAAAGACCCTCCCTTCATCCCAACTGCCACTACCCTGGCCATGAAGGGAGATAGGAAAAGGCAGGCACAGTTCCATCATCCCTACACCCAGAAGCAGATGAAAGATCCTCCCTTCATCCCTAATGCCACTACCTGGCCTCGGAGGGAGAGAAGAGGCAGGCACAGCTCCACATGGCTAGGCTCAGAAGCAGATGAAAAGCCATCCCTCCATCCCAATTTCCACTGCCCTGGCCTCAGAGGCAGAGAAGAATAGGCAGTTTCTGCTGGACTTAATACTCTCCCCCATTGCCGTCCTCTTTCCTTGTGTGTCCTATCTTTAGATTGTAATCCTGAGGGCAGGGAACTGTTTTTTCTTGTTCTTTTTTTCTTATAAAGCACTATGTAGCACTATATAAATAAATGATGATAATAATAGTAACCCCATTCAACAGAAGGGTTGTATGGCACAATAAATGTGTAACTCCACATGGGACCCTGATGTAGGATTTGGGTCTCTCTCTCCCGCTAATCTATGGCATTGGTGGGTGTGAGCAAAGTGCAGCCCATGGGCCACATAAAGTCCTTAGGACCCCAAGTCTAGTCCCTGAAGTCCCACAGAAGCCCCCAGATTTCTCAGTTTTTAATTCTTTTTTGGAGGGATGATTTTAGCTGATTTTTTTTTTGCCAGAAAACAGACTGAAAGCTGTCAGAAATGCCTAAAAATACAGTGATTTGCTTCCCCTAACACCCCAAAGTCTCCCAAACCTCCCTCAAAAAGAAAAAAAATCAGCTAAAATTAGCCAAAATGGCACCCAGAAGTGATGTCACATCACTTTGGGTGAGCCAAAGTGTGCTGGTGCAGTCCAACAGGCAAGCATGGGGAGGAAAAATGACCACCACCACCCCGTGCAGTTGCCCACCCTGATCTATGGGCTTCTTTTAACCATGTCAGGGGAGCTTCCAGTAAGAATAAAACATATAAAAAAGATTTTAGGAAGGCTGCATAGTTTGAAGAGCTGAGAGTGAGGGACTCCCTATTTTATTTTTCATTATTTCTTCGATTGCCTAACATCTTAAGGGACTTTCACTCTAATACATGTTAATGCCTAATTTTTTTTTTGTAAGCCTTCAAGTTTGCAGAGGCATTAGCTAATCCTCTGTGTGTGAAAATATATTCATTATTTACTGGCTTTTGTAATTTCAGTGGTCCAATGATCACATTTTAAATTGTACCTTACTGTCAGTAAGCCTTATTTCACACTGAAGTTGAGTCATTATTCAAAGCTAAATTATATTACAGTTTTGTTTTATGTTTCGGCTCTGTGGATAGTCTTCCTTCTAAATCTAAAATCCTTGTTGCTGTGGAATTTCTTTCCCTCCATTCTCTCTTTTGAGAGAGAGAGAGAGAGACCAGACCCTGGAAACATTATTTTTTGGACTATAATTCCCAGGCTAGCGTAGCCAGCATGGACCATGGGAGTTGAAGTCCAGGAAAGTAACTTTTTCAAGCTACAATAAGATGTTAAAATGCTATACTTTCTCTCTTATTTGTTATGCTTTAAATGCTTTTTGCATTTAAAGTGGTGGCACTGTGGTTAAATGCCCATACTGCAGCCACATCGTTGCAAGTTTGATCCCAAGGACTCCAAGGTTCGTTCAGCCTTCCATCCTTTTGTAGGTCAATAAAATGAGTATCCAGATTGTGGGGACAATTAGCTAACACACATTGGAAACCACTTAATGCCGTGTAGATGTGTAGGTGCTATTGCTTAACCATTTGTAAGATGCTCTGAGAGCCTTTGTGGCTGAAGACCAGGGTATAAATACCTAAATAAAAATAAATAAACTGCTTTTAATCAGTGCTGATTTAGGACTTTATCAGACACCCCCCCAAACCCCATTCTTTTGCTGGCATAACTGCCATTTTTATGCTGGCAAAAGAACTCCTCATGCCACACTTACCTTATCTGAGCAAAAAGGCTTCCTCAGCAATGAATGAGGAAGTTCCTCCTTCGAAATCCTGCATATTCTTGCGAGAATACATAGCATAGGAAATTAAAAAAAAAAACACTAAAAAGTTACAAAAAGCACAAAAACGTAAAAACTTACGTAAACTGTGGAGGGTCATAGAAAGTGTGTCACCTACCTGGATGTTGTGATCTCACCCAGAAGTGTTCTAGCCGGACCAGCCATTGATGGTGGAATGACAAGGGGACATTAGTGTGAGGTTTCATACACTGACCATGCTGGCACTAAAGCACCCCAGGCGTTCTATTGATGGCTTAAGCTGTCAATAAAATATGACCGGATTTTTACAAGACATAAACGCAAAAGGGCAACGTTGTCTGATATGCACACCCTTTCATGTTTGTGGGCGTCATTATGACTCCGTACTTGATGTGTCTGATAATGTCCTTAATCTGATAGGGTTGTTGTTGTTGTTATGATTGATTTTGGCTTACACTTTTCAGCATGTTCTATAGGGGCTGCTGGCAAAGGAGGTCCACTTCTGTCAGCCCAACTGCATATGTTGAAATCTGGAGTCAGCACTATGTTTTGGGTTGTCTGTTTTTTTTGAAACAATTTCCTATGAATCGACTTGGGAAGTTCATTTGTCCTGAAAGGTGATATGAAAATAATTACAACAAAGAAACAAATGATTCAAGTTAGCAGCTTTGCATACTTTGACCTATTTTGCATTCATTTTTTGTGGTAAAAGTGAGGTATGGGTCTTGTTTATGCAGCTCTGCCTAAAGCCCTTTACAGTT
This sequence comes from Gambelia wislizenii, assembly GCA_030847615.1. Classification (NCBI taxonomy): domain Eukaryota; kingdom Metazoa; phylum Chordata; class Lepidosauria; order Squamata; family Crotaphytidae; genus Gambelia; species Gambelia wislizenii. The sequence continues at coordinate 36,357,547 of JAUMIR010000004.1, forward strand.
GTCCCTCCATATCCACGGATTTGATATCCACAGATTTAAGTATCCACGGCTTGAAAATATTCTTAAAAAAAAATCCAAAACGCAAACCTTGATTTTGCCATATTGTATAAGGGACACCATTTTGCTATGCCATGGCATATAATGGAACTTGAGTATTCATGGATTTTGGTATCCACAGTGGGGAGGGGGGTCCTGGAACCAAACCACAGCAAATACAAAGGGATAACTATATATTCCTGGGTGGCAACAGTTTGTTGCCCATAGACACTTATCAGAGGCACCAGTCATTACTTGCTGTGGAAGATGCAAGTACTGTACATCTTCCAGAGAAAGAGAGAGACACACAGCAGCCTCACTTGTAGCCTGCATGAACTGAAAGAGTTAACTGCCAGCTTGCCATTGTACCTGCACACCATGATGGGATGAATTACATCTTTGGTTTGGGGATATTTATTTATTTATTTATTTACTCGCTCTCAGTGCACCAGGGCCCCAAAAGTGAAGTATAATGGATAAAAACAATTACAACATTAAATACTTATATAAAAGCTTTTTAAAAAGATTTAAAAACAGACTAAGAACACTGCTTAATAATAATTTAGAACTTGACAGATTAAACAGCCAGAGTTGTTTCATGATCTGGAAGCCAAGCAAAACAGTACAATCTTAGCTGTCTGCCAGAAATTCAAAAGGGAAGGAGCCACCCTGACATCCCTTGGGAGAGAGTTAAGGTGCTGCTACAGAGAAAGCCCTACCAATCTAGCTTTGCAGGATGGTGGAACATACAACAGGTTCTGCACAGATGACTTAAAATTTCATAGGTCATATGACATATCCTCTAGCTGTCCCAATTTGTTAGGGACAGTCTGGATTAATACTATGTCATCCCATTTTTAAGCTGCTTTTAAAATATCCCAGTTTCTCTCTCCTTCTCGCACGTTCCCTTTTTGTCCTCAGTTTCTACAGTTGCTGCAAAATGAGTTCAAAGTGCAAAAGTAGGATGCCGTCAGTTAACTAGTGGGTGGATGGTGGGGGGAAAGCTTTTTCTTCCCAGTAGGCTCAGGCAAAAGTCGTTGCAGCCTCTTCTAGCCTGTCTGTTTTTCCTCATCAATACCGTTTGCCATATTGACCACACTCTGATGCTGCTTGGCCACATGTGACCCGGATTTCATCTGTCAAAAGTTGGATGGTATGACATGGGAAAAGGCAGTCTTTAAGATATGCTGGCTCCAAGCCATTAGGACTTTCAGTACAAGCATCTAGGTCTCAGCTCAGAAGCAAATGGGAAGCTGCCACAGTTCTTGTAAGATTTAAAATGCACACCTGACAGCTGTAGCTACAGAACACATAGATGAATATGAGAATCTTAGCACCTTATCAGACGAGAAAAAAATGGTGTTATCACAATGCCACATAACCGCGAAGGGGTGCACGGATCAGACAATGTCGCCCTTTCGCAGTTGTAAAGAGCAAAAATCCCATCGTTTTTAATTGACGGCTTAAGCCGGGTGAGATCGGGATGTCCAGGTAAGTTTCACTCTTTTTATGACCCTCCCTGGGTTACGTGGGACTTTTACAGTGTGTTTGGGTGCTTGGTGTAACTTAAAGTGCTTTATTTTTGTTTTTAAGTTTGAATTTCCTGTGTGATAAAATCGTGTGAGATTTCGGACAAGGAAGTGAACAGGGCTCTGTTTACTTCCTCTTTATTGCCGGGAGCTTTTGCTGAGATTAGAAGGTAAGTGCAGGGGTGGAGGAGTTCTTTTGCCAGGATAAAATTGTTTTTTTTTTTAAATGCCGGCAAAAGAATGTTTAAAGAGGCTGCGTCTGATAGATGTCCTTAGATTCTGTAGCTGCACTTGCCATTTTCTCTGTGCAGGATACACATAACCTGAGTCACTTCTGCCCCACTCTTTATTGCTGTGATCTGGTAACTGTATGATGTCTTTGTCCGTATCTTATTCCTTTCAGAGTGATCAATTCATACTTTCACAGATTCTTAGAGATGTTCCTCTGTTGTTTACACCTAGTTTATTTATTAAAACCTGGGGAGAATGAGAGGGACCCCCCCCCTTCTGCTTTGTGGCAAACCATGACAGCTTGAGACACTTTTGTTAGGAAATGAAAGATGAAATCTTACAGAGCCAGATAACTTATTCATAGAATAGCCTGTATCACCATGCACCAGCTATTTAAATCCCAAGGCAGCTTCAAGATGTGTGACTCACACTTGCTGCTTGTACCACTTGGCATTTTGAAAAGCAAGGCAACATTCAGGTCTGCTATGCCCCTCTGCACCTCTGTGAGGATTGACATCACTTAAAGGCATGGTCATATTTTTTTAGAGTTGCTGAGAATAATGTGCATGCTGACACTTATCAGTGAAACAACTGATCAAGATAAACTTTTCTCATAAGCCTAATTGCAGAGGAAACAAACCTGGCACATGCTCTCATTATGACTCTGCTGTTATGTTTTATTAACTACACATCAGCCTATGACTGTCAGGAGGGAGCAGTGTTGGTGACAATTTGGAAAATCCGTTTTGGAACAGAGTATAATTAAAAATACATAGAAGCACAATCTGATTTCTTTGTTATTATCATCTTCATTGCACCCCCCTTTCCATTTAGGAGACTTGAGTGTACAGTACTTTCATAAACCCAAGCACTTATTCAAATGTAAATTGTGACTGGAAACAAAGATGTAATTCTGGGGTCTGAATCATTCACTGTTTATTAGCTAATCATTTTCTTCTACTCCATTCTTCCCCACATAAGGAATGATGCTATGATGCAAATTGCAGGATGCAAAAAATGGAGTTGAACTGCAAACTGATGGGTTTCAATGAATTATGATATTGCCTCTGTTCATCATTCCCCGTGTACAGGATTACATGGAGTGTGCTGATAATGAAAGCCTCAGTATTGCTAGAAAATAACTGGTGGCCTTGTATCTATCTAGCACATATTTTCAACTATCAGCAGCATCTTATAGCCAATAATAACCTTCCCCCCCCTTTTCATTCTTTTTGCATTTTGCAGTTAGAGAATGGAAAGGCAGACAGCAGTGGTGAGTAATTTTAGGACAACAGATGCATAGGTTGCCTAAGAATTATAAAGCACTCTGCAAAAGCAGGAACAGAACAACAATTCAATCCAAAAAAAGGGCACAAGCCATGCAAATATACAACAAGCCATACAAAGCTCTGCACATTTACTGAGAAATAGAGCCTACTATGTCCAAGGGAGCTGACAAACAGGATGGTCCAACCATTGTCTACAACCAAAACTGAGAAAAGTTACCTTTTGGACTACATGTTCCAGAATCCTCCAGCAAACAAATCCACTGGATTTTAAAAGGGTTTAGGTCTAACCCCAGTTTTTTTTTCCTCTCATAAGGAGGAAGAGCATCCACATACTGAAATAGAACCCCAACCCCAGCCTCCACACATAGAACACAAATATTATAACCATGGAAGCCAATGTGTACACATACTTCTATGGGGATTGTAACCCTAAACAACTGAGAGTCCTAGCTCCTGTGGCAAGCTAAACACAGAGGTCTACAAAAATTAGCTTTCCTGGTTCAGGTGCCTATTCTTGCCAGTGCTGGGAAACTATATGGCTTAGAAGGGAGCCCAATGGTATGACCTCTCTAAACATACGATCCCCTTTCATGTGTATAATATGAAGTATTGGCTTTGCCTTTATGGTTGTGCCCATTGTGTAATATACCATGTATGAGTTGAGTAGTCTAGGGGCTAGTCTAGACAAGAGCATATAATGCTCATTCCTGCGCATTATTGCCAATTTGCAGCAGTGTCCTTTTGTCTCCATGGTCTTTCAGCAAAAATGAGAAGCTATTCTCATTTGAAGTTCACATGCCGCTGAATCAAGATGGCAGCAGTAAATTATCATGTTATACACTGCCGCCACTGCACAGTATTTTTTTAAAAAAAAAATTAAAGCAAAAGGTGCAAAACTGCAACCTTCTTCTCAAAAAAATTATTTGGGCACCTTGGAGGAGGAAAAAGTGCACAGTCACTAATTCAAAAGTCCAACAGAGTGCTTCCAGGCACTGTCTTGCCAGCAAGCCTGCTCCCCATGCATGTCCAATCAATCCGATCTCCAGTTCCACCTTCTCTGGGAAAGTGTAGCAAAGCAAATCAGTTGTCCTAAGGAGTGCTAATGCGTATTTCTACACATTATTTAAAAGGATTTGGGAAAAGCCATGAGGGCTTTCCCCACACAACACATGGAACTTTTCACTCCCTCCTTCTGAATAAGGCAAGTCACCATGGGATCCCACTGGAACAAAAGGTATTCTTCTCTAATTCTATGAGGAGTAGAATCAGCTCTGGCCATGGTGACACATGCCTTTGTTACATCCAGGTTGGATTACTGTAACGCGCTCTACATGGGGCTGCCTTTAAGAGTGTTCAGAAACTCCAACTGGTTCAAAGAGCTGCAGCCAGATTGCTAACAGGAGCTGGCTACAGGGATCATACAACCCCTTGTTACAGCAGCTCCACTGGCTACCAGTCTGTTTCCGGGCACAATTCAAAGTGCTGGTTATGACCTTTAAAGCCCTACATGGCTCAGGTCCAGGTTATTTGAAGGACTGTATTCTCCCTTATGAACCAGCCTGGGCTTTGGGATCTGCTGGGGAGGCCCTTCTCTCTGTCCCACCACCCTCCCAGGTACATCTAGTGGAAACTCAGGAGAGGGCCTTCTCAGTGGCTGCCCCTAGGCTCTGGAACGCCTTGCCCAGAGAAATCAGATTGGTTCCCTCCCTGCCTTCCTTCTGGAGCCCAGTAAAAACTTTCCTGTTTCAGCAGACCTTTGCTGATCTTTGCTAATGGCAGTGCTGGGGTATATGTGAATGTTGTGTACATGTGTGTGCGTGTGTATACGTGCATGTGTTTTCAGAGTTTTAGCTGTTTTTAACTTTTTAGTTGTTTAATTGGGTTTTAACTTTTGTATTTTGCTGATTGTAACAATGTCTTTTTATCGTATGCTGCTTTGAGTCCCCAAATGAGGAAAAAGCAGGATAGAAATAAAGATGATGATAGTAATAACAACAGAATCATCATCAAGACAAGCCCTAGGAGTCTTGCTAATGGGGGGGGGTGCTTTGCAAGCCCCAAATAGTAGAAAAGGTGCTTATGTCATTCCCAACCCTACCTTCTTTGCAAACGCACTGATACTGGTGCTATTTCAAGGCTGCCCTGCAATCTGTAAATTTGCTTTTGATGCCTGTAATCCATGACTTGGCAGGAGCAATCTAGTCAACCAAAGTTGTCGTGGTTTCTTACAGATTTTCACAAAACAGTTGGTTTATTGGGTGCTGTGTACAAAATATAGGAAGAGAAGTAAAAACTAGCATAAACTTCACACAAGTCAAAAAGAGACCAGATCTAAACCCTTACTCAGAGGTAAATAGAAGAAACCCCTTCAATCCTGTGACAATGACAATACCATTGAGTATTTCTGCTGAACTAAACACATTCTGCATAGTGGAAATTGTCTCCTGTAATGCCAAAATTAGGAATTTTCTACAGGATAAGGACATGAGAATTTGTTGTAAGTCTTCAAGTCATTTTTTACTCATGCTGAACCTTCATGCTCATGAAGTTATGTTGGCAAGATTTATTCTCAGGAGATTTGCCATAGTCTTCCTCTGGGGCAGAAAGAGTGTGACTTGCCCAAGGTAACCTAATGGGTTTTCATAGTTTAAGTGAGGATTTGAACCCTGATTTCCCAGAGTCCTAATACAACATTCAAATCACTACATCATACTGGCTCTCCAAGTCTGAAGATACCTTCATAGAATGATGCACCTTTGGACATTCCACTGTAAACTTCCACATTTAAGCTTACTTGTTTTGACATACCTATCTATTGTGTATTTGCTGTTTGCTACACTGTGAAGCACTCTGAAGAAAAGCAGCAATGGAGCAGGAACTTTCCATCTCTCATGCTGCTTTATGGCATGGCATTGTCACTTTTTTCATTCCGGTCATGTGGGGTAAAACCACATCTTTTTGTTGACAGGTTTCTGGTTAGCAAAAAGGTGTGATGTTATCTTGGTCCCCCATGGGACCGGAATGGCAGAATGCCAGAAGAATGATGATGTCACGCAGTAAGGCAGCATAGAAGATGGAACATTCCTGCTGCCTTGCCACTTTTCTTCAGAGTGCAGTAAGCCCCTGTATATTAATATACATAAAACATGAAAGAGGCATGACTTGTGGCATCCTAAAAGAGAAAAACTCAGTGAATTTTGTTGTGTGCCTTCCAGTCATTTCTGACTTATTGGCAAGATTTGTTCAGAGGGAATTTGCCTCTGAGGCTGCGTGTGAGTTGCCTAAGGTCACCCAGTAGGTTCGCATGGTTGAGCAGGGATTCTAACTTTGGTTTCCAGAGCTATAGTCCAACACTCAAACCAATACACCACGCTGGCTCTTGTGAATTCTATATGTTAAATAAAGCCATGCCTCTTCTTCTTCAATATGAATTTGCTGAATAGTGTGAGCTGGTGTACAGAAACAGAAAGTATGTACACACAAGAGCATGAGAAAGTTATTTTCAGACTATAGCTCCCAGAATGACATAGCCAGCAGAGCCATTGTCTGGTTTTAGAAGTAGTGTTTCTAAGCTCTCATACATACACACTCAGAAGTATATTTCTGTAAGAAGCAAAACAAAAAAGCTGAATTAAAAACTACAAGTAGATCAAAGCATACTACATCCTAAGATATATGTTGCTGCTTCAGAAATACCCTTTTATATTCCATTTGTGGCATCAGTACAAGTAGAATCAACAAAGAGGTTGCCTTCATTTTATCAATGTTCTTTTCTTTTACTTTTTGTCCCAACGTGTCCACCCACCACTTTGCCTACTGCCTCTTTGTAAAATCTCTTCTACTGTCATTAACTCCAGGGGCTTGTTTACACAGGCAAGTATTCTCCTAAATATACTGCAAAGATTGCTCATTGTTCCCATGGATCGTGCCACAGTATCGCCTCATTCATATTGTACAATTATATTGTAAGCCGCCCCGATTGCGTTGCAGAGGGGCGGGATAGAAATAAAATTTTATTATTATTATTCAGAAGGGGGAAGGTAAAAAACCCAAATATAGCGTGACAGGGGATGTCGCTACTTTTGCCGACTTATTTGAAAAGTAGTGCGACTTAGCACATTATTGGTTGCGTGAACAACCATTTCACTAAGGGCTGTGTGAATTACCAGCAATCCTCCTGATACAGTTACAGCAGAGCTGCACTGTGATTGGTTGTTATGATGAAGGGGTGGGCTTGCAAGAGGTGGAGTGAGGGAGGGAGATTCAGTAGTGATCAGGAAATTTTGAAAAATCCATCGTGTCTGCAGCTTGCTTTGCTGCCAGGGGATAAGAAATACCCAGTAAGTGTTAGTCTGTGTGTGTAAGAGAGAGATAGAGAGGGGAGTGTGTGTGTGGGGGAGATTCAGTAGCAATCAGCTGTTAACCATGGAAAAAATCCATTGTGTCTGCAGCTTGCTTTTTTGCTGCCAGGGGATAAGAAATCCCCAGTAAGTACGTGTGTTCCATGGGTTAATGAAAACAGCAGACATTCCTATGGCATTCCTTCTCTCCAATGCTTGGCCATGCCCCCCCCGACAATTGCCTGTCTGAACCAGAAAGTAGAAAAAAAGAGCAACTGATTTCCCCATAAATCGTCTAAACTACTCGCCACTGGTGGGAAAAAGCACTAAAGCGCTATTTATCACAATAAAACCTGCTGTGTAATTGAGCCCAAAGTCATAGTCCTCTTCCAGATAAAGTTGGTTTTGTTCAAGCTTCTTTAAAATCACAATTGAATCATTTATTATTGTCATTAAATACTATCTACAGGGAGTTCAGTAACAGTCTCTAACAGTATCCCTTTCAACATCTCCTTTAAGAAGCAACTCTTAGTCCAAAACACATCAGTACCCCCGCAAACATATTATTGATAATCATGAAAGACATTAGCATAGATCCTGTTGAAAGAAAGCCCAGCATGCAGGTGAACTGGTGAGACACATAGCCTGGTGGGGTGGAGGGGAGACTATAAGAATACAAGTGACAACCCGCACACCCAAGTAGTAATGCTACTCTGTCTGCATGATTTCATAGTTGAGATTCAGACTTCACATAAGCCGTCTGAGGCACTTCTGCTTCAGGAAGCAATTCAGGAGGTGCCATGTTGTTTATTCCAATATCTCCTAGTCCACATCGACGGCCGTACAGCGACATTCCTTAACTTGCCTGATCTTCTTTTTCTTCCTTGGGGGTAAAAGGTCTGGGCAGTGCAGTACCACTGATGTGGTGATGAACTTCTTTGGTCTGCAGAAGTAAGAGGCTTGGAAGACACCTCTCTCATTGTTGATGTGCCATGGGATGTAGAAAGAATTGCATTGGCCATAGCAGAACCTGTTCGTGAAGGTGTAGGTTTTGCAGCCTTCCTCATGGATGGTTTGCTTGAACACCTGTGCTTTGCACCAGCTTTCATTTAGGTACTTTCTCTCCGTTATGTATAGTGTGTCTGGGCTTGACTCAGTCACTTCATCAAAAGATGGAGTTATTGTCCTCTTATCTCTGAATCTGGAGTCCAAGCAGTGCTGCATCCGTTCTGAGTCATTAGTCATCCTTTTGTCCAGATCCTTCCCAAGAATGAAGTCTTCAGATACTGTGATGCAATGACCCTTCAGCATGTGCAGAAGTCCAAGCAGGATAAGAACTCCAATGGTAGAAAATTTGCAATCCATCCTAGAAGCAAGGAAGGGAATCTGATCAGTTTCAAAGCCAAAATCACCAGCCACTCAGCTGTTGTTAGGATAGTACAATGACATTTGAAGCCTATACCACTCAATCACTTGTTGACTGGTACCAGCCAAAAATTAAATCCCAAAGCTGCATATAGTAGCTTCCCCATTACACATCATGCAATTTGCTACTCAGAATCTAGACCTCTGAGATCATGGATTCAAATTAGATGGTTGAGATGGCAAAGCACACTATAATATTTGAAGCAAATCAGGGATACCACTTTTGAATGGTTCCCATAAATAGAATGCTGCAACTGTTGTTTTTAAAGGTGTCATATCAGATAAACTAGCCAAAGCAGCTCATTTTTTTGCTGGTTTTCCATCTGAAAACAGCACCCTTCTTTTATTCAGAGAAACCTTTATTGCAGTAGTGACAAAATTCCAACTTTGAGATGTTGTTGGGAGTGTAGCTTTTATCAGCCATAGCAAGCATCATATGAATGGCGAAAAATGCTGGGAGGGACAGCCCAACAACATCTGAAGCTTAATCACTTGGTTGGTCGATGAGCCTTCACTGCTTTCACTATTAGAAAGCCTTTACAATTGTACCTTCACTGTACAGCTTAAAAAAAGAAAATGTACACAGACAATAAGTCTATTGATTTAAAAAGCTGGATTGTCTGCCAACAACCTTGGGCTCGTGTAGACGCAATGGTATACTGTGAGTATATGTGCATTTTTGCCCATTCACAATGACACCATTTTGTCTACAACTTTTTTTTTTGCCTATTCACATCCATTTGCATATTTATTTATTTATTTATTCCCAACTCTTCAGCCACAAGGCTATCAGAGCGGCTTACAAATTGTTTTAAGCAATAGCTATTTACACATCTACTCTGCATTAAACAGTTTCCAATGTGTGTTAGCTAATTGCCCCCACAAGCTGGGTACTCATTTATTTAAATGGAACAGCCACATGCTCTGATAAAGGGCAATAGAGTGAAAATTTGTAGTGATGTGAATTTGGATGGCCACACCTGTGAATATATGCATCTACATGCATTTGCTCGGAAACGTTGGAGAAAACTGCAAACCCTTTTACTGCATAGTTTGTGGAGTTTTTAGCCCCTCTCCTTCTGAATACCGTGAATCTCATTTGGTTCCCATTCAGGCACATCATATTCTCTGTGAATTTTATGGGGAGTATTTTCATCATCTGGATGAACCCCTTGACTTGATTGTTAACATCCAAACTCTTAAAGGCAACATGTAATGATTGCCATAAAATGTCTCCAAAATGCAATGTTGACTAAGGGATTTACCACACTCAAAATCAAAATGGCAGGGGAGCAAGAGGGTTCCATCTTCTGTGCTGCCTTACCACATGGTGTTGCTGTTCTTCTGGCATCCTGTAGTTCTGGTCCTGTGGGTGGAGAAGGTAAAACTGCATCTTTTTGCTAATAGGTTTTTCTGGTTAGCAAAAATAAGCAGTTTTACCTTAGCCCGCCATAGGAGTGGAATGAAAGAACGACAACGCCATGCGATAAGGCAGCATGGAAGATGGAACCTTCCTGCTCCCCTGCCACTTTTCTTTGGAGTGCAGTAAGTCTCTAAGATGAAAAACAAATGCTACCAAGTTACCCCCTGTGTCACTGACTTTGCCTTTCTTGATTGGTCAATTTAGCCTTCAGCCTTCATATTGGTTAAACATTTTTATCTGAAAATTTAATTTTCTTGTTTTGTATGATTTGGACTCATTTCAAACCGCTACTTATTTCTTAAAAAGATCAACACTGATCAGAGTGTAGAGAGGATTCAAAATCAGCCCAGAATAAAAAACATACTACAAGATATAACAACAAGAAATAGAAAGACCAAGCTGCAAGAAGTGCCTTAATTACTACCCAGTCTTTAATCTATTCCATTATTCTTACGTACCCTCCAATATTTCACAGTAGAAAACCAGGACAAATGTGGCCAAACAACATCAAGAGTGTGGTCAAAACGGCAAAAGTTATTAATTTGGCAGAATCCACAAGCTAAGAGAGGTGGCACAATTTGTTTTTGCCGGAGCCTACTGAGATGGACAAGATTTCAACCTTTTCATCTCATCCCTCCCACAGTGTATAACTAAATGCAAATTACTCTAGTATTTTGAGTTCAGTTTGCAATAACTGAAGCAAGCTGAGGACAAAGAGGGAAAGCAAGGAGGAAGAAGAAAACAGACATTTTAAAAGCAGCTTAAAAAGTAGAATAACAGAGGAGTAATTTGAACTAACCCTGTCAAATTAGGACAGTTGGAGTATAGTCTTACCTACATTTCATGACTGGTTAAAAACCGAGAGACTTAACATTAAAATAATACCAATCCCCTTACTCAAGGTTATAATCTTCATGATTAAAACCTTCATAGTACTTAAAAAATATAACAAAATATTTTTTAAAAGGCAACTAAAACTTATTTTCAGCAAAGCACTAACCTTATGAAAAGCCTTCCTCCAGAAGAAATTAGCTTCAGCCAACAGTCTTCCATTTCTTATATATACCAATGAATGCCAATTACCTAATCTTTAAGTAGCAACACCAGACCTTTGACAGATCTTTTTAAAAAATTGCTCTCAAACAATCCCTTTACACAGACCAACTATTACTTATGAGGAAACCTCTGTCTTCCCACTCTTCAAACTCATCTTCAACAGGGTAATCACATGCAAAAGACGACCAGATGGTTGAACTTTTGATCACTCTGTAGAAGAAGGAATTTCAGCAAGTGACACTTGTATGACAAATTCTACCTGCCAAAATTCCATGCCACACATCCACACAGCCCTATTAAAGATATAGCAGCTCCATGATCTTTGTATCTGGCAACCTATTTTCATTTACATTTTACCTACCACACAGTACCTTTCAAGGTAAGTAAGAAATGTGAATGAATTTCTCAACAGCACCTTAAAAAAAAAAAACAATCTGCAGAAGGACCAGTGTTTCTAGCTAACTGGCATCAAAACCAGCATCAAAAGCTAGGTGTTCTGTTAGTATATCTAATTTTTTTTTCCTGATATGGAGATGTAGTAAGCCCATTTGGGGAAGACCTTATTTGGTTTTGGTGGGGGAGGTTGCACCTGTCTGTGCTCTGAAATTAAACTACACAGCATCAAGCTCCAGGTCAAGAGACCACACCATAATGAGGCACAGGGCTCCATGATTAGAGTCATGTGGACTACATCTAACTCCAGCTAGAGGATTTCAGAGCACACCTGTCTAGTTAAATTCTAGTGAGAAATTATGGGACATACAGCAAGGCCAGATCCTTTTTTTTTAAAAAGGCCCTTACCCACATTCTTCAGAAAAAGGCTTTTTGGATACGCACAATGTGTTAAATGGTTTTATATGAATTCAGACATCCAAGAGGGTCCATGAAATGATGCATTACCCAGATTCTCAATGTGTAATTGCATGTGTCTGTCTTAATTTTTCATTCAGAGGTGGGAAACTGTGGAAGGCTAGGGGGCTGCATTAGTCTCCCAGGAGACCTTGGAGAATGGTACCCCCCCAAAAAAAAGTTTTTGCCCCCAAATGCCATCTAGGGATGGGGGAAATTTGCCATGTTTTTAGCCCCTTTGGGCTATTTTAGCCCTGGAAGTGAGCTAAAAAGGAAGTGAGTAGAAGTCACTTCCTATTTTTTTTAAAAGGCATGGCCTGGGCCTAAAGTGTCCTAGGGAGCCAAAGGTATGGCAAAAATTCCACCCATGCCCCCTAGAGGGCATTTTGGGGCAAAATATTATGACCCCTGGGGGGCACATGTGGGTTGCAGGCCACTTTTTGTCCACGCAATAAGGGCTTATCACATGAGGGAAGGGAAATAGCAGTAAAGCCTGAGAGTAGTGCATCCTGCCTTGACTTATCGCATAATGTTGGCATGCTTCAGCTGTTCTCCTGTTCCAGTCCCATGGGAGACAGTGGTAAATGCGAATCTTTTTTCTAACAGGAAAATCTGTTTAAAAAATGACTCGCCTTTACCACTGTCTCCCATGGGACTGGAATGGGAGAACAGCTGGAGCATGGAGACATCATGCGATAAGACAAGGCAGGATGTGTTATTCTTGAGCTTTACTGTTGCTTCCTTTCCCTCATGTGATAAGGCCCCTAATGTCTTCCTTGTATCTCTGCTTGTAGGCTCTTCAAAGTTACACATGTTTATTGATTCATCTTTTTTTGATCAAATATTCAGCTTTTCCACATTATTAGTTCATGATCACAAAATATGTTTGCCTCTGTTTCCTGTATATATTTGGTAATAATCAAATTGTCTAGGCCTCTGTACATGCGTTATGTCTGTAGTGTTTGGCTGTTCATTCCATGTAAGCTTGTTTGTGAATAAGTCCATTCCATACCACATATACAACTCTGACTGAGATCCTCCATTGTCTCAGCATAGCATCAGTATCTGCTGGCAGAGTTATGCTGAGATAGCACTACACCATCCCTATACTGAATACCACCATAGCACAATGCATGCAAAACAGTGACTGTAACATGGCTGCCATGTCACTGAACAATGCAGAGGCAGTACACAATGCTCAATGAACACTGACACACTGCTTAATGCACACTGTTGCACGATTCTGTATCTTCATTGGTCCCAGAAGTGCAACCCTATTCCCTTTACCATCAGTTGGATCATCAGTTGGATATATCCATTCCATATTGTCCCGCAAAGTCACTTCACATGCATAGCACAACCTATGCCTGGGTATGTCACAAACAGGATTCTGGGCAGCGAGTGGTGGCAGCATATTTTGTTACAGATTGCATTACTGTTGACATCCATTACATAGTTTTTTTAAAAATTCAGATTGCCTTTCCACATTGGTAGTGACTGTTATATGTATAGAAAACTCTAATATACAGTGGGAGTCTAATAATTAAGTTGAATAATTTAATTTTTAATAACATCATACTAACTTACTTTGCAGACTCATACCCTTCCTTTCAACAAGCTCCCTCAAAGATTATCAATGAAGAGAAAAGAAAGCAAAAGGGTTTGTTGCTACTATATCAAAATACTATATAATTGAACTCAGCCAGAAATAATACCCTTTCACTGCTGATTAATAGCAGGTTTCAGTGGAAACTGATTTAAGATACTCTAAGACATAAACCTAATTGTCACCATACACTATGGATTTATAGCTTTGTATAAATATTTTGGAGGAGAATTATATCGATGTAATGTAGATGTAGTTGCTTAATAGACAGGGGGGGAAGAACCATTTTAATGAAGTCTACAGAATTATCCACATATTATGTGGGGAGGGGAGGAATCAAATTCCAAGTCTTCTATGAGAAGAGCCGAGTCACTGTGACCATATACTCTATGTGTGTTAATAAATTATTAGAACAAGCATATAGTCATATAGAGAAAACTCAAAAAGCAGTCTAAATGGACTGACAAATTTTTTAAAAGCTTTTGATGTACTTGCAAATGATAATGTAAATAAAAAAGTGAAAAAAATGTTATAAATATCAAGGTTTGGCAATATGATAAGTTGTACACGAGAAATAATCAGTAACATGGTACAAACTCCAAAATAGCAAAAATGCATAGTTTGGTTTCTCAATCAGTCCTTTCTGCTGAGTTCAAGAAAGAGAACTACAAATCTTTCTCAGAGTTTGAAAAATAATTTTTTAAGCAATGGAGTGACATACTGAGGACATCCATAATGGAGCAGTCATAGGATGATGCTCTCTGGAACACAGAGTATGATCCTACCATTGCCCAGTCAAGCATAGAGGGCTTTTTAAAAAAAAAAAAATTTTTTTTTAGGTACCGGTATTTATACCCCGCCCTTCAGCCACAATGGCTATCAGAGCGGCTTACAATTTGTTTTAAGCAATAGCAATTTACACATCTACACTGCATTAAGCAGTTTCCAATGTGTGTTAGCTAATTGTCCCCACAAGCTGGGTACTTATTTTACCAACCTACGAAAGGATGGAAGGCTGAGTGAACTTTGGAGCCCTCTGGAATTGAACTTGCAACGTGGTGACTTGCAGTACTGGCATTTATTTATTTATTTATTTGTTTAGTTATTTTTATTTAGTTATTTATACCCCACTCTTCAGCCACAAGGCTATCAGAATGGCCACCTGCCCTCTTGACCTTTGCCCTTCATGGCTGGCCATCCAGGGGGGTGATGCCTTGAGGATGTTCCTCAGGGACATCATCAATGCATCCCTTAGGGAAGGTTACTTCCATCTTGCTTGAAGGAAGCGGCAGTTAGACCGCTCCTAAAAAGACCTTTCCTTGACCCTCTGGATATGAAGAACTACAGGCCAGTCTCCTTATTACCTTTTTTGAGCAAGGTGATCGAGAGGGCGGTTGCTCTCCAACTCCAAGCTGTCTTGGAAGAAACTGATTATCTAGATCCCTTTCAAACTGGCTTTAGGACGGGATTTGGAGTTGAGACAGCCATAGTTGCCTTAGCTGACGACCTCCTCCTGAACGTCAACAAAGGTAATGTGACCCTGTTGGTGTTACAGGATCTCTCAGTGGCTTTTGATACAATAGCTCACAACATCCTCTTGGATCACCTGAGAAGGTTAGGAATCGGAGGCACTGCACTGAAGTGGTTCCATTCCTTCCTCTCGGGTAGATTCCAGAGTGTGATGCTCAGGGACAGTTCTCTGAAAGGAAAGAACTTAATTGTGGTGTCCCACAAGGCGCCATCCTGTCCCCGATGCTATTTAACATATATATGAAGCCGCTGGGAGAGATCATCTGGAGGCATGGGGTGGGGTGCTATCAGTATGCTGATGACACCCAGATATATTTCTCCATGACTCGGTCTTCGGCTCTGACTTCAGATGGTGTCTCTTCTCTCAATGATTGTCTTAGGGCAGCAATGGACTGGATGAGGAAAAACAAATTGAAGCTGAATCCAGACAAAACAGAGGTTCTCACGGTAGCAGCCCCGACCCCAGGTACTAGGATACAACCTCCAGTCCTGGATGGAGTCACACTCTCCTCCAGGGACTGTGTGCACAGTTTGGGGGTACTCCTGAACTCGTCGCTCTGGATGACAAATCAAGTAAATGCGACTGTCAGGAGTACCTGTTATCAGCTTCCGCTGATTCACCAGCTGCACTCTTTCCTGGAAATCAGGGACCTTGAGACCGTGGTACATGCTCTGGTAACTTCCCGTCATGATTTCTGTGATGCACTCTACATGGGGCTACCCTCGTGCTTGGTCCGGAAACTTCAGCTAGTACAGAATATGGCAGCCAGACTGGTCTCATGTACATCTAGAAGAGACCATATAACACTGATCTTAAGATCACTTCACTGGCTGCCCATTAGTTTCCAGGCCCAGTACAAGATGTTGGTTATCATCTTTAAAGCCCTAAATGGCTTGGGTCCAACCTATCTTTGGGACAGCCTCCTTCCATATAATCCTCCCTGTGCACTCAGGTCCTCTGGGAGGAATCTGCTGCAACCTTTAAAAACTAGGCTCTTGTCGACCTCCCAGAGGACCTTTTGCTCCCAGATTATGGAATGGCCTGCTGGATGAGATCCTTCACATTACCACCTTAAATAACTTTTAAAAAGCTCTTAAGACGGATCTCTTCTGGCAGGCCTTTCCTGAATAGATACCTGGCCATCAGAGAGAAAAAATTCTTATTAGTTCAATCCCATCCAGCTTTTTATTGTGTTGTTTTTAGTATTTTTAGTATTTATTAAATATGTTTTAAATGTGTAATTATTTAATTGTATTTTAAGGGGTTGGTGGGATGGAGGGGTTTGTATGTATATTTTAATGCTGTAAGCCGCCCCGATTGTATTTTGTAGAGGGGTGGGATACAAATACATTTTATTATTATTGTTGTTGTTATTATTATTATTATTATTATTATCTTCTTAACTGGAGTCAAGAGCTAACTTTTTTGTACCAGGTATACTGGTTACCTCTGTGCTTTTAGGTCAATTTGAGAGTCTGGAGGTAACTGTCCCATATGCTTGCATTTTCCAGTTAAGAACATTCAGTTGGCTCTGCTGTCTATATCATCAATGAAACTTCTTTAGACAGCAGCGGTCAGGAGTCATGTTTTTCTGTTAAAAGCCCCAGGGGTACAGTGGATCCAGAGCTCAAAGTGTCAAAGCCCTGGGACCTTTTTTATTAGAAGGGATTATGGCATCACCTGCCACCCTCCCAAACCCTCTAACATTTCACAGATAAAAACAGGGACACAAATTGTAAAGCAACATGAGAATGTGATCAAAATGGCAAAAAATATACAGAGGAAGAACATGCAAGCTAAGAGCAGCTGGAGCAGCTGGCTTTTGCTTGAGCCTATAGGGAAGGGCAAAACTCCACTCCACCTCTCCTCTTTGCTAAGTTTATTGACTCTGAACTCAGTTTTCAGCAACTGAAGTAAGCAATTGTCCTCATAAAGGAAGCAAGTGAGAGCAGGGGAGAAAAAGTGGGACATTTTAAAAGCAGCTGAAAAAGTAAGACATCAGAAAATTAATTGGGATTGTCAAATTGGAACAGCTGGAAGGTATGCTCTCTGCCCCCTCCCCCATTTCCTCCAAATTTAGCTGTCATAATCTTTAGATGTGAAATTGATTTTTCCAGATGCAATTTATTCTTCTGAACTATCTCTCTTGGAATCCAACCTATTTGAGGATGGCTAGGTCTTGAGTTGGCAAGACCTATTAGCTTTACAATAGACTTGCTCTTGGTTCAGATAAAAAGTTCTAGTTTTTTTTTTAAAAAATCAACACTGCATTTTTGTCTCTCAATGGAAGTGATGTTATAGAAAGTATAATTTGCCCAAGAGATTTGCCCAAGAGATTGAAATCTCAAGTTGCTAGAGCTCAATGAATAGGGGCTTTCAAGTATTCTTTCCTCCCATTGCTGAAAAGAACTTAGTATTCTCACAGCCATTAACAGCATAATGGAGAAATGATCAATTAAATGCTCATGAACACATTAATCTTGTTACAAGACTGAACTCCCTATCTGTTTGAGTCCATGATTTTCCCCCCCAAAAAGCATGTTTTCAGTAAATTTTGTCTCAATTAAAAAAAAAAAAAGAAATGCTAGGTAGCTTTGGAGTATCTGTTTGGTCATTCCTTTCTCTATAGCTGCACAGAGAAAAAGGAAGGGGAAACATATAGAATTGGAATTTTAAGTCCACATTTAAATAGAGAAAGTTATTCCAGAAGAATAGTCCAAAAAAAAAACTTTCTCCCTATTAGAATGTTCAAGTGCAGGGAAATTTGTTGACTGAGGATATGGTCGAAAAGAGGAATATTCAAGGACCATGAGGGCTTGAATATTTCATGGACTTCTTCAGTGTCTGAATGCATCCTGAAGCATTTGAGGAGCATATGGCTGGAATCCTGTTGATTAGTCCTAACTAGAGGAGACTCATTTAGTCAAATGTTGAACAGTGAGTCAGCACATAAGTAGATCCAATTGGTTCAGTGGCACTACTTGAGTCAGGACTAACAACAGGATTTAGGCCTATGTCTCCTAGAGCCCATGTTCTAGAGAGGGTATGTGCCTTCCAATCAAAGATCTGTCTTTATAATACATCTCTTTGTTGGTTCACATGTTTCTCACTAAATTTAACTAGAAACCTCCATTTTGAAATCCTCTGGCTGATATCTTCAGCTATGGAGCACCTGTCTCCAATCATGTAGCCCTGGGATCTAAGAGGAAATTATCAGACATGGCAAAAAGTCCAAGAACAGCATGTGAGGACAATGTTACTGTCCCATGAATGGGTCCTGGTTTCAAATGACGTCATCATTGTCACGTGATGCTTCTGCACTGCAGCTGTGAGTAAGGCATCACTTTTCATTGACGGGGCCTCCGTCAGTTGAAAACGATGTCTTGTTCATGGCTGCAGCACAGAAGCAACACATGAGGATGACGACAACGTCTGAAACAGGGACCTGTTTATAGAACAAATAACATTGTCCTTGCGTGCTGCTCTTGTACTTTTTGGCAACGTCTGATAATCTCCTCTTTTCCTTTTAGTGGTAAGATCACCTGACTTGGAGTTTTATGTGATCTAGTTCGAGAGCACAGAGAGAATTCCACCAACCCACAAAAAAATAAAAGATCTTCCCTTCATGACATTAAATGCATGTTTCTGGACCTACACATTGGGCAGGGGTGAGAATTAAAGGAGGTACATAGGACCAATACCTCAAAAACCACAGAGACCATTTCAAACAGTACCATATATTTTTGGCCAATGCATTCTGGAGATACTTCAGAAGCCACACTTAAAATAAATATGAAAACTGGCGAAGACATTATTTAAGACAGTCAGCCCATAATCTATATTTATATTCTCTTTCACTTTCATGAAACACAGACATGTTTATCATTTGAATACAGTCAGACTAGACACATTCACACACAAAGGCATAAAATAGGGTTAAAACTTTAATTATAGATTTTTAAAGTTTTAAACAATTGAATGGTTTAGATCATTAAAAACCCCTAGACACATCAAACCCTTATCATACAAATCCTAAGTTAATGAGAAGATTCTTTTAAAAGAACTGTCAAAGACAGAATACTACCTTTTTTTCTGATATTGGGGAATAACAATTAGCTAATGATTAAATGAGAGCCAGCATGGTATAGTGGTTTGAGCATTGGACTATGACTCAGGAGAACAAGGTTCAAATCCCTGCTCACCCATGGAAACCCACTGGATGACCTTGGGCAAGTCACACACTCTCAGTCTCAGAGGAAGGCAAAGGTAAACCCACTCTGAATAAATCTTGCCAAGAAAAGCCCATGATAGGTTCGGTTTGCCTTGGGGTCATCATAAGTCAGAAACAACTGAAAGGCACACAACAACAGCATATGATTAAATAAAAACACTGATCCTTTTGCAGGTTTTTTTAAAAATATATTATTGGAGGAATTCCTTTGCCTTGTAACATTATGTGGCAGGTGAATGCAAGTGAAAGATAGAGTGCCTGATACAAAAGAGTCCAAGGCTTATGACCCTTCAACACCTTTGTGGAACAGGTAATTTTAGCAAAGTGTACTTTGCCATCCATGTTTCCCTTGATGAAGTTTCCTTTTCAACACAGTGATCAAAGGTTCAGCAATCTGTTCTTCTTTTCCATGAGACCATCCTGATGAAGAAGAGGTTTGAAGCATAGCAAAATGAATTCCTTAAAGGTTTATTTCTTCAGAGGTTTCCTCATAAGTAATCGTAGGTGTGTGTAGAGGGATTACTTGTGAGAATTTAAACAGAAAACCTGTCAAAGGCCTGGTGTTGCTTTTTAACAATTAGCTAATTAGCTTTCATTGTTTTATGTATAAGAAAGGGAGAATTTGGCTGAAGCTCATTTCTCTCAGGGGAAGGCTTTTCAAAAGGTGAGTACTTTCACTGAGAAATGTTTTCCTGTTTTCAAACATTTTGTTGCATGTACTGTTAAGTTTTATTTTTTAGTATTACTATGGTTTGGATCCTAAGTGAGGGTGTTAGTAATATTAAAATGTTACCTATTGGCTTTTTAAGCATATTGTAAAATGAAGAAAAGAACAGTAGGGATTGAAGATGGTATGCATATAATATCTTTGTAATTGTTTCTTTTCTTTGTAGCTTGTCCTTGAAAAGGGAGGCATCCCTCATGGAAACAAGGTACATTTTGAAGCTTGCATTTTCTTGTTTTTGTTATATCTTGCAGTAGGCTTTTGATATCTAGGGTGATGGCTCAGTAGGTAGCCAAGCTCTCTTCCTCACCCTGTCTTTTACCTCACAGCAGTGCTCTGAAAATGTCTTGTAAAGAGTTACTAATCCTTCTTCATAGCCTAAGACTCCATGATACAAGGGTGCATGTCTTCATGAGTTTAGGCTAAAAAATACATGGGACATGACTTGTGATTCATTTGTCTTCAAGTATTTACATTCCATTCAACTACTGTTTATTAGAATAGGTGTTAAAATAATTTTTGAGTTGTGTATTGAACCATTAAACCAAGTTGCATTTCGTTATTTGTTTTGGGAATAGGAAACTCATAGTTTGATTAAACCATCTCTTCTGGTGATTCTTATTGCTAGTTTTATTTTTTTTTTAATCTTCTCACTCACATCCTTTTTAAGAAACTCCAGCACTGATATAAAGTAACACTTTAGACATTTTTATTCTAGCTGCACTGTGTTTCTTCACCAAGCACGCTCTCTGTGACCAACTCAATGTTGGTCTTATGAGGAAATGCCCAGTGCTTTGAAATGGGTTTGAACCATTTAAGGACATTATATTTTCTGGTAAACATGTTGAACTAATAGAAAGGTGGTTGGCTGAGGTAACTAATACAGAAAGGAATAGGGAATGATACTTGGAATGACTTCTAGTGCTGTTTTTCTTAAAAAAAATAATCTGAGTCTTTTAACACTTTTGTTGAATTTTTGACTTGAATCTGAAGCTTAAAGTCAAAATTGTATTTTGGAGATTTTAATGGTGGTTTTTTCCCCCATTTTGTCTTTAAAAACTGATGTGTTTACATTTAGAATCAAGGCTTCTCACAAGCAAGTAGAATGTTCAAACTTTGTGTGGATATAAATCAAGGCTTTCTCATAATTAAAGCAACAATATTCCATTAGAGACCCTGCATGGTGTAGTGGTTTGGGCATTGGTCTAGGACTCTAGAGACCAGGGTTCAAATCCCTGCTCAGCCATGGCAACGCACTGGGTGACCTTGGGCAAGTCACACTCTCTCAGCCTCAAAGGAAGGCAATGGCAAGCCACCTCTAGACAAACCTTGTCAAGAGAACCCCGTGATAGAGTCACCATAAGTCAGAAATGACTTGAAGGCACTCAACAAGAACCATTCATTAACTAACACATCACTAGGTGTTATAGGCTAAAAACAAGGTTGCAGAAATATTGTCTTCCAGACTTTGTTGAAATGTACATCCCAGCATTCCTTAACACTGGAGAGGCTGTCTGGTGCTGAAGGGAAGGACTGTCCTTTGCCCACCCCTTGCATAAGGGATGTCACATCTGAAAGCTCCTCCACACTTCTTTTTTCTAAAATTGCCATTTGCAAGAGAGACTAGCACCACAAAGGACAATTTTAACTAGTACGTCTGATGCAATATCATTTCTTGCAGAGTTATTTTTATGCGAAGGTGGTATTCCTTGCTTGCTTCAAATGTTCTAGTCTACTTTATTACTTTGGTGTTCTGCCACCTAATTCTACTGCATAGTCTTAGAACTCAAGATTCTGAATAGGGGACTGCATGATACATAATGGGGAAGCCACTGTATGCAACCTTGGGATTTAATTTGCCGTTGGTACCATGTGAAAGTGATTAGATTCCCTTCCTTGCTTCTAGGATGGACTACAGAATTTCTACTGTTGGAATCCTCCTTCTATTAGGACATCTGCTACCAACAGTGAAGGGTGAGACCATCCAAGGTTCAGAAGGTGTTACTCTTGATGAAGATCTTGGTAAAAGGCTGGTCAATGATAAAGAACTGGCCCAACACTGGTTGCGAATGATGAACTCCAAAGTCAGTGATGCAACACTTTCACCTTCTGAAGAGGCACCCGAGTCAAGGCCAGATACACTGGAATCAAGCCCAGACACACTGTATATCACAGAGGGAAAGTTCCTAAATCAAGGCTGGTGTAAAACACAAGAACTCAGGCAAACTATCCACGAGGAAGGCTGCAAAAGCTACACCTTCATCAACAGATTCTGTTATGGCCAGTGCAATTCCTTCTACATTCCATGGCACATCAATGATGAGAGAGGTGTCTTTCAGTCCTGTTCCTTCTGCAAACCAAAGAAATTCATTACCACCACAGTGACACTCAACTGCCCAGATCTTTTGCCCCCAAGGAAGAGAAAGAAGATCAGGCAAGTTGAGGAATGTCGTTGTATAACCATCGATGTGGAATAAAAAGATGGCTGCATATTCAACTTGGCATCTGCTTAATTGCTTCCTTGAATACTGGTTGCTCACAGTACTTATGTCTAAATAAGAATAGAGCAAAACATGTACATTCTCTTTGCATTGGTGTGAAATAAGGAAAGCACAATTATGGAAACCCATAGGTGGAGGTACATTACCACTTCTGCATACTTGTGTATATCTCTATTTCTAGACCATGTATCTCACCTGCTCACCTATATGCTGGGCTTCTGCCTTGTGATTCCCATATTCCACCAGGATGGATGTTGACTTTCGTGATGATCAATATATGTTACATGGGGGCACTTATGTGTTTTGGAGTGGAATTTGATTCCTAAAGAAGGTGATAGAAGGGATGCTCTAGGAGAATGTTGTTGTAACACCCTGTGTAAATAGTATTTAATAAGAATAATAAATGGCTCAATTGTGATTTTAAAGATGCTTAAATGAGATCAACTTTATTGGGTAGAGATTGATTATCTAGAGGTAAAGGGGGTGGAGGAGCTTTTACAAATAGGTAACAAGGCAAAGGGTTAGGTGGATGAGTAGGAATACAAAGCAAAGAAAGGAATAATTGTAATGCAAGATGGCCTGCCACTGATTTGATTGATTCCATACTACAGATTATATACAACAAGTAGTTCTGGTAGCATTTTTCTTAAAGGGAATCTGAGTAGGCATCATCTGAAGTTCACATGCTTATGTTATGAGAAACTCTATCCAGTCTTGTTCAATATACCTAGCAAACGTAAAGGTTGTGGTAAGGAAAGATAGGATACAACTTGGGCTGTAGAGTTTAGCTCCTTGAGAAGTCAAACTTTGCTTCCAATCATCTTTTGACAATGACATCTTTTGACCTGCAGGGTACTATCAGGTCAAAATCCTGGAATCTTGATGAGAAATACTTCCATTGGCCAGGAGCTGGGCTTAAGTGCTTTATATAACATTTCCATATGGCTAGTAGCTATATTCTGAATGGATTTGCTAAAATAAGTTAACTTGGGCATGATTTGGATGTGGACTCAGCTACTTAATTTTCAGTTAGACCCCATTCATGACTAGAACATTACTGCAACATGACAAGAACAGAATCTTAAGCATTCTAGCTGTCAGATTCCCAGTGTCTTGCAGTTTTCCAAGCTCCCTGGCTCTTGTACTGTAGTTTTCCAGGCTTGCTGTTGTCAAGCTTAACATAAGCACAGGTGCTGCCAGATAATTTTCAGGAGAAAACAGCAGTTCTAGCAGTAAGGAAGGAAGGCAGGTACTAGGACAAAGTCAGTTATGGTCTGAGTTTGTACTCCAACTTCACACATTCCAAAATCTGTTAGGGTGGTCAGGTCAATACCACCCTGAGCATTGAGATTTCATGACCAAACTTGACACATAAGGGTGGGCCCTTGTGACATCACAAGGATGACTCTTTCATTCTAGTAGCAACTTGGTGGGTGGGATAGACAATTTTTTTTTATAAGATGCTAATATGTCCAGTTTTTAAAAGACATCAAATGTCCACCACAGTTGACCAGAGCATATCATTCAACTTTTTAGAAATTCACAGATTCTAACAAATAAAAAATACATCTAACAAATATTCTAAAAAAAAAACCCAAAAACCCCAAATAAAAAATATAAAAAAATTGAAATCATGAACCAGCTTAAATAAGGCATGATTCCCTTATCTGCTTAGGGGGCATTTAATCTAGTAATTCCGTACCCTCCAACTATCTGATAAAAGACAGTCTCAATTCATCCTGTCATCCCACTTTCTCAGGTGCTTTTAAAATGTCCCATTTTCTCTCTTATTCTCCTACTTCCCCCCTTTGTCCTAAGCTTACTTCAGTTGCTGCAAATAGAGGTCAAAGTTAACTAACTCAGCAGAGGGAAAAGAGGGTGGATTCTTGCCTGTTCCTGCTGACTCTGGCAAAAGCAAACTGCTGCAGTCTCTCCTACCTTGTGTGTCCTTGATAATAACTTTGCTGTCTTGACCACACTCTGATGTTGCTTGGGTACACATATTCTAGTTTTCATCTGTGTAATGTTGGAGGGTATGCATATGGCAAGAAAGGTTTTTGTGTCCTCAACCCAGTTACCAGAAGTCCACCACAGGAAGAAGGAAACATAATCTTTTGGAGTCCAAATAGAACACTCAGGTGTAAAGACTTATGCCCTTGAAGGCTGCAATTCTAAACATGTTGAGGAGTAAGCCCTAAGCCCTATTGTATTCGATACAGGACTGATATCTGAGTAGATACAGTATGGTTAGTATTAGGCTGCCAGGAAAGCGTAACTAGTGATATTTCAGAAAGTTATCTGTAGCCCACTGAAGCATATGTGGGCTTCTGTTGCCAACAGTTTCTGTTCAAAGAAATACAACCCCAGTTCTTTTAAAAAGATGCCTAGTTTCAGATGGATATCTTTACTGTGACAGTAGATTATCAGACATTTATGACATTGAAAAGTGACTGCAAAAGGGCCTCCCTATCACACAACATTGTGCCCCAGTGTTCTGCAAGAGTTTTCTACTGTCAAGAGGGTATTTTTTTTTATTAGCAGGCATAAACTGCCACTTGATCTCCCATGACATTTTTGTAGTGCTAGTGTGCGAAACCATGCCCCATTCTGCTGGTGTGATTCCAATGTCAATGGGTGGTCTTCTGGGTGTCAATGGGAAAACTAGATACACTATGCTCTTTTTATGAACCTCCCCATCTTGCTTGCAAGTTTCCAAGTGTGTTTCAGTGCTTATGTGTTCATTTTGTAATTCAGGTGTTTTTGGACTTTTAAGCACACTTGCATCTTCTTCAAGAACCACTGAAATCTCACCTGTGGAAAAATGTGGAAGTAAGCAGTGTAAGCAGTCATATTGCTGGAATTCAGGAGCATCTATGTCTCGTGATTACAGCAGCATGTGAAAAGAAGTTATTAGGCCAGGATACTTACCCTGTAAAATATAGCACCAAAAGAATGTTTTTAGACACTTGTCTGATAATCTCCTGTACCCCGCTTTTAATAATGTAATTGTCACTCTTCATACTTTTGCATTTAATATCCCTGTCTACATTATCTGCATTTATATAGACTTAGCATACAAAGCAGCAGTTTATGCATCTGATGTGGGCCTGGATTCTATTACTAGTGCTAACTAGAACTAATGTGATTTATAATTCAACAGCAGATTCAATGGGTCTGCTTCAATAATGACTAAACAACAGGATTCAGACTGAAATGTAGTGTAGTTACCTAAACCTCTGTGATAAGAAAAGCAGTTCTTTAAGTCTTTTCAAGCACCATCCCCACTCACATAATGCAATAGACAATTCTGCCAGGTAGATCAGGTCAGAGTGCGAAAGGTCACCACCAACCACATGTGTAGGGTTCTGCCAGCCTTCTGAGGTAGGTCAAGCTGAGACATAGACCACCATGAAAGGTGCTGGGCTGTAACTCTTATATTGACTATGTAGGATGATGGGAGCTTTAGTTCAAAAAGTAATTCTGAGCACCTAGCAGGGTGGGGATTTTTGTAAAAAAAAGTTGACTTTTCCTCAAGAATCAAATCACTGCAAAATCTCAGTTCAGATAGCTAGCCAACCAACCCCCCTGGTCTTATAAGTAGGGATTTCTCAACCCTGCAAAGTAGGCCAAGCTGAGAAAAAGATTGCAATGGGCTTTAGAGTCTGACACAGTGACATTTCCAATTTCTGGGAGCATGTACGGTAACAGTTTTTAACCCAGAAAGCTAAAGGAAAAATGTACTTTTAGTACAAGAACCACATCATGATGAGTGCTGCAGTCCAAATTAGCATCTTTTCCAAGCCCTGAGGACATAGAAAAGTTTTGAAAGTATAGCAGCCTCTCTGTACAAGAAGCAAGTCATGTGCAGTAACAATATAATAATACCAATGTGCATCATATATTTTGGGGAAGAGCGAAATATTATTTATTCATACAAGAGGCAGTGTGGTGTAGTGGTTTGAGTGTTGGACTATGACCCTGGAAACCAGGAGTCAGGTCCCCACTCAGACATGAAAATCATAGAATCATAGAATTTAGAGTTGGAAGAGACCACGAGGGCCATCCAGTCCAACCCCCTGCCATAAAGGAATACACAATCAAAGCATCCCTGACAGATGGCCATCCAGCCTCTGTTTAATGACCTCCAAGGAAGGAGACCCCACCATGCTCCGAGGGAGTGTGTTCCACTGCCGAACAGCTCTTACTGACAAAATGTTGAGGTGGAATCTCTGTTCCTGGAGCTTGCATCCATTTTTCTGTGTTCTAGTCTCTGGAGCAGCAGAAAACAAGCTTCCTCCATCCTCAATGTCTCTCTCTCTCTCTCTCTCTCGCTTTTCTTCGCAAACGAAAATTCAGGAAGGACTCATCCCGTGCTTACTGCAAGCGCGCTGATGACTAAATAGGCCAATCTGAGATAAACAAGTCCAGTTGCAGAAAGCACAGCAGAAGGTCTCCTTGGGTGATGTTTCCGGGTTGTGATTCTTTCTGCATTGTCGTTTCTCTTCAAGACTTGTTTGGCGTGAGTTCTCAAATAAGGCTGCAGCATTGTGGAATAGTGCGTCTCCATGCCTCCTGATGTGAGACCAGGGCAGACCATTGTTGGTGATCCATTTGGCCAAGCCTGAGATGTTGTTTCAGGGAGTCCTTGTATCGCTTTTTTGGAGCTCCCCTCTTATGCTGACCCGTGGGGAGTTCACCTCAGAGTACTATTTTGGGGAGGTGATGGTCCTCCATCCTAGAAATGTGCCCTGCCCAGCGCAGCTGTGTTCTCAATGTCATGGCCTTAATGCTGGTGATCCCTACTTGCTCAAGGACAGCAACATTCGTCACATAGTCAGTCCAGTGTATATTTAGGATTGTGCGTAAACAGCGCTAATGAAAGCATTCAAGGAGTCGTAAGTGGTGGTGATAGGTGACCCATGTTTCAGATCCATAAAGGAGAATAGACAGTACAATGGCTCTATGCACACTGATTTTTGTGCTTCGCCTCAGGTGTTTATTACTCCAGACTCTTTTGTGAAGTCTTCCAAATGCGCTATATGCCTTTGCTAATCTGTGATCGATCTCTGTCAATCTTGGCATCTGAGGAGATGATGCTTCCCAGGTAGGTGAACTGCTGAACAATGTGACACCCCTTCAAATACTTAAACAGGGCTATCATATTGCCCTTAACCGTCTTTTTTCCACGCTAAACATACCCAGCTCCCTAAGTCTTTCCTCATAAGGCATGGTTTCCAGACCTTTCACCATTTTAGTCGCACTTCTCTGGACACACTCCAGTTTGTCAATATCCTTTTTTGAATTGCGGTGACCAGAACTGGACACAGTATTCTAGGGGAGACCTGACCAAGGCAGAATAGAGTGGCACTATTACTTCCCTTGATCTAGACACTATACTTCTATTGATACTTCTAATGCGATCCCAAAATCGGATTGCACTGAGTGATATTGAGCAAGTCACATACTCTCAGCCTCAAAGGAAGGCAAAGCTGCCTCCTGAACAAATCTTGCGAAGAAAACCCTGTGAGAAATTTGCCTTAGGGTTGTCATAAGTCAGAAATGACTTGGAGGCACACAACAACAAGGAATGGAAATGAAACAAATAGTGTAATCCTATTCTATGCATGTCTACTCAAATGCAAGCCCTATATACTTAACAGCTTTAAAATGCTGAGAACCTAACATGTCCCAATCATTATTTCATGAGGGATAGGGAATGATGGATTGGGAGGGGGTAAGGAAGAAGATGAATGGAGCCAGGTTAGTGGGATTGAAGGGGAAGGAAGGGGAAAGCAAATGTAATCAGAGGACTGGGAAGAGAGAAGATAGGTGGTTCTGAGAAACCCCTTAATTTCCAAAGGCTTCAGGCAAAGCCCAAAGGTCTGTGGATAATATTGCCTAATAGAAATCCTTTAAAAGGAAAAATAGCAAATACAGTACCTTAATTTCAGTTTGTTTAGAACAGGATATATAGTCTGTTCATCCTCTCTATATGAGTTTGCCAAAAGTGACCAACAAAGCTTAAATATTTTAAGTACCAATACAAATATTAAAAATGCAATAATGGTAAAAAATGAAAACAACAATGACAGCCAATAACCACATTCTCCTCATTAGCAGCAAGAAAATAAAAAGTTTGCTGGAAAAGGAAAGGTGATGATACGTGTCTCCCCACCTCCAAACAGACCTTGCAAAACTTACTCTTTTGGACTATAACTTCCAGATTCTTCCAGTCAGTATGACCATTTATCCATTGCCAAAAAAGACATCAGCCAACAAAGAAGATAAGGGAATATGAGTTTATATGAAATATGTATATATGAAATATGCAATTATGTAACTTGCCACAGGTCAGCGTAAGAGGGGCGCTCCAAAAAAACAATACAAGGACTCCCTGAAACAACATCTCAGGCTCAGCCAAATTGATCACCAACAATGGTCCGCCCTGGCCTCACATTGGGAGGCATGGAGACGCACTATCCACAATGCTGCAGCCTTATTTGAGAATTCGTGCCAAACAAGTCTTGTAGAGAAACGACAGTGCAGAAAGAATCACAACCCAGAAACATCACCCAAGGAGACCTTCTGCTGTGTTTTCTGCAACCAGACTTGTTTATCTCGGATTGGCCTTTTTAGTCATCAGCGCGCTTGCAGAAAGCGCGGGATGAGTCCTTCCTGAATCTTCATTTGCGGAAAAAAGCCAGAGAGAGAAAGAGAGAGAGAGAGAGAATGTATATATACAATTATTGAAATCGTTACCGTCATTTAAACAGAAAATGCACAGCTCTCACTATAGTGAGGAAACTAACTTGTACATTGTTCATTTGATAGGGTCTCCCCCTTATGTTTCTTCCTTTTAAACTGGATTTTGAATGGGCAGTTCTTCAAACAGAGTATGTCTTTACACAGAGGACTGTCCTCTGTAAAGTAGGATACATGGCTATCTTAGAGAGCAGAACATGCACTGCTCAGTGAACATTGCAAAATAAGATGTCTTATAATGAGCTTTTCTTGATTGATGTTTCACTTTATGTTTACTTCTTCCTACAGTCCTGGTTCCTGCTATCATGGTGATATTTGCATACCTTCAATGGATGTGCAAATCTCACTGTGAGGCTACATCCATCCATCTCAGCTAAAGTGCTGAGGTTCAAGGAGGATGTCAGAACGCCTTCCAGTAAGATGCAAATTCATTTGCTCTTTATCTCCTCCATGGATTATTACTTGTGCCAGTATTTCTAAAACTAGGACATAATCTGAATCATAGAGATTGCATCCTAAGAGACAGGAATCTAAGAGGAAAAAAACACAAGATATTGTTGCTTAATTAGTTCAGAATATCAGTACAAAAGCAGTCTGGAAAGATGGGCAATTAGGGAGCTTTGTATTAATAACAGGCAATCATCTGTGCCAAACAAAAGTTTCAGAATAATTAATTAGTATTATTTTTTTAAAAATCCCTGATAAAATAGTCTTGTAGCCTTTTAAAGTGAACCTGTTTAGAAAATGAGTCATCCATTATTCATACCACTTGTTTTTGTTTGGTAAAACAAAATCTTCCAAAACATTAGTTATCCCAAAGGGCAATATGCATTGCATGTTAACAAGGGAATTCCCTTTCCAGATGGAATTAAAAAACCTCAGTTCATGATTGATGGCAGTTAAAATGAAAACTGCAATTAACAATTCTGAGCAAAATCTGATTAACTTCAAAATCTTGCACATGTTTGTTCAAAAATCAGACCAATTCTGGATGAGGCCAGATGGTTACTAGTACTACCCCTTTGACACTGTTCAAAAAAGGATGATGCAGAATTGCATATGTTGCTATATTTGTATAGATGGTAATTTGGGTATAGTTAAAAGAACTTAAACAGGAGTATAATCTATATTGCCCATTGACCTGTGTGCCTGCTCATTCTGTTCCCCAGGCTCTCAGTGCTGATAGATTACTTCAAGACCTTCTACTTTCCCATCAAAGGACTTTAGCAGACTAGCCTCTAAAAATGTTCTTTTGCCAGCATAATTAAAGCCATTTTTATGCCAGCAAAAGAACGTCTCCCATCACACTTTCTTTCCCTGCAAAGGCTTCCCCAATAATGAAGAAGAAGTGAACGGAGCTCCATTCATCGCATGGGAAATTCAAAAATAAAACAAAAAATAACACACAAAAAGTTAAAAAAAAAAGCACATACACACACTTAAAAACTTCCACGTAACCTGGGGAGGGTCATAAAAAGTGTGTCACTTACCTGGATGTCACAATCTCACCCAGAAGTGTTCTGGCTGGAGTGGCCATTGATGCTGCATTCGTGTGAGTTAAATGGGGCAAGGTTCCATTTGCCGGCACTAAAGTGCCACAGGGGATCAATTGATGGTTTCAGCCATCAATAAAAAGGTACGGGTTTTGGCCAGGACATAAACGTGAAATGGCGACATCATCTGATATGCGCATCCTTTCGCTTTTATGTGACGTCATTATGACAATGTATTTAGTGCATCTGATAAATTCCTTAGGGTTCTTTAGCTTTAAAATCATCCTGGATAGGGCAGCCCCGGAAAGAGAAGAGGCCTCCAAATAGAGGGCTGTTCTCTATAAGGTAGGACAGTGGTTACCTTAGAAGAGCACGGAGAGGTTTAGCCTTCCCTATTCAGTAGCATGAGGTAAGGATCAGCAGAGAAGGTCCCACACATGCTAGATGAGAGAAAAATAATGAAGGAAGGCCCTCAAGTACTACTGACAGTATAACTGGGTACATATCAAGGTCTCATGCAGCCTTTCCAGAGTTCTCGTTATCCCTAGCTAGCATGGCTAAAGTGAAACCATTTCTACCCCATCTCTAAATCATTATTAGACACAAATTGGAGATACACATGTTTGCCAAATCTCCCTGGATTTGCTTCACTGGAAGGTGCATCTCAGCTTCACATTCAGGCTTTCCAGGTGCAAACTTTCCAAAGGTGCCTATTTTCAAACCTGTTTGAAAACCAATTAGACTACGCTAATGAATCTGTGTATCCTTGGTTAAAATCTACATCTAAATCTAAAATCTACATTACAAAGGAGAGTGAGGTTTGCTGAAAGATCAAGTTTTTTCTCTGAAGGGGAGTCCTCAGAGAGAGGTTTTTCCAGTGACTCCTCTAACAGAGATGATCTCACTGACAGCAATTTTTTAGGCACAGAGGCTTTACTCCACCGTCAAAATCGCAGAGGAGGTTGAGACAATCCAAAGAAGCTTTGAGGAACCAAACAAAAACTTAGTTGTAAATCTATCTTCCTATAGACTTAAATGATGATGAACTCCTAGTACTCAATAAAGGCTTATCTTTTGTCCCTACCCTGACTTACATTTCTTTTCAGAGTAGAGTGGACCTATTTAAACTGATTCGCTAATTGAAGCTCAGATGTTTCTTTTGGGGAAACCACATCCAATTTCCTTAACAAATTTAAATGTCCTTCAAAAAATGTGAACTCCCAGTGAATAACCACAATATCTGTGATGTCCAGTCAGGACTGTTTGAATCTCCCCTGCATTTTCCTTCATTTTAGTTCAGGCCTTAGTATGTCTGAGCATAGGAATGTTTCATTGTATTAGAGTTGTGGGAGGAGCTGAAGAATTCCCCTGCATTTTTCCAGGTCCGGGTTGTCCCTTCCCAGCAAGATCTGTTTAGCTAGAAGCTTTTTAGTTTTTTTGCTCAGTCTTTGCTGTGAGCTTGCAGGGAGCTGTTTTATTGGTGGCAAACAGCCAGAAAGGGCATTTCTTACACCATTTAGCTAAATTAGTTGCCAACAACAAAAAAGTCAAAGGAATCAGGAGCTGAAAGACCCTGCACCAGCTCCATTGAGTGAGGAGATCAAACCAAGGTCAAACCCAGAGAGATGATACCCTGAAGATTGCTGAAACTCAAACTGCAAAGTACCTTTTATTTCAAGCTTTTAGAGCTGGGGAGGAGAAAGCCCTTAACTTTTGTTCTTTAAAATAAACTTCCTCCTTTTTTGAACTTTATATTCAGCATCAAAGCCTTTTTGGGTAAAAGAGTTTGATCTCACCAGGGTACTGGTGTTGCATACCCAAACCTGCCACCACCTTTAGTTGGGTGTGTCTTCACAATATCAGTACTTTTGAAGAGGTGGTACTCCAGGATCTTGAATAATTAGAGCAAAGATTGAGACATCCCTGGTATAATTTGAAATACAAATATTATCAAGCCTTGAGATCCCTAGCATCTAATCAGGACATAGTGATAAAACTGGCTGATAAAGGAGGAGCCATTGTCCTCTTGAATAAAAAGGACTATGTAAAAGAAATTAACAGACAACTTGAATTATAAATGATTAAAAAATGATCTAATTCAGTCCATTCAATTTATCATCAGGGTAATGATACAGGAGGTAGTTACTTTAGGTTTTATAGATTCCAACGGGGTGATTTTCTCAGGCAGACAAATCCAATTTATTTACTTCCAAATATTCATAAACTGGATTTCCCAGCCCCTGGATGCCCAATCACCTTGGGATCCGGCTAACTACTTGATCCCCTATCACTATACCTTGATTCTTTCTTAGCCATGGAAGTTACTAAGGCACCCTTTATATATTAAGGATATAGGTCATTTCATCAGCAAAATTTTA
The DNA here is from genome assembly GCA_030847615.1 of Gambelia wislizenii. Taxonomy (NCBI): domain Eukaryota; kingdom Metazoa; phylum Chordata; class Lepidosauria; order Squamata; family Crotaphytidae; genus Gambelia; species Gambelia wislizenii. The sequence continues at coordinate 36,390,951 of JAUMIR010000004.1, forward strand.
CAGCTTCCTCTTGCCTAATTACACTTGACATGAATTCATTGTTGTCATGATGGAGTTCCATCATGCTTCCATCATTCTGCTAGAGAACTATAACTCCCTTTGTCTGTAAGCAGATTGTCTTGCCAGCATAGTATCAGGCAAGAAAAGGGTTAATGGGAAGGTCTAAAGCACCACCTTTACAGAGCTAATGAGATGACATCATCATGACACCATGTGACTGGACTGACCAATTACAGCTTTAAGCCCGGGAAATCTGATGAAGATTTAACTGCTTTTGTTTGAAACCAGTGTGTGAGATTTGGAGAGATTCTGGAAGGAGATGTGAGAGAAGCAAGATTGCTATGCTGGTAGAGCAAAGCTATTCCATCCCTGGCTTGAGTTCCAGCAGCCTGAATAACATCTCAAGGCAACAAACTGCAAGTATTTAGTAGAGATTAGGGCATGTTTAGTCGCATTAGGGAATTCTTTTTAATTTCTTTACTTTGGTTGAATGTAGCTAAATTAGTAATTGAATGTAACCTGAGTAATGTAATGCTTTGAACTTGAAACTCTGTATTGCTATTACTTTAAGCCTGCCTGCCTGAGGTAGGGGAGAATCCTGCCTCATGTGAGATTGCATGACTACTTCTCTTGAATAAAGTAAACTTATTAATCTTCCTACACTGATGCTTACCACATGCCTTACTCTTGACTATGCTACTGTGAGCCTCCTCTGGGGTTAGGAGGAGGGAGTTAGTTGATTCTATAGTGGCAAGGAGTGCCACTGATTAATATAGACTATGCACAACTTCCCACTGTGTTGTGTGTGAGAAAGGGGGGTCCCAAGGGGAAAGAAACCCCCCAGTGGGGGGTGGTGGCGCTACTGGATGATTTTGGGGTCTGTAGGGAGCATCCTGGAGTGAGGATACTCAGGACTAACCCTACAGGAAGGGCTAACCTGGGGCTCCTGGGAAGTGAACCCAGGTTTAGCCCTTGACAGTTGTACACGTCTATTCCCCACCATAAGGCAAGGGAGGTGGTGGAATGCTATTTGCAAAATAGCAGTAATCATAACCCTCCCACACATTTTCTATTTGATGTATTGGATATAATTTTAGGAAAAAAATATTTTAGGTTTAATACGGATTTTTATTTGCAGATCAAAGGGATTGCCATGGATAGCCCTGCTGCTCCCTCAATTGCAAATTTATATATGGCAAAATTGGAAACCAACATCATTAATAATCCTGAAATAAATCCCTTCAGTAGGTTTGTCTCACAGTATTATAGATACATTGATGATATTTTCATTTTGTTCACGAACTGTTCCAGGGTTGAAGATTTCTTCAGGTGGATAAATTCCATTAGTCCATTTATAAAATTTACCTGTCACACTCATAGAGATAGAATTTCTTTCTTGGATGTCATGGTATAAAAAAATCAGGACAAGTTCAATGTGTGTAACTATAAGAAACCTACAAATAAAAACTCCTTGCTTCACTATTTTAGCTGCCACCCAAAACACCTGAAAAACAATTTACCTTACTCCCAGTTCTTATGCCTAAAAAGGAACTCTTCTGAGCCTCATCAATATCATTTGACAGCAGATAGTTATCAATTGGAATTGCTGGATAGACTTTATGCTTTTAATGTGGGACAAGCAGCTAGGGAAAAGGTGAATGAGAAGGATCAGGGTTGTTTACTTAAAGTTAAGGAAAAACCTAACAATACTAGGATAATTGGAGCCATAGATTTCAATCATGCTTCTCATTTTATAAAGAGAATAATCTATAGGCCTTGGCACCTTGTGAAACAATTACTGGGATGTAAGGAATTCCCCTTAATAGCTTTAAGGAGGACTAGAAATTTAAAGGACATCCTGGTACATTCAGATTTTTATAGTCTCATAACGCGTGAGTTGACAACATTAGGTAATTTTCAATGTGGTCACTGTTCTTGCTGCTTACAATCTCTCAATATTAAAACTTTTATTCACCCCACAACTCAAGAACATATTCCCCTTAAAAATTCCACAAATTGTAATTCATCTAATGTGATTTATGTCATAATGTGTCCATGCAGATTACTTTATATAGGTTTATGCACAAGAGTGGTTTGGATGAGAATTACGGAATATAAGAATCGGATTTGGAATAAACACGCAGAAAGCCCATTAGTGGAACACTTTATGCAATTTAATCACTCTCCTGAATCTTTGAAGTACTTTGTTATAGAGAAGATACATGTGGGTCCGTATAATAAATACAATCTTTCTAAAATCTTGGGACAAAGAGAAACATTCTGGATACATCAGGTTAAAAGCTTAAAGCTATCGGGCTTAAATGAACAAACGGATTTCACTGCTTTTCTGTAAGTTTCTTCATAGTCTTCAGCCATCTACAGGGTGCTATTCACAGGGAGACATCCATAAGTTGATTTAGGAGAAAGGTTAATCTAATTAAGTAAGGAAATTCCTTATAATGAAGTAATGTAGCAACACATGATGGTCATTCAAGTATAAAAGTACATGTCATGCTAGATACAATTAGAGGCTGTATTTATCTTTGGACACTTCATTATTCTGTGAAGGTAAGTGGAGAATATGAATTATTAGTTAATTGTTTAAAAATTATTTAAAATTAATTACAGTTTGTAAAAGTATTTATTACATCTCACACATTTAGTAACAGTACTAAAACTGCAACACTTGGAATTAACAACAGATAATATTAAGAGTTAAGGTTGAAGTAAGCAAACATATCTATTGTAATATGAATATAATTCATGGGGATTTTGATTCTAAAAATTATTTGCATGCATACTCACCATGCCCAGCTTACATGTACCTGGCTGTGCAAGGCTCCCACTGAGGAAGACAACGGGCTGAAACAGCAAACAAGTAAAGTATGCGCCAGAGTTTTGGCCATCTGGGACCAACTCCAGCTTTCTAAACTTCACCACTATTCCAGGACAATAATGGACTTGGCAAGATTTCATAGATTCATTCCATATAGAGTGTCTCACAGGAAATGATTTTATTATTTCACATTCATATGTTCATATTTACCACTTCCCTAAGGCTCAGCTATCCAACATATGAAACAAAAACAATGAAAAATGAATTGGACATAGCTCCCACTTTGGAAGAGACCCTTAAGGCCATACAGCAGTTGAAAAACGGCAAGGCAGCTGGGATTGATGAAATCCCACCTGAAGTTTGGAAACACGGAGGTCATGTACTCCATGATAAATTCCACGAACTCCTTGTGAATTGCTGGGAAAAGGGGGAACTGCCATCAGATCTCCGAGATGCAGTCATCATCACCCTGTACAAGAAAAAAGGAGCAAAATCCGATTGCTCAAACTATGGAGATTTTCAGACCACGTTTTAGAGTGCCTAGGGCGGGAGGAGCTTTCGGGAGAGGGACGGTGATCTTGTGCAGCAGGGGGGCATTTTTGGACGCCGTTGTCCCTCTCCCGAAACCATCCGTGTCACTTCCGTGAAGCTTTGGAAGCCTCAGCGCCATATATTAATCACGGGCAACAGACTTAAGTGCTTACAGACTGTCTGTTTAATGATCTGCTCTAGAATCTTTCCTAGTATTGATGTCAGGCTGACTGGGCAATAATTATTTCGGTCTCCTCCAACCCCCCCCCCTTTTAAAGATGGGAACAACATTTGCCTTCCTCCAATCTGCTGGGACCTCTCCTGTTCTCCAGGAATTCTCAAAGATTATTTACAGTGGTTCTGAGATTACTTCTGCTAGTTCTTTTAATACCCTTGGATGAAGTTCATCTGGCCCTGGAGACTTGAACTCATTTATACCAGGTATTCCTGAGCTACCTCTTTACTAATTCTGTGCTGCATTCCCCCTATTGCATTATCTGCTCCATCTTCCCCAGGTTGAGCACTGTTCCCCCTTTGGGAGAAAACTGAAGCAAAGAAGGTATTAAGTAGTTCTGCCTTTTCTCTGTCCCCTGTTAGCCTTTTGCCATCTTCTCCCTGTAGCGGCCCTACCATTTCCTTGTTCTTTCTTTTGCTATGGACATACCCCCAAAAGCCCCTTTTAGTGTTTTTAACCTCTCTAGCAAGCCTGAGCTCCAGCTGAGCTTTGGCTTTTCTGATTTTCCCCCTACATGAGCTGGCTATTTGTTTGAATTCTTCTTTGGTGATTTCCCCCTTTTTCCATTTCTTGTACATGTCCTTTTTATGTTTTAGCTCTGTTGAGAGTTCTTTCAACATCCATCCTGGTTTCTTTAGACACCTCCCCTTTTTCCTCCTCATTGGAACGGTTTGAAGTTGTGCCTTCAATATCTCACTTTTCAGAAACTCTCATCCTTCATAAACTCCTTTATCTTTTAATATTTCTGACCATGGGATCACCCCCAGTAATTCCCTAAGTTTTCTGAAATCAGCTTTCTTAAAGTCTAGAATGCATGTCTGACTATGCTTGGCTTCCCCTTTCTTCTGTATAACAAACTCAAGGAGAACATGGTCACTCCCCCCACCCCCAGGGATCCCGCCACTTCCACATGATTAACCAGGTCATCCCCATTGGTTAGGATCAGATCTAAAATAGCTGAACAGTGAACATATAACAATGAAGTGACAAAAGGCAATGAAGTGATTAAGCATGTTGGCTGGAGAGACAAACATTGTATGAAAAAAGGTAAGAAGAAGGATGCAATGTTATCATCAAACAGTACTGTACAAAACTAGAAATAGAAGATTGTCCAGGGGCTTTTTTGGGGTGGGAGAGAAGTCTGTGAGAAAAAATAAAACAAGACACACACAAACACCCAAAAAACAACCAAAACTAATGGGTCTTGATTGCCAATTGAAGACTAATCTGTTCCAAAATATTACATTATAACAGGGACAGCTCATAAAATAAATGGAAAAATCAATTTTCTGCCCACTGCCCTGAGGATGGCAGCTAGGATCAGAGATAAGAAGGAAATCTGAAGGAAATGTCCAATAACATTGTCCCTGCTTATAAAGAGGTCCCAGAGCTTCAGCCCTGTAAGCCCTGGCTCCATTACGCTATTGGTGGTTCCCAAATGACTTCTGAGAGATACCTGTTTTCACAAGATGTCTAAAAACTAACAGAGAAAAAGCAAGATTCTTTGGGGATGATGGTCCTTAGTCTCTTAATAATGCCCAGCTTTGTTTGGATTGTGGCTCTTTGCTTCTTTAATTAAAATTATGGTTGTGGCCTAGCCAGAGATAAGCATTTTTAAGCCTCATTGATTTTATGCATATGTTCATCTCCTCTGCTGAAATGATCAAGACTCATATCTGTTTACAGTTAGCTGAACTGTGTCCCATATACTGTATCTATATTTGAAAAGATAGACAATTTGTTAAATCAAAGCAGCTTAATTTTTATGGTGTGCATTTTTGTTAAATTAATTCCTCTGTTAATTTTATTCTAGCAATCCCTTCTCTTCCAAACAGTTAAAAATAATTGCTTCACTTCACATTGAAAACCAAACACACATGCCATGGATATGCCAGTGTATCTGAAACCTAGGATTCTCATTAAATAATCCCTGAACATCTTGTTAAATAAATCCAACTAATTGTTTTGAAGGAGATATTTTTCAAGACATTCATCCAAGCATCACATCTCTTCTGAGACACCTGGCTACAGCAATAACAAAGAGAAACAACCATCATGGAGCTTAGCACCCATTTATGAAAAAAAAAAATCATGCTGAGAATAACTTTTTTTCCCCCCCAAGTAAGCTGTGATCTGATAGAAGGCCAATGTAGAGAAGCACCATTCCAAGTCTTTATTTCAGCCAGGAGGTCTCCAGGGTAACTGACGGATCCTCCCTGTTCTGGCAAGTAAATGAGGTAATAATAGAGATTTCAAGTTTTACTGTTACTTATGGTAGTTTAGCATAGAACAAGAGTGGGCAGCTGTGGAGTATGTCCATTTTCACTCTGTGTATCTGCAATGAGCTGCACTGCCACGTCTTTGGTCAAAAAATCAGCCCAAAATGATAACCACAATTGATTTTATAGAATCATAGAATCATAGAATTGTAGAGTTGGAAGAGACCACGAGGGCCATCCAGTCCAACCCCCTGCCACACAGGAAATCTTGATCAAAGCATCCCCGACAGATGGCAATCCAGCCTCTGTTTAAAGACCTCCAAGGAAGGAGACCCCACCACGCTCCGAGGGACTGTGTTCCACTGCCGAACAGCTCTTACTGTCAAAAAGTTCCTCCTCATGTTGAGGTGGAATCTCTGTTCCTGGAGCTTGCATCCATTGCTCTGTGTTCCAATCTCTGGAGCAGCAGAAAACAAGCCTGCTCCATCTTCAGCGTGACATCCCTTCAAATACTTAAACAGGGCTATCATATCGCCTCTTAACCATCTTTTTTCCAGGCTAAACATACCCAGCTCCCTAAGTCTCTCCTCATAAGGCATGGTTTCCAGACCTTCCACCATTTTAGTTGCCCTTCTCTGGACACACTCCAATTTGTCAATATCCTTCTTGAATTGTGGTGCCCAGAACTGGACACAGTATTGTAGGTGAGGTCTGACCAAGGCAGAATAGAGTGGCACTATACTTCCCTTGATCTAGACACTATACTTCTGTTGATACAGCCCAAAATCACATTGGCCTTTTTAGCTGCCACATCACACTGTTGACTCATGTTCAACTTGTGGTCTACTAGGACTCCAAGATCCCTTTCGCACGTAGTCTCGTTCAGCCAGGTCTCTCCCATCCTATATCTATGCATTTCATTTTTCCACCCTAAGTGCAATACTTTACATTTCTCTGCATTGAATTTCAATTTGTTAGATTTGTGGTGACTTTGAAGATGGTTAAAGGAGGGTGCAGAAGGTTTAAGGACATGTATGTCTTGTGCTAATCTACCACCCCTAAAGCCAACCAGGAGTGGCTGTTGACCTTTTTTGGAAGCTTTCTTACTTGATAAAAGCTGCATGAGGATTTGGGGCTAGCTTTGGAACATGCAAAAAAAAAAAAGGGGGGGGAGTCTCAGTGCTACATACAGCCAGTGGTCCTCCCTTCATCCTTACTTCCTTGGTAGAGAGGAAGTAAGAAAAAGAGAAAAATAACAATAAGCAGGGACTGGACATTACTGATTTTGAGGCAGCTTCTGCATTATGCTCCCAGTTTTAGGAATGCAACCCTTCTGTGCAAAATGGTTTTCATTTTCTGTTGACAGCTAAAGCCAGCAGTTAACTGGCTGAGGATCTCATGTTGTTATTGGCATGTTTTACAGGTTGAATCTATGCAGTCAGCTGTAAAGACACCTAATTGTGCATATGATTATAGTTGTGCCAAGTCAAGTTGATTGTGAGATTTTATCAGTGGCTTGTTCATTTGCGTGTGTATTTTGAGATGCCTGTGCCTCACAATGAAACTTCTAACCACAGTGTTAGCTCCTTTGAGATAGAAAATGTGTGCATTTGTAAGCTAAACATCTCCAAGCCTTGCACTCTTTTCTCACAGAGAACTTGCTCCAGCATTTTAGTTGACTTTTCGGTACCTTTTCCAGCTCTAGAGTACTCCTTTTCAGGTATAGTGTGATAAGAACTGTACCCAGCGTTTGCTCCAGCATTTTAGTTGACTTTTTGGTACCTTTTCCAGCTCTAGAGTTATCCTTTTCAGGTATAGTGATAAGAACTGTACCCAGCATTCCAAGTATGGCTACAATGTATGTTTGTATGAAGTTTTGCGATATGAAATTGTGCTTGGTGTTGACACAGTTTTATGAAAGACCTACTGGTATTGCTGCTGCTGGAGATGAAAACTGGTTTGATGACTTGGGAATAAAAGCTGAGATCATGCATCATGCTTGCATAGTATAAATCTACATTTATGTAGTTACACATTGGTTGCACTATACCACAATTCTGCTAAATATCAACATGGTGCAACTGATCGTGTCTCTGCCAAAGTGCTTGCTTTTTGATGTGTTACCGTATTGATGGTAGCTTGTTTAATTTAAGCTGTCTGAGGGCTCCCACTAAGACTCTAAACTATTTACTTCGTGAGCTGCTTTTCGCTGATGATGCTGCCCTTGTTACCCACACAGAAGCAGCTCTGCAGCGCCTAACATCCTGCTTCACAACAGCTGCAGAGCTGTTTGGGCTGGAAGTCAACCTTAAGAAAACAGAAGTTCTTTACCAGCCTGCACCACAGGACGAATACCACAATTCCCACATTGCCGTAGGCAAATCTGTGCTTAAGTCCGTTCACCTACCTGGGAAGCATCATCTCCTCAGATGCCAAGATTGACAAAGAGATCGATCACAGATTAGCAAAGGCATATAGCGCATTTGGAAGACTTTACAAAAGAGTCTGGAGTAATAAATACCTGAGGCGAAGCACAAAAATCAATGTGTATAGAGCCATTGTACTGTCTATTCTCCTTTACGGGCCTGAAACATGGGTCACCTATCGCCACCACTTATGACTCCTCCAACTCTTTTATCAGCACTGTATAAGCACAATCCTAAATATACACTGGACTGACTATGTGACGAATGTTGCTGTCCTTGAACAAGCAGGGATCACCAGCATTGAGGCCATAATATTGAGAACAAAGCTGCACTGGGCAGGGCACATTTCTAGGATGGAGGACCACCGCCTCCCAAAAATACGGTGAACTTGCCACGGGTCAGCGTAAGAGGGGTGCTCCAAAAAACCGCTACAAAGACTCCCTGAAACAACATTCCAGGCTCAGCCAAATTGATCACCACCAATGGTCTGCCCTGGCATCATATCGGGAGGCATGGAGATGCCCTATCCACAATGTTGCAGCCTTATTTGAGAACTCACGCCAAACAAGTCTTGAAGAGAAACGACAACGCAGAAAGAATCACAACCCGGAAACATCACCCAAGGAGACCTTCTGCTGTGCTTTCTGTAACCGGACTTGTTTATCTCGGATTGGCCTTTTTAGTCATCAGTGTGCTTGCAGAAAGCACAGGATGAGTCCTTCCTGAATCTTCATTTGCGAAGAAAAGCCAGAGAGCATCAGAATCAGCTATATATGCAATTTCCATGAATAAAATAGTACATTGTGACCAACAGTTATGCACCATCCAAGAGTGTGCAATTGCATGGGATCCTGTTGGTTAGTCTCAGCTAGAATAGACCCTTTGAAACAGTTGTTGAATGGTAAGTCTTTACAAAGGAAAATCCATTTGGTTCAAGAATGTCTTACTGTAGTAAGGACTAGGAATAGGATTTGGGCCTGTGTTAAATGGCTATGCTTGTGGAAATTTGCTCATGGAAACATGAACTGAATGGAGAGAAGTGACTAGAAGGGTGCCACAGTTTTGTCCTGGGCCCAGTGCTATTCAACATCTTTATCAATGACTTGGATGAGGGAATAGAGGGCATGCTTATCAAGTCTGCAGATCACCAAATTAGGAGGGGTAGTGAATACCCCAGAGGAAAGGATCAGAATTCAAAATGACCTTACTGGGTTAGAAAGCTGGGCTTAAACCAACAAAATAAAGTTCAACAGGGGGAAATGGGCAGTAAAAATGAAATGCACATATATAGGTTAGGCGACATCTGGATTGATGGCAGTGCATGAGAAAAGGATCTAGGAGTCTTAGTGGGCTACAAGCTGAGCATGAGTCAGCAGTGTGATGTGGCAGCTAAAAAAGGCAATGTGATTCTAGGCTGCATGAATAGGAGTATAGCATCTAGATCAAGACAAGTAACAGTGCCACTCTATTCTGCTTTGGTCAGAATCACCTGGAATATTGTGTCTAGTTCTGGGCACCACAATTCAAGAAGGACATGACAAATTGGAACATGTCCAAAAGAGGGCAACCGAAATGGTAAAAAGGGTCTGGAAGCCATGCCCTATGAGGAGTGGTTTAAGGAGCTGGGTATGTTTAGCCTGGTGAAGAGAAGGTTAAGAGGTGGCATGGTAGTCATATTTAAATATTTGAAGGGATGTCACACTGAGGATGGAGCAAACTTGTTTTCTGCTGCTCCAGAGATTAGGACATGGAGCAATGGACTCAAGCTACAGGAAAAGAGATTCCAACTAAAAGTTAGGAAGAACTTCCTGACAGTAAACGCTGTTTGGCAGTGCAATGCTCTGCCTTGGAATGTGTGGAGTCTCCTTCTTTGGAGGTTTTTAAACAGAAGCTGGATGGCCATCTGTTGGGAATGCTTTGGTTTTGTATTCCTGCAGGGCAGGGGGTTGGACTAGATGGCCCTTGTGGTCTCTTCCAGCCCTATGGTTCTATGATTCTATGTTCATTGGACAACAGCCAAATAAGTACAACCACTTGTGTCAGGGTATTTATGCAGCTGTATGACAGTAACAGGATTCTGGACATACTGTTTCTTCCTCAAAATAGAAAAATAAACTCTTGAAAGAACTTGGCTGGTGGTCTTGTGTCATTTGGGGATGTGGCTGATTGCCTTTTTGGCTTCTTCTTGGAGCTGTGGCTCATAATGAGCTGTGGCTCCTACTTCTCAAAATCTACTGTTAAACTGTGGTTTGCTAGGGCCATTCATTAAGTGATATTAGGGGCCATTCAGATTTGAATGGCTTCACCCTTCATGGTTGCAGTAATTTATCCATGAAATTCTTTGCATCCTTGCATATGTTGCAATTACAACCACAGCCATTATATTCTCTTTGGAATGCAACCCAGTTTTATTCAGCTATCCTAAGTGGATGATTTATAGTTTGAGCTGCATGCAGTCCCACAATAGCATAAATGTTTGCTGGTTCAGAGGACATTTGTTTTGTTGCTTTTCTAACTTACCTGGGCAGCTTCATTATGTAAATTGGCTAATTTTCCATGATTTTCCTTGTGCAGTGTTACATTTTTGAACTCCTAAATAATTAAAAGTTATTTAGGAACATGAGCAGCCAGTAGTTCTGGTGGAGGATGGTCCAAGAACTTTGCCAAAATACATAGTTCAATATAGACAATGGTTGGCGTGTTGGTCCCAGAGAATAAGAAATGCAAAATAGGTATAGTGTGGTATCTTATCAAATGAGCAATTAGTAGAGGGGGTGGCAAGTATTCAAGCAACACCAAACCCTTCATTAAGCAGAATGGAAAACACTCCTGCTTGGCTTCTAAACCTTCACCAGTTTTTCCTGTTCAGTGCTACTGGAGTATCTTGTTTGTACTGTACTATACTCTCAACTGCAGGATTGCTATCCATGGTCCTTAAACATAACACACAGTCCCTAGCTCTACCAGCCATGGAATGAATTCTGACTTTTAGGACTTTTTCGGACGACAGTTTACAACGCTAGCAGCCTCGTCCCCATTGCGAGGCTGCAGCGCTGCAGAGCGTCCCTTTTGGATGACGCTCTGCCCTGCTGTCCCTCTTGTGGTACTGTTGCGTAACCGCGGGGACGCAGCAGTGTTATATTTGGCATTTTTCTACTCACGATCAACTTTCGTGAGTAGAAAAATGCCAAATATAATGCTGCTGCGTCCCCGCGGTTATGCAACAGTACCGCAAGAGGGACAGCAGGGCAGAGCGTCATCCGAAAGGGACGCTCTACAGCGCTGCAGCCTCGCAATGGGGACGAGGCTGTTAGCGTTGTAAACTGTCGTCCGAAAAAGTCCCTAGCCTCTCCTATTGGCTGCTACATGTTATAGTCCTTTGCCTGAGCTGCCTAGACCACATATAGAATTCTTATAGAATTCTTAATGGAACAGGACATAATAGTCTACAAAAGAAAACATATTTTCTAACAAAAAGTTGTAAATTTAAGCTTTTTAGAAGGTGAGATTGCACAGAACTGCACTGACATTGATTTAACAGAGCTCATGAGTGAGCGTGTATTGCAGATTATTTTAAGTGATATGACCTCATTTTCTTAAAAATTTCAGGCACAAGCTGATTTGTAAACCCCTTTCAATGCATTTGGCACTCTGATGCAATTTTCTGTTCTAGAGTTAGTTTATTTTTAATTGCTTGCTGCCAAAGAATGTGCAACTTCCAATATGCCTAACAGTTTGTGCAATAATGTATTTGAAATATTGCTGAATTAAGTGAGAGAATCAACAGCTGCTATGTAATCAGTGGGATTTAACAGAATAACTTTGCAAGAGATTTTTGAAATAAATTCTTAAGCCTACAATTCCATATAGATTCAACTTTTTAAAAAAGCATTAGTAAGCTGCCAAACTGATGACATAACAAGTGGTTTACAGGCTTACCAAGATCTCTGAGTGGTTAGCTTAAATTTTTATATAGCCCCTGCAAAAGAGGTTGGAACCAGAGCTGGTTATAGCATGGATATAGGATAAGGATGTGTTTAATTTAATTTATTCATTAAACTTGTGTTCCACCTTTCTGGAAATAAGATGGCACTCAGGCTAACAGTAAAATCCAAACTAAGGCAAATACAATTAAAACACTACAACATTTAAAAAACCATTTTAAATGCATCACCAAAACAGCAGCTGAAACAACAGCCCCTTTCAATTATAACCCAGCTCAGATATCAAATACATGTCCTAATAAAATGTCCTAATAAAAAGAATGTTGCTTGTTGATGGAAGGGCAAAAGAGAGGAACCCAGCCTAGCCTTGCGTCCATTGGTAGAAAGAGCTAAAGGAACAAAAAGGAACATGTAGCTGAATCCTTCACCAGGGAGTCCTGGGGGCACAGTGGTTAAATGCCAGTACTGCAGCCACAATGTTGCGAGTTAAATCCCAAGGGCTCCAAGGTTTACTCAGACTTCCATCCTTTTGTAGGTCAGTAAAATGAGTACCCAGCTTGTGGGGACAATTAACTAACATACATGGAAACTGCTTGAAGAGTGCCTAGCACACTATAAAAGTGGTGTAGATCTGTAGGTGTTGTTGCTTAATAATTTGTAAGCTGCTCTGAGAGCTTTTGTGGCTGAAAAGCGAGGTATAAATACCTAAATAAATAAATAAAATACATTTCCCCACTTTGAAGTCCCTTTCCAAAATGCTTTACTCCTAGCTGAGCTACCTTCTAGTCTTAAAACCCCATTGGAAGAGAGGAACCGGGAGCTACAGATTATAAGGGTATAACAGCAGAGTTAGTACTTCCTCTGCACTCCCTTGCCCTTTAAATTTCATGGTCTGCTTTCCATGTAAAAAGGATTTTTGCCTTAGTAGCAGTGTGCTGAGGCAATGAAGCAGCCTTTTTCTTTATTTTTAATGTTTATTTAGGCAGAATATTGCACTTTTGCACCTTAGATATTCCTTAAAAAAATACAATTCAGTGGCAGCAACTGGCAAAAATAAAAATGTGTGTCACTCCCACCATATTGAATTGCAGGCATGCCCATTGGGACAGCAAAAGTAGATAGTCTCACATGCCTTTGATTTTGCCAAACACCATTAAGACAAGTCAATCCTGCTTCAAATTTACATGAGTACGTATCAGTTCACATTTCTGTGCCTCATATAGATGGGACCTTAAAGTTCAGCTATAAACCTGCTTTGCACATTCTTCCCTGACTTTTCTCAGAAATCGTTCCAAGTCTTGGCTATTTTCTGCTAGTAGTATGGCATCATGTCATATCATCTGCATATCTTAATTTTTTAATTTTCCTTCCTCCAGTTTTCACACCTCCCTCCTCTAAGTCTAATCCTGTTTTATATATGATATGTTCAGCAAACAAGTTAAACAGGTAGGATTATAAAATGCTGCCTTGCCGATCCCTGTGCCTATTGGAAGCCATTCTGTTTCTCTATGTTCTGTCCTAAAGGTAGTCTCTTGTCCTGAGTACAGGTTACACAACAGACATTCAAATGTTGTAGCATACCCATTTCTTTAAGGCTGACCCATAGTTTTTCATGATCAATACAGTCAAAGGCTTTGCAATAATCTCTAAAGCACAGGCTGATTTTGTTTGAAATTCTTTGGTGTGCTCCATTATCCAATGTATGTTTGCATTATGATCCCTAATGCCTCTTCCTTTCCTGAACCCAGCTTGGACATCTGACATTCTCACTCCATATATGGTAAAAATCTTGGTTGCAAAATCTTGAGCATCAATTTGCTTGCATGGGAAATTAATGTACTGGTCCTGTGGTTACTGAATCTCTGGTGGGTCCTTCCTTGGGGACTGAAATTATATTGAGCCTTTCCAATCTTTTTGCCATTGTTTTGTTTTCCATATTTGTTGACAGATTTTAATTAGAACTAGACAAGATTTTGTGTCTGTAGGTTGAAGCAGCTCTATTAGTGTTCCATTTGTTCCTGGTGATTTATTTCTCCCATGTGTTGTCAGTGTAGCTTCCACTTCACTTTCTAAAACTGTGGGTTAATCTACAAATGGTTCTTCCTCAGATGAATCTGGCATCCTTTCATCTCTTTTATATAGTTCAGTGTATTGTTTCCATCATCTTTTTATTTCTGCTTGTGCTTGTAATGTGTTGCCCTGCTGGTTGTAGAGCATCCTCATTCTTGGTTTAAATTACTCTTAGATTTCTCAGATCTTGTGGAAGTGGTCTCTTCTTCTTCCTTTTTTGTTGTCATCTTCAATTTCTCTGCATTGATTATTATAGTAGTTCATCTTGTTCCTGCATACAAGTCACTGAACAGTTGCATTCAAGGTACCAACTCTATTTCTGTCCCCTTTTACTTTTGCTTCTCATCGGTCTTTAACTGCTTGAAGAGTTTCATCTGTCATCCATTGAGGCTTCTCTTTCTTTTTGGCCACAGATAGTGTCTTTTTTGCATTCCTCCCTGACAATGTCCCCGACTTCAGTCCAGAGTTCTTCTGGCTCCCAGTCAATGAGGCTTAATAGTGCAAAGCTATTTTTTACGTTATCTTTAAATTCTATGGGGATGTTATTCAGGTTGTATTTTGGCATGATAGTTGGTTTAGTGTTTTTCTTTAGCTTTACTCTAATTTTTGTTATTAGTACTTCATGGTCTGTGCCACAATCTGCTTCTGGTCTTGTTTTTGCAGAGAGAATGGAATTTCTCCATCTTCCGTTTCCTGCAATTATGTAGTCTATTTGATTTCTATATTGGCCATCAGGTGATGTCCATGTATACAGATGCCTCTTGGGTTGAGTGAAGAATGTGTTTGCAATGAATAAACTGTTGACCTCACAAAATTTTCCTACAATCTTTGGAGATTTTCACATGGGGAAAGTAACCCCTGGGGAGATCAGGAGAGAAATGGGGATGTTCCGGTTCCAGCACTCCGTTTTGCATGCCCCCTTCCTTGCCCCGCTCTCCTGTCATCCTCCCTCTGTCCTGCTTCCATTTCCCTCCTGCTATGTTCCACAATTTTTTACTAATGAAGAACTTTCGTTAGTAAAAAATAGTGAGAGGAAAATGGAAGCAGGGCAGAGGGAGGATGACGGGAGATTGGGAGAAGGAAGGGTGTGTGTGAAACGGAGAGCTGGAACCAGGACAGCCCCATTTCTCTCCTGATCTCCCCAGAGGTTATTTTCCCATGTGAAAATCTCCTTTGATTCTGCTCTGTTTCCTCCCCCCCCTTTTTTTTTTTTGCATTCCACTCACCTATGATTAACAAGAAATCCTGTTTTGGTGTGTAATCAGTTTCATTTTGGACTCCAGCAGAGAATCTTTCAATGTCTTCTTCTTCTGCCTCTTGTTGGAGCATAAACCTGGGCTACTTGTATTTATGGGTTTTCCCTGCAGTCTTGTTGACATATTCAATCACATGATTCAATCACACTTTACACTATCCTTTGACTGCTTTTGTTATCTCCCTCCTCACTATAAATGCCACCCCATTTCTTCTTTGATTTTCATTTCCAGAGTAAAACACTATGTAATTATCTGACTCAAAATGTCCCATTCCTGTCCATTTTCACTTACTCACCCCAAGTATTGCAATGTTTATGCATTCCATTTCTTGTTTTACTATGGAGATTATCAGATGTGGCTAATGTGCCACCAGAATAACAACAGCAGAATGCAAAAGGATGCCAATATCACACAACATAGTCCTTTTGCATTCTGCTGTCATTATTCTGGTGTTTCTTTTTATTGACTGGCTAGAGCTGTAAATGGACCTCCCATCCCATTTTGGTGCTGAAACCTCACACTGTTTTTGACTTGTGAATACAGTGTCCGTGGGCAGTCCTGCCAGAGCACTTCTGGGTGGGATTGCGAGAACCAGGTAGGCTACCCTCTCTTTTGTACCCTCCCGGGTTACTTGTTATTTTTTTTTAATGTGTGCATGTGCTTTTGTGAACTTTTGTGTGTGTGTATTTTTCTTTTTCTTTTTGAATTTCTCATGCTTGCATCTTCTCGCGAGAACGGTTGGGATTTCAGTCCAGGAACTGAACAGACCTCCGTTAGAGCTCTGTTCATTCCTGGGCTGCCTTTCAACACAAGAGAAGGTAAGTCTGATGGGGAGGGTTATTGTGCCAGGACAGGGATGGGTCTGGAGATTGTGTATAGGAATGCTTTTTGCTTTCCTATCTGATAATCTCCTATGTCTAACTTCCCCTGATTAATGCTTCTCACATTCCATGCTCCTATAATATGTGTTGTGCAGCTTTGGACTTTCCTTTCACCTCTGAGCATGTCAGCAGGTGTATGTACTTTCGGCTTGAGTCCAGTTGCATCATTAACCACAGCGCTACTTGTAGTTCTCTGCTATATTCCAGTAGTTCATTGAGTGCCATCTGACCTGAGAGTCTCATCTTCAGTATCTCTTGATTCATTTTGGGTTGTCTCTTCATAGGGTTTTCTTGGTAAAGAAGTACAAAAGGAGGTTTACCATGCCTCCCTCTGCACAGTACTAGCAAGTGCCACAGCTGTTCTCTCTGAGAAATCCTTGGCTAGTATCATCTCCCACTACTGCTGCTGCTCAGTAGTTGTTGGGCACATTTAATCCAGCTCCTCAGCAAAAGCCTATCTGACATTGTAGACCCTACCAGCAGCACTGCTGCTATCAGCATAGCCTCTTGCCTCACAGGAGCATGCAATCCCACCATTGTGGAAAGGTAGTGCCATTGGTGGGCTTTTTTAAAACCCAAAGGATATAGGGCAACGAAATTCACAGGGCAACAGTGGGCAGTCGCACCCTCCCTCCCCAACTTATCTTACAGGGTTGTTGTGAAGGCAAAGTAGGAAGGAGTAGAGTCAGCCACATCACCTTGAGCTCATTGGAGAAAAGGCAGAAAATAAATGTAACAAATAGATAATAAGTAAGTAAGCAAAGTTTGTGAAATCCTTTGATTAATTAGAACATGCTCTATAAATGTTCATCATACCACAACCACCACACATGACAGTATAAGGGGTGGGAAAACCTAAAGGAAAATACTGGATCATTTTCTGTTTGCAAGCAGACCAATTGGAAATTGAAACATTCTCTTATTGGCCTTAGCCTGTCACCTCCTGATATACTGCAATGAAAAATAATTGTACCCGTTATGTGAAGCTGTGCATTATTGAACAAAATTCTAGTCAATATTTAATAACTGCTCATACACTTGTTCTAAAGATATCCCAAATTGTTATTTTGAATGTGCTTTCCTGCTAAACTACTTTATCTGCAAGAAATTTCCTCAGGTGCCATATTTCTTTGCTATGAAAACTTAATGATAGCTTCTGTGTTGGATTTTTTTTTTCCTTGGGGAGGATTTCTTTTTTGGTACATAAGGACAGCTTGAAGTTTTATTTTGTTTTTATTTTACAGATGGCCAGGAAGAAGGGGAAGGAGAGCAAAGGAAGGTGAGATAACCTTCAAGGAAATATGATGCAAGTAGGCCAGAATGGTTTTTGTTTTTGTTTTTTTACAGAGTGACTTTACAATAGTGGGAGGAAATGGTTCCTCACTAAAGTTCCTCCTGGAATCAAAGATCTTAATTTTAAAATCCACTTCAAGCCTTGTTCTTTAGTTGTTGATTGGTCCAGCAAATGGAAAGAGACTTTTCCAGCTCCAGAAATTTCTGCTGCTCCTTGCATATATTGGTATGTATAGACTTTTAAGCAATATACATAGAGTATAATTTATTATGATGTTTTAATAGTTTCTATCATAAATATGTGTTGTCCTTTTTATTTTTAATTTGCCATTTTTATTTATATTAGTTTTTAATATCATCCCTGAAGAAGGCCATTGAATCAACATAAGCCGAAACGTGTTGGGCTTGTTTCAAAGAATAAATAAAGACCATCTACAGAGCACTTGGAGACTTGTCTACTTTAGCTGTGTTAGCATGAT
The DNA here is from genome assembly GCA_030847615.1 of Gambelia wislizenii. Classification (NCBI taxonomy): domain Eukaryota; kingdom Metazoa; phylum Chordata; class Lepidosauria; order Squamata; family Crotaphytidae; genus Gambelia; species Gambelia wislizenii. Next base: position 36,409,121 of record JAUMIR010000004.1, read on the forward strand.
GTAGTGGTTGGAGCATTGGACTACAACTCTGGAGACTAGGGTTCAAACACCCATTCAGCCATGAAAACCCACAGGGTGACCTTGGGCAAGTTCGTACTCTCTCAGTCTCAGAGGAAGGCAAAGGCAAACCCTCTTGTCTGAACAAATCTTGCCAAGATAACCCCATGATAGGTTTGCCTTGGAGTTCTCATAAGTCAAAAACAACTTGAAGGGACACAACAACAGGACAACTTTAGCTGAGACCAGCAGCTGGATTTAGTGAGATGCTCATTTCAATGTCGAGATGGACATTTAGAAGCAATCACAATTTAAAAAGAAATGCATTCCATCTCTTCACTGTGTAGAAGGCTATCCCCTCAGTAAAAATAGAAGCAAAGCAATTCCTAAGAAGCTTTGAGAAATTATTACTATTCCTGATAAACTGTAGAAAATAATTTACTTCTAAGCTCTGTTTTTTATTTATTGATACATTGGACTTCATCAGACACGGAAAATATGGCATCATCACGACACCACTTAACTGCAAAAGGGTGCACTGATCAAACGATGTTGCCCTTTTGTGGTTATAAAGCGCCCCAAACCCATAGTTTTTAATTGATGGCTTAAGCCGTCAATAGCTCTACCTGCCACTTTTCATGCGATACCTCAGGTCATTTAAATCTCGGATTTACCCTGACAATGGCCGGACTGACGCAAACACTTCCGGGTCAGATTGGGACATCCAGGTACATTTCACTCTTTTTGTGACCCTCCCCGGGTTACTTCAAAGTGTGTGTGTGTGTGTGTGTGCTCAGTGCAACTTTTTATGCTCTATTTTTGTTTTAAAGTTTGAATTTCCTTTTCATAGATCAATGAAAAGGATAAGATAAACAAAGAATTCACAAATCATTGTATAAGGAGAGGCTTGTTAAGAATATGGAAGAAAATTAAAGAAAGATTCTATTTTAAAATCCTGAGCTGGACATCAACTCAGGAAGCCTTCCAAGCTAGATGGGTGAATAATGAAACTTATCTGAGATATTCAGACTTAGTAGAGATGAGAAAGGAAGCAGCAATGGTAAGCCTGAAAGAACAATTACAGGAGAAATATGGCCGAAACTGTTTTCAATATTATCAAATAAAGGAAAGATTTAGAGAGGATTTAAAAAGAGGAGGAACTGAACCAGAATTAAACGAGCTAGACAAACTAATATGGATGGAAAGAAAAAAGAATCAGATATCAAAATTTTACAAATTATTATTGTCTAGGAAACTAGAACAAGAAACGATTAAAAATTACATGACGAGATGGTCACAGGATATAGGTTACACTCTAAAATTGGAAGATTGGGAACAAGCCAGGAAAAGAACAATGAAATTTACGGAGGCCCAAAGTTTGAAAGAAAATTATATAAAAATTTCTCATAGATGGTACTTCATACTAGTAAGATTAAACAAAATGGGGTGCACAGAAAATGGAACTTGTTGGAAATGTGGCAAATTTCAAGGCTCCCTAATTCATATGTGGTGGAACTGTAACAAATTAGGGAAATTTTGGCGCAGAATTCATGAAAATATTAAATCAGTATTACAGATTGAAATAGAATTTCTACCAGAGACGTATCTATTAAATATGATAAAAGGGATGAGTAGGGAGGAGGAAAAACTTCATTGGAGAACAATTTTGTACATGATAACTGCTGCCAGAATAGTAATAGCAAAGAAATGGAAGCAAAAAGAGGTACCAACTATAAATGAATGGAAAGATAAATTGCTAGACATGATGATGATGGATGAATTGACAGGTAGGATAAGAAACAAAACACATGGTAAGACAAAGGAAAATTGGGCGAGTTTAATAAAACATTGGGAAGAAACAAAAGATGTCTACAAGGGGTTTAAAGACTTGGGAAATGATTAAATTCAAATATAAGGGTCGTTAAGAGATGGCAAAGGTCCGTAAGTACCAAGGGAATGGTCAAGGAATAAGGATTTGTTTAATGAATAAAGGTCTTAACAGCCAAGCAGTAACATTTATAAAGAAATATATGGGGAATCTGTGTAACATAAAAATTTCAAATAGACAATTATATGTATGATTAAATAAACATAAATATATGAAAAGGAAACATCACAATTTAGATTTAGAAGAGGCAAGTAATGGGGAACAAGAAAAAATGGTGATTAAATAGAGAATAACCTGACTCACGACTCGATAAAGGAAGTTTCTTTTTATTGGTGGTAAGATGTTACATGTGAAGTGTTCAAATTGCAGAGTATCAATAAGCAACAGAATTTATCTATATAATTATATATAATTATATAACTATGGTATAGGAAGTGTACGAGTAACTGTTTTTGATGTTTTATGTTTATCATTGTATATGAGTAAGCCTTTTGTTATTCATGAAAATGAAATGTAATGAACATCAAGATCCGAATGCTTTATGGATTACTAGGAAATCAATAAATAATAATTATTACTAAAAAAAAAATAAAGTTTAAATTTCTCACGTGATAGAAACGAGAAAGTGAATGGGGTTCTGTTCACTTCCTCTTCATTCATGGAGAAGCCTTTGCCAGGAAAGGAGGTAAGTGCAGGGCGGGACATTCTTTTGGTGGCATAAAAGTGTGTTTTTTAATGCTGGCAAAAGAACATTTAAAAGACTGTGTCTGATAAAGTCCATTGTCTGGCAACTTTATGGTTACTAAATATGCATGGGAAATACTATGGGGGGAGGGGAGATAAGTGAAGGTGCCTGGTACACATAATGGTCTAAGCCTCATTTTAGATGTATTCCTCTTCAATTCATTAAATTTTATCCACAAATGGTACCTTATTCCAGTTCATCTGAATCATTGTAAATGGTCAACACTGGAGTTGTGCAAGGCTTTTGGTGTCTATATTCATTTGGGGAGACTTTTTCATCAACTTTTCCCAAAATCAGTGCAATCACTAACCAAACTGTCCCTTGTGATCTGAGTCTGGGTTGCTGCCATTATTTTTTTTTTAAAATATATATAAACAGAGATCTTTGGAATATAAATATCTCATTAGCTGTTTGTGTGCCACATCTCATCCCATAATTGTGGTGAAGTGGAAAAAAAAACCCGTATAATTTTTTCTTTAAATAGGTGGGCAACAGGGTCTGGCACTGATGGAGAAGCTGTCCCTTAATTTGAGACTAGTGAGAAATATAGATAGTATTGATAGCTATTTTTTTTGTACCTGGCTACCTTCCAGAGCATCAGTAGTAGAGCAGACATGTGCCCTCTGCAAATCTGTGGAATGAAGTTCTCATTGTCATTTAAAAATAAGTTACCCTGTTGTGTTTTCTGAGACAGTGTGGTGTAGTGGTTTGAGTACTAGACTAATACTCCAGGGGACTGGGGTCTGAAACTCCACTAAGTCACAGAAGTCACTACATGACCTTGGACAAGTTATACTCTTTCAGCCTCAGAGGATAGCAATGGCAAACCCCTTTGAATAAACCTTGCTAAGAAAACTCTTGTCATAGATCCACCATAATTCAGTGTCAACTTGAAGGACATATCTCAATTGTGTTTTCGTATTTATTTATTGTTTTAATTGCCTTTGATATTGCTATGTGTTTAAAAATTTCACTGTCTTTCTTTGTTCATTGTATTTTGTGATTTTTTAAAAAAATAGACTGTGATCATGTGATCTGTAAGTGCCTCTGCAATCCACTGTCCTGGTACAAACTGCTGATGGGCAACATCAAGGCGCTTGCTTTTCATTCTTACAGTTAATCATCTTTAGGCTGGACTTGACCTTTTTCAGATAACCATATTTCAAATACTGCAGTCTTCCTTAAAGTCAAATGCTTGAACAACCTATGGCTTATAAAGCTGTAGGGTCAGTGCCATTTATTACATGAAGTGCAGCCAAAATTGTGTGTGTGTGCACACGCTCAGTCTCACACACAAATCTAACTGGGAGCAATACTTTAAAAGTTTTGCTGCCCTTTTAAAGCACCTGTTTCTTTTTTCCCCCATCTATTTCCCATCATTGTGGCTTCTGAAACAGACTGTCCTATTGCATAATTCATGTACAAGCAGGACACCTTGGGGTTGTTTTTTTTTTCCAATTTATAGTGAACTTTGAAGAATAAGCCTATATGTTTGAAAACAGTTGCCATGAAGTTTTTGCCCAGGTAACTATTAAGGCAAAGTTGGCACACTCAAGCAAAAGACTGAGGAATATGAAGTGCAGCATCAGAGTTTTGATAAGACGAGTGACATTTGCCAGGAAGGTCCTCCACACTCATACTTCCAACATCATAGCCTGTCTTTGTCTTCTTATAGGTTTTAATTTTTTACTTGCTGGATTTCATCTGAGTAGTTAGCAAAGCCTTCAGGGTACCTGAGGCAAGTCTGTCTCAAGATGTTTTGCTATAGGCTATGGTGTTACTAAGGCCAGTGTCACCCTCCCTCCAACGATGTCACCTGGTACAGTTTGGCTTCTTTGCACACGCACCCCAGTGCCACCACTGGTTATAGGAGGTGACATACTGTACAACAAGGTCTCACCCTTGTGTTCACATACATGAGCCATCTGGAGAAGAAGTTTGATTTTCAACCCTTGCAACATGACATAGCTCATTATCTTCTCCCTGTATTCATGGACTATGTGTATATGAATGTATATGTATAGATGGTACCCAGTTAGGGAGAAGCAGCTGGTGATTACATTGCTTTGGGATAGTGAATTCACACTGGGTTTTATGTGAGAACAAAAAAGATCAAAGGATGTGGGATCAAATCATACCTGAACCCTCACTAGAAACCAAAATGACTAAACTGAGGCTATCATACTTTGGACAAATCATGAAACAAAAGAGCGTATAGGAGAAGATGATGGTCCTTGGTAAAGTGGAAGGCAATAGGAAAAGAGTAAGACTATGGCTGCTGACACACTGCAGAAATAATCCAGTTTGACACCACTATCATGATTCCATCCTATGGAATCCTGGGATTTGTTGTGGCACCAGAGCTCTCTGATAGAGAAGGCTAAAAATCTCACAAAACTACAAATCCCAGATTCCATAGCGGTGAGCCATGGCAGTTAAAATTGTCAAACTGCTTTATTTCTTCAGTGTATCAGCAGCCTCCACTACAGATAGATTGATTCAATAAGGGGAACTATAGCATTGAGCTTGCAAGATGTTAAGATGGCTGTTGACAACCAGAGGTCTTGTAGGTCTCTCATTTAGAGGGCCCACAAAAGTCACAGCCAACCTGAAGACAAATAACAACAACTCAAGGTTTTATGAGGGCATTTTATGGGAATTATACAAGGTGCTGAATCGTATTCCCAAAATAGGTTGCTCACATTGGATAATTCCTGTAAAAACTGAAGTAGTTTCCATAAAACCTATCATTGATTCACTATTGTGTTAACTTCTGTTAAATCAATATACATTTGAATGGTTTTTTGCTTTTTAAAATTGGTTTTACATCTGGCATTTAAAGTTATTTTAAACCTGATTTTAAATAATGTTTTTGCGTCTCTTGTTGTCTCATGTTTCAGGAGCCCTAAAAGGTAAGGAAGTAATTAACAAATACTTTTTATAATACCATATAATAACAAATACTTTTTATAATATCACATAATATATAATAATTTGATAGCACATACTCTTTTTTATTTTCTGCAAGTGATTAATGCAGCTACTCCTCTGGAATGTTACATGTGTTACAAGTTTCAGAAGGTACTCAGAAAAACAAAATTCAAAGTTTCCGTTCATAAAAGACTATCAGATTTGACATCTTGATTGCAGATTCCCACATTAAGCACTCTTGTAGCTTAGGGGTTTCAATTGGTTTATTCATTAAGGGAGAAAAGTACTTTAAAATTAATTTATCAGTACATGAATCTATTGTGCCCCTCCAAGGGTCAGATCCAACTTTAATTGCCTCCAGAGCCTTATTAGAAAAGGTATTGATTTTAAATAGAAACAAAGAACAGGTGTCAGTGGTTTATTATAATTTTTTGTCCTTAGGAGAACTTTACTAATGGAAAATTAAACCTTGCTGCTTGGCAGATTATGACAATTCTGCTACGATAATAGTTAGAATTGGATGAAAAAGACAACATAATGTCTTTTAAGGGTGCTGTCGATCTGCAGATATGAAGTGGTGCTTTATACTCTTGGGCGGTTAGATGTGTGCAAAGCTGAATGAAGAATCTAAAAAAAAAACTTTTTTTGAAATAATAGAACTACCCAAACTTAATTGAAGCCAACTAGTCTAGTGCTGTTAGTTATAGAAAGTACAGATTCAATCCCTATTTAGCCACACAATTTTACTGGGTATCAGTGGGCAAATCACAGTCTTTCAGCCTAACCTACCTTAACTTACTTTGTGAGGTTATTATTCTAGAGTCTCTTTATCATCCCAGCAGGGCCCAGTCACCAAATGGTTGGGGAAAGACCTATGGTGGCCCATTGCTGAGCACCTTCATACTCTGGTTTCTCTTCAGAGTGTATAAATCTTTCTCGAAGCTTCTTCATCTTCCACAGGCAGGAAGCTCTGTGTTTGTCCTCGTGGACAACAATGAGGGCATCTCAGCCAGATGTAGCCAAGCTTGGTAGAAACACAGCAAAGAAGAATGGCCCATTGCCAGAGAGATGGTGAAGCTGCAGCCGTTGAGTCAGACTGACTTGTCTACATAGCTCTTTAGTCATTTTCAAGAACTCTGTGTATCCAGCTGTCTATTGAACAAACATTAAAAAAATACATCTCTTCCTTTTTGCATTTTGGTTTGGCTTTCTTTAGAGACTGTACAGTTTTGACTTGGACCAGTGGCTCATAACCATTTCTTTGCCAGGGATCCCCTTTAAATATATTTTGTTGCCGTAGACCCCCAGGACTCAACTCAAGATTTAAAACAACAACAACAACACCTAATAATAATAATAATAATAATAACAACAACAACAACAACACCATCTATTAAACCTTTCCTCAGAGGCATGAGGAGGAGGGAAGACTTTTCTACTTTTTCCTGCAAGTATGTGGTTGGAGCAGATTGAATGTGCAGACCCAGCCAGCCAGCCAGCCTTTGCCTTGGCTCCTGTCACACGGCCACTCCACTGCAGGCAGGAAGTAGGCTGGGCAACCTTCAAGCCTTTGTGGACCCCTTGTGAGGACATTGTGGCCCCCACCCTGGGAATTCCTGGACCACAGATTAAGAACCATTGACTTGGATTGTTTTTGCCTACTCTTTGTCTGTTAGATTTGGCTTCATCAAGCAAGAGGTTTGACCTCCTGCTAGAATTATGCTTCTCAGGCTACCTGATGTGGCAGACAGCAGTTTTTCATCCTGATGTGCCATGAACTGGTACCATATTTGTACCATATTATTATCATATTCCCATAGTTTTGGGAAACTCTTTGCAGACCAGCAGATGATGGTTTGTGGACTGGCACTGGTCTGCAGAACACTACTTTGAGCACCACTGCTCTAGAAGATTGACAAAGAAGGAACCATATACAAACCCTGAGCTGGAGAACATCCCAAAGTTCTTCACAAAAGATTAGCACCTCATCACTGCCAACCATACAAGATACTATTTTGTAATGACCATGCATGCCCCCTCTCCAATTCAGTTCAGGAATTGATTCAGTAATATGGATCCTGCTCAATTCAATCTTTGCCCAATTCAGATCCAATCTGACATGATCAAGATCTTGAATCCTTTATTTGGAAATGCAAATCTCCAGTTCACTTCCACCGGGAAAGCAAAATAGCAATAATGTTTTCCAGGGATGTGCATGAAATCTGAAGACATAACAGCCCATTCAAAATGGATAAAACATGCCAAATTACAGGTACATGAAGAAGGCATGAAAATGGGGGAAGCCGCATCAACAAGTTATGCAGATGACACCATATTACTAGCAGAAAATAGCTAACAGTTGGAATACAGATGAAAGTCAAAAAAGAAAGTGCAAAAGCAGGTTTACAGCCAAATATGAAAAAAGCAAAAATAATAATCACAGGTGATTTATATAATGTTAAAATTGATGATGAAGAATTGAATTAAAGATTTTCTATACCTTGGCTCAGTCATTGATCAAAATGGAGAGTGTAGTCAAGAAATCAGAAGAAGACTTAAGACTTAGAAGGGCAGCTGTGAAGAAACTAGATAAGATCTTCAAGTGTAAAGATATGTCTTTAATCCCAAAATCAGAATCATCCATATCATAGTATTCCCAGTTTCTATGTGTGGTTGTGAAAGCTGGACAGTGAAGAAAGCTGACAGGAAGAAGATCAACTCATTTGAAATGTGGTGGTGCAGGAAAGTTTTGAGGGTACATGTATTGCCATAAAGACAAACAAATAGGCCTGAAAGCAAATCAAGCCATCTCCCCAGAAGCCAAAATGACTAGGCTGATGCTATTGTACTTTGACCATATCACAAGTTAGCATGCCTCATTAAAAAAAATGGCAATGGCTGGTAAAGGTGGAGGCAGTAGGAAAAAAGGAAGATCATGTTACAGGTGGATAAAAAAGGCAGAGAGTGTGTCTCCTCCACAGCATTAAAGAGCCAGTGTGGTGTAGTGGTTTGAGCATTGAACTGAAACTCTGGAGACCAGGGTTCAAATCCCTGCTCAGACACGGCAACCTTGGGCAATTCAAACACTCTCAGCCTCAGAGCAAGGTAATGGCACACACACAACCCAACAAATCTTGCCAAGAAAATGCCTTGTTAGGCTTGTCGTAAGTTGCCTTAGGGTCACCTTAAGTTGCAAACAACTTGAAGGTACAAAACAACAACAACATGCTATCAAAAAAGCCATTGCCCTGAGTTTGCAAGACCTTAGCAGGCTGTTAATAACAAGTATCTTGAAAGTCTCTCATTCACAAGATCTCCATAAGTCAAAGCCAACCTCACAGCAACTAATAACAACAAAGCACAAACACTTCAGGGATGTTTATGCAAGCCATCTTTAATGTTTGCTCATTTGAGAAATAAAATATAATGTTTAAGATTAATGTGAAGTCATTTGAATGCCTTATGCTGCCAATCGGTGCTGCTTTTGTTCTGGCAGAATCCTCCTGGTACTGGGTCCACTCCCCAAAGCCCTTCCCTACAAGTGTTTATAAAATTCAGAGTTGAAGATCTGCAAAAACAAAATGTTGTTGTGGTCAAAGTTGAGGCACTGCTCAGAAGAGCAAAGATTTTGAAGCAAAATTGTACTGAAAAACTGAACTTGAAATTTGTCTTGCTTTTCTTCACATGTATTATAATTGTGTGTGCTGCTTGTGTGCACAAAGACGTCATCTGCATGCAGATGACACCCACACACAAGACACAGGAGGGTTGTGCACCCTTTTTGGCTGAATCCCAGATAAAATTGGATTGATTTGGACTGACCCAAAGGGGACTGGATCATCCAGACTGAGATTTGGATTGATTGTTTCGATTCAGTAGTCCAGACTGCCAACGACATTAAAATAAAAAGGCAGACAGTGTTTCTCCCACAGCACCGAATAAGGAAATTACCATAGTGAAGAGAGGTTGGGGAGAAAAGCTAGACTTTGCTCACTGACAGCTCCGGCTTCTTATCCAGGGCAAGAATCTCACCATTATGCTCCAATCATAATGCTTTATGGGAGTGATAATGATCTGCATTTCTTGAATTTCTCCCTCCCCTTTGTACTCTTCTGTTGCCTCTGTCTGTTAGCATCAGAATGTTTTGACAATCTTGTCACTAGTTTTGTTAGTTTGTCTTTCTGTAACTTCCCCTTTCAGATTCAGTAGTGTTCTGCCCAATGGGTTATTTTCAGTAGACCCTTGGGATCTCTTAAGTGGAGCCTTAAGATAATAGATCTTAAAGTTAAATCTCTGTGAGTGATGCACATGCTTAACAGTACTCCAAACAAAAAGATGTTGACCATCAGTTCATGCATCAAGTATAAAAGATTTTATATTGTAATATAAAAGATTATAGTTTGTTCAAAATTTATCGTATATACTCATGTATAAGTCGTCCTGTGCTCCAGGCAGCAAGTGTTCCAGGAACCAGGTGGTTACAATGCAAGAGCTGTCAAGTAGTTAATTCAGTCCAGGTCAGTCATAGGCTATCCAGCAAGATGAAGGGCAAAACAGAGTGGTTGTCAGCCAGTCCATGAGTTGTTATAACAAGTAAACAGTCCAGATTCAAGAAGCACCAAGGTGTAAATGGAGTTATCATAGCTTATCCAAGGTCAAGAAAACACAATGCCAAGAATACTCTCAGTCATCCAGATAAGACAGTTGTGAGCAACAAAGATGCTGGAGAACTGCTGGGAGATTTATGGGCAGTTGTCTCCAAACCATCAAATGCCTAATTAATCAGTGTCTCCTATTTAACAGCCACTGGGGTCAACTTAATTTCTCTCTCCATTGTTCAGAAAAGGATGTTGGCATCTCTTCAGTGTCCTCAGCACCTGCCACCTCATACTGAGGAGTAGGGCCTTCTTTGCCTCAACCCCCAGCTCCTCAGATTCAGAGAGACCATTGTTATCAGTAGCTGCAAATTCCTTGCAAATGGCTTCTTCTTCTCCGTCTGAATCATCTGACTCCAGAGGGTGAGTTATGACAAAGTTAATCTCATGTATAAGTTGAGGGCAGGCTTGGGGGCCAAAATGATGGATTTTGATAATAACTGTGGGTAAGTCAAGGGTGAAACTTTGGGGCTCAGTGCGGAGCTCCTTGGATCCATTCTGTGAAGAGATGAAAGCACCAGTGCCACTTCAAGGGGTCAGCCGCCCCAGCTGCCGCCACCATTTTACTGCCTGGGCATTCAAAAGGCCATTTGCCACTCTACAGAGAGAAAGGGGTGGTTCTTCTTTTGATAAAACTTAAGGTACAGTATTAACTCTTATCAAAAAGGAACCATGTCCTTCTCTGAGTAGAGTGGCAAAAGGCAAGAGGAAGAACTTAAAAGAAGGACTGAGCCCCTGTCTCTCGTCCCTGCTGCACCAGAGTGGGTTGGTGCTTCTTTTACAATAGGCTTTACTTGGACAGACTCTTTGCCACCTGACCGACCACCTGCCAGCCCTCTTGTTGCCTCCTTCTTCTCCCCACCATGATCTCTGAGGACACAAGTGGGCTGGCTGTTGACACCTGAGGGTGGGCGAGGACCCCCCTGCCCCATCTTCCTTGTCACTTTTGCTGTTCCTTCACTCACTGCTTCAGCCAGATCCCTCCACCACAGCTGGAGGGGTGGCTGGTTTCTCGTCTTCTGCCTGCCATCTCTGGCTCATCTTTGCCACCTGACCGGCTGGCTGCCCTTGATTGTCCATAGCCAGCCTGCTTAAGGGTGCTTAGTCCATGCTGAGAGAGCCTGAAAGAAATACCCACTATTTCTGCTCTAACTGTCGTGCCATAGGGAAGCCCCAAAAGAACCGCCAAAGAGAAACAGAAGGGGAAAGGAGCAGAGATCCCTTATAGGGCTAATGCTTCCACACAAATTACAGGAAATACTTGGGTTAGGTGTGCAGTATCAGTTGCTTGATCTCTTTCTCTCCCTGTGCTTAAATATTCCTGACATAAGAAGAGAAAATTTGGATGATATTCAAATACTAGAAGCAACTTTCAGTGTGGAGTTCTTTTTAGAAGTGTAAATTATATGGAAATCTAATTATCATAGGACAAAGAAGATTTCTTCAAATTAAGTACTCTCATCGGTATGTACTTTCTACTATGCTTTAACTGTATAGAAGGTGTTAAAATCTCATTTTATTCTCCTAGCTTTTGTGCCAAGTACGTTAAGTTTGGAAGACAGTGTGTGTATTGCAGTGTGTGTGTTCTCTCTCAGTGGCAGCAGCAGCATCCCACCACTGCCATTCCTGCTGCTGCTGCCAAGTTGACTCTGTGGGTCCTGTTGGAGAGGTGGCAGTGATGTCCTGCCGCTGCCGCCACCATTGTCCTGGGCAGCCGAGCAAGGCTGCAGCTTAGCAGACAATGCTTGTAGGCTGAGGAGGTTCTGCTGAGAAATGCCTTCTAGCTGCTGATTGGCTAGCCAAGGAGCACTAGGGACTTTTTCAAATGGGGTAATAAAACCCTGAGGAGGTTGGGAGAAGAATGGGGCTGTCGTGCTTAAAGCGCCCCATTTCTACCTCCATCCTCCTCCCGACCTTCCCCCATGCTTCCTCTGTGTTGCAGGTGCCACTTTATATTGATGGAGGTTTTCTGTCAATAAAAAGCAGTGCCCGCAGCATGGAGAAAGTTCGGGAGGTGGTCAGGAGGAGGACGGGGCTGTCTGAAACGGGGCTCTGTAAGCACGACAGCCCCGTTCTTCTCCTAACCTCCTCAGGGTTTTTTTTTACCCTGTTTGAAAAAGTTCTAGGATTGGTTTGGAATGTTTCCCAAGCAGCCAATCAGCACACTGGAAACGGCAACATACCTCAGAGTTTTTTTTTCTATATAGATTTTTGCCTGCCTATGACAAGCTTTTCAAAATTCTACCAACCTGCTCATGCACAACAAAAGCTGTAGGCAACATGTTGTTGGACCCCTCACTACCTCCTTTGCTGGTTAGAAGTTGATGGGCATTGCAATCCAAATACAACTGGAGGGCCAAATGTTGCCCAACACCCACTTCTCAGACTCTCTTAGCTCACCAAATTTGGAGGCCATGTCAACCTTTGCCTCATTCCTCCAAAGAGATAAATACACAAGGGTTCATACTTTTGCTGCAGAATAGCTGCAAACAAAAGGAGCCCTGCAAAACACACACAGAAACATACATACTCCCAACTTCTAGGCCCATTAAGAAAGAACCAAACATCCTTGCCATTTAGAAACAATTGCCATCTTCCATTAGCAGAAACCACAAGGACACTCTTAACGTTTTTGTAAATTCTAACAAAAAGCAACACGAAGAAATAATGTCTGTAGCTTCATCTTCTCAAAGGGCTATAATAAACCAGAATGATGTGGTGGTATTGTAGCTGAAGCACTTTATTATTGCAGTGTTAAAAAGTTGACACTTAGATATTATAGGCATTGAAATCGACCGTAATTACAATCCCATTCTTCTGCCAGGGATCTCTGCCCTCCTAATCGTGTATTTGAACCTTGTGTCTCCTCTCAACATTAGCCCTATCATTATCTCTTCAGGAACATTTGGTGCAATAGCTTAACCACACAGGGAACTATTATCAGGAGTCAACTTTTTTCCCCCCTATCCACTATATTTTGATGTTCTTCAACTGTGCCTCTGTATTCCTTTCAAGAGTGGGAGCACTGTCTGATGTAAGCAATAATCCAATCCCAGATATGACCTGTCATTATTGTAATCCATAATTTAATACATGATGCCAGGTATATTAAACATATTTTGCCTTTACAACCATCCACTTTGTTAGATGACTAAAAAATAAATAAACGATGCTTTACACAATACTGAGTTAAAAAGAGACTGGACATATTCATACAGCAATAAGACAATTCATGTTGTATTAAAGATCCCTTCATTGGTGGTGCTGGTTGATTTTGTGGTGCTGAGGTCCTCAGAGGGAGGATAATGTTTTCTATGTATGCCCACCTACAGAAAAGCAGTCAGATGCTGCCCGGCCACACCATTGCTCACTCTGGCCACTGAATGGCCATGAGAGAGATGCTGGCAGCTTCTCTAAAGGGTCTCATTGTTATGTGCCTGTCTGACTTATGGTGACCTTATTGCAGGGGTTTTGTGGCAAGATTTATTCAGGGAGGATTGCCACTGCCTTCCTCTGAAGCTGAGAAAATATGACTTGTCCAAGGTCACCCAGCAGATTTCCATGACTGAGCAAGGATTTGAATCCTGGTCTCTCAGGGCTTGTCTAGACTACCCTGGCTTCCCCCCATGTCGTAGCCCTGCAGTCCAAACAAAGCAGGGTTATTGCCCCAATTTGCCTCCAGACAGCCCTGACAACATCTGTAGCTGGGGGTGGGGAAAGCTGGGATAAACCTATTAAAACATTTCAACCCCCCCCCCCAAAAAACTCCCAGGAAAACCCACATCATGTGGGAAAATCTGGATGGGTCTGGTGTGGGAACACAAGGTCCATACCTACACACTGGGCTGCATCACCAGACACTAACACTGCTGGTGTCACCCTGCAACCGGGAAAAAGCCTCCCCAGCATATGATCAATGCCCCTTGCATGTGACCAGCCTTGATTACATGATGAGGGCCTCTTTCCTGGCTTCAGAAAATGTGACATGTGACAGCAGCGGAGGAACCCACCAATACAGGTTGGTGTGTGCAGACTTCCACCTAGTTTGTCACAATAATGGTGGGGTTGTGGTGGTTCAGGCCAGCTTCTTGGAGGCAGTGTTTTCTGGCCAGTGCAGACAAGCCCAACTGGTCTCCTAAGATCAATACTCAAGCTACCTTGGGTTTCTGAGGCTGATAGAGGGTGACTTACCCAAGGAAACCCAGTGGTTTTCCATGGCTGGGCACAAATTTGAACCCTAGTCTTCAGAGTCATAGTCCAACACTCAAACCACTACTCCAGGCTGGCTCCTCTAAGGGGGACATAGGAGATATACACAGGTGTAATACCTGCCTAGATCCTGGCCATACTTTACTATCTTTCAAAAAGGCTGGTATAAACGAATGTAGTAGTTTTCCTACCCATTCACTTACAGTCACTGAACTTGACCAGTGATTTAAAGAGGGTGCAGACCTGCCCTCTTTCCTGGCAATGTAATTGTATAAATCTGAGACCAAAGAGAAGATGGGAGCAGCACTTGTCAATTTTTGGTAAAACAACTAGTACTGTATTATGCTTTGTGGGGGATGTCTTACTTCATTTCTTTTAAAGAAAATCTGGGGCATTCCCAGCAGTTATATGTCAAGAACCAAACACCAAAAAACTGAGGATGCCCTAAGAAATTTGGGGCCATTAAGGAGGGAGTATGAAATGAAATATTACACCGTGTTTTAATTTCTTTTTCCTATGTCACTTTAATATAAAATGAGAAGATTTAGGACCAAGAAGTGTAACATAGAAAAACAGATACATAGATTATATCCACTTGAATTGGTCATATTTAGGAAATTCAGTTCCCATGAAAAATGTAACTCAACATTATTTCCCAAAGGAGATTATCAGACACTCTAAGGAGATTTTCACATGGGCTATATATCCCGTGGCAGGAACAGAACAGGGTTGGAAAAATCATAGAATTGTATAGAATTGTACAGTTGGAAGAGACCATGAGGGCCATCCAGTCCAGCCCCATTCTGCCATGCAGGAATCACAATCAAAGCATCCCTGACAGATGGCCATCCAGCCTCTGTTTGGAGACCTCCAAGGAAGGAGACCCCACCACGCTTCCACTGCTGAACAGCTCTTAATGTCAGAAAGTTCCTCCTAATATTGAGGTGGAATCTCTGTTCCTGGAGCTTGCATCCATTGCTCCGTGTTCTAGTCTCTGGAGCAGCAGAAGCCTGTTCCATCCTCAACGTGACACCCCTTCAAATACTTAAACAGGGCTATCTGTTTAACTGTTTAGCTAGATAGCTGGTAGAAGGGGGCTGGAAACGTCAACTTGCTGCACCCGGATTTCCAGCGGAACAGACCTCCATCACTCAGTGAGGCTGCTGGCTTTTAAGGTAGGTTTTTTTGGGGGGGAGAGTTGCAATTGTGGCAATAATGCCACAGTTGTAAACATGAATACAAAGCACTTACCAATACACAAGTTTAGCTTACATATTTGTAACTGCTCAACAGGAGCATGTGAAGGATATTAAGTAGTAGTTACAATTCTGAACATAAACATGCATACAATAAAATGTATCAGATTGTAATAGTATCACAGCACCATTGCAAATACAGTTGGAGCCCCAGATCCGCGGAACCAATATCCACAGTTTCAGTTATCCATGGGACACATACCATAGAATCATCCTAGAAAATGCCTAGAGTGGTGGGCTCCCTAGGTCCTCCAAGACAAGTCTATGGCATGATTTTATTGGGAGTCCATTATTTTAATAGTGTTTGCGGTTTCCAGTATCCGCAGTACGTCTGGGAATTGAACCCCCATGGAGATAGGGGTCCAACTGTATATAGAAAATACTACATGTTCTTAGGCAACAATTTAAAACAAAAGAAAGAACACTGAACAAACACCGGAATGGATAGGGGAGAGGAAAACATGGCCAATGGCTTCATTCATGAAACACAGTTCAGTAAACACAGCAAGCATCCAGGTTAGAAACATTCATACCACAGTTCTTGCCGTTTCTATGGTTGCAAAATCTGGACAGTGAAGGAAGTGGTAGGAAGGAAAAGCACCTCCCTTGAAATGTAGTCTTGAAGGATCGTTCTACAGACTGGGAAGAACACAAAAGAATGTGCTATAGAGCAAACAAAGCCTGGACAGTCACTAGAAGCTAAGATGACTAAACAGAGGCTGTTGTATGTTACCCATAAGAGGGAGACCCCATCACAGGTGGATAGAGTCAATCAAAGAAGCCATGACCCCAAGCTTGCAAGACCTGGGGCCCTTGCTGGGATGATGGGTAGGATTGCTGATCACTGGGGCTCTTGGAGATCTCTCATTCATACAGTCGCCATGCACCAAAGCCAACGAGACAGCAAACAACAACACAACAACAACAAAGCACAGTCTGTAATAACAAGCTGGCCAACTGACAAACAACCACGACTGTTTTGATACTATTACATTCTGATATTACATATTACTTACATGCTGAATGCAGCATAGCTGTGCACCCCCACCAGGTTTTTGGCACCAGGGACTGGTTTTGTGGAGGACAATTTTTCCACAGACTATGGGACAGATGAAACATGTATGTTTCCCAAGAGGGAACCTTGCTCATGGCCCGGTCCGTAACAGACCATGAACTGGCACCGGTCCAGGGACCAGGGGTTGGGGACCCCTGTGGTACAGTATTCATTTACTTGTTTTACAGCTGGTTCAGGGCATTCTCTGTCATTTGTGGTCCATTTTACCATCATTTTCAGCCAGAAACAAGGATAGGCCACATAGCACCCTACCATTTGGGACTACAGCTCCCAGAATCCTTAGCCACAGAGGTACAAATGAGAGTTTTCACGCAAAACATCAAGCAAATACAACATTGCCTGAATGGAGATTAAAGAGAATGGGATTTTAGAGCTCTAGACTGGGGGTTCTGAGGGAGGGGGCAATCCCACCCATCATCCCAGTGAACACATGTGTTTCTCCCATCCAGCCGGCCTCATAAATAACCAGGAAGGTTACTCAGCATTAAGATCCTTCCAAGGGACAGAGACAAAACGGCCACCAATTCCCACCGGTATGCCAGCACCGCATGTGGGTGCTCCACCAAACAAAGAACCAGGCATGTTGTGGGGAAAGAGAAGTTTGTGACCCCCTTAATGGGCAACCCCCATTATTCTTTCCACACTGTTATACACTGTTCTTGCGATATCAGTGCTAGGTGGAGGAATCCACCTATGAGACATTTTCACCTTACCTGATACCGCACAATACACCACTTGTTAGTACCATCATCATCATCAATATTATTATTAGTATAATTACTATTGGAAGAAATGCTTGCAAAATGTAAGCCTATGGAACTACAATTACGTCTAGCGCAGGAAAAAAAACAAACAAACTAGAAAGGAAATTGAAATTAAAAGAAATCCCATGGAGATCTCGCCAAGAACTACGTGCTCTAAAGGGATGATGCATGAGGTGTGCAATTGGCTGCAGGTTCATGGACACTTTGTCAAGTGTGGAAAGAGAGAGCAAGGTTGAGATAGAGAGACAGAGAGAGGCAGAAAGTGATTGTGTCTATCATGAGGCCCGTACATGCAGTGATGGAGGCGAGCCCTTTGGAGAAAGGACTGCCCCTTCCTCTTCCCGTCTGGCATAGACAGGAAAAGCCAAATAAAATCAAAAGTTGTGCCATCTATACTTGAAAATGTGCATTGTTTTTTGAGATGTGAAGAAGAAGGGGTGGGGTTGAAAAGGTGGGGTAAAAAAATATTGGCGGGAGCCAGACTTTACAATACCCCTGGACCAAATCTGCATTGTTGGAGGCAAGAAGCAAAAATATCCATGATGGATTGGACTTTGAGGTGGGAGGGAAGAAATTTCCTGTTGGTTGCACCCGGCATGGATACCCACCCACCCCAACATGACAGTTAGAAAGTCAGGGGTGTTGCACCTCTATGATCCAACCATGGTAGCCAAGTTTAATATCTATCTGGCATGCACGGGAGTTCTCAGTCCTTTGGCAAAATATATCTCCAAATGCAACCCATCTCCCTCCATTTTTGCTCAGTCAGGTGTTAGGTTTTCCCTTTCGGATGATGTTGACCCCATTCTGTCCTGCATCCATCCTGCTCCCATGACTGTTCCGGAACAATGTAATCACGATTTTTCATCGTGAATAGACCTCCCATTCCGTCACTATCATGTAATCACGGGTGTGCGAACAGGAGCCCCGTTCCTGTTCCGAAATGACAGCCACGGAGGGGAGGTCCATTCTAAGCACTTCCTGGTATGATCTGGACATCCAGGTAAGTGGCACCCTTTATTTTACCCTCCCTGCTTTGATTGTGTGATTTAAAGTGTGTTTTTGTGCTTGGTGAACTGATTTTATGTTTGGGAGAGTTTTATTTTTTAAACTTACTGCCTGGCTGTTATCACGCAATAACGTGATAACGTTCCAGACGGCCGGTCATAAAAGCAGCCTTACAATGGCTGCATTTACGGCTGGCCAGCAAGGGGAGGGGGAGCCCATTCCTGCCGTGGAATTAAGGTAAGGTAAGAGGCAGTAACGGGGCATTTTGGCCCCATGTGAAAATCTCCTTTAAACGGCGTTATCACGACAATAGGAGATCGCTAAAGGGCTTCCTTTTCAGACAACATCATACCCTTCTCGTAATGCTCCTGTTCTGCTGCAGTTCCACTGGCACTGCTTTTTATTGATGGGAGAAGCTGTCAATGGGTCCCCCATTCTGTTTCTGTCATGGATGTTCGTGCAACTGAAAAGGTACCTGTTTCACTGGCAAGATCCCATCATCAATGGGAGGTCCCTGCCAGAACACTTCCTGGTGAGATCCGGGCATCCAGGTAAGTGACACACTTTTTAAAAACTTCCTTGGTTTACTTGGAAGTTTAAAGTGTGTTTTTGTGCTTGCTGACACTTTTTCTCTATTAGTTTGCTTTTTATTTTTGAATTTCCCATGCTTTTGTCTTCTCGTGAGAACAGGCAGGATTTCATTCCAGGAAGTGAGTGGAGCTCCGTTAGAGCTCCATTCAGTCCTGGGCTGCCTGGCACCCACGATTAAGATAGGTCTGAAACTTTTAATTATTGTGCCAGGGCTGGGATGGGAGAAGGCGGGAGAGAAGATTGTGGGACAGGAGCACTTTCTTCGTTCCTGTCTGTTAATCTCCAAAGTCTCACTCAGTCTGGAATCTGACACCTGCAAATTCCTATGGTAACCCAGGGAGTTTGAGATGTTTTAGTTTCTGATTTCAACAACACACACCCTTCCACTTGAGAAATTTTTACTGATGTTTTCACAGGAATGAACAAACACAACCTCATTTCTGGTGTCTGCTGCAGCTTAGCCTATTAACACATATCTCACCTACAGGGGAGAATGCCACATTCTCAGCATGCTCTGATCAGTGTCACTGGTATTTTGTGAATAAAAACACAATTCATCTGAAGTCAGATAATTAAAAAAAACACTTCTAACAGGAAGAAAATTATGGCTGTGATACTGCATCAGGAGACAATCCTTCATTGGGAGGCATCCTATAGGTGGATACAGAGCAATGGTGTAATTCTCAAGGGCCTCTGGAGAACCCCTGGATGTCCCTTCCGCTGTGTGTCTGGCTATAGGAAAACTGCTGAACACTTGTCTGCTTCCCCAGTAGGAGATGTCCAGGTTTGGTGGCTGCAGCTGAGATAAGGTGGGTTTGGGGGGGTCACATTTTGCTCATTGCTCAGTTGGTAGAGAATTCCAGCCTTCACAACAACCAAAACAGTGAGTTGCTTGGCCTAAGTCCCATGTTTGCTCTTGTAATTCACCAACAGGATGCCAGTAAATGTATGTGATGGGAAAGCCACCAAAACGAAAACATCCATGTTGTTTTGCCTGTAGATCCTCCATTCCCCAGAAATGACCACCATACCATCAGGTTGTGTGATGCAACTAGCTCAGGTGGCAGCAACAGAAGCCCTCAAAGATGTTCTTTCTAAGTTCCTTGGTCATGCTTTCTTTGAAGACAAAGTTGTGTATTTCATACAGCCTGTCTTGCAGCCCTAAACTAGTCAGCTACCTGTAGGTGTGATTACCAGTGTTGAAGTAAAGTTTTAGCTGGTAGCCCAGTTGTCATCAATACACTGAATGAAGGGAAGGATGTCACCCTTTCCTTAGGCAGCACTGTGTCTTCAGGTGGTCTTACCATTCTCTCAAAAGCAGATGTTTAATGAAGGGAAGCAAAGCATCTACACTGTTTTTATAACGCACTAGGCACTTTCCAAGCAGTTTCCAATGTGTGTTAGCTAATTTCCCCCACAAGCCGGGTTCTTATTTTACCAGCCTATGAAAGGATGGAAGGCTGAGTGAACCTTGGAACCCTTGGGATTGAACTCGCAACATTGTGGCCACAGTACCAGCATTTAACTGCTGCACCACCAGAGCTCCTTTTAATTTAGGAG
The DNA here is from genome assembly GCA_030847615.1 of Gambelia wislizenii. Lineage (NCBI taxonomy): Eukaryota > Metazoa > Chordata > Lepidosauria > Squamata > Crotaphytidae > Gambelia > Gambelia wislizenii. The sequence goes on from JAUMIR010000004.1 coordinate 36,429,800, forward strand.
CAGAATTTTTTGTGGAAAGCTTTGGTGCTTATCAAACCCTTGCTTAAATATGCTGTAAAAATCTGATACTTATTCTTGCTTGTCTCTGTAATAATGGTATTAATGGAAATTACTGGTTTCAGCGAGCGGAAGAGCAGAAGTGAGTACCATTATAGTGTAACTTAATAATACCTATGGTCTCTAGGACACAAAATTTGCCATGTATTACAGTTCCTCTGTGTGTGTGTTTGTGTGTGTGTGTGTAGTTAAGTTTATATTCCATCTTTTCTTACATTTATATATCATGCAGCATACGTGGCTTTCTTCCTTCCCATTTTATGCTCACAACAACCCTGTGGAATAGTTCCAGCTGAGAGGTAGTGCCTGGTCCAAAATCACACAAAGAGTTTGGTACTCAGTGGGGACTTGAAGCTTGATCTCCCAAATCCCACTCAGTTGCACTGGTTCAATGTAGATGTACACACACACACACACACACACACACACGATATATTATACTCTACTTAAACCTGATTATCTGTGTGTGTCTGCTGTACTTTGGTGAAAGTTGTATCTGCAAATGTGTTTCAGCACCAAGTCAAAACCTGTGTGTTCAGAAAATGTTTTCAGGGTCACTGATGATATCCTGGCTTTGGGCTATGGGTTTTATTTGTTTATATAGAACTGTTTTAAGCTTTTTGGATTTTCTTAACATTGTCTTCACTGATTATATCCTGCCTTTGGGTTATGGATTTTATTTGTTTATACAGAACTATTTAAAACCTTTTGAATGTTCTTAACAGTGTCTTCAAGCTGTTCTTATTGACTGCCAAGCTGAGATCTTCTGATATGGGGCAGGATAGAAATACTTTGATCCATCCATCCATCAAGCCACCACCCACCCATTAATTCTTACTCAGAGATTAATTGGATTGTGTAAAGCTGTTTTGATCCATGGAGCAACCTGGAGGGAAAGCCCCCAGTTGTTCAGCCCAAGAAGTAGGAGCACATTGTTCAGGAAGCCTCTGGTCTGAGGGCTAAACTATACAGTACATCAAATGTATCATGCAAGGGAACCTAGCCTAGCCTTAAAAAATGTGTGGTGACCCAGCCTAGATCAAGACCACTCTGCTTGCATAGGGGAAGTTTAAAACTTATCTTCTAGCCATTTCATTTCCTAAATTTGCCTCCCCTCCCATGGTAACAAGAGGGATGATCTCCATGCTTGGGTGGGATGTTTAATAGTAGAAGTGACTAGCATGGAGTTTAAATTTTCACTGCCCGTGCATGGTGCTCCAACCTGTATTAGAGCTTCATGCACTTACTAGAAAATAGAAAAATCTCTTCATGCTTTGTATTTAAAGTTAAATGTAATGTGATCCTGAGTCATGGGTGATGTTGACACTGATTTAGGTCACGTGGCAAAGCAAACGTAGCAAAGCAAACTGCCCCACTTTTCTTCCTTGTATTACAGGTATGGGAAGCATGTGGAACTTATATCCGTGTTGACTTACCAAGTTTTCATTGATTCATTAGGTTTGCTATAGTTCAGACTAACAACATACCTTCCAACTTTTCACACAGGGAAACTGGGAAATGTGTGGGCAAACAACACTCAAGTGTGGTCAAAATTTCAAAATGTTATTAATGAGGGGTTCGTTTACACAGCAGATTTATTGCGGCAACTTACGCTTTAATTCTTTTCCGCAGCTGTGCCAGTCAGGTTTTTTTTCTAATTATGCTGCTTTTTCGTTCAGACTTGAAAAAGTGGGGGGGGCGTGGCCTCCCAAGCAGAGGAAGGCTTTATGGGGAAGAGGCTAGATCGTGAATGAAAGAATTTGAAGCCCTGCATTTTCTAGCTAAAGAAAGACTCACAGACTGCCAAAATAGCAAGGGGGAAGATCAAAGAAGTGTCTCTGTCTCTGTGTCTCTGTAAATCTGCCTGTAAATGAACCCAGTCCCCGAAGCAGAGAGACAGCGAGATCGCAGCTGAGTAGAAGAAGGAATTCCTTTCTTTTTGTGGGGAACAGATCTCCCCTGACTGTAAATTGTTAGGAATCCTTTTTGTTTGCAAACTGGCTTGCAAAATAGCAGAGAGGATTTTTCAAGGTTTTCTGATCGCTACTGGATCTCCCTCCCTCAGTTCCCCTCTTTTAAGCCCACCCCTTCATCATAGCAACCAATCACAGTGCAGGTCTGCTGCAGCCTTTAGTGGAATGGTTGTTTACACTACCAATAATGCACTACTTTGTAAATATACCAGCAAAATAGCGACATCCCTTGCCACGCTATATTTGGGTGTTTTACCTTCCCCCCTTCTGAATGAGGCGATGCTGTGGTGCGATCGGTGGGAACAATGAGCTATCTTTGCGGTATATTTAGAGGAATATCTGCCCTTGTAAACGGGGCCGAGGAAGAACAGACAAGCTAGGAGAGGCTGCAGCATTTTGCTTTTATATCAACATACTGAGAAGGGTGAGACTGTGCCTCTTCCCCTCCTCTCCTCTCTCCCACTGAGTTAATTGCTAAGTACTTTTGCACTTTGATGTTTGCAGTGACTGAAGTAAACTGAGGACAAAGGGGAAAGGAGAGAGAAACTGGGACATTTTAAAAGCATCTGAAAAAGTGGGATGATAGGGGATTAATTGGGACTGTCCCTGCCAATTAATGGAACAGTCCGAAGGAACAGGGAAATTTTCATAGAGTAACTTTGGTACACCCTTCACAGCTAATACTAATGCTTAGTAAAGTAAGAGCCAGCCCATAGCGATCAAGAGGATTTTATACAGGTTCTTTCTTCCACCTTTGTTTTTAGAAATTTAACATTACAAACACATTTATGCTCTAAGCATTACATTTCCTGTTAAAATGTCCAAATTAGTATAGAAGCAAGAAAGGGGAAATGATTCAATGTCTGAAATGACCCCTGGGCTGCCCTTCCATTAAAAGAGTCATGAGTGGTGTCAAGACCTGGGCATTGGCAAAAGGCTCCAAACTGATGATTATAATTTTAGCACTTCAGTTTTCTCAGCTGAGTTTGGGTGACAAATTTTCCATTTGGGAGAAATGTTCAGGAAGAGAAAATGAGTTGGAGGAAAAATAATACAGAAAGAAATACATTTGGTGACTGTACTTTGACAGAAATTGCCAAAGAAATGTTTAATGGGAGATAACCAATGAGGGGAAAAGTTAAAAAGCACTGGCAGAGACTAAGGTCCAGGTCCAGTGTGCTAATGGGGCACAAATTCCTCCCTTTCCCTTTCCCTTTCCCCTTCTCCATGCAACCCTAGGGCCCACTTGAACTTTGGATCTGGATGGTTTCCAGGACAGGTTTTGAGAATGTTGCAGTAGAAAGAGGAAATGTTGGCTGGAATCCTGTCAGTGTCTTATGAATGTAGAAATTTCCCTAAGGTAGAAGCTGGACATTTTTGTCCAACGCACAGCATCCACATTCGATTCAAGGTTGTGGCAGCAGGGTTTTGTATATGGTGCTTTTGCACATGTGGGTGGGCATCCTCAGCTGATGAATATCTGTCTGCCCCTGCTAAAACTGATGGTAGTACTCTTTTGATTATGCATTCATTATGCATTTGGTTGTGCATTCAGGAGTGCACCTTTTGCCATTTAGTGCAAGAGTTGCACAATCACCTTTGAAGATTTATGCTATATAACCCCAATGTAGGTGCCAATCTCCTCCTCCTCTGAAAGCTGGCTTGCTCTTAGTGGACCACAAGCTGAACATGAGTCAGTAGTGTGATGCAGCAGCTAAAAAAGCCAATGCAATTCTAGGCTGCATTAATAGGAGTAATTCTAGGCTGCATTAATAGTGTCTAGATCGAGGGAAGTAACAGTGCCACTCTATTCTACTTTGGTCAGACCTCACCTGGAATACTGTGTCCAGTTCTGGGCACCATAATCCAAGAAGGATATTGAAAAGCTGGAATGTGTCCAGAGGAGGGCGACCAAAATGGTGGGAGGTCTGAAAGCCATGCCCTATGAGGAACAGCTTAAAGAACTGGGTATGTTTAGCATGGAGAAGAGAAGGCTGAGAGGTAACATGATAGCCATGTTTAAATATTTGAAGGGATGTCATACTGAGGATGGAGCAAGCGTGTTTTTTGCTGCTCCAGAGACTAGGACATGGAGTAATGGATTCAAACTACAGTCATCCCTTCACATTTGCGGGGGTTAGGTTCCCCAGACCCCCGCGAATGTGAAAAATCCGCGAATAACAATTGCCCTCCCCCTCCCCCGCCAAAGCGACAACAGGGCCTCTGGAGGCCCTATAGTCGCTTTCCCCCGCCTCCCCATGCCTTCATGGGGCCTCCGGAGCGTCTCCGGAGGCCCCATGGAGGCCTCCCCGGCCCTCCCCACCCCTTCCCCGGGCCTGCATGGGGCCTCCGGAGCGTCTCCGGAGGCCCCATGAGCGCCTCCCCAGCCCTCCCCACGCCCTCCCCAGGCCATCATGGGGCCTCCGGAGGCCCCATGGAGGCCTCCTGGCCCTCCCCACCTCTTCCCCGGGCCTGCATGGGGCCTCCGGAGCGTCTCCGGAGGCCCCATGGAGGCCTCCCCAACCCTCCCCACCACTTCCCCGGGCCTGCATTGGGCCTCCGGAGCGTCTCCGGAGCGTCCCCAGCCCTCCCCAGCCCTTCCCCAGGCCATCATGGGGCCTCCGGAGCATCTCCGGAGGCCCCATGGAGGCCTCCCCAGCCCTCCCCAGCCCTCCCCCGGGCCTGCATGGGGCCTCCGGAGCATCTCCGGAGGCCCCATGGAGGCCTCCCCACCTCTTCCCCGGAGCGTCTCCGGAGGCCCCATGGAGGCCTCCCCAGCCCTCCCCACGCTCTCCCCAGGCCTGCATGGGGCCTCCGGAGTGTCTCCAGAGGCCCCATGGAGGCCTACCCGGCCCTCCCCACCCCTTCCCCGGGCCTGCATGGGGCCTTCGGAGCGTCTCCGGAGGCCCCATGAGCGCCTCCCCAGCCCTCCCCAGGCCTTCCCCAGGCCTGCATGGGGCCTCCGGAGGCCCCATGGGGGCCTCCCCGGCCCTCCCCAGCCCTTCCCCAGGCCTGCATGGGGCCTCCGGAGCGTCTCCGGAGGCCCCATGGAGGCCTCCCCAGCCCTCCCCCAGGCCTTCATGGGGCCTCCGGAGCGTCTCCAGAGGCCCCATGATCGCCTCCCCAGCCCTCTCCAGCCCTTACCCGGGCCTTCATGGGGCCTCCGGAGCGTCTCCGGAGGCCCCATGGAGGCCTCCCCGGCCTTCCCCACCCCCTCCCCAGGCCTTCATGGGGCCTCCGGAGCGTCTCCAGAGGCCCCATGGAGGCGTCCCCGGCCCTCCCCCCTCCCTCCCAAGGCCTTCGCAGGGCTCCCTCCCAAGGCTCCCTCCCAGGGCTTTCACGGGGCCTCCGGAGGCCCCGTGTCGCGGTTTTGGGGGGGCCCAGGGGGCTCTCCCAAAACCGCAAATAATCAAAACCGCGAATGTCAAGTTCGCGAATGTGGAGGGACAACTGTACAGGAAAAGAGATTCCACCTAAACATAAGGAAGAACTTTCTGACAGTAAGAGCTGTTCAGAAGTGGAATACACTGTCTTGGAGTGTGGTGGAGTTTCCTTCTTTGGAGGTTTTTAAACAGAGGCTGGATGGCCACCTGTTGGGAATGCTTTAAGTATTCCTGCATGGCAGGGGGTTGGACTGGATGGCCCTTGTGGTTTCTTCCAACTCAAATGATTCTATGAACATAGAGTATCTCAATTTACACATAAGGAAATCACATTGATTCAATTGATCTACTGTAGCTGGGACTAGGGGCTTATCTACATGGACAATTTACCCTGGCTTGCCCCCGTTCCAGAGCCTTGCAGTCCAAATGACACAGGGCATTTACCCTGGCCTGCCACCCAGCAGTCCAAATGACCCCTGGGGCAGATACAGGGCTGGAGATGGGGCAAGCTGGGATAGGGCCCAATATATTGTTCTAATATAATACCTGCTTTACCCAGCAAAAGCCAGCTCAGGCCCTACATGTCCACAGGAGCCCCTCCGGCACACCACTCCTCAATGTTGCTGCTAGTTCACTGGCTGTCCCAGAATTTAGGCAGGGGTCCCTCAAAATGTGACTGAGACTGGCCACATGCAGGGGGTCACAGGTTGCAGGACCCTCGCCTGTCTTCTAGATTAGTGTGGGAAATGGTGGCAGCAGTGGCATCAATGAAAGGCTGGTGTCCTGTTTGGCTGGTGTCTGTGGGTAACGGGGGAAGAACGGGCCACCTCCGCAGCCAGGATACGCCATCGGGGAGGTGGCGTGTCCCAACTAGTGTAGATGAACCCTAAGAACAGGATTCAGATCACAATTGCTTACCTATTTTTTCATGAAATGTTGAAGGGCGTGTCCCTCTCTGTTTAATAGCTTCCCATCTCTTATTCTGCCAAATCCATTTAAAAAATTATCTGAATGCATAGGAGAAGAGTGAAATCAGGCACACAAAGTAAAGTACCCCCTCTCTACCTATTTCTATGTTTGAAAGGGGCTGTCTTGCTCTTCTCTGTATGTGATCTGCATCTCTATGGCAAAATGGCTAAACTGATTTTATTGGGAGTGGACTGCAGTCTTAAAAAGAGTCCATTGTTGTGTTATGTATTGCTTACTTGGTTTGCATTCATTTATTGCTGTGGTTTCTGTCTGCTCTTGAACTTGAGGATAGCTGAAACAGTACATTCTTTGAATGCAGAGATAATAGTGCTGAAGATTTTCTCTACACCTCTGACCTTACTTCTTTATTTTGCAATATTCACACTGCACAGATCCTCTGTGCTTCCATTTCTGCATAATGCTCAATTCAAGCAATAAACCATACCAGGTCACCTTTATTTGTGGTTTCAGCACCTCAAAAGAAGCTTTTGTCCATAGTCTCAGGCTGTCTTCCATAATCTGTGGAACACCTGGCTGTTCTTACAAAGCACATGAATAGAGGTGGTAGTGGTGGAAGAGAGTATGTATGTATGGGTGCATGCACACAATTTACTGCTTGTAGTATTGAACTGAGTGTATTTTCCAAATGCAATTGAACATAGTTGAGGGAACTGGGCAAAATCCCCAGCTAATCGATGGCCTGAAGGACTGTACTGCTGAGAGAGCTTGTGAGGGAAATGAAATCAGCATTATTATAATCACATAGTTTTGGACACAACATGCCTTTTACCTAAAAATGTCTTTCAAAAATACAAAGAATTTTGGAATGATATGTTGTGCTGATGGGCTTCCCTACCTTTTCCATATCCCATTACTTTTGAGGGGTGATAATGGTGATTGATGGAATGTAAATTCTAAAGTATGCTTGAGGCTTGCTGTGCCTGATCATCTGGATACACCTTTCGATAGATGGACTTAGGAATTAGACCATGGTGAATTCTAATAACTGCTCCACTCCTAATGCATTTTTCTGGACTTTGACTAAGTGTAGCTGCAGTTTTTCTCCCCCTCCCCTTGTTTTTAAAAAGTGGTTTTATTTATTACAGCTGAGTGACTGCTAAAATGGCAGAAATTCAAATGCCTGTCCATTGACAGCCGGCCCATTTTTAAACTTTTAGACAGTATTGACCTAAGTCCTGTAAAGTTGTTAGTCCTGACTAGAGTAGTGTTATTGAATCAACTGGATTTATCTATATGTTGAGTCTATATGTTGAGTCACCATTCAACAACTGATCAAATGGGGCCTACTCTAGTTGGGAATAACCAACAGGATTATAGCCATGGTCTTTATGGTTTCGCAGTTCCTAGAGCTGCTCTCTGAATAACCACTACAGGACCAGTTATTGTCTTTAGGCTCTAAACCCCTAATAGGCACAATTAGTCATTCCTCAGATTTGGCAAGTAGGGAATTAGCTTCATCGGCTAAATGCCCTGGCTTGCCCCTATCTGCAGTCCAAATCTCACAGGGCATTTGCCCCGTTCTGCCTCCAGGCAGTCCTCACCACTCCCGGGGCAGATACGGGGCTGAGACAGGGGCAAGCCAGTGTAGGGCTTGATAAAAGCATTATAGCAAAATATCTGTTTAAATCCATTAATGCTAGCCAAAACCTGGACTAGGCCCTGCATGTCCACAAAAGCCCACCTGGCATGCCAGCCCTTGCTGCCACCAATAGCTCCTGGGTTCTCCTGGAAGCCAGGCAGGGGTCCTGTAGCATGTGACCAGGGCCAAGGCTATCCCTGCTTGGTCATGGAATTTACCATGTGAACTTGGGCCATCGCTGCCTCTCATCAAATCTACCTTACAGGGCTGTTGTTGGGATTCATAGCAAGACAGGAACCATGTAAGTGGCCATGTACATCACTGGAATGGTAACAATAACAAATACAACATTTTGTCACATACAGGAATTATTAATGCTTCTGTAAGCTTCTCTGATCACTATAGTATTTTTATTCCCCCCCCCCCATAAATTTTATAATCTGGTTACAAAAAAGTACAAATCCAGAGAAATATCATAGGAAGCCCCTGGGAATTATTGCCATCTGAGTCACAGAGGAAATTAGGACAAATATACAAACAACAGCTTCAAGCCTTGGCTAAACACATCCAAAGCAAGGACAGACTTATTTCTCTAAAAGCAATTGGAGAGAAGAGTGGCTTCACATTTTGTCCCATAACTCCATCCCTATAAAGGCTAGACACTAGGAAACAAAATGGAACCAAAAAAAAAGAAAGAAAAAAACCATGGAATCTAGGCCAATTGATGGTCCAAATGGGGACCAGATAGCATGCCTAAAAATGGAGTGAAACCCAGCCAACTAGATAGTATGGCAACCCTACTCCAGATGTTGTGGACTACAGCTCCCATAATCCGTTACCATTCTGCATGTTGTGTGGGCCTGATAGGAGTTGTAGGCTAAAACATCTTGCAAGCAGTAGTCCCCAAAATAAGCTATTTTTCTATACCCATATGTTAGACTGTGGATGAATCCAGACTGAAAAGTCCCAGATTTTATACCTGTTTTTTTCTGATTTTATATTGCATGAAAATAAACCAACCTGAAGATCTGGTATAAAAAGTCTCTCATAGTGCCGGAAGCTGACAGAAAATATTCTGAGATAAACAAAACATGCATGGATCTCCAGAATAAAATCAGAAAGAACAGGGACAAAATCTGGGGACATTATCAGACCAAGGTCTAAAAATGCTATAATTCCATGAATGAGGATAGCGGAAACATTGTGGTATTATTACACTTATTATGACATGTTGCTGTAAACATGTGAAAGAACCACCACAGAATTGTCACACGATGACCACTAGCTCTTTAAGAATGGGAGTTTACTTCGACAATTTAGCATGGGCGAGATTCTGGTGGTTCTCACAAGAAGACCGAGCACACGTAAAACTTCAAAAACACCTTAATTAGCAAAGTAAATGAACACGCAAGCACTGAAACAAACCTTAAAACATGCAAACTAAAGGGGACAGCACATAAAAAGAGTGTTCTGTGCTGTGTTTTCACATTCTCATCCAGACGTTTTCTTCCTGAGGACTGCCCATTCACACTGTAATCTCATGATTGCAACGGGATGTGGTTTCACATGCCCTCAATACTGCACATAAAGTGATTTTGATGATTTACTGATGGCTTATCCTATCAATTAGAAACAATGCCTTATTCGCAGCTGGAACATAGAGGTCCTGTCTACACGATTTAAATAATACGTACGGTGTGCGGAAGTTCGCGCTTCGGTACAAATGGCCGTTCGGATCCACACGAATGCAAAAGAGGGGGGCGGTTTTCCACCCTGAAATACGCACACGCGGCATTCGGGAGGGAAAGCGGATCGCGAAGAAAAATCCGTACGCCGTTCGGATGGCTGACGGGTCTGTACGGTCCGTTCGCACACATACGAACAGGCAGGGTAATCTGATTGGCTGGCCGAGTAGAGGGGGCGGGGCTAGCATGGAGGGGAATTGGGAGCAGCCACCATGTTGGTTTCCCGGCTAGCGAGCGTCCGGTAAGTCCGTGAATTTATATGTTTATTTATTTTTATTTTATATTGTAAATACAGAAAACCGACTGTCCGCAAACCAGGAACCTTTAAAAAAAAAAGAGGTGGGAGATTTAAAACTGCCGCTTGGCTTGCTCGCTCCAGCCAGCTTCGGGAAGAGGGAGTCATACGGAGCTTAGGGGCCTTAAAAATCGTATAGCCGGTTCGTATGCATACGAACGACAGGCTGTTCGTATTTTTTGCCCCCCATACGGATTTTTTTATGATCGTATAGCCGCACCCATAGTAACCATGCGAAGAAGATGATGTCATACAATAGTGGAGCCCATTCGCACTACCATGACATTGTAATCTCACGGTTTTTGATTCATCTGATAAGATCCTGGGTCCTTCTGGTCCTTTTAATTAATCTGGATGTACCTTGAGCTGCAAACATTCAAGACTCCCTCCCTCCCACCCTCCCTCCTTCCTTTCTCATTGGTCTCAAACTCTCTTTTAAGACACACAGCACACACATAAGCAAAGTCCTGGCCTCTTTCCTACACTATCTCAGGGGGTATATCCTGGCTAATAGCTGCCAGTCCACGCAATCCATCAAAAGAATATCTCCTAATATTTTGCATTCATTGAGATAAGAGCTGGCATCCTGTTAGTTAGTCCCAACTGGAATAAAATGAAAGGAGAAGGTCAGAAAGTGATCATGAGGCCTAAATAAAGTAGAGCCATGTTGAAGAAAACAGTTTGCTTAGATGCAGAAAACACTGAAGTTCCTAGTGATTTCAAGTTAAATTAACCATGTGCAAAACATTCTGAGCCATGTTCCAAAACATTTGGACATATGCAGCTGATATGATAACAACTAGAACACCAAAATAAGGTGAACAAAATCCAAGTGTGATGTACATATTTTGGAAATAGTGTTTGCTCTTTATTGGTGAGTTCCTTTGTACGTTATAGCCTTTTGTTGCTCATTTGCTACCACTGCATATTTTTGTAAGAATTCTTGTAGTTTTGTAAGCTGGTTGGATCATTTGTTTGGGGTGGAACCCTGGGCTACTAAGCCAGAATCCACCCAAAACTGAGTTCGGTCTATTTTCAGACTCCATTCACGAACCTTAAAGAGTTAAACAAAAATCCCCTTCAAGACCCATTAAATCAATTCTTGAATGTTGAGTCAACATGTCAGTAAATCCAATTGGTTCAATGGGTCTACTTTAATCAGGACTAGCAATAGGATTTAGACTAAAACATTCATTATAAACTGAACAAAAGATTAGGAGGTAGACTGAGGAGCATCATTTCCTCTGAGAGACATAAAAGCATATTAACTACTGAAGAAATGACTGCCAATTGTTTACTATTTCAGAATAAGGAAAAGGTATGTTATAGGTAAATGGGAGGGGGGTAAAGGAGGTTAGACCTGGGTCACAAATAGAGTTGAAAGAGGCAGGTAGTTTGGGATGGAAGGAGAAAGAGACATTGCTAAATAATAATAATAATATAATAATAATAATAATAATAATAATAATACATTTATTTATACCCCGCCCCTCTGTTAAAACAATCAGGGCGGCTTACAAAAATTAAAATACAATACAGATTAAAAATCCCTAAACACCCCCACCCTCCCCCATAAAAATATTAAACAAATATAAATTAAAAGCAACTGTCTAAAATTACATTTAAAAACAATACATACAATAAATAGCCAGCGGACTAAAAGAGGCAGGATCCCCTGAGGCTGGGATCTAATTAGGAAAGGCCTGCCAAAAGAGATCCGTCTTTAGTGCTTTTTTAAAAGCTACTCAGGCTTGTCATCTAACGGATCTCGTTCGGCAGGTCATTCCACAATTTGGGGGCAATTACCGAAAAGGCCCTCTGGGAGGTTGCAGACAGCCTAGATTTTTGTGGCTGAAGCAAATTCCTCCCAGAGGACCGGAGTGCACGGGGAGGATTGTATGGGAGGAAGTGGTTCCGGAGATAAGTATCTCAAAAGGGAGATACTGAAGGCACAATTTCAAACAGTACCATTGAGGAAGAAAAATGGGAAGTGTCTCAAGAAACCAGGATGGATGACTAAAGAACTTTCAACAGAGCTAAGTTTTAAACGGAACATGTATAGGAAATGAAAAAGGGGGGAAATCACCAAAGAAGAATTCAAACAGATAGCAAACACGTGTAGGAGTAAAGTCAGAAATCTAAAGCGCAGAATGAGCTCAGGCTTGCTAGGGAGGTTAAGAACAATAAAAAGGGTTTTTTTGGGTATGTCCGCAGCAAAAGGAGGAAGAAGGGAATGATAGGTCCACTACGTGGAGATGGCAAAATACTAACAGGGGACAGAGAAAAGGCAGAATTACTCAACACCTTCTTTGCCTCAGTGTTTTCAGAAAAGGAAAAGGAGGACCAACCTGAGGAGAATGGAACAGAGGACACAATAGGGGAAATCCAGCTCAAAATAAGTAAAGAGGTAGTACAGGAATACCTTCTTAATCTAAATGAATTTAAATCTCCAGGACCAGATGAACTACATTCAAGAGTATTAAAAGAGCTGGCAAATATAATCTCAGAGCCATTGGCAATAATCTTTGAGAACTCCTGGAGAACAGGAGAAGTCCCAGCAGACTGGAGGAGGGCAAACGTCCCCATCTTCAAAAAGGGGGAAAAAAGAGGATCCCAACAATTATCGTCCAGTTAGTCTGACATCAATACCAGGGAAGATTCTATAGCAGATCATTAAACAGAGAGTCTGTGAACATTTAGAAGGCAATGCCATAATCACAAAAAGTCCACATGGGTTTCAGAGAAACAAGTCATGCCAGACTAATCTGATCTCTTTTTTTGATAAAGTTACCAGCTTGGTAGATGAAGAGAATGCTGTGGACATCGCATACCTTGATTTCAGGAAGGCCTTTGACAAGGTTCCCCATGACATTCTTGCAAACAAGCTTGTAAAATGTGGGCTAGACAAGTTAACTGTTCAATGGATTTGTAACTGGTTGACCGGCCAAACCCAAAGGGTGCTCAGCAGTGGCTCTTCTTCGTCTTGGAAAGATGTGACCAGTGGGGTGCCACAGGGTTTGTCCTGGGCCCAGTGCTATTCAACATCTTTATCAATGACTTGGATGAGGGAATTAGGGGCATACTTATCAAATTTGCAGATGACACCAAATTAGGAGGAGTAGCTAATACCCTAGAGGACAGGATCAAAATTCAGAATGACCTGGATAGACTGGAGAGCTGGGCCAAAGCTAACAAAATTCAATACGGAGAAATGTAAAGTACTGCATTTAGGGCGGAAAAATGAAATGCATAAATATAGGATGGGAGAGACCTGGCTGAACGAGACTACGTGCGAAAGGGATCTAGGAGTCCTAGTAGACCACAAGTTGAACATGAGCCAACAGTGTGATGCGGCAGCTAAAAAGGCCAATGCGATTTTGGGCTGTATTAATAGAAGTATAGTGTCTAGATCAAGGGAAGTAATAGTGCCACTCTATTCTGCCTTGGTCAGACCTCACTTAGAATATTGTGTCCAGTTCTGGGCACCACAATTAAAAAAGGATATTGACAAATTGGAGCGTGTCCAGAGAAGGGCAACAAAAATGGTGAAAGGTCTGGAAATGATGCCTTATGAGGAGAGACTTAGGGAGCTGGGTATGTTTAGCCTGGAAAAAAGATGGTTAAGAGGCGATATAATAGCCCTGTTTAAGTATTTGAAGGGATGCCACACTGAGGATGGAGCAGGCTTGTTTTCTGCTGCTCCAGAGACTGGAATACGGAGCACTGGATGCAAGCTCCAGGAACAGAGATTCCACCTCAACATTAGGAAGAACTTTTTGACAGTAAGAGCTGTTCGGCAGTGGAACACACTCCCTCGGAGCGTGGTGGGGTCTCCTTCCTTGGAGGTCTTTAAACAGAGGCTGGATTGCCGTCTGTCGGGGATGCTTTGATCAAGATTTCCTGCATGGCAGAGGGGTTGGACTGGATGGCCCTCGTGGTCTCTTCCAACTCTGCAATTCTATGATTCTATGATTCTATAAGTTGGACCCAAGCCATTTAGGGCTTTAAAGGTAATAACCAACATCTTATACTGGTAATAACCAACACCTTATACTATTTCAATTTGAAATAATCAGCCTAATAGAGCAGTCGCCAAGAAAAGAGTAAAAGAATCTAATTATAAAGCAAAGCAATAAAAAAACAGAAGAAAATGCATTTTCCCCACACAAAGGACCAATATTTATTTGCTCTCAATATGAATTTTTGTGTATTATCTTGGAGCGTGGTCACTGTGTTATCTCTCTCTCTCTCTCTCTCTGGCTTTTCTTCACAAATGAAGATTCAGGAAGGACTCATCCCATGCTTTCTGCAAGCATGCTGATGACTAAAAAGGCCAATCTGAGATAAACAAGTCCGGTTGCAGGAAGCACAGCAGAAGGTCTCCTTGGGTGATATTTTTGGGTTGTGATTCTTTCTGCGGTGTCGTTTCTCTTCAAGACTTATTCGGCGTGAGTTCTCAAATAAGGCTGCAGCATTGTGGATAGTGCGCCTCCATGCCTCCCGATGTGAGGCCAGGGCGGACCATTGTTGGTCATTAATTTGGCCAAGCCTGAGATGTTGTTTCAGGGAGTCTTTGTATCGCTTTTTTGGAGCGCCCCTCTTACACTGACCTGTGGTGAGTTCACCGTAGATTAGTATTTTGGGGAGGCGATGGTCCTCCATCCTAGAAATGTGCCCTGCCCAGTGCAGTTGTGTTCTCAATATCATGGCCTCAATGCTGGTGATCTCTGCTTGCTCAAGGACAGCAACATTCGTCACAGTCAGTCCAGTGTATATTTAGGATTGTGCATAGACAGCGCTGATGAAACCGTTCGAGGAGTCGTAGGTGGTGGCGATAGGTGACCCATGTTTCAGATCCATAAAGGAGAATAGACAGTACAATGGCTCTATACACACTGATTTTTGTGCTTTGCCTCAGGTGTTTATTGCTCCAGACTCTTTTGTGAAGTCTTCCAAATGCGCTATATGCCTTTGCTAATCTGTGATCAATCTCTTTGCTATATATCTAAGTGTTAATTGCCAGTAAAGAAAGTAGCAGTTTTGCGGTAGATGTGACCAAGTTCCTTATTCCAGTCTGAGATGTACAAGATACAACAAAGGGGATGATTTGTGCATGGACAGATGGAAGTATGCATATGGGGATTCTGGATTAGGGCATGTCTATGTTTTGTTTTTGTTTTTTTTTGCTTTCTGCATACTTCTAGTGGCTAAATTTGTACATTGAGCATTTGCAAATGCATACATAAAAATTGATCCAGTTTGGGAGAATGCAGTGAAGGAAGCCCCAGAGACAATAATGCCTGTGATGTTGGGCTTCTATTTTAGGCTGCAATTGTTCAATAGAAGAGAGACGAAGAACCTCCATAGCTTTGGGCTACAGCTTGGAAAAATCACTTTTTTGGTGCACCAGAGGTCTTAGGTTTCAGGTAATCCACTGGCTGAGAAAGTCACTTAGGGCCTCCTCTGACTCTGCCATTTTGTGTGTGTGTCCCTTCAAGTCGCTTGTTGAATTAAGGCAATTCTATGAATTTCATAGGATTTTCTTAGGGAAAGAATACTCAGAGGTGGTTTTGCCAGTTCCTTCCTTTGAAATACAGCTTATAGCACCTTGTATTTCTTGGCGGTCTCCCATCCAAATACTAACCAGGGATGACCCCAATTAGCTTTCAAGATCAGACAGGATCTGGTGCCTTTAGGGCACTGGTTTTGCCCAAAATCCTGTGGGTATGTCTGCCCACCAGGAGCTTTGCATTCCTCTCACGCATTTCCCACATAAATTACCATTACTGGAGAGTGGGACGGGCAGGTTCTGTAGCTAAGTTATTGCTAGGCAATACAAGCCCCTACTGAGCATGTGCCATAACAAAACTTTCACCAACCACATAGTGCTAGGGTTATAGATGTTAGATGTTCCCCTTGACCTAACACAGGAAGTTATTTCCAGTCCCCTGCTAAACTGTGGCAAGTAGAGAATCTTCCAATAAAATACAATCCTTGCAAAGCCTGTAGCAATACATGCATACACACATACATACCCAAGAAAAACATATCAGACCTCAAGGCATCACATTTTAAAACTCCTATCAATGAGCCATTTCTTATCCTTTCTACCTCAAAACAGAGGTAGACCATCCTCAGAACTGCCCCTTCTTGCTATACTCTCAACTTCATTGAGCCATTGAAACAATTCATTGAGCCATTTCTGAAGTATTACCTGTAACAGTCTGCCAAAGTGAAAATCAGGCAGCAGATTGTTGTGGTGGTGGGGAGCAGTTCCTTTGTCCTGGCTGTTCCTTTTTAAACCCCTCTCCTCATCACCCCCAATGACAGATTTAAGAGCTGATGCCACAAAACCTGTTCATGACCCTCTAAACCACACATTTAAAATGCCAGACAAGATGTTCATGACCCTCTAAACAAGCCACTGATCAGATGCAATGGATGGCATATCCCATGAGATAGTGCCAGTCCAATTGCTTTCTTTATCTGCCTCAGCCAGTAAAATATCTTCAACTACAGTATAGCATCTATTGGCCTTCTTTCATTTCTGTTTTTAATTGGGAAATGTGATTAATCTGTGGCAGTTGGTGGCTTCCACCTCAGTGGAACCGTGAAAGCAATCTGGGCTTTATTCCAAAATAGGTCCTGAACCAATTTGAAGGAAAGGGCTCAGCAGTTTGAATAGTTCCTTTAAATTTTGGCACAGATTCAACACTCTACCAGCATAAAGGT
The DNA here is from genome assembly GCA_030847615.1 of Gambelia wislizenii. NCBI lineage: Eukaryota > Metazoa > Chordata > Lepidosauria > Squamata > Crotaphytidae > Gambelia > Gambelia wislizenii. The sequence continues at coordinate 36,446,554 of JAUMIR010000004.1, forward strand.
GACTGGCCTGTCTCACCCTGAGTCTGACTAGATTTGTGCATGGCCATTAAAATGAAACAGCTGGAATCTCTGTGTCTGGGGCATGCTTCTCACTCATGTGTCACTCATTGGCTTCCAAGAGACAAGGCCAATGGCAAACTGTTATGAGTAATGATACAGGCACTGTTTGGCAGATAGAACACAACCCAAATTAATTTTTATTCACATGGCTTCCTCTGCTTAATTGCCCCAATTAAGGGGAAAGAAAGAATCATGTTTGCTCTGAGATTTCCACTGTCCAGTTACAGAAAATGGAATGTTCAGAGACTTCTGGGTGAGTCAATGGCAGCCTGACATCACAGAGCTCCATAAAAGTGAAAGCTTCAGCAGTGAAAAAATTCCAGCTGGTGAATCTCTCTCCAGAGAAGGGGAGAGAGTAGAGATTGTCCACACAGGTCCAAGAACCTTGCTAAGCTCGCAGGGACTGCAGAACTTGACTGCAAGCTAGCAGGGGGCGTGGGAATTCCACCAAGCTCATGCCACTGTATGCAAGACTCTAAAGGACACTGGGCTTGCAACCATACTTTCTTAATTACTTTTTAAGAACAGCTGGAATTGTTTGAGTTTAAATTAAAAGAGATCTTAAATTTTGGGGTGATAGTAATGTCTCAGTGAGTTTCCTGCTTTTGGTACTAATAGGAAAGGTTTTAAGGACTATGTCTAAGATTTTTAAGATTTCATTTTGAAAGCAGAAAGCTTAACGTGATTGTGATCAAGTTTTTCAAAAGGACAAAGGGTATAATAACATTAAAAGTTGGAAAGTAATCTTTTAAAGTTGGAAAACTGGATGTTCTTGCAAGTGTTTTGCAAATAATAAAAACAGACTAAGGAAAGATATCAGTTTGTTATGGAGAAATTGAATTCTTTTGTCTCTGAGAGGTATCTCATTGAAAGCAATTTGAATAACAAGAGAAGCTAAATAGTCAGGCTGTGTCATTGCAACAATGTATCAGAGGAGTCAACTGTTAAGTCTATGTATGCCAAGTTTTTGTTTAATAAAAGAGTGGCAATGATTCATCTCCCAGGAAACATATGTGGCCCAGTGATTTGGAAGGAGATACAGGAGGAATTTAAAATGACAAAAAATGACCTGAGGAGCTTCAGATTAGTGGTCTCTTCCAACTCTATGATTCTATGAATATCAGATACGTTGGAAACAATGGAAAGGAAAAGAGTATTTGGATGGTTCACCTGAAAGACAATTGAGATATTGGAAAGTGAAAGGCTGAAATTTACGATGAAGTAAAGTCCAAAATCTGAAAAAGGAAAAAGGGGGGGAAAGAACGTGGTGCCACCCGCAAGCAAAAAGCAAAAAACAAAAACCCACGTCTTGTCTTGAGGGGGGGGGTACAAAAAAAATATGGGAGAGGGAAAAAAGAAAAGAAAAACACAGGACCAACACAATTCGTAAGGGGGAAAAAAACCGTTTTCTCAAATGCGGAGCTTCTTACTCCAAGGTCTACAACTGGAGGCTGATAGAGTTCTCCTACCTTCTAGACCTCTGGGGTCTGCCTTAACAGTTCGTTAATTCTTCTCCCCCCCCCTCGAAATAGAGGGAAAATAGCAAAGAAATAGCAAGACCCCTGAGGGTGGGGGGAGTCCTAAGACCGATCTAGTTTCTCCAGCGTTACGATGAGAGATTCAGCGGCCGGGATACGGGGAGGGCGTTGCCTTCCCTTATCTCGCTAGAGAGGGCTTTTGTAAGGCTCTGGCTTACTGGACCTCTTTGCTCCCCAAGACCTCCTGAGGCCACGGAAAGAGAAAAGAAGCTCCAGATACTGTTGCCAGCCACTTCTAGCCTTCTTCCTTTGTTTTGAAAAAAGGACAAACCATTTGTTAGTAGTGTTAACAATTTTTATATGACAGCAGGAAAAAAATTATGGGTTTAGGTTACTGCTGTACTATGTCATCATGACCATGTCAGTGTAGGTGGCAGTGGTAGACCCAGGCAGAGTGGCCATGAAGGAAACAAGTCATTGGAGAAAGAGGCTGCTCAGAGCCAATAGATTTTGCCTGCCTTCTCTTCCCACCACTACACAACACTGGGGGAAATGTGGAACTGCTAGCCTAAGTGTACCAACACAATTCTGGCTTATGATGACAGGGTAGAATACAGAAGATTCTTCCAACAACAAAGACATTTGCATTTTTCAGCAATCCATTTGAAATAAGTTGGATTTCATCATATTTCCTTGGAATGAAACCCTGTTGATTTCAAAAGAACAAGCCTCTATGCAATAAGTATGCATCATAGTCCTATGCACTTTTCTCAGAAATAAGTCTAATTACTCCCAGGCTAGTCAGTCTTACTAAGGTGAATTTATGAGGAAGCTGTGCAGTCTATACAGTATACACATATTTACTCAGAAGTGAGTCTCATTGAGTTCAGTAATTCACACATTCTTGTTAATATGCTTCAGGCCATGTTCATAAAAGTAACTCTGACTGCATGTGTTGTGTTCCTTGTTTTCTACTAATTCAAAATATTATCTCTGCAAATATTCAGGGATGTAATGGAGTCAGGGCTCATAGAGGGTCAGAGTATCAGGGCATTTTGATTAGCTGGAATTATGACACTGGAGATTTTCCGCTGCCAGTGCTCCGTTTCGCACACTCCCCATACTCCCAATCTCCATTTGTTCTCCCTCCATCCTGCTTTCATTTTCTTTCTGCTATTTTTTACTAATGGAAGTTCTTCGTTAGTCAAAAAATAGCAGAAAATAGCAGAAGAAAAATGAAAGCAGGAACTAACAGAAATTCTTCGTTAGTAAAAAATAATGGAAAATAGCGGAAGGAAAATGAAAGCAGGAGGGGGGGGAGAACAAATGGAGATCAGGAGAGGGATGGGGGTGTGCAAAACAGAGTGCTGGCAGTGGAACAGCCCCATTTCTCTCCTGATCTCAGCAGGGGTTATTTCCCCCATCTGAAAATCTCCACTGTGCTACTCCCTCAAGCTCCCTTGTTGTGTCTCAGTCTACTGCAATTGTAACAGAAGAGGTTTAAATTATTTTTATGCATTATAGTCTTACATTTTAAATTGTTCAAACAGATCTTATTATAACCTGGTCATAGATCTTATGATATGGGCTGCAGTACAAATATTTTAAGCAAAAATAGATAGGTAGGTAGATGGATGGATGGATGGACAGACAGACAGACATCTACATATATACATACAGGTAGGAATGGCTGTTCCCCAGAAACAATGTATTGGTGTGCACTATTCCTGTTGTAATACAAATTATTTTTAAGTGGGTTGATCTTGAATGGGCAATTAAGACACATTTGCTTTTGCATAAAACCTGATCCTGGTGAGGGTGAAAACCGCTGGAATTGCTGGCATGGATCAGCACAGCTGCCTGCGTTTTTTGGATCCTCTTTGAGGGTGATCCTGATGAATGCCTGAAATTAAATGTTTAACTACTATGCTATTGAGCATACTGGGGATTTATAGCTTGTGCACAATTGTATAAGCAAGTGGTTTTTCCCCCCTTGTAAGATGATCCCATCCCATCAGCTTTTTAACATCCGAGTCACAGCCAGAGCATTCTAAACATTATTTTCCTGCATTAGTTTAGCAGTTGAGCACTGTGATATAATTTGTGAAGATGGGTGGATCTGATCATTGCAGTCTGTATATTTTCCATCTGTGCAACCCATTTGTTTTTATTCTTTCCTCTGCATTGCTTTTTTATTGTTCTCAGTCATGTGAAGCTTCTCTGTTGCATCTATTTTGCAGTGAAGGATGTGTTGGGATTATGTGAAAGAGAGATGAACATGAGAGTATGTGGGTAGTTCTGTATGTACTTCTTGAAATTAATTATTCACTATTCTAGGAGTTGGTGTAGAGTGTAGACTTATGGTGTGACAAGACCTGACATTGACTTCCCCCCTCACACACACTTTTTTTACACTTTGGATTGCTCTGAAGCAGCTGCTTCATCTCATTTCATTGCATATGCTGAGTTTCCTGCATTTCAAAGTGCTGAATTTCATACATCTCATTCACTGATGGCTAACGAATCTGTTCCAGGATTTAGTCTGAACTTTAAAGGAGCTATCCATGGTGCTGAGATTATTTTGAAGAAAAGTCTGGGCTAAACCTCAGAATTAATTCATTGTCCCACTACCATGGAAGCCACCAGCTAAAATAGAGAGATGGGGTATAGAATCATAAATGTGGAAGGGAAGTCAAGAACTATCTAATATAATCCCCTGCCAGTGTAGGAATCCACTACTAAAGCACCCCTGACCATTGTTTAAATACCCCCAATGAAGGAGAGGCCATCGTCTTCCATGGCAGGCTATTCTACTGTCAAAGTGTTCTCTTTCGGTCAGGAAGTTCCTCGTCATTTTCAATTAGAAACTCCTTTCCTGTAATGTGTGTCCACTGGTTCAGGCCCTATAATTTGGAGTAGCCGATACCAGCAGTACAGTCAGCCCTCTGTATCCAGAGATCTGGCATCCATGGATTCCATCATCCATGGCTTGAAAATATTAAAAAAAAAAAAAAATCCAAAAAGCAAACCTTGATGTTGCCATTTTATATAAGGGACACCATTTTACCACGTCATTGGCATGGAGACGCACTATCCACAATGCTGCAGCCTTATTTGAGAACTCACGACGAACAAGTCTTGAAGAGAAACGACAACGGAGAAAGAATCACAACCCAAAAACATCACCCAAGGAGACCTTCTGCTGTGCTTTTTGCAACCGGACTTATTTATCTCGGATTGGCCTTTTTAGTCATCAGCGCGCTTGCAGAAAGCACGGGATGAGTCCTTCCTGAATCTTCGTTTGCGAAGAAAAGCCAGAGAGAGGAGAGAGAGAGAGAGTATATAATGGGACATGAGCATCCATGGATTTTGATATCCACGGGGGGTCCTGGAACCAAACCCAGCAGATACCAAGGGCCCACTGTACCTGATTGTGTGTATCATCAGTTTCTTAAGAAATGTACCAGTTTCTTTGCATTTCTAAGGAATGAATGCAAATGATTGGAAAGGAACTTCTAAACTGGCAGCTCTTAAATAATCTTGTGATTCAAATACCTGCAAGATGTACTGGGTTTGTGGATACAATTTATATTTTGGTATCTACGTGGTCACTCTGTTTAATAATGCATTCCTAACAACATGTTCAAACATAGAATTGCAACCAATCTATTTTCTCCTTTTGCCCTTTTCACTCCCACTTGGGTTTTGATGGGCCCCGATAGCAATTCCTCTTTGTAAACACATTACAGTCTGTGCCTGAGGAAATTGTTCTTAAAAATGGAAGCAAGCTTCTGAAATCTGTCTCATCTCTCTACACCCATTCAAAGGTATAGAGAATAGTTAAACACACCCAGCACTCAGCAGCAGAAAGGCAAGTGGTAAGATAGTCCTTTCAATTATTGCTGAACTTTTCCTGTGTGTAAAACGGAAAGGCCGGGTACTGCTCCCGCTAGCAAAGGTCAGTGGAAGTGATTCCCAATGGCATGATTCACATTTGGAGAGGATAACATAAAAAAGGATGGAGAGGGAATAGAATCAGCTCAAGATTTTACCGTATCTTTCTTCTAAGAATGTGTCTCTCAAAGCTGTGGTGGGGATCACTGAAAAAAATAGGTGCCCCCCCATTTCTCGAGGTTTCCAGAAATAGCAGTTATATGTTTTTGAAACTGGAGGACCCTGATATCTAGTAAGCCCCCCCCCCAACTAACAAAACTATAAATGGATTTTGAGATAATTCCAGAGGGTGGGTGCCATAACTAAGCAGGCTCACCTTTGTGGATATTATGCAATGGCATAAAGTTGACTGAAAAGCAACCAATAAGGGCTTTGTGGAGTATCTCAAGTGTTGACTGGCCACTTGGAAGGGAAGACAGTCTGCTAGATTTCCTGATCCTGTAGTATTTATTTTTTATTTTATTTATTTAGTTATTTATACCCCGCTCTTCAGCCACAAAGCTATCAATTTGTATCAAGACTTACAAATTGTTTTAAGCAATAGCAATTTACACATCTACACTGCATTACGCAGTTTCCAATGTGTCTTAGCTAATTGCCCCCACAAGCCAGGTACTCATTTTACTGACCTACAAAAGGATGGAAGCCTAAGTGAACCTTGGAGCCCTCTGGAATCGAACTTGCAACATGGTGACTTGCTGTACTGGCATTTAACCACTGCACCACCAGGGCTCCCTATTTAGAGCTAATTTAAATAGGAATGTACTATAAAAATGAGGAAGACTATAACTACATGATCTGTGAGCCTGTCCAGGTACTAACTATTGGCAAGCAACTTCAAGGGACCTTAAACTGTAGTGTGAAAGAATCATAGGGTTCGAAAAGACCACAAGGGCTATTCAGACCAAACTCCTGCCATGCAGGAATAAACAATCATAGAATCATAGAATCGCAGAGTTGGAAGAGACCACGAGGGCCATCCAGTCCAATCCCCTGCCATGCAGGAAATCACGATCAAAGCATCCCCGACAGATGGCCATCCAGTCTCTGTTTAAAGACCTCCAAGGAAGGAGACCCCACCACACTCCGAGGGAGTGTGTTCCACTGCCGAACAGCTCTGACTGTCAAAAGGTTCCTCCTAATGTTGAGGTGGAATCTCTGTTCCTGGAGCTTGCATCCATTGCTCCGTGTTCCAGTCTCTGGAGCAGCAGAAAACAAGCCTGCTCCATCCTCAACGTGACACCCGTTCAAATACTTAAACAGGGCTATCATATCGCCTCTTAATCGTCTTAATCGTCTTTTTTCCAGGCTAAACATACCCAGCTCCCTAAGTCTCTCCTCATAAGGCATGGTTTCCAGACCTTTCACCATTTTAGTTGCCCTTCTTTGCACATGCTCCAATTTGTCCATATCCTTTTTGAATTGTGGTGCCCAGAACTGGACACAGTATTCTAGGTGAGGTCTGACTAAGGCAGAATAGAGTGGCACTATTACTTCCCTTGATCTGGACACAATACTTCTATTGATGCAGCCCAAAATTGCATTGGCCTTTTTAGCTGCCACATCACACTGTTGACTCATGTTCAACTTGTGGTCTACTAGGACTCCTAGACCCTTCTTATGATTCTTGTCTTTAAATTGGATGTGGACTGGACAGCCCTTCAGGTAGAGGACTGTCCTCTGTGAAGCAGGGCACATGGCCAACATACTTCATTAAGCAGTAGAAAGTTCCAGAAAGCTGCCTTCTCCCACCATGAGTTTCCTCATATGTTGTAACTCTCCCTATTGACCCAGAGTAGTCCTTGTTTTATATATATTTATATATCTATATCTATCTATCTATCTATCTATCTATCTATCTATCTATCTATATCTGTGTCTGATTAAACATTTTTTCCTTGTTTGTTTTCTAGCTTGAACATTTGTTTATTTTTTAATCAATATCTTCTCTTATGGGCAACAAGGTAGTGTACTTAGGACATAACTGATGAGCCATACAAAAATAAACAGTCAATAATGATAAAAATTCAGCAGGTGTGGTACAGTGGTTCCCAAACTTGGATTCCCAGATGTTCTTGGATGACAGCTTCCAAAATCCCTGACCACTGGCTATGCAGATCTTGGCTTCTGAAATCTAAATAGGAACTACCTCTGGGTACCCAATAATATGAAAAACTGATGTAGTACTCAGCCTGTCATGTCCCTGCAGCTGGGAAAATTAATTTTCAGCTATTTAGTGTGCTAGCATATTTACAGAATCTGGTAAAGTATGTGTCTTCACATCACCTGCCGACTTATGACAACCTCATGAATATCATAGGGTTTTCTTAGGCATAGAGTACAGTACTCAGAGATAGTTTGGCATTGCTTTCTTCTAAATATAGTACCAGGTATTTCCTGGCTGTCTCCCTTCTATAGAATTAAGTAGGCCTGACATTCAGGATATTTATGTAACTAATATGATCAGGTTTTCTTGTTAACTGATATCAAGTCAACGTCAACTCATGGTGACCCCATGAATGAGAGACCTCCAAGTCACCCTGTCCTCAACAGCCCTGCTCAGGTCTTGCAGACTCAGGGCTGTGGCTCCTTTGATTGAATCTCTCCATCTAGAATGTGGTCTTCCTCTTTTCCTACTGCCTTCTAACTTACCAAGCATTTTTGTCTTTTCTAGTGAGTCATGATATGGCCAAATTAGGACACTCTCAGGGCTCGTGTATGCGAGGGGGAAAAATACAAACACATCTGAAAAAGCAGGCATTCACAGTGATGAGACCTTTCTTCACAGTCAAAAGAGCCCCCCTAAACATATCATGACCCCTAGCCAAGATGGCAGCCATGAGTCTTTTACTTGCAATTTTAAAACTGCCAACACCATTAAAAGAAAAAGTTTACCATGGTGTGCACATGCAACATTTTGTATTTAAAAAAAAAAAAAAGAAAGGAAAAAAGAGAGCATAAGATCACCATTTGATCAACTTACCAGACCTTTGCTAAGCTGAAAATCCAACATGGTGGTACCAGGTGCTTTCCCTGTTTGCTAACCCTGCCCCCATCTTCATCCAGCCAATCAGATTACACTGCCTGTTCATATCTGTACAAACATGAGTGTTCAAATAATTATACATTCTCAGAGAATGTATACAGAGCTTTTTAAAAAATCCGGATGCTACACACATGGACTTAGCAGTGGATTTGGTTGCCCTCCTTCTTAATGACACATATTTATGTGAATGTCCATATGAATGGATCACCTTCCATTCGCATCCCATTAGGATTATTTTGACTGTATAGACAAGCCCTCAGTTTAGCCATCTTGACTTCTAGGGAGAGCTCAGGTTTGATTTGCTCTAGGACCCATTTATTTGACGTTTTAGTAATCTACAGTTTCCATAGAACTCTTCTCCAGCACAACATTTCAAATGAATTTATTTTCTTCTTTCTTCACTGTCTGTCATGCCCCGTGGCATGCCCCTATAGCCTCTATGAGGCTATAGAGTCAGAGGAGGAGGAGGACATGGCAGGGAACAGCCCTATGGACCCTGGCACAGGTTTACCTACACCTGTGCCAGCAGGGAACCCTGCCAACCTAGAGACTCGAGCAGAGGAAGAGCCTGATCCAAGTGGGTTGGCATCAGTCCTAGCAGAGAGCCTGCCCATTCAGACAAGGATGAAGAAGAGAGGGACTTACCTCCATCATCATATACCCAGCAGCGAGCTCAAAAAGAAGTTCAAAGGAAGTCTCTGAGACTTTATGAGAAAAACCTGCTCGTTAAGAAACACCTGACAGAGCCTTAATTGCTTTATATATGCTGGGAACGGTGATGGAGGCTTTGTCAGAGATCAACTGATCTTCCTGGTGAAAGCTTCCTGCTGACTTTGGTGCCTGGATTCCAGTTATATTGACTTCTGTTACCTTGACTTGTGCTTAGACCTTAGACTTTCCCTGACTACTCTGCTGCCTGTTCCTGTTGTCCCTCAGACTGCTTTGGACCACAATGACTGATTGCCATAAGCCTCTGACTGTTTGGATTGTGTTTGCATTCCTGTGAGCTAATTAACAGTTGGCTCCCTTCACAGACTAGTGCTGTTTATACTTTGCTGGTACCTTGTTGCTTTCTGAACACTGTCCAGCATTCACAACCATACATAGAAATTGGAAATATGATGACATGGACAATCCTAACTTTAGTATTCGATGATATATCTTAACACTTCAGGATCTTGTTGAGTTGCTTCATAGCTGCCGTTCCAAGTCTGACTCTTCTTCTGATTTCATGATTAATGACTGAGCCAAGGTTAGGAAAAACTTGAAATATTTTAATGTCTTCATTGTCTGCTTTAAAGTTATGTAAATCATCTCTAGTCATTATATTTGTTTTCTTAATGTTCAAATATAGACCTGCCTTTGCACTTTCTTTCTTGACTTTCTTCATCTCCTTTATATAGTTTTTCCATGTATTGTTTCCACATTCCTTTTATTTTCTACTTGGTCATGTAATGTGTTCCCCTGCTGGTTGTAGAACATCCTCACTCTTGGTTTAAATTTCCCTTTCTCAGATCTTGGGAGCCCTGGTGGTGCAGTGGTTAAATGCTGGTACTGCATTGCAAGTTGCAAGTTCAATCCCAAGGTCTCCAAAGTTCACTCAGCCTTCCATCCTTTTGTAGCTTGGTAAAATGGGTACTTGGCTTGTAGGGGCAATTAGCTAACACACATTGGTAACTGCTTGGAGGGTGTCTAGCATACTATAAAAGTGGTATAGATGTGTAGGTGCTACTGCTTAACAATTTGTAAGCTACTCTGAGTGCCTTTATGGTTGAAGAGTGGGGTATAAATACCTTAAATAAATAAATAATAAAATCTTGTAGAAGAGATGTCTTGTTCTTCCTTTTTTTTATCATCATCTGTTTTTCTGCATTGATTTGTATAGTAGCTCTCCTTGTCCCTGAGCACAAGTTGTTGAACAGCTGTATTCTGGGTTCTGGCTCTATTTGTGTAACCTTTTGCTTTTGCTTTTCAGCTATCTTTAACTGCTTGAAGAATTTAACCTGTCACCCATTGGGGGCTCTCTTTCTTTTGGGCTACTGGGAGTATCTTTTTGAATTCCTCCATGACTTCAGTCTAGACTTCATCAGGTTCCTAGTCAATTAGGCCTAATAGTGCAAACCAATTTTTCACATTATTTTAAAATTCTATGGCGATGTTCTTCAGGTTTTACTTTGGCATGATGGTTGATTTAATGTTCTTCTTTAAATTTATTCTAACTTTTGCTATTAGTAGTGCACAGTCTTTGCCACAATCTGCTCCTAGTCTTGTTTTTGCAGAGAGAATGGAGCTTCTCCATCTTCTGTTTCCAACGATGTTGTCCATTTGATTTCTATATTGCCTATCAGTCACTGCTTGGGTTGTTTGAATAATTTGTTTGCAATTAACAAACCGTTGGCCTTGCAGAATTGTCAATCAGTTTCTGCTTAATTTCTTGATACTAGGCCAAATTTTCCTATAATCTTTGTTTATGTTCTGTTTCCCATTTTTGCATTCCAATCCCCTATGATTAACCAGAAGTCCTGTTTTGGTGTGTGATCAATTTCCTTCTGGAGGCCAGCATAGAATCTTTTGATTTCTTCTTCTTCTGCCTCTGTAGTTGGAGCATAAACTTGGGTTGTGGTTATATTGATGAGTTTTCTCTGAAGTCTTACTGAAATAATTCAGTCAGACTTTGCACACATCAATGCAATTTTGTGTCAAAAACTAATTCCAAACTTAATTTTCATACATGTATTTAACTTTTTTCATTTTTAAAAAAAATGAAAAATAAAGATATTTTAGACAAAAACAAAACAAAACCCAGCCCTAATATCCATCTCCCCTGAGAATAAAAAAAAATTATGTCAGCGTCCACTAACTTCGGCTCTTTTCAACCTTGAGCCCTTGATATATACTGGACTAGAGCCCCCATCATCCTCACCATTTAAGGGGATGATGGAAACAGCAGGCCAATGAAGGTCAATTGAAGAGATTTTGCTACCTGATGCAGAGCAGCAAATGGTACCCTCTTTCCATCCCCTACCCTCAAAATCATTCAAGGGCAACCAAGTTATTTTGGCATTTGAGGCAGAAAATTTCAGAAGCATCTCTCTCTTTCTCTTTCTCCCTCTCTCCCTCCCTCCATCTTCTTTGTATAAAAATGCAATAACAATCCATTTATAGTTAACATTTTGCTGCCATTTCATGATCCTCAAAATCTGTGAATAGTGGCAACTGCCTCCCTCTGCCTAATGGCAAGGTGGATCCTCAGTCTAACACATCTGAAAGGCAACAGTTTGGAGAACAGTGCGTTAGAATCATAGAATTGGAAGAGACCACAAGGGCCATCCAGTCCAACCCTCTGCCATGCAGGAATACTTAATCAAAGCATTCCCAAAAGACAGCTATCCAGCCTCTGTTTAAAAACCTCCAAACAAAGAGGCTCCACCATTCTCCAAGGCAGTGTATTCCACTTCCGAACAGCTCTTACTATCAGGAAGTTCTTCCTAATGTTTAGTTGGAATCTCTTTTCCTGTAGTTTGAACCCATTGCTCCATGTCCTAGTCTCTGGAAAAGAAGAAAACAAGTTTGCCCCATCTTCAGTATGACTTCCCTTCAAATATTTAAACATGGCTATCATGTCACCTCTCAACCTTCTCTTCTCCAGACTAAACATGCCCAGCTCCCTAAGCTGCTCCTCATAGGGCATGGCTTCCAGACTTCCCACCATCCTGGTCGCCCTCCTCTGGACACTGCCCTTGATCTAGACACTATACTCCTATCAATGCAGCCTAGAATCACATTGGCTTTTTTAGCTGCTGCATCACATTGCTCACTCATGTTCAGCTTGTGGTCTAAGACTCCTAGATCCCTTTCGCATGTACTGCCATCAAGCAATTGTGAGGTTCTTCACAAAGGTGAGAAGCGTATACCATATATTTTTTGTTCTTGAGTTAAGTAGGTAGGTGGATCAGTCCTTGGTGATCTGGTTGTCTATATGATGGGCTCAGTACTTGGAAGAATTCTTCACTGGGTTACGGTTTCCAGAATTCCCCAGCCAAGGTCATGTTGGCTGGGGGATTCTGGAAGCTGGAGTTTAAAATGTAAAATTTCCAGGCTCTGGGAGGATTCACACTGAAGTCATATAATGCTTTGGTTGCAAAGCAGAAGAGAATAAATTAACAGTGGGAGAACTCAACTTCTATTATATTTATCTCCTGCTTTTCTTCTCAGGTTCATAAGGGCAGAAAATGTGTTGTTTGAACACAAAGCCCAACTTATGGGAGTTATGTCCAAAAAATAACCCCGCCAACTTCTGCACAAGGAAGGATGCAAGGCTAAAACCTTCCAGAGGCTTCAAGCATTTGGGGCTTCACTTCCCATTGATTGGCCTTGCTGGGTTGGGAGTTGGAGTCTAAAACCCCTGGGTCTGCTGCTACCATAGGGCCAGGTCATAAACAACTCAACCACAAAAGTCAAGCAGCTTTTCCAGATAGGGAGACTCTGAGGGGTCTTTTAAAGATTTTTATAGTGCATGCTTTCTTAGCCAAAAGGCCTGAGAAGGGCACGATTTGTGATACCCCAATCGATGTTAGCCTGTGTCAAAGCCCACAGGACATGGTTTGACATAGGCTAACATCAACTAGGGGTATCACAAATCGTACCCTTCTTGGGCCTTTTGGTTAAGAAAGCATGTGCTATAAAAGTCTGGCAGTGTTACTTTTTATCTCCTGGTGGATAAAGATAAATTCATGATTTGGTGAGTTGCATTGTTTGCGGTTGCTGCGAAAAAAGATTCGAAAGAAACCCTAGCAGAGATAGGCACAAACTATAAAAGAGATCATTATATTTAATAATATTATACTTGGTTTTTTTAAAAAAATCTATATCTATTCTTTTAAATTTTAAATTTTGCCAATTGTTTTATGATTACAGGTAGGCTGTTTGATGTTGGCTATTTGATGGCTGATGTGTATGTATTTCGTGGCTATTGTGGTATCGTTGGGTGCAAAGGCCTTTGGCCAAAAGCAATCAAAAGTGACTGACTGCGAGGGGGTGGAGAGGAGAAAGGGGGGGCTGCACCGGTTGAATATCTGCCTGTCTTGAGACTGCCAAAGGCACACGGGGACCCTGCCGGAGAGGAAAGCGGCTTGTGATGGAATCCGAAGGAGGCAGCGGCTCTTCCTCGGAGGATCCCCGCAGTCCCACCCGGGATCCTCCCAGCCACCCACCCACGCACACGCCGGAGGGGGCGCTAGGACCCCGCTGCTCCCGACCGGTGCCTGGAGAGGCGGACCGGGTAGGTGGCAGGCAGGCAGGCAGGCTCGGCATCCCCAGGCAGAGAGGGACGGAAGGACCGGCGGGGCTTTGCCAGAGAAGGCAGAAACTCGCCCGCGGACGCTGGCCATGGTAAAGTTTCTCTCTGGATCTCTTCTCCTCCTTTCCCTCCCCGCTTTCCTCCCTTTTATCCCATTGCTCCTTCCGTCCCTCCGTCTATATTTCTTTCTTCCTCCTCCTTTCTCTTCTTTTCATATATCATTTCTTTTTCTTTCCCCCTCCCTTTCCTAGCCCGGTTTCTTCCCCCTTGCCCTCCACTCTGCTCCCCTTTCTTATTTTCCTCTCCTTTCTTGGGAGCCAGAAGTCAGTCCCCTGAAGGATTACAGCTGGAGACAAAGGGGAGCAGGAATCCACACTACACAAACGATCCGGTTTGAAACCGGGTCATTTCCCCAGGCTCGGGTTTGTAGTTTTTCAAGGTCTTTTGCCTTCCCTGCCAAAGAGTGTTGGGGTCTCACCAAACTGCAAATCCCAGGATTCCATAGGAAGGAGCCATGGCAAGTAATCCAGTTTCAATCTAGATTATTTGTCTAGTGTGGATGGATGCAGCCTAAGCCTGGTGTGTGAGAGAGTCTGTGTTACAAGTCTCCCGTTGCAAGGATGGAGAGATGGATGGAAGTCTTAACTTTGTTTCAAGGCTGCAGACGTGCATGTTGGATGGTGAGGATGCACAACTAACTATCTGTGTTGTGTGCCCGTTTGATTGAATGCCATGTCTTTCCAAGTCAATCCAACGTAGCTTAAATTCAAGAAGATCATGCTGAAGATCTGGGGCAAAACTAGCAAAGCAGGTGCTGGGTCTTAGGCAACCCTCAAGAGCTGGTCAGCTGTGATCGTCAGAGTTTTTCAGACCAGGAGTCGAGTGAATCTGCTTTGGCTCTTCTTTCAGACTTTAAAATAGCAAGGTGCTGGATTTCATCTCCCAAATAGGTTTAACATCTTGAATAGGTTGCTTGAAGTCTGAATCTATTTTGAAGATGGATTTCAGCACCTTGGACAGATCCTTGGGGGGGGGGTCTAGAAGAGCAAATTCACCACACGCTTGACCTGGAAGCCACTGGTCACCATGGATTATGGGCCCAGCATGTTGCCATTTCTGCTGGGACACCAGCTCTGCAGGTTATGTTAGAAATCCTTTCCCTGACTCCTTACCGCTTAAGAGGAGATGCTGGGGACTGAACTTAGAACTTCCAGCATGCAAAGCAAATGAGCTGTTACAACCATTCCCTTGGTCCATAAACTAGGGAAGGTTCATGCTCTGAGACTTCAGTATTTGATAGACGTAGTCGGTGGGTTCCTTTTCACAAAAAAATGAACATAGCCAGAAATGTTTTGCTATTGCTCAGACCCCTCTGAAAACAAGGCTCTGCTTTTTTTGGCAGAGCTCAGAAAATCTTCAAAAGTTGCAGAAGAGTATGGGCTCTTCTAGTACAGGAAGGACTTGCTGGGAAAATCTCTCCCAGTCTGCAGGAGAAGCAGTAACTGGTCTGTAGCAGCAGGAGCAGCCAGCATCTAGGAAAAAAGAACAGGGCTCAGTGCATGGAGCTCAGACGCTATGAAGCAGCTAACCTTGGAATGGGAGCTAACCTTGGAATGGGGCATGTATTGCTCCCGGGCCTCCAGCCTTTAGGCCCTTGGGCATGGCACTATGTCCCATGTGACATGGGAGCTTTTAAATTTTATTCTAGATGTGGGCCAGTTGGAGTTACTTTGTGGTAAGGTAAATGTATTCTGCACACACTCAGCTGCACATTAAATCTGGGTCATACAATCTTCCAGTTTCAATGAGGCTTTAGTACTGGCAAATGTAGACTAATGGAGAAAAGAAATAATATCCCCTTACACACACATACCTCAAAAATGTGATTAAAAACACTTCTAAGGCAACCTTCTCAAGGCCTGAGTGAAGTAACTTAACAAGAAATAAAGACTCAAAGAGATTCTCATAAACTGGAATCACAATAAGCTGAGCTGAGAAATCTTAGTTTCTCTGAGGCAAGTCAGTGAGTTCCTGCCTGAGCTGGGATTTCATCAATATTCCCTTTTCATGCAGCGTTGTTCAGCTATAACACCTCTTAACTTTTTTCTTTCTTTTTCTCCTGGCTCAGGGTACTTGTTGAAGTTTTTCTCTGCTCAGGAGCTCTCAGAAAGTCAACTTCAGTCAACCTCTGGGTAAACGAACTCAATCCATCAATGGAGAACCAGTCCTGGGACTTCTTTGGGACAACCTTGGGCAATCGTAGCACCAACCAGACTCTTCTAGACAAGATGCCCCAGTTGCCCCTGGAGGTACAGGTGGTAACCATCTTGCTGGTGCTACTGATCTGTGGGGTAGGTATTGCAGGCAACATCATGGTGGTCTTGGTGGTCCTTCGCACCAAGCACATGGTGACTCCCACAAACTGCTACCTGGTAAGCCTGGCTGTGGCTGACCTGATTGTGCTGCTGGCGGCAGGGCTGCCCAACATCTCTGAGGTTGTGGCATCCTGGGTTTATGGTTATGCTGGCTGCCTGTGCATTACCTACCTGCAATACCTGGGCATCAATATCTCAGCATGCTCCATCACTGCCTTCACAGTGGAGCGCTACATCGCCATTTGCCATTCCATCAAGGCACAGCTGCTCTGCACCGTAGCCCGGGCCAAGCGCATCATTGCCTGTGTGTGGTTCTTCACCTCTCTGTACTGTCTAATGTGGTTCTTCCTGGTGGACATCTCCCAAGCTGTGTTCGCCGATGGAATGCAAGTCAGCTGTGGCTACCGTGTCTCCAGGAACCTCTACATGCCCATCTACTTCCTGGACTTCACCATCTTCTATGTCATCCCCCTAGTCTTGGCCACTGCCCTCTATGGCCTCATTGCACGCATCCTCTTCATGAACCCGCTGCCTGCCACCCCACAGCATGCAGGCCGGCTGAGCAAACATGACAGCTCCATTAGCACCTCCAGCTCCATGAAGCTCTCCTGCCGGGGGAACAAGAGTGCCCTGAGCTCCAGGAAACAGGTTCTTTTTATTTGCCCCCCCCTTTTTTTGGCAACTTCTCAGGGGTGGCAGTAAAGCGGAAATGTGCACGGTGGGGATGTGGGGTAGTTACATCCTATGTGGCATTGTATGGCTCTCAACATGGCTTGCACATGTGTGTGACCTTAGGGACCTGCCTTATTCTAGGTCTTGTCCATTTAGCCTAGTATTGTCTTTTCTGATGCCTAGCAGCAATCCAGGGTGTCAGGCAGAGATCTTTCCTTCATCCTTATCTGATCCATTTAGTTGGTGATGCCTGGGATTGATTGTGGGGTTTCTGCATGCAAACATGTGCTCTACTTCTGCACTATAGTGCCACCTCAGCTATATTAGAGGAACACCCTGATTAGGGAAAATTTAAGCCAGGGATGGAGAACATTTGACACTCTAGAGCAAGGGTGAGAATCAAGCAGTCCTTCAGATGTTGTTGGACTGCAGTTCTCAGCCATCCTTGCCAGCATAGTCAATGGTGAAGTATGCTGGGAGTGGCAGTCCAACAACGTCTGGAGGGCCATATGATTCTCACCCCTGATTTAGATGTGTCAGCCTACATCTCTTGTCATCAAGGACTGTGAGAGCTGTAGTTCAAAGCCTCTGGAGGACCAAATGTTTCCCACCTCTTCTCTAAAGAGAAACTGGTGCTACTACTTATCCATCACACTGAACAAATGAGATTATAAGACCTCTTTTTAAAAACTTTGTATACCTGTATCTGGTGAAGTATATGCAACTTGCAATAGTCCTGGAGAAGATAACAGGCTGTTTCTCTTGCTTTGTGCTTCTGCATTCAGTTGGGCAGATGCTTTAAAATTCTTATAGCCACATATCTCTACATTTAGATTGATCCCAAATGTAAAAAAGGGAAAACAGATCACTTGTTTCTATAAGAGAAAAATGGGTGGGGGGAGTCTTCCAGGACCACCAGTTAATGATGCAAACAGTGAAAGGCTCAAAATACCCTGGCAGGCATGCTAACTCATGGGTTCTCATGGTGAAAAACCATTCCCCAAATCTGCCAGCACTATCTGGAAGGTTTTGCTCTCCCAATGGGCAAGGAAAAATGATCTCCCCTGGCAGAAAATAGCATTTGCTTTCTAATAAAGCCTCACAATCTGCTTTCTGAAACAAGCATCCACACTTTGCCAAATGCTTGAGGGCTGATAGCTCTGGTGGGTGGAGAGAGGCTGCTCTTGGACATGGGTCTTGAAGCAACAGTACATACAGAGAAGAGTTAGTGTATATATTTATGTCTACACATGCTTCTCTTTCTCATTTGGAATTTAGCCCAAACTGTGTGTGACCCCCCAAAGAGGCTGGTTCAACACTAGAATTGCTTCTTGTGTTTCTTGACCATACTCTGAATATCAGTGGGATTTTGGAATGGACAAATAGTGTACACATCAGGAGCTATTCTTATACCATGGTTAGAACCTTGTTGGTGATATACAGTCAGTCAGAGTTATATATGCATGCACCTCTTTTTTGAGATTGTGTAAGGAGTTATTCACTAGCTCTTGTGCAACATCCTACTCCCCCCACTGGTGGTTGTCAGTCACTAGTGGTCACTGCTGTGATTGTTTACTGTTGAGGTGGGGACAGGGAGAGAATGGTGGAAACAACCATCAGCACCTGGGAAAAGGAATGAAGTTGCTCTCCTGGATCTCTAGTTAGTTGCCCAAGATCCAGAACAACAACACCATTCTTCTTCCCCATGGCTGCCATTGGATGCTGTTGGCCACCTCTCCCCCACAGCCAGTAAATGGCTGAAGCAATGGTTTCATGCCTTGAGTTACCCAGCTGTACATGCAGTGTTACACTCCAGACACCTGGATGCAGGATCTCAATTCATCCATATAGTTCATCTAGTTTGGTCCAGTATGGATATATGTTAACCATGTCTCTTTCAGACAAAGGTCTTTCACGTTACCTGCTTCCAGGTCCTTCTGAATCAGAGATGTCATGGATTGAACCTGCATGAGACGTTCTGCTCTACTACTGAATTGTGGTCCCTCCAAACAGAGGGACCCAAATTACAGTCTTGGATATAGGAAATTCCCAGCTTCAATGAAATAAACTATAGGAGGAGGAGAGAGATAAGTGAATACAGGGCATTGGATTAAGAAATAATGGAGAAATATTATTTAGACTACTGATACGTGGATGGGGAGGAAAGAGCAAATGAAGGTGATCTGCAAAGTGCTAAGACCTTGTTACAGGGGATGTCACAATGATAGTGGGTTTCAGTACAGAGAAAAAGTGGGATCTCTTCTGTCCCTGGCTTGGGGGAGAGGTCCAAGATATAAAAGGGAGATTAGGCAGGGCATCGGATCACATCAACTGAGAACAGTTATCTATTCATGCATTTTTAACTAACTGAAGTATCAAGGTGGTATTGTTGGACTGCAACTCCCATCAGTCCTCACCCTGATAGCTAATGGTGAAGGAAGACAGCAATTGCAATCCAACAATATCTGGAGGGCTACAAGTTTCCCACTCCTGAATTCCCACAACTTGCCCTTCAGATCTACAAAACCTTCAGTTCCACGAAATGCCAACAAATAAAATGATACTAAATGAGGCAGATTTAAAAAAGACAGATTTTTTAAAAAAAACACAAATCTATAAATGTTACATTTTTTCATTTTTTTTAAATCTCCCTGGCATAGAAAGATTATGAGATTCAGTTCCAGTTGCATCTCCCAGGGGAGAGCAGGGAGCAAAAGGAAAAGATTGACTTTGAACGGGAAGAACATTTGCATGTTGTTGTCGCCATTAGAGCAGTCTATTGCATAATGGTTCCCAGCAACTCAGCCTTTCCCAACCAGGGATCCTTTCAAATGGTTTGATCTGCTGGCTGGGGCTGATGGGAGTTGCAAACAAAAATCTCTGGAAGGTCCCAGGTTTGGAAAGCCCAGTGGATCACTAAGAGAAGGGGGGAAAGGGGGAGCACGTGAGCTTCACCTCTTCCTCTCAGGTATTTCCTAGGTCCTCCTGGAGGGGATGATTCCCAAAGGGGCATGTTCTCTTCTTCTCCACCCTTCCAGCAAGAAAACTGCAAAGGCTGAATGCTCCACAGTCACCTAGCTTTATTCAAAACATATGCTCCAGCTCATGTTCAAAGAAGAGAAGGACTTTTCTCCCCACACAGAAAAGTGTGTGCATGTGAACTGTGCATGAGCAAAGGGAGTTATTGTTGCTGCATAATTGCCAATTACGTGCCTGATTAAGAGAGCGTTAGATTGCACGCTGCCACCGGATTGGTTCCCTCCAAATTGTGTTCTGGTTTAATTAGTGCCTCTGGCTTAAAATAATTGCTAAGGAATGCACACAGAAAATAAAATAAATAAGGCTTCCAGTTTCATTCTTCAAAGGGCCTTTCCAGATTATTATTTCTTTGGCTAATATGTGTGTTTGTGTTTATGAACCCTGGAACAGGGCAAAAAGTCTCAAGCCCCCCCTTCTCCATGGCTACCCTAGGGAGAACTGAAATAAGGCACCAGTCAGCAAATCTACCAAGACTTCTGTGTAGTTGAACCCCTTGAGGAACTACCACTGAGAAGTGTTTCAGTGTATAGCCACCTTTACATTTGCTTAATAGAGCTTTATATATTTGGGGCTTTTATTGATATAATAATATTATGCTTTAAACAATTTATACTATTTCATTGATTATTTTGTCAGTGACTTCATGGTAGTCACAATGTTAACCACTTTAGTTGGTGTATTATTAAAATAATAATAATAATAATGGAAAATTCTACATTTAGGCCACAAAAAACAAGTGCACAGTTATAGGATGGAGGGATACACGTTCCAGCAGTCTCCTCTCTGGCTTTTCTTTGCAAACGAAGATTCAGGAAGGACTCATCCCGCGCTTTCTCTAAGCGAGCTGATGACTAAAAAGGCCAATCCGAGATAAACAAGTCTGGTTGCAAAAAGCACAGCAGAAGGTCTCCTTGGGTGATGTTTTTGGGTTGTGATTCTTTCTGCGTTGTCATTTCTCTTCAAGACTTGTTCGGCGTGAGTTCTCAAATAAGGCTGCAGCATTGTGGATAGTGCGTCTCCATCCAGCAGTACAAGGTGCAAAAAGGACCTTGGGAATGTTGTTGATCATGAGTTGAACTTGAGATACCAACGTGATGCTGCAGCAAACAAGGCAAATGCTATTTTATCCTGGATTGATAGAAGCATAGTTTCCAAGTTGAGGTCTGAGCTGGTCAGGCCTCATCTGGAGTATATTGTCCCGTTCTGAGTACCTCATTTTAAGAACGATATAGAGAAGTTGGAGCAGGCTCAGAGAAGGGCAACAAGGATGATAAGAGGTATGGAGAACAAAACATAGGAAGGTTGAAGGAGCTGGGCATGTTCAGCTTGGTGAAGAGAAGACTGAGGGGTGACATGATTGCACTTTTTAAAAACCTCAAGGGCTGTCACAGGGAGGAGGAGACAGGAATGTTCTCTGCTGCCCCAGAGGGTAGGACCAGGTCAAATGGGTTGAAGCTACAGGAAAGCAGATTTTGATTGTACATTAGAAGGAACTTCTTGACAGTAAGAGTGGTTCAGCAATGGAGCCAATTGCCTAGACAGGTGGTGGGGTCTCCTTCTTTGGGCATGTGCAGAAAGAGGCTGGACAGGTACTTCCTGGGGATGTACTGTCTCTTTAGCTGGAGATCCTGCACTGAGCAGGGCCCATGAGGCCCATTCCAACTCAAAGATTCTATGGTCCCATCTATATGAGGGGGGAAAGTACAGTCTCCTCCAAAGAAGCAGCCATTTGCAGCACTGTGATTTGTCTTAATGTTCAAAAGAGCCCCCCTAAACTTCGCATGAACCCTAGCCAAGATGGTGGCCACTAGTGATTTATTCACGCTCTTAAATCTGCCACCACCATTAAGGGAAAAAAAACAATTTACCATGGTGCGCACATGCGATATTTCATATTTACAAAAAGGAAAAAAGAGAGAGTAAAAGATCGCTGTTTTATCTCCTTACTGATCTCTCGCTTGGCCGAAAATCCAACATGGCAGCAGCAGGTGCTTTCCCTGTTTGCTAAGCCCTGCCCCCATGCTTGCCCAGCCAATCAGATTACACTGCTTGATCAATGCGAATGTGACTTTCCTAATGATCACACATTCGTATATCCCATAGGATAGCCTAAAAAACTATGGAGTTTTTTAAAACCCCGAGAAGAGTTCCAAAGGCTTCTGTGAAGGAGTTTAAGGTGGATTTGGCTGCCCCCTTTCTAAATGAGATGTATTTATATGAATGTCCATTTGGACAGATTGCCTTCCATGTGATTGCCATTTGGGTTATTTTCACCATTTGGATAGGCCTTATGAATGCTGATTGACAGTTGTGGCTGGTTTTAGACAAGAGTGGGCATGGATGGAGCCTTGAACTTCCGGGTGAGAGAAAATGGTGTATGGACATCTCTGAGTGAGCTCTGGTTCCCAAGAGACAGTGCAAACAGCAGTTGCCAGCAAGGGGGAAGACCTGGCCAAGGTAAGTTCTCCCTGGACAAAGAGAGAGCCTGGGATCGACCACATAGCCCCAGAAATAGCCTCCTCCTCACAAGGAGACTGCCAGGAGTGGCAGTCGCCATGGGTAGAGCCCCCCCCCCGGAAAACAGTATGCCCAAGCCACTGGATGAAAGCTGGTTTCTTTAACAGACACTGAGTCTCCTAAAACTCACTTTCTTAACCACTTCAAATACCTTTGGATTATTGAAAAAGAGGGCATCCTTCCTGCAGTAACAGCTAATAGTCTTTATAAGTTGCCTGACTCTAAGCAACAAGAAAGAGTACAGAAAGAAGGGAGGAGCAAAAAACAACAACCCCAAAACACTATTTATTTAGCAAAATTTTCATAGTCAGAATGTCTGACAAGAGTGGGTAATGATGTCAAAGGGGGAATCTAATCATAATCAAGAAAAATTAAGTTTTAAGAATTGTAAATAATAAGAATAAGATTTCCTTACTGTTAGAAAGCAACTTGTTTGGGACCCGGAGATAACACTCTGACTGACATAATCAAACTGCCACAGAGGCTTCAGTGGACTGAGTTGTCTCCGTAAACTGCTACCACCTAGTGATTACCAGAAGAAAGGCAGGCAAAAAATATTGTGTGTGTGTGTGTGTGTGTGTGTGTGTGTGTGAGAGAGAGAGAGAGAGAGAGAGAGAGAGAGAGAAATACTGCCCTTCAGTGGCTGTGGCCAAATAAAGTTTAATTTAAAAAATACTGCCACCCAGTGGTCAAGTGGCCAAATAAAATTTGAATTCTCTTTTAAAAAGTTCTTCAGAAATTATGAAATACTGCCATTCTCTCTCTCTCTCTCTCTCTCTCTCCCTCTCTCTCTCTCTCTGGCTTTTCTTCGCAAATGAAGATTAAGGAAGGACTCATCCTGTGCTTTCTGCAAGTATGCTGATGACTGAAAAGGCCAATCCGAGATAAACAAGTCCGGTTGCAGAAAGCACAGCAGAGGGTCTCCTTGGGTGATGTTTCCGGGTTATGATTCTTTCTGCATTGTCGTTTCTCTTCAAGACTTGTTCGGTGTGAGTTCTCAAATAAAGCTGCAGCATTGTGGATAGTGCGTCTTCATGCCTCCCGATGTGAGGCCAGGGCGGACCATTGTAGTGATCAATTTGGCCGAGCCTGAGATGTTGTTTCAGGGAGTCCTTGTATCGCTTTTTTGGAATGCCCCTCTTACGCTGACCTGTGGCGAGTTCACCATAGAGTACTATTTTTGGGAGGTGATGGTCCTCCATCCTAGAAATGTGCCCTGCCCAGCGCAGCTTTGTTCTCAATATCATGGCCTCAATGCTGGTGAATCCCTGCTTGCTCAAGGACAGCATTCAATGCTGGTGATCCCTGCTTGCTCAAGGACTGCCGTTCAGTGGTTAAATAAAGTAATTTTTACATTTTTTAAAAATATCGAGAACTACCAGAATTACAGAAGCAAAGAGAACAGAAGCAAGGAGAGGATGATTTGAAACATCTGTTGCTATTTCATCAGAAATGGTTTGAATGATGGAGGAGTTGAAGCTGATGAGAAAAGACGCCTTTGTTCTTTTTAATGTTTTATCCTATTTTTATTGCATATACAGGTAAAATGTTAATCAAAAGATATTAATTTTTCTAATATTCACTGTATTCTGTGTTTTTACTGTTTTGCATAATCATATGTGTCAAATACAAAATATTCATAATGACCTGCCTGCCAGTCTTGAGCCGATCCGCTTTAAAAGTGATGTAGTTCTGGGATGCCTGTTTATATTGAGATGTTGCCTTTCCATCTCTCATCAATGATATACTGTACTTCTGTTTTGTCAGACAAACAAAAGGGCAACATTTTGAATTTCAGGAAAATATCACAAGTACGTTCTTTCTTTGGTATGCTTCCCAAAGGCAACTGAACAACCAATCAAACCATAGCATAATGTAAAACAGGGATGGGGCCTGTTTTGTTGAACTGCAATTACCATCACCCCTCCCCATCAAAGCCTGGAAAGGTTAGTTTTTAATATGCTGCATGGAGGACTCTGGGATTTGTAACCCCCCAAAGTCAGTTTTCCAAGCTTGGATCACAATTGCCCATGGTGGCTAGCACTCATAAGAGTTGGAATCCAACAATAACTGGACAGACACATGTTCTCACCTCTTATATTATAAAGGTCAAGTTTGAATAAGAGTAACTCCATTTATACATTTTTCACACTACAGTGGGCTCTTGGTATCTGCTGGGGTTTGGCTGTAAGACCACCCCCACCATTGATAGCAAAATCCATGGATGCTCCAAGTCCCATTATATACAATAGCATAGTAAAATGTTTTCTCTTATACAAAATGGCAAACAGCAAGGTTTGCTTTTTGGAATTTTTTTGTGGGAAGGGGGGAATATTTTCAAGCCGTAGATGGTGGAATCTTATCCAACTGTGGAAAAGGAAGGACAACTATATTAGGAGAGAGGGAGCCATCTCCCTGGCCCATCCCTGAGGTCTATATTGGTTGTGGACATCTTTAGGGAGAAAGCTTACAACCGCAGATCACTATGCTCATGGGATTTTCCCAGGACCAGGACTCACCAGGAGCCCTGGTGGCAGAGTGGTTAAATGCCAGTACTGCAGCCACAATGTTGTAAGTTTGATCCTACAGGGCTCTAGGTTGACTTAGCCTTCTATCCTTCTAAGGTCGGTAAAATGAGTACCCAGCTTGTTGGGGGCAATTAGCTAACACACTGTAAACCACTTAGGGAGTGCTTTGCACTGATAAGCGGTATAGAAATATAAATGCTATTGCTATAATGCTATTCAGTATGTCTTTACAGGTGAAAACAAAAATTATTATGGCATAGGCATTAACAGGAGCAAAGTTCCCACCAATTCACAGTGCTCATTCTGGAAACTGTTTCAATGGAAATCTCCGTATGAATGGAATACACAGTTATTCTCTTGGGGGGGGGGAATTGTAGGGAATAACCTGCAAGGATTAACATATGATTGAGGCATACTTTGAGGGTGTAAACAGCCTGTAAAAAAGTAAAAGGGCTAAAAATACTTTGTGTTCTACACACAGCAGATGTACTACAGTACTTGCATCTAAGAACAGCCATTATAGCATTTTTCATCCAGTAGGGGGAGGCCTTCTGCTTTTTTGTTTCAGTAGCTTGGACCTGGTGGCTTTAAACTACAGGTACTCGTATTTCCCCACAAGCAACTAGTTGCTTGTTTGCCTGCTTGCCTTCTGCCTCCCCCCACCCCAGCAGCCCTGGGACTCAGGGTGGCTTACAAAATTAAAACAGATACCAATAAAAACTCTATTCACTAAAAACGTTCAAAAATTAAAATCCAACCAAACCATCAATAGAATTTTAAAAATTAAAAATAATCCACACCCATTAAAAAGAAAGAAATAAGAAGAGTACAGTACAGCATATAAATTAAAAGCCCTTTCCCCTTAAAATCTTAGTTTCCAAAGTGCCCAGCTCTGCTAGAATAAGAAAGGTGCTGTGGAGGAAGCTCATCGGTCCTCTCATGGACGGGAGCTCCAAAGTCTGCGAGCAGTCACCAAGAATTCCTTCTCTCACATTTCCATGGGACACTCATTTGAAGGTGGAGGGATGAAGATGAGAGTCTTCCATGAAGGCCTGAAAACAGGGAGTCATGGTGGTGGTGTTTCATATGAGAAAATATGATCCTCCAGATAACCTGGACACAAGCTGTATAAGGCTTTGAGAGGTCATAATCAGCACTTTGAATTGTGCCCCAAAACACACCAACAGCCAACAACAGTGTGGCTGTTGTAGCAAGTGAGTCGTGTGCTTTCTGTAGCAACCGCAGTTAACCTTCTGCCTGCAGTTCTTGGCACCATGTTTCTGAACAGGTAGCCCCAGGTAAAGTGCATTATGGCAGTCCAAACAGAGTGTAAATAAAGTATGTGTCACCATGGTAAGATCAATTATCTGCAGGGTGTCACCATGGTAAGATCAATTATCTGCAGGAACAGGTGTAGCTGGCATAGTAGTTTTAATTATGCAAATGCACTCCTGGCCGAAACATGATTATCCATGCTCGGGAATGGATTCTGGGAGCTGTAGTCCAAAAAACAGTAACTTTTCAAAACTTTGCCAAAGCCTCCTCAATAGGTCTCCAGTGGATGCTTTCCCAACATCAGAGAGCAAAGACAGAGGCGCTTTCTGGCCTCTCTGTGTATAGGTTTTTTAGCCATACCTACACTTTGTACTGTATTTTGTTTGAAACAGTGTACTAATTCTGGTTCCTAATACTTTACTCAGTAATAATAATAATAATAATAATAATAATTTATTTATACCCTGCCCCTCTGCTAAAAACAATCGGGGCGGCTAAAAACAATCGGGGCAGTAAGCCCTCCCAGGATCCCATGGCCATCTAAGGGAAATGTTTGCCTTTAATAGTTAATCAGACAGAGTTTAGCTTCAAGGACAAATTGGTTAGCTCAATTTATTGGAAACCAGCATGTGAAGGCAAAAAAAGACAGGTGCATTTGTCAGAGTAAGAGTTAAGGAGCTAAATATTGCTTTCTTGCTTTATGTCCATTATTTATTTATTCTGAGAATCTGAGACAATATGTTTTGTGCTTCCCTATATTTTCTCATTTTCATTGGTTAGTTTTCCCCCAGCATGGCAACTTTTAATTTGCAAAGGGTGCTTCAGTAAATCTCCATTCTGGCACTTACAGATATCCTTGATTGTCATATTTCTGTTGTCACACTTGGATTGCCATTCCCTAAGAAAGTAACTTTTCTAAGTTCTGAAACATAATTGAGAGAGAAGAAAAAAATCACTGGGGTGGCTGAAAATGACCTTTTCTGCAAGATGAAATATCAGCCGGTGGGCAACATGCACCTCTCCAGATGATGTAGAACTGCATTAATTTAAAAAATATATATTTAGTAGCATTTACATTAGCACATAGGAATTAATATCTGCCTGATATTATGTTGAAGAGAATGTTGATAGAACCCTGAGACACTCTACTTGAGACCGCCTTCCAGTCTGAAGCACAGCCATTGATTATGACTCTTTAAGTACGGTTTTCCAACCAATTATGGATCTGTCTAACAGTGTTCTCATCTATTCCACATTTAATCAATTTGCTAATCAAAATATTATGGGGTACTTTATCAAATTCTTTGCTACAATCCAGATAGATGACATTCACAGCATTCCCACTATCTACAGTGGGCCCTCCTGGTCCTTTACTTCAAATGGCAATGATGTGAATGTGGATGTACTGAAGCAGCTACATACACGTTGCATCCATTTAATAATATGAGATGTGATCATCTGTGGCTTTTGTCATCCATAGGGGTCCTGGCACTGAACTCCTGACGATCCAGAGAGTCCACTATACTAAATTAGTGATATGATCGGGAAATGGTATAAGATTAGTTTGACAGGATTTGTTCTTGACAAATCCATGCTGGCTCCTACTGATCATTGCATTGTCATCAAGATACTTGCAGACAGACTCCTGTATAACCTATTCTAATATTTGTTCCTCCTGGTATTGAGGTGAGGCAGACTGATCTGTAGTTTCCTAGATCTTCTTTTTTTGCCTCTTTTGAAGAGAAGACAATGCTTGCCCTTCTCCAGTTCTTTGGTGCCCACCAGTTCTCCAAGATTTTCCAAAAATGATGGCAAGTGGTACATCAGCAAGTTGAATCTGGCCCTGCGGATGCAAACTCATTGATGTCAGCTAGGTGATTCCCAACACCCTATCAATCTTGATTTGCAACCCAGACCCTTTACCAAGATATCTGCTGCTACATGGAAGCACACAACTCTCTTTTTTGGGGGAAACCTGAAGCAAAATAGGCATTGAGTAGTTCTGCCTTTTCATTGTGATCAGTTAGCATTTTACCATTTTTATTAGAAACAGCAGCCCCACTGTCTCTGTGATCATTCTCTTGTCTCGAATGTATCTGAAAAAAACCTTTTTCTTAATCCTTGCTTGCCTAGCCAGTCTGAGCTCATTCTGAGTTTTAGCTTTCCTTATACTATTTCTGAAAGCTTAGGCTGCTAATCTGCACTCTTCCTTGGTGATTCATCCTCCCTTACATTCTATATACAGACTCCTTTTTCTTTTCACTTCTTTCTTGTGTTTGCCATGCAGCCACATTGTCTTTTTGATATGTTTCCCATTTTTCTTCTTTGCACAATGAGCTACTTAATCTTCAATCCTCATGATAGCTGGATTTTCTTCCTACTTGTGCCAATGTTACAGTTCCCCCGAACCTGCCGATACCTCTCCTCTAATGCAGTTGGATCCCCATATCCACAGGGATTCAGTTCCTGGACTTACTGCAGATACAGGAAACCATGGATAACAGCAAACTCAATTAAAGGACGTCTGGTAAAAACATACCATAGAGTTGCATTGGAGGACCTAGAAGATGCCTAGAGAGGGTGCCTCTCTGCAATTCTATGATTCTATGATTCTGTTTGTTTCCCTGCAGATACAGGGGTCCGACTATGATCTAGGGCTGTGCATGGGGCCTCTGATTCAGTTTGGAACCCATTTCAGTCATTCAGATCTGGATTGATGCAGAACAGTTCAACCCTAATCTGAGCCCATCTAAACTCCTAAACTGATCTGAGACTCAGAAATTCAGATTGTTAGTCCTTTCCCACTGATGTAAATTGGGACATCAAAATTTAACTATATTCCACCCACCTATCCACACCTCCATAACATTTATAGATTCAGTTTACTTTACATTGGGGATTAACCCTACCAAATTTCAGATAGGTCACTTTTTCTGCTGGGTGACTGTAAAGTTTGCTGTTTGCCTGAAAACAGAAAAAGCCATTAAAAGCTATTGACTGCTCAGTGTTGGCAACTCATGCTGCCTTTTTTCTGGCTGCAGTTTCTAGAATCCTCCAGCTAATTCCCATCCTGTCTGGGGGATTCTGGGGACTATAGTCTAAGGAATTAAGTTTTCTAAGCTCTGGATGATCAGAGAGATTGAAAGAGAGAGATAAAATAAAAGTTACTATGTTGGCTGGATGGCTGAAAATTCCCCATTCTGAAAGCTGGGGCAGCAGGGGGTGAGCAACATACAGATCTCCAGATTATGTATGAGAGCAAGTCCCATCTGTTCTAGCCAGCATAGACAATAGTGAGAAATGCTGGAGATTGTTGTCCCAAAAAACAGAGAGCCACACTTTGTAATGCCTGTAGCTACCACCTTATTTTAATGTGTGTGGGGGGAATAACTCACGTTCTTGCATAAAACTGAGGGGTAAGGAGATTTAAGGGAATTTACAATTGCCAGGTGAAGCTGCTATTAAACTATGTCCAGACCTTTCCTGTTCAGTGGAATCCCCAAGTCTCCATATTTTTCTACCTCTTAAAAACTGTAGTTGTCTAATTTGCATTTGGCTGTTTGGAAAATGAGAACAAGTTTTGCAAATAATAACACGGAATCAATAACCTTTCCAAGAGCTCTGAAACTGAGCTCCAAAGCTGTGCAAATTGTGTTCAGGACTGGGGGCACAGGGAAGTACTCCATGTCTATCCAAATCAGCTTTTCTAATGGTGCCTTCCTAGATGTTGGATTGCAATTCTCATTGTTATAGCTTGGTTATTACAGTATATTGCAATATATAAATAATACCAATAGTTTAGTAGGAACAGACCAACAGGTTAGTATAAGACAAACAAATGGCACTGCCTTTTTCAAAAGCAAATTAGATTAGTGGTCCATTAACAAAACATAATAATTCAATTAAAGTCCAGCTTTACTTATCTCAGAAAGTCACAAGTTCTATACAATTACTGTATGTCCAGAAGCCCTGTTCCGGTTTCATGTCATCCACACTTTACTCAAGTAGTCACAGTGTAGATTACTCAAGAGTAATCAAGCAGAGACTTCAATGAAGCAGGTCAAAGTGTTACTCAGAACTGGTCACAGTGTGAAAACTTCACTTAGAAACACTCAAGCAGAGAGATGGTTAGCTTCAGACTTTTTCAACTTACAGGTTGTTTAGAACTGGTAAGTGTGGTCTAGATGGATAAGATGCATCTAATGTATTAATAGATAATTGTAGTAATTGGTTTAAGAATATACTTTAGAACTGTGTTTGATTTAATTTGTTGTGTTAAAGATTGGGACTGAAGAAGCCTGTAACAAAATGGTTGAAAACGTCTGGAGCTAACCATCTCTCTGTTTAAGTACTTCTGAGTCAAGTTCCACACTGTGACCGCTTTTAAATAAAGCTTCAACTTGCTTCATTGAAGTCTCTGCTTGATTATTCCTGAGTCAGTTTTCTACACTGTGATCACTTCTGAGTAAAGTGTGAATGACATCTACATGAAGTCTGAACAGGGTTTGTAGACATAATTGTATAGAACTTGTAACTTTTTGAGATAAGTAATGTTGGACTTTATTTTGAATTATTGCTTATGTTCTGTTAATGGACCACTAGTCAAATTTGCTTTTGAAAAAGGTAGTGTCATTTGTTTGTCTTATACTAATCTATTGGTCTGTTCCTACTAAACTTTTATTATTATTCATTTATTGCAATATGATAACCAGGCTATGACAATAAGGCTTTTGGGTGTATCATTGCAGTATATTGAATGTAGTGTTTCTTACTGTAGATTTTACACCTTTCCCTGGACATTATATAGCATAGGTTTAGAGCATTCCTGTTTTGGAGTCATTCTTTGTGGTCTTTTGGGTTACAATTCTCATCACCCCCAGTCAGCATCGCTAATGGCCAGGGATGATGAGGGATATACCTTAGTAATATTTGGGACACAAGGTGGAGAAGGGCTGGTCTAAATGGTCAACAGTAGCAGTAGTGACCCACCCAGTTTAATTAGAGAAGGAGGAGGGGGGAAATGACCCTAATGATAAGGTTAACTATGCTAATACAATATGATCTTTAAAACCTGCAGTGATCAGACAGTTCTAGTTTTATATCTCACATTTTAAAGAAGGAGCCCACAAATGATCTTAATTATGATCATTAGCAAGAGGTTAGAATTTCAATGTCAAGCTTTTAAAGAGGGGTTGAGTAATGAAACCTAATGGTACAATTATGGCTCAGTTCTTTGTTGACCAGACACTACTGAAAATCCACAGTCTGGAATCAGTAGGACTCATTAAACTAAGAGCAGCATGGATCCATGCAAATTACAGAGAATCATGTCATTAAGTAAATGTTTCCAGAAATCATATACAACAAGTTATTAGCTCTAAGATACGTATATTCAGTCTGCAGAGAAGAAGACCGTCATGAAAGATATCGAAGGCACAATTTCAAACAGTTCCAATGAGGAAGAAAAATGGGAGCTGTCTAAAGAAACCAGAACAGATGTTGAAAGAACTTTCAACTGAGCTAAGAGGACATGTACAAGAAATGGAAAAAAGCAAATAGCAAGCATGTGTAGAGAGAAAGGAGATTTTCAGACGCCTCTTTCAGCCTCTTGCCACGCAAGCAGCCTCTGGTGCAGTAACGAGGCTGTCGCGTGGCAAGGGGTCCATTTCGGATGACGCCGTTTCCCTCTCGGTGTCGTCCATGACTGTTGCGGCTAGCATTGGAGGTGGCCGTGCTGTTTTTCACTCACGGAATGGCGTCGTCCGAAATGGACCCCTTGCCGCACGGCAGCCTCGTTACTGCACTGGAGGCTGCTTGTGCGGCAAGAGGCTGAAAGAGGCGTCTGAAAATCTCCAAAGTCAGAAAAGCTAAAGTAGAGAATGAGTTTGGTATTGCTAGAGAGGTTAAAAACAATAAAAAGGTGTGGGGTTTTTTTGTTAGTCCAATAGCAAAAGGAAGGACAAGGAAATGGTAGGGCCACTATGAGGAGAAGACATCAAAATGAGAACAGAAGACACAGAAAATGCAGAACTGCTCAACACATTCTTTACCTTAACCAACAGGAAAACAGTGTTCAACCTAGGGAAAATGGAACAGATGATGCAGTAGGGGAAATGCAGCATAGAACAGGTAAAGATGTAGTACAGCAATACCTGGCTACTCTAAGTTAATTCAAGTCTCCAGGGCCAATGAACTACATCCAAAGGTATTAAAAGAACTGGTAGAAATAATGTCAGAAGCACTAGCAATAATCTTTGAGAATTCCTGTAGAACAGGAGATGTCCCAGCAGACTGCAGGAGGGCAAATGTTGCCCCCATCTTCAAAAAAAAAAAGGGGGGGGAGTGGATCCAAACAATTATAACCCAGTCAGCCTGACATCAAGACCAAGGGAAACTCTAGAGCAGATCATTAAACAGACAGCCTGTAAGCACTTAGAAAGGAATCACTAAAAGTCAACATAGGTTTCTCAAAAACAAATCATGCCAGACTAATCTTACCTCTTTTTTTGATAGAGTAACAAGTGTGGAGGGAGGGAATTCCCTTCCCTTAGATAATCGGAATGTAACATATCTTGATTTCAGTAAGGCCTTTGACAACATCCTGCATGATATTTTTGCAAACAAGTTAATAAAATGTGGACTAGATAATGCTACTGTTAGGTGGATTTGTAATTCGTTGACCAACCAAACCCAAAGGGCACTCACCAGTGGCTCCTCTTCATCATGGCTAGAAGTAAATAGTGGTGTGCCACAGGGTTCTGTCCTAGGCTCAGTGATATTCAACATCTTTTCCAATGACTTAGATGAGGGAATAGAGGGCATGCTTATCAAATTTGCAGATGACACCAAATTAGAAGGGGTAGCTAATACACCAGAGGACAGGATTAGAATTCAAAATGACTTTGACAGATTGGAGAGCTGGGCCAAAACTAACAAAATGAATTTCAGTAGAGGGAAATGTAAGGTATTCCACTTAGGCAGAAAAGCTGAGGATGGAGCAAGCTTGTTTTCTGCTGCTCCAGAGACTAGGACAAGGAGCAGTAGATTCAAACTTCAGGAAAAGAGATTCCACCTAAACATTAGGAAGAACTTCCTGATAGTATCAACTGAGTTGATATATTGGTAGGATCGAACTTTAACTTGCCTTGGGTATACTTTTTTGTTTTTGAAAATTACTTTGGTACCAGTTTGTTAGCATGCTAAAGAGTGAAATTAAAGATTTCCATTCCAAGAGTGGGTGATTAATTACAGGGAGGTTTTTTGTTTTTTTTAAATACAAATATATACTCCTCTTTCAGTAACTCCAAAAACATCTTTTATTGAGACTTTGGTGTCTGACTGCTTAAACTTGATGAATTGGTTAAAAGCAGGTGATTAATTAACTATAAAAAGCAATTGACAGCCTTTGTAATTGCTGAAGCTGGCTACAAGAAGGGAAACAAATACATACAGATGAGTTGTCTGTCAGCTCAGTTTGTGCTCCAACAATGAGTTACTCAAATTGGAGAAGCCGGGTAGAGACAGCAGTTTTTCACAATCAGCTCAGACAATCCCACTAACTTGTTTGTAGTGCCCCGTCTTTGCTGCACTGCCATACTACCTCTGAGCTGAAATGTCATTACAGCCTCGGTGAAAGTAAGATGTATGTATCTCAGGAAAGCTGTTGTAAGGAAATGTGCACTTTACCTCAAGCATTTGCACATTTGGGAGGCTCACAGGACATTTCCAAGAAAAAAAGTGTACACAAAACCCTGGGTATATTTTAAAATTCAGCTTGCTAGAATGCACTTAATTAATAAATAAACATTAGTCAATGGGGAAAATTGTGTTAATTAGTGAAAATAGATGCAAAAACAAACAAACATTTGAAATGTGCATGGATTTCACAGTGGGAAGAAAACATAGGCCAAAATCCTACACTGGTGCATGTAGAGTATAATAGTCCACCCATGTAGACCGTACAGCTTCCTTCTCCCACCAAAGCAGCTATCAAGCTCTGTTGGGCATTGTTCCAGCCATTTACTAGCAAGCAGGAGAGAGGGGGAATCAAGCAGGTAGATGTGTAGCAGCCAAGCCACAAGAAATGAACTACCTTGCCCAGAAATGTGGGGGAGTGACCCCATTTGACCATTTCAGCTGCAACTGTAGCTAATATATATGCTGCCTACTTGCCTCCTCCCTTCTCCCTGCAAGTAAACAGTTGTAGCACCATCACCACCACCCTTTGGAAGCTTGACAGCTTGCAGTTAAGGTTCTGGATGTTGTGCACGGTGCTCATCACTTCTTGGTCCACTTACATCATATCATTCTTTGCATGCTTTTCACACTTCTTTAAGCACCCAGTTGTTTCTGTCATCATCTGTGTAGCTTCTTGCTGGTTCCTCTGTTCTTTGATGTTTATCTTGCATGAAATTAATCATAGTCCATGTACAGATAAATTATCTGCCACTACTTGCAGGACAGGTGCTCCGACTATAATTATTAAGGATTGGAGATATGTATCTACCGTGTATATCTTCATTAAGCTCTCCTTTTCACAAGTACAAGTTACTGGAGGAGGATGGACACTCATGCATTGCCAAAAAAAGGAGAAAAGCATCACCAGAGAAGAATTGCATAAATTTGCATGTGCTCAGTCTTGATGCGCAACTTCAGTGCTGCAGCTCTCCCTTTTTAAAAAATTCTATATCTAATTTGAATTAGACTGGAAAGTGCTTCAAATGGAGTGTGCTTTGAGGAGAGCAGGGATAGGAAACATGTGGCCTTCCAGATGCTGTTGCATTGCAACTTGAATTAGCCCTAGCTCTTCTGTTTCAGAATGGCAGTTGTCCAGGTGAGTGCCCCTCTCATTCAAGGAAACCAACCATCAAAACAACAAACCATATACAGAGGATCTAAATGAGCAGAAGCATGATCAACACAGTCCAAGCAAAGTCATATGATAATCAGGTGGTTACTGCAGAAAAGAATCAAAACAGCAAGCTAAACTTCAGGAAACTAGAGCACAGGGGATGTCACAATATCAAACAGAGATAGTGGAACTGTTTTGCAGCACAGAAACAACCTTGGCTGTGCTAATTTATAGCTCAGCACAGCTGGCCTAATTATCTCAGTGTTTCCCTTTTATGTTAGCCCATGCCCTTGCCTGTACTTTCTGCTTGTTGCTTATGCTTCAATCAATGATACTCCAAAGGATGAAGAAACCCAGCTGCCCTTCAAAGTCTACATGCAATGTTTTGGGCTCTGTTTCCAGGGCAGGGCTGTTAGCTTCCTCTGGCTCTGACAGGAGCTTGTTATTGTAAATGTCAATAGTATTGTATGGCTAAAGCTTCTATTGTTCTTAAACAATTTTTAACGTAACTTGTAGAGGGGTTTACAGAGGTATTAAATTTGAAAATAATTTATGGTTGATGTTTTTAGCAATTTTTAATTGAATTTATTATTGTTTTAATTGTATTTTACTGTTGTTCTAATTTGTAACTACTGGCTGTTTTGCTGTAAGAAACGAAATCTGAATCTGTTATTGCATCTTGCCCCGGCCTTATGTGAGGAGATCCGCTCCACATCTGACATGACACTAACCAACAGAGCCAAAGACAAGAGATGATTCAAAGCTGCAGTTCAACAATATCTGAAAGATCATGTTCCTTATCCCCAAAACCGAGGGTTCCTTCAAATAGAAGACTGTGCTCTGGTTCTTAATCTTGTATGCATTTTATTGTCATCCAATGTAAAACTAAAACATTCCGGATATCCTTTTATAGAAAACTGCCTTCTGCAATTTAAATGTAAGTTAGAATGCCCCTTAAAGCTATGAAACAGCTTAATATGAATTCTCCTTTCCACTGGTAACCAACCTCCCCTTTCATTCCAAAATCCAAGAAACTATTACTGAAATAATCTTCCAAATGTCTCCCAATTATGTTTGAATAATAAGGCAATTCTAAATTGTCTTGGGCAAAATCCTTTTAAGAGAAGCTCCTATACCTACCATATTTGCAATACAGTTTGGAAAATGTGCTACAGGGTAATTTCACTTGTGCAGCATTGTAAAAATATTTCATATTCTCCTATTCAAATATACAGCTTCTACAGCTGCTACATATTTTATTCCCTGTTTATTTTCTTACAATCCAAATTCTGATTCTCCCATTGAAAAGTATATAAACTGTCCATTATCCTATTAGTGGAAGATCTTTAATTTGATGAAGATACCATTACCTTCTGATGAAATACACTTCTGCAATTTGTAAGTGTCCTTCTGAGTATTTTATGAGCTCTCAGCCATGGATTTAAAATAATAATAATAATAATAATAATAATGTGTTGTACTGAATGAAGGTATCTGGAGCCAGCCATCCATAATTTTTATAACCTTCTACATGGGAAAACAATTTATCTTCTAAAGCAGGGGGTGGTGATCATGCAGTCCTCCATATGTGGTTGCATTGAAGATGCCAGCCACAGAGGCGGGCGAAATGTCGGGAATAAACTCTTCCAGAACATGGCCTCACAGCCTGGGGGGAAAAAACCCAGCAGACTAGAGGATACTGTTTTTGATATGTTGCCAAAGCACTGTGGGAGAAAGATCTGTAGGATGGTCTTCAAGTTTTGTTTGCAGATTTGCCTGGAAGTTGTCTCTCATGGTAGCTTGTTGAAGATTGTTGATTTGGAGTTTCTTCTTTAAGATGCGACCCCTCTTAGGTTTGAGGGCCATCAGGGTCAAGTCTGATATGTTGATGCTCTTTCAGAGCCCTTTCTAATAACCAATGGAGTGAAGCAAGGTTGTGTTATTGCTCCAACTTTATTTACAATCTTCTTCAGCATGATGCTCCAAAGGGCTATGGCAGAGCTTGAAGAAGAAGATGCCATCTATATATGTTACCGTACTGATGGTAGCTTGTTTAACTTAAGCCGTCTGAGGGCTCACACTAAGACTCTAAACTATCTAGTCCGTGAGCTGCTCTTCGCCGATGATGCTGCCCTTGTTGCCCACACAGAAGCAGCTCTGCAGCATCTAACATCCTGCTTTGCAACAGCTGCAGAGCTGTTTGGGCTGGAAGTCAACCTGAAAAAAATGGAAGTTCTTTACCAGCCTGCACCACAGGACAAACACCATCATCCCCACATTGCCGTTGGCAAATCTGTGCTCAAGTCCGTTCAGCAGTTCACCTACCTGGGAAGCATCATCTCCTCAGATGCCAAGACTGACAAAGAGATCAATCACAGATTAGCAAAGGCATATAGCACATTTGGAAGACTTTACAAAAGAGTCTGGAGTAATAAACACCTGAGGCAAAGCACAAAAATAAGTGTGTATAGAGCCATTGTACTGTCTATTCTCCTTTACGTGTCTGAAACGTGGGTCACCTATCGCCACCACTTATGACTCCTCGAATGCTTTTATCAGCACTGTCTATGCACAATCCTAAATATACACTGGACTGACTATGTGACTAATGTTGCTGTCCTTGAGCAAGCAGGGATCACCAGCATTGAGGTCATGATATTGAGAACACAGCTGTGCTGGGCAGGGCATGTTTCTAGGATGGAGGACCATCGCCTCCCAAAAATAGTTCTCTACGGTGAACTCGCCACAGGTCAGTGTAAGAGGGGCACTCCAAAAAAGCGATACAAGGACTCCCTGAAACAACATCTTAGGCTTGGTCAAATTGATCACCAACAATGGTCCACCGTGGCCTCACATTGGGAGGCATGGAGACACACTATCCACAATGCTGCAGCCTTATTTGAGAACTCACGCCAAACAAGTCTTGAAGAGAAACGACAACGCAGAAAGAATCACAACCCGGAAACATCACCCAAGGAGACCTTCTGCTGTGCTTTCTGCAACCGGACTTGTTTATCTCGGATTGGCCTTTTTAGTCATCAGCGCACTTGCAGAAAATGCAGGATGAGTCCTTCCTGAATCTTCGTTTGCAAAGAAAAGCCAGAGAGAGAGAGAGAGAGAGAGAGATTTATATCCCACCTTCATCCCTATGGCAGGACTCAAGGCGGCTCACAACATTTAAAAATAACAGGTTCGCCTTAGGCTTGCCATAAGTCAGAAACAACTTGAGGGCACACAACAACAAGAACCACAACAACAAACTACCTATTACTAGTGTCACATTGATAAATCTTTAGCAACGTAAGATGCTTTCTGAAGCTGATATGTTCTCTTTCTTGGGCTTTATTAGTCTGCTTGACCCACAGCACAGGATCCCAGAACAGACGCCCAAAGGGAAAGGGGGCACTAGATGAAAGTGTACTTCTTAGTTCATTTAATCACTGAGGCCTTGGAGCAAAAGGGTATTTGAAGAAAAGACAGTTGAATTTGAAATGGTCCTAAATCTAATGCATTGGTTTAATTTCATGACTCTGTTCCCTCTTCAATTCCTGGATTTGCATCATTATACTTACTGAAAACCTGCCACAAGAAACCTTTGGCAAGACTTTGAAAGTTGTTTTTTTTAATGAAAGTTCTGACTACAATTTTGAAATACCAAATTCCTCTCATTCACACAGCAATAGGGTTTTAAAAGTTTATTTTTCTTCTTTTTTCCTCAGTAAGCAAAATAGTTTATAGGAATCACACTGAACTTCCCACTGAGCCTATTGGTTTTGGTGTGTACGTGTTTCTTGCTTCCACCACTGACAAATTCCATATATTTGGCAAAAGATAGGAAGAGCATTTAAGACCAGAGATTATAGTGGAACAACAAAAAGAAAACTATCTGTAGTCCACAGGAAGATCAACAAAGATGGAAACAAGTGGGTCTCTATATATTGTTGGATTGCAACACTCACCATCCCTTACATTGGGCAGCTGCATTAGACCCCTTGGAAACCTTGGGGGGCTGCAAGCCCACCACACCTCCTTTTACAGAAAAAAAAAATCTGCACTCAAATGGTCTTTGTGATGCATGGTGGCAATTTCACCACATTTTGGGCTCTTCCCTAGCTAGGAGAAGTATTTTTAATAACAGGAAGTGGGTGGAAGTCACTTCCTGTTTCACAAAAGGTTTTTCCTGGGCCTAAATTGGTCTAAGAGCAGGCAAAACATGGTGGAAATGTCCTTTACACTCCCTAGAAGGCATTTGGGAGCAAAATAATTTGAAAAGAAATCACATTATTTTTACCTGTGAGGAGCCCCAAGGTCCCCAGATATGCTAGACATGCCCTCCACACCCGTCCACAGGAGCATTTGAGTGCATTTGGGAGCAAAAACATTTCATTTAAAAAATTGACCCCGGGGGACACAAAAATGGCCCTGGGGACTGCATACAGCCTATGGGTTGCACTTTACCCACCCCTGCTTTACAATTAGTAATGGTGGCTACAGCTGTTGGGAGGGGCAGTCCAACAAAATCTAGAAAGCCATCCATTTCCCAATTCTGTTTTAGGCAGTTGAAAACAGTACAAGGAGCAGACTGTTTCTCTTCTTCCCCATCCTGGTCTATGTGGTGGTAGTGTGCCTTCATGTTCTTTATGACTTATAGCAACCCTAAGGTGAACCTATCACAGGGTTTTCTTGGCAAGGTTTGTTCAGAGTGGGTTTGCAATTGCCCTCCTCTGTGGCTGAGAGAGTGTGACTTGCCTAAGGCCACCCAATGGGTTTTCATGGCCAAATGGGGATTCAAACTCTGGTCTCCAGAGTTGTCATCCAACACACAAACCACGATACCATGCTGGTGCTCACTAGTAGCAGGTGGTGGCTACTATATCAGAGGGGTAGTGAATCCAATACTTTAGTCCGAATTTAAAAGAACCATCCAGGGTGTTGTCTCCAGAGTCATAATCCAACACTCCAACCACTACATCACACTGGCTCTACTTTACCTTCAAATAATTCAGTTGGGTAAGTTTTCAGACCGACCCAGGTAATAGTTTCTAATGCACATAGAGTTGTTTAAAAGACTCGGCAGCTTCCTGTGGAGTACACATACTTTTCTTTTGTTGTTCCACTATCATCTCTGGTCAAAGTGCTTCTCCCTGTCTTTTTAGAAAAATACAGAAACCTATTTCTATCTGTCAGCAGTAAAAGCAAGAAGAGCATACACATACCAAGAGCGATTGTCCACAGGAAGCTGCTGAGTCTTGTGAAGCACTGTCAACTTGTTGAAAACTCTTGCCTGACACCATCTGAAAAAATGAACTGATTTATTCTGTTTTGAATTACAGTAGTTGAAGATATTGAAAGTTGGGGAATCCATTCAAACAATTGTCAGTATCTACCCTGAAGGCAGGATAGAAAACTGTTCTGTAGAAATTATGAAGCAGGAAATGGTTTCCAACTCAATGGGCAAATAGACATGGCAAATATTCAGAGAAAGAAGACTGATGATCAGAGGAATTATATTTATTTTCATGAAGCTATTTCGCAGAATAAATGCTGGATGCAAATGCTTTCAGAATTGTCTTTGGAAAATGAAAGGCTATAAATTATCTTTCTCACTGAATGTTGCGGCTTTGGGAGGAGGCAAAGCTTGGAAAATTTAAAAGTAATTAATTTCTTTTCTAGTTCCAACACTGCTGCCCCCCAAGTTGTCATCTTAAAGGCAATTCTTCACTTTCCTATTTGTCAAAACTAGCTAAAATAGTTAATTGCTAATTAAGTTTAAAAATCTCAGTTATACAGTCCACTGTCTGGTGGTGCAAAACACACTTCTTCTGTCCACTTTCTTTTTGCTTCAACACCCACAACATGGGTGGGGACACCATGAGCCAGCACTAAAACCACATGAGATTTGTTTTCCATAGTTTAATGAGGCCATGTCCTACAGATCTATAAAAGAATCTAAAAAATTATAATTGAATTGCAAAAAGAGTGACATTACCTCTTAAGTTACAGTCTTAGTGTAATGTAGTTATACAGCTTTTATTAGAAAAAGGAATTAATTAGAAGCAGAATTTGGAAGCAAAGAATTACAAGTAAGGTAATCACCTCTAACTAGTCACTTTTGAGTAACAAAGGTGTGATGAAATCATATTTCAAAAGTATTACAAGTAACGTTACTTTACTGGTGTAACAACAAACCATTCCTAGTTTCTTTCAAATGTCCCAAAGTTCTTAGTTAATCAATTAATTTATTATTATCCTGCCTTTCTCCCTACATGGGATTCAAGGTGCTGTACAACATTTAAAAATACAATACAGTTTTTAAAACTCATAGTACAAAAGTTAAAACACAATTGAACTAACTTTGGACTTTAACAGACCACCCTCTTGAAACATTCTTTTGCCAGCATATTATGAAATGTTTTTATGCCGGCAAAAGAACCCCCTTTACCAGACCTACCTGTAATAGCCTCAGAAAGACAGCCCCAGCAGTAACGGAGCATGAATGGAACTCTGTTTATTCCTGGGTTCCCAATCTCACTGATTCTTGTGCGAAGACGCGACCGTGGCAAATTCAAATATTAAAGCAAAATCAAGACATACAATGAACACATAAGCACAGAAACAAACTTTAAAAGTCCCAAGTACACCAGGGAGGTCATAAAAAGAGCATCCCCTACCTGGCTGTCGTGATCTCACCCAGAAGTGTTCTGCCCATTGATGCTATATTCCTGTGAGCACAACGTCGTGAAGTTTCAAACACCGGCAATGCCAGCAAAAAAGCACCATGGGAGATCAACTGACGGCTTGGCCCATCAATAAAAAGGAACAGGTTTTGGATATGACATAATTCTGAAAGGACAACATCATTTGATATGCATGTTAAAAATAACATTAAAAAGATGTTTCAAACATAATAAAATACAAAAAACGCTACATACACACTATTAAAAGTTCTATCTGCCAAAGCTTACTAAAAACCAAATTCCTCATTCAATAAAAAGATCTTTACCTGCTGGTGGAGAGACAGCAGGGAGAGAGCCAACCAAACTGCCAGGGGGAAAGAGTTCCACAAGTTGGGAGCAGCCACTGAGAAGGCTCGCTCTCTCATCTCCCCACCAGATATACCTGTGGTAGGACCAACAGGAATAGCAGAACCCATGGCCACAAATATGCAACCTTATTTCAGATTTAGCCATCTTGGTTTCACCCTTACAATTACTTCCAGGATAAACATAGCCTAAAACATAGTAGTAGGTACACCATGGGCATTCTCAGGGTTATGCTGTCAGGAACAGTAAGGCTTGTTTGGAATGCCTAGTGGCTACATGACAGCAAAGTAAAAAGACCACCGATACATAATGCTGAGTTTCTTTAGGTGAAGATGGATGTTTTTAGAGCACTGATAACTAAACATTTTCTACATACTTTGAAACAGAAGTTCCCAATGAAGTCATTTGCCTTAGTGGTCCACAGACCTAAGGCCCATCTAAATGGTCAAAATAACCCTCATGGAATTCACTGGGAATCCTACCTGTCTAAATGGGATCATGCACCAAGCCACACTATTCGGAAGGAGGGGGGGTGAAAATGGCAAAAACAATGCAGGAAAAGCCTTCTTAGCTTTTCCTGTAGTTTTTTTTAAAAACAGTGCGGGTGGTGCGCATTCCTGCTCATTAGGACAAGAGAAGGACAAGTGATTCGAAGGGGAGTGCAAAGGTGATTGGCCGGGCAAGAGCAGGGACAGGACTTGCTAACAGGGCAAGCACCTGCTGCGGCCATGTTGGATTTTTGCCTTATGGAGTGATCACTAAGGCGATAAAATGGGGTGTTGTTTTTTTTAATTTGCTTTCCTGTTAAATTTGAAAATCACTATATTGCTCCAGCAAATATAGACGACTTTTTTTAAAAAAATGCCAGTGGCAAAGAACTAACGCGAGTAAATCACTTGCGGCTGCCATATCATATGCGGGGCATATGGGGGCTTTTGAGGCCAAAAATACCATTAAGACATGTTACTACTGCTGCGAAATGCCATTACTACGAGGTACTCTGTTTCCCCCCCCCCTTGTGTACATGAGCCCCTGTTTTGCTGTTTAAACTGTTTCTTTTGAAAAATACAATAAAGCAGTAAAGGGAACCTCACATGGTTTTCTTCCTCCCATACAAGCCTGTGCATGTACAAGATCAATGGAAGCCATGCTCTGTGTTGCCTCTCCAGCAGAGGTGTGGAAATCTTTCACAGAAGGCTAGGCTGGTCTGCTCCCTGCTTTGCTTTCTCAGGCAGGCAAATACCTTTTTATTTAAGCAGGCTTTCAATATGTAAGCAGGGAACCTTCTGATAGGGGTGTGTGTTTTCTTTATTTGTTTCACTTTTGTATGTCTTTTAAATGACTTTATACTGTTTACTGTGTGGATTTTAATTGTTTTTTTTTTTAAAAAAATATTGTTAAGGTTTTTTTTTTTTTTAATGGATTCTCTTTAGAGCTACCTTGGGTCCCACTCTGAGAGAAAGGCGGCATACAAATGGAATAAATGAAATGAAAAGAGAAAGACTTTTGAGTGGCATCACCAAGGCTATAGAATTTGTTCCCTGGATATTCTTGTCTTGCTGCCTCTTTATCAACTTTTTGGCACTGGGTGAAGACTGTTTGGATTTAGGGAGTGTGCCGTGTCTGGTGCAAGTTGTTTTCTGCTCCTGACAGCACTCAATGTCTGCTGATTTTTGTCAGAATGTTTTTTTCTTTTGTTTTACTATTT
Source organism: Gambelia wislizenii (assembly GCA_030847615.1). Lineage (NCBI taxonomy): Eukaryota > Metazoa > Chordata > Lepidosauria > Squamata > Crotaphytidae > Gambelia > Gambelia wislizenii. The sequence goes on from JAUMIR010000004.1 coordinate 36,490,399, forward strand.
GGTATTCCTATTCTTGTGGGCTGCCTTGGGGAATCTGTAACATGCCAATAAGCAGGATAGAAATATCCTTAATTAAATTTTTAAAACTATTCAGAGCTGCAACTACCAAGTGTGCCCAAGAGGCTAAAGTGATTTATCTGGTTTCAAGCTGGCTCAAAATACACAATGACTGTCACCTTTTTCTAAATGCTAACTGCTAATTTCCTGCAGTGGGATTTTATCTCACTTCTGATTAACTTTTCACTCAAGTTAATTGTGTTTCTTGTGTGTGTCTGCACTCATGAGTTCTCTTTTTCACTCCTTCCCTATCAAAACATCCTTAGCATCAAACCTCCATCATCACCGCCATCATTAGTAGCAATATCCAGTCTACCATCTGCATCTTTCTGGTAACTGAAAAAACAACTCAATCAACAAATCATCCTTTGCCTCCCAGTTTCCAACTGTGGTAATCACAAACATTTGTGGTAGCTTTTCATATACAGTATTCAGTATCTGAGTGGGTATCTAATGCTGAATTAACTTCAATGCATTTATTGCATGTTATGAAATCACTTAACCATGTTTATTGGGGTGAATAATACTGTTTACAGTATGTGCTTGTTACCCGAAATGCTGGGGGTCTGTGAGGAGCCTCTAACACAATAATATTAATATGGGGAATTAATACACTCGGCTTGGCAATGCAAGAGGTGGATAACAGCAAGACCTTTTAGACCTATGTATTCTGGTACACAAGAGGAGGCTCTAAGCAAAAACGTACAATTAAATGATCTTTATTAGAAAATAATATCACAACACTCAGGCTTCAAGCACTCACACAAGGCTAACAAAAGTAGTAGGAAGTATTTGGATAGAGGAATAGAGTGAGGGGTAGCGGATTATACTGTACCGATCCTGCAGAGTTGATATCGTGAAGCACACTGACGTTGGGAAGGTCCAGGCAATGGGTTGGCTATACAGTGTGACGTGGAGTCAAAAGGAAGTAGAACTGTGCACACTTTGGTGATGTTTTGGGGTAGTATTTATATAAAATAGTTCCCCTGCAGGGATAGGGGTTGTGAGTGAAATGCAATGGTTCTCAGAGGCTTCCAGGCTAGAACAAAGGGCACTCCGGAGGAGTTAATGATCACTAATGATTGCTACTTTGGAATTGAATAGGAAACAGGTGAGGTCTATTGTTGGAGGAAAGAGGAGAGGAAAATCCCATTTACAAGCAATAAGTGTCTCTTGCTACCACTGAGCAAATTAGTAATTACTCACTTCCAGGTGTTTAGTCTTATTTGAGAGTGTTTGTTTTTAGAAATTTCCACAGATCCTTCCTTTGGTACATATATAAATCCCACCCTAGTATTAGGGGATCCCTGGTATGCCTGTAACCGTGTGGATGGCTTCCTTGGCCAAATTATTAAATATAGCAAAGTATTTGATATTCCAAGATTGGGGCTGTCAGAGCATGTAACAGTCTGTACATGTTTTTTTTGTTGTTGAAAAATATTTTATTTAAACTTATTTTATGTGCTTTCACAGCTGATGGGTGAGCCAAGAGAGCAACCTTCTTCTTAGTTCTTTTCTTTGTTTTCAGATATCCTTAATTCAAAGGTAAGATGTCTCTCCCCCTTATCAGAATCTCAACTAGGTTCTGCTAAGTGATTAGGCAGAGTCTGCTGGTAAGACCTATATTAAAACTAGGCTAAGATTAGAATGAATTTCCTTTCAGTCACTTTCGAAGTGATTTTGCCTGCTGTTTGATTCCACAGCCCCAGGGGATGTTGTGGAGCCAGGGTTTGCATGGTTGAAGCCTCCACAATTTTTGATTAGCAGGACTATGATATCATCCGCCACCTATTCTGAGCTTAGCTGCATTCCCATAGTAGCTGAAGGAGAAATGGATTTTTCCAGTGACAGTGGCTTGCTGTGAACTATCACTATGGTGATCCAAAGCAATAGTGGGGTAGCTTAATCTTGAGTGGGCAAAACCCATTAGACCTATGATGAGATGAAAACTATTAGAAATTGCTCTGTAGAATAGATAGATTTTGACTCTCCTGGGTGTCAGGTTGTGACAAATGCTGTTATGATGTAGCCTTGTACTGTACTTCAAAATTTCCCACTACTCTACTGATGGTCTCATGTTTTGACATGCATTTCCCAAGTGCCTGGTCCACTTTGTTTCAAGCCATAATTTAACTACAACTCATATTGTAACTGGAAACCTCTGTGATGAGAAGTAATTGGCTTTGCCTTTGCATTATATAGGAAGTTGCAATGCCTTGATAGTCCATGGAACAAATCTGATAGAAGATCCATTTTTCATTCCAGGTTCTCCAAGGAAACATCTTAATATCATGAGTTACCATATTTACCTTAAAGGATTCTACTCATTTACCTCCATACAGCCTTAACTCATAGATCCAGTAAAACAAAACAAAACAAGCAAAAAACAGATTTTCCTTGGGATTTTTCCAGGCTGTGAGGCCATGTTCTGGAAGTGTTTTATTTTTGACGTTTCGCCTGCATCTGTGGCTAGCATCTTCAGAGAATGGTTGGGTAAGAGTGTGTGTGAGGTTTATATACTGTGAACCCCTGTTGGGGAGGATATGTAAATTTGTGTATTTGAATGGCTAGTTTCTGGCAGGACCAGTTAAAGGAATTGGGGGGGGGACACCTGCAATGCTTTATTTTGGGGGGCCCATATGTTTTTCTCAGGTCAATGTAACCTAACTCAACCTAAGCTATTCAAAGTACAGGATATTCAAATTATTACTAATAATGTTTTTGCAGGAGGAGGGTTACTACAGGCACCCCCACAATGATGGGGCCCCCTGCAGATGCTGATGCCACTGGTGCCTTAAACTAGCCCTGGTTTCTGGGTGGCGATATGCAAGGAGGATTAGTGATTGTTTGGCTAATGGTTGGTTAATGGTCCATTATCGGCTGGGAATCCCCTTGTCCCTGGGTGGAGTTCATTTGCAAGTGTTGAGTTCTGATTTTAGTGTTTTTCAGGAGTGGAAGCCAGATTTTGTTTACTTTTAGGGTTTCTTCTTTCCTGTTGAAGTTGTCCAGGTGTTTGTGGATTTCAATAGCTTCTCTGTGCATTCTGACAGGATAGTTGTTGGCCTGGTCCAGAATTTCTGTATTTTTAACTAACTTTTGTGTCCAGGTTGATTTATAACATGTTCTGCTACTGCTGATTTTTCTGGCTGGCCCAGTCTGCAGTGTTTCTCATGTTCCTTGATTTGTGTTTGTACACTGCGTTTAGTCGTCCCTATGTAAACTTGTCCACAGATGCATGGTGTGCAGTAAACTCATGCAGCTGTGGGTGGGTCACTTTTGTCCTTTGCTGAGCGTAGCATTTCTTGTATTTTCTTGGTTGGTCTGTAGATTGTTTGGAGGTTGTGTTTCCTCATCAGTTTCCCTATTCTGTCTGTGACTTCCCTTTAGCTGGCTGTTTTTCTTCATTCGTGTGGTTTTTTTCTGGGTTTGGCTGCTCTTGTGATGTGTGATCTTGAGTAACCATTAGCCTGTAGGGCCCAGTTTAGGTGCTTCAATTCGTCCTCCGGGTAGTGGAGTTCGCAGATCCTTTTTGCATGGTCTACCAATGTTTTTATTGTGCTTTTTTTTTGGCCTGGGTAATGATTGGAGTTCTTGTGCAGGTATCTGTCCATGTCTGTGGGTTTTCTGTATACCTTGTGGCCTAACCATTGCTTTGGTTTGCTGATGACTAGGATATCCAAGAATGGCAGTGTTCCTTCCTTTTCTTTTTCCATCATGAATTGGATATTTGGGTGGATGCTGTTCAGGTGGTTCAGAAACAAGACCAAAATCATCTTCTTCATGGCTCCAAATGGTGAAATTGTTGTCCACATATTGGAACCAAGTTGTGGGCTTTTTTGGTGCTGTTTCCAGGGCTTGCTTTTCAAAATGTTCCATGTAAAATTTGCTATCACAGGGCTCAGAGGGCTGCCCATGGCTACCCCAACTATCTGTTCAATGAATTCGTTATCCCACTGGAAGTAGCTTGTGGTGAGGCAATGTTTGAACAAGGCTGTGATATCCTCTGGAAATATTTGTTGGATGAGTGCCATGGTGTCCATTATGGGGACTTTGGTGAACAAGGAGACAACATCAAAACTGATCAGTCTGTCTCCAGATTTCAGTTCGATGTTGTTGATTTTTTCTATGAAGTGAGCTGAGTCTTTAATGTAGTGGGGGCTTTGTCCTATGTGGGTTTGTAATTGTGTGGCCAGAAACTTGGCCAAGTCTTACATGGGGGATCCAGTGGCGCTCACTATGGGTCAGAGTGGAATGGAATCCTCGTGGATCTTGGGAAGTGAATATAGTCTTGGTGGGAGAGCCTCTGATCTGCATAGATTCTGGTGTATGATTGGCTGAATTGATGAGTTCTTGATCAAAGCATTTGTTTTTCTAGTGATTTTGTTGGTCGGGTCTTGCTTGAGTTTTCTGTATGTTGCAGGGTCCAAGAGTTCCCTTATTTTTTGTCTGTATTTTTCTGTTTCCATGATTACTGTGGCACTGCCTTTGTCTGCTGGGAGAATAATGATTTCTGGGTCTGCATTGAGATCCATGATGGCTTTTCTTTCTTTTCTGGTTATGTTGCTGGGTAGTGGTTTTGCCTTCCTCAGGATCCTAGCTGTTTCTCCTCTTATCTCTTCTGCCTCCTCCTCCAGGAGACGATAGAGGGCAGATTCAACATGCGCGATGATGTCTTCAACTGGGATTCTGGTGGTGGTAACTGCAAAATTGCCTCCTTTGCACAGGATGGATGTTTCTTCTTTTGAAAGTTGCCATTCTGTTAGGTTGATAATAGTCTGTGATGTATCCAGCTGGGGTTTCTCTTGGTATCTGTGGCATTTGTCAATTTTTTGTTTCTGCCTTTCAGTGTAAATCACCATATCTTTTCCCATTTTTCTGTAGGTGAGGTTGTCAATTTTGTCCCATTCTTGGGTGTTCATTTTTTGACTGACATTGAGGTGGAGTGATAATAGCTCTTTGTCTGTTTTGGCCAGGTCTTTGTGGGTGGTGTGTATTCTCTCTTGTAAAAGTTCTTTTTCCATTCTAGAAAACAAAAAACCGGACAAAATATTTTGTTCAAACAAACAATGAAATATGAATGTGTTAAAAATAGGCAGGCAATGAGATGCTAATGTTCTTTTATGCATTCACTTGGAAGTAAATCCTACTGAGTTCAACACTATTTCATCAGTAGCAAATATGCTTTAGGACATGGCCTTTAAGTCATTTTCCTGAAATAATCCTTCCTTTTACACTTAGGAGCACATTTCCCTTCAGTATGCAGGCAGTATTTCTACCAACATAAAGTGCATCCCTTTGGATTCAAGAAATACATACTGAGATGAAGGATGATCATCCATTCCCTCAAGAGCTCTTTGTAGATATTACGAATGATTAGTGACTTTCAATACCAGAGTAGTGCATTAAAGAGAGAAAAGCATGTGAGAGCATCTAGTACATGGCTGCCTAAGATGAATAGTAGCTTACTTCTTAACATTTTCTTGTTTTCAGTGGGCTAATGCTGTAGTGAGCTGTATATTTCTTGGCCACACAATGTTTTAGGAGGGGGAGTGTCTTTTTGCCAGATCTGAAATCCATGCTGTGGTCTGTGAAGGCTTGATATTCACTACCAGTAGCCTAAATACCATAAAGGCACCAGAATCTATCTGCTCTTGAATGCTAAGCAAGGTCAATCCTGGTTCATACTTGGATGGCAGACCAAGTAGGCTATGTTTCTGAGAAAGGAACTGAGAAAAACATGTCATTGACACTGTTTTAACTGCCATGGCTCTATGCTATGGAATGCTGGGATTTGCAGTTTTGTAGATATTTATCCTTCTCTGTCAGAGAGCTCTGGTATCACAACAAACTACATATCCCAGGATTCCATAGGATGGAGGCATGATAGTTAAAGTGGTGTAAAATTGCTTTATTTTTGCAGTGTGGCAGCAGCCTATGAAAGCTTATGTTATGACTTCATTCTCTCAATTAGTCTCAAAGGTTCTACAAGATCCCTTTGCATACCAGTATTGTAAACTAACACAGCTATGTCTTTGAAATGAGCTCAAGATAAACTGAGATTCAAGAGGAGGTCATGTGAGCCAGTGTGCTAGGCTAGGCTTATTGTGTTACCCACATATGTTCCCTCTACCAGCCTCCCTGGGGAGCTCACATGTGCAGTTCCTGGCAGCTTAGGAAAAAAGGAAACCAGGTTTAATTCCCATGGTACATTACCAGTGGAAGGGCATGGCCCAGGAAGGAAGAAAAAGATAGTGGTGGTGAACAACTGGCTCCACAGATGGTGCCACCGGGAATTATTTGGCTTCCTGGACCATGGGGTGCGGTTTCATGGACGTGGCCTTCTGGCAAGGGATGGATATATAAGGGATGGAAGTATAAGATGGATTCAACCTCACAACAGTTGGCATGGATGTTTTTGCTAAGAGTCTGAAAGATCTGATCAGGAGACTTTTAAATTGAGTTGTGTGGAGGAGGGAGACAGTATTCTTGCGGACACAGGTTCATCAAGTGCTGGAGATAATAGCCCGAATGTTATACAGAGAACAAAGCAAATAGTACAAGACCCCAACAGTGGGAGAAATAAAAGCTTTAAAAGACAGATGGGGGAATGGCCCATGGACTTAGATGTCTCTATACTAATGCATGGAGCATGGGAAATAAGCAGGGTGAACTTGAACTCTTAGCACAGCAAAACAAATATGATATAATAGGCATCACTGAGACCTGGTGGGATGAGTCTCATGGTTGGAATGTAGTAATAGGGGGATATAACCTATTTCAGAGAAATAACCCAAACAGGAATGGTGGTGGAATAGCATTATACATTAAGGATATGTACACCTGTGAACAGATCCATGACTTAAATCCTGGGAGCCAGCTTGAGAGCACCTGGGTAAAAATCAAGGGGGGAGAGAAACAGCAGGGATGTTGTTGTGGGGGTCCACTACAGACCTCCAAGCCAAACTGAGGAGTTGGATTATGCTTTCCTGGAAAAGATGACCACACATTCAGAAAGGAGAGATGTAGTAGTAATAGGGGATTTCAACTATCCTGATATTTATTGAAAGTCCAACTCTGCCAAAAATTTAAGGTCCAACAAATTCCTCACTTGCTTTGCAGTCAATTTCATTGTTCACAAAGTGGAAGTGGCAACTGGGAGAGCCGCTGTTTTAGATCTGAATCTAATGAACAGAGAAGATCTGGTTAATGGTGTGGAAGTGGCAGGATCCTTAAGTGGGAGTGAACATGTTCTCCTGGAGTTTGTTATAGAGAGTTAGTATTTAGGGATGGTTGGGGAGAAAAGGGACTTTTAAGGGTAAGCAGAGGAAGAGTTTTTACAAAGAAACAATTGATATGGAATTTAAAGACCTTGAACAGAAGGAGAAAGAATGAGAGAAAAGAAAGGAGAAGAATATACAGTAGTTAGGTACCTGCAATTATTTCTGAGAGGAGAAGCAATTACTGTAGATTTGCAGTAAGAGGAATGTGAAGACAATAGCCAGATTCCTGAGGCAGATTATGGGAGGAAAGAATTATGGAATACTGTGGAGATATTATTTTGGACTGATTGTAGATTTTGGAGGATATGTAGTGTTTACATCCATACAATGTTAAAATTAATGATTGGAGAAAGCCATATACAAGGTATAAGTAATTAGATTATACAAGAGGATAGGGTTTATGGTAATTTTAGGACTTTTTCAGACAATGTAAAAATAACGCTAGCAGCGTCGCCAGGTTGCGACACTGCAGCGCTAGAGGGCGTCAGTTTCGTACGATGCTCCTTCCCAGCAGTACTGTTGCAGCACCGCTGGGACATTTGACTGTGATATTTTTGCTTTCTACCGTCATATTTTACTCGCGATCAAAAGAAGTTGCCCCCCTGCCGTATAGCAGCCTCGCAAGAGGGACGAGCCTTCTTGCATTACAAATCGCCATCCGAAAAAGTCCTTTTTATGACAATATGATGTAATATGGTTAGGAGTAGTTGTTTGTTAATATTGTGTCACAACATTTATTATATATTTAACATTAACATAAATTAGTAAGAAAGTGGAATAGGTTGACCTTAATAGCTATAGAGGGGGAAATACAATAATTTTTTGATTCTGAAGAATACAGTAGGATCCCTATATCCATGGGGGATTGGTTCCAGGAGGCCCTGCAGACAATGAAATCCATGGATAATAATGAATGCCCCCATCACCATTCCTGCCATGGGAGTGATCCTGGGGGGAGATCCTGGGGATGAAGGAAGAAGGGAGGGAGATCTACTGCTCCCCTCCCTTCACCCTCATGTAGCCATTGTCCTCACAGAGCGATTCTGGCTGGCAATCCCGGGGGCACAAAGGGGGAAGGAAGGCAGATCTACTTCTCCTCCCCTCCCTCCAACCATCCACCCACCCATTGTCGCAGATAATTGAATCAACAGATGTCAAATCAGTGGGTGCAGGGGTGCTACTGTAATAGATTTCACTAAATAAGTAGAAGCTAGATTATATAGATCAGGCAGAGGAAGCAAGTATAAATTTGTATTTATAACCCTTAGCTAGGTAGTAGGAAGTCAAATGTCTTTTCCCCTTTCCCTTTTTAAATTTAGATTAGTTTAGTTGTTTTTGTGTGTGTTGTTTTGTGTATTTTCTATGTCTCTCTCTCTCTCTCTCTGTGTGTGTATGATGTGTTTGAATAAAAAATTATTTAAAAAAAATAAATCCATGGGGGTCTCCCTGAGTCCACAGGTGACTTGAAAGCATACACACACACACACACACACACAATCAAATGGATTGGAAAATCCATAAGATCTACAAAAATATAATTTCACTATGTGCTTTTAATTAGGCACTCCTGGTTTGTTTGTTTTTTAAAGAAGCATTTCTCATACACCTTTTTGCTTTTGCTGGTAACAATGAAGAAATAGAGTTTTTGGAGCGACATCTGGCCATGATAAATTTTGGACTCTTCAGACTTTTTCAGACATATCTTAAATCTGGAAGGAGCCGTCAGAAGAGGAACGCAGCTGCTCTGTGGCAGGGGGCACTTTCTGACAGTGCCATCCCTCTCACGTTACCCTCCGTGTTCCTTCCATGTCACATGGAAGGAAAAGGCGCCACTTTTTATTCACAAAGAACTTCCATGAGTAAAAAGTGGCGCCTTTTCCTTCCATGCAACACGGAAGGAACACGGAGGGTAACGCAAGAGGGACGGCGTTGTCAGAAACTTCCCCCTGCCGCTGAGCAGCTGCGTTCCTCTCCTGATGGCTCCTTTCCAGATTTAAGGTACATCTGAAAAAGTCCTTTGTGTGTTCATAACCTCATCCCAACCATTTGTAAAGCATTAACAGTACCTGTAGTCACTTGTGCATTGCCAAAACAAACAAACAACCCAAGAAAAGTGGATGTAGATTTGCATTTAATTATCTATCAAGGTAAACAGACACAGGCATGCATGCACACATACACAAAGTTTTTCTCCTTTTAACCTTTCTTTTTTCTCTCCTGTCCTCAATGCCTATTTCCCTGTTTTTTATTATTGCTTTGGCTTCCCCTGTATCTACTTCTACATTAACCTCCCTTTTTAGATATCTTCCTCCTGCCTATTAATTTCTTGGATTTTTTTTCTGAAAAATGCTGGTAAAGTGTGGGCTAGACAGTGTTACAATTGGATAGATCTGTAATTATTTGACAAATCAAACACAGAGAGTGCTCACCAGTGTCCACTCTTCATCCTGAAGTGACTAGTGGAGTGCCTTGGGATTCTGTCCTGGACATGGTGTTATTTTACAGTTTTATAAATTAATTAGAAAATGGAACAGAAGGCATGTTCATCAAATTTTCAGATGATACAATTTTGGTGGGGGCAGCGGTGGGGGAGGTAGCTAATATTCCAGAGAACAGGATCAGGATTCAAAATGATCTTGACAGATTAGAAAGCTGGGCCAAAACTAACAAAATGAATTTCAACAGGGAGAAATGTAAGGTGCCACCCTAAAGGCACCTGCTGTCATCTGATTTTTGAAGCTAAATAGGGTTTGTCCTGGTTAGTACTTGGATGGGAGACCACCAATAAATACTAGGTGCTGTAAGCTATATGAACTGCCAAAACCCACCTCTGAGTATTCTTTGTCTAAGAAAACCCTATAAAATGCATGGGGTCGTCAGTAAGTCAACAGGCAGCTGGAAGGCACATATACACACATACTACATCTAGGCAGGAAAAATGAAATACACAAATATAGGATGAGTGACACCTTGATTGAAAGACATCCATATAAAAATGATCTAGGGAGTCTTAGCAGACTACAAACAATACATAAGCCAACGGTGTGATGTGATGCAGTAGCCAAAAAAGCAAATGCAGTCCTGGACTGCATCAACAAGGGTATAGTTTCCTGATGGAAGGAAATATTAGTGCCACTGTATTCTGCTTTGGTCAGACCTCATATGGAATACTATGTCCAGTTCTGGGCACCACAGCTCAGGAAGGGTATCAAGAAACTGGAATGTGTCCAGAGAATGGTGACCAAGATGATCAAAAGTCTAGAAACCAAACCTTATGATAAGGGGAACAACTGGGGGAGCTGGATGAGTTTATCTTGGTGAAGAGAAGACTGAGACTTGATAGCATCCTTTATATATCTGATGTCATGTGAACAATGGAATGAGCTTGTTTTCTGATGCTCCAGACTAGAAAATAAACCAATGGATTCAAATTGCAAGAAAAGAGATTCCACCTAAACATTAGGGGAAACTTTTTTAATTGTCAGAGCAGTTCAACAATGGAATAGATTGCCTTGGAGGTCTTTAAAAAGAGGTTGAGTGTACATCTTTCTGGGGTGCTTTAGTTGTATATTTCTGCATGGCAGGGGATTGCACTAGATGGCCTTTGTGGTCCTTTCCAACTCTAAGATTCTATTATTCTAAGGACTTTATCAGATACAGGAAACATGGCAAAAGCCACCAAAGTCACATCATAAGGATGGGATAATAGACCAAAGGACAAAATTATGAGATACCCGCATCGTCAGCCATTCCCGGCATAGTGCTGGTGCAGATGAGGCATCACTTTTTTATTGACAGGCTAAGCCATCAATAAAAAGTGATACCTTATTCACTCCCATTCTATACCCCCAGAATGGCTGAACTATGATGTCGTCTGATAATTTTGCCCATTTGTGTTCTCGTCACGTCCTTATGACGTGGTTTTTGATGCTTCTGATAAAGTCCTAAGTGTTTCTTTCCTTCTTAGCTCCCATTAATTCTCTAGCCAAGGTTTCTGGCTTACTGTGTGCCCATCCCTAAACTGCAAAACTCAGAATTCTGTAGGATGGAACCATGGCAGTTAAAGTGGAATTATAGCGCTATGACAGCATAGTGTAAAAGGGCCCTAAAAGTCAGGTGAGAAGAATGGTGCACTAGGTGTTATTTTTGCGTTATTGTGTTAATGGTGTTATTTTTCCAAATGGTGGTGCTTTTGTTCTAATAGTCCCTGGACAGAAAACAAATTAGCTACCAGTTAAGTAACTGATTGTACAACTGGGGCCCATTCACACTATATAATTACAGTTGTCCCTTCACATTCGCTGGGGTTTGGTTCCAGGACCCCTTCCCCCGTGAATACCCAAATCTGTGAATATTCAAGTCCCATTATATGCAATGGTATAGCAAAATGGTGTCCCTTATATAAAATGGCAAAATCAAGGTTTGCATTTTGGATTATTATTTTTTTTAAGAATATTTTCAAGCCGTGAATACTTAAAACCGTTAATGCCAAATCCATGAATGTGGAGGGATAACTGTATAGCACAATTATTCTACTTTAACTGCAAAATCGTGGGGTTGGCTGTTTAGGGAAAGGCATTTATAATTCACCACCAGAGTGTTCCACTGCTTCACCAAACTACAAACCCCAGGATTAAAGTGGAAGAATAAGTGCAATAATTGTGTCATCTGGAAACTCCACTGGGTTTCTGTTTTGCATGCAGTCTGGAACTGGATGGCCATGAACATAACATTATTTGTGCTAGCCAAGTTATGTCTTTGGACACTAATCATTATGTCAGTTGTCACTGGCTTCCTCTTTTCTTCTCTGTTGCATTTAAGTCTGACTGTAGTCATGCTGCTTCTTAAATGAAGAGCTGTATGTCAATGATAAAGCAAATATTTTGCATAAGAAAGGTATCAGATTAAATCCCTGGTTGTCCTGTTCCGGGGAAGACTTCATAGGGTCTCAAGGATTTCTTGTGGTCTGAAAAAGCCACTGCCTGTCAGGGTACACCAATGCTCCCCAGATGATCTGGTGCCCGATACCATCGAGCATATAAACGTTTGCCTTCAAGATATTCAGATTTCAAACCTCCCCTGCCCCCAACATCCCTGAGCACTGGCCATGATGGCTGGTGCTTGAAGTGTAAATGTAATGTATATGTCTTCAGGTCACCTATTGACTTATGATAATCCCATGAGTTTCACAGGGTTTTCTTAGGCAAGGAGTATTCAGAGATGGTTTCCCACTGCCTTCCTCTGAATATACCTCACAGCACTTAGTATTTCCTGGAGATCTCTCTTCCAAATACTAGCCAAGCCTGACCCTGCTTAGCTTCCAAGATCAAAGAGGATCTAGTGCCTTCAGGCTATATAGGCAGATTGGTCTAAAAATTACCTCAAATTTCATATAGACTATTAATCTGTCTAGTATAGTCTGGTGTGTTTGTAGCATACACAGTACTAAACTAGACAGGCAAATAGACAAACTTCATTGAAGCCAATGTTCTGTATTATTCTGTATCCTCACTGCTTTCTCTCCTCCTCCTTACTCCTTCCAGTTATTCTAGCTATAGTCCAATGCTATGCAATCATGCATATACCAAAGCCCATTCAAATGACCCCGGATGCCAACTCAGCATCATACGGATGGTTGGATTCTGCACAAAACGATTTTCCATTTGCACTGTCATCTTTGCTCCGTCAGATGCTAATATGAGCTATCTCTTTGTCCCTTACAATGAATGAAGCAAGATTTGGGTTGGTTATATATTACCTTAGAAATATCTGCAAAAGGTGGAAATAACATAAGAGAAACTGAATAGAAGAAAATCAAATGACAAAGTGAGGGTGACAGCCAAAATTATTTTTAATGTCTCGGCCTTCAAAGTAAAATTCACTAACTGAGAACAGAACACTAGTAAGATTTTATTATGGACTGGCACTACTTTGGGAACAAAACACCTTTTAGGGCAATTAGTTGGTGAAGACTAGAATTTCCCACCCAATTAGGAATGATGAGGGTTGTTTTATGCATCTTAAACAGAAAAATAGCAGACTGTATACTCAATTTTCTGTCAAGGGATTCTGCTTGGTATGTTTCTTATTGTTGTGGTGTGCTTTTAAATTGTTTCTGACTTATGGAGACACTAAGGCGAACCTATCACAGGGTTTTCTTGGCAGGATTTTTTTTCCGGAGAGGGTTTGCCTTTGCCTTCCTCTGAGGCTGTGACTTGCCCAAGGTCATCCGGTGGGTTTACATGGCTGAGCCAGGATTTGAACCGTGTTTTCCCAGAGTCCTAATCCAAGAGTCAAACTATTTCTAATGATTAATTCAAGGAATTTCTTCCTCTTCACCATAGCCTATTAAATGTATCTTAATGCTGTTGAAAGAGATATAAATTCAGTTGTTTTTTTCTCTGTTTACAATGTTCAAGGTGACAAAGATGCTGGCTGTGGTGGTGATCCTCTTTGCCCTTTTGTGGATGCCGTACCGCACTCTGGTGGTGGTCAACTCCTTCATGGACCCTCCGTACCTGAACATCTGGTTCGTTCTCTTCTGTAGGCTCTGCATCTACCTGAACAGCGCCATTAATCCCATCATTTACAATGTGATGTCTCAAAAGTTTAGAGCTGCCTTCAAAAAGCTATGTAAGTGTGAGAGTAAGAGAACTGAAAGCACCACTCAGTTCAATGCCCCAGTCTTCTACAGCACCATGAAGGACTATTCCCATGACAGTTCGGAGCATGACATCACAGAACAAGAAGATCTCAATGGTAATCCACCAGCTGCAAGGAAAAGTAATTCTTCCAAATAAACAGGTCATGTAGTAGTTTCAGAAATAGAAGGAGAGCATGCTGTAGCCCTAAAGTTTTCCTCTTGCCATTTGGACACCACGTTTGAATATGGCTAACTGGTTTCTCTTATTTTACTATTAAATTAGCTTTAATGCTGGCCAACATTTTGCTTCATGTTGTAGTAGGTAGGAAAGGACAACTCTTGGGAGTTAGGGGACTATATTGCAGCTCCTAAAAGACCTTGGAGGGTCACATCTCCCAGGAAAATATCAAATTTCTTCACCCCCAAATGCCCTTGAACATCCTCTAGTGGGTAGCATTTTTTGCCACAGCTAGGTCATTTTAGGCTTAGGAGAAACCTTTTTTTTTACAACAAGGAGTAACCCAGATGTCATGGTGTAGAACTTGGATCCCATAGATTCTTAAGAGTGCACCTGCATTACAGAGTGGTAGCAGTTTGATTCCACTTCAGCTGTCATGGCTCCGTCCTACAGAATCCTGGGTACTTAGAAGTCTTTGCTAGGAAGTTTGTTTGTTGGATTTATATCCCACTTTTTTGCCAAGATGGGATTCAAGGCGGGATTCAAGTTCTAGTGCAGACCATCCTATCCCTAGACCTCCCTAGCATAAAATTCTATGTACCTTCCCAAAATGCAAATCCCAATCCTGACAGACATGAAACTGCTATGTAATGTAGGTACACATATATTTTGAATGCATGGAAGCTGGCAGTGCTGTAGACTCAAGTCGATTAAACTTGGAGTCAAGTTGGACTCAAGTCACTTCAATGACTTGACTTGGACATGATTCGACAATAAATGATGCACTGACTCCACTCGACTTGCAACTTTTATAGTTTTAGCAACTGACTTGCTGGCCTTGGTTCAGTAACATAACACATTCATCAAGAAACGTTACAGAATGAAAAACAGTTTTCCTTCTTTGAACAATGCTTCCATGATCTCGCTGCTTTTTGCCTACCAGTCATGTGATGAAAGTGGTAACAGCAAGTGTGTTAGGCAATGGGCTTGAGGTGAAAGGACCCTTCTAAAGCTTTTCAAAAGCTTCAGAAGGCTCCTCCAATGTGCAGCGGGGACAGGCTGCCAAGCAGACCTCAACCTCATTGCCTAACACATTCTCTGATAATTTAAATTTTTTAAACCTAACTTTTTGTACATCTTCTTGATTTTCTATTTATTGAAACTCCACCCCCTACACCACCACCACCCCCTCCTTTTTCTGTTAAAGTTGGCTCTCAGATGAGACTTGAGTTGAGACTTGACTGGAAAGTACCAGTATCTTGCAAGGACTTAAGACTCGACTTGAGGCTTGAAGGTAGAGACTTGAGACTTGAGCTTGGAGTAAAAGACTTGAATACTTACATCA
This sequence comes from Gambelia wislizenii, assembly GCA_030847615.1. Taxonomy (NCBI): domain Eukaryota; kingdom Metazoa; phylum Chordata; class Lepidosauria; order Squamata; family Crotaphytidae; genus Gambelia; species Gambelia wislizenii. The sequence goes on from JAUMIR010000004.1 coordinate 36,505,902, forward strand.
CTGGAAACTGGTGCTTGAAATAAGCAGCAAAGACTATTTTAAGTAAAAGGGAATGGATTTTGTTATAATATATGGAGACAAATAAGGGTCAGAATCTTGCTGGTGACAGTGAAAACCACAATTTAAGCTATGGTGGGGATGCTAGACTAACTATATGCCTACGGGAGGGAGAGCATGGACCGAGAGCAAGAAGAAATGAAGTCACCCTGACAACACCACTCTACTTAGGCAAGGATGAGACCAATCAGATAAGACAAAGAAGGGAATGCATCAGGTAACATTGCCCATCTGTCTTCCCTGCTATTGCCCCTTGTAGGAACTTACTGCAGGTATGGTTGCCCTCCACTTCCAACTGCATTGAGAAGCCTACCGTACATACATACAGCAGACTTTCCGTTTCAGACATCCTCCTCCAATATGTCAATGACAGATGGTCAGATGGGGATGCAGTGAAGGGGACAGGGCTGGCAGGCAGTGCCCACATTCCCCTCCTATGTTATGAAATTTTAGCCATAACATAGCCAAATATTTGCAATATCATTTGCTTGCCTGTCAACTGTAGATGCAGCTTTCCACGAACACCTGAAAGCACCACATCCAACAGTATAAAAACTTCCGAGAGAGCCAGGCATGCAGTTTCTCCTCATTGCTCTTTTAATAATGTTTAGCTAATTCATTGTATCCCAAGTATGTTTCCTCCCCTCAAATATTAATGAGGAGGAACACACAAACTAGAAGAGGCTGCAGCAGTTTGTTTTTGCCTGAGTCTACAGGGAAAGGCGAGGTTCCACCCCTTCCTCTCCTCTCCCCTCTGCCTAATTAACTAAGTGCCACTTTTGCACTTTGAACTTAGTTTGCAGCTACTGAAGTAAGCTGAGGGCAAAGGGAAAAGTAGGGGGAGGAAACAGAAAACGGACAATTTAAAAGTATCTGAAAAAATTGGATGACATGGGATTAATTGGGACTGTCGCTGTCAAACCATACAGTTGGAGGTACTATCTGCTCCAATGGGCCAAGCAGCAGGGTGTACTTCATCCTGAAATCATGTTCCCCATTCATCTCACAAGCCACCTGTGGTCTGCTCGAGGGATTTAATCCTCATCTTTGCATGTAAAGAAGAATAATTACAATAATTTTCTCTCCATTGAGGAAGAAAGTGAATATTCCTTCACAGTATTCTTCCTGTATTCAGACATCCCACGGTGTTATGGAGAAATTATTCTATGAAGAAAACATGTGGTTTGGGGGGGGGGAAACAACCCCACTGTTTTCTGTTCAGCAAATTGATTTTCTGTGCAGAAAACAGGTTTTTGGCACACAATTATTTTTCTGCAAAATAATTCTTCCACAACACTTCAGGATATATGTATACCAGGATAAAATTATGGAAAATTCTCACTGGTTTATTATTCTTCCCCACTGTTGAGAAACCTGTTTTTCAACCTGGGAACAAATGATTATGAATATTCTTTTGATCCCATGTCTGTTTCAACTGACAGGGTCTCTCCAGTAGACATTGAAAGTGTTAGGTTTTTGGACTACATCTCCCAGAATCCCCCAGCCAGGTTGCAAGCTCTGCTCTGCAGCACTTTGGGCAGATGTTCTTCTACCAGAGAACTCTGTTAATTGGAGTTATCACCAGGATTCAACCTGGGGCCTTCTGTATGCAAAACATGTACTCTTGTCACTGAGTTTCGGTCCTTCCCAGCTGGCTTTGTTGTGAACATGAAAAACGATTTGACACAGTGCAATTAGCCTGGGGTGCATAATAGTGATATGCAGCTACCTTAGTGTATGATGTTGATAATACATCCCAACTCGCAACCTAAGTAATGACCCAGATGACAGCACGAGACATACTGAAAACCATGGCTTAAATTGCTTCACAGCAGTACTACTAAAGATCTTCCCAGATCGTTTTAAAGGTTAGTGTGATTGCTGTCCACCTTGTTGTTTGCTAAATTGCAATTTAAATCATGTTAGACTCCCCACAGTAAATTTCCTTGGGAATACACACTGTTTTGTTTCTGTCCTGCTGTGCACTGTTTGGCATTGCTGTGCCTGCAGGGTTTCTATTGGCTGCTAGCCTTTTTGTACTGGCAGCTACCCCAGTGGTAGTTAAATTGTCTCCATGATACATATCTTGTAAATAGCTTGTACATATTAGCAATTGGTGTGCTGTGGTCATGGGGCGTGCATGTGCACAGATTCTGTTTCTTATTGCAATGGTGGCAGTGACATGAATATTGGCAGATCTGTATTAAAGTGAAATATGCTTCTTATTTGCAAAATGTTACCGCTTCTTGATTTTTAGTAAGTTTGTGTGCCTTTCTATGAAGGAACTAAATGTAGTGGGCATGGCTGTTTCTTTCCCACCTCTTTTATCCTCACAAGAATCCTGAGGGTTCAGCTGCTGCAGAGTCATGGGCTCAAAAGTTATCTGATATGATTCATAAGGTCCCTCCAGTCAAGCTGTTATTGTCCCTGCTAATCAAAACAGAGACAGGGAAGAAAAAGAAACTGAGGAATTTCAGCACTCTGAATCCTGGCTCTACCACATCTCTGACAACCAGTGGTGTAGCGGAACCAGGGCTTGTAGGGTTGATGCCCCAGGACTTTTTGATTAGCAGGGACTATGACATCATCTGCCACCCCCTTTGGACTCTTCTGATGCCTCTGAGTTTACCTGCAATTCTCACAGTAGTTGTAGGGGAAATAAATTTTTCCAGCAATGATGTTTTGCTATGAGCTATTAGTGTAGTAATCCAAAGTATTTTGGGATGGCTTTATAAAAGACCTGTTCCTGGTGGCAATGAAAACTGCTAGACATTATTCTGGGACAACACAACCACCCACACTTTTGGAATTTCCATGGGCTGTGTTGCCATATAGACTGTCCTGTTGAGAGCCTGAAGTTCGAACTTGCCTCCACACCACTGCTGACAGCAACACAATTTCTGCATAAGGAAATAATGGTGCCTCAGCAGTAAGTGGCTTGAATACCTAAGGGGTGACTGCTCTTTTCTCTTTTACTGTTAACAACGTGGTGGCCCAGCAGTGAAAGAAGTATTAGTATATGGGGAGAAAATTAATTTTATTCAGAGGAAACAGCTTGGCTGAAAAAGGCTGCTGCCTTACAGATAATGGGTGGCTTTTTGTAGTGGGATGTGTAAGAATTAAAGCATATACTTGAACAAACAGCGGATATGGGGGTCCTACTGTATGATCCCTGATTGGCTAGGATGACCAATCCATTTTAACTGGGAGGGAGGAGTAGACCCAATGGAGAAGCACACACCATACATATACCATACACATATTTCCTTTGCATAGGCCACCTTGAATCCTGTGCTGGGAAAAGGCAGGATGTAAATTAAGTAAACATACCTTACACCCACATGCACTGTACTTCAGTCAGCAGAAGGGAGGTTTACTAAAGCAAAGCAATAGTGGAAACAACAGTGATGAAAGGGATTGAAAAAATGTACAATCTCAGTCATTAATAGACTGGGAGAAACATAGTTCACAGATATGCATTTCTCTTTCTCCACACAAAAACACACCAAATTGCAAGGGGTGAACAAGTGGTACAGACGCCTAAGATATTATACATGCCTGTTCAAATGGATATCAGGCACTCCTGCTCTAGCTCAAGCTAAGAGAATGATAACATGATGAACAGCTTCTGTTCAAAAGGCAAGACATGGCATCATGTTAACTGCAAGTAACACCATTCATGCATACCTGTAATATGAGTGCATGCATACAGAGGCTAGCTGCTATGATTAAGGAGCACTGACACCAATGGCTATAGGAAATGAACTCAATTTTTATTATAGGAACTCCATTAGAGATAGGAAAGCTCTCTAAGGCTGAGCTAGAACAAGAAGAGGACAAAGTTAGTTTTACTTTTGGAGAAGTGAAAGAGTAAAAAGGAGGTGGAGAGAAGGAGTAGAGTGATCCTTGACAATATCAGTTTAAGTAGACTATCAGATGCACTATATATCCCACCACAGGGATGACAGGACATCACTAAATGGCTTGAATATCAGACAGCATCCCTGTAGCATTATGCCCCGTGCCTCCTCCATCCTCTCCGCGCTCCTTTTTATTAACAGCTTAAGCCATCAATAGATCGCCCGTGCTGTTTCTGAAACAGAATCATGGGCGAGCAATGAGGTGCCCTGTTCTGTTGGCACAATGCCAGCTATGGTGGGAGGTCTCTGCCAAACACTTCCAGTTGAGATCGGGTCATTGAGGTAAGTGACACACTTTTTTCCCCTCCCTGGGTTACTTGGGGGGTTTACATGTGTTTTGGGACTTGGTTTTAATTTTTGACGTTTAGTTTGTTTTTTATTTTTAAATTTCCGGCACAATCGTTCTTTCATGAGAATGGCCTAGATTTCCTTTCCAGGAAGTGAATGGGGCTCTGTTCGAGCTTCATTCACTCCTGGGCTAACCGGTAGACTGGGCACGGAAAAGGTGGATGTGAAAACTTTTTATTTTTTGTGTGTTACAGGGATGGGAGTGGGGCGGGAGAGGAGATAGAAAGATGGGGACACTATTTTTGTCCCCGTCCGATAGTCTTCTGTTTGCAAAGGAAGATTCCTGTCTGATAATCTTCTAAGAGAGGTTAGGATAGGTGGATAAAAGATATGAGGAGATTTTAGATCACCTAAACACTCACTAACCCCATCACTGCTGCTCTCTCTAAGATACATTTAGCTCTTTAAACACTGAGCATTTTCAACAGATTGAACATCCAACTCCACCTGCAGTGGAGAAGAATATGAGGTATGTATGTGTATTGTGGGGACAGAGGTCACTTTGAAGGTCAAATGCACAGCAGGTATGCATCAGACATGCTGGAAAACTGCCCTACACAAGGTAAGCTTGAGGAATAGATGCCATTCTGTTTTGAGCAGAAAACAAACTAGAAGATGTAGCACATACAACACCCTTGAATCTGCTCATGCTTCATTTTTAAAAAATGTTGCATTTTAAAATCTAGGAAATGTTCCCCCTGCTAATGAGAGCCAGTGGTTGTCTGGGAACACAAATGGTGGGGTTAGGGATGTGTGAGGAATTCAGTCTCCCATGCTTTCTTTTATGAGTTTTGCCTAGTCTGCATTTCCCAGACTCTCCTGGGGCCTGGAATCCTCACTTTGACGAATAGCTGTGGGAGCATCTGAAAATGTGCAAATGAGTGCAAGACACTCATATGCTTTGGTCCAGGGGTGAGAAGCATGAAGTCCACCTAGATGCTTTTGGCTGGCAACTCCCGTCATTCTATTGGCTGTGCTGGCTAGGGGTGCTAGGACTTGTAGGCCAACAACATCTGGAAGGCCACATGATTCCCACCCCTGCTCTAATCAACATGGAAGAGATGCAGTCAAGCAATGCACATAGGGTTGTTGTTTTTAAATGGGCATAAAATTGTCAGAGGGAAATGTTTAAAAAGATCACATTCTGTAAAGAAAAAACCCTCAAGAAATGGGACACTGATGGAAGTAGAGCTGAGAAAGGAAAGACGTCCATAGATTCAGTCCACTTTAGAAGTGTGTGTACCTCTGTCGAAGAGGTCCTTTGGGGACTCTGCCTCCACTGCCTGAAGATGCTCCACCTAAGAAACTGGATCAAAAGGAAATTTACCAGAATTGCATCAGTGGGGACAGAGGACAAAGATGATGGCTCCAAACAGAACTTGATATCCTTGAAGCTGATTTATTTGGATGGCATTCATAGTAAATAGAAGACAAAGTGTTATCAGCAGCCCCTTATGGAAAGCTCCTCTTTGGGGAGCTTTCAAAGCCATCTCGATGTGTGAATGCAGGGGATTTTTTTAAAAAAACAAATTGAACTAAACACCATTTGAAATGGTTGATGTGCCAGAAAGTCTTGTCAAATAATGACAGACTCTATTCAAGTCGGTTGGACCACAAAACGCAATGCATTTTTTTCATGAAACAGTCAAAGGGATACCAAAAGGTTCCATTGGCTGCTTCAAGCCCAGGCTTTATTCATCACTTCTTTCAGATCTTCAGATACATTCTTGAGATAATTGCTTGGGAAAGGTGACTCATGTCACTGGCCTGAACTTTGATGGCAATCCCTTTGATGTTCACTCAAGCCATTTTCATAAAAATGCAGCTCTAAGCCTGCTTGCCCTCATGAGTCACTGCAGCCTGAGCTTAGTCCTAGTGCTAGAGGAAAGCCCAGAGCCAGTCCTACCATTAGGTTGTGAGGCAGCCACCCCAGGCAAAACATTTGGAGTATCAGGAATGGACACCACATGATCAGTTATTGACTTTGAGTTACTTTATTGCCCTGGATAGGAAGAAGCACATATAGGATTTTCTGCCTCATACACTGTTAAGAAACTCTACCTCTCACCAATACTCAGGAGACTTCCCCCATTCAGTGACCACATTGTGGCAAATTATTTTTTAATTTAAGTCAGGGGTGGGAATTGTGTGGCCTTCCGGATGTTGCTGAACTATAACTCCTAGCAGCCTTAGCCAGGATTGCCAATGGCACAGAATGCCAGGTGTTTGAGTTTAACAACAGCTGGAAAGCCACATCATTCCCATCCCTATTTTATGTGGAGAACCACTTTTGCCTCCTTTTTCAGTAGCCACCAAATGCTGTAATACCTATGCCCTCTTTTTCATCCTATCTGTGACCTTGGTACCTAGCACAGGTATGGGACAAAAACATCAGGGGTTCACTTTGTGGTAGGATAAATGAATGAACTGATCTCTCTTCTCTCTCTCCCTCCCTCCCCCCCTCTAAACATTTGAGTAAGTAAGATTCAACTGGCAGGCTGGTCAATTTTTATGTGCAGAATGGAACAAGCTCTCTTCATGAACATTGCTTCAGGATGAACCTGGGTTTCTTTTAATTAAAAGATAAACTGTAACTACACTATTGAGTTTAGTTGCATGTCATTGTTTTTTTAAAAAAACACCCTATGCAGTCCAGTACTGAATTTATTGCTTGGATCCTTCATCCTTCCCCCCCCCCACCCCAGAAATGACAGTACAGTATGACCCCTGTATCCATCGTACCAATATACGCAGTTTCACTTATTTGTGTCAAAAAAAGAGTTCTCTCTAGACATTTCTAAATCCTCCAGAGTGATTCTATGCTATGCTTGGGCCGGAAGTCATTCATTTCAATAGGGTTTGCTATTATTAAGTCTCACATTTCTGTGGTAAGTTCAGGAACCTATCTGTCAAGATCCTGACTTTGGCCAGGCCTCGCTTAGCCTGGCTCCAGCCAGTTTCCCATCATGCACTGTAGGGCAGTGGATTGTTTATGGATGTGAGGGGGTTGGAATGTGAGTACATTGAGGCCTGGCAGCCTGGTATCTCATCTCCAGGGTCACATCTGGCTGGGCACTTGGGAACGAGTGGGAAGGATGGGTCAGGCCTCATTTTAAACCCTACACTTTCTTTCTGTGAACTAGTTCTGCCAATATTCTTAGACCTGTTCACTTCTTTACCTCTGCAATAAAACACTTAACCAGTGACTATTGTCTGAGTGAATTGAAGTTCTGACTAGATCCTTACAGTATCCCCCACAGATATGGGGGTTGTACTTTATCCAGTACTTGTTCATATAGCAAACTAACCTTTTGTCTCATATTTTTCTCCCTCTCTAAGGCTATGTTAGTGCCTTTCTCTATATTTGAATACCCAGATGACATAATTCTCCTGCCTTTTCAGTCTGATAAACCTGTGTCTCTGTGTTCATTTTGTAGTTATGTTTTATTCAAGCCAAAACTTTCTCCATCTTTGCTGTAATCAAAGCGGTTAGGTATCTGATACAGAAGGAAAGAGAGACCAACATAGCATACATTAAAGTTAATAGAAAGATCCTAGTTTTGCTAAACAGGTGCTAAGTTATTTATAGTCCTTTTTTTAAAGAGAAAAAAACTCAATTTGCTAAATGAGGCTTGGTTTCTTAATTCTAATAATAAACACTCTCAGATTTAGCAGATAACAAACTGCAAGTGTGCAATAAGCATGTTGTGAAACTCAAAGAGAAATGTACTTAGTTTAATAAACATACTCCAATTGCAACACATTTTGTTCCAATAACAGCAAACCCAGGTGGGTAGTGCCAACATCAATGGAACATATTAAACCTAAAAACCTCACAATGTTAAAAAAAATCCTTTTTTTGAAAAAGTTATTTCAAATATGGAAAAGGTGGCAAAAACACCTGTTCCTACCATTATCACCACTGCTACCATCCCTATCTCACCCTCAATTTGTTGATGGAGACAAATTTTCTCGATTTAAAAACTGGGAAATAAAAAAAAACTTACATTGTTTGCAAGATTTATTTACAGGGCAACAACATAAGACGAGGCTCAAATAAAACAACAACTGGGTACAGTCTTTGAGTCATAGTTTCAAATTAACTGGGTTTTACATTTTATATCCCATCTAGAATTAAAGCTGATAATGAATTTTTCATTAACTAAATTTGAGTCACTGTTGGATTAACATCAAGAATCTACTCTGTCTTGATTGACAATAATTATGGTAATGGTTTCAAAACTGGCCTGGGAAAAAGATTAAGGGTTGGTAATAGAAGATGAGTGCTCAAATACCCTAAAGGCACCAGATCCCATCTGATCTTGGAAGCTAAGCAAGGTCAGCCCTGGTTAGTACTTGGATGGGAGAAGGCTTGAAGGTTGTTCAGCCCACGTGACAGGAGCCAAGGCAAAGGTGTGTTGTCTTGGCTCACACATTGCTCTTCAATCCATTCCAGCCACAAATTTGCAGGAAGAAGTGGGAGAAAAGTCTTCCCTCCCCTCCAGTGCCTCTGAAAGGAGGTTTAATGGATGGTGTAAATTGTATTATTATCATCAGGTATTATTATTGTTGTTGTTAGGGTTCTAATTCTTGAGTTAAGTCTTGGGAGTCTGTGGCATCAAAATATATTTAAAGGGTATTCCTGGTATAGAAAAGGTTAAACACCACTGTGTTATGGCACTACCTTCAGTGTCCAGATGAGGCTTGGGGAGCACTCCAACGTGCATCAGTACCCATTGTGCATCAGGCCATAGTTACATCAGCCACTCAACTGGCTACCATTGAGCAATGGAGGCCCATAATTTGTAATGTCATGGCAGCTCCTACATGAATATAGGCATTAGGAAACTATTCAATTCAGTTTTGCACAAATACATACATACATTTACAAAGACATAAGTCCCAAGCAGAATGCCAGCCATAATATTTAAAAATCTAAACTTTGCATTTGTTATCAGAAATCTGTTTTTAAAAATTGTTTTCAAAATTCAGAAAACCTAACAGCAAATATTGAACGTTCATTGCTAAAATTCTGGAAACTAAGAATGTAAGAGAACCCAGGTTGTCCAAACACCTTTGTTTAAGTATAATGACAGAAGAGTTGACTGAATTGATGACAGAAGAATACATTTCTTTCCCTAGCATTTCATACTTCTCATAATAAGGTCCCCACACACACACACACAATTGTACCTTTGGGTGACAGCTGCAGATTTAATAACTCTTTACAATCTGAAATCTTGTCTAATGATATTATTTGAGAAAGAGAGCTATAAATCAAACATGCATCTCATTTTTTTTTGTTCTTTCTTCAAGACATCAAATCATAAAGATACATTTCTCTGTTTCTAATGATACATGGCCTGCAGAAAATATATGAATGGTGCAATCCTATAGCTTTTTACTTTAAAGTATGCCCCATAAAATTGAATAGGCTTACTCTGAAGGAATTAGGTAACATACAGCAGTGGTTCTTAATCTGTGGTCCATGGACCCCCAGGGGGCCGTGATGTCCTCACAGGGGACATCACAGGAAGGATTGAAGGCTGCTCAGCCCACATGACAGAAGCCAAGGCAAAGGCTGGCTGGCTCTGCCAGTGCATTTTATTCAATCTGCTCCAGCCACAAACTTGCAGGAAGAAGCAAGATAAAGTCTTCCCTCTCCCTCTAGTGCCTCTGAGGGAAGGTTTAATGGATGATGTAATTGTATTATTATCAGGTATTATTATTGTTGTTAGATTTTAAATCTTAAGTGGGGGGGGGTCCAAGGCAACAAAAGATATTTAAAGGGGGTCCCTGGTAAAGAAAAGGTTAAGAGCCACTGACATACAGGATTGTTACAGAGGCCCAAGAGAGAGATTTCGGAAACTCTTGCTCACTCATGAAAGTAGAAATGCTCTTACAGAATCACTTTTTTTGCAGGTGTGTGTGTGTGTTTGTTTTTGAGCAATGCCAATGTGTCACACAAAGTAGCTCTTTTAGCTTTGGCTGCAATAATAATAATAATAATAATAATAATAATAATCAGAAAAGAGAATTAGAAAAAAATGCTATAAACTGACTTGGAGATTCAGAGTACTAATTTGAAGTTAAACCTGTTGATGCTAATTCTGAAATACTTTCATATTACCTATGTCTATCTTATGATTTTTGTATTCTCATTTACTTGTAATGTATTTGTGGGTATTGTAATAAATTCATCAGATTCAAATGGAAGATTGCAGCCTAATGTTTTTAATAAACTGAGAGTTGCAAAGGAGTGTGGTACAATTGCCATAAAGTGTCAGAGTTAGCAACCTTTGCATGCCTATGCTCACTAACTACTCATTTGCCTATGCTCACTAACTGCTCATTTGCATGTTACTCTACAGTTAGATAAAGTATGTATTTATCGTGTCTTCTTGTTTGCCGGAAGATTTTCCCCAGCTCTTTTCTACATAACTCTAACCTGTGGCTATTTTCTTTCTCTTCTCTCTCTCTCCTCCATTAGAGCATGTGTGTTATTATGAACATGAAGTTTGGAAATAAAGCACTTTTAATATGTTTTTTTAAAAAAAAGACTAGGTTTGTTTTTCTTTCTCTGCTAAATCCTATGGGAGCATGCATGGGACTGGTTGTTGTTCAGCTGCTGGCTCTCCAATTTGATTCTCTGCTTGAAAGATCCAACAGAAAATCTATCTCACATATTATGAAACACAAACCCCTGCTCTTTTCCCATCTGCTCTCTTCTCCTACTGCATTGCTTGGCTCTCCACTAATTAGTTCATAGTGGCAATCAGTGGACAATGTAAATTGTTGCAGACCAAGAAACATATCATAAATTTGAAGTGGTGGGAACCTGCAGCGAGGAGCTCCCTGCCTACCAGACCTCCTGCCACAATTATATTACTGTAATTAGTCAAAAGTTGTTTGTTTATTTTGCAGTTCCTATTCTGAAAGAACTCCTGGAGCTCCTCAATCAGCTCACACATCTTGTCACCTTTCAGCTTCAGGTCAGAGTACTTAAAAATCACTCCTCATCATATAGCTCCAATTAAAACCATTGGCTGCTTCAAAAAAATATAGTTAAACAAAGGGGTTTTCAAGGTACTCTCCAGCAAAAGTACCATAATTAAAAGAAAGTGGAGATGAAACATATTGTTGCTTTGATCTTTCAAAATTACCCAATTGGTAGAAAGTTAAAAAGTGGTGTTTGGGGGTCACTTTCCTTATGAAGTGAGAATACAATAGACCAGCCCTTCCTTGTTAGAAATCAGAGCTTGGAATAGTTACGTTTTGGATGGCAGTTCTCAGAATCCCCACTCCCACTCCTGGAGATTCCAGAAGCAGTTGTTCAATAAAGTAACATTACCAAATGATGAGAAGTATGAGAGCAGTTTATCTCACAAGCAGAGTAATTAGTATTCACAAGCAAAAAGTGAACAACATCCAGTCCCACATAACCACCATACCATAAGGTGTAGCAGAGAAATAAAGCAGGCTTAGTCTTCTTTGTAAAAATGCATGAAGTTGGTTCACTTATAGATACTAAAGGTTTCACAACATGTCATAATGAGAAGCTCTGTAAGATGTGCTGTTCAAACATGGGGCCATCTACACGAGGGGAAAAATCCCAAATAACTTGTGCTATTGGCATCTCAACATGTCCAAATGGTTTTTCTGGCCTAGAAGCCTTGCATTCCCGATGGTGGCCATACTGATTTACTCGCATTAGTTCTTCACTGCCGCGGGTTTGTTTGTTTTTTAAAAAACTCATCCCAAGGTGTGCTGGCATGATAGAGCAATTCTCCAAAGCAAAACAGAAAATATTGATCCTTTTTTATTGCCTTAGCGAGCGATCGCTAAGGCAAAAATTCAACATGGCGGCAGCAGGCACTTGCCCTCCTAGCAAGCCCCGCCCCCACTCTCACCCGTCCAATCAGCTTTGTGCTTCCCTTCACATTTTTTTATTGTTCAATAGTCCAAAAGAGCAAAAATGTGCATCACCCTCACAGTTTGTGGAAAAGTATGGGAAATCTGCGAAGGCTTTTACCCCATTGTTTTTGCCATTTTGGGGCCCCTCCTTCTGAATAGTCTTCCTTTGTTCAAGCCTCAAAGGGTTCCCTGTTGGCACAGGTGTAGATAAAGATGTGCCAGGGCCCCGAGGGCTGTTCCCTGACATGTCCTCCTCCTCCTCTGATTCCATACCCTCATCAGACGCACGAGGCATGATACAGACTGAAAAAGTAGGATGTAGGGGTCACATTTGGTCATTAATGAATGTACATATGAATCTCCAGCAGTTATAAGACTGTAAATCCAACTTATGATCTTGAAACTACTGAACAGGATAACTGCTCATAAGATTACCCTTTGTGATATTTGTCAAGGCAAGGCAAAATGAGGAGGTCTGGTTATAGTATTTCACTGCACAACATTTTGCAGCATGCACCAAAAGTGTAAAGGATAGCACTAAAGCAAAGTATATTGTAAGAGACGGTGATGCTATTCATTTCCTTCCAAAAAGCTAGAATCAGACTCTGTGAGTTTTCTCTTTTAAAAAAAAAAAAAAAGGAAGAGAAAATGCCATCAAAATAGGTTTTGATGTCAATGACATGTAGATGCTGCATTTCAAAATTTTAAATCTTAGGATCAAACATGACATTTTGGTTTTCTTGATCTTTGGTTCAGACAACTGGTAATGCAGCCAAGCTTCGTGTGCACTTGACTATAAAGGTAAATAGGGCAGGCAAAGGACAGGAACTGTCTGGGAACTACATTGGAACAAACTCCAACTTCAGTGGAACTGAAGAGGCAGGATCCTTGGTGAAGAAACTGATACCATCCGTTATTTAAAAGAAATGTTTATCTCAAGTGAACAGCCCTGAGGGATTTGCTACACTTCTCAGCCTCAGAAATAGATCAGATTATTAGGACAGCTGCTCAGCCAGCAGTGTACTCCCCTTTCTAAATGCCTCCTTGTGCATTCCAGCCTACAGCAGGGACATGAAGGCCCTTTTATAGGAACTGATTTGTCAGCTCTAGACATTTGCAAAAGGGATTTACTTTATGTCTCTCTCATATATATATATATATATATATATATATATATAAACACACACACACACACACGTATATGTCCCCTTCACGGAGCACATAGCCATAATTACATAAATAGCAGCTAGGCAGAATCTGGTGTCTACTGGAACTGTATCCATAATGTCCCAAGGAGAGCCTTCTTTTCGTTTGACTATTTCTTGCTATATAAAGTCATAGTTGGGAAAGCAAAGGAGAAGAGCCCTATTGAGTGAATGCAAAGGTTTCTTCTCCTACCAGTCCTCCAGTTCACTACAGTACTTTAAAAGCAAAAGCTGTGGGGATAGGTTGGAAGATTGTACACATAATATTCTCAAAAAAAAAATTTGTAAAAATAAGCGTATCTAACCAAGGTTGAAGTGTAGAGAATCATGTGTAGGGCATTACTTTCAAAAGTAATGCATTTTTATTTCTTGTTACAGAGTTTAAAACATAACTTTGCTGTAACTTAGGCCCACCTTGACAAATTTGCCCATAGCAGGACTACTTTGAGCTGCTTTGAGTCCCAAACTGGGAGGAAAAAGCAGGATAGAAGTGATGGTGATGATGATGATAAAATAGCTTTTCTGTTACCCGTACTTTTTTGTTACTTAAAAAAAACAACAACCCTAGACTTGCTAAGAAAAGGGCATAGAATGTGAAAAATTCTCACCAAAGTGTGTCTAAATTTTAGAATTCTTTAGACTTGGGAAAATGCCTGTCAAAACGTCTCTAAAACAGTTAAAGGGAACTTTTATAAATGTTATTCTAGTGCCATCATTCTCACTCATTAAGTAAAATTTGAAAAGTAACTTCATCACATTCTCATAACAAAGAATTTACTGTACATAACAAAACTACTTGCAAATTGTTACCACCAAGCTCAGCATCTTGCAAAGAGGGGAAAGTGAAGCTAGAAGAGAGTAACTTCTTCATACTCCTCAAAAGATTCCAACCTATCCCCAAAAATGTTCTCCTGTGAAGATCTCATAATAACTATTGAACCCTATAAAGTCAAACAACTAAAGATCCTGGTAGTATATGAACTGGCCCTTAATCAGGTATGAGAAAAGCCTAAAGTCTATACAGTTTCAGCATAGTACAAATATATGCCAGTGTAGTTATATTGGATCCTACTGTCACAGAATCAATTGTGCAAGAGATATCAAGACCCTGTGTTCATATTTTGCACAAAGTCAATTAGCAGCTCCCCACCCTCCAAGTAAAACACGCAAGAGAGGCTGCATGTCTGCTACTGGAATGATTTGGCTACACTAGGGCCATGCACTCACAACAGTTGAAAAAGTGCAACCACGTATGTAATGATTTTTATACTAGCATAGCACTCCAGTGGCATTCTGAACTACACTAAAGTGCTGGTTTTGAGCTACAAAGCCCCGTACAGCTCAGGTCCAGATTATTGGAAGGACCATATTCTCCCTTACAAACTTGACCATGTTTTGATATGTGCTACAGAGGCTCTTCTCCCTGCCCCATCACTGTCACAGGTATATCTGGTGAGAACACAGGAGAGGGCCTTCTCAGTGGCTGCCCCCAGGCTCTGAAACTCCCTTCCCAGATTTTTAGACTGGCATTTTCCCTGCTCTCTTTCCATGAACAGGTGAAGACCTTTCTGTTTCAACAGACCTTTGAGAATAGATCATGTACAAGGCATGATGGGCCCTGTACAGTGTGCTGGATTTTCTCTTTGTTATTTTTGTTAGGCTGTTGTGTTTTTTATGGTTTATGTTTTTAATGGATTTTAAATTTTATTTGCTAGTTTAATTACTTTGTAATGTTTGTCTTTTGTGAGCTTTTAACTAGGTATCTGTTGTAGGCTGTCTTGGGACCCAAACTGAGAAAAAGGCATCATCATCATCATCATCATCATCTCCTGCTTTCCACATACTGACTATTGTTCTTGGGAACTGGGTGCTTTCCATTAGTGTATCAGTTTTAAGCAAAGCCCTGCACACACGTAGCAGCTCCATGGTAATGATGTTTATACAGAAATAAACATGATTTATATTTGTATAACCTGATTTCAATAGTTATTCCAAGTGGGCACTGTTAAGTTTATAGCTTACTTGCACATAGCTTGCAGCAGCCTGGCATTGTCCCTGATGGGTCAAGATTTAGTGTGGCTACAGTGTTGGAGGATTGGCACATCAAGGGTAAAACAGCTGTCAGGCTAAGCTTTTCATGGTGAATAATTACCCTACATAAAGATAATCTATGGTGTCGTCTGTCTCCTTGACCCAGTATCCCCTGCTGAAGCAGCATCCACTTGTTTTCTCTTCTCAGTGCTCTAAGTGCTCTTCCTTTATTCCACTTGTAAGATTTACAAGAATTGAATTGTGTGTGTGTGTTGACTTGACATCTTACTACAAATGTGATTTGATGCCAATATAGCTTCATTTTCCATGCACACCAGCAGGGCTCTGATGTTGAAGCTATCTATACCTTTACTTATATTTGGAAAAACAGAGAGATGCAGCAGGCTGCTGTGCTCCCTGATTGGCACTCACTGGTAGGGTTGCCACATCTCAGGTCATGGTGTTAGCATGCCCTACTACCCCTTAGATTCCATAACGCTTTTGTTATGGACACTTTTGGGGGTCACTTTGGCTGGGAGGTTAAGACAGACTGGAGGTCAGTCAAAGGTTATGATGACCTGGGATGTGTTGAGAATGTAATGGCGAGAAAACCCAAGTTAGGATTATGCAGAAGGACACTATACTTAGTAAACACTATCATTAAGGAGGCATGTGCTAATCCTTTCTTCCCACCTTGGGCATTTCAAGCAGTAATTCAATCATGCAAACAAGTGACCTTTCCTCAACCCATACCTCTCCTATCCCCTCTACCTGACCAAACATTAAGAGGTTGCTGCAGAACCATCAATGTTTTGTCTTTCCGGAACCAAAGCAATCTGTTGAGTTTCATTTCCTTTGTCTATCCAGTGGGAAAGCCATCCAGTCTTTGTCATAACCAGAGTACCCCTTCAGGATATGAAATAGGGTATAAATATCCCAGCCCAGACCCCAGCTAAGTGTGTCACAGACATCCGGGTTCTCTGTGCCACCCCTAGAAGCCAGTTTGAGCTGCTTGGAACTCTTCTCTTCAGGATTGGTAATTATAAACCTATCTTCTCAGATTTCTCTCTATCCAACCTCCCCGCCTTTCCTTCCAACAGTCTTGTATGGTTAAGAGTGTATGTTTGGTATGTTAGGTATGCATCCCCTGTGTTATTTCCAATAAAAATACTTTATTTTACTTTAAACTGGAGTGCTCTCTACAGTTAGTGTATACATAGGTGAAGCTATCCCTGAAGTTACCCTCTTCTCTCAGGCTTCTGTTTGAGCTAATAATTCTGCCAGATAATAAGAGAGATTTTGGCATCACAGGTGTGGCTCTAAAGCACTCCCCCCACCTCTTAGTGTAACAATGGTCTCTCTTTACAAGTCCTCAGGAGAGATGAAGGAATCCCAGTGTGAGAGTGCTGCCTTGAAAAGTGTGTGTATGTATGTATGTTTTCCTTGGGCTTGTTTATACGAAGGAAAAAACAGATTGCTCCACAGTAATAGCAAGTCACAACAGCTGCAATCTGTCTTAATAGTTTTACAGCCCCCATAAACTTAGCATGCCTGTAGCCAAGATGACGGCTACAAGTGAATTACTCACATTTTTAAATCTGCCGCCACTGATCTTAAAAAACCCCAAAACTATTTCTATGGTGTGCACAAGTGATATTTCACCTTTTGGGGGGGGGGAGAGAAAGATAACACAAATCCCCATTTTATTGCCTTAGCGATCACTCGCTAAGGTGAAAATCCAACATGGTGGTAGCGGGCTCTTGCCCTGTAACCCAGCCCTGCCCCCTGCGAATGCTTTTCTCGCATACTGTTTGCTCTTTTTGTCCCCCCTCCTTCACAATATGGTGAGACAATGCTGGATCTCATTAAGACAGCTCGTTTTCCAAACAATTTCTGTGAGGAGTATTTTCACTGGATAGACAACCCCCCTCGTGTGTTAGGACTTTATCAGATGCATAAAATACGGTGTCATAATGACTCCACATAAACATGAAAGGGCACACGTATCACTTGATGTTGCCCTTTCGCATTTATGTCCCCGCCAAAACCCGTATTTTTTAATTGATGGCTGAAGCTTTAGTGTCGGGATTGCTAGCATGTGAAACCTTGCACCATTGTACTCACGTCAACGCATCAAGAATGGCCAGTCTGGCGCACACACTTCCGGGTGAGATCACAACAGCCAGGTAAGTGACGCACTTTTTATGCCCCTCCCCAGGTTACTTGTAAGTTTTAAAGTGTATTTTGTGCTTTTTGTCACTTTTTGTGTGTTCTTTTTTTGTTGTTTTTAAACTTTCTGCACGATGAAGTCTCACACAGTGGGATTTCAAAGGAAGTGAGTGGGGAACCTCTTTCATTGCTGAGGAAGCATTTGTGTTCTTTGATTATTTTTTTTATGCCAGCAAAATAAAACTTTAAGGAGCTCATCTGATAAAGTCCTTAGACTTGGTTATGTTTCAGTGGCATACTCTGTGCAACAGTGAATGATGCTTAATGTATCAGACTTCATGGTATCACTAGTGACTGCCCCTTGTAACAGCACCCTCATTTGGACCTGTCATGATGGAGTTCCATCATGCTGCCACAAGGTGCAGCTCTCACCATTCTACTAGAGAACTATAACTCCCTTTGTTTGTAAACAGATTGTCTTGCCAGCATAGTATCAGGTAAGAAAAGGGTTAATTGGAAGGGTCTAAAGCACTACCTTCACAGAGCTAATGAGAGGATATCATTACCATGACACCATGTGACTGGACTGACCAATTATAGCTTTAAGCCCGGGAAATCTGGAGAGGATTTAACTGCTTTGGTTTTGAAACCACTGTGTGAGAGTTTGGAAAAAGATTCTGGAAGATGCGAAGGCACACAGACTGCTATGCTGGTAGAGCAAGGCCATTCCATTCTGGCTGACTCTCAGCGCTTGAATAACATCTCAAGGCAACAAACTGCAAGTATTTAGTAGAGATTAGGGCATGTTTAGTTGCGTTAGGGAATTCTTTTTAATTTCTTTACTTTGGTCGAATGTAGCTAAATTAGCAACTGAATGTAACCTGAGTGATGTAATGCTTTGATCTTGATACTCTGTATTGCTATCACTTTAAGCCTGCCTGCCCTGAGGTAGGGGAGAACCCTGCCTCCTGTGAGATTGCATGACTACTTCTCTTGAATAAAGTAAACTTATTAATCTTCCTATACTGATGCTTACCACGTGCCTTTCTCTTGACTATGCTACTGTGAGCCTCCTCTGGGGTTAGGAGGAGGGAGTTAGTTGATTCTATAGTGGCAAGAAGTGCCACTGATTAATATAGACTACGCACAACTTCCCACTGCATTGTGTGTGAAAAAGGGGGGTCCCAAGGGGAAAGAAGCCCCCCCCCAGTTTAACTCAGTGGGTGGTGGTGGCAGCTACTGGATGGTTTTGGGGACTGTAGGGAATATCCTGGAGTGAGGATCCTGGACTCTGGACTAACCCTACAGAGAGGGCTGACCTGGAGCTCCTGGGAAGGGAACTCAGGTTTGAGCCCGTGACAGGACCCACTCCCTGTGACCTGACAAGGGGTCATCCCTTGGTTTCAGGTTTTTGCCCTGAAATCTCAAGGACTGGAATACTCCTAACCTGGCAAGAATTTACTAAATGTTGCAAATTTCTTCATATTTTAACTTTTAACATTAAACTTTTTTAAAAAACCATGTGGCAGAAACAGAAACTCACAGATACATATCCCCCATATCCACTGATTCATTATCCACTAATTCAATTATCCACGGGACACAAAACAGCACACCTACCATAGAGTCTTCTTAGAAAATGTGTCCCCTCTAGCCATTTTCTAGGTCCTCCAAGGCAACTCTATGATATTTTAAACTGGCAGTCCCATTATTTTCAATGGTGTTTGCTATTATCCATGGTTTTCAGTATCCACAGGGTCCCCCAAAACCAATCCCCAGTGGATACAGGGGTCCTACTGTACAGCCCATCCTGTTTATGCAGGATCAGTACTTGTGGTTTCACTAACCTGCTGGGGGGAGGCCTATCTAGGGATCTGAAGGACCATAGAGTTGCACTGGAGGTGGTCTCTCTAGGCATCAGGAGGTCTTCCAGTGCAACTCGATTGTCAACTTCCACCAGAAGTTGATCATAGAGTCATGGCAGATGCCTAGAGAGGTGTCCTCTCTATGTATTTTCTAGGTCCTCCAGAAGGATTCTATATTCATGGTGGTTCGCTCTTATACATGGTTTCAGGTACCCATGGTAAGTCCAGAAATGTATCTCCCATGCGTATGGGAGAGAGGGACGCAACCTGTACTTAATTGTTCAAAGTTTGTCTTTGAATCTCTGTCAAATTAATGTCAAATTGCCGACTCATTTTTCTAAGAGGCTCCTAATCTTTGTCACCAGGTACAACCAAACAGGTACACCAAACAGGTACAAACATCTACCTGGCAAACACCTCTTTCCATGCTTGGAACATCAACTAGATTTAGAAACTTTCATTTCAATTAATTTTTAAAGAGGCAGATTAGTATATTGATTCAGATTCTATGGAAAGAGCTTGAGAAGGAAATAATTTAACTGTGTGAGAGAGCAAAACTGACAAGACTTTCACATTTCTAAGGGGTTGTGTAAATAAATGGTGAAAATACTCCTCATGGAATGCAAGGAGAATCCTACCTGTCTTAATGGGATCCCGCATCATATCACCTTATTTGGAAGGAGGGGGGCAAAATGTCAAAAACTCCAAAGAAAAAGCCTTTGCAGCTTTCCCCAGAGTTTAAAAAAAAAAAAAAACCAGCAAGGGGGAAGTGCATTCCTGCTCATTGGAACAAGCAATTCACTTTAAATCACTTTTCCCATAGGAGAGGAAGCACTAACTGATTGGCCAGATGAGCCCAGGGATGGGACATGCCTAACAGGGCAAGCGCCTGGTGTCCCCATGTTGATTTTTTTTTTTTTGTCTCAGCCTGGCTAGCCTCTTGGAGAGGGAGGTGAGAGGGCATTGCTTCCCCCCCCCCACTCCTCCGAGTGAGTGGCCAAGTGGCTACTTATGTTCCTTCCCAGCCTGAGAGGATGGGAAGGAATGCTAGCCCCTTCACCCCTGCCCACCGTGCAAGAGGTCATGCAAAGTGTATGGGGGCTGTAAGACCCATTAAGACAAGTTGTAGGGGGGGTTCGTATAGGCAGGCACCATATGAGGCTATTATGTGTCAATTAAAAGCGTATTCACTCTTCAAAGTGACTTCAGCTTCACAACCTTAATGGCAAGAAACCCCATGATAGGTTCACCATAAGACCAAAACAACTTGAAGGCACACAACAACAACAACAATGACAACAATGACAACAACAGTAACAGCAACAGCAACAAGAACAAGAACAAGAGAGAAAGTTAGTACAATTGTTAGCTTTATATTTGCATGGGATATATGCTCAATCTTGCTTCAGGCAAACAAAATCCAAAATGACTCCCCTACCACTGCAAAAGATGAATAAAAAGAAAAGGTGGATCAATACACTCTGTATATGACTATGCTTATGCCTTTACTTGTGCTATATTTTTGTTTTTTTAAAATAAAGGCCTGCAATTGAATCCTAAATATCTCCTTTCTACCTGCTGTGGCTGAATTCCTCTTAAGGAAGCAATGCTCTTAGTCTTCTTTTGCCCTGTTTAGATCATAAACATCAGAAAGAAGCGATAGATTTCCAAATAAAGGAATATTTAGCAATCCAGGGGTTTGCTGGGGGAACAGCAAGTGAATTCATTTTGACTCATTTTAACTGATCTTGCTGAGCTCATAGTGAGTAAGCAAAGAAAGCCCCCCCCTCCACCTCAGTTCTTCCATATCAGGATAAGTGTTCACCTCCTTAATTTATGTATACTTGATCTGATTGTGGCTAGAGGCATAAGCACAGGCAGAGTGTGTGAACGTGTTTGGTTTTTGGACTACAATTCCCAGAATCCCCCAGCCAATATGGTCAGATTCTAAAGACTGTAGTCCAAAAAAGTAATATTCCCAAGCTTTTGGAATGGGACACCTTTCCTCCATCTGGTGCCTTCCAGGCATTAAATTTGAAACAAGGTACATTTTTTAAAAAGTCAGCAAACCTAGGTGGACAAGGTTTGCCCATCCATCTTGTTTGCTGGAAAGCAGAGAAGATAGATGAAGGAAATTGGAACGAGCCTAGTGGGCAGGTAGCACAGAAAAGCAGAAAGCACTCACCACATCAGGTGGGGCAATAGTACGGTGTGAGTTCACACTTAAAAGGATTATGCTGACATTAACTGCAATAAACCAGTGACTCAAGGGAAGAAAAACTGGATAAAAGGGGGAAACACTGGAATGCTATCATCTAGAATTCACATTTTTTTGGATTCTTAGACCAAAATTCGCTTTGAAGCTGGTGGAGTATAAAGTTCTACCAATGTATAGAAGTCTGGATGCCAAAGAGGGAGGAGGGGGGAGGAGGATGGTCAGCCAAGCAGCAGCATGGGGGAGTGTTCCCAGCACATTTCCATGGCCGATCAGTGGCCATTTGGTTCAGGGGTGCAGCTGTGCTGTATGTCATCTGGCAGTCATTGTACTGCCTGGGGAAAACAATTGCAATAGGAGACACAGGATACCTCCTTATGCATCACTGGAAAACATGGGGCTTTTCAATATGAGGCAAAAAAATGTGGAGTGCTCCACAATAATGGCAATTCGCAGCAGCTGCTACTTGTCTTAACAGTTTGTTTGGCAGATCACGGGCATGCAAAGCTATCCATGTTTTCTGTGCAAATGGGTATGCCTACAAATCAAGATTGTGGCCATGAGTGAATTATTCATGTTTTTACTTATCTCAAGTTGCCACTGCTGGACAGTATTTTTCTTTAAAAAAAAAAAAAATCCAAGGTGTGAAAGAGCAATGTTTCGCTTTAACAATAAAGGAAACACCAAAAAAACCATTTTATTGCCTTAGCATTCACTTGTTAAGGCAAACATCCAATATAGTGACTCCAGGTGCTTGCCTTGTTAGCAAGCTCCACCCCCATGCCCAGCTAACCAATCAGCTTTCAACGTATACTCATATAGGGAAAGCGAATTAAATCAAATCGCTTCTCCCAACAAGCAGGAATGTGCATCCCCCCCTCCAATGTTTTTTTAAGTATTTGGCAAAAGCCGCAAAGGGTTTTCCCATACAGTATATGTGTTATGGATTTGGGGCCCCTTCTTCCCAATACATCAAAATTATACCATTTAGACTCATTGTATTCTCTTTCCATTCTACAAGGAGTATTTTTGTCATTTAGACAACCCCATGGTTCCACCAGTGTAACCTCCAGTTCCGTTACTTTTAAAGCTATACAAGAGGACACAAACTTTAGTAATGATGAGTTAATGGACGGTATCAATACTGAAGAAAAAGGCTAGCATGGAAGCCCCATCATCCATTTTTCTCTTCCCGAAAAAATATAAACTTGTCCCTTCCCCGAGCACATCATTAATGAATGCTGGCTTTGCATGATTGCATTGTGTAATTAAGATCTTTAATTAATATCTTTACAGGAATCGTCAGCATCCTGCTGGACTACAGAACCCTGCTGCTCTGATCCTGCACAATTCTGAGCACTTTGCACACTCTGTTCAAGTAAACAAAAGGATGGACTCAGCATCTGAAAAGGGCCCTAGTATCCTACAGACTAAAATCCCAATTCTCCTGTGCAGAGTTTGTAATTAAACTTGGTTCAAAAATTACTTGTCAAGACTTGTGCTGAGTCTAGTTTAATGTGGGGTGTATTTAGAAAAAAACCAATAAACAGGGGAAGCAGTATAGTTTCCTTTATTGCTATCAATCACACAAATAGCACAAATTCTTTTCAGATTTTGGAATGTCATTTCTCCTTACACCACCCTGTGTGGAGGGTCACTATCATTCAAGTAAATAAAAAATGCTGTCCCACAGTTTGCCAGACCCTGAGAAAACTCCTGAAGTTTTAAGGCAGAATCATGTGGCCCTCCAAATGTGGTTGGACTTCAACCCTCCAACATACCTCATGATAGCTATGCTGGCTAAGATTCTTAGGACTCACAGTCCAACATTTGGAGGGCTGCTGCATGAGTCCCACTCCTTTTTTAAGGGGTGGAGATGACGACAATTTTAACTGATGTGGCTTTTCCCATCATAGTGTCATCTTGAAGATGGGAATGAAAGTTACCAAAAAATGCATTGCGTTTTCTCTAGCTGCATCACACAAACCATCTCATTAAAGATGGTTGGGGATTGTGAGTGACAGTACTATGTCTCTGTGATAATGGGGGACTCCAGTTCCCATTATCTTGTAGGGGAGACTCCAGTTCCCAGTATCCTGCAAGCTCTGTGATCAGGTAACAAAGAGTTAAATAGAGGTGGGACCAAAGACACCACCTCCAAACATATCACCAGATACAGAACTGATCAATTAGGACTGTCAATGTGGCAATTTGAAAAGGTAATAAAGGCTACCTAGGACCACGAGGGAGAGGAGACAAAGGAATAACATCTTGAGGTGAACACATTGCATCACAGAGGCAGATTCAAACAAAGAGGGACTAAAAGGCCCTGGGACCTCATCTCAGAAATGAATAAAGACTGGACTTCACAGAGTATGAGTAGCCAGGGACTGTTTACATAGACTGTGTGTTAGAATTTATGTCTTTTTTAAAAAAAAAATTCCTTGGCTTTGCTATCCTGTAACTCTAAAGACTATGCCTGGAGGGGGAAGCCTTCCATGAGAATTTTGCATGTTTTGATCCTTGCTTGAATAAATAGGTTTTTCTATCTTTCTATCAGCTGATAGTCACGTGCCTTGTCTTTTCTATGTCATTGCATTTCATTGTCTTCCTCTTGGGGTAAGAGGAAGGGGTGGGAATAGCTTTGCAGTGGCAGAGAGTTACAAAGGATCAGTTTCCTGTTGGACTGTGGAAAAAGAATTCAGTGGGTGGTGGCAGCTTTTTGACCTCTAGGTGGCGCTTATGAGGGAAAGTCCCTCCCCAGGCAGAGGGACTCTCAAGAGTGCGTTTAGGGGAGCTAGCTCAGGGGGTTCCAAGCAGAGAGTTTCCCAGACTAGCGTGACATGGATGGCGGCAGCTGAGAACTTGCATCAGTTTGAGTGTTAGATAAGCTGCAAGAAAAGTAATCATTGGTCACAAGCAAAAGATGAGCAACAACTAGTCCCATACCACCACCATCATCCCCCCCCCCCACACACACACAAGCTAGCAGAGAAATAATGCAGGCTTAGTCTTCTTTATAAAAACAAATGAAGTAGGTTTATTTACAAATGCTAAAGATTGCATAACATCTTATGGTGAGAAGCTCTTTAACACATGGTCTTCAAACACAGTGGAGAGACAGAACAGCAGATTACAAAATGGAGGGTGAACAGAATGACTAGTACAGGAAAAGAGAGGGTGTGGCTAAAACCAACAAACAGGAAATGAAATGAATATCTATTACAGTATACCTAGGTGCAAACTAACAACTACTGAGGACAGGTATGCTAAAGTTGTTAAATAATCTTTTTTTGGCCCAGATGCTAATTTCCACTTTGTGGAAGTGGAGTCACATTCCTTTGTGGAAGTGGGACCACATTCCACCAAGAGGGGAGGATAAAGGTATTCTGTGGTACCAAAGTGAGGGCAAAGGCAGATGTAATCCCTACTAGTTTGGGCATTTCTTTCCTCAGCAGAAGTACAAAGCATGGTTCAGAACTATGCATGATGACTCAGAAGCTTTCCAGGCTGTAAGCCAGACCTGAGTCCCATGCAATAATTTCCCAGATTTTTAAATAACCTTTGTTCCTCAGTCTCTAGTTGCAGATAGGAAATAAAATTGAAAGAAACTTGTAGGAGGAGAATGGAGAATTTGTTCTGGTATGTACTCCTTTTTCAATGACAGCATTCTTTATGAACATAGGAAGCTGTCTTTGGTCCATCTAGCACAGAATCATCTGTTTTGAATGCTAAGTATTCCCTTAAGAGTCTTTGATGACTATTGACAGAACTCATCATCTGATGGATTTGATTCATTTTCTGTGTAGCAATGATAGAAGAGAACCCCTTTTGTCAAAATACTGCTCCCATTTTTGTTGTTGCATTGATTGTTGCTGTGATTGCTCTAAACCTGAAGAAATTTTGAGCACTCTAATCACAAAGTTGCTTCATCCACTGGGGAACAAGTAGGGGCTTGTGGTGACTCAATGAAAGTCATCTTATTCTTAAAGTTGTCAAAGCTTCTTCTGCTTCTATGCTTTACCTCTAATAGCAGCCATCACTGCAGAGCTTAAGAGAGACCATTTCCCCCCATCACATTGTCTCCATGTCAAGGAAAACATCACCTGCTTATGTCTATTTGTCAGACTGCCATGAAATGTGTAGGAGTAAGATTTACACAAAAGCTAACAACCCAAACTAAGGAAGGAAAAATTCAGCTAAAGTAGTTGGTTGCACTCTAAAAATTGCACTCTGATCATTATTCACTCCAAAATTTGAATCTGGATGTCATGCATATGCATTTTCCTCATATTCAGAAAGCATGGTGGGCTTGTAGTGTCACGATGTGTACCCTGCTGTGCTCATATGTGTATTTAGTATGTAGTGCCCTCAGAGCAGAGTGCCAGTGATGTAGTGGTTTAAGTGTTAGACTTAGGACTCCAGGAGACCAGTGTTCAAATCCCCATTCGACCATGAAAACCCACTGGGTGACCTTGGCAAGTCACACTCTTACAGTCTCAGAACAAATCTTGCCAAGAAAACCCCATGATAGGATTGACTTATGGTTGCTATATGTCAAAAATGACTTGAAGGCAACACAACAGCAATTACTTGAAGACACAAAACAACAAGCTCTCAGAGTATATTGGCTGTTACAAAGTACAAGAGGAGCCCTGGTGGTGCAGTGGTTAAATGCCAGTACTGCAAACCACAAAGTTATGAGTTTGATCCCAAGGGCTCCAAGGTTGACTCAGCCTTCCATCCTTCCGGAGGTCAGTAAAATGAGTACCCAGCTTGTTGGGGGCAATTAGCTAACACATTGTAAAAACTCCTTAGGGAGTGCTTTGGCACTGATAAGCAGTATATAAATATCAATGCTATTGCAATGCAAAGAGGACAAGTCCCTAAAATCTAAACTTTAACACAGGAAAAACAACAGAGTAAGGGGACATTATCAGATGTGGTGGAACACGGCAAAAAACCGAGTTCCAAACTGCATCAGAAGTATGGGATGAGAACAGAAAGGGTGACCTTACCAGACGCCCATGTCCTTCAGCCATTCTGGAAGCGTAGCAACGCCGCGGACGAGGCTTCCCTTTCGTATTGAGGGGGACAAGCTGCTAATAGAAAGGGATGCCTTACTCATGGCCATGCTACAACCCAGGGATGCTGGAGGATTACGTTCTCTGATAATCTTGCCCCTTCCTGTTTTCTCTTGATGTTCTGATGTAGTTTTTGCCACATCTGATAACTCCAGGGAAAGATATGGGGGTGGGGGGGAGAAAAATATGTACTTATTTTAGTTGCACTCACTTAGGCTTCTTTGCAAGCCAAATTATGGTATGGAAACAAGATGGTTGAGCTAGTCTTCTTTTTAAAAGGTAGAGATTTGAGGGAAATGGGAGGGATGGTATCTCACAAGTGTTTGGGGGAAATGGTGCCAAACATATGGACAGAAGGGAGGAGGAACAGTGTGTTGGGTGCCTTCTCAGTGGCTACTCCCCAGGCTGTGGAACTCCCTTCCATGGGGGGCCCAGTGAGCTGCTATCGCCATCATATGAGTTTTACAGCCTAAAGCTGTTTGCAACCCAGTGGAATAAACATTCACAATAAAAATTTGTTGTCGGTGTGTGTGTGTGTGTGGGGGGAATAACCTGAGATTTGACTGAAAGGGAAACTGTTGTAAAGCGATCTTGTAGCACCTTTGAGATTAACTGAGAGAAAGAAGTTGTAGTATAAGCTTTCGTAGACTAGGGCTGCTGCCACACAGCAGAAATAATGCAGTTTGACACCATTTTAACTATCATGGCTCCATCATATGGAAACCTAGGATTTGTAGTTTGTTATGGCACCAGAGCTCTCTGACAGAGAAGGCTAAATATCTCACAAAACTCTCTCTCTCTGGCTTTTCTTCACAAACGAAGATTCAGGAAGGACTCCTCCCGCGCTTTCTGCAAGTGCGCTGATGACTAAAAAGGCCAATCCGAGATAAACAAGTCCGGTTGCAGAAAGCACAGCAGAAGGTATCCTTGGGTGATGTTTTTGGGTTGTGATTCTTTTTGCGTTGTCATTTCTCTTCAAGACTTGTTCGGCATGAGTTCTCAAATACAAATCCCAGAATTCCATTGCATTGAGCCACAGCAGTTAAAGTGGTGTCAAGCTGCATTATTTCTGCAGTGTGGCATCAGCTTTGGCCTACTTCCTCAGATGCATGGAGGAACTACAAAAGCGTCTTCTCTCAGTTCTTTCTCTTAACTTCTTTCTCTCAGTTAGTCTCAAAGGTGCTACAAGATCCCTTTGCATACTGATATTCTAGACAAGTGATTCCCAAACTTTGGTCTCCCAGATGTTTTGGATTTCATCTCCCAGAATTCCTGACTGTTGGCCAAAGTGGCTAGGGCTTCTGGGAGATGAAGTCCCAAACACCAGGAAGACTAAAGTTTGGGAATCACCATTCTAGATTAACATGGCTATGTCTTTGAAATAAACTGTTGTGTAAAAGGTGAAAGATTTATACGATCTGAAGGGAAACCAGAGCTAGAGGCATGGGAGAATGCTAGAAGAAGAAGTAGATTTACAACATGCCAGAATTTAAAAGAGAACTATCTGAAAATCTCCCAAAGATGGTACTTCACACTGTTAAAATTACATAAGATAGACAGTTCAATTAATGGTAATTGTTGGAAGTGTCAAAAAATGTAGGATCATATATACATATGTGGTGGAGATGTGAAAATATCAAGGAATTCTAGGATAAAGTTCATAAAACAATAGAAGGGATCCTTCAGGTTAAATATGAAATGACCTCAGAACTGTATTTATTAAATATGACAAATAAATTGGAAAAAGAAATAGAAAGACATCATTGGAGAATATTACTGCATTTAATATCCGCAGCGAGACTTGTAATAGCTCAAAAATGGAAATCTGCTCAACCATCCACTATAAAAGATTGGTTACTGAAAACTCAAGATATGCTAGAATTAGATATTTTAACAGCAAAATTACATAATGTTACAAATAAGAAATCAATGGAAAAATGGCTCCCAATGATAAAATTGTGGGAGAAAAAAGGAATCAAATATAAGATTCAAGAATTGTTATCCTGAAATAAGAGGGTCTATAGAAAAGGAAAATTTCACAGAAAATAAAAGAAGTTAAATAATGTGGAGTATTCAATAAAATAACATAGTAAAAGGAGTCATATTAGAAAACAAGTTAGACATGTTTTTTCACTTTATTTTAGGTTAACGATAAGGAAGTCACCATTATAATTTTTATGGATACCTTTGGTTAAATGTTGATGATGTTTGACGATGTTGGATAGAAAACAAGATATGTTGCGATCGTACTTTTCTATTGAGACTGTATTAGTTATGAAGGAATTTATGTACTATCTATGAAGAAATCTATGGAAAATACGATGAGAGGATGTTTTAACAATTTTGTCAACTAAAGGATGATGTGGAAAATGTTTCTTAAAAATTAATTTAAAAAAAGAAAGAAACTGTTGTGTGAATCCAGATAAAAGTGAGATTCAAGAGGAGCTCGAGTGAGCCTGTGTGCTAGAATTACTGAGTTACCCACATATGTTTCTCTGTACCAGCTTCCCTGTGTAGTTCCTGACAGCTCAGGAAAAAACGAAACCAGGTTTAAGTTCCATGGCACATTACCCATGGAGTAAATGGTACATCAAGACCTAACTATCCCAAAGGCACCAGATCCCATCTGACCTATTAAATTCATGGAGTTGCCATAAGTTGACATACACCCACAGCAAGTACATCAACCTCACTCCCTGCAGAGCTATAAACAATAAACCTAGGATGAGGAATTGTTATGAACTTTAAGGGTGTTAAGTCCTTTTATTAAATGGGAAAGAGTAGAGGATTTTCATTTTGTACCTGTTTATCTCTGAACAAAGGGTACTACTGACAGAGGAACAAATGCTTTCTGTAATGCCTGTCTTGCCTTGGGGAGGAAGGAGATTCTTCATCTGTTTTTTGTTGTGTGTTTTTTTTTAATCAGGGCAAAAGTCTTGCTCTGGTCAGTCTGTGAAAAATCACTTCCTCTTAAAGTTCAAGCTATTTGAAGCACAAGAATGACTGAAAATTGAGACTATTTCTTTTGTGCTTTGCCACTTCAGTGTTAACAAGTTGGTTTGCTTGCTTGCTTGTTTAAAAATATTTTAACATAAGAATAATATGCTCTCTAGTGGGAAAGGGGGCTTTATTAGAAGCTGCTATTAAATGGAAAATCTTAGGCCATCCAATAGACAGCACTAGAGAAAATCATTGTGTGTGACCTGAGAATTTGCATTCATTTTAAAATAACAAGTAATTTTTTGGGTAAATCAAATGCTTTCTCTCACCCAACAGACAGGGAGATGGGAATCATCAAAGATTGCACTGATGCACCTTTCCACTTAACTAGGGCAAGATAATATTTTTAAATCAGAACTCTCCTCAGGGAATGCTCACATCAATGGAAAAGAAGCTGGAACCAACTCAGTAGGTCTCTTGACCTCATGAGTCACATGTACTGACAATGCCAGCCATGTACACAAGAAGATCAAAATTCAAAATGACAGGATCAAAATTCAAAATGACCTGGATAGACTGGAGAGCTGGGCCAAAGCTAACAAAATGAAATTCAATACGGAGAAATGTAAGGTACTGCACTTAGGGCGGAAAAATGAAATGCATATATATAGGATGGGGGAGACCTGGCTGAGTGAGACTAAGTGTGAAAGGGATCTAGGAGTCCTAGTAGACCACAAGTTGAACATGAGTCAACAGTGTGATGCGGCAGCTAAAAAGGCCAATGCGATTTTGGGCTGCATCAATAGAAGTATAGTGTCCAGATCATGGGAAGTAATAGTGCCACTTTATTCTGCCTTGGTCAGACCTCACCTAGAATACTGTGTCCAGTTCTGGGCACCACAATTCAAAAAGGATATTGACAAATTGGAGTGGGTCCAGAGAAGAGTGACTAAAATGGTGAAAGGTCTGGAAACCATGCCTTACAAGGACAGACTTAGGGAGCTGGGTATGTTTAGCCTGAAAAAAAGACAGTTAAGGGGTGATATGATAGCCCTAGTTAAGTATTTGAAGGGGTGTCATGTTGAGGATGGAGCAGGCTTGTTTTCTGCTGCTCCAGAGACTGGAACACGGAGCAATGGATGCAAGCTCCAAGAACAGAGATTCCACCTCAACATTAGGAGGAACTTTTTGACAGTAAGAGCTGTTCAGCAGTGGAACACACTCCCTCGAGCGTGGTGGGGTCTCTTTCCTTGGAGGTCTTTAAACAGAGGCTGGATAGCCATCTGTCGGGGATGCTTTAATCGTGATTTCCTGCAAGGCAGGGGGTTGGACTGGATGGCCCTTGTGGTCTCTTCCAACTCTACAATTCTATGATTCTAAGATAGCTAAATAGTTGATAAAAATGTTAAATATTTTTCATTGCTGTAAAAACTAGACACCACTAGAAGCCACTGCCTCAGATCAGAAGTAAAATAAGACATCCAAATACTGAAGACTGATAGACTGATTCTATGGAACTGGGGTGGAAATGGAAAGAAAGAATCTTCCTCAGTCTATCCTTGACATGCCTCATGGACAGAGCTTGGAAGAGTCTCTCTTTTAGATTATGACTCCCAGGCTAGAATCCTGTTGGTTAGTCCCAACTAGAGTAGAATCAGGAAATCAATTGTCAAATGGTTGAGTCAACACATAGGTAAATCCCATTTAATTCAATGGGTCTACTTTGGTTGAGATTAACAACACAATTTAGGCCACATGATGACTGTGGGATTCTGAGAGTAATTGTCCAAATCAGGATTTTTTCCAAGCTTTGCCTTACAATGCTCCATTTTTGCCCTTCTCCACCCGTGAAACACTTCCAATGAGGCAGCCATGGTCTTGGAACTTTCTAGCAACAAGTCAAAAGCTTCCCAGAAGATTTTCCTCTCTGTGGGCAGAAGGGGCAGTTCACAGTAGCAATAGCAATAGCATTGATATTTATATACCGCTTATCATAGAATCATAGAATTACAGAGTTGGAAGAGACCATGAGGGCCATCCAGTTCAACCCCCTGCCATGCAGGAAATCACGATCAAAATCAGTGCCAAAGCAATTTACAATGGTTTTTTAGCTAATTGCCTCCAACAAGCTGGGTAATCATTTTACCAACCTACGCAAGGATGGAAGGCTGAGTCAACCTTGGAGCCCTCTGGGATTGAACTCATAACCTTGTGGCTTGCAGTAATGGCATTTAACCACTGTGCCACCAGGGCTCCCTGGTGTGGTCCCCAGCTCACCCCACCAGGTAATTTGGGATTGCACCCTTAACAATTAAAATGATATCAAAGCATAATGTTCACATCTCCCACACTGGTTCCGAAGCACCATATACATTACCAGCAGATGTGCTCCATTTGTTTTTAATTAACCCACCAGAACATCAATTCCAATGGTGTTCTGTAGGACGTGCCTCGTTCCTAGCATCATCTTCTTTCTGTCAATCCCATTATACATCAAAGAGCTCTCCTGCATAGGTTGCATCATTTTTCTTCTTTTCTTCAATCTCTTCCTGTGCTGCTGCCTTTCTGGGAACCAGAGATAAAAACAAAGCAAACATGAGGCACACAAATAGATAGGTTGCCTTAGTAACACTCCTGTTCAACACTATCCCTTTACAGAGCCCAGATACCAAGGAGACAGTCTCCCTGTGAGCACTGCAGAGACCATTCCTGCTGTGGCATCACTAAGGTTGGTGTCACCACTCCCCTCCTCACCGTTTCATCCAGTGCTGTTCGGCCTCTCCATGTATCCCTAGTGCTGCCACTGCATTCTTGTCCTCAACAGACAACACAACAGCCCTAACTCTGCCCTTTTATGTGAGCTAGTAAAGTGGGTGGATTTTGTATCCAGTTCCATTAATTTATGCACAGTCTGAAAAAGTTACTTTTTTGAATGTGAAGTCAAAGTTACTTTTTTGAACTGCAACCTCAGCTATATATATACAGCCATAAAATACCCATTATGTGTATAAAACCAAATACATCTCAACCAAAGGAGTTGTTGTCCTGTTAAACAACAACGAGCATGCCTCAGTCTTGAGATCTTCAGAAAAGACCATTCTCTCAGAGCCTTATCACAGTATGCTATTATAGCACTATTATTCCACTTTAACTGCTCTGGCTACCTCTTGTGGAATTCTGGGGTTTGTAGTTTAGTGAAGTCTAAGAGTTCTCTGGCTGAGAATGCTAAATGCCCCTCCCTAAACTGCAAATCCCAGGATTCCATAGGAAGCAGCCGTAGCAGTTAAAAGTGGGATAATGGTGCTATGACAGCGTAGCGCAACAAGGCTTTCAGTCCGCATGTCAGGTGGGGATGCAAGATAGGCCTTGAGGTGGCTACCTCTAGGCTCTGAAACTTCCCTCCTTGCTGCCTATCTGTCAGCAAATGAAACCGGAAGTCTCCCAGCAGGCTTTTGAAAATGGAATGTTTGTAAAGAAAGTGCATTTAATAGCATGCTATACTATTTTTAGACTGATGTTTATCATTTTTAATTGGATGGTTTCAATTTCTTTCAATGTTATTGATAACTTAATTCCATCTTAAAGTTGACCTTTCATATTGTATTTGTTCAAATTATATTATATTTGTTTTACACTTGTTTTAACTTTGATGCTGCCTTGAGTCTCAGGTTTGGGGAAAAGATGGGATAGAAAGAAAGTTAATGCTAATAAAAGTAATAATATTATATAATAATTACCAACAACTAAAAATAAAGAAGGAACCGAACCTGTAAGAAAACCAATACTTGAATAAGAATAAAAATAACTCCTCAGGGATTTAAATGTTCAGCAAGCAAAAGACCAAATTGGCAAAGAGCACCCCATCTTTTTACGATACCAATGGTGGCTAACACTAGCTGCATTTAACTACTGGTTTATTGTCTTTCTGACATGATCACTCATATTTTGCTTTTCACCATCACAGTATATTAATATTTGAATCTTTGGTCCCGTCTACACGATTTAAATAATACGTACGGCGTGCGGAAGTTCGCACTTCGGTACAAACGGCCGTTCGGATGCACACGAATGCAAAAGAGGGGGGGCGGTTTTCCACCCTGAAATATGCACACGCGGCATTCGGGAGGGAAAGCGGATCGCGAAGAGAAATCCGTACTCCGTTCGGATGGCTGATGGGTCTGTACGGTCCGTTCGCACACATACGAACAGGCAGGGTAATCTGATTGGCTGGCTGGGTAGAGGGGGCGGGGCTAGCACGGAGGGGAATTGGGAGCGGCCGCCATGTTGGTTTCCCAGCTAGCGAGCGTCCGGTAAGTCCGTGAATTTATATGTTTATTTATTTTTATTGTAAATACAGAAAACCGACTGTCCGCAAACCAGGAACCTTAAAAAAAAAAAAAGCAGCGGGAGATTTAAAACTGCCGCTTGGCTTGCTCGCTCCAGCCAGCTTCGGGAAGAGGGAGTCATACGGAGTTTAGGGGGGTTAAAAATCGTATAGCCAGTTCGTATGCATATGAATGACAGGCTGTTCGTATTTTTTGTCCCCCATACGGATTTTTTTATGATCGTATAGCCGCACCCTATGAGGGAGGTTATTGTGATGTTGTGGAATGGTACAGGGAACTGTTGTCTATTGTTTGCATAATAGCGTATAAGGCAAGGAGCTGTTGGGAGGGAGGAGAGAATGGAAGGTGGGAGTGAATGCTGATTGATGGAATGTTTGAGATTTCCATAACCCTGGTGAATGACACAGTTAGGAATTCAGTTTGAGTGGGGAGTTCAGTTAGCTTAGGGTTTGAGTAGAGTGCAGTTAGACAAGGGTTTGAGTTAAGCTAGGGTCAGATTTTGAGAAAAGAATTTGAACTGAATGATTAGTATGGGTCTGAGTTAGCTTAAAAGGAGAGAAAAGAAGAGAGTATGTGGTGTTTTCGATGTAATAAATAAATAATCTGCTGCTTTATGTTTAACTTCTATAAATAAAGATTTGTTTTTGTTTTTATACACTTTTGGCCTCCAGAAACACTATCTGTCTGCGAGCTTGGATGCAGACAAGGTGTCTGTGGTGGCAGCATTGAATATAGAAGTTGGATAAAAATCTTCATAGGTATCTTGAGGGCATTTAGACAGTCCCCAAAGTTGGTGTCACAAAGGTGGGGATCGGGGAAAACCCTCACTCTTGGTAACTGCACCGAACACCATGGATGTCTTGACATTTGGTAGGTTAAACGGTAGAAATCCCACATTTGGCCACAGTGATGAGATTGCCTGGGAGGAATCCTCCCAGTTGGTGACAGCATGGTGGTATAAAGGGTGAAAATGTTGGTGGCAACATGGTGGGATGTAAGCTGAAATCCACACAGTGCTATTATTAAAACAGATTTATTTATTTATTTGCATTTTATTTGCTAGATTTCCCCCAGTTTTGTACTTTATTTTGATACTGTTGTTTACAAGAACCCTGAGACCTTCCAGCTTCAAGACACACGCACTTAGAATTAAAGAATTCTGTGCTCAGGAATTTGTTCTGAATGACAGACTGAATGGAGCCCACGGTTCTTCCTCACAAAAAATTCCCCAAGCAATCTTTGGGTTAACTCCAATCATTAGTCCTGATTACAGTAGAGCCATTTAATCAATTGGAGTTACATGTACCTATATGTTGACTCTCCATTAAACAACTGATTCTTTTTTTAATTATATTTTTTATTGTATCAAAGCTTTCCTTTCACAATCATCATATGAATTTTGACATAATGATCAGTTATAATACAGTACAATACAATAATAGAATATCATACAATAATCGTATAGGTACATATTATTAATAGTACCCATTTTATTTATGTCATTTATACTTATATCATTTACTCCCCACCCTCCACTCAATTCTCCTTCTTGTGTCTTTCACCATTCATCTCCCTCTCCCATTGTTTCCCGCTTTCTCTCTCTCTCTCTATCCTCCTCTCTCTCTCTCTTCTTACCTTCCTCCTCTTCAGTCTTCATCACATTCTCTAACCTTCACACATTCTTTAACATTCTTTAACCTTCAACTTCTCTCAACTTCTCTCTTCATCCCTCCATTGACTCCCTATTTCCAGTCTTTTGTCTGGGTTGCACATCTCTTTTTTTTTTCCTTCTCTCCTCTATCAATTCTATTATTTCTATAAATCCTCTGATTTCATTCAAGTACTATTCCTAACGTTCTGTTTAGTTGTTGGTTTTTAATGTACGCCTTTTCCTTCTCCTTCCTCAAACCTTAAAAAGTTTTAAATCTAGTACTGATGCTTTTGCTTGTCTATTACAAGCCAACCTCAATTGTATATATTCAACCTTCTTTACTATGCTTCTTCGGTACACTGCCTCTCCCCCCCCCCCCATTTGATACTATATCTTCACATTCCACCTATTTTTCCCAATATTCCTGAATAGGTAGCCACTCTTTTTCCAATTTATTAGTATTTGTTTTGTTTATAATATACGTCAGTTTGTCATTTTCTAGCATTTCTCTGAGTTTAAGTAGCCAGTTATCTATTGATAAAATGTCCTTTCCCCCCCAATTTGCCGCTATCAGTAATCTTGCAGCTGTAATTTCATAGAGTAGTGTCCTCCAATGTTGTTGTTTGAATCTTTTCTCAAGATCAGAGGTCATATTTAACAAATAAAGTTTGGGGTTCATAGTAAAATATGTATTGTATATTTTTTGAATTGTTTTATGGACCTTTAACCAAAACTTTTGAATTTTTGGGCAGCCCCACCACATGTGGTACATTGTTCCTGTATCTTTTTCACAGTGCCAACATTTGTTGTTGTTTGTTTTATACATCTTACTTATTCTCGCTGGAGTTAAATACCATCTGTTAACAGTCTTTAAGTGATTTTCCTTCAGGGCTAAGCATGCTGTGAAAGGTATTTGTCTCTTTCCATGAATTCTCCCACTCGTCTATATTTATCATTTCATGCAAGTCTTGGGCCCATCTTGTCATAGCATCTGTCACCAAGTCTCCTTCCAATTCTCTATTTAATAGTAGTTTATAAAATTTAGAGATTTTCTTGTCGGTCTTTCCACATATTATTTTATCTAGATCCGTCTCTAACATTTCAAAATCATGCTTTTCTTTGTCTTCTTGGAATCTGTTTTTACTTTGCAGATACTTAAACCAGTTTGTTTTAAATAGAAATAAACAACTGATTCAATGGGTCTGCTCTAGTTGGGAGTAGCCAACAGGATACAGGATTCTAACTTTTATTTTATCAGTCTAATTTCTGGTGGGAATGGAGTTTTTTTTCTTTCTGCTCATCTCCCTATTTTACCTGATCTACCCCAAAATACTCTGAGGGCAGGGTCAGCTCCAGCTAATACTTGGATGGGAGACTGCCAATGAATACCAGATGTTGTAGGCTGTATTCATGGGGTCACCATAAGTTGACAGCCGACCTGAAGGGGTGTGTGTGTGTGCGCGCACACACACATGCACACACTGTAGCCAGAATTCTGTTGGTATCTTACCAATGTGTAAGTACCCCTGTCGGTGGGCATTTCTGTCTGAAGTGCAACATGTGCATTCAGTGCAAGATCACAGAAGTGGAGTTGTGGCTACTGTGCCATGGCATGTGTGGGTGGGTGTTCTCAGCTGATGTATATCCATATCCATAGCTGCCAGAAATTGGTGGCAGTACTCCTTTGTAATATAATTTCTCTGTATGGTTGTCAAAGCTGGACAGGAAGCTTGACAGGAAGAGAATAAACTCATTTGAAATGTGCTGCTTGAGGAGAGTTCTATGGATAACATGGACCACTAAAAAGATGAATGAATAGGTCTGAGAATAAATCAAGCCTGAATTCTCCCTAGAAACCAAACCAGACTGAGTTGATGCTATTGTACTTTGGACATATTATGACATGACAGGACTCATTGGAAAAGATTATAAATGCTTGGGAAAGTGGAAGGCAGTAGTAAAAGAGAAAGGCCATATTGCAGGTGAACAGACCGAATCAAGGAAGCCACAGCCCTGAGGTTGCAAGACATTAGCAGGGCAGTTGATGAACAGAGCTCTTGGAGGGCTCTCTTTCATAGGGTTGCCATAAGTTGAAGTTGACTTGATGGCAAATAGCAACAACAAACTCCTCAGTTTGTGCCTTCAGTTCCACATTTGACTGTGCATTTAGCTGCACATTTGGCTGTGTGATATTACTATTTAACACAGGATGATATTGCACAATCAGTATCTAACTCTAAACTCCACATGCAGGATCTTGGTTTGTTGGTCACCCTCTCTCTCTCTTTCTATCTGATATCCCTCCTCATCTGCCACCTTGCCACATATTCTGTAAGACAACAGGATTGTTTACATTCCAATATGTTGGCACACTTGGGCACATGGGACTGGGGTGATAGAAGCATCCCCACCCCTCTTTCATGGCAGCCCCTCCATACTCCCCTAAAGCTACACAGAAGGTTAGGGGACTAACCTCCTGGTTGAGGTTAGTCATGTGCAGCAAGAAAGTGGACCCCTGAAAATTGATCGGACACCACTTCCATGGGTAGAGTCCTTCCATCCAAAGAAGACATCTGTCATGGGCCAGGACTGACTCAGAGGATGAGGTGAATCCTGCAGCTTACCTTGTAGAATGGCACCCTCAGGAGATGCAGAACCAGGACTCACCTGAAGTTGATTCAGCACAGGCTCCATCTGAATGGCTGGACCACTCAGAGGACAAAACACTGCCCCTAAACCCTCAGATTCGGCGAGCAGAGAAGGGAGCAGAGCAACAACATTCTATGAGGCTCCTTGCCAAACAGGAGGGGAAGTGCCCTTAATCATAGGCAGCTGGCATAAGAGATGGCACTGACCTCTGTTTCTTGCTGGAAACAATTGTCTGTTATGCAGCTGTAGCCTGGCATTCCTGCTTTAGACTCCTGAACCCTGATCATTGGACTGGCTGACAACCCTGCTTGACTCTTGAATCCTCAGACCGGCTGATGACCTTACTTGGCTTACAGAACTTTGGACTGGCTTGACTTCTCTCCTGCACATCTCCCTTGCAGACGGACACTATCAGGCAAGAAAACTCTGAGGCTTCTGTTTAATTTATAGCCTTGCCCAAGTTGTCATTATCTGGGAGAGCTCTGGGTTAATTGCTCCATCCCTAGCAATGCTCTGTGAGTGTGGCCAAAACCTGAGCCAGGATCCAACACAATAGATGAAATATGTGAATAGATTTTGCTTATCTGGCCATTCCCCCTTAAAGTAAAGAGCGGCTGCAGGAGGCAGGGGAGGACAGTTCAGGTTTGAGACAATAGCACCTGGGGAAGAGGAATTAATCCTTCCCCTTATCACATTCCTGATGAAAATCTTTCCTTACTGCTGTTTGTGAGGGAACATAGCTCAATGACAGAACACATGTTTTGCTTTCAAGAAAGTCCATGTTCTACCTCTGATAAGTCAAGTTATAGTCTGTGGCAGCTGGTGGCTTCCATGTCAATAGGGAGACGAATCCACTTTGAGATTTAGTCCCCACTGTAAATGGCCTATTCAAGATACTGATTTCTATCCCCACCCCTAAACACTGGATAGCTTATTTGAAGCGGGGACTATAGCTCAAAGTAGATTCACTGCCCCATTGATGTGGGGGCCACTAGCCACAACTGGTTATAATAACAGAGCATTCTAGCTTATAGACTTATACCAAAGGGGGCATATGGGTCAGGACTGTCTCTGTTGACTGACAGTGGCTTTCTGGAGTTTCCTGCAGGGATTCTTCCCAGCCCACCCACACCTTCAGGTTGACCATCAAGGTGTGCAAAGAAGTGCCTCCACAAAAGCCACCACTCAAGAATAGCCACTCCTTTGAGTTTGTCTGCATTTAATGAATTGATACTGATTATAAGGCTGTTGTATCACACACTGTATAGCATGGAGCCAGGAGATGTTGCCCCAGTTTACCCTCCACCAATAGGCCCTGTGGAGGGAATATATGGCCTGTTTTTTTCAGGTTCCATTTGCTCCCTCTAACTAACAATGCTAACTTAAGTTTTCTCGGTCATTTTAAAACTGTTAAATGGAGTATCAGTCAATTGATTTACAACTAAGGAGGTTCCCGCCTCACTTTGTCCACACAACAACCCTTTGAGGTAGGTCAGGCTAAGAGAATGTGATTTGGCCAAGTTCACCGAGTGAGCCTTGCGGCTGAGTAGAGGGCTGAAACTGAGATTTTCTAGTCATCCTAATCAAATTCTCCAACCACTACATGATCAGAACTTGGAAAAGTTACTTTTTTTTGCTCTCAACTTCTTGAGCCCACCCCTACCCAGCATTGCTAGAAGTAGAATCATAGAATCAACCCCCTGCCATGCAGGAAATCACGATCAAAGCATCCCTGACAGATGGCCATCCAGTCTCTGTTTAAAGACCTTCAAGGAAGGAGACCCCACCACGCTCTGAGGGAGTGTATTCCACTGCTGAACAGATCTTACTGTCAAAAAGTTCCTCCTAATGTTGAGGTGGAATCTCTGTTCCTGGAGCTTGCATCCATTGCTCTGTGTTCCAGTCTCTGGAGCAGCACAAAACAAGCCTGCTCCATCCTCAACATGACACCCCTTCAAATACTTAAACAGGGCTATCATATCGCCTCTTAACCATCTTTTTTCCAGGCTAAACATACCCAGCTCCCTAAGTTTCTCCTCATAAGGCCTGGTTTCTAGACCTTTCACCATTTTAGCTGCCCTTCTCTGGACATGCTCCAATTTGTCAATATCCTTTTTGAATTGTGGTGCCCAAAACTGGACACAGTATTCTAGGTGAGGTCTGACCAAGGCAGAATAGAGCGGCACTATTACTTCCCTTGATCTAGACACCAAGCAATTTACATAACACTGTTTTTTCAAGCTGTTTCAAAGCTGGGTGTTTTATAGACAAAATGTTAAGTGTTATTTCATACAATGAGCTGAATCCTTTTAAAAGTAGGAGAATTTGGATACTGGTACCACCACTCCAAAAACAAACTACTTCCTTTTTTGTTTAAGCAGGCTTGTAATGTGTGAGCAGGCGTGCTTCTTACTGGGATGTGTTTTTTGTCTTCTTTAAAGCATTTGTATGTCTTTTAAATGATTTTGTACTGTTTTATGTTGTGATTTTAATTGTTTTAAATTTATGTCTTTTAACTGACTCTCTCTGGGGTCACCTTGGGTCCTGCTCTGGGAGAAAGGCATCATACAGATGAAATAAATAAAAAAATTCCCAATTACTGTCCGCTCCAAAAAGGAGCCTCACATTTTATAACAAGGTCAATGCATAGGTAATCTAACAAGACATGGATAAAATGAGGAAAATGAGGGAGAGATCAAAGCTTGGTAATTTTCTTTTCAGAAATGGTCATAATTATAGTCACAAGACCCTCAAACATAGTTACAAATTACAGTAGTTACATTTTATTAAAAATAAATCTCTTTACTTTCTCAGTTCTCAACAATAATTAGAGTAGTTAGTTTCCTTTTAAAAAACTGAATGCTACAAGCTACTGGCCTTTGGTACAAAACACTTTCTCTACCCTTTCATCTCAACAAAGCATGGGACAGCAGCACATAACACAGCATGAGCCAGTCCTTGAGCTATGTTGAATTCAGCCTCCACCATTAAATGAAGCCACTCCCCTGGAAGCAGAAAAGTCAAATAAAGTTACAGGCCAGAATCCTATTGGAGCTCTATGCTAGATAAAGTCAAGTCACCACTGAGCATCACCAGGAGCAAAAGATACCAGTTCTGAGCAGCTATTTTACCAATCTCTGTAGGGGGAGGGGGGTTGTCCTCACAGTCCAGATGCTATGGGAAAACTGGCTTGGCCAATCACATGATTTTGCAAGCCAGCCTTCCCAGAACACAGTGGCTCTTTGCCCACTACTGAAGAAATTGGCAGTTCAGAGCCATCAGCCTTACACTCCTAATGAGGCCCAACAATGGCTTCATCTAAAAGACCAGGTCTCCCCACATGAGTCTGCCTGAAACTTAAGATCTTCAAGAGAGGACTTATCTCTATCCCACTACCATTGCTGGTATAGTTGGTGAGGACACAGGAGAGAACCTTCTCAGTGGTTTCTCCCACACTAAGAGGAGACCTGGCTGAACGAGACTACGTGCAAAAGGGATCTAGGAGTCCTAGTAGGACCACAAGTTGAACGTGAGTCAATGGTGTGATGTGGCAGCTAAAAGGGCCAATGCGATTTTGGGCTGCATCAATAGAAGTGTAGTGTCTAGATCAAGGGAAGTCATAGTGCCACTCTATTCTGCCTTGGTCAGGCCTCACCTAGAATACTGTGTCCAGTTCTGGGCACCACAATTCAAAAAGGATATTGACAAATTGGAGCATGTCCAGAGGAGGGCGACTAAAATGGTGAAAGGTCTGGAAACCATGCCTTACAAGGAAAAACTTAGGGAGCTGGGTATGTTTAGCCTGGAAAAAAGACGGTTAAGGGGCAATATGATAGCCGTGTTTAAGTATTTGAAGGGGTGTCACATTGAGGATGGAGCAAGCTTGTTTTCTGCTGCTCCAGAGACTAGAACATGGAGCAAGGGATGCAAGCTCCAGGAACAGAGATTTCACCTCAACATGAGGAGGAACTTTCTGACAGTAAGATCTGTTCAGCAGTGGAATACACTCCCTCAGAGCGTGGTGGGGTCTCCTTCCTTGGAGGTCTTTAAACAGAGGCTGGATGGCCATCTGTCAGGGATGCTTTGATCGTGGTTTCCTGCGTGCCAGGGGGTTGGTCTGGATGGCCCTTGTGGTCTCTTCCAACTCTATAGTTCTATGATTCTAAGGAATTCCCTCCCACAGAGGGCTTGGTTGGTCCCCTATTTGATTTCTTTTGCCTGGTAAGCAAAGACCTTTATATTTGAACAGGTCTTTGATCTTTAACTGGGTGTTGCAGAAGGGCCTTTTAATGGCATGTGCTGTTAACTTTATTTGATGTTTGATATGTATTTAAAACTCATTTAAATATTTTAGTACTATTGCCTGTTTATGAGTGTTGTACCATACATTGTTTTAACTGTATTTTT
Source organism: Gambelia wislizenii (assembly GCA_030847615.1). NCBI lineage: Eukaryota > Metazoa > Chordata > Lepidosauria > Squamata > Crotaphytidae > Gambelia > Gambelia wislizenii. The sequence continues at coordinate 36,548,703 of JAUMIR010000004.1, forward strand.
ATTTATAAACAGAAAAGAATGGAATGGAATAGAAAATCTGTTTTCCTTGGCCACTGCTGTGGCCATGGCCTTTTCCCATCACCTTTGCCAGCATAGTTACACTCCCAGTGTTCAGCTTCATGATTCTGGCCATAGTCATGTCATTGTCAAAGTGAAGCTGGCTGGAATCCTGTTGGGGACTTACATCTTCGTAAGTGGGCTTATGTTAGCAGGAATTAGAATTGGGCAGTTCCATAATGTCTGCATGCAGTAAGGGGTTGTTGTTAGGTTACTATGTAGGGGAGCTGACAAAGTACACAAAATCCACAGTGGGGCCAATGTGCATTGAGACTTGTGTGTATCAAGACTGATGTGTATCTGTCCCATTGTGCATGGGGACACCAGCTAGGGCGTGCCAAATGCGCATTGGCAGAGCCTGATGCACATCGGGACACTCTTGCCAGTGTCCTGTTATCTTCGCAATTTACTAACACGGTTTCTTAGCACCTCTGCTATGTAGCTAGGTATACATAAAGTTACATAACGTAGGCCATGATAGAGGATTCTGGCTGTTATCCTTTGTCAAGTTACAAGTGTGATGCAATACGGTTATCACTACATGATGCAGAAAATGAATTAATTACTAATTATTTTAACTACTCTTTCCAAGCTCTGAAGACAGACAGACATATGACATAGAGATGCTTAAAATTTAGGGGACTGTAGCCAAGTTACAAAATCATAATCACACACTCCAGCTGTAGAATAATAGCTTTTGGCCCATATAATCTGAAATGTTTCTTCAGCATTATGTTGGAAACCATTTAGTGCCCTTTCCTTTCTGTTGGGTATGCTTGGTCATTAACAGGCTTGAATTATTGAATATGATGGTTAATTGGCTGCTCTAGTTGCCTGGCATGTGGGCCAAATCCTCCTAAAGATGGCAGAAGACAGAAGCCAATTTTTGCTTGCCAGAGTATATGTGGACAGAGCTGGACAGGAGCAGTGTGGATTTTTGTCCCTGGAGTGTAAGAATGCTTTGAGCTGATGAGTTATGTACAGGCAGCAATGCAGGACCGGTTTAAGGAATTTTGGGCCCCCCTGCAATTCTTTATTTTGGGGGGCCCATATGTTTACCTCAGGTCAATGTAACCTAACTCAACCTAAGCTATTCACAGTACAGGATATTCAGATTATTACTACCGGTAATAATGTTTTTGCAGGAGGAGGGTTACTACGGGCCCCCCCACAATGATGGGGCCCCCTGCAGATGCTGATGCCGTTGGTGCCTTAAACCGGCCCTGCTGCAGTGACACTTTTGGTCATGGCATGCCATTTCCAGCAGAGTCCAAATGATAGGGCTGTGAGGGAAGACACTGAAGATAACCTGTCTTTGGCAAGAACCATCCTCTACACAGGAGTTATTTTACAGTCTCTCTCTCTCATATATATACACACACACTGTACACCCACACACACGCACCACTGCAGCTGGTACAGTATTTCTGGATTAGAATCTTTCTCGGGTATTAGCCATGGAATTTTATCCTTGTATCAATTCACAATGATCAGATGTGTCAGTGGGTGGGAGAGTCGCCTATGTTTGTTCATCAGCCAATGCAACCTCAGTCCTGCCCCCTCTTCTCCCTACATCATTTTAGCTTGAAGTCTTTGCTCCAGGCAGACATGGAAGGCTGGGAGTATGTGATCCTGATCATGAACTTGACCAAAGCAGCTGCTGGGCTTTGCTGTTCTTTCATCTCCCGTATGCCACCTACTCAAAGTCCTTGACCAAAATGGCTGCTTTGCATTTTTTCAAGTGCCCCTCTTCGCAGAGAAAGCTCACTGGAAGTTGATTCCTAGCCAACTCAGAGCTGACCTGACAAGAGTTATTGATGGGTTTGTTCAGTTTTTGTAATTGGGCAAACAAGCATTTGGATGCTTTTATCGATTTCACCTTCACCCTGAAGTATTTTTAAAATATGCCTTGGTTGTTTCATTGATGGGGTTCATTGAATGAGATATGATGAAGCAATTGGCTGTTTTAAGCACCTGGAATGAATCTAATGATACATACTGTGGCCAGTTTTTTGCCTAGTTGAAGCTCTACAGAGACCTGCATTGGGACAGTTTGAATAGCATTGGGATAGTCAGGATAGCATAGGAATCTCCTGACACCTGTGTGAATCTTGCTTTGACAAATGGAAAGAGGTGGGAGTTCAAAAGAAGGGTGTGAAAAGATGCTTGGAGTCTGGAAAGAAAAATTATCCAGTGAGTTTTTTTACTGTTCCAAGTCATAGGCAGCAATATTGATGCTGTCCAGGCATTAGGGGTTCTGTCCTTTGTTTGTGGAGGGGGGTGCTCCAGAAGCTTGGGTATCCTCCTAATGGGTCTGGTGGGCCACACTTTGCCCACCTCTGCTCTAGAGCAGAGACATGCTCTTCCTTTGAGGAGTGGTGAGCTAGACATGGCTGAGAATTTCATTTGAGTTCACTTTTTATAAGAACTTCCCAAAATTCTCATTGTTGGTTGTTGTTTTTTTCATATTTGGAATTAAAAAGAACTTGAGCTATTAAAAATTCAAATATGGGAGAAACTGAAATTGCAGGTTTGTCCATCTGGGCCCAGAGCTTTGAATGCATAGCTCTTTAAATCTCTGGTTTTGAATCCTTGGTGTATTCAACTATAAAGTTGGTACTGAATTAGGGTTGCTACAGGCTTGTCTATACTAGGCTATAAAATGTGGATTGATGGGCACTAATACCGATTTGCAGCAACTTTCTTTGGCTCCATGTTTTGTTTTGTTTTCAAGATCGCAGGCATGGTGAGCAAACAGGCATGCTTGCAAATAAAGACAGCAGGCACGAATGAATTACTCACATTTGTCACCAGTTGCGGCTGCCAAACAGTATTTTTTTAAAAAAACATGAATACCCAAGGTGTGGAAGTGCAATATTCTGCTTAAATAAACAGAAAAAAAGAGGGAAAAGGCTGTTTCCTTGCCTCAGCACATGATCACTATGGCAAAAATCCAACATAGCAATTCTGGGCGCTTTCTTTGCCAGCAGGAATCTCTTTTCCTGTAGTTTGAACCCATAGTGTCTAGATTGAGGGAAGTAATAGTGCCACTCTATTCTGCTTTTGTCAGACCTCACTTGGAATACTGCGTCCAGTTCTGGGCACCACAATTCAGGAAGGATACTGAGAAGCTGGAAGGTGTCCAGAGGAGGGCGACCAAACTGGTGGGAGGTCTGGAAGCCATTATGCCCTATGAGGAGTGGCTTAGGGAGCTGGGCATGTTTAGCCTGGAGAAGAGAAGGTCGAGAGGTGACATGATAGCCATGTTTAAATATCTGAAGGGATGTCATGCTGAGGATGGAACAAGCTTGTTTTCTGCTGCTCCAGAGACTAGGACATGGAGCAATGGGTTCAAACTACAGGAAAAGAGATTCCACCTAAACATGAGGAGGAACTTTCTGACAGTAAGAGCTGTTCAACAGTGGAATCTGCAGCTGCCTGGGAGTGTGGTGGAGTCTCCTTCTTTGGAGGTTTTTAAACAAAGCTGGATGGCCACCTGTTGGGAATGATTTGATTGTATATTCCTTCATGGCAGGGGGTTGGATTGGATGGCCCTTGAGGTCTCTTCCAACTCTATGATTCTATGAAAGAGTCCTCATAGAATTCAGGGAGAATATCCTTAGTCTTAAGGGCAAATCCCACATCAATCCACAGCAGTATTCTATGAAAGCTCAACCCCCTGTGCATGTCCAACCAATCAGCATTACGCTTCCACTCTTACAAGGAATGCGCAGCAAGTGGGAGTGCATATTTGCCTAGGAGTTTTTAAAAAAAAATACGGGAAAAGCCACAAAGGCTTTTCCCGCAGAGTATTTGGCATTTTTAGCCCCCTTCCTTCCAAATATGGCAGATCGATGTGGGATCCCACTGGGACAAAAAGTATTCCTCTCGAATTCTATGAGAAGTATTTTTGCCACATAGACAAGCCCTACCTTTTTCTTTCTGGGAGGCTCCTCATTTTTTTTTCAGCTGCATGTTACTGTTCTTATATCCCTCCAAGGTGACTCCAACTCATGACGACCTAGGGTTTTCTTGGCATGATTTATTCAGGGGAAGTTTACCATTGCCTTCCACGTAGGCTGAGAATGTGTGACTTGCCCAAGGTCACTCAGTGGCTTTCCATGGCTGAGGAGGAATTTGAACCCTGTTCTTCTGGAATCCTAGACAAACACTCACATCACTATTATTATTTTTATTTATTTAGTTAGTTGTTTGGTTTTGAAAACTCCCAGAATCCTTCAGTGGCAATTCTGGTTGGAGGATTCTAGGAACTTTTATTGTTGTTGTTGTTATTTTCCCCAGGCACTAGATACAATGTAGATTTCATATCTTCCCACCATCTCACTAGTTTGCCATAATTAACAATTCTCTAGCAGCCTGCTATGCAAAACCTCTTGAGATAGGCTCTAATCAAAGTTAAGCATTTTAAAAGCCTATTGATTTCAATGGGAAATATTTAAGCATATATTGAAACTGCCCCATTGAGATCTATGGAACTTAGAAACAATTTAAGGGCATCTAGATCATGCTTTGGTGATTTGCAGTTTGGAGCTTTCAGCTTGTTAAGGTTTCACTTTCCCCCATTTTCTCCTTAAAAAGGTGCAGCTGGTAATGTGAGCAAAATAACCTTTTATTATTGCACATAATCCAGCAGAACAACTGATGGAAACTCCTGGACAATATTACATAAATTGTCATACACATTTTACTTTTAAAACTTGCGATTAAGGTGTGTTGTTGGAGGTGATGCATTTGTAGTTTTGTAAGACCTGGATAAAAATTAGCAACAACATTCTATTTTTGAAGGCATGCAAAGTTGAGGTAAACCTGTTCCTGCTCACCCTAGGAACCAAAAACCCACAAGGCTTGTGCACACATTTGTCCTTGACCCACTGGCTTCTTGGGGACACAGGTACTACCATGCACACACAAGGCTCCTCCATCTGCAAGACTTCTTCCATTTCCATTCAAGGAAGAGACAGATCATACAGGTGTGTGTGGAGATGTCCTGTCAACTGAAGTGAATGGAAAAGCTCACATATGCAGAATCTTCTCGTGCGCATCAGAGCATGCATGGGGCTCTGGAAGTGAGACATTATATTTGCGCATTTTGCTTCCATATTCAAACTCATCTTTGAGACACTGAGGGCAAGAATATTACTTTTTAAAAAAAAACAGCAAGAAATGTTGAGGTTCTTTGGTTTCTAAAAATAAAGATTGGGGAATACAAAAATGCTTGGGAGCTGCACAGGATATATGATCTGCTCCTGCTCAACTAAAATACTTATAGTTCCTTGTGGCTACCTACATGTAAACACAGGAGTTACTACATGCCATAATGACCAAATGCATGCACAAGCCCGAAGGATTGCTCTCTCTCTCAGTCTCTCTCCCTCTTTTGAAGAGAGTGTGACATACATAAATATATATATATATATTAGATATATATATACATACAACACATACAGTTAGGATCCAATGAACGGTTCCTGTTAAATTGGGGTTTTGACTTGTCTGAATCACAGTTACCATCCACATACTGAATGGCAAGCTGCATTTGAAAGTGGCACATTTCCAAAGCAGTTTGTCTTCTAGCATGGTTGGAAATACATTTTTCCAAAAGTAAAAATAAAAATAAAAATGCACTGGATACACACTAGCCTTTGGGCACACCTTTGGGCCCCCCAGATGCTGGTCTATGCATTTATATATGTTAGGTGAAGCACATCTACCTACCTTTCTGATCACATTGCAAGGAACAAAGCACAACAAGAAGAGCACATCCTATTTGTATGAATGAGGGTTGGGGATGGGAGATGAAGACCATATCAGCCCTTTCCAAAGGGATCAAATTGTGTGCTTCCCGATAAATAAAGGCCACTTAGGTCTCTCAAAGAAAAACAAATCACATACATAGTCAATGAAGCAATTGCATTGTACACCCGGCAGACAGAGAGCCAGGAAGGCCGATGAATTTCAGAAGCAAGTAACAGTCTAGTTGTTGCACTTATACTCAGAAAAAGAGAAATATAAAAGTAAAACCAAAGACTGTCCTGGTTATTATCACCCCATGTGTTGAGGGTGTTTTCAAATAAATAAAGTACCTATTTTTCTGGAAGACTGTTCCAACATGGTTTCTGGGCAAAAATCACATATCCCTCCTTCTCCAGTTTATAATTTGATTATAATATAAAAAAGAGAGAAAGGGGAAAGGCACTAAATGGCATTCCTCCTGTTTTCTAAAGTCACTCAGCAATTCATGCATTGTAGAAAATCTGATCCGAAACCACTGCCCTTGAGTTTACTTGCTTTGTATCTGTGGCACCACATGTATAAGCCTTTTGGCATGTATACCTGGGGTCTGTTTTTTCAAACCTACTAATTTTCTAGTATCTTTCTTTCAGCTTCTTATTTTTAACTAGCCACTATTGTAATGGGGAGTTGTCAGTAGACATAAAAATTCACAGTTGTTTTTAAATAAGGCACTTTTTAAAAATGTTTGAAACTGTCTCAAAAGTCTATAGCTTGTTGAAAAAATGAAATGAGAGGGATAGGCAAACATATTTAGGGCTGATGCGTTATATTTCTAAGGTTCTGCTCACACCAAGTCATGTGTACATCTGAATGCCCTGGAAAAAGCATAATGTGTGAAGTGATCTCACCATGGGTCTGACTTTTGGGTAGTAGAGCTGTAGATACCTGCAACAAGGCATTGTTGCCAAGACACTGTTTAACTATGCAACAAGCACAGACTTCATTGATTGGTACACACAGCAGTCCCCATTAAAAAATGTAGCCTCTTAGGGGAAAAGCTTTTTTTTGGGAGGGGGGGAGAGATTTACTCTACTTTCTGTATGAAAAGGGATCCACTTCTGGGGACTGCTTACAATCAGATCACATTTAAGGACTGACAATGTAATTCATGACAATGTAATTCGGGACAGGAGAAGATGGGAGTCATCTTTACTTTTTTCCCAGCACTGTGGATTTACTTACATCCTAGAAAGGGATCTGCAACTTTGCCTGCTTTAGAGCTAGAATTATTTCTCTAGCAGCAAGGGAAACAGCCTGACTGTTCGTAACATTTGATTCATAATAATCTTGGCTTAGGTGAGGAAGCCCTCAGCTATAACCCTCAGCTATAACCATTATTACTGACTGTTGCAAGATTTAGAATTCTGGTGTTCTTTCACAAGATCTGTGACAACGAGTCTCTCATAAAAGCCTGGGGGTTTCATGGAAGAGAATGCTCTCATTAGAGTTTCTACAATTATTGGTGGGTCCTTGTTTCTTCAAACAGCAGCACTGTATTCTCCAAACTTATAAAACGTTAAGGCAATTCCTGTTGACAAAAAAAGGGAGAAAAGAAGAGGGGTTACAAAACTCCAGACTTCTTCCTGTGACACAGACGAGATCACCCATGGTTGGGGAAACCACTGGGTTCTTCTAAGTCAAGTCCTTTTCTGATAGTTTTCATGGGTTGGTAGTATCTCCCTGATAAGGTCTATCAGCAGAAACTTCTGTGAAGATAAAAGACAGAGGGGGTGGGGAACAGAGAAATGTTTTGTTAGTAGAAGACATAATTATTGATTCAGTAATGTTTACTATAGAACCCGTGTGGTATAGTGGTGTGATTGCTGGACTAGAGAGACAAAGGTTCGAATCCCCACTCCAGCATGGAAACTCACTGAGTGAGCGTGGGCAAGTGACACTCTCTCAAACAAAGGCAATGGCAAGTCTCCTCTGAACAAATCTTGCCAAGAAGACACAATGATAGATTTGTCTTTGGGCACTGTAAGTTCAAACAATTTGAAGACACACAAAAACAAAATGTTTAATATGCCACACTTTAAATGTTGTTCAATGACACAAGGATTAGAGCTTAGAAAAGTTACTTTTGGACTACAAATTTGAGAATCACTCAGCCAGCATGGATTCTGCTGACTGGGGGATTCTGGGAGTTCCACCTTGACATGCTGGCCCCTTCCCAGAGGTCCATGTGGAGGCTCCACACACATTCTAGGAGCATTAGCCACTTAAGCTGGGCTAGTATGTGGAGAGGGAGGGAGGGGCAGGATCTTGCTAGGGAGCAGGCTTCACTGTTTCATCCGGGAAGGTTAACAACTAGGGTTCCAGTGTTTTTCTGCCATTCTGGGTTTGACAACTGAAAAAGGTTTGTTTGTTAAAAAGCAAAACCAGGAAATAACCATTGTGCACTGATTTGTAACCGGATGGCAAAGGTGTCCATTTATAAAATGATCCAAAAGTGTAGTTTTCATTTTCAAAAATGTCCAAACAGTAAAGCATTCTAAGCCAGTATGTGATCCATCATCCTTACCTTGTTTTAGCATCTTCATCATGTCAGAAAATGCACAAATAAGATGGACAGGCCAATGTTCAATAAGATAACCATGAAGATAATGATGGTGTTAGGTCCCTAAGGGAGGAAAGACACCCAGAGATATATTATTACATGTGATTAAAAAAAAAAAAAAGATTTGGCTCATGAAAGAAAGAAAAAAGCCCACAGACTATATTTTTTATCTTAAAGAGGATGCCACTGTCTCTTTTCAATGTCACAGACACCATTCCCTGATATAATGAGGCCTTCACTGTTGCCTGGACCCACCACGTAACTCCATCTCTGCTAGATCATATCAACCAGGATGGACAAGGATTGAGTTGACTTTTGATGGAATGGACCAATTCAAGTGAATTAATGTGGTCAGTCTGCAACTATTATTATTTATCATTATTTTATTCATTTATATCCAGTCTTTCTCCCATGTCCTAATATCATGAAATGGGAGTGGACAAACTTCAATACCACTTTGAATCCCACCCACCCCTCTTCTAAACTAAAAATCATCAAAGGTGTTATATGTTTTCCTTCAAGGAAAGGTGCTCCAATCTCACTTTTCTACATTATTTTTCTGCCTATGATATGCTTTTTAGGTAAAGCAAATGTGACTGCACCATAGATTTCCATAAGACATTTGAATGTAGACTAATTATTATAGTTGTGCAGACATTACACCCCAAAACTAGATTGAATTTTAAATATAATGTCAAACTATAAGGAAATATTGATGGTATAAGGCAGCCTGTCTAGCCCCAGTTTTTCACATGAAAACAACATGGCTGAATTGACGTCAGGAAAATAAATGGAAAACTAAAGAAGTGGCTATTACGTTACTGCCTGCCTCTCCTATCTTCCAACTGAGCCCCTTCTTTAAAACAGACAAACAAATAAACCCGCCCTTCCTTCCCCAGCTAAGGTGACCAAAAACATCACCTCTTCATGTTCTTCCACCTCTTTTGGTGCTGCTTCTGGTGGAGGAACTTTTTTCACCACTGCTTTGGACTCTACTTTGGCCACCACCTTAGTTTCAGTTTTCTGCTCAGGCTTTCCTTCAGCTGCAGCTTCTGCTTTCTCTTCTACTTTGTGCTCAGGTGGAGCATGCTTGGGTTCATGCTTGGGTTCCACTTTGTGTGCTTTTTTCTCTTCGTGAGGTGGTTCGTGATGAGAGACAGGGCTCACTCCCCTCTTTGGTGGCTCCATTTTGTGTTCAATGGCCTTCACATCAGCCTTTGGCTCTGGGGAAATTGGCTTGACTGGCAATTTGGAGTCAGGGAATGGTTCTTCCTCATAGTCTATCGGGGGAGTAACTGGGGAGGTTCTCACAGCATAACTGTGATAGCCCTGAAATAATGCAACCTCGCCTTCTTGCTGTATCCTCTGAAGAGGTTTGATCTCCATTTGCTCAGCAGGGGCCTTTGCATGGCTGTGTCGGCTGGGACTTTGGGAAGCAGGCTTGCTGTCACTTACCATCTTCTCCACTGGTGCTGTTAGAGCATTAGACGGAGTGTTGGGCCTACTTCCTGTGTGACTTCCTTCCTTACTGTGATCTCCATTCCAGTTCCCAGGACTAAGAAAACTCTCTTTCTGTGAACCTTGCTTAGCACGCTTGGCCTCAGGAGGTGTTCCAGGTGGTGAGGGAGTTCGAACTGGACTCTCCTTGGGTTTGATGGAATCTTGCTGATCAACCTGAGGACTTTCTGGAGATGCTGGTGGAGGTGGCTCTTCCACAGGTGGGACCTCTTCTTCCATATTCTCTTCATTCTCCATGAGTTCCTGAAGCAACCTCCTCTTCAAGTATTCAGGACCTAGGAAAGAGAAGAGGTTATGAATAATGATAACTGGCAACCAACCAACATGAAATCTCAGTGATACACATTAGAAAGCATAAAGGTAGAAGCCACTCATGTATCATAAAAAGACAAAACACATTACAATAAAAAGAGAACAACAGTGGATACACAGTTGCATAATATCCATTCTGGTTTGGGGGTAAACCTTAAAGGAACTATCCAAGATACTGCATCTTTTCCTTGGGTAGCTCCTTTAAAGTGAAGATTAAATCCTGGAGCAAATTCATCATCCCATTGACATGGAAACCACCAACCATCACTCAGTAAAGTGCCATATGGCTGCTCTCAAGTATCCTCCTGCTGTACATGCATTTGCATGTACATGTGAGGCAGAGAAAAATTCATTTCAAGGCCATTTCCAGCTATTTTGGCAACCTAGATAAGGCACAATTTGCCACCCCCACCCCCAGTTAGTTCTAAAACTGCTTGTCAAGTAAGCCACAATTGTTATTGTTGCTGTTAATTTTCATCAAGTCAACTTTGACTTATGGTGACTTCATGAATGAGAGACCTCCTAGTCACCCAAGTTACCAACAGCTCTGCTCAGGTCTTATAAACTCAGGGCTGTGGCTTACTTCATTGGTCTTTCCACCTGTCATGCAGTCTTTCTCTTTTCCTATTGCCTTCTACCTTACCAAGCGTTATCTTCTTTTCTAATAAATCATGTCTTTTCATAAGTCCAAAGTACAAGTCTCAGTTTAGTAATCTTGGCTTCTGGGGAGAGTTCAGGTTTTATTTGTTTTTGGACCCATTCATTTGTCTTTTTAGCAGTCCATGGTATCCACAGAACTCCCCTCCACAGTTACTACTGTATACAGGATCCACAACAAAACCCTATGGATATCTACACACAAGTAAACAACACTGGTTGGCACATTTTTTTGTTACTCAGAAGCAAGCTACATTTCAAGGAGCATGTATCAGCAAAGCAGGAGATTTTTTTTTTAATGTTTAAAATAATAAAACAGAAATTGCAACACCAGATGCTGAAAATTTTCATTCATTTCAGTTCTTGTGGCCCATCCCATTTCCTTTCAAGATCTACTCCATGCTTCATTTGTAGTTTATTTGAAGCATCCATTGATATCTATGGAAACCATTCATGTCAATGGTCATTCTCAATTGTCATTATTTCCTATAAACCTTCCCATAGCTTCCATTGTTTACAACAGACATTCCCACCATTGGGTACTAAAATCCAACACAGTTACCTTCTTCCATTTACACACCTCTCTACACTATTTGCCTAGAAAAAGGAAAACCATTGGAACTGCAGTCCACTATAGTACATTCCTTCTAAGAAATCCAAGAGTCAGTTTACAGATTATCTTCCAGAATTGCTAAACAGAAAAGCCTGCCCAGAGATATTGTCATTTATTTTGTGCACAAGAAGACTAGGGACCTATTCTTACAAAGGAACTTTGAACAAAAATTTGAAATTGAGGGTAATGACATCTTGATACTTAAGGATATCCCCATGAGGATCCTTAAAAAAAGAAGAAATTACAAAACTCTTACAGAATTGTTGAGACAGAATGGAATCCGTTATAAATGGGAGAAAATAGAAGGAGTCTTCTTTAGATTCAAACAAAGAAACTTTAGAATAACATCTACACATAAAATAGAAGAATTTTTGGAGAAATATAAAAAAGATCTGAAAACTTGGGGGAAAGACACACAGGAACAAAAATCTCAAGCATACAACACAAATTTATTACAATTTAACTTCCTATCTCTGTTCTCTTTTTAACACAGCTATTTTTTTGGTGGTGAGCAGGATAATAAAAATTGCTAGGATATGGATGTGTTTAAAAACCTTCTTTGGAGGTTTTTAAACAGTCTCAATGGCCATCTGTCAGAAGAGCTTTGATTGTGTAAATTTTCTGCATGGCAGTGGATTGGACTGGATTGCCCTTGTGGTCTCTTCCAACACTATGATTCTATGATTCTATGAAATGTATCTGAAGCTCTGTATTGACTTCCTTTTTCAACACAACCTGAAAAGAGTCCATTCATGAGCCTTTTGAATGGGAATGGGCAAGCAGTAACAATTTCTGTAAGAATAGCCTGCAAAGGCCTGACTGGGGAAAACTGGAGTGAGATTTGTCTTCAGTGTAAGGACAGCTGTCAGATGTGTGCCTACTACACTAATAAGATTGCCTACCTGGAAACTGAGATCTTGTTAAAAGCACTGGAACAGTTGACCTATCTCCATTAACAAGGTGACTTCTGGATTCAGATTTCACTCTGTCCTCATCTAACTGGGTTGTGTCATCGTTGCTTAGGAGCCCTGCCAGGGGCTACATTACAGTTTACATGTTGGTAAACCTCAGTCCATTGGGGGAAAAACAACTAGACAGCAGGTTCCTCTTTGTTTTCCATCTCACTGAAAATCTAAGTAAGCAGTCTTAATTGATTACTAGAGATTTAAGGATAAAGCTAAGGTGGCACATGAGCTATGCCTGTGAAGCAAGATGATTGTCGAGAGTGAATTACTCGTGTTATTATTCTTCAGAAGTTGTCACCACTGCACAGCATTTTTTAAAACTGTAAATCAAAAGTGTGCAACGGTGACCTTCCATTTAAAAAAGCTGTTTGGTTGCCTCAGTGCAGCAAAAAAGCACACAATCGATAATGCAAAACTCCAAAATGGCATTTCTGGTCACTTCATTGCCAGCAAGCCAGCCCCCCATGCATGTCTGACCTATCAGCTTTCCAGTTCCGCCCTCACCGAGAATGCACTGCACTGCAAATCGGATGTCCAAATGAACGGTAATGCACATTTCCACGCATTTTCTCATGTAGTAAATGGAGTTTTTGAGGCCCTTCCTTCCAAAAACCATGAATTTCAGTTGGATCTTATTGGGACAAAAGGTATTCTCTACAAATTCTATTAGGATTATTTTCACCATCTAGACGAACCCCTAGTATTGTCCAGTCCTTTTCTCCCTCTGTACCACCTACAATGAATAACAAAGCAAAGGCACTCATTCAATGCACCACAGGAATAGTAAGTGCTGTCAACCACCTATTTACTTATTAAGTCTTGTTGGGAAAAGAAAAACAAGTTAGGACATAACCAGTTAAGCTTAACTACTAAGGCCCAAGCTCTAATAATGAGTGGTGTTAAATAAATTAAGTAGTTATACTTTGTTGGGATAACAAGTACCTAATTGGCACATAATTCATTACATTTAATTAGTTATTCCTAAATTCTGCCAAGGATTACATTATTACTCCTACATAGTTAGTGTGTTTAGGACTGCAGCCAAAGGCCTGAATCCTATTGTTGGTTCCAACTGGAGCAGACCAATCAAAGCAATGGGATTTATCTACGTATTGAACAACTTGTCAACAACCGAGAGGCTTACTGCACTCCAAAGAAAAGCAGCAGTGCAGCAGGAAGATTCCGTCTCCTCTGCTGCCTTACCCATGACATTGTTATTCTTCCGGTGTTCTTTCATTCCGGTCCTGTGGGGGACCGAGGTAAAACTGCGTCTTTTTGCTAACAGGTTTTTCAGGTTAGCAAAAAGACACTGTTTTTCCTCACTCTCCCATGGGACTGGAATGAATGAATGACAAGGTCATGCGGTATGGAAGTGTGGAAGATGGAATGTTTCTGCTCTCATGCTGCTTTTCTTTTGAGTGCGGTAAGCTCCTAATTCAACGGACCTGTTCTAGTTAAGCTAACAAATTGGATTGAGGCCTAAAGCTGCATTATCATTTACACATACCTGAAGGATAGGTTTGCCAGTTCAGGATCATCCCAAGCCCTGAGGTTTATGGGCTGAAACCTGAGATGTAGGGATAACTCTGGTGATATCACTAAACATTATGTGTTAAGTACTGACAATTGTTTGGAAATTAAGACAGATGCCCTAACTAAAATGGCTGTTCCCAGATCAAGGGGAAATGAGAAGATTGTTCTTTCTCACCTACTTAGGGATAATGAACATTTAATCTAGCCAACTTGCTTCCAGCCAGAAGGTGGACATGGAGCAGAACAAGGGGTGACTGGGAGGGAGGAGGAAGCTAACTAAGAGCCTTACTGCACTCCAAAGAAAAGCAGCAAAGCAGCAGGAATGTTCTGTCTTTCCTGCTGCCTTACTGCATGATGTTGACATTCTTTCGTTCCGGTCCCATGGGTGACCAAAGTAAAACTGCATCTTTTTGTTAACCAGAAAAATAAATTTGCAAAAACATGCAGTTTTACCTTGGTCCCCCATGGGACTGGAACAAAAGAATACCTGAAAACCACCAACACCATGCAGTAAAGCAGCAGGGAAGACAGAATGTTCCTGCTGCTTTGCCATTTTTCTTCAGAGTGAGGTAAGGCTCTTAGTAAATATATAGAACTACCATCACCACCACAGTCTTTGCAAGTCGCAGCAACAAATCAAGTCTTCGAAATCCATAGCAAGTTGCTGCTCTACTAATTGAGCTGGAGATTTGAACACAGTAGGCAACCCTATCAAAGGGAGTAAGCCCCACTGAAAGGAGTAAACATGCATAGGATTGTGTACAGTACTTTGCTTTACTACTCTGCTGGAAGGACTTTTCAATTCTTTTTATTAATAAAAAATAAGCACTTGAAACAAATGCAAGAATACCAGCAAAGCTACTTCCCCCCCCCTTAGAACTTTTGTCCTTTAAACAAATATTATTCAGTTGGCAGCTGTGCACTTCTGTCCAGATTAGGAGTGTGCATGCCACATCATTGTGTTTTTTAATAGGAAGAACAGTAACTAGGTAATGTCACAAATGTGGCTATTAGCTTCAAAGTAAGGCTGCCCAGAGACGTATACTGTATATTCTGTGTGCTAACCCTGTAGCTGTGTCACTATCCACATTGCCTGAACTTTCCACCCCAAATGGTCATGACATCCCATTTCTGTGATGCCCGACTAGGCTGATTCAACGTGTATTATTTAAAATAAAAACTTTATTTCCTTCATGTCACTTTTAAATGCTTTTTACAATGAGTCCTAGGGCTTATCTACACTATCAAAAATCCCGAATCCCCATGAGAATGCTCCTGAATCTGCAGTGATCAGACCACACGTGACAGTGATAGAAGTATAGTGTCTAGATCAAGGGAAGTAATAGTGCCACTCTATTCTGCCTTGGTCAGACCTCACTTAGAATACTGTGTCCAGTTCTGGGCACCACAATTCAAAAAGGATATTGACAAATTGGAGCGTGTTCAGAGAAGGGCAACTAAAATGGTGAAAGGTCTGGAAACGATGCCTTATGAGGAGTTAGGGAGCTGGGTATGTTTAGCCTGGAAAAAAGATGGTTAAGAGGCGATATGATAGCCCTGTTTAAGTATTTGAGGGGATGTCACGCTGAGGATGGAGCAGGCTTGTTTTCTGCTGCTCCAGAGACTGGAACACGGAGCAATGGATGCAAGCTCCAGGAACAGAGATTCCACCTCAACATGAGGAGGAACTTTTTGACAGTAAGAGCTATTCGGCAGTGGAACACATTCCCTCGGAGCGTGGTTGGGTCTCCTTCCTTGGAGGTCTTTAAACAGAAGCTGGATTGCCATCTGTCGGAGATGCTTTGATCAAGATTTCCTATGTAGCAGGGGGTTGGACTGGATGGCCCTCGTGGTCTCTTCTAACTCTGCAATTCTATGATTCTATGACATAGCCTTTTCCCCAAATCTGGGGTGATTCAGCGACATGTCGCATGGCCCACATTTGCAGCATTTCAGGGTATCTGATCTGTGCAGAGTATGTGGGATTTGGATTTTTTTCCATAGTTTTTCCATATTGTCCACTGCCATAGCTGCCACCACTACCGTCACCATGACCAATTTTAAATCCATGGAGGCAGTTCCTGGCTGAAGGGAGAGATTTTCTCCCTTCCCCTGGCTCATAGCACTGCTTCCACCCACTCACCACTTGTCCATCATGGCCTTCAAGTGCTTCCATCACTTTCTTCACAGACTTCTTCCTGTGGTGGGCGAGTGGAAGAGTAGGTGGAGGCAGCACTGCTGAGCCAGGGGAGGGAGAAAACCTCTCTCTTCAGCCAGAAACGGCCCCTGGAGCTTTAAATTGTGGTCACGGTGATGGCGGCAGCAAACAAAATTCTGCAGAGACTGTGGAGAATAATAGTGCACAGGGCTTGGGGGGGGGGCTCCATTTGGAGTTTTTGCCCCACATGTAGACAAGCCCCATGACCTCTGAAGCTTTAAACAGTACAATCAAATACACATCTACTCAGAGGTAAGCTCCACTTACTTTCATTTTTGAGTATTTCTGGAAGCAAAACCCAGCATAGATTTATTCAGATGTAAACCCCACTGGCTTCAGTGGGACTTACTTCCAAAGTAACCTTGCTATATCAGCCTGTTAATCTTGGTGGAATTGGCAGGGTGTGTGTGTGGAAAAGAGAAGAACTTTGAAACAAAGGGGAGGACTGAAAAAATAATTCCTGCTTTGGGATGGGAAGATGTTTTTTCTTTCCCAGAGGCAAAAATCTAATATGGGTGCACTTGGAAGTAAGTCTTGCTGATTTCAGTAGAATACATTCCCTGATGTTCATGGGAATCGTTACTCATATATTGAAAATCCTGCAATGCTCTTGATTGAAAGACTCATAAGAACACTGATCAAACTCATGTTGTGCTTGCATTTACTTTTTATGACACCTGCAGATAGCATACTTGCTTCCTGCCTTCAAAAGCAAATTTGAGAGAATATTTGAGAATCTGAATCCAGTAATAACCAGTTCAAACATTTAGAATTCATAGGAGTAAAATCCAGTCCATCATTTCCACTTACAGCATATAAATAAAGTCACACCTCTTTTATGCCTGTGGGATTGGCTAGGGTTTCCTATAATGATTGTGGCAAGCTGTTTCCATTGACTAATCTGCAAGGGTAATTTTAACTAATGAATGAATATGAGAAACTACAAAGCTTTCACCCAGATGCTCCAGGAATGAAAAAGGGCAGTGTCCATCAAGCATTTCAGAGGGTGTGAATCTGGGCCGTGTGATACTGCTTGTAGACCTGAAAGATTCTGCTGAAGCTGAGTGGAATAACTTCTGGCAGACAGATATATCTGGCACAGTCTATGGTGTGTGAAGAGAGGCCACTAAGGGCAAATTGGTCCAGCTAAGAAAATCAATGAGTCAAATGTTTCCTGGATTTTACCATATCAAGCTCCAGGTGTATCAGTGGCTGGGTCAGGCAGCCTGTTAAAAAAAAAGTTCCCTCATAAAAGAGTAAGAAGGGAGAGAGCCTTCTTAATACTCTAAAGGCACCAGATCTCTTCTGATGTTGGAAGCTATGTAGGGTCAGCTCTGGTTAGTAATTGGATGAGAGAACACCAATGAATACCAGGTGCTATAGACAATATTGCAAAGGAAGAAACTGGCAAAACCACCTCTCAGTATTCCTCGCCTAAGAAGACCCTATGAAATTCATGGAGTTGCCAAAAATTGACAGGTGGCTTGGTGCATGCATGAGCATGCACACACACAATTATGCACAGAAAACTAAAATGCTAGGAACAGAGTTGTAAAAGTTTTTTGTGGACTACAACTCCCTGCATCCCCCAGTCTGCATAGCCACTGAAGGAATTCTTCCGTACGACCCTCCCCGCGCACTTCGGTCCTCTGGGAGGAATCTGTTACAGCCTATGAAAACAAGGCTGTCGGTGACCTCCCAGAGGGTCTTCTCTGCTGCTGCTCCCAGATTATGGAATGGCCTGCCGGATGAGATCCATCTTATTACCACCTTAGACAGCTTTAAAAAAGCTGTCAAGACGGATCTTTTCCAACAGGCCTTTCCTGAATAACTATCCCGGCCCAAGACTCGGCTGTCCTTCTGAGCTGCAATTAGATTTTTTAACTATTGTATGTTTTAATTTTTTCCTTCTAATTTATATATTTTAATTACTGTATGTTTTTAATTTTTTATAATTGAATATTATTTTAAGGGGTGGGTGGGCTAGGGTACTGTGTCTATGGAGTTATATATTTTAAGCCACCCCGATTGCATTGCAGAGGGGCGGGATAGAAATAAAAATTTATTATTATTATTATTATTATTATTATTATGGGAACTCTATCCCCCCCCCCAAAAAAAAGAACTTTACCAAGCCCTGGTCTGGAAGAAGGTGTCAATGTAGCCTTTCCCCCTTATGTGTGAAGGCCAAAGTAGACTTTTTTTTTTTACATATCAAACTTTTCTTCTTAAAATGTAGGTCTGCCCAGTCTGGTATAAATTCCTCTTCTAAGCACTTTCATCTTGAAATTCGAGGTTTGGCAGAGGCCAGCCTCCCTACCTAACCTTGAAACCTACTCCCCATCCCTTACTTTAGCTTGTCACCATTTTTTTCTCAGTGGAACTCTTACTCAACTACCAGCAACAATTTCCCCACTTCATTTCAAACCACACACTATGAAACTGATTGGTAGCAAATTTGGGACAGAAAATGAAAATACACATTGCATCACTAATTTAAGGAATTTGTTGCTACAGGTGCTGGTGACAGCGACTAACATCTGTGGCTTTAAAGACAAATGCATGGAGAACAGGGCTATCAATACTTTCTACAATTACATGGAAACTGTATTCTCAATACCATTTACTGGAGGTTACACAATGAAGAAGGAACTTTGACTTGGTGTTTTGCTTCTGGGCTTCACAGAAGCATCTGACTAACCACTATAGGAAACAAGAAAAAAATGCTGAAATACATGGAACTTTAGTCTGATTCAAAAGAGCCCCTCTTTACTATTTTCATAAACTTCTCAGGGCCAGCCCTACCATGATACACAGTAACAGAGGGCTCATCTACACTAGCCAGGATATGCCAGCTCCCCACCAGTATCCTGGCTGTGGAGCTGGCCTGTTTCCCACCGTTACCTGGAGAAAATGGGCCGGAGTCCAAACAGGATGCTGGCCCATCACTGAAGCTGCCGCCATTTCACCTGCTAATGCGGAACCCAGGCAGAAGTACTGCAACAATTTCCCCTGCATGTGAAAAACCTTGATTACATTTTGAGGGACCCCTGCTTGGCCTCCAGGACAGCCAGAGAGCTGTCAGCGAGGAGCAGAGAGGTGGCAGCGAGGAGCAGCGTGCCAGATGGGCTCCCATAGACATGTGAGGCCCATCTGGTTTTTGCTGTATAAATCAGGGTAAACTAGTTATTTTCTTGTAACATTTCATTGGGCTCTATTCTGTCTTGCCCCTGTTCCAGCCCTGTATCTGCCCCATGGGTCATCTGGACTGCCCAGGGTCAAATCGGGATAAATGCCCTGCTTCATTTGGACTGCAGGGCTCTGGAATGGGGGCAAGCTGGGTAAATTACCCGTGTAGATAAGCCCACAGTAGAATTTGGATGTCATGGAAGGGCAGTACATTTTGTTAGAAATTTAATTTGTTACTACTATATTTTCACTACCAGGGATATGCGTACAGGGGGGAGAGAGGTACTTGTTGGTTTTTCTGCCTCATGTGCCAAAACAACTTGGCTGGCTTGGAGTATTATTCACTTTGACTTCAGGGGTATATGAGTGTTCTATGCTGCTCCACCCCAGGCAGCAAGCCATCTTAGGTCAGCCCTAAAGTCCCTGGTACTGATACAAAAGCAGCTAGGTTGCACTGAGGTTTATTGGGAGAGTTAGAGATCTTACAGGGCTATACCAAGGCAAACCAGGGCTAACTGTGACTCTGTATGAACACAACATTCATGTGGTAAAAAAATGAAAGTAAAAATAAAAAGAAGACAAGAATTTAGCACATTACACTTAGGTGTACATAATGGAGTATACTTAGGTTCACAACTGCTATTTTAGCAATGCGAGAGGCAGTCTTAAAGCTGGAAACTTATCTTATTCATTTTTATTAGTATTATGCCCACTTGAATGGAACATACTCACATGGAAACATGCATACGATCCGGTTGCAAATCTTAGCTTGCAAGTCTATTTTTTGCTTCTGACAAATCAATGGTATGGTTGGATACGGCTATCTGTTCTATATAATCAATATACCAAAGGAGGTCAGGAAGAGGAGAAGGTTAAAGTATTTATTTTAGCCAGCCTGCCCTGCCTGAAGGCTTCTGTCAATCATAAAAAGACCCATTCAGGGCCATTTATTTCTGGCTGCAAGTCGGCTATTTGGAAGCTATTTCACCAGTTGCTCAGACTCCTCAAAATAGCACTCAGCAGACTGACCATTCGTGGTCTTTTGCCTCTTGTGACATCTTCCTCTGAATAAGCCACTCAGATACAATCAATGGACTTGAGAACCATGCACCATTAAAGCTATTTTCTTTAGGGCCTCTGCTAATTTCTGTGAAATCATCTCATCTCAGAATGCCCCATTTTCTCATAAACATTTCCACTCTAATTAATCAATTGAAATCTTTGTGCTAAACTACACACCACATTGTATATGTAGTGTTCAGGTTTAGAAAATCTTCCCCCCACCCCTTAAATGCCAGTAAATGTATGCAACCCCAATAGGGATTCCTGAACTTGGGCTCAGTTTTTATTTCAAAATTTCCAACATCACCTCTGCACTGGAGCTAAAGGTGGGGGCTTTGTGGGTGCCAATGGGAGAGGAGTTTTGCCATTGCTTTTAATGCCCTTCCCCCAATTCTGAAATAAAAAATGAGCAGTCGCAAGAGTTTTAAACATCTCCACCACCATGTATTATGGAATTCTGCATGCAGTCCTGATTGGGTCACACACACTTGCTTACGTGTAAAAAAAAGAAAGTGATTATTAATTGCATGCTTATATTTAGTTGAGTGTAACAATCTACTGATTTAATCAAGTAAAGTTCTTATGGGTCACTGGATCTTCGGTTTGATGGCAGTGAAAGCAGCAGCTTCTACAATGGGCAGTAGGTGTAAAAATTGACTATGGAACAAAACTTGATAACTACTTTCTGTACATGGTGTGGCTTTAAGGCAGACAGAAATAGGCTATTCTCCTCTGCTATGTATAGAATAGAGAAATAGTGAGCGCAAAGGACAGCCAGAATATTTAGGCTGCACATTAGGAACAACTTAATACTTATAAGAATGATGGAACATATAAGTAGGTTGCTTCTGACAGCTTCTACTAGATTTCAGGGTCTGGTCCCTCTTCTTTGGTCCTCAGGGTAAGGGGAACATTTTTCAGAGTTGGAATGCTACCTTGAAATGAAAACATTACCTTTACAGAGTGCTTCTAGACCTTGCAATAGCAGGCTGCTTCATAGCAGCTGTTGTAGACACTTGGGTGGGTGGGATCTAACCACTCCCCTCAAAAGTTAATCAAACTGCTGCCGGAACCAGAACCTGACAGCAAGGAACAGTCAATCCAGTGAAATACTGAGCTGTCTCAGGAGTCACAAAGTTGATGCTTTGTGGCATTTTCTATCTTACTTGTAACTTTTGCAATTCTGTTCCCGCCTTCTTCACTCTCCCCTAAATGTTTGAAGCCACAATACACTTTTCCTTCTCAGTTTGAAGTACATGTGAGTTGCACCATTGTTAGAAAAAAGCATGGTAGGAACATCTTTATTCTTCAGCTGTATTTAGACACTTGGGATTTTATCACACAAGGCCAAAATTGAGGAATAATGCCAAGATAGTAGCTGTAATGGCTTACCTTTATCGCATGATGTTGTTATACTATGGCTGGTGTGCGCTCTAACGGTTACTTTCATGCACCTTTTCATTCATGGGCAAAAGCTGTGAATAGCTGTCAATACTGCTCTTTTCCCAGTAGTGATGAGCATGCAATAATTCAGTACTGATGTAGTTCCGATATTACGCTGTGCGTGGGCATTCTTCCCTCTTTTCCCCCTCCCCATTCCCAACGACAGCACATAATTCAACTTCCGGTGGAGAGCGTGAAGAGACTTTCATTGTGCTCTTTTAATGAACTGTCACCTTTTCTCAGTAGGTTTTTTAACTTGTGTAATTGTTAAATTTGTTAATTTCTTTGTTAATTTCTTTGGTTTTGGTTTGTTTAATTGAAGTGGCATCTTCTCATGATAACAGCTAAAACCAAATTCTTGCAAAATCGCGTAGGAGATTTTTTTTTAAAAAAAGGCACATGCATGGGCCATCTCAAATAGTGCAATGCAGCACTATTTCAACACAATGCAAAAGCAAGTGTTACAACCACGCAAGCTTTAATCCTGTTCTTAAAACACTAACAGGTGGTCATGTGAAGTTCTATTAGTGGTAGTGTTGTGTGATTGTAGCAAAGTGCGAAAATTACTGTAATCATGCCACTATGTTTCCGCTTTCCACAACTGTGGAATTACAGCATTTATAGATGCTCGCGTGATAAAGTCCTTGATTTCTTCCTGTTTTAATTCTTGGTTTCATTTCTCTCTTTCTCTTCTCATTATCTTTGCAAGTCTTAGCTAAGCTCTTCTTCCCTTCCACTTGTATGCTTTTTCCTACCCCTGCCTCCTGCTTCCACTATTTTTTTCTCTCATTCCCTAATCTGTCCTTCCCAATTTTGTGTTGCCTAGTTCCTCATTCTTCAGTTTCCTCCTCTTCCTCAACCAATGGCTAAATGATGTCCTTTCCTTTCCCCCTCCCCTCCCCACAACATCTGTCTTAATGTCTCCCCCTTCCTTTGTCTCTCTTTTTCATTCTCTCTCTCTCCACATCTCCTAACTGAACCTGTCTTTTCCCTCCTTCCCTAGATTTATTTTCTTTCTCCCCGTCTACCCACAACAATGCTAGTTGTCCTTCCCTTCTTCTCTATCCCTTTGTCTCTCATTTTCATCTGTTTTTACCTTTCTACCTTCTTGACCTAGCTGCTCTATAGCTTAAGTCTGAGTTTTACATTACTGGAACACTTTATAAGTAACTTGAACAATTTGTTTCTATTTATTACAAAAGGACAGAATTCTTGTAGTTAGAAGGCTGATGAGATCATTAGTGGGCAACCTTGGTCCTTGGCTTTTGGGGGGGTTGTTGTTGTTGGTTACTATGCCCATCAGCTTGAGCCAGCATAGCCAACGGTGAGGACAGCAGCCTGAAAATACTTGGAGAGCCATAGTTGTGCACTCCTGGATGACATGGTGTAGAAAAGTCACTGTTTTGCTGTACATCCAAAGACATCCAACATTAGGATGATTCCTGCATGGTTTTTTGACAATGGGAACTCCAGGTTAGGGCTTGGAAGTATCTGGTTACATACAACTTATGTGCAAGCTTTCAGCATTTCAGACTAGAGAAAGGTCACATTCAAGAAGAAAATGGATGTAATTTCTCATTCCCCCAAAAGGAGATTTGTATTACTTCTGCAGGTTGAGTATACCCTACCTGGAATTCTGAAATCTGAAATATACCAAAATCCAAAATATCCCACATGAGGTAGTGACATCATTGTTTTCTGATGGTTCAATGTACACAAACTTTGTTTCATGGACAAAATGATTAACCAGGTATAAGACAAAGAAGTTTCAGTATTCTGCAAGGTATAGGGATAGAAGATAGATGGCCTTTCCACAAGCCAGCACTCAGCTGTCCAGATGATGCAAGGTTTTGGCCCTAATTCTAGTCCAAACTGTCCAGGTGACATCCAGGCAGTTCTGACTAGAAACTGTGGCAACCCCCCCGTTAAAACAGCTTTAAAAAACCCATTTTCTTCGGGGGGAAACTGGAACATTCCATGGCAGGAATGCACATGGATCTGGACAACTGCCCATTCCTGCCACAGAACACAAGGTAACAGGAGGAATTTGGGGCAGCCCCGAGGCCAGAATACTTCAGCTAGAATGCAGAATATTCTGGCCCATGCAAACATGACCTATGTCAGGGTGTGTGTTTTAAGCCTACAGTCTAAAATTACTTGACTGCACCTTGTGCTGGCTCTCTCTCTCTCTCTCTCTCACACACACATGCAACACAAAAGAGAGAGAGAGAGAGAGAGAGAGAGAGAGGCATTCTAACCAATGGTGTGCATTTTTTTGTATTTAGTCTATATGCCTATCAAATTTCACAGGTCACTTCATCACAAACTTTTGTTTTTGCCTGGGCTGTCCAAATTATATCACAAAATTAGTACTGATGACAAAACTTACATTGGGAATTCCATTTTCCTATCTTTCCTATGTTAAAAATAGTACAGCATTCACAGGGTTATTGTGAAGGTAAGAATTATAGCTGATACTCTCATGCCAACATCAGACAACCTTCATTGTTGCACACTGGCTGTCCAACATGCCAACCGTGTAGAATAATTTCCACCCCATGGTGGAGGAAGGCAAAACATGAAAATATCTGGTCAAAATGTCCTTAAAAGTTAATTTTTAACCTACAAAGCATGACTTCTTACACTAATGCAGTAACTTTTCTCTGATTTACTACATTACTTTTGAAACATAGCATTGTATCAGTGCAACACTATGGGTAATGCTAATACCTACAAGGAAGGGGGAGACTGTGGGCAGAAGGAGGTTGCTAAAACCTTCTGCTACCTGCATTCCTCCCTCCCTAGACATTTTTCTCCAGGTAGGAGAAAATTCCTGTAATAGTACCTCACCCCTCAAAAAAAAACTACCAGAGATAAGGGAGATCATCAAACGGGGACAAAAATAGCATCCCCATTTCACTATCTTTTCTCCCATCACCCTCCCATCCTCATCCTGGCACAGAAACGAAAACTTTTCATTTCATAGGAGTGAAAAGAATGCATATGTATATGTTGTGATTGTAATAATTGTAATAATTGGAAAATGCGTTTAATAAAAATTATTAATGAGAAAAAAAAGAAACAAAAACTTTTCAGACCTACCTTCTCCATGTCCACCCCCTCCCCTCAGCAGCCCAAGAGTGAATGCAGCTCGAACTGAGCTGCATTCACTTCCTAGAATGGAAATCCTGGCTGTTCTCATGCTAGGATGATTGCATGGGAAATTTAAAAATAAAAAACCAAATACAAGTTAAAAAATGACAGGAAGCACAAAAACACACTTTAAAAAATAAAAGTAACCCAGGGAGGGTGCAAAAAAGTGTGTCACTTACCTCGATCTCCCGATTGCACCGGGAAGTGTTCAGCATGGACCTCCCAGTGACACTGGCATTGCGCCAGCATAACGGGGCACCTTTTCACTCGCCTGTAATTCCATCATAGAAACAGAATAGGAAATCTATTCATGGCTTAAGCCATGAATAAAAAGAAGCACTGCGGGAATGGAAGCAGCACGGGAGCATAACGGGACAGGGATAACATCACCCTTTAGCGATCTCCTGGCATTCGTGTAATGTCATATTTAGGTCGTCTGATAATGTCCGAGGACTTTGGAGAGTAAACCGTCTACCACGGTGGTAGTAGTAGTAATGGTAGTACAGTGGGCCTTTGGTATCCGCTGGGGTTTGGTTCCAGAACCCTCCTGTGGATACCAAAATCTGTGGGTGCTCAAGTCCCATTATATACAATGGCATAGTAAAATGGTGTCCCTTATATAAAATGATGAACAGCAACATTTGCTTTGTGGAATTTATTTCATGTTTTGCCTTCCTAGGTGGGAGGGGTGAGCGGCGGTGGGGGGGCGAGTTTGGAAGTGGGAAGGATAATTTGGAGGCAGGGGGGAGTTAGGTGGCAGGAGGGGTGAGTTTGGAGGCAGGAGGGGCAAGCGGCAGTGGGGTGCGAGTTTGGAAGCGGGAGGGGCAAGATTGGAGGTGGAGGCGAGTTCGGCAGTGGGGGGGGCGAGTTTGGAGGCCGGGGCAAGTTTAGAAGCAGGAGGGACAAGTTTGAAGGTGGAGTTGAGTTTGGTGGTGGGAGGGGCGAGTTTGGAGGCAGGGGAGCGAGCGGCAACAGGGGGGCGAATTGGGCGGCCAGGCTACCTTACAGGGTTGTCATGAGGTCTACTGGGCATTTGGGGGAGAGTTTTTTAGTGGCATATGGTACACCGGGTCCCGCTAGTTTAAAACAATTTGAAACAGGAGTAATGATTAAAAAACAAATTAAAGAGTACAGTTAAAAAAAAAACACCAGCACAGTATCCTCCTAAATGCCCCATTAAAGAAAGTGGGACTGAACGAATACTGTCCACCTCATCTTCTCCACCCTGCTTCCTCTCTTTCCCCCACCTTCCCCTTTCTTCTCTTGCTTCATCTAATCTTACTGAAGGGGGTCGCATTTCCTACCTGGTTGATAGAAGTCTGGAGATAGCTCCCTGGCCATCGACCTGGCTAAAGTGGATTCGTTGTTAGCTGCCAGTGCTGCTTGTTCGGCACCTTCCGACTTGGCTTTGGCATGGGCAGTCCTGAGGAGAAAACACCACACTGAATTTAAGTATTTCCAGAAGCTACTAAGACAGGAGTAGGGAGACCTCAGCCCTGGGACCAAATCTAGCTCTTTTGGGATCCCAGTCCACCCTTCTGGGATTCTTCAGAGAACCACATTCCTTTCCCCAAGATATCAGCATTTGGTAGTTTCCCAACTTTTGTATAGGGTATTTATTTGCCCCATCCTAAAAGGGTAAAATACCTCTCCAAAGGCCTAGTTGCTGTCATTAAAACTGTTAAACTAAAATATGCTGATATTTTTGGTTCTATCTTTTTGGGGTTTGGCTACACCCACCACAGGAACGCAGCCCTTGAAATTTAATCTGTACCTAGATTTGGCTCTCAGCCTACAACAAGTTCCCTGCCTTTATACTAAAGAAACTGGAATTCCTAAGCAATCTGTTCCAAAATGGCCCTCCTAACCTCCATAACACTACTCTGTGGTTTCGTGATAATTGTATTAAAGGCCAATTAGTGTTCATTAGTTATTGTCCATAAAGCTGTAGCATTTGCTTCCAATACCTAAAATACTAATTTGTCATGTTTACAAAGCAGTTGACAAATTAATCCCTAAAAGGCTTGTGCCAGAATGACACCTAAATGTAGGGATGATAGCAAATTTCATTTGGTTCTCACTAATAAGAACTAACCAGATTTGCACCTCTGGGGGGAAATGGTACCCAAACTAGAACATGATTATCATTCATTTTCTCCATTTTTTACAATGCAATTCTTCCATCAAAACATGTGTTGAAATGTGTGCATTAGAAACCTTTTCATAGGGAAAGGCATACATTAGGGAAAATAGCACGCAAAAAGGCACATATTAGGGGAAAGTGCTTGCAAATAATGGTGTATTTAGGGAAAACTGTACACAAAAATG
This sequence comes from Gambelia wislizenii, assembly GCA_030847615.1. Taxonomy (NCBI): domain Eukaryota; kingdom Metazoa; phylum Chordata; class Lepidosauria; order Squamata; family Crotaphytidae; genus Gambelia; species Gambelia wislizenii. The sequence continues at coordinate 36,576,125 of JAUMIR010000004.1, forward strand.
AGCATGCATTTTAATGCAGAGGAAAAGGCCTACAAATTTTCATGAAACTATTTAGAAAAGTTTGCAAATGGACACAAAAATGGAACAAACCTGTGCTTGTAAAAGGCAGTAATCTGAAAATTTACAAGACCTCCCTAGCACTTTGCCTCTAAAGATTACTAATGTTTTCCACTTATATTGAACATTCATCACTGATATAAACAGTTTTATTAGTATGAAACAGAAAATCAAATTCTTTCCAGTGTTGCCTGTGGTTAAGTAAAGTCCTACTATTATAGGCTGATAGATCATCAGCATCTAATGAATAGATCCTCCCCATCCCTGTATAATAAATGTGCCTGTTTCCTGTTACATATTTTCCCCTAAGGTAGTGGTTTTGCAGGGATATCACATTTCCTCTGCCCACCACACACACTATGCTAACTATATTCCAAGTAGTTGTGTATTGCAGACAGATTTGTAGGAAATATAGGGCCTATCTAAACGAGGGGAAGAAATCCAAAGTACCTCGTAGTATTGGCATCTCGCAGCAACAACATGTCTAAATGGTTTTTCTTGCCTCAGAAGCCCCCATAAGCCTCACATTTCTGATGGCAGCCACAAGTGATTTACTCACGTTAGTTCTTCACTACCGCCATTTTTTTAAAAAAGTCATCCCAAGGTGCGCTGGTGTGATAGAGCACTTCTCCGATTTTATAAGAAAGCAAAACAGAAAATATTGATCCTTTTTATCGCCTTAATGAGCAATCGCTAAGGCGACCAACATGGCAGCAATGGGTGCTTGCCCTCCTAGCAAGCCCCACCCCCACTCTCCCCTGGCCAACCAGCTTTGTGCTTCCCTTTGAGTTTTTTATTGTTTTATAGTCCAAATAAGCAAAAATGTGCACCCACCTCGTCGTTTGTGGAAAAGTACAGTGAAATCTGGAAAGGATTTTACCCCATTGTTTTTGCCATTTTGGGCCCCCCTCTTTCTGAATAGTGTGGGTTGGCACTAGATATTGTTTAGACAGGTAGGATTCCCAGCGAATTCCATGAGGAGTATTTTCACCATTTAGATAGGCCCATAGTCTCCCCACAATGAATCTAGGACTTGGAGGGGGAAACTCATGGGTGATGCATATGAAAAACAACTAACAATTGTGCTTTAAAGGCCTTTGGCCAGTATGCAAGAATCTTCCACAGTTCTCCCCATAGCAAAGTACATATGGGCACATTAATGGTACAGTTTTCAGCTGAACAAGCAAATTTAAGAAAAGCTCTATCAGATTAGACCAGAGACCTATTTAGCCCAGCACCCATAATGCCCAATGATGTTGCTCTTGGAAGCCTACAAGCAGAGTGACAATTATCCTTTTCCCTTCTTCTCTGGCAACAGATATTTAGAGACATGCTGCTTCTGAACTCTGAGGAATAATCGTACAGCCATAATGACTACTAGCCTTAGAATCATAGAATCATAGAGTTGGAAGAGACCACAAGGGCCATCCAGTCCAACTTCCTGCCATGCAGGAATACACAATCAAAGCATTCCAGACAGAAAAAAATATCCAACCTCTGCTTAAAAACCTCCAAAGAAGGAGACTCCACCACACTTCCAAACAACTCTTACTGTCAGGAAGTTCTTCCTAATATTTAGGTGGAATCTTTTTTCCTGTAGTTTGAACCCATTGCCCCATGTCCTAGTCTCTGGAGCAGCAGAAAATAAGCTTGCTCCATCCTCAGTATGACATCCCTTCAAATATTTAAACATGGATATCATGTCACTTCTCAACCTTCTCTTCTCCAGACTAAACATACCCAGCTCCCTAAGCTGCTCCACATAAGGCATAATAATAATAATAATAATAATAATAATAAATTTTTATTTTTAACCCGCCCCTCTGCTCGGCAACCGGGGCGGCTTACAGCAAGATTAAAACAACATCAAGTTAAAACAGTCCTTCCCCATCCTACCCTCCCACCCCTTAAAACTAAATTAAACTAATGGAGAGTTAAAACAAAGATAAAATACAATAAATAAATAAAAGCAACGACGGCGAGGGGGTGGGTAGCAATCAGTCCACTTGAACCGGGAAGTTATTCCGGGAAGGTCTGCCGGAAGAGATCCGTCTTTAGCGCTTTCTTGAAGCTATCAAGAGTAGCGATAAGACGGATCTCATCCGGCAGGCCATTCCAAAGTCTGGGACCCGTAGAAGAGAAGGCCCTCTGGGAGGTCTGCGACAGCCTAGTTTTCATAGGCTGCAGCAGGTTCCTCCCAGAGGACCGAAGTGTGCGGGGGGGATCATATGGGATGAGGCGGTCCCGGAGATAAGATGGACCCAAGCCATGTAGGGCTTTAAAGGTTAAAACCAACACCTTGTACTGTGCCCGGAAACTAATCGGCAGCCAGTGGAGAGATTTAAGCACAGGTGTTACATGCTGTCTCCTAGATGTACCCGTAATTAACCTGGCTGCCATATTTTGTACCAGTTGAAGTTTCCGGGTTAGGCACAAGGGTAGCCACATGTAGAGTGCATTACAGTAATCCAAACGTGAGGTTACCAAAGCATGTACCACAGTTTCCAGATCCCTTGTATCCAGGTAAGGGCGCAGTTGGCATATCAGCCGAAGCTGATAACAGGCACTTCTGGCCGTCGCATTCACCTGACTAGTCATGTGAAGCGACGAAGGCATGGCTTCCAAACCTCCTACCATTTTGGTCGCCGTCCTCTGGATACATTCCAGCCTGCCAGCTTCTTGAATTGTGGTGCCCAGAACTGGACACAGTATTCCAGGTGAGGTCTGACCAAAGCAGAACAGAGTGGCACTATTACTTCCCTTGATCTGGACACTATACTCCTATTAATGCAGCCTAGAATTGCATTGGCTTTTTTAGCTGCTGCATCACACTGCTGACTCATGTTCAGGTTGTGGTCCACTAAGACTCCTAGATCCATTTCACATGGACTGCCATCAAGCCATGTGTCAACCAATGCGGAATATGAAATATCTGTGCATTTCATTTTTAGTTCTCAAGTGTAGTATCCTACATTTCTCCCTGCTGAAATTCATTTTATTAATACTGGCAGGGCCAGTTTAAGGCACCAGCGGCATCAGCATCCGCAGGGGGCCCCATCATTGTGGGGGGGGGCATAGTAACCCTCCTCCTGCAAAAACATTGTTAGTAATAATCTGAATATCCTGTACTGTGAATAGCTTAGGTTGAGTTAGGTTACATTGACCTGAGATGAACATATGGGCCCCCCAAAATAAAGCATTGCAGCCCCCCCCCCAATTCCTTAAACCAGTCCTGAATACTGGCCCAGCTTTCTAATCTGTTCAGGTCATTTTGGATCCTGATCCTGATCTGGGGTATTAGCTATCCCTCCTAATTTGGTGTCATCTGCAAATTTGATAAGCATACCCTCTATTCCCTAATCCAAGTCATTGATAAAGATGTTGAATAGCACTGGGCCCAGGACAGAACCCTGTGGCACCCCACTGGTCACTTCTCTCCTGGGAATGAATCCTATGAGTAGACCCTACTAGAGTAGACCTATTGAATCAATGTAATATACGTATGTGTTGACTCAGCATCTCTCTTTCTCTCCCTCCCCACTCTCCCACCCAATCTCTCTGTGTCTGTCTGTACAGAAGACAGGCATTATCCAGCCTTATCTTCCATTGATTTAATTCTCCTTTAAAGCCATCCAAGACAAGAGTCTTCACCACATCTCAAGGCAGCAGATTCCATAAATTAACTATTTGCTCCATGTGAAGAAGCAAAATCTCTGAAAGTGCTTAAATACCAACATTTGAATGAAACATTTTACAAAATCTCACACTAGTCGCTTAGTGTGTACACAGCACTCTCTCTCTCTGTCATCCCAGCAATGCTCTTTAGATAACTGGGAGAACACCCTTTTTCTTGATGCATGAATCCATCACATTTCATCTTGCTTTGGAGTGAAAGCATGATTATTCCTACTAACCTATTGAGAGATATCATTTTCCCTTTGAGAGGAGTTCTGTGAGGCAATATTTTTTTCCAGCATCCTGTGTCCTGTTAAAGAGCACTCCAGCTCCTCAAGGATTGCGAGGCACTTGGCTGAGGAGGTAGATATCTGCAATTTTAAACCCTGACAGTTCACAGAAGGCCCCCAAGAAGCTGTAAACAGACAGAGCATCTCCTTTTTTGGTAGTGTATAATCGGTGTGATTAATTCCACTGTAATCTGTGGGAGCCCCGGTGACATATTTATGCCTTTTTGTGACTGAAGAATTGGAGTTGACTTCACCTTGTGCAGGATATGGAGAGCAAGGTAGAAAAAAGCATTTACCCTGAAGTTGATGAAAGCTTTAACCCTCCAAGGTTAGGCTGTGCTACATTCCAACCAGAAGCAGCAGAGCATGACAAATTCAACCACAATGTCTGCTGTACTGGGAGCAATTGATGGAAAGTTTTAGGCAGCCTTACATTTTAAATGCAGAAAATGTTACTATATATTGATTTAAATAAAACATTACCTAGTTCATATGAGGAACGGATGCCATGTTTGTAGTACCCAACCCCTGAAATGTAGAAGAAAGGAGAGGAAGTCTTCTGCAACACTCTCATATATTGCATTAAGCTGTTTGGTCTAAGTGAAATTTTTAGCCTAAATCTTATTGTTAGTCCTCACTGGAGTGGATTCATTGAATCAATGAAATTTACCTAACTACTGACTCACCATTTAATAGGTTTTCTGTGTTTTTTTTCCAGGCTGTGAGGCTGTGTTCTGGAAGAGTTTATTTCTGACGTTTCACCTGCATCTGTGACTGGCATCTTCAGAGAAGATTATTCAGTGAGTCTACTTGAATTGGAATTAACCAGAAGGTGATGATTTCACTGACCATGTGAATTTTAGAACATGTTTGTAGCTCTTTCTTATTCATTCTTTTAGGAACAATCAGTGTTGCATGCAGTGGAATATCCCATAAGCAAATATGCAGTTTCATAAGTAGATGTGAAGCAGAGATGCAAAGAATATTCACAATTTTTCTCATCCTCAGTGAGAAAGGGCACATTTGTACATTGAGACACTCAAGGTTCTTTAAAGGGTCTCTTTTTTTGGTACTTTTGTAAACTTCAGTTGACTAGGGCCATTTTGCATTGGCCAAAAATGTCCAGTCAATTTCATAAGTCAGACACCAACAGGATGCAAGCCACTATCTGGCAAAAGTGAATCTGGCCACTTTTGCAATCTTTAATACTACTAAATAAGCATTAGAAAACTCACAGAAGTTGCCAAATGTATATGCTATTGTCTCACTCTTTGCAATACAGCCCCCCACCCCATATCTCCAGGGGATACATTCCTGCACTTACCATTTATAAGTGAAACCATGGATATTAGCAAACCCTATTAAAATAAAGGATTTCTAGTACAAACATGCCATAGAGTTGCATTGGAGGAACCAGAAGATGCCTAGAGAGGACACCTCTGTAGGCATTTCCCAGCATGTCTCTATGGTGTGTGTCCCTATTTTTTCAGCCATGGATATCTTAAACCTTGGATATTGGTTCTGCAGATACAAGATGGGGGGAATCTATATGCTTGAGCAGAGTATTCCCAGGTGAAAAAATTGTTTGCAATTGTAGCCTCAGTGTATAGTGTAGAAATTGGCTGATAGTGATTATGGTGATAATACAGAGAAAAAGCCAAATATTTGGTATTCTTTCCTTCACAGCCCTCACAAATGGTGACTTTTCAGTGGTGCTAGTGGTGATCTCAGCATTCTTCCCACAGTTGAGACTCACACCCACTGACATCATACCTGGATCATTAACTTTAAGGAGCCTGCATTTTCAAGAAACTGAAGGATATGATGTGAAGGAATACTTCACAAGATTTACAAGAAGGTGAAGGAATATTTCCTTTCCTTTTACTTGAACCTGTCCCTCCCACACCATACAGCAACTATATGACATGCGGACCACTCTGGAAGTTCAGAAGCCCAGCCAACATCCATTGACAACTATCAGCTCAGCCTTTCTGAGTCATTAGTAGCCCCACAGGAATAACAGCAAAGAAATTAACACCAAACGATCCCTCATTATGCTAAAGACTCCATGCAGCAAAGGTCTTTCCCCAAAAGGCTGCTGTATTTAATGCTCATGTCTGACACATAGGGCTCATTAGTCCCTTGCATGCTCTGTCTTCCTTTTAAGCCAGTGTTTCTCAGCCAGGGTTCCCTGGAACCCTGGGGTTCCCTAAGAGGTTGCTAAGGTTCCTCAAGAGATTGTGATTGTGGGGGAAGCAATAGAAGTATATAGAATAATGTTTATACAGAGGTTCCCTGAGACCTGAAAATTATTTCAAGGATTCCTCCAGGATAAAAAGGTTGAGAAAGGCTGTTTTAAGCATTCATATATACACATATACATATACATGCATACAGAAGAGCATAGATGATGCCAAAAAAGAGGAAATGCATCACCCCTCCAAGAAAAGGAAAGAAGAGGTCATGGAATTGTATAAAATTTGCATGTGCTAATACGTATTTATACATGCAAATTTGGAAATAGTTACTATAATGTAAATAGAAATAGAGAAGCCAGCCTAGTACAGTAGTTTAGGACTCTGGAGACCAGGGTTCGAATCCCCACTCAGCCATGGAAAGCCACCCTGGGCAAGTCACACACTCTCAGCTTCAGAAAACCCCATGATAGGGTTGCCATAAGTCAGATACAACTGGAAGGCATACACTAAGAAAATTATAGAAATACATCTTATAGTGTACACTAGGAATGTGACCAGATTGCCAGTGTGCCTCCCTTGGTTGTTGCTCATGAGGTGACTGTTACTGGACAGCTTCAAGGCTTCTTTTCTCTCTTCTTATGATTTCTCCATCTTTAACCATTACTTGGACTGGGCAGTCTTTTAAGCAGAAGGCAACTTCCTATATAGGACTGTCTTTTGACTGCTCTTCAGATAGAGGACTCTGCTCTGTAGAATACTTTGCACACAAACTTGACAAAACCATGTGTGGAAATCAAGCACAGTTGGTCCTCCTACTATAAACAAGATTTAACTGAAATAACATTTGTCTCTGTGCAAGAAATTTAGAAAGAGAGAAAGGGTGAGTCAAGCAGCTTTACTAAAAATCAAATGTGGTAAATTCATCATCATCATCATCATCATCATCATTGAAATATGTATTTATATATGACGGGGTGAAGGAACTTTTTCTTAATTATGGGGTTCACTTGCATTACACTTGAGAGTCATGTCCAGGACCAAAACCAAAACAGCGTACTATCAATGTTATGTTCACCCCACATTCACACACCTTATTCTGAACACTGCCTCATTCATATATATATATATATATATATATATATTCCCTATATCAACACACTCTTCATTCACAATTCATTTACCTTCCACTCATCCTCAAGTTGCAACTTTAGACATAACAGTTTTCTTTTCACTGAATAGCAGTGTTGGGGTGAGGGTGGGGAAATACTGTTAGAAGGTGTGATCTAAATGTCTATCTGCAATCTCCCCCTTCCTATTCAGCTCTTCAGTGGAACAGTGTCAAAGAGGAAGCTGCTCCTTTGGAAACCATCACATCAAAGCACTGGAGACAGCAACTTCCCTTTTCTGTCTGTTTTGGTAATACAGAGGTGATGTTCAATAAGTATAGTTTTGGATCCATGATAAATTGAGTATTTAACATTCTTTGAATTAAAATGTGAATCTTTTGCCAATATTTTCTAACTATCGGGCAATTTCACCACTGATGATACATAGAGCCTACTTCTTTACCGCACCTCCAGCATCTACTATCTTTCAGCTTATAGATTTTACAAATTTTTAATGGTGTTAAGTACCACCTATTGAACACTTTGATATAGTTTTCTTTCAGATCTTGGCAGGCTGTAAATTTGTTAGTTTTAAGCCATGCCTCTTCCCACTTGCCAATGTGATGCTTTCTCCTATATCTTTTGCCCATTTTAACATTACATTTTTAACCACCTCAGACTCTAGCTTCCTTTCTAACAATGTGGTATAAAACTTAGATATTCTCTTTTTTTTCCCCTTCCAGATTATTTTATCTATCTCATTTCCCTCCAGATCGAATTCGTATACTTTTGTGTCTTCTTTATACCTACTGTATAGCTGTCGATAAGTCAACCAATAGATTTGCCATCCTCCTCCTGCTATCTCTTCCATTGTTTTAAATTCATAAGTGTTGTCCTTCTTCCAATTACATAAATCTTCGTACAGTAGCCACCTGTTTGTATTGGTCCATTTTCTTGTAAAGGCCTCCTGCGGCGAGATCCATTTTGGCATCTTACTCTAGTATTTTTGCTTTACCTTCTGCCATACCCTTAGTATTGCCCTTCTCACTATGTTGTTATTGAAATCCTCATGAACTTTTCCCTTCTCATACCACACGTACGCGTGCCAATCAAATCTCAACCCCTCTCCTTCAAGTGTTAGTAACCTCTTATTTCTTAATTTTATCCATTCACTCACCCATATCATACTACTAGCCATGTAATAAGTTTGAATGTCTGGAACTGCCAGGCCTCCTCTCTCCTTTCTATCAATCATGGTTGTCCACTTAATTCTCGCCTTTCGACCCCTCCATATAAATTCTCTCAGATCTTTTGTCCATTTTTCAAGTAATTTGTCGTTAGTTAGGATTGGGATTGTCTGAAATATATATAGAATTCTTGGTAGTATCAACATCTTTATTGCCGCTACTCTACCTAACAGTGTTAGGTTTAGTTTCTCCCATTTCTTCATGTCTGATTTTATTACTCCCCACACCTTGTTATAATTATTTTCCACCAGATCCATATTTCTATTGGTTACCCAGATCCCTAAATACTTTGCTTTTTTCACCAGCTTGCATCCCTCTACTTTTCCCAGTTGTTGTTCTTCTCTTTTTGACATGTTCTTTGTTATAATTATCGTCTTTTCTTTGTTGATTTTGAATCCGGAGAAACTACCGAATGTTTCCACTGTTTCCAATAACTTTTTGATATTCTGCACCGGGTTTTCTAAAATTAACGCTAAGTCATCTGCATAAGCCTGGATTTTGTATTCTTGATCCAGGCTTCTCAGACCCGGTATTTCCCGCTCCCTGCGGATCTTATGAAGCAGAGTTTCTAGTGTAGCTATAAAAAGTAGCGGGGATAGAGGGCACCCCTGGTGGGTTCCTTTCTGAATGAGTATTGGTTTTGTTATATTCCCGTTAATTTTGATAAAGGGCTCTTGCTTATCATAAATTCTATTTAAGTTGTTTATCATAAATTGACCTAAACCCAGTTTCTTGAGTACCTGTGGAGGCAGCAACAACCTGTAGCAAACTTTATTTAGCTCTTACTTTTCCCCTGGACAAAAGCCAAGGGTTTGCCCTACCATTAGGCACAGTGAGGCTGTTGCCTCAGACAGCAAATTTTGAGTGCCATGACAGAGGAAGGTAAAATCTGCATTCACATTTTGAAAACTTTCAAAAGTTTTCTCCCTGCCGGGTGAGAGTATGAGTGTTCTGCAAAAATTTTTATGATTAAAAAAAATGGAACTTTTTTGCACAAATTTTGCAAAGTCTTCTGCTCAAAGCCATTTCTCTCTCTTTCTCGACCCTCTCTCATGTTTGACTATGCACAAGTAATTTTTGCTGGGCATGGGACTGGTTATTGTTCAGCCTCTGCCTTGCTAATTTCATTACTCTGCTTGTGAGAGCCATTATTATTATTATTATTAAAGTTTCTTTCTAGAGCGCTGTCAGTGTACACAGCGCTGTACAAAACAATCAAGGATAAAACAGAATGAAACTTGCCGAAGGCGTACAATCTAAGTAAAACAATAGGCAAAATAATAAAAATCAATTAAAACAAGGATAATTACAACAATTAATAACAACATCCACAGTAAATCCAAGTGACAGAAAGACACAATATTCTCTCACACATTACCTACCACTCTCTTCCCACAGAATGCAAGATGAAGCAATTCAGAAAGTGAAGGAGTCTGCAGTTGCTAGAGCTATAGTGGGAACAGCAGTCAATATAGATGGTAAGCTTCTTGCAGGAAAATGAGTTGTGAAGGTATTGATTTCCAGTAAGAAATGTCAAATTCAAAATGATCCTGGTCTTGATCCAGAATAACTGCATCAAGTCTGCAGTTAATAAAGGGATTTGCCAAAAAGATAAGAACTCCCTTATTGTTCTGTTCAACATCACCACACTGAGGCTATAATCCAGTTCACATTTCTGTGGAATAAGACCCAGTGTTCCACCGAACTCAGTAGGACAACTGAATAGACATGCAGAGGATTAGGCTGTATGAGTTTTGGGGGGAAAAAATAGATATGGCACAAATTTTAAACAGCAGTCTTATAGAGGCACTGGGGGAAAGAGGAGTATTCAACCTTTCCACAAAACTGCTACTTTCTACCATGCTGGGAGTAGGGGCAGGAAAATGTACAGGACAAGGATTAAACATGGCATTACTCCACACCATTGCTCTGGTCACTATCAGAAAGCTTTTCAAACCATCCTGAAATGTGTCTGTGTGTGCACGCATATTTGTGCATCTGTGCATGTGCACATGCAAGTGATCGGGTCCTCCCTATATGTTGTGTCTATTATTGGTCATCATTTCACATCACAAAATTCACTAATTTTTGTTATGGACACTTTTCTGTTCAGCTAACCCCCAAAGCAGTTTACAACCGTTTAAAACCATACTAAGAGCCAGTAAAGTCAACCACCTGAATCCTATTGATTCAGCATACACTCATGTTAGCTGAAGTTACACAAATATATGGGCCCATTCACACTACACAATTATAGCTGTACGATTCCATTTTAACTGTTATGGTCCCATATTATGGAATCCTTGGATTTGCAGTATTTAGAATTCACATCCAAAGAATTCTATTGCTTCACCAATATGCAAACACCAGGATTCCATAGGATACAGCCGTGGCAGTTAAAGTGGCATCATAGCACTATAATTATGTAGTATGAGAGAGCCCTGCATCTCTCCTTTTTTCTTTCTTTCTTTTCTTTTCTTTTCTTTTCTTTTCTTCTTTCTTTCTTTCTTTTTTTTTTTTTTTGACATTGCTGCAGGAGTATTCAATACCTCTTTGTAAAATATCTCCCCTCCTTAACATGGAAAGCAGCTTTGAAGCACAGGAAAATGCTCCTCTAGGAACCAGAATGGCATAGTGGTTTGAGTGTTGGACTGTGACTCTTCAGACCAGGGTTCAAATCCCCCCTCAGCCATGACAACCCACTGGATGACCTTGGGCAAGTCACACACTCTCGGCCATCAGAAAACCCTGTGATAGTGTTGCCTTAGGGTCGCCATAAGTCGGAAATGACATGAAAGTGCACAACAACAACAAAATGCTCCTCCAGCCATTTACTAGCCTTTAGTGGCCAGAGAAGATGTGAGGCACACAAGCAGTGTCAAGCTGCAGTTCTGCAACCCAGAGAACTGAGGTGATCTCATCTTCCTCAATCTCCAGTGAATGTGGTTTTCTCTCTCTCTCTCTGGCTTTTCTTCGCAAACAAAGATTCAGGAAGGACTCATCCCGCGCTTTCTGCAAGCGCACTAATGACTAAAAAGGCCAATCCAAGATAAGTCCGGTTGCAGAAAGCACAGCAGAAGGTCTCCTTGGGTGATGTTTCTGGGTTGTGATTCTTTCTGCGTTGTTGTTCTCTTCAAGACTTGTTCGGCGTGAGTTCTCAAATAAGGCTGCAGCATTGTGGATAGTGCATCTCCATGCCTCCTGGTGTGAGGCCAGGGCAGACCATTGTTGGTGATCAATTTGGCTGAGCCTGAGATGTTGTTTCATGGAGTCCTTGTTTCGCTTTTTTGGAGTGCCCCTCTTACACTGACCTGTGGCGAGTTCACCGTAGAGTACTATTTTTGGGAGGCACTGGTCCTCCATCCTAGAAACCTGCCCTGCCCAGCGCAGCTGCGTTCTCAATATCATGGCCTCAATGCTGGTGATCCCTGCTTGCTCAAGGACAGCAACATTCGTCACATAGTCAGTCCAGTGTATATTTAGGATTGTGCGTATACAGTGCTGATTAAAGCGTTTGAGGGGTCGTAAGTGGTGGTACTCACTAGAGATTAAGGATGATAACATACCCTCTAATATTTCACAAATGAAAATTGAAATATGTGGCCAAACAACATCCAAGTGTGGTCAAGATGGCAAAAGTTAGTTAATGAGGAAAGATAGACAAGCTAGGAGAGGCCGTAGCAGTTTGCTTTTGCCTGGAATTACTGGGAAGGACAAGATTCAGCCCCAACTCTCTTCTCCTCATTCTGAGTTAATCCAGTACAAACTACTTTTGCATTTTGAATTCAGTTTGCAAAAAGCAACTGAAATAGGCTGACAACAAAGGTGGAAAGAAGGAACAGGAGAAACTTGGACGTTTTAAAAACATCTGAAAAAGTGGGATGACAGTGGATTAATTGGAACTGTCCCTCCCATATTGGAACAGTTGGATGGGATTGAATAACATCAACTTTCTTCTCATGGCTACAGAACTGCAGCTCAATATTACCTGAGCATCTCCTGTCCTTCACCAGCCAGGAAATGGCTAGGGCCATATGCTCCAGTTGCAGGGGGTATGGTGGTGGTAGACATCAAACTGTGTTGGTTGAGCATTACACTCTGCTAGAGTTGCCAGTTGAGGATCATCCCAGGTCTTGATGTTTCTGGACCAAAACCTAAGACCAAGGGACAGCTCCTGGTGATATCTTTAAGGGTTAAGCATTAAGTACCAGTAGTTCACAGACTGTCATTCAAACATACACATACACACCTTCCTTATTTTTCTGTTTGGAAGTTAAGACAGAAATCTCAGCTAAAGGGTCTGTTCTCAGATCAAGGTGAAAAGAGGAGATTATTAGGGAATTAGGTAGATGGGAACAAGGAACATTTAATCTAGCCTACTTGCTTCTAGCCAGAAGATGGATGCAGAGTAGAGTGAAGGGTGAGCCCTGGTGCCACAAGAGAGGGAAGGAAGAAGTTAACTAAGTAAATACACAGACCCACCCCCCACATATCTGGAGAGTCTGAGCTGCACCAACAGATCATTTACCGTATACTCCAGTGTATAAGACGACTGGGCATATAAGACAACCCCCCCATATTAACTTAAAAATAGTTCAAAAGTACCCACCACAACCGGCCCTCCCCGAAGCCCCATCTCAGACTCGGGAAGGACAGGAGCTGGCTAGTTGGAGGAGTGGCTGGCTTTGGGGGGGGGAGGAAGCTTCCTAGCCACCTAGGAGGTTTGGCTGGCTGCGGGGGGAGAGCGTTCCCAGCCGAACCTCCTCGAGGAGCCCTTGTAAAAGCACAGAGGTTTGGCTGGGAACACTCTCCCCCACCCCCAGCCAGCCAAACATCCAAGGTGGTTAAGACGGGAGCTTCCTAGCCACCCCTGCCAGGGATGCCATCCCACCGGAACTCTGCACAGTTCGGTATGCTTCATTGGACCATGCGGTGCGCCTCCTTCAAACGTGTGGGGAAGGAGCGCTCATGGCAAAATGTGACATACAATCTGCATTCCAACTGTTGCCGGTTCATCCAGATGACCATTGCCTTTTAGGCTTCAAATTCCAAGATCAATGGTATTATGACATGGCATTGCCCATGGGTTGTTCCATCAGTTGCGCAGCCTTTGAGTCTTTCAGCACATTCTTGGAATGGGCTCTTCAGCACTGGGCGGGATCCCCCTTTGTAACACACTACTTGGATGACTTCCTAATGATGGGTCCAGTGGGGTGGGGGAGGAATGCGGGTTCTTACTCTCTTCCTTCCAGGCGCTGGCTGATGAGCTTGGGGTACTGCTGGTACCTGACAAGACGGTAGGCCCTGCAACAGCACTGATTTATCTGGGCATACAATTGCATTCTGTGGAAGGCGTCTCCCATTTGCCTGATGACAAGATAGCTACTTTGAAGACGATGCTGTTAGGCCTCTTGGGGAAAGAGAAGGCCACGCTGAAGGAGGTGCAATCGCTCTTGGGTCACCTGAACTTTGCATGCAGGGTGGCGGCACCAGGACGAGCTTTCTGTGCACACATCGCTCGCCTCACGGGGGGAGTCAAGGTGCCTCATCACCGCATCAGGTTGACAAAGGGGGTAAAAGAGGACATGAGGGTGTGGCTTGCCTTCCTGGAGTATTACAATGGGGTCACTGCTTGGCTAGGGAAGTTGGAGCTGGGTGGCGACCTGCAGGTATACTCCGACGCAGCGGGCAGCCTGGGGTTCGGGGTCTACTACAATGGCCATTGGTGCGCCCACCCATGGCCTCCTGAATGGGCGGGGACGGGGCTCTCCAGGGGCCTCACGTTCTTGGAATTCTTTCCCATCCTGGTGGCGGTCACCATTTGGAGGGGGGAATTCAGGGACAAGAAGGTATGTTTCTGGTGTGACAATCAGGCGGTTGTTAGGATCATCAACAGGCAATCCTCCAGGTCTGAGAGAGTCATGAGACTGGTGCGCAGGTTCGTGCTGGTCTGTCTGGAGTCCAACATCAATTTCCATGCCTGACACATCCCGGGTGTGGATAACGAGATAGCAGACGCCTTGTCTCGATTTCAGGACGACCGGTTCCGCTCGCTGGCCCCGGATGCCGATGTGGAGGAGGTCCCGTTCCCAGAAGACCTATGGAACCTTGGGAACTGACCATGATCCAGGGCATCGTGGACTCCTTGGCATCTTTGACGCAGGCTAGCTACAAGAGGGCGGCAACACACTTCCTGGCCTTCAGACGGCAGCACGGCTATGGGACGACGTGGCGGCGTTGGAAAGGGAGGTACTGCATTACCTGCTCTTCCATACAGCATATACCACCACCTTCTTTGGGGCACTGAGGGTTGGGGAAGTAGTCTGTTCATCCAAGCAGGATACATCTGGCAGGGCCCTGCAGTTGCATGACGTCTCCATCACCAGCAATGACATGACACTGCATATTCGGTGCTCCAAAGGTGAACAGCGGGGTATTGGAGCCACTCCGCATGTGCAGAAAGTTATAGGCTCCTCCCCCTTTCCAGTGAAATGTATGCATGAGTTCATAAGAGCAAGGGGTTCCAAGGCGGGGCCCCTGTTCCGGCATCGGGATGGGACGCTGCTCATCAGGTATCAGTTTGTTAGTGGTCTGAAGATGGCTCTTCGTTAATTGGGCCTCCCGGCAGACGAATTTAGCAGCCACTCTTTCCAGATTGGAGCCGACACCATGGCTGCCCAAGGAGGCCTGTCGGTAGAGACAATCATGAGATTGGGGTGCTGGCGGTCCGGGGCTTACGCGGCATATATTCGACCGGAGAGAATGCTGTACACACAGCCTGGGGCCTCTGCAGACCTGTAGGGCTGCCTGTTGATAGGGAGCAATAGTTGGTGGTAGGCGGTCCCAAGGGGGAATGCCTTGATGGCGGATGGCATGGGCCGTGATCATGGAGTGAGGCATAGAGTGGTCTCTGTCAAGTTCAAGTTCTAGGACAAAGTCAAGTTCAAGTTCAAGGGAGACCACGTCTCCAGCTGTTAACTGTTACTTCTTCTCAGGGGAGGAGAGAGAGTTGGGCGGGTCGGCTCAGCCATCATCTCTCTCCTCCATGGGAATCAGGATTGACCAACATGTCTATTGGTCCACATGGGTGGAGCCAATGAGAGATCACGACCCATGCATTATCACCAACTATTTATTGCAAGTTGCGGCGTTTTATTGCCAATTATGTCTTACTAACCTGTATTTAATCTATGTTTTCCGAATATGTAATCAATACAAATATAGAAATAGACACTGTGTTGGAGTGTTCTTTGGGGGGCGGATGGGTTGTATGGTCTGGGTCCACAATTGCACCACTATTTAGGACCTCTGCTTAGAAACAGATACTTATTTCATGTGTTGCATAAGCAGTAGATTTAATTCTTCATAAAAACCAAAGCTTAAGTCACAAGAGGCTCTGCCCTTCCAATGCACCCCCTCCCATAGGCTGCTGCCACACTGCAGAAATAATGCAGTTTGGTGCCACTTTAACTACCATAGCTTCATTCCTATGGAATCCTCGGATTTCTAATTTGTTGTGGCACCAGAGTTCTCTCACAGAGAAGGCTAAATATCCCACTAAACTACAAATCCCAGAATCCCATAGCATTGAGGCATGGCTGCTGAAGCAGTGTCAAGCTGCATTATTTCTGCAGTGTGTAAGCAGCCATAGTTTTATTAGTACTGATACGACAGCTGACACATACCACTGGAACCTTCTTTGTAGCTTCCCCTCGCCTAATAATCCACTGATGAAACTCAGTGGGGCATAGAAAACATGGCCATACTTCAGCACACAGGGGCTGCACAAGTCAAATTGTTTCTTCACCACCACCCCAACTGCCCTCTTCTTGTGCTGCTCTTTGAAAACAGGATTTCCTAGCCTATTGATGGCCTCTGTTGCCCTGGCACTGAGAGCATAATGACTGGAAACAGAGGAAGGGACAAAGAGCTGAAGAGGCATTGCTGAGATGTTTGGCGGGTGGGGGAGAGGGTGATGGTAGCAACGTGTCCCCCCACTATGTGCCAGAAGCATCACACCTGGCACTAGAAGGGGGCCGTGGGCAGTGAAAGGTATGGGGGAAAAGAGATAAAATATCACAACATTGCAGCAAGATAGATATACAGGTGTAGGTGGGGAATGGCAGCTTTCAGTCCACCCTGGACTCCTGCCTGTCTCCAACAACTATATCAGATTTCAGAGCCTAGCTCCCACCCCTGATTAAGGGTAGATAGAACATTTCACAGCAAGTCAAATGATATATTTATACATGCTGAAGGATCCAAGCAGCAGATGAAATTGGCACTCAGCTAGAGAAAGTAAAACTCAAATGTTTTGTGATCTAACCTCTTGGCAAATATTTTAACATGGGCATCTATTTACCTGCTGATTGATTCATTTTCTGTCTTTCCCTTATTGACCCTGGCAGTCTTTATCAGATTACACTTTGAGTTTCCCCACAATTAAAAATCTTCCCCCTGTTATTCGACCATTGAATAGAGAGTCAGCCACTAGTATTGCCTAAGGATCAAGGACTTAACACCTCGTAGCTCTCAGATAATTAACACTAGATCACATACCCCAATTTAGCTGAAGCATGCTTCTTTAACATGATTAGACTAAACATGAATCAAACCCTACAAGGACATCAATATCTTCTTGGCATGGAATCCCATGGCTACTTAGATCATTAACTGCAGGTGAGCGGGAATTATTAATGCCTCTTCAGAGCAGCCTGCTTTAAGATGTTATGTGCAACATACTTCTGACTGGGTGCTGTGGAGCTGACAAGGAAGATTACAACCCTTGCAGATTTAGTTTGGGTTCAGCCTCTCCAAAGGGTCGACCTGGATGGCTAGATGATGGGCGCTTCAATTATGGCACACAAGTAAAAAGGGGAAAAAAAAATAAAACTGCTATGTGAAGGATTCCCCAACCTTGTGGGGCTGGTGAGTATTCTGCCAAAATGGCTGTTGTAGGTGCAAGGCTGGTTTAAGGGCCCTGCAGCACCTGGAGCCACAGGGGGGCCCGTCATTGGGGGGGTGCCGTAACCCTCCTCCTGCAAAAACATTATTAGTAATAACCTGAATATCCTGTACTATGAAATAGGTTAGGTTAGGTTACATTGACCTGAGATAAACATATGGGCCCCCCAAAATAAAGTGTTGCATGCCCCCCCCCAAATTCCTTAAATCAGCCCTGTGTAGGGGACTTACTGCTTGCTTATTCCTAACATGGCTGCCATGACGTGTGCAGTCAGTCACAAAACACCTACCACTCCCAAGGCAAACTTGTGGGGGGGGGGAAGTAATATTCCCAAGAACCTAAGTATAAGGCAGAAGTAGAATCTAAATGTCAAAATAGAAATGTGGATGCCAGTTCAAACGGAATTTTGAACCCACAGAGATTTGCACCAATAGCCAATTTGCAGAAGATTCAGAGACAAGTAATTTGTCCAAGAAACTTAATATAATGTAGAAGTAGGATTTGAGCCCAAATGCCAATTTTAGTTTGCTGTTATAAAGAACAAGATAATGCCCTTTTTCAGAGAAGGCAAACTGATGACGCTCAAAGCTTCCTCCCCAGAAAGCTTTTGTTTAATGCAAGAATATTTTGTAGTTATGCAAAAAAAGTTGCATTTTGTGCAAAATGCAGTATTTTTAAGCTAAGAATTTCTTTGCAAAATGTGCAAACTCATTGGAAAGCAAGCAAAACCCTTGTAATTTCACACAACAGGAAGAAAACTTTTGAACATTTTATTTGTTTCTATAGAAACAAAGCTACGCGAAGGTTTACCTCCCTCCTGTAAACACAAGCCAACACCTGTCCCCCTTGGACTGCTTATGGGCTCTTCTGCATCATGTTTTATTAGGCTGTAAATGAAATTTGGATTAACAGGGAGTACTGTAAATATAACTTGGACAACATTTAAGAGCTACACACAGTGGACCAATGCCCAGCTGACCTTATAGCCAAGCCAAGCAGAATACAGTTCCTACCTATGCAGGATTAAAATTGGAGCTCACAAACAGCAGGCCTTTTTCTTGCTATCTCCCACCACTACTTTTCTGGGGAGAACCCTGAGACTGAGCTGGGCTTCAGACTTGGAAACAGAAAGATTGTTTTTGAGTGCCCATGAAATGCAGTGCAAAGTTAGGCATGAGCCAACACCTAGTTCTCAGGTTTCAGTGGCTGTGTCACAAATGGAGTTTCTGGATGGGCCAACAGATGTTCGGTAAGCTTATAAGTGCAACTGAGGAGTCCTGGTACAAAGAATATGAAGCCCCAATGCAGATTTGTATTCTGGGATCCCATATCTCCAATGCTAACTATCTTCCTTTGTTTACAATCAGAACATAGGCATACATACAAAGTAGGCACAGTAGGCAAAGTCTTTTCTCTTCAGATTTAGGTCAATTTAACATAAAAGTAATTTTTTAAAAAAATATTTAGGTCAATTTAGTCTTTACCGCTTCAGTTTCACACCCTTACTCTGAGTGTGGAAGGTTATTTTTAAATGTAATTATAGTTCCAAACCATTCCCTCCCCAAAATACTACTCTACGGTGAACTCGCCACGGGTCAGCGTAAGAGGGGCGCTCCAAAAAAGCGATATAAGGACTCCCTGAAACAACATCTCAGGCTCGGCCAAATTGATCACCAACAGTGGTCCGCCCTGGCCTCACATCGGGAGGCATGGAGACGCACTATCCACAATGCTGCAGCCTCATTTGAGAACTCTCACCGAACAAGTCTTGAAGAGAAACGACAATGCAGAAAGAATCACAACCCAAAAACATCACCCAAGGAGACCTTCTGCTGTGCTTTCTGCAACCGGACTTGTTTATCTCGGATTGGCCTTTTTAGTCATCAGCGCGCTTGCAGAAAGCACGGGATGAATCCTTCCTGAATCTTCGTTTGCGAAGAAAAGCCAGAGAGAGAGAGAGAGAGAGAGAGAGAGAGAGAGAGAGAGAGAGTTTTCATACTGTAACTATTTTCTTTCACTTATCTAAAAGATAAAAAAAAATAATAACCTGTAAGCTACAAGTTTCTGACCTGTGGTACATAAAACATTATCCTCTCACCTACATCATCATCACCTCATCATCCCCCCGTCTCTCTCTCTGGCTTTTCTTCGCAAATGAAGATTCAGGAAGGACTCATCCTGCGCTATCTGCAAGCGCGCTGATGACTAAAAAGGCCAATCTGAGATAAACAAGTCCAGTTGCAGAAAGCACAGCAGAAGGTCTTCTTGGGTGATGTTTCCAAGTTGTGATTCTTTCTGCGTTGTCATTTCTCTTCAAGACTTGTTGTTCTCTTCAAGACTTGTTCGGCGTGAGTTCTCAAATAAGGCTGCAGCATTGTGGATAGTGCGTCTCCATGCCTCCTGATGTGAGGCTAGGGCAGACCATTGTTGGTGATCAATTTGGCCAAGCCTGAGATGTTGTTTCAGGGAGTCCTTCTATCGCTTTTTTGGAGTGCCCCTCTTATGCTGACCCATGGTGAGTTCACCGTAGAGTACTATTTTTGGGAGGCGATGGTCCTCCATCCTAGAAACGTGCCCTGCCCGGCGCAGCTGTTTTCTCAATATCATGGCCTCAATGCTGGTGATCCCTCATCCACCACAATGCAAAAGGCAGCAACACAAGCAACAAGCAGCAAAAGCCAGTACCTTGTACCATCTGATATTCCTTCTCCATCATTTATAAAGGTCACACAGGGTGTACATATAAAAGTAATTAAACATTGCATTTACAATGCAAGAGGATTGAAGCTATCCTTCATTAAGTTAGAATCATAATACAATTTGGGTCATTATTAGAAAAAGGAATCAATTGCAAGTAAGTTGTTGTTTGTAACTAGTTACCTCTAAACTCTGAGTTTGCAAGACCTGAGCAAGGCTGTTGATGACTGGGGTTCATAGAGATCTCTGATTAATAAGGTTGTCATACATTGAAGCTGACTTGACAGCAAATAACAATGAAAAAAAACCGTCTAAACTCTGCCCTTACTCCAAAGAGCTCAGGGTGATCTCTGGTGGAGATATTGAGAGACTGTTCCAATTTATCCACGTATCAAACTCACCTCATGATAGAAGCATACACCTCAGTAAAAACAACTATCCCAAATGATATTAGCTGAGGTAACACAATGTGGGAGTGGTGTGCAGTTGGAGTGTAGGAGGTATAAGTGCTATTGCTGATTTGCTATTTGCAAACAGGGTTAAGTACTTGGATAGCTCCTTTGCCCGAAGCACACCCAGGGGCTGGGGGTGGCTAGGTGGGTCCCATGTCAGTGGAGCTATACAACCAGGTTTTAGTTTTAACTCTAAAAGCACTATCCAAGGTGTTGAAACTCATCCGCAAAACAGGTTCAGCACCTTGGATAGCACACTTGAAATGCAGTCCAAAACTTGGTACAGACTCATTGCCCCACTGATATGGGAAGTATTGACTGCCACTGAGCACAATGTAGGTTCAGTTCAGAGATTGTGCCAAACCGTGATTTATCCAAATTGTAATTTAGATTCCAAAACACTGTGTGCAGAAAGCACTAGTTTCAGTATCTAGCATTTCAGTTTAGAAGAATCAGATACATGGTAATGAGAAAGACCTCTGTCTCAAGGATAGGGAATCTGGTCCATGGCCTTGATCCCTCTAAAAACTTCTTCATTCATCCTGGAACAACTCTTCCCTCATCCCCACCCCATGCAGCAACTGAGCTTTTTAAAAAGCTTCCAAAACTTTAAAAAGTCTCATTGCAAGGCAGTGGAAGGGTACAGCTGGGGAGAGGAAGGTTACCTCTCTCATTGTCCTGCAACCTCCCCAAACCACCCCCACCCTTCTCCCATGGCAATTAGTTTTTAAAAAGTTCCCAATGGCATGGAAAAGGTGGTATCAAGGAGCAGAGGTAGCTGAGGGGAGAAAAGGGGGGGGCGAAGGAAGTGGAGGAGGAGGAGGCAGAAGAAGTGGGCAAGAAAGAGAAGGAAGCAGAAGTGGGCAAGAGAGAAAATGAAGAAGGTGTAAAGAGAGCAGGACTGATTGTTGGGAGAGTGAATGAGTATATATTTATATGTGTGAGAAAGAGTGAGAGTTGGGTGGTTCCTTCCATACTCACTTTTGGCTCCTGCTAGTACAACAGAGTTCCATGGAGGGAATGCAACCTTCAAGGGAGGAGAAAACCTTTTCCATTGGTAGTTAGAAAAGACAATATTGGGCTAGAAAGGAAAATAAGAAGAAAACAGCCTTCTCTATTTCCACAATGGATGCAGCCCAAGGAATTCTCATGATGAAAACAGCATTTTTCCCACCACATTTGCATGTTACAATCCTTCAAAAGAAATAGAGCAAACACAGATCTGGCAAGAGACTTCAACTGTTTATACACATTCATAACATTTTATCTGAACCAACCATCTCTAACAGTTTAAAAACTAAAATTGATACTGAATGATACCAAAGTCAAACACTGATGCTGCTGGTGCAATTTCTCTCCATCACAATTTGCATTCAGATTTCTGCAGGGAAATTTGACCCTGCATAAGTAGATTTTATTAAGACAACATCAGTTTCTGTTTTGCTGCCTCTGGGTGAAGGTTTTGAATATTAAATTCATTACATCAGTGCTTGGAGCTCATCAGTTGCAACATCACTCTTAATTCCATAACTAACACAATATAAAGCTACAACGCTGACCATGCATGACTCTGTTTAGTCAGCATAGTTTGGGCTTTATCCAATTTAGACTGTAAATTCCTCACATCATAGTTATTGTTTATTATTCTCTAGAACCAGAGACAGCTAACCAATGACATAAAAACCTTCTCACTTCTGACCCATTGCAAATTGGCAGAGAAAAATAGGCCATGGTGTTCTGATGTCATTTATTTTTTTCCTGGCACTTGCTTAGGCGTTCTCTTGATCTGGTGCTAACATCATCATAGCTCAAGTCCAAGGACATTTCTACACACACTTGAATTCCTGAATGGCATCCCAAAATGGCTCATGTAGGAACAAAAGCTGCATACTTCCACTTTGTGGCCATTTCATGTGTAGTGTTGGGCATATTTTGGGAAGACAGGGAGAAGGCTTTGAAATATCTGTGGTATCAGAGAGATATACAAGCCTTGCCCTAAAATAATTATTTTCAAACTGTGTGTTGCAAGGAACCCAGGCATTTTGGGAGAACCTTATCAGAGATCTCTCAATAAGGAGATTAGCCATAGACAAGCCATTTTGTCCCACTCCCTTATCTTCTCCAGCAAATTGCAAAGGTTGCGAGAGGACACCAGGTATATTCTAGGGAATGCTCCTAATTTCTTTGGGCCAGGCACCTGTAGAGTCAAACAGAACTAATTGACACTTGGTGTGACATGAAAATGCACCCTAAAATGTTTTGCAGCATGAAGGCTTCCTCTGTAGACAGAGACTGATATAAAAAAATACAGCACAACTCAGTTAATAAAGTCTCTGAAAAAGAAACTTCCTTTTACTAAGTGTTTTTATGCTTACCCAACCCACCCTTTTCCTTCTTGTTCTTTGTCTAGTTGTACCTTTTTGGCAACATTGGTATTGTGAGGATGGTGAAAGAGGACTAGAGAAATACAGGTTTGGGTATCACATTGCAACAATGTGTCTGCATAAAAGCTTGAGCTGGGAGGAAAAGGGATTCTCTTCTAACTAACCCTGCTGTGGCTGTGTGTGCCTGCCTACAATAGGGATGGAAATCATAAGAAAATTGGAGGCAGGTGAAAAAAATAAAATAAAATCCCTGCATGCATTTTGGAAGAATCCTTCAAGTGGTCTCCAGAAGGTTCAAAATGGTTTTGTTTACTCCTGCAATGCTTACCTGACCTGGTTGCTTCATTTCACTTGTGCACATTGTCTGTTTTGGATAAATAGTTTGCTAAAACTTTTTGAAATGCGTTTCCTTTTCGTGGTGCAGGAACTTATCCCTATTCTTTCCATGTTCTTCTGCCTCTAGTACCAAATTGTCTGTTAAAGAAGTAATGCCCAGGAACACACCTACTTCATCAACTGAGGTATACATGTAACTTGGAGGTGAGGAAATCTGAAAAGACACAATGCTAGGAGAAACTCTCTTTTCTGGTCAAGGAACTTGCTCTCGGTCAGTTAAGAATGGTCAAGTTTTGCAAAGCTCTAATGAAGTCAGCATTGCCTTAGCCTTCATGATTACTTGGTGAATTTTTGAAATACTGAAACATTATCCTGAGCCCTAAATAGCTCAAGGCCACTTGCATCCTCCCCTGAAGCATGCTTCCCCATGCAATAGTCACAGGGCAGAGATGACCTGCAGCTGTCTTCATCCAGATATTTCCCTCTGCCTAGGAAGCTTATTCTGACAAGGGACAATGCTAACCACAAGCACTTTAGGGCTCCTATTCAAAACACACCCACAATGTCCTGTTTAATATAACAGGGCTTATATTCTTTAGTTCAGTACTAGAGTACATGCCTTGCCTGCCAAAGGTCCCATGTTCAATTTCTGGGCCTGTCTATACGAGGGGGAAAATGTGGATTGATGTGCACTAACACAAATTTGAAGCGGTTTCTATTTGTCTTAACAGTTTTCTGGTAAAATTGTGAATGAATGCAAATCCAATTGTCCAAATGAGTGACAATGCACATTCTCTGAGGAGCTTTTTTAAAAATACAGGAAAAGC
Source organism: Gambelia wislizenii (assembly GCA_030847615.1). NCBI lineage: Eukaryota > Metazoa > Chordata > Lepidosauria > Squamata > Crotaphytidae > Gambelia > Gambelia wislizenii. The sequence goes on from JAUMIR010000004.1 coordinate 36,600,359, forward strand.
TACAAAGGCTTCCCAATGGAGTTTACAGTGGATTTGGCCCCCCTCCTTCTGAATACTGCAATCTGATGAGGAATGCCATTAGGACAGGTAGGATTCCAAGTGAATTCTATGAGGATTATTTTGACTGTTAAGACAACCCCTGTGATGTCTTCATGTTGGGGCAGGACTTGTTCCTGTTTGAAAACCTGAAGAGCTGCTTCCAATTAGTCTACAATACTACTGAGCTTCTACTAGCATTATGGTTTTTTTAAAACTTCCCTCAGGATAATTCTTCCATATCAACCTCTCTGTCTATGGAGAACACAGTATAAGCCAACATCCTGTTTCTGTATATAGATTGCTCTTTAAGACTGTTTTAGAAGATATGTTGTAAATATGCTTGTGCTGGCTTATTGCAAACTCCCTAGGAAGGCATCAGAGTGTAGAAAGGCCTCATGGTCTTCCAATAATCTCCATGTAATCCTGTCTTCTCAAGATTGCACCAGTTATTTAAATTTAAACTAAATTTTTGTCATATGAGATCTTATAAACTTTTGGCGGAATAGCCTATTTCTTCCTAGTTTGGAGTTTGTGTTGTAAATATTACTCATAAATGTTGTTGTTGTTTACCCTTCCCCTTACTTCTTTTTTCCCCTTTATGTTTTCCTTTCCTTTCCAAATATACAACTTTGTAGAACATATGAACTTAACTATATCAAGAGTGGGGGGAAATTAATTTGTCCATAATCCTCTTTGTACAATCTAAATCATAATTTATATTATTCATCAATACAGTGTGTCAGTTTTACTCAGTCATTAAACCCAGAAGTACTCAACTTTCCAAAAAAAATTGTAAATAATTTTTAAATTGTTCCTAATCTTGTATAAATTTAGTATTTGATTTATCAGCCAACAAGTATGTAAGTTTGTCCATTTCAGCAGTCTCTGTAACTTTCTCTAACCATTCTTCTTCAGTGGGAATTTTTAATGTTTTCTAATATCTAGCATAGACTATTCTAGCTGCAGTCAGCATATGCCAGCAGAGCCTGCCAAATTCTCTTTGTATTTTATCTTCAAAATGTAACATATCCAATAAGAAAAATTCTGGATACAAATTGATTCGTTTCTGCAGAATTATTTGTAAACCAGAATTTATTCACCTTTTCACATTTCCACCAAATGTGGAAGAAAGCTCCAATTTCTCTACCACATTTCCAACATTTGTTACTCATATCTTTATATATTTTGGCAACTCTGTCCAGAGAAAGATACAATCTCTACATCATTTTCAATACATTTTACTTTAAGTCATAACATCTTGCATATCTATCTATCTTATTATTCCATAATTGTTCCCACTTTTCCAAAGAGAATGTTTTAAAATACATATATAGTTACTTATTTTGTAGCTGATCTCTCAACTTATGGGAAGCTCAATGTCTGCATTTTTGTTGTTCTGTTTTACTTTGTTAGTCTATTTGTAAATTATTTAAATATGTGTGTTTGTTTTGTATAATGTCATATGTGTTGTATATACTTTAAAACATATTTATGTTCTATGTTTTGAAGTTTATGTCAATAAAATATATATTATTATTTTTTTAAAAAAAATTAAAAATATTGCACCAGTTATTTGTAGGCACTTATTTTATGTCTAAGAGCACTTAATTTATGTCTTAGGTCTCATCTACATGGGCTCCCTGCCAGCATATCCTATCCACAGATGAGGCACGTTTCTCCCCCGTTTCCTGGACAAAATGGGCCGGAGTCCAGTTGGGCATGCCAACCCGTCCCTGCAGCCACTGCTGCCGCCATCTCACCCCATCTCTGCAGCTAGGAAGCTGGCCTGCCACGCGTCACCAAGGCACCAAGCATTGGTCAAATGCTGTGGGCCTGATTCCTGCTGCGGAAAAGCGAGGCAGAGGTCAGATGAAGTGACAGGCCAGCGTACCAGAATAGGCTCCTGCAGGTCATGTGGGGCCCGATCAATTTTTTCCAGGCTGGAACACATTTTACCAGGTGTTGTTTTAAAACGTTTTGTCAGGCCCTACCCTGTCTTCCTCCATTTTAGCCCCATAAGCCCTGGTGGCGTAGTGGTTAAATATCAGTACTGCAGCCACAACATTGTGAGTTCAATCCTGCAGTGCTCCAGGTTGACTCAGCCTTCCATGCTTCAGTAGGTCGGTAAAATGAGCACCCAGCTTGTTGGGGGCAGTTAGCTAACACATTGTAAACCACTTAGGGTCCTTTGGCACTATAACGTGGTATAGAAATGTAAGTGCGATTGCTATTGTTACTATCTTTGCCACAGGGTTGTGAGGACTACCATGGTGCAAAAGCAAAAACAAGATGGCAAGACTCCCCAACTGCACACTCCCAAGATAACTCTTTCAAATGCTTTTTCTAATCATGTAGATTTGATTTTATATTTGGGAACTGCACCTAAGGCTCTGCAACCTTCAAAGGCCATGCATAGGAAGAATTAAGGCAGGCAACGATATGCAACATCTTGAAATATAAAGATACGTGAGTTACTGAGCAGAAAGAATTCAGGAAATGTGGCTCCCCAGTCTGGTTTAACTCATTAGACTGCCATTTAAGGTATGGAAGAGTGAATAACAAGGATCTAGGTTTTTCCAAATAAGACCTCAAAGAAACCTAGAAAATTCAGGAGGAAATGTTGACTGGATTGTTTCCTCTGAAAAAGCAGGGTCACTGTATACTTGTCCACAGCTACTATCTTTTGCTTTCTGCAACAATTCATCCTGCTGTTTGAGCAGAGTAAAAATGAAACTCTCCCCCAATCCCCCCATACCTTCAGCATTGCAAAAACAATGAACTTGAGATTTTCCTTGGGTTTTTTTCCTGGCTGTGAGGCTGTGTTCTGGAATAGTTTCTTTCTGACATTTGGCCTGCATTTGGAACCACAGGGAAGAAGATTTGGTCTCATTCCTGAACCACCTGAATAGCATCCACCCAAATATCCAATTCATGATGGAAAAAGAGAAGGAAGGAACACTGCCATTCTTGGATGTCCTAGTCATCCATAAACCAAACCAACGGTTAGACTACAAGGTATACAGAAAACCCACATACACAGACAGATACCTACACAAGAACTTCAATCATCACCCAGGACAAAAAAGAAGTACAATAAAAACATTGGTAGAGCGTGCAAAAATGATCTGTGAACCCCACTACCTGGAGGATGAACTGAGACACCTAAACTGGGCCCTACAGTCTAATGGTTACTCCAGATCAGACATCACAAGAGCAGCCAGAGCCAGAAAAAAACACAGGAATGAAGAAGAAAAACAGTCACCCAAGGGAAGGTAATTTTACCATACATCAAAGGAGTCACAGACAGAATAGGGAAACTTGATGAGGAAACACAACCTCCAAACAATCTACGGACCAACCAGAAAAATCCAAGAAATGCTACGCTCAGCGAAGGACAAAAGAGACTCTCTCACAGCTGCAGGAGTTTACCGCATACCATGCAGCTGTGGACAAGTTTACATAGGGATCACTAAACACAGTGTGCAAACACGAATCAAGGAACTTGAGAGACACTGCAGACTGGGCCAGCCATAAAAATCAGCAGTAGCAGAACATGTTATAAACCAACCTGGACACAAAATGCTATTTGAAAACACAGAAATTCTAGACTAGGCCAACAATTATCATGTCAGAATGCACAGAGAAGCTATTGAAATCCACTAACACCTGGACAACTTCAACAGGAAAAAAGAAACCTTATAAGTAAATAAAATCTGTCTCCCAATTTTGAAATACAATATAATTAAAACTCAACACTTACAAAGGAATTCCACCCAGGGACAGGGGGATTCCCAGCAGACAATGGCCCATCAACCAACCATTAGCCAACCAAACACTAACGAGCCTTGCATTTCTATACCCAGAAACTAACCATTCAATTACACAAATTTACATATACTCCCCTATAGAGGTTCACAGCATATAAACCCCAGACACACTCCTACCCAACCATTCTCTGAAGATGCCAGCCACAGATGCACGCGAAACATCAGAAAGAAACTATTCCAGAACACGGCCTCACAGCCCGGAAAAGTAACCAAGGAAAATCGATGGATGCCAGCCGTGAAAGCCTTCGACTTTACAATGAACTTGAGCTTCATATACCTGCATTTATGCTGCTTTAGAACAAGTGTCCACTGGAGTCTGGAAGTAGTACATGGATTAAGAAAGACATATCCTCCAACATTTCATAGTTGAAAACTGGGACACATGGCCAAGCAACACTGGAGCATGGTCAAGATGGCAAATGTTATACACAAACTAGGAAGGGTGAAGCATTTTGCTTTTGCCTGAACCTACTGGGAAGGGCAAGATTCTGTCCTCTGCTCTCTCCTCTGTTGAATTAATTGAGTGAAAACTACTTTTGCACTTTGAACTCAGTTTGCAACAACTGATGTATGCTGAGGACAAAGGGGGAAGTGGGGGGAAGAGAGAAAAAAGGGACATTTAAAAATGTGGGATGATGGAAGATTAATCAGGACTGTCCTTGTCAAATTGGGACAGTTGAAGGATGTGGAAAGGGTATGCCTTGTTCAGATAATGTCCAGCATCCTGTTGGCATCTTATGCATGTATAAATTCCCTGGCATAAACAGGGACATTTTGTCTAATCCAGAACATCTGCATTCAGTTAAACACTGCAGAAGTGGAGTAGTTCCTGAGATACCTTTTCACATGCAGATGTGTATGCACATTTAATAGTGCACTTGATTGCATTCAGTAACGCAACAGTGCCATTCAACACAAGGATTGCATAATACTATCCATGCATAACTCCACATCTGGAGATTGATGGTTGTTGTTGTTGTTGTGCACCTTCAAGTCATTTCTGACTTATGGTGACCTGAAAGCAAACCCTCCATGGGGTTGTCTTGGAATGATTTGTTCAGAGGGGGTTTGCCTTTGCCTTCTTCTGAGGCTGAGAAAGTATGACTTGCCTAAGGTCACCCAGTAGTCTTCCATGGTTGAGTGGGAATTTGAACCCTGGTCTTAAGAATCGTAGTCCAACACTCAAACCACTATACCATGTTGGCTATTGAGAGTGATGGTGCATGTATCAAATTTATTTATAGGGCTAGCTGTGGCTGGAATAAGAATGCAAATTAAGAACTTGGGGATTTATTTATTTTTCATAGTTACTCAAGTTCGTTCAGCATTCACCTACCTGGGAAGCATCATCTCCTCAGATGCCAAGATTGACAAAGAGATCGATCACAGATTAGCAAAAGCATATAGCACATTTGGAAGACTTTACAAAAGAGTCTGGAGTAATAAACACCTGAGGCGAAGCACAAAAATCAGTGTGTATAGAGCCATTGTACTGTCTATTCTCCTTTATGGGTCTGAAACATGGGTTACCTATCGCCACCACTTACAACTCCTCAAACGCATTCATCAGCGCTGTTTACGCACAATCCTAAATATACATTGGACTGACTATGTGATGAATGTTGCTGTCCTTGAGCAAGCAGGGATCACCAGCATTGAGGCCATGATATTGAGAACACAGCTGCGCTGGGCAGGGCATTTTTCTAGGATGGAGGACCATCGCCTCCCAAAAATAGTACTCTATGGTGAACTCGCCACGGGTCAGCGTAAGAGGGGCACTCCAAAAAAGCGATACAAGGACTCCCTGAAACAACACCTCAGGCTCAGCCAAATTGATCACCAACAATGGTCCACCCTGGCCTCACATCGGGAGGCATGGAGACTCACTATCCACAATGCTGCAGCCTCATTTGAGAACTCACACCGAACAAGTCTTGAAGAGAAACGACAATGCAGAAAGAATCACAACCCAAAAACATCACCCAAGGAGACCTTCTGCTGTGCTTTTTGCAACCGGACTTGTTTATCTTGGATTGGCCTTTTCAGTCATCAGCGCACTTGCAGAAAGCATGGGATGAGTCCTTCCTGAATCTTTGTTTGCGAAGAAAAGCCAGAGAGAGAGAGAGAGAGATCTGGGTTATGAATGCCAGTGAAATCTGTGACAATATCAGCCAGAATTGGATTTTCCATGTTTTGAAGGGACAGACAGCATCCTCATGCTGAACAGCCCTATCTCAATGGAATCTGTGGCTGGGTGGGAAGAATCTGCTTCTTTATGAAGATATTTCTGTAAATGGCTCTGGAAATATTGTTCCTTTTGAACTGGTAAATGATGATAAAAGAGACACAAATGAAAGAGAAGGGAGAAGCACATTTTTTATATACAAAGGTGTACAAATGGCTTTGCGTTAACATACCTTGTAGGAAAATGTGTATTATTTTGCAAATTGTTTTCTGCCCAAAATCTACTAACATGAAAAAAAAATCCAAAAGGAGCACTCTGCAGACATTGGCACAGATGAAAGCTAATGAACTGTTGAAACACTTTTGTGTGTGTGGGGGGAGAGATTTTGTTTGATCCATACATCACAAATCTAGATAGAGTATGAGCTTCTTTTCCTCTCCTGTTCTTAGCTACATCCAGATACAAGAGTTCATACCAAGGGCTACCCAAACATGATTCTTCTGTCATTATCTATAAGTGGAATTGCAATTACAATTGCAATTGACTTCCAGTGGTTCAGGAGTAACTTGAGTCTTCTGTCTGTAGTATATCACATTATGTTCTATCCACCCATGTGAAGAAGATAGAATAATTCAGTTGTCCTTAGTGAAACAAAAGCTTTATTCTGTCTATCTTCTTCCTGCTATACATAAATATGCCTCCTATGAGTAAAACAAAGCAAACAACAGCAGAAAAGATAAATACATAGACCCAAACTATTCTAGCAAAAGTTACTGGTATGGTTTTCAGGGATTTGTGTGTGTGTGTGTTTTAAAAAATAACATTTTTTTTTCAATTTTTTCAAACTGTCCATGTTACTCTCTACTTTCTATGTTGTTGCTGTGTGCCTTCAAGTGACTTCTGACTTTGGTGACCCTAAGACAAACCTATCATGGGGTTTTCTTGGCAGGATTTGTTCAGAGGAGGTTTACCCTTGCCTTCTTCAGAGGCTGAGAGACTGTCCAAGGTCAAGCAGGTGTCTACGGCCAAGTGGGGATTTGAACTCTGGTCTCCCAGTGTCCTACTCCAAAACTCAAAGCACCACACCATGCTAGCTCTCACTTTCTACAGACCACTATTAAAATAACCTTTTAGGTAAGAACTTTCCACATTTTTTGTCTTTTGGGGTGGTAAGATTTGGTTTTTGTATGCACACATTCTCATTTCAACTTCCCATGCTCTAGCAGCTTCATTTTATAGGAACACAGATGAGCAATCAGAACAAGGGGGAAATAAAGGCTACTTGATTAAGCAAATATGAGAACATGCACGTGTGTTGCTAGAATCCAAAAACAGGAAAAAACCAGAGCTGCTGTGGCCCTGTGATATAGAACAAACATATGCACACAGTAGAACGGCACCAATGTGGGTACATAATGGGGATCCTGTGTGGCTTTACAAACTGATTTTAGTTTGGATTAAAGCAGGTGTGGGGGGCAGTAAGGGGTCAGACCGAGGCAGGTATACTATGCAATGGAGCTGGGATACAGCCCTTGCATAGATTTAGACTTTTTAAGCCTTGTCATGGGTACCTACAGGATACTACTTATGACATCACTGACAATCTATCGATATGGTGCCGAAACACATAATACCCTGGGTATTATGAAATGGAACTTCCTTGGAGATTTTCAGACCTGCCAAAATGCCTGTTTGCCGCGTGAGCAGCCTCCCGACACTGCTGCGCGGCAAGGGTCTACTTCGGACGACGCTGTGCCTCTCGCGAAACCGTCCGTGTCACTTCCGTGAAGCTTCGGACGACTCAGCGCCATATTTCAATCTCGGGCAACCTCCGTGATTGAAATATGGCGCTGAGCCGTCCGAAGCTTCACGGAAGTGACACGGACGGTTTCGCGAGAGGCACAGCGTCGTCCGAAGTAGACCCTTGCCGCGCAGCAGTCTCGGGAGGCTGCTCGCGCGGCAAACAGGCATTTTGGCAGGTCTGAAAATCTCCCTTCATATAATCTACAACTACTAGATATCACCTTTGCAGTTGGAAAGATAATGCTGAAAAGATGATGTGGAGTGGGTGTTTTGCTTGTGTGGTCTATACTTCCCATTCCCAGTTTCCAGTTCCCCACTTCTGTTCCAAAAACAAAACAGAGGACAAACAGCACAGACTGAGCACAACTACAAGTTCAGCAGACACATGAAAAAGGACAGTCCTCTATTACCTGCACGGCCTTTGTGGGGGTCAGCTAAGATGGCCCTTGTGGTTCCTTCCAACACTAAGATTCTATGATTCCATGAAGGGCTGTCAGAGCATACTCCTAACCATATATAGAAATCAGAACTACTATGGCCTAGATAATCCTGACTTTGCTAATTAATTATATATTTTTACACTTGAGGAGCTTATCTTCACTGTCCAGCTTTCATATTCATACATATACTGCATTTTTATTTAAATCATAGTAATTATTTTTAAATAGACATCTACAGAAACAAATGTGCATTTACAGCTTTTAGACAAATCTGTGTTCCCTTTTGTTCTCTTTTTTGGTATGTGTCTCATCCTTTCTTTTTTCTTTCTCTCTCTCTCTCTCTCTCTCTCTTTTTTTTTTTTGGCAATGCAATATGTGGCCACCCTAAATGCATGTCTTAAATTAGAGGACCCAATCCCTGAAAGTCTGTACTTTGTGCACCTCCCACATCACCTCTCTTTGGGTTTTTATTTGGAAAAAAAAAATCCCATCTTTCTTTCCACACTCTGGAGCAGGAAAGATGTCAAACCACAGTGAGCATTACACCGTAAACACACCGACCTGCTGTAAAAATTATTTTAACTTGTGTTTTATTATAGTTTTATTATTCATTGTAGTTTGTTTAATGATGCATTTACCATTACCATAACATTTCCTGTCTTACTTTGTATCTGCTTTTTAAAGTTTATTGTGAGTTCAAGTTTTGTAGAAAGGCAGAATATAAACAAAATAAATAAATGAAATATAGTAGAGACCACAAAGAGCTCTGCTTCCAGAGGTGTTGCCATGCTGTTGGTATTTAGGCTCCTTATTGAAAGAGCTTTGTGACACCATAAAGACAATGACATTTATTGTGCCCTGAACTACTGTAAACTAGAGCCTGGTATGCCATGGAAAATTGGTAAGTGCTGCTGTGAATTTGAACTATAAGGCTTGGACAAAAGATTCTTAATGGACTGAAATAACTGGTCTACACTCCTTAAGGTTCAATGGATATCTTTTTATAAGAACTAATGGCTATGAAATTGTAAGATATTTTGTGGCATGAAAGGAAACACTTGGAGAGGGTGACTCATCTTTCCTATACTCCCTCCAACTAAGAGTGAAGGCTGATCCCTGTGCATGAAAAGAAATTGCAAGGGGGAAAAGGGGGAGATAGGCAGTCAGCTAACTTAAGGCTAAAAGTATCTGGGGGCATTGGATGCTCTCCACTGGGGATCTGAAAAGGGTGGCGGCGATAATTCATTAGGAGAGTATAACCCTGCTTTCCATAACCTAATTCCTTTGAGATGTGTTGGACTTTGGCAGACATCTAGCACATCTAGATGGCACCAGGTTGTGGAAGACTGGTGGAAATTGTTGTCTTCACCTGTACTTGTAAGTGCCCCTGCTCAAAATAACAACAACACTGCAAAACACCATGGACTTTATCAGATGCAGCAAACATGACATCATAACGACACCTCATGAACGCAAAAGGGCATGCGTATCAGATGATGTCGTGCTTTCATGATTATGTGTAGGGAATAAGGCACCCTTTTTTATTGACTGGCCAAGCTGTCAATAGATCTCCCATGGTGTTTTTTTGCTGGTATTTCCAGCGTTTGAAACTGTATGCCTTTTTTGTCTTGTGATCACGTCGTCAATGGTTGGTCCCGCCAGCACACTTCCAAATGAAAATGCGAAGGCCTGGTAGGGGACACTCTTTTTATGAACCTCCACATTTACTTTGGATGTATAAATTGTGTTTCTGTGCTTGTGTGTATCTTTCATGTCTTTATTTTGCTGGGGCGTTTTTATTTTTACCGCACTCGTGTCTTCTCGTGAGAATCGCTGAGATCTCAGATGCGGAAGTAAAAAGAACTCCATTTGTGTTCCAGTAATGCTGGGGCTGCGTATTGATGCCATTGAAGGTAGGTCTGATAAAAAGAGTTCTTTTGCTGGCAGAAAAATGTTTCAAAATATGGTAGGAAGGAAATGTTTATGCAGGTTGGTTTGATAAAGTCCCACAAGTCTCCAGTGATCTCTCTGAAGGAAACCAAACTCTGCTCAGTGTTGTCTGCAGAACTTTCCACAGTCTGAGGAACTGGAGAGCATGTTATTGGTATCTTCAGGTATACCGTGGAGGGAAATAGCTTGATAGGTAAATAAAAACAAGCATAGAAAATACAAGGAATCATGGTATTATTGTGCCTCAACTATTCTAATGCCAAATGGAAAAAAAGGCAATATTTTCCTACTAATAGGAGTCTCAGAGTGTCTCCAAGTCACTGCAATGAGTGAATATCCCATGCAGTATAGCCACAAAGTATTTAACTACAGGGGGTGGGCTGGGGATAGACCAAAAATTACTTCCAGTATTGAGAGAAGCATTCATAATCCCTATTCATCTGGAAGGAAACACTGACAGTCTTGAAAATGAGCTCTAATTCATCCTCTTCACCTTCTAACCTCATTGTGCAAACTCTTTTTGTTTAAGGTCAGTGACTTTAAGGTCAGCGGTAAAACCCATAGCTTGCTTTTTTTTATTCCTGGTTCACTTTCTTTCTTCATTTCCAGTAGAAAGAGCAGTTTAACTGGATGCCAACATAAGACACAAACAAACAAGACACCTCCCCCTTTCTCAGACAGTCACGTTCAGCAGTAGAAGTGAAAGGAAAGGCCTTGGGTCACTTGGCAAATTGTCTTATTATTGGCACAAGCCATTATGTAGCTGCAGCTTCAAATGTTGTCATAGCAAAGGAGAACAGACAATGGTCAAAAACGAGATTCTAGTACACAACCACAGATTAGTATCCTGAAAGGCTCCTGCTGTGGGCAGAAGTATTCCTACTTCCAGTTTGGGATTAAATTATGCACAAAATTTGCACATAGTTATTTTGTACAAAACTCCCAGCATTTTCTGGACAGGAAGCAGCATTTTCTGTGCTGAAATATTATGACATTGCTCTTTCCTGAGCAGAAAATGTTGTACTTGGGGACTTATTCTGCACAAAATTTGCACATGGTTTTGGGCACAGGAACCAGCATTTTTATGCTGGAATCCATATTCTCCACACAGAAAATTCTATTTCTGTATGGAAATATTATTTTCTGCACACACACACACACAACTTTTCCTGCACATAAAATGCTGTTTTCTGAACAAAAAAAACACCAGTGAATTTTGTACACAGTAAGTCCCAAATTGCAAAGATTCTTATCAATCCAGGATTCAAGGCTTCCCAGTACTTGAAAAACACATATTTCAACCATTTTTTCAAATATTCTTTCCATCTCCAGTGAACAGAGAAGGTGTCATGGTTCCATGGAGTAGGATCCTTTCAACTTCTAGACTGGGAATGTAAGTACTGAGTCCTATCACTTTTCTGTATGTGAAAATGAAAAATTTCAGAAATTTCCTCCCTACTGAGATCAAAAGAGTTTTCCTGCATTTTTTAGAGATCTTTTGTATTTTGGGACTTTGGGCAGCGGGGGAGGATTTTGCAGAGTTTTTCTTTTCAATACAAAAAAAAAAAAGTGAAGTCGAAGGCTTTCACAGCCAGGATCCATAGGTTTTCTGTGGGTTTTTTCCAGGCTGTTAGGCCATGTTCTGGAAGAGTTTATTCCTGACATTTCATCTGCATCTATGGCTGGCATCTTCAGAGAATGGTTGGGTAGGAGTGTGGGGGGTTTATATACTGTGAGTCCCTGTTGGAGAGGATATGTAAATTTCTGTATTTGAATGGCTAGTTCCTAGGGTAGGAGGATATGCAAGGAGGATTATTGTCTGTTTGGCTAATGGTCCAAAATGGTTCATGTGTTCCTAAGTGTCACTGAATATACATATTCCGGCGTATAAGATGACTGGGCGCATAAGACAACCCCCCAATTTTTAAGTTAAAATGTAGACTTTGCCCCCCCCGTCCAGTCAGCCACCTGGCTGGAAAGTCTGCCCCCCACCAGCCAGCCAGCTCAGTGGCTGTAGATGATGGAATAGTCTGTGAAATTAAAGGACTGGGAACAGCTAAAAAAGCATGGGATACTTTGAAAAATCTCTGTGGTGTTCAATCTTTGGAAAGTAAGGTTTCATTAATAATGAAGTTGGTTAATATGAAGGTATCAAATCCCAAATTTTTGAATGAGCACATTAATGATTTTAGAGCCACACTGGCAGACTTGCAAACTCCTAAAGAGGAAATCCCCGAAACTATGCAAATGGAAATCTTCCTGGCAAGTTTACCAAAATACAATCCCTAAAGTTTACCAAAATACAATCCCTAAATGGAGGGCAATTAACACTTCAAAGGCAAAGCAATCATTCTCACAGCAGGGGGAAGGATCTGCTGGGGAAACTGCCCAGGGAATTTACCACTTCAAAGACAAGACAGTCATTCTCACAGCAGGGGAAAAGATCTGCTGGGCATATAAGACGACCCCCCACTTTTGAGGAGTGTTAAAAAGCAGTCTTATATGCAGGAATATACGGTATGTCTAAGACTTCTGCATTGGCTACACTCATCGTAGAATGCCTAGTTTCCTTATCTGGAGTGTGGCTTTTATGTCGCAAAATTTCACTTATGACTTAGTGGGATTTTGATAGCACTGTTGCATCTTTGGTTGGTGGTGGCAGATGAAAAGTTAAGAACCACTGACTTACTGGGTAGGGTCTAACACCAACAGGCACTATTCTTCCATTCCTCCATTCCTCCAGTTTTTTAATACCTAGTTTTTTACACTGTATTTGTAGCTCATTCATTTCACAACATTTATGCATGATTTCTACATATGATTTATGTGCATTTATATGATTTATTCCTTATAATGATTTATTATAAGAAATTAAAAGTGTATGTTAGAATCTACATGGCAGAGAAGGTGATGGACTCTAGTTCCTTGGCTGGAAAGGGAGATCAGATGGCCACCTTTCAGGGAGAGTTTAGCAGTGGCTATTATTCATGTTTGCATCATGAATCTATAAATTCCACCAACAGTGTATCTTCACTGTAAATTTAAACCAATCTCAAGGTCATTAATGAGTAAAATACATCCAAGCAAAGAAACCTTGGAAGATTTATCTAGTCAACTGAGGAGCTCTTAACACTTTCACAAAACTATTTCATAGAATCATAGAATTGTAGAGTTGGAAGAGACCACAAGGGACATCCAGTCCAACCCCCTGCCAAGCAGGAATCATGGTCAAAACATCGCTGACAGATGGCCATCCAGTCTCTGTTTAAAGACCTCCAAGGAAGGAGACCCCACCACGCTCCGAGGGAGTGTGTTCCATTGCCGAACAGCTCTTACTGTCAGAAAGTTCCTCCTCATGTTGAGGTGGAATCTCTGTTCCTGGAGCTTGCATCCATTGCTCCGTGTTCCAGTCTCTGGAGCAGCAGAAAACAAGCTTGCTCCATCCTCAATGTGACACCCCTTCAAATACTTAAACAGGGCTATCATATTGCCCCTTAACCGTCCTTTTTCAGGCTAAACATACCCAGCTCCCTAAGTCTTTCCTCATAAGGCATGGTTTCCAGACTTTTCACCATTTTAGTCACCCTCCTCTGGACACGCTTTAATTTATCAATATCCTTTTTGAATCGTGGTGCCCAGAACTGGACACTGTATTCTAGGTGAGGCCTGACCAAGGCAGAATAGAGTGGCACTATTACTTCCCTTGATCTAGACACTATACTTCTATTGATGCATTCCAAAATCACATTGGCCTTTTTAGCTGCTGCATCACACTGTTGACTCATGTTCAACTTGTGGTCTACTAGGACTCCTAGATCCCTTTCGCACGTAGTCTCGTTCAGCCAGGTCTCTCCCATCCTGTATCTGTGCACTTCGTTTTTCCACCCTAAGTGCAGTACCTTACATTTCTCCGTATTGAATTTCATTTTGTTAGCTTTGGCCCAGCTCTCCAGTCTATCCAGGTCATCATGGGGGAGGGTGTCATTGCAGTCAATCCAGTGTGAAACTGACTTGAATTTGTTAACCTTCAGAGTCAGAGTCACCTAAAAACTAAGCTGCTGGAGCCAGGAAGGAGTCAGAGGAATAAGCAGTTCAGCAACTGAGTTTTAATTGCACAGTTCGTGAAATATCATCTAGCCAGCAGCTGGAAGGAAATAAAATCCTCCTTCTCTAAATCCTTGCATGTGATATTCACCCTCGACAAACCAAAGACAATGTTATATCTCTGTACAGCGTACAGAAACTGCACTGTAACACGTACACCTCCAGCTCAGTTAAGACCTGCTTCCGATTCAGGGTTATTCAGCCTTGTATTTAAACACTCCCTCGATAGAAATACAGCAAAAGAAACAGCATGCAGAGATGTCCATGCTTAGGCTGCATGCAAGCAAGGACAACTGGCAGAGAGGGGACCATGTGTGCCACCCCTTCTGAGTTTCAGAGCTTGGAAAACCCATTACACAGAATCTCATAGCCAGAGAAACCATGCTTGGTGGGAACCATGCAGTCTAGGAGCTATACTACAAAAAAGTACCTAACTTTATTCTAAACTCTGCTTTTTAACCTGGTATAGAAATCAAGCAGGTTGCCAAGCTATTGAAAGGAATTGCTCTCCTGTATGTCCTGCATAGAAGTGAAGCAGGCAGCTGCAAGAAGGAATGAACTCTTCATCTCTTCTATGAGAGAGCCCTGGTGGTGCAGTGGTTAAACGCCAGTACGGCAGTCAAAAGGCTGTAAGTTTGATCCCAGAGGGCTCCAAGGTTAACTCAGGCTTCCATCCTATCATAGGTTGGTAAAATGAGTACCCAACTTGTTGGGGGCAATTAGCTAACATGTTGTAAACTGCTTAGGGAGTGCTTTGCACTGATAAGTGGTATAGAAATATAAATGCTATTGCTATTGCTATTCCTATGATAGCCTCCATCAGGCTAGTTTGGGAGGGGGGAGTCACAAGGACTAGTAATTTTATCTGGGTTTAGAAAACTGGGATTATTATTTCCTTGCCAGATGGAATAGGGTTATTTGAACAACCCAGTGCAAGTAATCAAGGCTGCCGAAAACGGGTCCCGTCCTCAGTGAAAAAAACATATGGGGCCTTTTGCCCAAATTTACTGGGAGGTATAAGATTCTGCTCTCCCCTCTCCTCCACCAACTGAGGGCTTATCTACATGGGCTAAATACCCCAGCTTGCCCCTGTTCTGGAGCCCTGCAGTCCAAATCTGTCCCAGGGCAGTTCTTACAACCCCTGGGGCAGATATAGGGCTGGAACAGGGGCAAGCCAGTACAGGACCCGATAAAGCATTTTGGAAAAAAAATACCCAGTTTACTTAGGAAAAACTGGATCGGACCCTGCATGTCCAGGGGAGCCTGTCTGGCATACCATTCCTTGCTGCTGCCACCAGCTCTCTGGCTCTCCCAGAAACCAGGCAGGGGTACCACAGCGTGTGACCGAGGCTGGTCACATGCAGGGGGTCTTAGTCACATGGTGCAGAACCCCCGCCTGGCTTCAGTGTTAGTGGAGAAAATGGTGGTGGTGGCTTCAGCTACGGGCTGGCATCCTGTTTGGACTCCAACCTGTTTTCTCTAGGTAACAAGGGGGGCAGGGGGACCAGCTGTATAGCCAGGATATGCCAGTGGGCACATTATCCTGGCTAGTATACATCAGCCCTGAGTTAACTGAATGCATGAGCCTCATGGTGGGAGAAATATGGGAAAGTGAGTGAAACGACATTTTAGAGGCATCAGAAAAAGTGGGACACCAGAGGATTAATCAAGACTGTTGGGAGCCCTGGTGGCGCAGTGGTTAAATGCCAGTACTGCAAGTCACCACGTTGCAAGTTCGATTCCAGCGGGCTCCAAGGATCACTCAGCCTTCCATCCTTTCGTAGGTTGGTAAAATGAGTACCCGGCTTGTTGGGGCAATTAGCTAACACATATTGGAAACTGTTTAATGCAGTGTAGATGTGTAAATAGCTATTGCTTAAAACAATTTGTAAGCCACTCTGATAGCCTTGTGGCTGAAGAGCAGGGTATAAATAACTAAATAAAAATAAAAATAAATAAAAAATTGGTACCAGATCAGGACCAAGGGTATAAGCGTTTGGTATGTAATCTGAGGTCATTTTGTTGCATATCAAAGGTTCAGGGTCAGTCTCTTGTAAGCATGGTTGGAACTCACTTTTCCTGCTCTTACCAGGAAACAAAAAAACAGGTTTGGGGGCTCCTCTGCCCTAGAGACAAAAGTCTATACAACATAGTTGGATCCAGGGCCCCCTTCCAGATTACCAGAGCCCAGTAAGTTTTATTGCCCCTTCATTGCCCCTGTGTTTTCTCATGCTACAATACAGACTGACCAGGGGACGAATCCCATTGAACTTATTTTGGAGTAGACATAGGATTACACTCTTAAAGAACCTCAAAGATTCCATGAGCCACAGAGAAAGTACTGTATATAATGTATAAATCAGAAAAAAATGACCCAAAAAATCTGGGTTGACTTATCCATTGGTCAATGCTGGAAACAGATGACAATGATACCAGTTGGATGAGCTCTGTGCTCCCTGCCATTTTGGGCACTTGAGTTGGAGCAGGGCAGCAATGGCCATTTTTAATAGGGGCTTACTGTATAAGCCAGCCTTTCTCAACCTTTTTATCCTGGATGAACCCTTGAAATAATTTCCAGGCTTTGCAGTCTCTCTGCAAGCCTTGCAAGCTGAGGCTTATACAGTAAGCCCCTATTAAAAATGGCCACCACTGCTCCACTCCACCTCAAGGGCCCAAAATGGTGGGCACGTCACAACTCTTCAGGCTCCCCAACACTGCTGCTGAAAGCCACTTGGCCCAAAAAAGAAGATAGGGAAGGAGGGAGGGCTGCCTTTCTTTCTCTGTTTGGGCAAGGAAGAGGTAATGGGGTGGGAGCACTGCTTCCATGCTCTGTCATGCCAAGATGGGCTTCTTGCCTCTGACTTTTTTCACTGCCTTTGTGCTGGGTCCCTAATAGAGGCAGGTTGCTTTCCTTGCTCTTCTTCCCCTATCTTTTTTTCCAGACCACATTCTCATTCTTTTTCCTCATTTATATTCCTTTCCCTTTCTGTATATATGTAGCTGTAGACATTTTAAGATCAGAAATGCAATTTACATCCCCTCCCACTGTAACCCCTCAAATTAACAGATCCATTCCTTTTCTTTATCTCTTCCTGAGAATGCTCCCTCTATTCATTTTTAAAAGGAGAGGAAAAGATTTGTTTGTTACATGCCCCCAAGTTTTGCTCTCGACATATCCACGGGTCATAGCAAAATCCATAATTTTGGCTCCCAAACCTGCCCTCAACTTATACATGAGGTCAATTTATACATGGCTATATGTGGTAAAATGAATCCTGTCTACGGTATATGTGACAAAATGTTCTATGGATGTTCAACAAAAGAACAATAACTAAAGCCTCAAGGATCATGCTACAGAAATGAATGATGCAAATATAATTGCTTTTATAGTAGGAGTGCTTTGCCATACCTGCTTGATGAGAAATTTTATTCGGTAATCACAGAATCATAGAGTTTGGAAGAGACCACAAAGGCAATCCAGTCCAATCCACTGCTGTGCAGGAATCAAAGCACTCCTGACAGATGTTATGCCAAACTAATCTTATCTCTTTTTGATAGAGCTACAAGCCTGGTAGATGAAGGGACTGCTGTGGATATAGCATATCTTGATTTCAGTAAGGCCTTTGACAAAGTTCCCCATGATATTCTTGCAAATAAGCTAGTCAAATTTGGGCTAGACAATGCTACTGTTAACTGGATTTGTAATTAGTTGACCGACTGAACCCAAAAGATGCTCATCAATGGCTCCTCTTCATCCTGGAGAGAAGTGATTGGTGGAGTGGTACGGGGTTCTGTCCTGGGCCCAGTGCTATTCAACATCTTTATCAATGACTTGGGTGATGGAATAGAGGGCATTCGTATCAAATTTGCAGATGACACCAAATTGGGAGGGGTAGCTAATTCCCCAAAGGACAAGATCAGAATTCAAAATGACCTTAAGAGATCAGATTGCTGGACCAAAACTAACAAAATTAATTTCAGCAGGGAGAAATGTAAGGTACTCCACTTCAGCAGGAAAAACAAAATGTACAGTTATAGGATGGGTGACACCTGGCTTGACAACAGTACTGGGAAAGGGATCTAAGCATCTTAGTAGACCACAAGCTGCGTATGAGTCAACAGTGTGATTTGGCAGCTAAAATGACGCAGTTATGATAAACTGAAGTTCTGATGAACTACATGAACTGCATTTGGCAGAAACATTAAAAAGAGAAGAGAGGAAGGGATTGGAATGAAGATGACCTGACATACAAGTCAGCCACATATAGTGAAACATGGGCAGCTGCAGAGCGTTTCTGCCTACATTTAGCCCACTCTCCTCCACCTCCCAGACTACTTTGGGCTTCATCTGCCCATTTTTCTGAAACTCAAAAGCCACTTCTAGTATTTATTTATTTGGGGGGAGGGTATGTTGGTCTCTGAAATATGCCACCTATGATCTTAAAATGGAGAGCTGCATCCCCTTGTAGTAATGTAAAATCCCATTTCAGCCATGTGTGGCCTGAAGCTATCATACACAGAACCTTTTCTCTAACTCTTTTTGAGAGATCCTTTCCCCACAGCAAAACATAAGTGGGGCGGGGCGGGGGGGAATATGCTTTCCATCCAGACAAACCTTTATGCTGACAAAGCATTAAGTAGCTAAAGGTATGAACTCTTCCTAAGGAGTCTGCCCCATTTGAATATAGAGATTTAAGACCAAACTAGAAAAGTACATTGGGCAAATACAATTTAACATGCATGCTCCTGTCATACAACTAGCAGCCCCAAGGTGGGGTGGGGGAACCTAAGTAGCACCAGTCCACAGGATCCTTGCTGTAGTTCTGATGATCACACCCTCCACCCCCATCCCCGCCACTGCTATTTGCAAATAGAACATGTCTAATTTGGTCCTTACTTGCAATGAAACATGGCAGCAGTCACGGCCAACCGTTTCAGATCCAACTTTAATCCTAAAATGCAACATCAGACTTTCCCCTTTAAAAAAAATATTCACCATATTCATTTCCCGTCTTTCAAATGGCAAGATATTAAGGAAGACAGAACACTCATATTTTAAAAGAGCTGATTGTATGAAGAGATGTTGCCAAGTGTATCAATAAATGAGAAGTATTGCAAACATTCATGGCTTTGTGTTGCATTCCCATTTGATGCAGAACTTTTTTCTTTCTTTTTTTTGCTGGGGAGGGTAAACAAGGGACAAACTAGGGTCTCAAGTAAGATAGGCTAATGATCACTGCAGAGACAAGAGAAAAGAAACCTGGCTACATATTCTGGCCATACTACTGCCTGTACTGTCCCACAGCCAACATGGCTGACCTTAGCTGAGAAAGTCACATTCATGTCCATTCAGAAATACAACAAGCTGGAAAAATCAGGTCAAGAGGTTAGCGTCTGCACATTTCCTGCCAAGAGATGTCATGTGGGTTCACTGATTCCAGTGAGAAATCTAATGGTCCATGTAGCAGCAGGAAGTTTGTTCTTTATTTTTCTTGCTGAATGGCTGAATTCCCTGCATCTCCCACTGGGGGCGGGAAAGACTCCTGTCTGAAATCCAGGAGACTCTGTGCCAATGTAGGCAATATTGAGCTAGATGATTTAAGGCAGCTTTCTTTATTCTTCCCAAGGAGAACTTGGAAACATTACTTTTCTGGACTACAACTTCCAGTTTGGAATGTATGCAATCCTATTTCTCTCTCTGCACTTGTTATCCACATTCTCATAACCTAGCAGCTATAGGTTAACCTAACAAATATTAAACAGTTAACTTGTTAAATACTCCTTCCTGCTCCATTCTTCAGAACACACTTTGCACCAAAACATGCAGCTTGGGGCTAATGTTCGGCAGGTTTATTTTAAACTTGGGATCTATTAGAAGATTCATAAACATCCCATAACATGTCAGGAGCAAAACCAATAGCTAGAGAGGACTTATCTCAATATACTGAAGCCACAGCTCTTTCACCTAATACTAAGGAAAGTTATGTAGGAAGTTGTCTCTTAGGGGTTGTCTATAAATGGTCAAAATAACCCTCATGGGAATACGACCTGTCTAAATGGGATCCCGCATCAACCCACACTATTCAAAAGGAGAGGGGCCCAAAATGGCAAAAACAACACAGGAAAAGCCTTTGCAGCTTTTCCCATACTTTTTTAAAAAACAGCAAGGGGGTATGCATTCCTGCTTGTTAGGACAAGCGATTCACTTTGAATTGCTTCCCCATACAAGAGGAAGTGCAAAGCTGATTGGCTGGGTGAGGGTGGGAGAAAAGCACCAGCCATGTTGGATTTTCATCTTAGTGATCATTCGCTAAGGTGGGATAAACAGAGTGGGGGGGGGTTGCTGTCCTTTTAATTCAAAAAAAAAATCGCTCTATCGCTCCAGCACACCTTAGACAATGTTTATTTTTTTAAAGTTTGGCGGCAGCAAAGAACTAATGCGAGTAAATCACACATGGCCGCCATCTGGCATGCAGAGCTTCTGGGGGCTTCTGAGGCCAAAAACACCATTAAGACATGTCACTGCTGCTTTGAAATGCCATAATTATGAGGTACTCCATTCCCCCCCTCGTATAGATGGACCCTTAGTGTGCCATCTTGCTCAGTATCATTTCCTCTGAATGGCAGCAATCTTTACAGGCTCTGGTAGAAGACTTTCACCCATCACCTTCTTATCTGAACCTTTTAACTGGAGATGTCACTGCCATGGATTGAATATGAGGCTTTGCACATGCAGAACACGTGTGCTGCAACTAAGTCTTCCCGATGACATAATGTCAAGGACAATAGTTTGCGTTTGTGGATCCTATTATTGTTTGTCAAGTTATCAGGTTTGGGGTATGCATGAGTGCCGAAATAAATTGCTTAGTAATGTGGTCAGAGTTTGCATTTAATTCCTCTCTATGGCCAGAGGGAGGACACAAAAGCTGGTTTTGACAAAGATATGAATCAATGAGCCAAATGCACTGGAGAAATAATAAGATATTGAAATGAATTTAATTATACACAAGACAAGTCTATTTATCAGATGAATATTTCTGGTTATGTCAGATAAGCATTAAGAAAACGACTGTCATATTTAAAATAATGCATCACAATACATTATACAGTAAAGGATTTAAGGCTATAAAACTGAAGTTCTACTGAACAAACCAGAGAATAAGGAAATAGTGCCCATGGCAACTCAAGCTGCTATTTATAAAATAGTGATTTCATATCTTTTTAAATGTAATTGGAATTCCTGATTGCTGAAGGAAATACGGTTTTGATGAATGGTATATTTACTTCTAGCTTCAGGAGAGAGAAGTTTATTGACATGGCATCTTTGCCTGAATAATCTCACTTGATATATTCTTGGTATATTATATCTCATTTGCTTGAATTTTCAAATAAAGCAATCTCTTCATATGATTTAACTCAAAAGTGAAGATATAGTGAAACTACCAGATTATAAGGCAGGAGTGGGAAATATGTAGCCCTCCAGATGTTTCTGAAGTGCAACTCTCATCAGCTGTAGCCAATAATGAGCAATGATGAGAGATGCAACCCAACAACATCTGGTGGCCAGGTGGATTCCCCCAGCCCACAAATAAACACACAAAATCCCATACCCACCCAAGGAACTTAGAAATTATATCATCATCATTTATTTATACGGCGCCATCATTGTACATCGTTCTTTCTTTTATATACCACCTTTCTCCTGGATTGGGAAAAACAATGCGATTTTTACAACAATTAAAATCACAGTATACAATTATGTTTAAAAATTTACAAAAGTCAGAAACATAAATAAACACAGCATGCAACCCAATAAAAACTGTCTCTGAGAATTACATATTAAAAACCTGCTTGAATAGAAACATCTTTGCCTGCATCAAAAGCAAAGCAGGGAAGGGGCCAGCCTAGCCTCCTGTGGAAGGGCATCCCAGAGGGTGGGACCAGCCACTGAGAAGGCTCTCTCTCATGTCCTCACCAAGTGGGCCTGTGATGGTGGCGGGGCTGAGAGAAAGCCTTCCCCTACTGATCTTAAAGCTCTGGCAGGTTTACAAGTAAAAGAAGAAGAAAACAGTTTTGACACGAGAGATAACTGCAAAGGGACAAGGAGCAAGTAGGACTGGGGAGTCCTGTCCTCAAGCAGCCACTCAGCCTTGAAACTCACTTAGTGCCTTGGGCCAATCAGTATTTTTTGGCCCAGCCTACATTGCAAGGTTGTTATGTCGGTAAATTAGGATATCAGAAGTCACAACACAAGATCATTTACATGAAAAGTGGCCTATGTGTATACAACTTTGTTGGTAAGCTTGTATAATTATTTCTTAAAATAAGGATTGTGATTATTATAATATACATTTTATGCAATATAGTGGATAGTCAAATATTAAGCATGTATGCTTTTGTATCAATCACTGCAGTATTGGTTAGTCTCTCTCTCTCTGGCTTTTCTTCGCAAACGAAGGTTCAGGATGGACTCTTCCCACGCTTACTGCAAGCGCGCTGATGACTAAAAAGGCCAATCCGAGATAGACAAGTCCAGTTGCAGAAAGCACAGCAGAAGGTTTCCTTGGGTGATATTTCCGGGTTGTGATTCTTTCTGCATTGTTGTTTCTCTTCAAGACTTGTTCGGCGCGAGTTCTCCAAAAAGGCTGTAGCATTGTGGATACTGCGTCTCCATGCCTCCCGACGTGAAGCCAGGGTGGACCATTGTTGGTGATCAATTTGGCTAAGCCTGAGGTGTTGTTTCAGGGAGTCCTTGTATTGCTTTTTTGGAGCACCCCTCTTATGCTGACCCGTGGCAAGTTCACCGTAGAGTACTATTTTTGGGAGGTGATGGTCCTCCATCCTAGAAACGTGCCCTGCCCAGCGCAACTGTGTTCTCAATATCATGGCCTCAATGCTGGTGACCCCTGCTTGCTCAAGGACAGCAACATTTGTTACATAGTCAGTCCAGTGTATATTTAGGATTGTGCGTAAACAGCGCTGATGAAAGTGTACGAGGAGTCATAAGTGGTGGTGATAGGTGACCCATGTTTCAGACCCATAAAGGAGAATAGACAGTACAATGGCTCTATACACACTGATAGTAAAGAACAACTAAACTAAAGAAGGATTGAAATGGCTTGCAAATTCTGGACCTGCCATCTTGTGCAGTAGTCATGACAACTAAGAACTTAATGTGAAGTCGAAGGCTTTCACGGCCAGCATCCATAGATTTTCCTTGTTTTTTTTCTGGGCTGTGAGGCTGTGTTCTGGAATAGTTTCTTTCTGACGCTGCAGGCGAAACATCAGAAAGAAACTATTCCAGAATATGGCCTCACAGCCCGGAAAAAAAACAAGGAAAAACTAAGGACTTACTTTTGTAGTAACTCATAATAAACAAGGACTCACTTTTGAAGAATTTTGGAAAGTTTGCAGCAATTTTTAACCATTAAGGATTACTAAAGACATGTTTTTTGAAGGACTTTGTAAAGTCTTTTTTGTTATGTGTAAGATTTGGTTGAAATGACATTGTATATTGTTTATTACGTTTGGTACTGGTAATCTCTTTTTATATTGGTAAATTAGGAGAACCATGTATACCTCTAGCTAATAGGAGGAAGAATATAATAAAGAAATATAATAATAATATATGTAGGCTTGTTGCACTAGCGGAAGTGGACGAAAGAATTAAGTCACAGCCTTACAGGGTTCAGCCAAAAGCAAAGAAATGTGGTACTGTGAGTTCTGCAACTCCCTGCATGAACTAGTAAAGCACAATAAATGACTGGAGAGATGGTTGGTTGGGGCAGCTGCATCTCCTTCTGAAGATATATTAGCAAAAGCAAAACTATGCACTCTGGTTTCACATTTCTCCTCACACATCCCATTTGAACCTCAATGCTCAATCTGCAGATGTTCTCCTCAACGCTGAATTGTACACCAGCTGAAAAGGAGCCAAGACACAGGTGTTAACCAGTGCAATTCCTATTAGGGTTGCCAGGTTGAAAACTGAAGAAGGTTCCTGTACCTTTAATAGTTGGCTAGAAAACCATTAAAGGTACAGGAGCCCTCTCGTTTTCAGTCTGGCAACTTTCGCTGCTATCCATGTATAACCTGAAATATGAGCAGCAGACCATCCAATTACAGAGAATTCTGGGACTGTAACTCCCAAAATCCCCTAGCCAGTATAGTTGCTTACTGTATTGCCTGGAGTAATTGTGATGCACAGTACTCCTAAAAGGTAACTTTCCCAGGCTTAGATGAAAGAGAGGACAACTTGGTCCATTCCATCTGCCCAGCTAGGATTAAGTGTCATTCAGTTTCTGAAAGAACTGCCTCTATTAGCTATTATTCCACCAGGTAGTTAACTTTATGTTTCAAAAAATGGAAATGGTATGTCCACAGTGTGGATAAGACAGCAAAATGCTAACAGGAGACAGAGAAAAGGCAGAATTACTTGACACCTTCTTTGTACCGGTCTTTTCCCAAAAGGAAAACAGTGTTCAACCTGGGCAAAATGGAGCTTGAACTTTCACTAAAGAAGTACGGGTTTTGGACAAGACATAAATGCGAAAGGGCAATGTTGTCTGGTACGCGTGCCCTTTCACATTTATGTGGCATTGTTATGATGCCTTATTTGGACGGTCTGATAAAGTCCTTTGTTATTTCTGCAACTGTAGTACTGTGCGAGAGCCATCGTACTGTCTATCCTCCTTTATGGATCTGAAACATGGGTCACCTATCGCCACCACCTACGACTCCTCGAGCGCTTTCATCAGCGCTGTCTACGCACAATCCTAAATATACACTGGACTGACTATGTGACGAATGTTGCTGTC
Organism: Gambelia wislizenii; assembly: GCA_030847615.1. Lineage (NCBI taxonomy): Eukaryota > Metazoa > Chordata > Lepidosauria > Squamata > Crotaphytidae > Gambelia > Gambelia wislizenii. The sequence continues at coordinate 36,625,524 of JAUMIR010000004.1, forward strand.
CTTGAGCAAACAGGGATCACCAGCATTGAGGCCATGATATTGAGAATGCAGCTGCGCTGGGCAGGGCACGTTTCTAGGATGGAGGACCATTGCCTCCCAAAAATACTACTCTACGGTGAACTCGCCACGGGTCAGCGTAAGAGGGGCGCTCCAAAAAAGCGATACAAAGACTCCCTGAAACAACATCTCAGGCTCGGCCAAATTGATCACCAACAGTGGTCCGCCCTGGCCTCACATCGGGAGGCATGGAGACGCACTATCCACAATGCTGCAGCCTTATTTGAGAACTCATGCCAGACAAGTCTTGAAGAGAAACGACAACGCAGAAAGAATCACAACCCAGAAACATCACCCAAGGAGACCTTCTGCTGTGCTTTTTGCAACCGGACTTGTTTATCTCGGATTGGCCTTTTTAGTCATCAGCGCGCTTGCAGAAAGCGCGGGATGAGTCCTTCCTGAATCTTCGTTTGCGAAGAAAAGCCAGAGGGAGTACTGTGCTCCCAAATGCACAAAGTTCCAGCTCTCATTGGCAGTGCAGCTTGATTTTGGTTGACTAGTAGGCCATACCTAAGTACAAAAATCTGATTTTTTTTTAAATTTAAAATGTCTACCCCATGTAGATACTGGAAATGGTCTTCGAGGCAATGAACAAAGCACATAAAACCTTAGACAGTAAGAATAATTTAAAATCTGGCCAATTAATTACAATTAAAAGCAATTAAAACAGTTCAATATTCATTAACTCATGTAGTCAGAGAAAGAAAAAGATACAGCCTAGACAGAAATCAATCAATTGAACAGCAGCAGGAACCACTTGTAAATGTCACAGCAAAACATCAAAAGCCCAATTCTGGTGGTGAACGAAGTGGTTCAGTTCAAACAGAACACAAAGTGGTTGTAGAAAATGTTAACCACCTAGCACAGCCTACTGCAACCCAGCACCCTCCTGATGTGTTGGCCTACAACTCCTCCACAGTCATCATAGTCATTGGGAGCTGTAGTTCAACACATGTGGAGAGCACCAGGTTGGAGGAGGCTGCACCACCACATAATTCAAACTCTTTTTACAATCCTATCCACCCAGTCATGTGCAGCCCTGATATCTCTGGGCATCTCCTGATATTGTAACTACATTGTACTGCCAACACATCCCTACCACCACCACCCTGAGAAATTTTGCATCTGTTTTTTAAGTAGGGTGTGAAGTGAAGGGGGCTAGAAAATTAGTTCATAAACATTATTAGACTGAATATTTTTTACTAGCATGGGGTAGGCTGGTAGAGAAAGGTTTGAGAATAGCAGCCCTCCTACACCAGCTTACTGCATTTACATGCTCACTTCCTTTCCATGCTGGGCACTGCAGAGGGATGGGAGGCTCTATGCCACCTCTGCCAGTCCACTCACTCCCCTGAATGCAGTTCCTTGTCACCAAACAAGTATTTAAATGCAAGGCTGGATGAATATATATACCAGGGTGGGTAACACTTTAAAAAAAATCAAAGGCCTCATACTATCACTGGAAATCTGTTGGGTAGAAGCTGCATGCCAGCTGTGGATGAAGCCAATGGCAGCACAGAAGGGGAGGCCTCAAAGTTCAAAAGAAATCCAGATTACATTAGAAAAGACTTGCAAATCTTATTACAGACTGCTTTTGCCCCACATGTTTATCACTGTCTCTCCATGTCTCACTCTGACACTTATCTCAATCCCCATCCATCAGATATTACAGTAGACCAGGTTTTCTTTACCATTCACAAGTAAATGTTGTTCACCCCTTCCATTAATTCTTTTTCGCTGTTATTACTCTTGGGGCATCTTTCCACTTCCTCCACCATTTAATTCAAACTCCATTATCTTCTTTTACAATCCTATCCACTGGATTCTTTTACAATCCTATCCAGCCATGTGCAGCCCTGGTATCTCTGAGCATCTGGTGATGGTGTTACTACATAGTTCCTGCCCATTTCAATTCAGATGCCACTAGGACATAGATAAAGTAGTACATAACTACATTACACAGATAACAATAACTTCCATTATCACCTCCCCAAGAGGAAATGATGGGTTCAGAATTTTCTACTGTCCTATTTTTTTAAATTCCAAATTGTACATAGTGTGCTCAGCTTGTACAATTTGCCTCACCTTTCAATCTGTTTTTGCCTTTTTCTGTTCCATGGTTTTACTCTGCAGGTGTAACAGAAACCCCTTCTAGAATTTGGGTCTTCCGATTCACTGTGAGGCTGCTCCCAAGGGTGAGCTATCAAAACTGAAGCTTTAGGTATTTTCCAACCAATGAATACTGTATTTCCAGGTTCTCCACTAGCTGCACCTACTCAGGCTAGCCATTGGGTCCTTCTGGACAGGAAAGCCTATCCAAGATGTCAAGTTTGGGCCAGGGTCTTCTGTGAGCAACAAGGACTTCCTAGCACTGGAGCATCTGTGCTTCTGCTGGCTTTGACAGCTTGGCTCAACATCTGGACATTGCTTCTAGCTCCCTTCTGCCATCTGCCCACAACTCAGCCTTTTAATTGCTGTGCACACTGCTAAAAACTACCAAGAAGAAGCATAAAGGGGACAATATGAAAAATGACTTGAAAGAACTGAAAGCTGTGGCAAACTTCGCATGCTCCACTTCCAGAATTAATTTTAGAATTTTTGAAGTTAAGTTGTAATTAGGAAAAAACAGAATGCAGTGTACAGCTTGAATGCCAGACAACTAAATGCATGGAGATCCCCTCCTCCTCAGAAACCCAGAATGAACCGAAGAACAAAGACACACAGACTGTTCAGCCCTTATTTGTGCCATGCATGTGGCATCTGTTTCTGACTGCCATACTTAGCATGGGCTGGAGCTTTCTGCTTGCAACTTCCCACATCAAGATCCCTATGGATGAACACAGCAAAGACATCAAAAGTCTAATGCACATTCCATGTGTCTCATATCACTACTGGCCCATACAAAAAAATCTGGTGCGGACAAATCCTTAGAAGCATTCCTTTTGCTGCTCAATCTCTCTGCTAGCAAAAATAAACCTTTTGAAAGCAACATGTCAGAGATGAAAGGGACTATTGGATGAGGGAGTGGTTTGTAAGAACCTGAATGATCAGCAGCCCTGGCCTCAAATCAATTCTAGTTGAGCTTAGCTGCCTTGGGTGTGACAGGCATCCTCATCTGCATCAAAATAAATTCAGCAAGAGCTGGATGGCCATCATAGCATAGATGTCAATGTGCATTCACCTTAACCCTGCGTACAGAAATGGGCTTCTATGCATATCTGTCATGATGGAATGGGGCGGCTATTCAAGGCAGCTTTCTCCTCCCTGATGCCCTTCAGGTGAGTTGCTCAGCCACATCTAGAGGGCATGAGGGTTGGGGAAGGCTAGCAGAAGAAGTGCCATAGCATAAAACTAAATATTATAGAATAAAATTGTCTACATTGGCAGGAAAAAAATGTACTCACCTCATACCTGGAGCTGGTAAAACACACAACATTCTTGAGGATTCGAATTCAGTATTTTTTTTTCATGCCTGGGGCCTTAAATCCATTTTTAAAAAATGACCTTTTTACTCTACACTCTCCTGGGAGAAAACAGTTTATTTTATGTGTGCCCCGCAGTCTGAGTTGGCTTTGGTGTAGAACTGGATGTGTGTGGATTTTTGGTAGGTGGTACAGATTGGTGGGACATTACCTGGGTCGGGCTGTGTGGTCACCTGATCATTCCCAACAGGAAAGGGTACTTCCCCTCTTTGTATTTACATTTTCCCAGCGTGCAAGAGCTATTATTTTTTGAAGGTGTGCTTCTGCAGACACTTGCATATAAGTATTAGTGCACCTCCATCTACCAACACTTAAACTCAATATGGTACTTTGCTTAATAGGATGGTCAATGCTCTTTCAAGCCACGGGAGAGGAGGGAGAGGAGTCCCATTCTATGGTAAAGCAGTTGGGTGGGACAAGAAGGTGATTGGTTACTTAACAATAAATGTGGAAATAGGTATATTCACATGCATGCTGGAAGGGAAAAATGCGGAGCAGCCATAGCCATGTGGCCGAAAATAATGCAAAGTAAAGGACATGTGATCATAGCAGGAATGTCCTTTTACACCGAAGTGAGTTCACCTGGGGGAAATGTATGGCTGGTAATGCCGCTCTCACATCACATTAAAAAGGATGTGTATGGCATTAAATGGGGGTCACTGCAGAGCAGGAAAATGCAATTTGAAGCAGATTTTTTTCACCAGTATAGACAACCCCTCAAATTCTGCATTCAGTCTCCAGAGCATTTGTACAGATATCTCTGATACACCCAACTTATTCTGAGTGCAATATTCTGCTTTTTGTGAGTTTCAGAATATTTAGAATAGAAAAATAAGAGGAACAGAAAGGGCAAGAAGGAAGAAGCAGTGGAGAGGGGGGATGAAGTGGAAGAGAACTGGCAGTTCTGCAGGGCACTGAAGTGTCACTACTCAAACAGTAGGAATCTGGGAAACATTTTATTTCTAATTTTTCAACTATTTGCCTTTGGTACAAGCAAAATTCCAGCCTTTCCTCCCCAATAAAGGGCAGAAACTTCATTTTCCTGGGGGAAGACCCCAAGACAATCTCAACGTCTTAACACAACAGATGTTGTGTCATGCAATTTTGTTGTGTTCATGTGCCTATGAACATAGTGCAGAACTGATATGTAATCCATTACTTGTTCTGGAAGTGCACAGTTGATATCTACCTAAACAGGTTCATGCTTTTCTGGATAAGAGCTTTGCTTCCCAGTTGTTGCATTCTCCTGTTGCTCTAATAAACCATTGCTACGCATTCCCTTATTTAGTCAGGGACTTATCTGCTGACTCCAGTGCTTTCAATACGTCACTTACACCCTACTCCACCAGTGTCCCCCAAGGAGACTCTCATTCCTGCCTATGTAATGTAGATTTGAAATGCTGAACACGCTGGACGTATAAGTTAACATTGCTTAAGAGCATGATTGCCAGAAGAGCCCAGGAAACTGATATGGAGGGTGCAGTTTAAGTCTCAGCAGGCAAGGCCTCTGTTATGTTAAGGTTATGCTCCCTGAACGCATGGAACACCCCAGAAAAGACGGCTAGGGTTTAAGCCTAGTCCTTTTGAAGTAAGAATTCAAAGAAACAAAAACAAGCATAATAACAAGCTGGGCAAGAATCAGGTCTCTAAGAACCTGCTTTTTAAAAAAAGACAAAAAGTGGGAGGAAGGTGAATGGTTTACACTGAAAGGGGGCAAAATAGTTTATATTCAAAGTGTGCTTCCAGATAGATAGCTCCTAGCACTACTATACAAAAGACTCTTCACAGTTATTGCAACTTTTCCTCTTTGTGGCCGGCTGGCTGGCTGGCTTTAGTGGGAAGAGAAAATATAGAAGCAGCAGAGGGAAACACAGAGGAGTGATAAGTGGAAGACAACAGTCACATCTGGACACATATCCCCATTAAATTTTACAAATGAGGCTGGGTGACTGCATCTTAAAAAGACTCATTAGGAAGCACCCAAAGAGAAGGAAAGAGGGTGTTGTGGTTTTCTCAAGTACCCAAACTGAGGTATACCCAGGGTCCAAAATTCCACCCAAGTCTGATGTAAGTTCTGCATTCTTTATATTGCACAGATGCTATTCATGCAGTTCCACAATGAAAAACTGTTGTTGTTGTTGTTGTTTTGTTTATATCCCACCTTTCCCTCAATAATGGGACTCTAGGCAGCTAACAACATATGTAAAAACAATATAGATTAAGAACTATGCAAAACTTTGAAAATAGTATAAATATAAAAGTTATTTAAAAAGCAATTAAACAACTTATAAAGCTAAATATTAGAAACATTAAAATTAAATACAAGACTATATAAACCATAAAACATAAATATAAGTTTTAATCAGTTCTTTAATAGTATAATCCTAAACATGTCCACACAAAAGTACTGTAATTCCTTTTGAATTTAACAGGACTTTCCCCCAGTTTAATGTGTACAGTACAACCTCTATATCCACAGGACCAGTACCCGCACTTTCACTTACCTGTGCTGTTTAAAAAAAAAGTTCCCTGTAGGAATTTTCTAGATCCTCCAGCATGATTCTATGGTATGCTTCCACCAGAGGTTGACCATACAGTTGTGCTGGAAGACTTAGAGATTCCAAGGGAGATGTTCTCTCTAGGAATCTCTAGGTCCTCCAGCACATTGTTTCCTTGGTAAATCCAGGAATGTACTCTTTATGGAAATGGGAGTCATACTGTATAGGATTGCAGATTAACAGAGCAATCTTGCCTGTTTTGATGCTGGAGGTCTTTGAAGCCTTGTTGTGCTTGCACTGGTAGACTAGGAGGGAAGGATGAACATTGGTTCTTTTTTTTTTCTTTGTCCAGAATTTCCTTCCTTGTTTACCTCTTTCCTCCTTTTCTGCCTCCTTTCCAATTACCCTCCTATTAGATTCAGTGGCTCTAATGTACTAAAATAAATATACCACCCCAAGGGCTGGTGTATCATAAAATCATAGAGTTGGAAAAGACCACAAGGGCCATCTAGTCCAACGCCCTGCCATGCAGGAATACACAGTCAAAGTACCTCCAACAGATGGCCATCCAGCCTCTGTTTAAAAACCTCCAAAGAAGATGACTCCACCACACTATGGGGCAGCGTGTTCCACTGCTGGACAGCTCTTACCATCAGGAAATTCTTCCCAATGTTTTGATGGAATCTCTTTTCCGGTAGTTTGAATCCATGGTTCTGTGTCCTAGTCTCTGAAGCCACAGAAAATAAGCTTGCTTCATACTCAATATGACATCCCTTCAAATATTTAAACATGGCTATCATGTCCCTTCTTAACATTCTCTTCTCCAGGCTAAACATGTCCAGCTTCCTAAGCCTCTCCTCATAGGGCATGGTTTCTAGACCTTTTATCATTTTGGTCACCCTCCTCTGGACACACTCCAGCTTGTCAACATCCTTCTTGAATTGTGGTGCCCAAAACTGGACACAGTGTACACTCTTTTCTGCCTTTCTCCACATTGGTAGCAATTGTGGGACCCTCAATGTTCCACTAATCCTCCATGGGGGATTGGGGAGTTCTCATTTAACAGAGGCAAGGACAGTGAAGCTGTCCACAGAAGCTAGAAGCAGACATCTATAGTCACATCTTCCTCCCCTAAAGGTGAGTCTCTCTTTCCACCCTGAGAGTGAGAGATGCCTTCCACATATATTTCAGTGTAAATAAAGCAATTGTTTAAATGCAAAATGCATAATATATTGTTAGATGTTGCATATATATGTTGCAGCAATCACTGTCTCAGATTGACAGCTGGTGTTTTTGTCTTTATTGGAAAAAATAATAATTAGCTGGGGATGCATTTATAGTCAACAAAATGTTTTAAAATGACTAAATAAATGGGCATTTTAAATGGGATATTAAAATATCAATAAAAATAACAATCAAAATCAACTGAAAGTTGCAGCCTTCCACTCCCTCACCTTACTTCAGGAAGTTTAAGGAAAAGTGTGGAATATAATGTAAATATGCAAATTCTATGTTGTCGTATTTTGGCATTTGTGGCATTTCTTCTTTTTAAGTGATACTTTGTGTTAATAATCTTTGGAAAGAGGCAAAACGGTAACCAAAACCATATTTATCATTCATTCATCACACTTTTAATAACATCTTTCATTCAAGAGGCTCACGGAAGCTTATAACGAGACCATTCCATTTTATCTACACAACAGCCAGGTAAGGCTGAGAAATGGAAAACATCATGATCAAGTGGGCCTCCGTATACAAGCCTGAAACTCTAACCATGATATAGTGCTGGCTTTGCAAATGGCTATGTCACAGAAGCAGGCATGCTCCAGAGCCCAGAGGGCTAGACAGTGCCATTTGAGGCTCCTTCAAAACTCCGAAGGGCCATATGGTCCACTGCAGCTAATGTTTTGGCAGACCAGAAGTGATATTTCATCACTTTCAGTTACTGTCTTAAGATAATTTAACAGTGTTTCAGAGCATCCCTCAACAGTTCATATGCCTTAATCTGCTTCAAAAGAGTATTTTTAGCTTAAAATCTCATTTTGTGGAGGGTGATACGGGAAGTGGGGAAGCCTGGGTGGGGGATCCTAAAGGCTGCTTAATTCCTATTCCAATATAGTCCTATGAGCAGGTATTTTTTAACTACTTGGGACCCTTGGTATATGCTGGGGTTTGGTTCCAGGACCTCCCATGGATACCAAGATCCGTGGATGCTCAAGCCCCATTATATAGCATGTAAATAGTAAAATGGTGTCCCTTATATAAAATGGCAAAATCAAGGTTTGCTTCTTAGAATTTATTTATTCTCTGAGGATACAGAGGGCCAACTGTATATATAGTTGGTCAGTCCAAGGGGCCAATTTACCCACCCACTCAGAAACTGCCAGAGACACCATTGCTTGACACCAAAATTAAGTGACAGAAAGAAAGAAACCTACAACACTTGTAGATTAAAACAAGGTGTACAGGGAATAGACACCTTGTTTTAAACTATGAACAGATGAGATGAGAGTTCTTTTTATTCTCGCTACGCCAAGGACTATAAAAATGCACAGAGAGACAAGTGCCAACAGGCCATGAGTTGCCCATCCCTGCTATATATCATCACCATATATTATGCCATCAATCTCCACCACCCCAAATACACACATATCCAGTAAAATCATCAGGGAAAGCTTAGGTTGATGTGGGGGGTATACCTTATCAGTTTTCTCTATCATGAAATGTGCCTTGTGGTTCTTTGTTCCAGTTCATGTGTGCCTGAACCAATCTCTGCTTTTAGGCTGCAAGCAAAATACACACACACATACACACCTTTTCAGCCAGGTGATACAGTTAGAATGTTTATTACTTTGTATATTCTTGTCTTGGTTTTAGATCTTTTTAAACATTAAATAATGTTAAAAAGATATAAAACGTTTGATAATGAGTAATTTATCACTGCCTTAGGAAAGTCATTTGTTGTTATTTTGAAAATACAGCTGAATACGCTAAAAGAATATTTTTTTAAAAAAAATTAAATCAGTCAAGCATGCATTTGGTTACCTCTAAATGACTGGTTTCTGAATTCAGAGTTAGAACACGTGAGAGAGACAAAAAGGAGGTAACAGTATGGAAACTGTAGACCTTCTTTCTCAAGCAGCTGCACTTGTACAACAGACAAGGAGGAAGAAAGTGACTCTACGAGTCTATTTCCCCTTGCTCAAAATTTCCTTAATAGGAAATTATGTCCCAGCAATGCTAAAGGAGGAATGAAGTCCCCCCACCCCCGGGAATGCATTCCAATCTCTAAAGTAAACCACCACAGAGTTCCCCCTTTCATTGGAAGTGTAAATACTGTATAATAATAATAAAAAGCTTTTTTATAAGCTAGCCAGTGTCCATAGAGCAGCTCAGCAGCTGTGAGGCCATTATTTATAGCCTTGCGCTGCTTTATGCGTAGAAGAAAGCACAAGTGAAGGATCTGCAGTATCAGAGAGTATGCCTTCTCCTAATCCCAGGGGCGTGCTTGACTCTGCATTTTTTTATTACTCAGGCCATCCTTACATTGAGCCAGTGTGTAGTGGTTTGAGTGCTGGATTAGGAACTCCAGGAGATCAGGATTCGAATCCCCACTCAGTGATGGAAACCCACTGGGTGACCTTGTGCAAGTTATATTCTTTCATTGTTAGAGGAAGGCAATGGTAAACCTCCTCTGAATACATCTGGCCAAGAAAAACCCATGATAGGGCCACAGTAAGTCAGGGTCAACTTGAGGGCACTCAGCAACATCCCTCCATTACTATACCTGAGTTTTAAAACCCAGGACGAAACCAATCACATATGAAGAAAGCAGAGTTTGGAAACTTCATTTTTTGTAAACAGCAGCACCCAGAATCTTCCAGCTATCACAGCCTGATCTGGAAAACACATTCAGTGGCAGCCATGGTGGCCATGGAGCAAAACAAAATCCAGAATCCACAAAAAAGTGATACTTTTATTGGCCAAACAAAATGCAAAACACATGATGCAAGCTTCCGAAGCTCTACAGGTTTCTTCATCAAGGAAAAGATGTTAAAAAAGAAAGAAAGAAAAGTGACAATGTTGGAGTCACAGGGGAATAAGAGGGAAATATGGACTGGGACTTAACTCTCCAAGGTTTCTACCTCCAACAAAGATAAAACTTCTTCTTCAGACTATAATTGGCTAAGTTTAACCTATACAGCACCAGATGCAACAGTATAGAGACTTCTTGAGAAAGCCGACACTCTCTGCCTAACAAAGGGGCCTGTGGCTTCACAAAGGGGCAGAGACATCTGGGTGCTGGTTAGATGCTATTTATTGTCACAGGGCGTCCCAGGATTTCTTGATCCCAAATTCGTCCCTTGTTGTTTAAACAATTTTTAACTCTTACCTGGATATCCCGGGATCATTGTTTACACTGCATCACGTCCCGGTGTATGTTTTGTCTCCCGTGGTAAAGTATCCCGTGTTTTTTTTTATATGCCTTTAAGTTCCCGTGGTTGTTTTTTTCCTGTCAATCAAGGATTTAATTACTCGTTTTTTCACAACCTCGGTGATGTACTTCCTTTAGAGTTTCCCGCCACGAGCGATGCTATTGGCTGGCACAAATGTTTGTTCAAGCTTCTGCACTGGTCAGAGAAGGAGGGTGAAGGCAACCCCCTCTGCACAATTTGATTATTAAAAAATACCCTGATGGGTAAATGCCCCCCAAAATGTTAAAATCCATGTAAAAGGAAAATGCCAGTACAGACACACAAGGCATTTTAAAAGACAAACCTCAGCTGGTGCTGGGGACAGTGAAAGAAGTCAAAAGCAGAGCTAACTGGAGCCCTGGGCGCGCGCTCACACACACATGCCCCGCACCTGCTCTGCCTTCAGCCGGGAAGCTGAGTGCAGGGGATGGGGTGGGGAGGAATTAAATGAGTTGATCAGGAGCCCAGAGGCTTGTAGTGTGACTGTCTCTTTAAAAATTCTACCCTCTAAGCAGAGGCTGCTGAGGAGTGAATGAATGAAGCCATCGTGAGCCCACAGGCTTGCAGTGTGACTGTCTCTTTAAATTCAACCCTCTAAGCAGAGGCTGCTGAGGAGTGAATGAATGAAGCCATCCTGAGCCCAGAGACTTGCAATGTGACTGTCTCTTTAAAAATTAAACTCACCATGCAGGGGAGGGACAGGTTAAAGCTGAGGGGTTTGCAGTGAAAAATCCATTGAACAGGGTGACTTATGGCACAGACACCCATGCAAACCTACGTGCAGCTGGAAGGGAAGCCTTTGCTTTCAGCCAGTGAGGAGGAATCTATTGAAGGGGTGACTGAGCCCTCCTTCTCTGAACTCTGTGCCTGCCCCTGCCAACCTCAATTTCCGGTCATCACCTAGTACCGAGATATCTTGTCCAGGGCTGTTTACATTTCCGATTGTCTGAATCCCCTCGTGACTTTTTTAAAAACCATGACAAACCGCGGGATGGAAAGTCCCACTTGCTGAGGGATAAAAGCTGGGGCCCCCTTCCAAAAAGCTCGAGACTGTCACGCTGTACATGTAAACAACCAGAGATCGACACGAATTCATCTCACTACATTTTCATTGTGTAAACGGCGCCGTGGATACCAAGAGGGGTTGCCTTATTGCTGTAAAAGGAGTTACATTCTTAATGTCCTTTGTCTCAGTTCCCACAAGGTGAAAAAATTGGAGTGGTCTCTGCCTACATGAGATCCCTCACCTGAATAACAACACAAGAAACATCTGAGACAACATGTAGGCCTGTGACTCCAACACCGTCAATTTTCTTTCTTTCTTTTTAAACATCTTTAGCCCAATCTGGGACATTTTGGGAACCTGTAATCTGGACAGTAAGTTTTCCAAGATCTGGAAGCATGCAAGAACAGCCTGCTTTTAAGAGTAAAAGAGGCTCAGGGGTAAGGAAGCTGAACTCCTCACACTTCAACTCCACAGAGTTTCCCTCCCAAATTACACATTTTCTTCCTTGTTTTTGAGCCCAGAGTAAGGCAAAAAGGAAATCCATAAACATACTCAGGAGAGGTAAGTCATGAAATGAGCAGAGGGCTCATGTCTGCTCCCTCACACCCTTCCTTGGCTCTGAAAATCAGACCTCCCACCAACCCACTTTCTAGGGGGATTGGTGCAGACCACAGTTTAACAGATCATTAATTTCCCTATCTTATTTATTTCTGACAATCTGGAAGGACCACCTAAATTTTCTTTTGGAGTTTTGCTGCAAACTGGAAGGTATTTTGTAAAAGTGATCATACCCTCCAACTGCCCCAGTTTGACATAGTCAGTCTCAATTAATCTTCTGTTGTCCCACTTTTTCATTTGTTTTTAAAATGTCCTGGTTTCTCTCTGCTCCTGCTCCTCCCACTTTGCCTCTTTTTTCTCAGATTACTTCAATTGCTATAAACAGTTCAAAATGCAAAAGTAGTTTGCAAGCAGGAGCAAAAAAAAAAAAAAAAGTCAGCTGAATGTCACAACGACCTGGATGTATCTTAGAAATATTATGGCAAAGAAGCCCATATTAGGATTGTGTGTGGAGGCCCTTTAGTAAACACAGTTGTTATGGAGATATGTGCTAATCCTTCCTTCCAGCCCTGGGCACCTCAGCAATTATTCATTCAATCAAACAATTAAGTGACCATTCCCAAATCTATTCCTACAGAAGTTACTCAAACCCCTTCGTGTCCAACCTTGCAAGGTTGTCATAAACCCACCAATTCCTATCTCGTAGCATTAATGCAATCATTTGAGTTTTGGTTGCCTTTGTCTATCCTGTGGGAAAGCCATCCAGGCTTTGTCATAACCAGAGTACCCCTTCAGGATATGAAATAGGGTATAAATATTAGTTCCCCGACAATAATAAAGTGTGCCATCCTGGATGAACCTGGCCACTCTTTTTCTCAGTGCACTCCCAGATCAGAACCTCTTATGTCACCCTCAGATGTATGTCTGAGTATCTTCACTGCACAAAACTCTACGCTTCAACACTGGTCCCTATGCTCCCAAATCTTTCCCTCTATCTAATCCTTCTGCCTCACTCTGCTACAGCTTGTATGGTTCTTAGGAACATGGGTTGTGTGCATGAGTTCACTTTGTGTCATTTCCAACAAAGATGCTTTTATTTCACTTTAAATTGGACTGCTCTCTACAGTTAGTACTGGTATGTATCAGTGAAAAGATCCCCAAAGTTACCTGCCTCTCGCAGGCTTCTATTTGAGCTAATAATTCCCCCATATAATAACAGAGGTTTTGGCATCATGTGTGGGACTTTAAAGCATCCCTTTTACATACAGTATTTTACTTGATTAGTATCTATTTCTGTCAATTTTATCTATTAAAAATTCTAATAATCGTAACCATAATATAATTTATTTATATTCCATCTTTTCCCTAGGGAGTCAGATCTCCACACATTTACATTCAGTCTCTGTCTCCTTGAGCATGTGCAAAGCAAGCAGCTGACCATCTGGAAAAATGCCTCTCCCCCAGTCTTACAAAAGCTGCACATCTCTAATATACAGTTGTGCCTGCACATCTGCAGGTTAAGCATTCACAGATTTGATGATTCACATATTTGGTTAATATGTTCTCTTTAGGCATTTGTAGGTCCTCCAGTATGATTCTATGGTCCACTTCTACCAGAAGTAGATGACAGAGTCATGCTGGAGGACTAGAGATTCCTAGAGAAGTGTTCTCTCAGGTTTAAAAGAATAGCATTTGTGCTTTTTATTTATATTCACATTTTTTTCCATTTTTGTGGGAATCTTGTGCTCCTAACCGCTGTGAAAGTGGGGCATTGACTGTACAGTATTGTTTGATGTAAGGAATTTAGACTGATATTCTAGAGCTTGTAAGTATTAGTACCGGAGCTAATTCAATGTGTTAGTGTTAACTCAAAAATTAGTTAACTAAATTGCAGTTGGCCTGTCACTTTCACAGGGGTCAGGGGCATAAGACCCGCACGAAAATGCGAAAATTGTGAATAAAAATCACAACGATTATTTTTTTACCTGAGAGACCACTTCTCTGGGAATCTCTAGGTCCTCCAGAGCGACTCTATGGTCAATGTCTGGCAGAAGTTAACCACTGAATCACGCTGCAGAACCTACAAATGCTTAGGGAAGTGTTCTCTATAGGTGTCTATAGATCTTCCAGCATGTCTCTATGGTCCACTTCTGGCAGCAGTGGACTATAGAATCGCACTGGAGAACCTACAAATGCCTAAAGAGTACATATTAATAAAATCCATTAATAATCAAATATGTGAATGCTCAACCGACAAATATGCAGGGACGACTGTAATCATATCACATTTGATAATCTGTTAAGTTTTAATTTAAAAAAATATAAATCATATCCCAAGATTCCCTCCAATAGCAAATTGAAATATCCTGACACATTAATCATTACTCAACCTGTTAATGTATTTGGCCTTTAACAATTTAAATAATGTTTTTTAAATTATTATTAAAAATTATGACTTGTGGTTTAACTAGTTAACTTTAGTTTCCAAGCTGTGTGAATATCAGACATTATAGCGACAGGATGGACACAATACTACAGGAGCAGGATGGGTTTTTTCTAATCCTAGAATCATAGAATCAGAGTTGGAAGAGACCTCAAGGGCCATCTAGTCCAACCCCCTGCCATGCACAATACACAATCAAATCTTGGGTGTTCACTCTCCCTATAACTCAGGGCAAGTCTAGATAGGCTATTTACCCTATTTTGCCCCCATCTTAGAGCCCTGCAGTCCATATGACGCAGTGCTTTTGCCCATCCTGTAAGAATCCTATGCTGGGTGAAAGGCAGAATATTAATTTAATAAATAACTAAAATAAAACAATAGATGGCAACCATACTCATGAAGTGTTCAGGCAATGCATTAATGAGCACTTAAACATGTGACAGAGAAGACAGCTACACTGAAATCATGAGATGCATCATATCTTCAGGATGAGACTCAAACCTGCCATTTCAGTTTTACCAAACAGATAGTGTGTTGCCGGTGACTATATCAAACAATGCATAGTAATGTACATTTGTGTGCATCTGAGGCCATGAGAGCCACAGTACTTTACAAATACTTGAAGGACTATCACACAGAAGAAAGCAAAGACTTTTTATCTTCTACTCCAAAACACAGGCCTAAATCTAAAGGGTTTAATGTACAGGAGGGTGAACCTCAGCTGAACATCAGAAGAAATTTCTTGAAGGTAAAATGGAACCAAACACCTAGAGCAGTGATTCTCAACCTTGGGTCCTCAGACATTGCCAGGCTTCAACTACCAGAAGACCCAGCCAGTATGGCCAATGATGTGGGCTTCTAGAGTTAAAGCCTGGTGGCAGCATCTACAAAGTTAGAGTTGGGAACCATGGCCCCTAGGGCCCTTTCACTCTACATAATTATAACATTATGATTCCACTTTAACTGCTATGGCAAAAAATCTTTGGAATCCTGGGATTTGTAGTTGCATGACACACTCAGGGCTCATCTATATGAGCCTGAAAAAAATGGATTGCTCCACAGTAATAGCAAGTCGCAGTAGCTTTGACTTATCTTAATAGTTTTACAGCCCCCATAAGCTTTGTATGTCTCTAGCCAAGATGGTGGCCATGAGTGATTTACTCGTGTTTTTAAATCTGCCGCTGCCAAACTTAAAAAAAACCCAAAAAACCGATTTCCATGGTGCAAAAAAAAGAGAGAGGGGGGGGGAAATAATCCAATCCTCGTTTTATCATCTTAGCGATTGCTCACTAAGACAAAAATCCAACATGGTGTCAGCTGGTGTTTGCCCTGTTAGCAAGCCCCTCCCCCCTGCACTCATCTGGCCAATCAGGTTTGCACTTCCTCTCATATAGGAAAGTGATTCAAATTGAAATTCGTCCCAATGAGCAAGAATGTGCATTCCCCATGGAGCTTTTTAAAACTCCGGGAAAAGCCATGAAGGCTTTTCTGGTGTAGTTTTTGGAGTTTTTTGCTGCCCTCCTTCTGGATATGAGCATTGATGCAGGTTCCCATTAAAACAGATCGTATTCCCAGCGAATTCCATTAGGATTATTTTGACCATTTAGACAATCCATCAAGCTCTCTGGCTGAGAATTCTAAATACACCTCCCTCAAATGTGAACCTCAGGAATCCACAGGACAGAACCATGGCAGTTAAAGTAGAATCATGGTGCTATAATTGTGTAATGTGAACCATTCCTATCCTCCAACATCGGGAGATCCAGCAGCTGGGACCTACCAACCTAGAGTAGAGGTGGGCTTTCCCACACTGTAATTCTTCAAGCTCAGGCAGAGCAGCACCCATCAGGGATAACACTAACCCAGGATTTCCTACATGGCAAAGAGCTGTACTAGATGGTTTAGAACAGTGGCTCTTAACGTTTTCTTTGCCAGGGACACCCTTTAAATATCTTTTATTGCTGCGGACCCCTAAGACTTAACTCAAGATTTAAAACAACAACAACAACAACAATCTGATAATATTAATAATGCAAATACACCATCCATTAAACTTTCCCTCAGAGGCACTAGAGGGGGAAGGAAGACTTTTCTCCTACTTCTTCCTGCAAGTTCGTGACTGGAGATGATTTAATGGCAATGTGCAGGCCAAATCAGCTAGCCAGCCTTTGCCTTGACTCGTGTCATGTGGCCACTCCACTGCAGGGGGGAGGCAGGCTGAGCAGCCTTCAAACCTTTGCAGACCTCCTATGAGGACATCATGGCTCCCTGGGAGTCCCTAGACCACAGGTTAAGAATCACTGATTTAAAAGACCCCCTCCAGCTCACTGATTCTATGTGCAACATTGGTTGTGAATGGTATATTCATAGTTTCCAAATGGGGAACCAGTCCTCTCGTATGTATTGTACTATTAAAAGTTGCAATATAATGTCTGCCTTCATTTCACAACAATGCAAGGCATGTTCATATATTCATTTAACTGGATACATATACTGTACAAACAACCTAACAAAATGCAGTCCTTAATCAAAGCTGTAATTTCTTCTTCATGCCTCACAGGAATATTAGTTTTGTTGACAGGAAAGAGTGTGTGATGACCCCTTCTGCAATAAGATCTATTACCGCAGAGATCTGTTGGCTGCCATTTAATACCTTGCGAAGATACACGAATCAGTTAGAGGAGCCTGCTGGCTGTGGTGTTGTTTTTATTATTGCTACTGTTACTGTTTTCGTTCTATGTCTGATGTTCAGAACAGAACTTGGAAAGTTGCTTTTACATGGAAATCAACTGTAGTTACCATTTCAAAATGTATCTGCACTCCAAATAGTTACCACTATAGCATACCCTGCAACTGTCCCGATTTGGCAGGGATAGTCCCGATTTATCATCCCACTTTTTCAGGTGCTTTTAAAATGTCCCCATTTCTCTCTTCGCCTCAAACTTCCCCCCTTTGTCCTCAGATTACTTCAGTTGCTTCAAACTGAATTCAAAGGGCAAAACTACCATAGCCTATACTCAATAAACTCAGCAGGGTGGAGAGGAGGAGTGGAATCTTGCCATTCCCAGTAGATTCAGGCAAAAGAAAACTGCTGCAGCCTCTCCTAGTTTATGTATTCTTCTCATGAATAACTTTTGCCATTTTGACCACACTCTGATGTTGTTAAATGCTGGACGGTATGCTATAGTTACTTTTAAAACGATAGGTCTTTCTCATTTTTCCAAGCATAAATAAAATCATTAGAGTTGGACCCCTGCCTCCATGGAGGTTCAATTCCCTGACTTACTGTGGATACCATACGATAATACCAAACCCTATTAAAATAAAGTGATTTTGGTTAAAACATACCATAGAGTTGCGTTGGAGCACCTAGAAGATGCCTAGAGAGGATCTGTCTTTAGGCATTTACCAGAGCGACTCTATGGTATGCGTCCCTATTTTGTATCCCGTGGATAATTGAAACTGTGGATATTGGTTCTGCAGATAGGGGGGTCCAATTGTACTTTAAATTACTAAGTTACTTTTAATTTTGTTGCTTTTAATTACTAACTACTAAATTCCAAATAGCATTTAGAATATTACAGGTACAGTGGATCCTCCTGATCCACGGGCTCTGGATACACAATTTTAAACAACCATGGATCATCACGTCCTGTACCTAAAATGGCAGCAATGTGAATGCGGATACACTGAAGTGTCCACATACATGTTGCCGCCATTTAATAATATGGGGACATGGTTATCCACATTTTTTGACATCCATGTCAAAAAAACAAATCCAGAACCCAGAACCAAATCCCCGGGAATCTGAGGGCCCCAGTGTATATTACAGAATACCACAAGTATATTAAGAATATTGGCGATCCTAAGCAGGAAGACCAACCTATAACAGCCTAATGAGGAAGCCCTGGTGGCACAGTGATTAAATGCTAGTACTGTAGCCACAACGTTATGAGTTCGATCCCAGGGGTTCCAAGGTCCACTCAGCCTTCCATCCTTTCATACGTTGGTAAAATGAGTACCCAGCTTGTGGGGGCAATTAGCTAACACACATTGGAAACCACTTAGAGAGTGCCTACTGCGCTATAAAACCGGTGTAGATGTTTAAGTGCTATTGCCTAACAATTTGTAAACCACTCTGAGAAACTTGCGGCTGAAGAGCCGGGTATAGAACCATAGAATCATAGAATTGTAGAGTTGGAAGAGACTACGAGGGCCATCCAGTCCAACACCCTGCCATGCAATAAATTTAAGTATTTATTTAAGTATAAATACTTAAATAAATAAATTTGCTGGCTAGAGAATGGTGAGTGACTGTTAGGGTGTTGGAAATCAGAAAATGGAGTAGGTGGACAAAGTGATTAGACACCTGATCAGTAGTTCCCCACAATTTAAGTCCCTCTATTGCATCATGCAGACTGCCTTCTTGTATACGTCTGAGGTTCTAAATAAAGGTGTCACTGGTTGCTTGGCAATCAACGGAATGCCAACACATCAAGAAAGCAGACCTTTTCAGTGGTGTCACCTATTTTGGGATACTCACCCCCTTGTTATCTGAGGCTGTAATTCAGCTTTCCTCACACCAGCCTAAGCTTTCCTCAGCTGACAATTGCTGTTTTTGTCCATACTATTTTGAAGTATTTATCTTTTAAATTGTTTTTAATCTATTTTATATTGTATTACATGTGCATTTTATACATCACCATAGAGACTTGGCAGAAGCAAATGGGGCATGTCATGGTACTGTAATGCAGCTCCCCTATTTTAACTGGGGTTACCTCTCATTGATGTTTGTCTTCCTGGTTCTGTATTTGGCATTCATAGAATGGTTCAGGTGACTGCTAGCATTGGTAAAAGGAGAGCTCAGACAGGAGAGGTGGTAAAATGTTCACACTACACAATTATAGCACTATGGTTTCATTTTAACTGCCATGGCAACAGCCTATGGAATCCTGGGATATGGAATTTAGGGAGGAATATTTAGAAAAGCAGGATCAGCCCTAGTTATTAGTTGGTTGGGGGATCTCCAATGAATTCCAGGTGCTGTAAGCTATATTGCAGCGGAAGGAACTGGCAAAACCACCTCCTTGCCTAAGAAAACCCTATGAAATTCATGAGATCACCATAAATCAACAGGTGAAGGCACATACATACACACATTTAGGGGTAGTCCAGATGGTGAAATAAATCCTCATGGAATTCACGGGGAATCCCATGTGTCCAAATGGCCTCCCCCCGTATTTCATCATTTTCGGAGGGAGAAGGAGCAAAATTCGGGGGAAATCCACAGCAAAAGCCTCTGGGGCTTTTCCCGAGTTTGTTTATAACTGCAGAGGAAATGCACACTCTGGCATATTAGGACAACCAAATCTCAATCTCATCACAGCACATTGCTGAACAGGATAGCTGATTGGTCAGCCATGCACAGGGGGCAGAGCTTGCTGAGAAGGTATATCCCAGAACCACCATGTTGGATTGACACCGTAGCAATCGTGTGCTGAGGAGATCAAACAACCCTTTTCCTTCTTTTCTTTCTTTCTTTCTTTCTTTCTTTCTTTCTTTCTTTCTTTCTTTTTTTCTTTTGTTGTTGTTGTTGTTGTTGTTGTTATTGTTTCAGTGGACAATCATTCTTCCAAACCTTGGATTTAGTTTTATTTTAAAAATACTGTTTGGCGGGGCAAGTTGGGGAGTATAGAGCCAAGAATAATTCACTCATGCCTGCCATCTTGAATCACTGGCATGTCCCCATGTGAACAGCAAACATGGATAGCTTCACACACCAGTGACCTTGCAAAAATAATCATTGAGACAGACGAAAGCTGCTGCAAATTGGCATACATGTGCATCAGTCCATATTTTATTCCCTTGGCTAGCCCAGCCCTTAGAATTCTCAGAGAGGACTAGTGCTTTGCCAGACTACAATTCCCAAGATTCCACAGAATGTTGCTGTGGTCATTAAAGTGGACTCATAGTGTTATAACTGTGTGGTGTGAAAGGGCCCTGGAAAATGACTTCTTAGCAACAACCAGAACTAGGTAATCTGGAAATGGGATAAAGAAAGGCATCATGTGGACAATCTGGAAGTCTGCAACCAAATTAGGACAAAAGAAAATAATTAAACAATATATATTGAAAGGAAATCAATGAAGATATGTCTATTATTCATCTTGGTTATAATAGGAACATCTTTTTTTAATTTGTAAAATACAACAGTATCAACATCAGTGCAGTTATATAACTATGCAGTTTACAGCCACTGTGTGTTGCTTCACGAATGATGTGAACTGCAGATTAAAAAATGAATGAGGCAAATTATTCTAAATAAGACTGAGTGATAAAATCAGTTTCCATGATTGTTGAAGTTGTTACTATAGAAGCAGGACTGACTTCTGTCTCAGGGCCTCAGATACTTAAATCTGTAATTTCATTAGAGTAAAGTACTGAAGGCAAGTAAACATCAGTTGAGGAAACAATTCATTCAAAAGCCTGTAATTCAAAATCATGTAAACAGCCATCTCGCAAAAGAATATACTGAGATTAAATCATACATTTGCTAGGAACTGAAAATGTAATGGCGTAGCCAAGTAAATAATTCATTTGTCATGTTTCTAAACAGCCTGTTCAAATCTTTCTTTTTGACTATGGAGATTATCAGACATGTTAAAAGTGGTGTTACACGAATGCCAGGAGAGATCGCAAAAGGGCTCCCTTTTCAGACGATGTCTTCCCCCCTCGTTATGCACCCGTTCTGCTGCTGTTCCATCTGCACTGCTTTTTATTGAAGGGAGAAACCATAAATAGATACCCTATTTCATTTCTGTCACAGATGTTCCTGCAAGTGAAAAGGTGCCCCTTTATGCTGGCGAGATCCCAATGTCAATGGGAGGTTCCTGCCAGAACAGTTCCGGGTGTGATCAGGACATCCAGGTAAGTGACACTTTTTATGACCCTCCCCGGGTTACTCCTACCTTTTAAAGTGTGTTTTTGTGCTTGCTGTCATTTTTTTTTTCATGTTCTTTTTCTTTTTCTTTTTGAATTTCCTGTACTCAACGTCTTCTCGCGAGAATCCGCAGGATTTCGATCCAGGAAGCGAATGGAGTTCCATTAGAGCTCTGTTTGCTCCTGGGCTGCTGGAACGATGGGAGGGGGGGAGGTAAGTGTGGTGGGGAGGGTGGTTGTGGCATGACAGGGGCGGGAGTGGAGATTCTGGGACAGGAACACCTTTTTCGTTCCTGTCTGAAAATCTCCTCAGAGACCTTTTCTACATTCAAGCACAGCTCTGATAGCACAGCTCTGATAATTTTTTAAAATCAAACAAGGGAGTACCATATTCGTTTTAAAAAGACAATTTGTTATATATATTAAAAAATTAAACCATTCCTGATTCAGAAGGCTGGGTCCACAAAATATGCTAACTTGTACTAACGCCTGGACAGCTGGATTTACCGGTCTGGCTGCCATGGTACTTTTAACTGGAGATGCTAGGGACTGAAGCTCTCTCCACAAACCTGAAAAATACTGTTAACTGCCTCCACATCAGTATCGTCCCCCTGCCTATCCTCTCTCTGCCTAGCCTCTGTCTTGCTCTGATTGTGGGCAAGCTTTGTGGAGAGCAGAGCCACCCAAGCAGCCAGGCCTGCTCTCCAAACTGTCAAGGCCCAAACGCCTGGCTCAGAGAGATCCCTTCTTTAGAACTAGCATGCCCTCCAACATTTCACGCACAAAAAGCAAAAACAGTAGCATGTGTAGCCAAGCAACATCAAGAGTGTAGTTTAAAGGGCATAACCGGGCAACAAGAGGACAAAAGTTATTTAAGGGGAAAGATATGCAAAACTACTATTTTAATCAGCAAAACCTTGGCATCTATGGGCTTGTCTATACAGTGAAAGTAATACGAATGGCATACTAATGCAAGGCGATCCATTCACACAGACATTCACAAATACGTGTCATTAGGAAGGGGGGCAGCGAAATCCACCACAAAGTCTGTATGTGTAGCATCGAGGGCTTCATCCGGATTTTGAAAAAAGCTTCTTACAACATGCGAATATGTGATCGTTTTGACGATCACATTTGCGCAGATACGAACAGGCAGCACAATTTGATTGGCTGGATGAGCATGGGGGCGGAGCTAGCAAAGAGGGAAAGCACCTGCTGCAGCCATGTTAAATCAAAAGTGGCTTGGAGTCCATTTCTGGTGGTGAAAATTGGGTTGTTATTTTTTAATGTTAAACAGTACAAGGGTGGTCTGCCACCTACTGTAATGATGAATTTCAATTGCTACTCCAGAAAACAGCCAGGAAGGGCAATTCATGTTTTGGTGTAACAGAAAAAAGGGTTGTTAATATCCTCAAGGCACCATCTCCTGTCTAATCATGGAAGCTAAGCAGAGTCAGCCCTGGTTAGTACTTTGATGGGAGACTGCCATTGAATGAATACCAGGTGCTGTAGGCTGTATTTCAGAGGAAGGAGCTGGCAAAACCACCTCTGAGCATTCCTTGCCTAAGAAAACCCTATGTACAACATACTGGAGGGCCTGAGGGGATAAGGGCCATAAAAACAAACATGGAGGCCACACCCATCCCTAGGGCCATATTTTGTCTACCCAAGGCCAATGGGAAAGTGGGCCCTGAATCCAAGATCTCCAAATCATATACTGTACCACTAAGCAATGGCACCTGTATTGACTCCTATAACAGGTGAATTTCAGGCTATTTATTTAAGGTAGATAATGTGTTTACAATATATGCAATGATGGTCAACACAGATGGATCACTTTGTATTGAACAAGCACCAAATGTGTTTTGACCATTTCCAGCTTCATCTTTCAAAAGTTTTGCTCTGTATGAGGAATGGGGAAGGTATGCCCCTCCAGATAATATAAGACTGCACTCCCATGCTCCCTCACCACTGGTTATGCTGTGGCTAAGAATTATGAGACACTATAGCCCAACAATATCTGGAATGTGAATGGCCATAGCTTTCCTGGATCTATCAATTGGTTTATGCCTATTTGCCTTTATACTAATTATTAGCCTCTTTATCTCTAAATGTTTTTAATAAATACGGTATGACTCCCATATCTGCAGTACTGGTACTCACAGTTTCACTTACCCATATAAAAAAAAAAAGTTCTTTCTAGGTATTTTCTTGGTCCTCCAGTGCAATTCTTTGGTATGCTTCTGCCTGAAGTTGACCATAGAGACACACAAGAAGACCTAGAGATGTGCTCTCTCTAGGAATCTCTAGGTCCTCCAGCACAACTCAATGGCATGCTTGGGCCTGAAGTTGTTCATTTCAATGGGACTCATAATTATCCATGGGTTTGCCTTTCTACGGTAATTCCAGGAACATATCTCCCACAAATTTGGGGGCCGTACTGTATTGGTATATAGACTCTTAATGTGCTCATGCAGTCTCTGGTTGTTTAAACCATGATTAGTCCAACTGATTAATTGCATTTTTCCCCCTCACCATTTTGATTTTGGGTACAATTTTACATATGATGCTGATGCCATCTGACCCACACAAAGGCAAGTCACTAGCATGGCATCAGCATGAGACCCACCGAGGTCAATTACAATGCACAAATATATTTTCTTGGTCACCAGAATGTGCTGGATCCTTGCAAAACCTGGTAACTAGAACATTACACAATTGTATTATGCTTGCCCACCCCTCATTTAAGGCTTGGAAAGCTACTGCTAATCAGCAATGATAAAACTGACCCAAAATGGATCAGAATAAGGCAACTTCATGCATTTATATATGGCTAATTTTACCAAATACCTCTTGCTCCCCCAGAGGTTATTCCCAAAGCCATTGCCCCTTCGAAACAAATACTTCTTGATCAAACTGTAGGCAGCTATATCATTCATATGTGACAGTGCCTTTTGAAATTTCTTTGATTATCTTTCTGATAGTCTCCATCCATCACTGTGCAATAATGATTTTCTTAGATAATAGGGCACAAAATTATTCACCCACAAAGATTTACCTTATTTTAATGTGTTTCTTGTACAGAGCTTGAATATTTATTATTTTAAAATTGTTTCCATTGCCTGTTATTTTGTTTTAAAAGTTATCTGTTGTGATTAAGTGTACTATTTGAAAACAAGTTACACTACATTATGCATTGCTCAGATTGCTACTTGTCTGTTACAGTCAGAAACAAAAACAAAAAACCCTTAGGATTGATAAGAAAATGGCATAAAGCTTGAAAAATTCCAGTCTAAATGCCTCTGAAAATGGCATTTAAAACAACTTTTTGAACACAATTAGAAAAAATTACTCACCTATAAGGTAACTTTGCCCCTATTTCTAAAATTAATTTTAAATTGTGGTTTTGTTATGCCCTGACTACTGTCCTCATAACATGTTTAAATGTTTTATGTTACAATAATTGTGATGTGTTACTTCCAAACTTTATGTATCTCTGTGCGTATGTACAGTTTAGATATTCTCATTAATTCCAAACATTTATTCATTTAACCATGGTAAGCAGCAAGCCCCAGGCGCTTACCTAGAAGCTGCAATCTCAGATTTCTGTCTGGCAATGGCCGCTGCTCTCTGAGCCCCTTCCACACTCCGGTCCACTTTCTGCCTTATCTTGGCACTTTTCAGAGGTATCACCCGCTTCTTCATGCCTTTGATCAGGACATTCATTCTGTATTTTCCTTCTTCCTTCTTACCATCAGGCAACGTGGTACAACCGTATCCATGCCGCACATTATCCAGCCATTCACCCTCATACTTCAGGCCGCTCGATCGCTCACTAACACCAAATCCTGAACGCTTGTCATTCTTCCACTCACCCATGTAGGACTCTGTAGTGGTGGCATCAATATCAGCATCAAAAGGTGGGAAGTCCTCTCCCTCTGCTCCTTCTCCCAGGCTGGCAGTGGAAGTGGCATCACTACCAGTGGAGCTCATGCCACTCTCACTCTTGAGGAAGCTGAGTCGGCTCTTCTGGCTGGCCAAGGAGGTCTTGGAGTCAGATTTCTTCAGCTTCCCAAACAAGGAGCTCCGCCGGAAGAGCCCTCCTTTCTTCAGCTTGACAGCATCGGCATCTGCGTACAAGCTGAGAGCAAAGCCTCCCCTTGTGATGGTTGGTGTCATGGGAACATTCTCCAGGTTAGCGGATGGAGAATCATGTTGCAGCAGGGTGCCATTGCTGTGCTCACTACGGAGGGAGGTAAGGGAGGTCCTTAGAGGATTGCGGACAACAGCCGCGATGCCATATGGGACGCTCTGCCGGACGCCATAACCGTGTCGCATGCCATTGGTGAACTGACCTTGGTAAGTACCTAGAATCAAGAACAAGACGTAAGTTACATACATGACGTTTTCCTCTCTAAGAATATACTGTATATGAAATCATAGGCTGCTGCCACACTGCAGAAATAATGCAGTTTGACACCATGTTAACTATCATGGCTCCATCCTATGGAATCCTGGGATATGTAGTTTGTTGTGGCACAAGAGCTCTCTGACAGAAAAGGCTAAATAGCTCACAAAACTACACATCCCAGAATTCTATAGCATTGGGGTATGACAATTAAAGTGGTGTCAAACTGATTATTTCTGCAGTGCAGGAGCAGCCATAGTAGTCAGCCAAGCAACAACAGCTCCTCTCAATCCTCTTTTATAATGGCCACGGACATCAACTGAGCCAGAAGAGATCTGTACTCACTTCCTGCTCAGGAAACACAGTTTTCCTGCCCCTCTGAGACTAGCACCTGCACATTGCTGCTGAGAACATTCTCTTGTGGAATAAAGGTAGCAGGTACATACCAGAACTTGAGAAAGTTATTTTTTTGGACTACAACTCACAGAGTCTCCCTAGCCAGAAGCTGGGGGAGATCCTTGGAGTTGTAGCCTGCAAAAGTAATATTCTCAGGCTCTGTATATTAGGTGCAGTTTTGCAGATTTGGGGAAAAGACAGGAAGATTTTTGCCTCTTGTTGTTTCTGTGTGTCTGTGTGTGCATATGGTGGTGGGAAGGGTCAGACTCCAACCATTCTCTATTAAGGCAACCAGTATACTACTCACATACTTGCATAGACAGTCCACATTAAAACAGTTTTAATCTGCAACTCAAAACATGTTTATGACATTTACTGACTGGCAAGGCACTTATGGCTGATGGGATTAACGCGATGTGCTGGCAGTTCATGCCCATATGCAGGCATTTTTATATATGTTCTTGCATTTGTATTTTTTTTTTTGCACTATGTCAAAATTGTATGTATTTTCCACTTAAGAGATTCAGCTTATAGAGAAGAAATGGGGAGTCTCTGCCCCTCTGGATGTTTTGCTGTAACTCTCATTTGCCCCACCCAGCATGGCCAATGATGAGTGACTGTCGGAGATTTATTTATTTATTTATTGGTATTTATACCCCGCTCTTCAGCCATGAAGGCTCTCAGAGTGGCTTACAAATTGTTAAACAATAGCACCTACACATCTACACCACTTTTATAGTGCGTTAGGCACTCTCCAAGCAGTTTCCAATGTGTGTTAGCTAAACTGCCCCCACAAGCTGGGTACTCATCTTACCTACCTACGAAAGGATGGAAGGCTAAGTGAACCTTGGAGTCCTTGGGATCGAACTTGCAACGCTGTGGTTTGCAGTACTGGCATATAACCACTGTGCCTCCAGGCCTAGAACATTGTAGCCTAGAACATTTGAATAGCCTGATCCCCAATCTAGAGACCACAAGAGGGAGGACCAAATTTGGAACATGGTAACCATATTGTTCAAAGTGATGGACATATTGTGGCCTACAGACAGCATGTGTTCCTTCCGTAGAGGCCTTTTTGGAAATTCCCTGTCAGACCCCTACCAAACGCCACACCCCAGAGGTATAAAATCACCAAAAACTGTCACTTCTGGAAGCTTCTAGAATACCATATAGCTAAAATACACCCACAACCATCCAAATCTCTCCCAAGGAAAAAAAATACTTTAAAAATTTGTGCTAATCCCCTTTTAAAGGCACCTAAGCCAGTGCCTTGGGGCAATGAATTCCTAAAGTTAAATCAGCACCTGTGAAAAGTACTGTACTGTACTTCCTTCTGTCAGTTCTGTCTCCTGTCCCCTGTGCTTCTATGTCCGCATTTTTATTTTTACTTTAATTTATTATTGCAGCTGGCAGTTAATGAACACAAGCCAAGTGCTACAGCTCAGAAACTTCTGCAACATCTCAGGAGACACTCAGGCAGAATTTTAGAGCTTATACGCATGCTATTATACAGCCACAACCCAGGAAAATCTGGTAAATGTGTCAGTATCCGGTATGAGTGTCAACATGTTTATTGCTAATAATTACCAATGGGCACCACAGCTCTTTTACACATGATTGCTCTAACACTTGAGCCAGTTGAGGCATATATACTTATATAATTCTTTAAAGGAATTGTCGCTGTTTTTTGAAACCTACAAGGAGAAAAAAGAACCCAAGACAATACATACATAGCTTCGGAGAAAAACAACATCTTTAGAAAAAAAAATAAACTTAAGTGGGGGAGGACTGAGAACACTCACTGGCCACAGGTCATTTGCTGACCATCTGTTGGTGAAGGGAAGCAGAAAGTGGGGAAAGAGGATGAAATGGAATATCCTGGAAGAGGGTATCACTGATTGGCTGACAGCCAGCCAGTGAATGGGGCATTCCTCACCACAACATTTTGATGCAAGTCCCTCTTGTATTGTGCATTCGTAATGCAAGTAGGCTTCAGTACAACAGTGTCCTTCCAACAACATATCCTCCAATTGTCCCAATTTGGCAGGGACTGTTCTGGATAATCCTCTGTTGACCCACTTTTTCAGCTGCTTTTAAAATGTCACCGTTTCTCTTTCTTCCTCCCAATTTCCTCCTTTGTTCTCAGCCTACTTCCATTGCTACAAACTGAGTTCAAAGTGCAAAAGTAGTTTGCATTCAGTTAACTCAGCAGGGAGGAGAGAAGACAATGGAATGGAATCTTGTCCTTCCCTGTAGACTTAGGCCCTGTCTACACAAGGCAACCCTGCCCCCCAGTACCTTACAGTAATGGCAATTCGCAGCAGCGACTTGTTGTTTTTTTTCTCAATAGTTTTTATTACTCAGCAGCAACTTGTCTTAATGGTGCTTTTGCCCCCATAAGCTTTGCATGCTAGATGGTGGCCATGAGTGATTTACTCACGTTTATACTTTGCCACTGCCAAACTCTCCCCCCCCCAAAAAAATGACGATGTGCTAGAGAGATTTTTTGATTAATCAGGACAGCAAAACAAAAAAAAATGTTTTATCACCTTAGAGATCGTTTACTAAGGTGAAAATCCAAGATGGTGGCAGTGGGTGCTTGCCCTGTTAGCAAGCCCCACCCCCCAGGCTCTGTTGGCCAATCAGCTTTGCGCTTCCTCTCCTACAGGAAAGCGATTCAAAGAAAACTACATGTCCCAACTAGCAGGAATGCGCACCCCCCTTGCTGTTTTTAAAAAACTAGGAGGAAAGCTGCAAAGGCTTTTCCTGCATTGTTTTTGTCGTTTTGGGGCCCCCTCCTTCCAAATACAGTGGATTGATGTGGGATCCCATTTAGACAGGAATTCATTCCTGGTGAATTCCACGAGGGGTATTTTCTCTGTTTAGACAACCACTTAAGCAAAAGCAAACTGCTGTAGCCTCTTCTAGCTTGTGTGTTCTTCCTTATTAATAATGTTTGCCATCTTGACCACACTCTGATACTGCTCGGCCCCATGAGTTGTGGTTTTCATCTGTGAAATGTTGGAGGGTATGCAACAATCAGTCTGAATTCTTTCCCAGAAGGAAACTGATTCCTTCCCCTCAATTACCTCAGAACATAAATTTACCTCACAAACCAGAGTTTCTCACTTGATTGTCCTTTAGGTTTGAGACAGTTACCACAGTAACTAACAGACCTCTCAAAGAAGTCCTGCTTCTATCCTTCACTGACTTGTATTACAAATTCCACCCGTAAATTAGTAAACGACTAACTCTCCATGCATATACCCCACCGGCACAAATCTCTATTCATCTAAAGCCTCCTGGGATAAAATATGCTAGAGAAATAGAAATATTTATGGCCACTATAAAAGCATTAGCTCCCCCAAGGGTTTGCTTTCTCATAGGCAAGTAGCCAGTTGTACATGGGGTACTTTTACAACTTTTGTTCTCCACAGCTTGTGAGTGATCTCTATCATGTTCATAAAAGCACATTAATCCTTAGGGAGCCTAGGAAGCCAAAGGTCAAGAAATAACCCAGAAAGAAACACTCAAAACATAATGGTCATCTTAAGATAAATATAGGCTCTAGCAAGGGATTCGGCTGCACTGAGAAGGGTTACTGCTCAGTGGTAGAGAGCACCTATCTTGTATGCAGAAGATCCCAAGTTTAATCACCGGTGGTGGTGGTGTGCCTTCAAGTCATTTCCAACTTACGGTGACCCAAAGGCGAACCTATCACAGGGTTTTCTGAGGCTGAGAGTGTGTGATGTGCGTCTTGCCCAATGTCACCCAGTGGGTTTCCATGGCTAAGAGGTGATTCACTGGTATTTATAGGTAAAAGCATCAGTGCTAAGAAAGGTCTTTGCCTTAAAGAACAGTGGGTAGAAGAGACGAGGGACCCTTTCACACTATACAATTATAGCCATATAACTGCCATGGCAACATCCTATGGAATTCTGAGATTTGCAGTTTAGTGAGGGGTATTTAGAATGTTCAGCCAGAGAGTTCTAGTACCTTCCCAAACTTCGAACCCTAGGATACCATAGGATATTGCCATGGTAGCTCAATTGGAATCAGAGCACTATAACTGTGTAGTGCAAAAGAGCCCTGGGCTGAATGGAACATTGGCTTTAATCAAATTTTTACAGTTACTTTTAATAGTGCTTTAACAATTCACACAAGGAAGAAGTGTGGGAGAAAAAACTTCCTCACAAAAATCTTCTCTGTTAGAAGCAGTGTTCTGGTTAAGTTATAAATACATTATACATCATTAGAATTTTGGTGTAAAACACATGTAGGACAGGAGAAGATTTGGGTCTTATTTCCTTGTAAACTTAAGTATTTTTTTTTAAAAGCTCCAGTGGCTTGAGAGGTACTTTCGAGTCAGATGCTTCCAGAACTTATGGAATACTGGAGGTTTGGGCTGAGGATATTTTTTTAAAGAAGGAGATTAGAAGAAGGAGAAAACTGGCCTGCTTCCGCCTTAAACAATTTATCTATATTCTGAAGACAGATTAGGGTTGGGGTCAATCAGGAGGTTAAAATCTCTCCTCCTTCTCTGGCTTTTCTTCGCAAAGGAAGATTCAGGAAGGACTCATCCACCGCTTTCTGCAAGCACGCTGATGACTAAAAAGGCCAATCTGAGATAAACAAGTCCGGTTGCAGAAAGCACAGCAGAAAGGTGATGTTTCCAGGTTGTGATTCTTTCTGCGTTGTCGTTTCTCTTCAAGAATTTTTCAGCGTGAGTTCTCAACTAAGGCTGAAGCCTTGTGGATAGTGCGTCTCCATGCCTCCCGATGTAAGGCCAGGGCAGACTATTGTTGGTAATCAATTTGGCTGAGCCTGAGATGTTTTTTCAGGGAGTCCTTGTATCACTTTTTTGGTTACAGGGAAAAGTTTAAGATGGGAAGGGAAAGGAAGCAGTCTTTTCCAACACTTCTGAAACTTTCCTATGGTTCTATATGGGACGAAAGAACTCAGATTTAGGGATGTTTGTCAAAGTAGGGCTGGAATCTTATTCATACTTACCTGCCAATAACTCCCATTGAACTCAGTGGGGCTTGTTTCCAAGTAGTCATGGATAGGATTGCACTGCAAAGCTGAGGTCATTTTGTTTTTGTTTTTATAGATTTTCCTTGGTTTTTTTCCGGGCTATGAGACCGTGTTCTGGAATAGTTTCTTTCTGACATTTCGCCTGCATCTGTGGCTGGCATTTTCAGAGAATGGTTGGGTAGGAGTGTGTGTGTGTGGGGGGGGGTTATATACTGTGAGCCCCTGTTGGAGAGGATATGTAAATTTGTGTATTTGAATGGCTAGTTTCTGGGTGGAGATATGCAAGGAAGATTAGTGTCTGTTTGGCTCACAGTGTATTATCACCACCACTACCCCACACACACACACCTACTCAACCATTCTCTGAAGATGCAGGTGAAACATCAGAAATAAACTCTTCCAGAACACGGCCTCATAGCCCAGGAAAATTCCCAAGGAAAATCTATGGATGCCGGCCATGAAAGTCTTCAACTTCACATTGTTTTTGTTTTTGCTATATACGGGATGAGTCCTTCCTAAATCTTCATTTGCGAAGAAAAGCCAGAGAGAGAGATATGAGGTATGGGAGAAATCAGGTGGCTTCTTACACATCACTCCAAAATAGGAAATGGTGAGCTATCAATATGTTCAGTCAGCTGACAAGGTAGTAAATGTTGCTGTGCAGTGTAAAGACCTCTATTTAGGTTCTTTATCTGTAACCTGAATTTGGATAGACAAATATTCAAATTAAGCAAGGACTGCAGCTGCCATTATCCCCTACCCAGTGGCTATGCTGGTATGAGTAGATGGGAGTTGCAGCCCAGCAACATCTAGAAGGCCATGTGTTCCCCACCTCTGAAACAGAGTATGCTTACACATAAAGAACTACAGTCGTCCCTTCACATTCGCGGGGGATCCGTTCTGCGGACCCCCGCGAATGTGAAAAAACCGCGAATAACGACACCCCTCCCCCCTCCCTCCCCAGGCCTTCGCGGGGCCTTCCTAGGCCCCGCGAAGGTCTCCCCGGCCCTCCCTCCCTCCCCAAGCCTTTGCGGGGCCTTGCTAGGCCCCGCGGAGGTCTCCCCGGCCCTCCCTCCCGCCCTCCCCAGGCCTTCCTGGGGCCTCCGGAGCGTCTCCGGAGGCCCCAGGATCACCTCCCCAGCCCTCCCCACCGCGTCCCCAGGCCTTCCTGGGGCCTCCGGAGCGTCTCCGGAGGCCCCAGGATCGCCTCCACAGCCCTCCCCACCCCGTCCCCAGGCCTTTCTGGGGCCTCCGGAGATGCTCCGGAGGCCCCAGGATCGCCTCCCCAGCCCTCCCCACCCCGTCCCCAGGCCTTCCTGGGGCCTCCGGAGCGTCTCCGGAGGCCCCAGGATCGCCTCCCCAGCCCTCCCCACCCCGTCCCCAGGCCTTTCTGGGGCCTCCGGAGATGCTCCGGAGGCCCCAGGATCGCCTCCCCAGCCCTCCCCACCCCGTCCCCAGGCCTTCCTGGGGCCTCCGGAGCGTCTCCGGAGGCCCCAGGATCGCCTCCCCAGCCCACCCCACCCCGTCCCCAGGCCTTCCTGGGGCCTCCGGAGCGTCTCCGGAGGCCCCAGGATCACCTCCCCAGCCCTCCCCACCCCGTCCCCAGGCCTTTCTGGGGCCTCCGGAGATGCTCCGGAGGCCCCAGGATCGCCTCTCCAGCCCTCCCCACCCCGTCCCCAGGCCTTCCTGGGGCCTCCGGAGCGTCTCCGGAGGCCCCAGGATCGCCTCCCCAGCCCTCCCCACCCCGTCCCCAGGCCTTTCTGGGGCCTCCGGAGATGCTCCGGAGGCCCCAGGATCGCCTCCCCAGCCCTCCCCACCCCGTCCCCAGGCCTTTCTGGGGCCTCCGGAGATGCTCCGGAGGCCCCAGGATCGCCTCCCCAGCCCTCCCCACCCCGTCCCCAGGCCTTCCTGGGGCCTCCGGAGCATCTCCGGAGGCCCCAGGATCGCCTCCCCAGCCCTCCCCACCCCGTCCCCAGGCCTTTCTGGGGCCTCCGGAGCGTCTCCGGAGGCCCCAGGATCGCCTCCCCAGCCCTCCCCACCCCATCCCCAGGCCTTCCTGGGGCCTCCGGAGCGTCTCCGGAGGCCCCAGGATCGCCTCCCCAGCCCTCCCCACCCCGTCCCCAGGCCTTTCTGGGGCCTCCGGAGCGTCTCCGGAGGCCCCAGGATCGCCTCCCCAGCCCTCCCCACCCTGTCCCCAGGCCTTTCTGGGGCCTCCGGAGATGCTCCGGAGGCCCCAGGATCACCTCCCCAGCCCTCCCCACCCTGTCCCCAGGCCTTCCTGGGGCCTCCGGAGCGTCTCCGGAGGCCCCAGGATCGCCTCCCCAGCCCTCCCCACCCCGTCCCCAGGCCTTCCTGGGGCCTCCGGAGCATCTCCGGAGGCCCCAGGATCGCCTCCCCAGCCCTCCCCACCCCGTCCCCAGGCCTTCCTGGGGCCTCCGGAGCGTCTCCGGAGGCCCCAGGATCGCCTCCCCAGCCCTCCCCACCGCGTCCCCTGGCCTTCCTGGGGCCTCCGGAGATGCTCCGGAGGCCCCAGGATCGCCTCCCCAGCCCTCCCCACCCCGTCCCCAGGCCTTTCTGGGGCCTCCGGAGCGTCTCCGGAGGCTCCAGGATCGCCTCCCCAGCCCTCCCCACCCCGTCCCCAGGCCTTCCTGGGGCCTCCGGAGCATCTCCGGAGGCCCCAGGATCGCCTCCCCAGCCCTCCCCACCGCGTCCCCTGGCCTTCCTGGGGCCTCCGGAGATGCTCCGGAGGCCCCAGGATCGCCTCCCCAGCCCTCCCCACCCCGTCCCCAGGCCTTTCTGGGGCCTCCGGAGCGTCTCCGGAGGCCCCAGGATCGCCTCCCCAGCCCTCCCCACCCCGTCCCCAGGCCTTTCTGGGGCCTCCGGAGCGTCTCCGGAGGCCCCAGGATCGCCTCCCCAGCCCTCCCCACCCCGTCCCCAGGCCTTCCTGGGGCCTCCGGAGCGTCTCCGGAGGCCCCAGGATCGCCTCCCCAGCCCTCCCCACCCCGTCCCCAGGCCTTCCTGGGGCCTCCGGAGCGTCTCCGGAGGCTCCAGGATCGCCTCCCCAGCCCTCCCCACCCCGTCCCCAGGCCTTTCTGGGGCCTCCGGAGATGCTCCGGAGGCCCCAGGATCGCCTCCCCAGCCCTCCCCACCCTGTCCCCAGGCCTTCCTGGGGCCTCCGGAGCGTCTCCGGAGGCCCCAGGATCGCCTCCCCAGCCCTCCCCACCGCGTCCCCAGGCCTTCCTGGGGCCTCCGGAGCGTCTCCGGAGGCTCCAGGATCGCCTCCCCAGCCCTCCCCACCGCGTCCCCAGGCCTTCCTGGGGCCTCCGGAGCGTCTCCGGAGGCCCCAGGATCGCCTCCCCAGCCCTCCCCACCCCGTCCCCAGGCCTTCCTGGGGCCTCCGGAGCGTCTCCGGAGGCCCCAGGATCGCCTCCCCAGCCCTCCCCACCCCATCCCCAGGCCTTCCTGGGGCCTCCGGAGCGTCTCCGGAGGCTCCAGGATCGCCTCCCCAGCCCTCCCCACCGCGTCCCCAGGCCTTCCTGGGGCCTCCGGAGCGTCTCCGGAGGCCCCAGGATCGCCTCCCCAGCCCTCCCCACCCCGTCCCCAGGCCTTCCTGGGGCCTCCGGAGCGTCTCCGGAGGCCCCAGGATCGCCTCCCCAGCCCTCCCCACCCCGTCCCCAGGCCTTTCTGGGGCCTCCGGAGATGCTCCGGAGGCCCCAGGATCGCCTCCCCAGCCCTCCCCACCCCGTCCCCAGGCCTTCCTGGGGCATCCGGAGCGTCTCCGGAGGCCCCAGGATCGCCTCCCCAGCCCTCCCCACCCTGTCCCCAGGCCTTCCTGGGGCCTCCGGAGCGTCTCCGGAGGCCCCAGGATCGCCTCCCCAGCCCTCCCCACCGCGTCCCCAGGCCTTCCTGGGGCCTCCGGAGCGTCTCCGGAGGCTCCAGGATCGCCTCCCCAGCCCTCCCCACCGCGTCCCCAGGCCTTCCTGGGGCCTCCGGAGCGTCTCCGGAGGCCCCAGGATCGCCTCCCCAGCCCTCCCCACCCCGTCCCCAGGCCTTCCTGGGGCCTCCGGAGCGTCTCCGGAGGCCCCAGGATCGCCTCCCCAGCCCTCCCCACCCCATCCCCAGGCCTTCCTGGGGCCTCCGGAGCGTCTCCGGAGGCTCCAGGATCGCCTCCCCAGCCCTCCCCACCGCGTCCCCAGGCCTTCCTGGGGCCTCCGGAGCGTCTCCGGAGGCCCCAGGATCGCCTCCCCAGCCCTCCCCACCCCGTCCCCAGGCCTTCATGGGGCCTCCGGAGCGCCTCCGGGGGCCCCGTGGACGCCTCCCTGGGCCTCCCCGCTCCCTCTATGTCTTTTACGGGGCCTCTGGTGGCCCCGTGTCGCTGTTTTGGGGGGGCCCCGGGGGGGCCCTCCCAAAACCGCGAATAACCGAAACCGCGAATGTCAAGTTCGCGAATGTGGAGGGACAACTGTATTATCAATAACTATCTAAACAGAGTAACATAAGACACATGGCTACATTACAGGAAGGTTTCTGGAGAATGGGGAAGCTTCCTGATCCTGTCCTTATATCTTGAAACCCCCACCTTGTAAAAGCTCCAAATTTAGGCATCTAGTAATAGAGGGGATAAAATGAGGACATTGATTTCCCGTAAGAATTCTGCTCCTCTCCATTGACGCCCCCTTGTCGTGGGAGAGAGGCTTGCGTACCCTAATGATGTTTTGAGCTATGCTGGCGGTGGCATAATAGCCACTGGTAGGGTCTCCCATGCCAGACAGGTCAAAACCGAAGGGTCTGACAAAGAGCGTCAAAGGGCAGGATGGGCTCTCTAGCCTTGTGGCAACCGTCCTAGGAGAAGGAAAACTCCAATCCCAAACCCGGGCAGATGGTGCTCGTCCAACCCTGTAAGGTCAACCATCTAAGAGAAGGAAACTCTAATCAAACCTACGGCCCGAGGACCTCACTGCCATGTCCATGCTTGCAAGGCCACGGCAGATGAATCTCTGGTTTAAAGGGTGAGGCCAGTTCTGTGCACGCTGCGCTCCACCAGAAAAATCCATTGCACAGGCTCGAAGGACAAATCCATTTCCAAAAAAGCCCTGTAGCGACTGGCGAGGGACGAAACCGGCAGGTGTAAAGATGCACTGGAAGCCGCAGCCCCAACCCTGCATGCAGGCGGTTCAGGACATTGGTCGCTCAAGCCTGACCCGGGAGATGACAGTCTTGTTCGGCAGCATTCTGAACGACCAAGCAGCCTTTTTTAAGGAGAGCACTGCTTGCTCCATATGGAGAGGGGCCTAGAAAAGGTGGCCTAAAGAAAGCTCATCCCCAACTACCTGGTTGGCTAGCCGCGGCCAACGGCAATCTTCTGATGCGGTCAAACCAAGGCAAAGAAACAAAGGCACACACCGGCCTCCAAAGGTGTAAATAAACTGACACTTGCATGCTGGAACATCAGAACCATGCAAGACTCTGAAGATAGTGGACGGCCTGAGCGTCGTTCTGCCCTAATAGCCCTTGAACTATCACGGCTTAATATTGACATCGCTGCTCTTAGTGAAGTTCGCTTTCATGAGGAAGGCAGCCTTAAAGAACATGGCGCCGGCTACACACTTTACTGGTCTGGCAAACCCAAAAAACATCTGTCAGGAGTAGGCTTTATGATTAAAAACTCCATTGCCTCCAAACTCGAAACCTTGCCAACAGGACACTCTGATCGCATTATTTCCTTACGCCTCCCACATGTTGTTCTCTTTAGTATATATGCCCCAACTATGCAAGCCGACCCTGTAGAGAAAGACAAATTCTACACAGACCTACGCCAACTCATACAAAAAGTCCCTGTAGAAGATAAAATTATTATCCTTGGTGACTTCAATGCCAGAGTAGGAAAGAACTCCGAAGCCTGGAAAGGTGTCTTAGGCAAGCATGGTGTTGGAAATTGCAATGATAACGGACGCCTCCTGCTAGAGTTCTGTGCAGAACAACAGCTGACTATTACAAACACAATCTTTCAGCAGAAAGATAGCTTGAAGACAACCTGGATGCATCCCCGATCCAAACATTGGCACCTCACTGACTACGTTCTAGTCCGTCAGAGAGACATTCATGATGTCCGTCATACACGAGTGATGCCCAGTGCAGAATGCCAAACAGATCATCGCCTTGTCAGATGTAAACTAAATCTTCATCTTAAGTTCAAACCTAAGAGGGGTGGCATCTTAAGGAAGAGACTCCAAGTCAACAATCTTCAACAAGCTACCATGAGAGACAACTTCCAGGCAAATCTACAAACGAAACTTGAAGACCATCCTACAGATCCTTCTCCTACAGTGCTTTGGCAACATATAAAAAACAGTATCCTCCAGTCTGCAGAAGAATCCCTTGGCTTCTCCCACAAGAAAAATCAAGACTGGTTTGATGAAAACAACCAAGAGATCCAGGAGCTGTTGGCAAGGAAGAGAGCTGCTCACCAGGCATACCTCGCCCAGCCAACCTGTCATGTAAGAAAAGCAGCTTTCCGCCTCACATGTAGCAAACTACAACAAAAACTCCGAGACATGCAGAACAAGTGGTGGATCAATATAGCAGAAAAGACACAATGCTGTGCAGATCTGGGTGATCATAGAGGATTTTATGAAGCTCTTAAAGCAGTGTTTGGACCTACTTATCAGGTCCAAAGCTCCTTATACAGTACAGATGGTCAAACATTAATTACTGATAAAGCCTCCATCCTAAATCGTTGGGCTGAACATTTTCAAAGTCTCTTTAGCGCCAACCGAGTAGTCCAAGCCTCAGCTATCCAATATATGATATAAAAACCAATGAAAAATGAATTGGACATAGCTCCCACTTTGGAAGAGACCCTTAAGGCCATACAGCAGATGAAAAACGGCAAGGCAGCTGGGATTGATGGAATCCCACCTGAAGTTTGGAAACACGGAGGTCATGCACTCCACGAAAAATTCCACGAATTCCTTGTGAATTGCTGGGAAAAAGGGGAACTGCCATCAGACCTCCGAGATGCAGTCATCATCACCCTGTACAAGAAAAAAGGAGCAAAATCCGATTGCTCAAACTATCGAGGCATAACACTGCTCTCTATTGCTGGAAAAATCCTTGCAAGGATACTCCTGAACAGGTTAGTTCCTGCTATTGCAGAAGAACTTCTCCCTGAAAGCCAATGTGGCTTCAGAGCCAATAGGAGCACTACAGACATGGTATTTGCCCTTAGGCAACTGCAAGAAAAATGTAGGGAGCAGAACAAGGGTCTCTATGTAACATTTGTCGACCTCACCAAAGCCTTTGACACTGTAAGTAGAAAAGGTCTGTGGCAGATCCTGAAAAGACTAGGATGTCCCCCCAAATTCCTTAAAATGATTATCTTGCTACACGAGGGACAGCATGGTCAAGTCAGATATGGCGATGCTCTTTCAGAGCCCTTTCTAATAACTAATGGAGTGAAGCAAGGTTGTGTTCTTGCTCCAACTTTATTTACAATCTTCTTTAGCACGATGCTCCAAAGGGCTATGGCAGAGCTTGAAGAAGACGACGGCATCTATATACGCTACCGTACTGATGGTAGCTTGTTTAACTTAAGCCGTCTGAGGGCTCACACTAAGACTCTAAACTATCTAGTCCGTGAGCTGCTCTTCGCCGATGATGCTGCCCTTGTTGCCCACACAGAAGCAGCTCTGCAGCGCCTAACATCCTGCTTTGCAACAGCTGCAGAGCTGTTTGGGCTAGAAGTCAACCTGAAGAAAACAGAAGTTCTTTACCAGCCTGCACCACAGGATGAACACCACCATCCCCACATTGCCGTCGGCAAATCAGTGCTCAAGTCCGTTCAGCAGTTCACCTACCTGGGAAGCATCATCTCCTCAGATGCCAAGATTGACAAAGAGATCGATCACAGATTAGCAAAGGCATATAGTGCATTTGGAAGACTTCACAAAAGAGTCTGGAGCAATAAACACCTGAGGCAAAGCACAAAAATCAGTGTGTATAGAGCCATCGTACTGTCTATCCTCCTTTATGGATCTGAAACATGGGTCACCTATCGCCACCACCTACGACTCCTCGAGCGCTTTCATCAGCGCTGTCTACGCACAATCCTAAATATACACTGGACTGACTATGTGACGAATGTTGCTGTCCTTGAGCAAGCAGGGATCACCAGCATTGAGGCCATGATATTGAGAACACAGCTGCGCTGGGCAGGGCACGTTTCTAGGATGGAGGACCATCGCCTCCCAAAAATACTACTCTACGGTGAACTCACCACGGGTCAGCGTAAGAGGGGCGCTCCAAAAAAGCGATACAAAGACTCCTTGAAACAACATCTCAGGCTTGGCCAAATTGATCACCAACAGTGGTCCGCCCTGGCCTCACATCGGGAGGCATGGAGACGCACTATCCACAATGCTGCAGCCTTATTTGAGAACTCACGACGAACAAGTCTTGAAGAGAAACGACAACGCAGAAAGAATCACAACCCAAAAACATCACCCAAGGAGACCTTCTGCTGTGCTTTTTGCAACCGGACTTGTTTATCTCGGATTGGCCTTTTTAGTCATCAGCGCGCTTGCAGAAAGCGCGGGATGAGTCCTTCCTGAATCTTCGTTTGCGAAGAAAAAGCCAGAGAGACAAAATGAGGACATTGATTTCCCGTAAGAATTCTGCTCCTCAACAAATTGTACTTTAGTCTCCAAATTTCTAGCATTGTAGTAACTTATAACTTCATTTAGGCTTTCAGAAGTACAGGTTAGGTGCCCAAAGAAAAAGGGCAGGCAAAGTTACCAAGGGAATGCAACACACTCAATATAAGAATTCTAGGTGTGAACAATTTTCATTGTCTCACTTTCTGTAATGCTAGAAATGTGCAGACTGAAGTAAAAAATTCACTGGAGAGTAACAATTCTTACTGAGGGCAAAGCCCTCATTTTTGTCTGCCACCCCCATAGGTGCATCCCTACCTAAATATCACTTCAAGATTCATGCTCCAGGCTGGCTGGAGTTCTGAGCAGAAGAGAAACTATGGATAATATGGTGTGTGTGTGTGTTGATTACTTTACAAAGGATACATTCAAGGCTGGATAAACATTTAGTTAAAAGCTATAAAGTGATTCAAACATGCTTGCAGACATGTGCTCATTATGAAAAATATTTCATACTTGGATTCCTACTAGGTGAATAAACTCTTTCAGCCATGATCTCTAGCAATATTCCTCCACGGTTATAAAATTCTCCTCCATTCAAAGAGGTAATATTATTCCCAACTGCCGGGGTCTTTTGAGAGATTGAAAGTTTTCCATTATATGCACTACAACTTCTTTCCTCTGAAACAAAATGTCATTCCCATGAGAAGTAAGTCAGAATAGCAACAGAGATCTCCAGGGGTGAAATATTTAACTGTCAACTTAATGAATCACTTTGTCCTTAGGAAATTCCCAAGTGTACCAATTATCTTAAGAAGAATCCCAGAACGTGGGACTGAACATGGGAGGGAGCACTGGAAGTGAAAGGAGAAGCAGGAGGGTAAACAACAGAAGGGATGGTAAA
Organism: Gambelia wislizenii; assembly: GCA_030847615.1. NCBI lineage: Eukaryota > Metazoa > Chordata > Lepidosauria > Squamata > Crotaphytidae > Gambelia > Gambelia wislizenii. Next base: position 36,666,375 of record JAUMIR010000004.1, read on the forward strand.
TTTGTAGTCCCAAGTGCCACACACTTGATGTCAGGAAACACCCACAAGAGCATATGAGGGTTTAGTTGGGGATAAGGAGGGAAGGAAAGAATGTACCCTATATGGAGTCAGACCACTGATTCACTTAGCTTAGTATATATATATATTCACAAACTGGTAGACATCAAAAGGGTTTCAGGAATGTGTCCTTCAGAGTCCTACTGGAAATGCTGTAGACTGAACTGGGGGCTTTTTGTATTCAACTTAGAAACAGCCTGTTGTCTATGAGAGGAGAGGGAAACTTTGATCCTCTAGATGTTGTTGCACTACAACCCCCACCATCTCTGACCACTAGCCATGTTGGCTGAAGTGGATAGGAGCTGGAGTCCAACAACACCTGTAGAGTCATAGGTTTCCTATCCATGATCTATATACTCTGATGAAGACTAGTTTCCTGAGCAAGGCAGCAGTAGATTCTTCTATTCTTTGTGGTACAAAATGAAGCACCACATTTCTAGAAGCTGAGGCACAATTTAAATACTGGTCTCTTTCATGCTACACTGTTGTAGCACTTTGATATCACTTTAATTACCATTGCTGCATCCTATGGAATCCTGGGATTTATAGTATCTTGAGTCTGGTAAAGAAGATTTCGTTGTTCAGCAGACTAAAAATCCTAGATTTCCATAGGGTGCAGCTAGAATGTTATAGTTATATAGTTTGAAAGAGACTAGATTTTTCACAAAAGTTTACAGAGTACAAAACCTTGTTCAGAATGTCATCCTGTATTGAAATGTGCAGGCCAGTACAGACGTTACAGAACAGGGCTAGTCCCACACATTTTGCTTCCTGAGGTGAAGAACAACATGGCGCCCCTCTCCACAGTTCACATATGCTGAGTGGACTACTTTTGCTATGGCAATAGGATAGTGTGCTCTACCATACTTAAGGTATTTGATTAGTTTAGGGATCCCAGCATGGGTTGTGTGCGAGTCCTTCAATAGCTGGTAAACACTAGAGGGTTCAGAAGGAAGAGCTATGTGGTTGCTACTGACCTCCTCTCAGCATTTGCTACCTTAAGTAGTTACCTCTCTCTGCCTAATGAAAAAGCTAGCTTTGTGACAGAGCAGGGCTGAAAAAGAGGTGAAGTGAGCATTGTCAGCAAGGTACATCCTCAGCCACTTATGGTGAGCAGACTTTGCTGGTTTCCTCCTAGCCTGGGCCATATCTAAGGCAGAGGGTGATTCTAGTAAGTAGGCTCAATAGGGAAGAGGACTCAGAAGTGACCAGGAGCCAGCTAGTTTGACATGCCAAGATGGAGTCTGGGTTCAAGATGGAACATGAGAGACTTGAGTCAGAATGTCTATGTAATAAGCCATAAATAAGCAAGTGCCCCAGCCACCCACTTCCCCCAAAGTCCTACTGGACTTTGAAAATATACATTTAAAAAAAAGGGCAAAGACAGGAGAAAATAACCAAAATAAATTAAATAAAATAAGCAATAATGTATTACATCAAGTTGTTGGGGTTTTCCCACTGGTCATGGCAGTTTTAAATTAACTTCTCCTGATGAGATGGAATTAGTTTCTGCCAACAGAATGGGGAAAGAGCAACACCCACCCACCTGTTCACCCCTACAGCTTGGAGAGTTGGGAAAAACTCTGATGGATTTCAAGAAGGAGGAGAGAAAGGAGTGTCCCACTTTTGGAGAGGAAGCCCACTCACACAACACTGCCTTTTGAAAATGCTTGGTTCCTCCTGAGCTATTAGGGATGTTGTCTCCTTCAAAAGGACCCTTCCATCCCAAAGATATGTGTACTTCTGTAATCTCTAGGGTTCTTCCAAGCTCCCAGGCTACACATTTAGCATACATAAGTTATGGCACTGATGATGACTGTATCTCAGAAACAGAGGGAATATCTAATTCTCAGATAACTAGCTTTATCCAGATAATATAACTGTCAAAACACTATTTGTTACTAATGAAAACCAATAAAGATTTTATTAGTATTTTGTGGAGATAGCCTTATAGTTACATTCCATTACTTCTTCCTTGGTTTCTCTTGTTGAAGGACCTGGCATGAGCTATAAACACCTGCAAAACCTCATTGCGCATTCTACCCCTGCTGGTTTTAACACTCATTGAAACAATCAATCGCTGTGGAAACTAGTTTTTTCTACAAGGAAATTCAAGGGTCTTTGGAAGCAACAGTCTCACATGGAATCAGAAAGATACTTGTGGAACCAAAATTAAAAGTGTGTCCAGATGGCAAACATTCAAAAGCCTATAAATAGCCTGGTAACACTTAAGCAACAAATGTGCATTTCCAGCTTTCTTGCAAAGTCAATTTTAGATTATTATTTTATGCATTACACGCTACAAAATTAGGGAGAATAAATTTCCCCCTCCACTCACTGGTAAAGAGCAGAAAAGGGAAGTTAAGTAGTTTAGAAAAGAAAATAGCCACACAACCCAATACACAAGTGAAATAATAAGACAGAGATTCATTGAATTACTGTATAGACTCATAGAGTTGGAAGAGACCACAAGGGCCATCCAGTCCAACCCCCTGCCATAAAGGAACACATAATCAAAGTACGCCTGACAGATGGCCATCCAGCATCATGACAAACATCTTCAAGTGTCAAACAGTCAAACATTATCAGAAATATGCAACATTTGCTGTTCATTTCAGTAACTGACAAAGGTGTGCAGATTGCAATGGTTTTTTTAGGTGAATTCACTTCTGATATCTCATTTGCACAGCAATCACATTATTTAGTAATTTGCACATTATTTAGTACAGTCTTAGTAATATGCATGCAACCATGTATTTAATGCATTTACCACAAACCAGAAAGACTTGCAATAATTCAGCTCAGTAACCTATGCTGAATGCCAAGAATATGTTTAGTAGAGTGAGAGTATTTCTGAGCATGCACAAAGTATATTTTAAGTCCCTTTGTAAACCTAGCTACTACTAAAGAGCCAGAATGGTGTAGTGGTTTAAGTGTTAGACTATGACTCTAGAGACTAGAGTTCAAATCCCCCTGTCAGCTATGGAAACCCACTAGGTGACCTGTCGCAAGTCACACTCTCTCAGCCTCAACGGAAGACAATGACAAACCCCCTCTGAGCAAATCTTGCCAAGAAAACCCTGTGATAGGTTCGCCTTACGGTTGCCATAAGTCAGAAATGACTTGAAGGCATACAACAACAGCTACACATATCTAAGAACAGGCACAACAAAGGAATAACAGGTATAAAAGTGGTGATTCCCCAACCAATATTCCCCAACCAATATAAAAAATATTCTTCTCATTTTTAATACATTAGTACAGTTATTTAGACATGGTTAACACTTCTATCACTGTTACAAAGCCCTCAGCTGAAATCAGAGGCGGGATCTATGCAGTTCTCCAGATGTTGCTGGCCTGCAATTCCCAGCAGCCTTAGCCAACACAGCCAATGGTGAGAAATGCTGGAAGTTGCAGTCCACCACCATCTGAAAGGCTACACAAGTTGCACCTCTTCTCTCATTAAAGTAAACTCAGATTCAGTCTGCATTTGAACTTTGAAATAGGTGTTAGGGAAACGCAGATCGTTATCTGTATAATGTCTCTGGAGCTAGAGAACAATAATCAGGATAGATAACAGTTTGTACGAGTATCCACAGCATTTGAACCCTACAGAACATTTGGGGGTGGGGTTCTTTCCCTTATACCACAAAAGGCATTACAACTTTTCAGTGATGATTGGTGTCCTTTAACTTCTTTGGGGCCCTTTTTTGAAGTTCCTTATATTTCTGGCTTACTGACGTATAGCTACATCATCACACAGCGATATGGACAGTATACAAGAGTGACTTATGTCTTTCAATATTGTTCCTGGAGTATCTAGGGCCAGTTTTGGAGTATCCAGTGCACAGTTCTATATAATCTGGAGACCAGAAGTCTAACTCATTTACTCACAGAGACCCAGTCTGGAACATGTCAGTCCTCCCAGCTGCTCTATAAGGACTTTCAGAAAAGGTTTTTGTAATGGAATCACCCATCTGTACTTGTGATAGTTCACAGGGAACCCAGACAGTGACATCTGTTTGTAATGATCCTGTGTTTTCCTACCTCTTTTTTTTTCCCCATCAAAAAATCAAATAAGGATGACAGAATAGCTGCATCATGTATTTTGGGTAGGAGCACGGGGGGGGGGGGCAGTCTAGAAGCATGCAAGCCGGTGCCATTCTCCCTACAATCCCAGGGTCCACTCCTTCTGCAATCTCATAGGAGGGCTACTTCTAGGGTGCCAGCTGGATGATACACCCTGATCACCCTTCTTGGCTATGCACAGGACATGACAGCGGGAGTGAAATAACTCTTGGACTTGTTCTTGAGAGACCATGTCACATAGTGGCACACTCACATTTCCTGTACAAGTACATGCCCTCTCTTTCCAGAACTGTTCTGAAAGTTACTTGCTCTGTTCTAACATTCCTTCTAACTAGTTCTAGCAAATCTCACAAGATACAGACACCCCTTATAGTGAAAGAGAAATAATATCTCATACATATTCTCACACGTGATCTGAAAACGAGCCTCAGCCTTTTCTTCATGGTTACTGTTATGGTACCTAGATGGTTTGGTAGCAAACTTGCAGAAAGTACAACATATCTCTGTAGAGTCCACAGCAAGGTCCTTGCAACCCATAATGCTCCTTTCACTTCACATAAATGCACAATTGCCTATGGAAATCTCACAAGCAGGACATGACCACAACTGCCCCATCCAGCCCAAGAATGTTCCCAAGCAACTGGTGTTAGGAGATACACAGCTTTTGTAGTAACATACTGTATAGCCATCATGATTATAGTAGGGCCACCATATCCACTGATTCATTATCCACTGATTCAATTACCCACGGGACACAAAACAGCACACCTACCATAGAGTCTTCCTGGAAAATGTGTCCTCTCTAGCCATTTTCTAGGTCCCCCAAGGCAACTCTATGGTATTTTAAACCAGATGTCCCATTATTTTCAATGATGTTCGCTATTATCCATGGTTTTCAGTATCCACAGGGCCCCCCAGAACCAATCCCCAGCGGATAAGAGGGTCCTACTGTAGTAGCCATCTGATGGATGCTATAGGATGACTACACATCCAATGAACCTGTGACCACCTATCCTACACTGCAGAAGAGTGCAACACTGATGTCATTATGACAACAGCACCTGAACTTTATCAGGAGTGGAACTGGTCCTGAGTTATCTGACACCACACCATTTTAAAATGAGAACTCAGGCTGGTTCATTCAGCAGCTATGTCAGTGTAATGTCAAATGTATATCAATATGTTTATACACCTAGACAGTAGGAGGTAGTGTTAAATTCTGAAGTGCAAGCACTCACCCTGATTGCTCCCACAGCCAACACCCACCCTGCAGGAGAGTCCAATTATAAAGGCAGCTGTGTTGATTAAAAAAAAAAATTCTAACAACTAATTTTCATCTCTATAAGGAGGAGGTCTTTTGTAAAGTTAATGGGCCTAATCGTCTTTTCAAGATTAAGTCACTCCAAAACAGGGGTAACTCACAATATACTGTAGATGAGAAAATCCCTTTCTGCCCCAAGCTACTGTGAGAACTGCAAGTAAGCACTGAAGGAACAGAGAAGTCTGAGACAACAGCATTGTCATAGAATCATAGAATTGCAGAGTTGGAAGAGACCACGAGGGCCATCCAGTCCAACCCCCCTGTCCTGCTAATTAAAATGTGCCAGTGTTTTGAACCTGTGAAACTGGCATCTATCACAGCACAGCACTCATTCGCTTCCATGGTGTACATGTATACAGCATATTATGTTCTTGCATCCTAGTCTGGGATTTATCTGAAGCCTGGAGATTTACATAGAAGAGTGCTTCTTACATTTTCTGATGGGGTGAACCAGCAATTTTCTTTCCTAATGTGCAGGCTATAGTGGTACTAAGTTTTGGCTACAATGTTTTCTTTCCAAGACTAGTCTGTGGACCACCACTTTGAATAGCGTTGGTTTATAACATTCCCCCTCCAAGGCCTTTATTTTACCTGCTTAGCATCAACTACTAGAACTGAATCCGTTTCCCTCAGATGACCTGCTGCAGCCTTCAGAGCTCCAGCTCACATGTCAGATTCTGAAGTACCCTGGACTCCCACCCTACCTCATCAAAAGAGAAAACTGGCAGCAGTTGCTTTTTGCCACACCAACCTTACCTCCGTCTGCATAGGTCTCTGTACCATAACCATCCTGCAGCCCATTGTTCCAGGTGCCTTCATACTTTGCTCCGCTGCTGACGTTCTGCCTTATCCCGTACCTTCCCTTAAAGCCATGTGTCCATTCACCTTTGTAGAGCCACCGTCCTTTGGTCTCGATGCCTAAGCCGTGCCTCTTGCCTTGAGACCAGTAGCCTTCGTAGGTGTTGCCACTGGGCCAGGTGTAGACGCCCACCACTTCAAAGCCATAGTTCCAAGAGCCGGAGTATTCGCCTTGACCTTTAGGCCCAGTGCAGATCCCATGCCCGTGGGCTTTCCCCCCTTCCCAGCCCCCACAGTAGGCCCCTCCATCATCGAAGTCAAACCTCCCACCACTCATGGTATCAACGAGGCCAACAGGCCAGGGATTTCCACTCTGTCCTCTCCCTCTCCTCTCTTTTCCTTCTCCTTCCCACCCTCTCCTCTTCACCCCTTCTCTCCTACTTAGCCAGACTGGCTCTCCGTTAGTGGAAGGATAGGAAACCGAATGCCCAGCTGCATAGCCAACCTTGGCTTTGCCACCCTCTGGATCAGGCGCAATGTCTTCTCAGGAGGCACTAAGTAGGAGAAGAGTGGGGGGGGGAGGCTGCTGTGGGGAGGAGAGACCCCCCTAAAAGACAAGGAAGATGCTCCAGGATACTCTGGGAAACCAGGGCCTCCCCAGGCACACCCTGGCTTGGCGCTACTGACCAACCTGTCACCTCTGGGGTGGGTGGGAGGAAAACTCGTCCAGGTGGCCAGTGGGGGTGAGGTGGGACTGGCCTCACTTGCAAGGCGCGGGCCTTCCCATCCCCTTGGCTTCCTGCAAGAGGCCTTTAGGAGGGAGGGAGGGGGTTCTTTCTCAAGGGCAAAAAGGCATCAGCCTCCCCCAGCCTACATGGTCTTTGCTGCCTCCTCCTCCAAAAATGCCCTCTTTAAGAGCCCGTGGGAAACTAGCCCAAGAAGAAGGGCCCCCCTAATCTCTCTCTAGCCCGCTTAGCCCAGGCTTCCTCCACCCGCCAACCCCACATGCGCCCCAGCCTCCGGGGCGGGCGAGGCCAGGATCCCCTTCCGAGCCCCCGGGGGTCGGTCGGCCGGCCGGTCAGTCGGTCTCTCCGTCTGCCTGCCCGCCCGCCTGCCTGCTTGCGCGCCTCCGGAGGCTCTCTTGCGCTCCCTCCGAACAGCCTCTCGCCCCCTTCCTCCTCCTCCTCCTCCTCCTCCTCCTCCTCCCCCGGCGGCAAGGAAAAGGTCAAGGCTGCCCTAACAAGGCCATCGCAGCCCTCGAGCCGCTCCCGCTCCTCCTGCGGCTCCTAAAATAAACCCCCTTCGGCCGGCCCCCTTCCCACCACCCTTTTATGGAGGACACGCACACCGAGAGACTGAGAGAGGCGCCCAGCCTTGGGGTTGGCTTGGAGGAGGAGGAGAAGGAAGGCGACATGGAGAGAGAGGCCGAGAAAGAAAGTCGCTGCTTTAAAAATAGCGCCTTGAGGCGCTCGGGGAAGGCGGGGGCGGAGGGCGCTCGGCGTTTTCTGCCAAGGCGTCCCTTGGCACCCACCCCAGTTGGCGGCGGGCACAGGAGAGGAGACAAGCAAGCACGCGGGGGAGAACATGAACGGGAGGGACGACGAATGGAGGTGTTCCCAGAGAGGGCAAATGCGGGGTGGGGGGGAAATACACGCGGGAAAGGAGACCAGGTCCTTTCAGGATGGATTGAATTTATTTATGTATTTATTTATTTCCACTCTTCAGCCACAAAGGCTATCAGAGCGGCTTACAAATGGTCAATTTAACAGTTCCCTGCTCTCCTCAGGCTTACAATCTGCCTTGGGTGGGACACACAGCAGAGGAAGGCCAGTCTTTTCTGCCCAGGGTATGCAGGGGTGTTTTCTTTTTGTTGGGGTGCTCTTGTTATAGTGCCCATATCACTGTGTTATGATGTAACTATACCTCAGTCAGCCAGAAATATAAGGAACTTTTTAAACGGGGCTCAAAGAAGTTAAAGGACACCAAGCATCACTGAAAAGTTGTAAAGCCTTTTGTGGTACAGGGGAAAGAACCCCACCCCCAAATGTTCTGTGGGGTTCAAATGCTGTGGATACTCATACAAACTGTTATCTATCCTGATCATTATTCTCTAGATCCAGAGACATTATACAGATATGATCTGCATTTCCATAACACCTATTTCAAAGTTCAAATGCAGACTCAGAGGTACGAGTTTGGAGCGGGGTTATTTTGGGACTAGAGTTCCCAAAATTGGTCATCTGGGAAGATAATGGGGGTGGGAATTCTGGTAGCTGTAGCCCCAGAAAGCAACTTTCCCCATGCAGTGGTGGTGCTTCTTCCTTCAAGAGCAACTATGGCTAAATGGAACACCACACAAATAATCCAGTTTGAAACTAGGTTATTTGCCATGGCTCCTTCCTATGGAATCTTGAGTTTTGTAGCTCGGTGAGGTACCAGCACTCTTTGGCAGAGTAGGCTAAAGACCTGGCAAAACTACAAATCCCAGGATTCCATAGGAAGGAGCCATGGCAAATGATCCAGATTCAAACTGGGTTGTTTGTGTTGTGTGGATTTGGCCTATGTGAAATTGTGGAATGGCAGGAGGGCTGGGCAGAAGCCTTCTTCTGAAAGAAACAAGTGCCTTAGCCTTAGAGAAGATGGCTAATGGCTACATGGCTTTAGCCACTAAGAAAACTGTGTACCGATTGCACAAATGGATATGCACAAAGCAGTGTGGCACTCTTGTCTATTTTTATATGGTTCTGCTGCTTCAGGAAGTTCCTTCTCCTGTGGGAACTGTTTGAACTTGTGAGGCCTTATTTTTCCTCTTATTGACATCCTTTGCACTGTAAGGACAGTAGGAAGGTATAGCAATCATGTCTGAAAATGTGTTTAACAGGCAGGCCTGTGTCAGTGAGCCAGGGGCATGGCAGGCCCATGAACGGTTTTTCTGATTCCATCCATACCCTCCAACAGTTCACAGATGGAAACGAGGATAGGGGAGGCCAAACAAAATCAGAGTTTGATCAAGATGGCAAAAGTTATTAATGAGGAAAAACACACAAGCTAGGAGAGCCTGCAGCCATTTGCTTTTGCCTGAACCTCCTGGAAAAGGCACGATGCCACCCCTTCTCTCCTTTCCCTCCCCCCCCCCAGTTAATTGAGTGCAAACTACTTTTGCACATTGAACTCGACTTGTGGCAAGTGAGGTAAGGTGAGGATGAAGGAGGAAAGTAGGAGCCAGAAGAAAAATGGGGGTGTTTTAGAAGCAGCTGGAAAAGTGAGATAACAGAGAATTAATCAGGTCTGTCCCTGCCAAATCTGGACAGTTGGAGGTTATGCCTACCAACATGGTGTAGTGCAGTGATGGCGAACCTATGACGCGTGTCAGCACTGACACGCATAGCCATTTCTGATGACACGCGGCTGCTGAGGCGGCCGCATGCCAAGAAGGATGTTTCATCCTCAGCTCCGAGGATGAAACATTTGCTGTTCCTGAGAATGAAACATTTGCGACTAGAGTCTTGGCGTTAGAGTCTAACTCTAAGGACATTTTCAGACACAAAAAAGTCATCCTGAGGGATCGGGAGAGGTACGTGGCTGTTCTGCGGTAGGGGGCCAGTTTCTGATGACACCATCCCTCTCGCGTTACCCTCCGTGTTCCTTCCATGTCGCGTGGAAGGAAAAGGCACCACTTTTTATTCATGAAGAACTTCCCATGAGTAAAAAGTGGCACCTTTTCCTTCCATGCGACACGGAAGGAACACAGAGGGTAATGCGAGAGGGACGTTGTCATCAGAAACTGGCCCCCTGCCACTAAACAGGCCCATACCTCTCCTGAGCTCTCAGGGTGACTTTTTTTTGTGTGAAAATATCCTAAGACTCTAGTCACAAATGTTTCATCCTCCCCTGTTAGACACTCTGTGCCAGAGGTCTGTAGGCAGTTTAGTTAAAGAATCCCCCCTCCCCCTCACTTATCTTAGTTCACGGCACTCCACACAAGCTAAATAATATCAAGACCAACAAAAGAAACCAACTGATGGATGAAGAAAGAAGTCACTAAGCAGGTAAGTTAAATAATTTGTTTTTGGTTTATTAAATACAATTATATATAACAATTATACATTTATGTTATTTAAACAAAAATATCACAAAATAATGTTTTTTCCTCAAAGTGACACCCCACCTGAGTCATGCTCAGTTTTTTGGTGAAGTTTGGCACACAAAGCTCAAAAGGTTGCCCATCACTGGTGTAGTGTCTTGAAGAGCTGTGATTTCTTCACAGATGCAAGTTGCAACTATTCTGAGTATAGTTGCCATGTTCTATAGCTCACGAAGAGGTGGGAGGCAGAGAGAGGGTTTGAGCCTCTCCCCAAGAATAAGCGGGAGGGGGGGCGGTCTCTGTATGATGAAGAACCCAGTGTAGCTGAGCTCCCTTGGAATTATCAACCAGAAGTGTACTAAATGATACATGAAGACAGCTATTGCAGTTGAGCTTCTCTGGAGTCACAGGCACATGCAATCTATCCTACACATGGTTACCTGAGAGTAAAGCTCCACTGAACGTCTGCAGTGGATCTCTCAGGAGACAGACATTGTCTTCTAAGAGTGTTCATAGTCTGACCAAATGAAAATGAATGAGAGAATTAATTTGCTATCATCATGACTGCACCTGAGACACTGTGATAGCTTTTGTGATGACCTCTACCTGGAGATAGCATACCAAAAGAGGAGATACTCTGCCCTGCCCTTAATGGCTTTAGAAAACCTCTATGATCTTTAAGAGTTGTTTAACTGATCCAAGTGTGGGCTTCCAGGATTAGGAAAACAAAGGGGACAGCTTGCAGCAGTTTTTTGTTCCATGTGTTGGAGAAGGACCTATTACTATGCTGAGTGTGTAGTATTCACAAAATACGTTATTTTGTAATGTTTGTATTGTGCATATGTCCCAGAGCTAGTTTCTCTCAATGCTTTATAGTTTGGGGAGATTGATAACTCAGATTTGAGAGACTTTGTTGTGCTGATACAGGCAGAAAACATCTGTATTTGTATATTAAAGCACTGTTTATAAGTCCTTAGTCTCTCTAGAATTTAAACCTTATTTTTTGTTCTATAGTCATTGTGATAGCATGATCAATCAATACTGAAACACTTGAGACAGATGAACTGGAATAAATTCCCAACAACACTAAGAAGAGAGAACCAAAGCAATTGCTGGAAGCCAAGATAACTAAACTGAAACTCTTGTACAGTTGTCCCTTCACATTCGCGGGGGTTAGGTTCCACGGACCCCCGCGAATGTCAAAAAACCATGAATATTGATTGCCCCCCTTCCCCCGCCAAAGCGACCATGGGGCCTCCAGAGGCCCCATAGTTGCTTTCCCCGGACTCCCCACTCCCTCCCAAGGCCTTCACGGGGCCTCTGGAGACCCTCCATGAAGGCCTCCGCGGCCCTCCCCCTCCCTCCCAGGGCCTTCACGGGGCCGCCGGGGGGTCTCCGAAGGCCCCGTGGAGGCCTCCCCGGCCCTCCCCGCTCCCTTCCAGGGTTTTCATGGGGCCTCCAGAGGCCCTGTGTCACGGTTTTGGGGGGGCCCAGGGGGCCCTCCCAAAACCGCGAATAATCAAAACCGCGAATGCCGAGTTCGCAAATGTGGAGGGGCAACTGTATTTTGGACATATCATGAGAAGACACAACTCGTTAGAAAAGACAATAATGCTTGGTAAGGCAGTAGGAAAAAAGAAAGACTCAACTACAAGTGGAAAGACTCAATCAAAGACGCCAAGGCCTTTACTTTGCAAGACCTGAGCAGGGCTGTTGATAAAAGTGGCCTCTCATAGGGTCACCATCAGTTAACGTCAACTTAATGGCAATCAGCAACAATTGTTAATATTTCCCTTTGATATATTAATTGCATACTCCAGATTTGTAATATTTCATTTATTTTGTCATTGAATTCATGGTAATCACATCATTAATTAATTGAGTTGGTTTCATTTGTTGCTGTTTTAATACAGTGTAATCTATGTTTTCGCTAGTTTGGAAAAATGCACATACAAGCAAGCAATATTCATAATTGTCTGCCTGTAAGTCTCTTGAGCCACCATCTCATAAAGACAATTCCCAGGTCCCTGAAATGGCCATAGCAAATGGTTGTTATGGCAATTTCAGCAGTTGGTGGTCATCTTTCTGGTTACAAGCCTCTTCGTACTTAGCTGAGCTGACACAGTGAGAGCTTGGAAAAGTCATTATTTGGAGAGCAGTTCCCAGAATGTTCCAGCCAGCATAGCCATGGGGATTCTGGGATTTTTAATCCAAAACAAACTCCACCTGCAGGGCCCTATTCATTCAAGAACTTTGGTGTTACATCTGCAGTCTGATGCGAAGGACTATATGAAGGACACTGTAGTAAGAACTCTTTAATATAAAATGTCCCTCCATCATGTGAAGAGAGACACTAGAGTCTGTCTGCTCTTTGCTGCTGCTTATAAGAGTGTTCAGATATCTAGGGACAGGGATGCCATGAGATGAGAGCCAGCATGGTGCAGCAGTTTGATCATTGAATTAGGACTCTGGGAGATCAGGGTTCAAATCCTCATTCAGCCATGGAAATCCACTGGGTAATCTTGAGTAAGTCACATTCTCTCAGCCTCAGAAGAGGAGAATGGCAAACCTTTGAACAAATCTTGCCAAGAAAACCCCATGATAGGTTCACCTTATGGTTGCCATCCGTCAGAAACAACTTGAAGGCACACAACAACAGCACCACTAGATAGTAAGGGGAAACTGGGTTAAATTCAGATTAAAGCCCATAGTGGATTTATTGCCCTGCTGCCATGGAAGCCACAAACTGCCACTGATTTACTGTGCTACAGGTGCTATGAAAATGAGGTACAAAAGCTGTGCACCACTACTAAAATCATAGGATGCTGTGGCTAGCGGAATGTACTGCCACCCTTAGGAACTGCATGTTTATAAGAAGCTTTTTTCATGGTGAATTTGAAACCAACCTTTGCTCATAAGTGTTCTTCTAGGGGAAGGCAATCAAACATCTGTGCATTTCACTTCGCAATTGAAGACTACAAACTACATGTAATTATAGGAATTATATGGTGTGTTTCTCAAAGATGGCGCCGAAAACTGGTAAGGGCAACTACTTCACAGTTAACAGAACAAAACGTGTATTTTCAAAGGGGAGTATACACAGCCAAAAATACCAGTCTGTATCAAACTTCCCAAACACTCTAAAAGAAAACCTAAGAAATTGCATTGCACCAAGTTGCTGGGTGACTTTAGACTCTCAGCCTCAGAGGGAGGCAAAGTCAAACCCTTCTGCAAACAAATCTTGCCAAGAAAACCCTATTATAGGTTTGCCTTGGGGTTGCCATGAGTCAGAAATGACTTTGAGGCACACAATAAGAACAAAGTTACAGCATATACCCATCAGTATTGCTGATACCAGGGGTTGTTTCACACTATGCAGTTATAGCACTATGAATTCCATTTTTGATGACCATAGTTCCATCCTATGGAATTTTGGGATTTGGAGTTTAGGGAGGAGTATTTAGAATTCTCAGCTAGAGAGGTCTAATGTCTCACCAGACTACAAATTCCAAGATTCCATATGATGCAGTTGGTGCTATAATTGCATACGGTAGTGTGAAAGGTGTATGCAAACACTTTGGCTCCTTTCATGTGTTACCCTATGTGATCGGGGGTTTTAAAGAACCTCACAATATTGACATTAATTTGGGGAATTAATGTACTTGGCTTGGCAATGCAGGAGGGGACAACAGATAACAGAATCTTTTGACCTATGTTTACTGGTACCAAGGAGGAGGCATTAAGCTGAATAGTACAGAAAATTGATCTTTATTTGAGAAAAGCAATAATAAGATTCATGTGCACATTCAGGCTTCAAACATTCATTCAGGACTAGGGAATAAAGTAAGAAGTATTGGGATAGAGGAACTGTGAAGGAGTTGGTGTGGTTGGAGCGGGGAGACCTTATCCTGGACTAAGGCACTTCAAACAACAAACAGCAGGGTCGCACTGGGCCTAGGAACATAGCGGTGACTATTAGCACAGAAGGGATGCGTAACAATCTGGTTGTCTCCCATGTAGTAGCCGGCTAGACTAAAAACCTGGTAGCTTGATTGTCTCAGAACAAAGAAGTGTCCCCAGAAATTTCATAAAATTCTGGCCAATACTATTTTTGAAAGAATTAGAAGGTTTTTTTTTTTTAATCAAAATTTAAAGACATGTAACACACACACAAAAACCTCCTAGCATCCATTAGTGTGAAATCTGGCAGCCTTCCTCCCTTCACAAGGATTGTTTTGCTTTCAAATTTTGAGTTCTGACATATGGTAAAACATTACATCTGTTGTTGATTTCCAACAATAGTCAATGGAAGCAAAACATTTTGGACTGTAAATAAAAAACATGATTTAGAGTTCAGCCAAATTGGTCTTAGGGAAGTTACCAGATCCAATGATTGGTCCATGCCCTTATTGTAACCCACTTACACAGAACCTTGAGATTTTACCATTCAGGAGCAACCATGGATTTAATATCCCCAAATTACCTGCACTTCTAAACTGGCAACTGCTTCGGATAAAGTGTGGCTTATATTTAAAATATTCCAAAAGAATAAAGGATTAGGCGGAATACCATTTTCCTATAGAGGGGAGCAGGCTGTTGCTTTTGATTTCCCCCTACTATGGCTATCAGGTTCAAAAGTACAGCTATAATTTTCATGCATTACATCTTTTCAAACAAAGATTGATTTCAATGTTGCCTGGATTTACACTAGCATTGCCTTTTCTACAGATGTCAACACACAATCCAGATACCCCATACCTTTGCCAGTTATACAAGAATTTCCCTACTGTTAAAATGTACTGGCCTAAAGCACAAGAGAGAATAATGGTGCCCTCTGGACAGAGTTTAATTGCAGCTTCCAGCATTCTTCACCATTGGCAATACTGGATAGAGCTGCTGAGGCTTGTAGTTTAAGAACACCTGAAGGGCTCACAATTGCTACTCCTGGCTGAAATCAAGCTTAGTCACAGCTAGAGTACATCCACCAGATCAATGGGACTTACAAAAGTTCTGTTCTAATTGGGACTAACAATTCATTTTTAGCCCCAGCATAGAAGGTGAGCAGCTGCATATCATTCAGCATGCATTTGTCTATGTGACTACAAAGCAACTAGAATACATAGGAAGATTTCCCAACTGTTACAGAGAATTAAAACTGCTAAAGAGAGAGGAAATATGTCAGATTATTTCCCAGAAAGCAAACAGCTAACCCATATTCCTTCTGGAGGTGTTTAAATATTTATTAGAACATTTATTAAAGTATTTTATCTCCTGCTCTATATTCAAGGATCTTAGGACAGTATACAGTAAAATCAATTTTAACAATTTAAGGCAATTTAAAAGGCGAAGCAGTAAAAAAACAATTCACACTCTATAAATGTATTAGTCTATCTAACAAAGTAAAACCAGCTGGAACAGTTCAACTGGAACAGTTGAAACCATGAACATGTACACACTGGATAAAATCGTTAGGCTAAAAACGCTTTAATAAACAGCCGTATTTTAACATGGGGCCAAAATGAAGCCAACACCTGTACCAATAGTACCTCTAATGGGAGGATGCTCCATAACTGGAGTGCCAAAGGGTATCTGAAGGATTGCCTTACTAAAGCTATTAAGAGGACTTTTCTTTGGTTTCAACAGGCAGACTTTGTTGGGACCAGGGAGGGGGCATTTTCAGAGACTGCAGTGGAAAATCTCCATTAACAACAGTTTACCACACAGAGAATATGTCCTCTTACGAATGCTTCTGGGCCTTCAATGATCTTAACACAGCTGGAAGCTTTGTTGTTTCAATGAGTGCTATTAATACAGTCAACCCTCATATCCACGGGTTTGGTATCCAGTTTCATTTATCCACATCTGGGAGGGAAAGCTCTCTCTAGCCATTTCTAGGTCTTCCAGTATGATTCTATGGTCAACTTCAGGTATTCGTCTCATTGAAAATAATAGGGTTCCCTATTATCCATGGTTTCAGGTATCCATGGAAGTGGGGGGGGGTTGACCTGTACATTTTACTCACCTGTATCTAACATTTTATACACAGAGAGAAAGACACTACACAGTCATAGGGTAATTCTCACCACTTCTAAATAATGCAAAAATGTTTTGTTCATGAGCAAGCAACTTAAAGTCTCTCAAGTGCAGTTAGTCACAAGTAAACCAACCAAATGATGCAGTTTGAGAACCCAGAAACAACACAAGTGGTGCTGTAAAGG
Organism: Gambelia wislizenii; assembly: GCA_030847615.1. NCBI lineage: Eukaryota > Metazoa > Chordata > Lepidosauria > Squamata > Crotaphytidae > Gambelia > Gambelia wislizenii. Next base: position 36,682,942 of record JAUMIR010000004.1, read on the forward strand.
GGTTTTGTATTACCTTTGAGACTAACTGAAAGAAGTTGGTAGTATATGCATCAGCAGATGCATCTGATGCAGATGCATATCAACTTCTTTTTCTCAGTTTGTCTCAGAGGTGCTACAAGAACCCTTTGCATTCTGATCCAGACTAACATGGCTATGTTTTTGAATTCTACCAAGTGGTGCTGGTTGCTCCATCCCAGAAACCCCCACCTGCTCAAATTGTAGCTTGCCCCATGTGTTTGCTTCTTTCCCATCTAAAAGATTACTTCAATTGAAATATGAGTATTGGATGCTCATGACTGCTAAAAAAATCTTTTATCTACCAGTGGCACTTTCATTTTCACTTAGACAGAGTTGTACCATTCATAGTGGTGCTAGGGTGGCTCCACTACATACCAAGAAACTGAAGTGGAGGAAGGATCAAAAATAAAACATAGGAAACTCATCACAATTTTCAGCTCCTTTGGCCACAATGGTCTCTTATGCAAGAGACTTAAATGTACATTATTCCCTGGGCGCACTACAGGGAACAGGTGCTCGTTATATAAAAGCAGATGCAAATATGGAGCTAATCTGTTACTTCTGACACATTAGCCATTATAACAGTTAAGAATTTTCACATTAACTCTGTGCCCAGCTCCTCCCCTTAGTTACTGTCTACTATCCCAATCTTACGATTTGGACCTTACAGAGGTTCATTCAAAGTCGAGTTTGCACATCCAAAATGCTTCATAAAGGGATTAATCTCAACATTCCACAAGTCTCACAGTGACAGCAAAGTTACCAAGTTTCATCCCATCGGTTTAGTTTCAAGAAATCACTTTAAGCAGCCTTTCAGATTCTCCGTGTCAAGGGTTACTATGCCCATTTTCCAGCACAATGTGGAATTCCAAAGCCATACTCTAAAGGACCTTACATCATTTGCATTGCAGAGAAACTATTGGCATCCTCTCACCATGACAGTGAAGCAAATATCAGGAAGGTTTTTAGATAGCCTTCACAAGGAACAACAAATCTCAGGTGTTCTTGATTCCCTGCTTATGTGGCAGAATAGAATGCTTCCATAGTAGATGATGTGAATGGGCAGTGCCAAGAGGCCTCAGAAAACAGTTTATGAACACAATCATGCAATCTTTAGCCACTGGCACCTAATGTACTGTATATTCCGGCGTATAAGACGACTGGCCGCATAAGACGACCCCCCCATTTTAAAGTTAAAATATAGACTTTGCCCCCCCCCCCTGTCCAGCCAGCCCCCCACCAGCCAGCCAGCTCAGTGGCTGCAGATGATGGCTTAGTCTGTGAAATTAAAGGACTGAGAACAGCTAAAAAAGCATGGGATACTTTGAAAAATCTCTCTGGTGTTCAATCTTTGGAAAGTAAGGTTTCATTACTTTCCAAACAAGAGAAACAAGTCATGCCAGACTAATCCGATCTCTTTTTTTGATAAAGTTACCAGCTTGGTAGATGAAGGAAATGCTGTGGACATCACATACCTTGATTTCAGTAAGGCCTTTGACAAGGTTCCCCATGACATTCTTGCAAACAAGCTTGTAAAATGTGGGCTAGACAAGTTAACTGTTCAATGGATTTGTAATTGGTTGACCGGCCGAACCCAAAGGGTGCTCAGCAGTGGCTCCTCTTCGTCTTGGAAAGATGTGACCAGTGGGGTGCCACAAGGTTCTGTCCTGGGCCCAGTGCTATTCAACATCTTTATCAATGACTTGGATGAGGGAATTAGGGGCATACTTATCAAATTTGCAGATGACACCAAATTAGGAGGAGTAGCTAATACCCTAGAGGACAGGATCAAAATTCAGAATGACCTGGATAGACTGGAGAGCTGGGCCAAAGCTAACAAAATGAAATTCAATACGGAGAAATGTAAAGTACTGCATTTAGGGCAGAAAAATGAAATGCATAGATATAGGATGGGAGAGACCTGGCTGAATGAGACTACGTGCGAAAGGGATCTAGGAGTCCTAGTAGACCACAAGTTGAACATGAGCCAACAGTGCGATGCGGCAGCTAAAAAGGCCAATGCGATTTTGGGCTGTATCAATAGAAGTATAGTGTCTAGATCAAGGGAAGTCATAGTGCCACTCTATTCTGCCTTGGTCAGACCTCACTTAGAATACTGTGTCCAGTTCTGGGCACCACAATTCAAAAAGGATATTGACAAATTGAAGCGTGTCCAGAGAAGGGCAACTAAAATGGTGAAAGGTCTGGAAACGATGCCTTATGAGGAGAGACTTAGGGAGCTGGGTATGTTTAGCCTGGAAAAAAGACGGTTAAGAGGCGATATGATAGCCCTGTTTAAGTATTTGAAGGGATGTCACGCTGAGGATGGAGCAGGCTTGTTTTCTGCTGCTCCAGAGACTGGAACACGGAGCAATTGATGCAAGCTCCAGGAACAGAGATTCCACCTCGACATTAGGAGGAACTTTTTGACAGTAAGAGCTGTTCGGCAATGGAACACACTCCCTCGGAGTGTGGTGGGGTCTCCTTCCTTGGAGGTCTTTAAACAGAGGCTGGATGGTCATCTGTCGGGGATGCTTTGATCGTGATTTCCTGCATGGCAGGGGGTTGGACTGGATGGCCCTCGTGGTCTCTTCCAACTCTGCAATTCTATGATTCTATGATTAATAATGAAGTTGGTTAATATGAAGCTATCAAATCCCAAATTTTTGAATGAGCACATTAATGATTTTAGAGCCACACTGGCAGACTTGCAAACTCCTGGAGAGGAAATCCCCAAAACTATGCAAATGGAAATCTTCCTGGTAAGTTTATCAAAATACAATCCCTAAATGGAGGGCAATTAACACTTCAAAGGCAAAGCAGTCATTCTCACAGCAGGGGGAAGGATCTGCTGGGGAAAACTGCCCAGGGAATTTACCATTTCAAAGACAAGGCAGTCATTCTCACAGCAGGGGAAAAGATCTGCTGGGCATATAAGACGACCCCCCACTTTTGAGGAGATTTTCAAGAGTTCAAAAGCAGTCTTATACGCAGGAATATACGGTACAAGAAACTCGATTGCCTGTGTGTGAGACGCCTTTTATGGTACATTTGTATTACAGTGTTTAGCTCAAATAGAAGATGGGGCTCCTAGCTTTAGTAATCATGTAGAAGAGGGATTCAGGGAATTTCAACAAGTGTAACATATCATGCAAACAAAACATTTTGAAATTTCCATTTCTACACAATGCTAAGTCTATTGTTTCCTTTTAAGACATACATCATAACATTTCATTAACACCTCTCTTTTCACTGTAAACAATTTCAATGTATATTGCTTTTTTGGCTATAAATACAAGAATCACATCCGTCACCATCTGTTGGAAAATTAATTCCAAGAGATTGCTCTACAAAGCAGAATCAAATAGATTTATGAGCAAGTATAAATACTAGTGAATGTTAAGAATCTGCACATCTGTCAAGTAGGTTTCTGTCCTTTCCTACCTCTTAAGTGTGGTCTATGCTATTTTTTTATGTGGATTTATTTTGTGTGGACACAAGTTCATCCTTCTTTGGCATACATTAGATATATTGTTTGCACACATCCACCCATTTACCAAAACATTGTTTGAGTGCTTCTCTGAAATGTGTGAAATTTTCTATTTGCACTTTTCAAAGGTATGTTTTTACTGGATGCATTTTTCAAAGTCTTGAAAATGCCAAACACAACTGGGACTGGCCTGATGCCACATCTAAGCAGTGCAGACTGTGGAAATCAGAATTAAAATAACAATTCAAAAGGAGCAGACCCCTCATATTTCCACAGTCAAGGATACATCCATCACAGTTGTGGAAAAAGACTGACCTCTAGTGGCCAAAGAAAGTGATTTGATTGTAGTGTTTATTATTTACTTAATCAGAATTTTTTTAAATTAAATTATTCTATGGGGTTTATTCTCCTGTAAAATATTCAGCCTCAACAATTCTTTTCATGTTGTATTTAAAGCACTGCTAAGTGGGAAAACATATATATTTGCTCCTATCACTAGAAGAAAGTTTATTCTTCAAAATCAGTTAGTTGGCAGCTAACAATATGCTTCCTAAACAATAAAATTAAGCTTCTGGAAAAGATCCAAATACTAGGGGCAAAGACAGAAGAAACATAAATTGTGAGTTTTCAGTTACTGTGCATTTTTTGTACTTTGAAACAGGGTTGCGGTACAGGTGGCCCTCCAGGTGCTGGGACCATTAATTCTCTAACCATTGGCTATGTTGGCTAGTGCTGATAGGAGCTGCTGTTCACCAATATATGGGTGGCCATAGGCTACCCAGCTGGTGGGACCTGTGTACCCGTTCTGAACTATCATCAGAAAACTTTGCAAAATGCTGTATTTGGCCCCAAACACAGAGGGCTTTGATCTCCCTGTGGACTAACTGTGCAGTTTCGCAACTTGCCAGCCTTAATTTTCTTTTATAAATTAATCCAAACTACCCATTCACTGAACTTATTTGCTAAGATATCTTTCACAGTCTTGCTATCTTCAGCTTTTGGGAGACATTTAATATTTACTTTGATGTCAAACTATGGAACACAAAAACCAAAAAGACTGGTGCAGTGCAAAGTGTCTTTATTACAAGCACAGGGCCATGGCTTCTTAGATGGAGTGTGACCATCTTTTGCTCATCAGATCCCACTGCTGTCAGGTGTACATCATTTCTGCCATGTGGGACATTTTCTTAGGGATATGCAGGAAATATTCCATATATCCTGAAAGGTCTTCAATAGTCACATCATCCACATGAGCCCTAGCTTGCTCAGAGCAAGACCTAAGAGAGCAGGGGGGAGTTCTTGATGGTAAAAGCTGGAAATTGTCTTGCATGTGTGCTGCTTTTTCAGGTTCAGACTGAAGAGCATTTTGTAGGCCAGAAAACATGTACACTCGCATGTCCTGCCACTGCTTACACTGGCAGGTCTTGTCTACACATGCACACTGATTGCCTTTATTTTGCTCAGACACAGACTGGAAATCAGAATGATCTGTGGCTTTTAGAATTGTTGTTGGGCTGTTTTCAGGTATGTTCTTCTGCACTGTAACCAGGGATGCCCCAGAATGTTTGGCACCTGTTTGCTGCTTCTCAACATCACTGACAATACAACTAGCCTGTTTGTTCTTGGAGAATTCGTTTGAGCTTGCCACACCAAGGCCACAGTTGCGAGAAGATATGTCCATTGTGTTCGTGTGCAGGGGTTGGCTATAAGATGGCAATTTGGTAGTGCGGTGGATGAACTTGGGAGGATGGAGTACTGGAGACTTTGACCTCCGGCGACGCTGTGTTCTCACTGCGCCTCTCACAGGTTTCCTCAAACACCTAGAAGATGAAAATACAAAACATTAGTAGTTCAACCTGCACAGAACTGAAGATGGACATTTATGCTGTGATTCATAAGAGCATTTGATCTTTAAAAAAACCCAACACCCAATTATTATATATACAGTACTGATAAAAGATGGAATGTTTGTTACCATCATCTAGAACATAATACTGAACAACAGGAACTAGGATATTATAGTCACACTACAGTTAAGTTACATTTTTCATTCTTCCTGTGTACAAAAAGCAGTTGTAGTGTCTAAGAATGTCTTCACTGGTCTACAACTTATGCTTACTTTAAAAATGAGGAAAAGTTTTTTTGAAGTGAAAAATAAAGTTATTTTTTATTATAAAGAGCAAGTGCTTGTTTTCTATAGGAAATGCAAGATTGGACTTTAGATTGATGCAGACATTAGCTGTTATTAGTTACATTTATATCTCACATCTTCTCCATGCCCCACTTTATCCTCATAACCACCTTATGAAATAGATTAGGCTAACAGAGTGTAACTGGCCCAAAATCACTCAGTGGGTTTCATGGCTTAGTGGGGAGTACAGCCTGGATCTACCAAGTTCCAGCCTAATACGCTTTTAACTATTCCACCACAGTGTGCTTCTGCAGATCAGTTATCACAGATGAATGAAAAACATATGGGGCAGATTGCAAATGTAGTAGACACTCATATGCTGTTTGATTAACTTCTGCACATTTAACTTGAAATTAGTGTACGCAAAAATCTATATATGACAACCATAATATAATCTGTACAGCATAAAATCAAGGTATATAAAACACATGGAACACAACTCTGGCCTCTGTATGCATAGACCCATATCAGAATGTTACTGAAACAACCTAATCACAGGATGGAGTAGGATGGGGTGGCATGATGTCAGGGAGGGCACAGTAAGTGATTCAAGCACTTTGAGAATTAACAAAACTCTTTACTTAAAAAAAATCAAATTGCTGATGCTTTTACTGATTGCATTGTTTTCTGTTTTTATTCTGCTGTTATTCCTGTCTTTAGATTTTTATTTTGTTGTACTAACCTGCTCTAGTTTCTTTTTAAAGAGTGATGTACTTAAGGTTGGATCCAGACATAGCCCTACTATTCCTATTCACTTCAGTGGGTATGAAGTATGTGGAGCCAACTTTGTTCCCCCAGAAAAAAACACAAAATATCAGTATTTCCATGTTTAAATTGTTTATATTACTGTAAGGCAGGAAGGGGGCAAGTATTATTCTCCTGTTTGGGGACTGCAATTCCCACAATCATCCCCTTTGGTTATGATTGGTAGGCCTGATAATAGATGCAAAATCTAGCAGGCTATGTTCATCCACTCTAAAACTAGTGTTAGGACCTGAACACAACACAGCATAGTCCTTCAGCTCTCCTTCCAGCTCCTCTTAGGCAGCTTTTCTCAACCTTTTTACCCTGAAGGAACCCTTGAAATAATTTTCAGGTCTCAGGGAACCTCTGCCTAAAAATTGTATCTACAGCTGGAAAAAGGTTTAAAAATCACATCTCACAGGGAACCCCTAGTGACCCATCAGCCAACTCTAGAGTTCCAGGGAACCCTGGTTGAGAAATGCTGCTCTAAGGCAACTGATACACCCCCTTGAATGTTTTTTGCTGGAAAGGCAGGCGGGGCATGAATAAATAAAAGCAGTGCTCTACTCTAACAGAAGCAAGATTCATATTAACAATATCTTGTTTTACCAACAGACATGTAAGAAAGCAGCCATTCTAAAAGAAGAGAAAAGCTGGAGAAAATACTCAGAAAGCAAGATAGTAAGAGCTTACTTTGCCATGCTCCTCAGGCATAGGATTATGCCTCAGCTACAATGTTCAAGTATGTTGTTACTAAGATACATAAAGAGGTCTATCAATGAGATCTCTATCACATCTTCTCCACCACCTAGTTGTCTTTTACATGTGATAGTTTAAGCAACTCAAGAGAACTGTAATTTTTCAGCATTTTCTCAAAGTAGTTCCATTAATCATTTATTTCAGGCAAAGCCTCTAGAGCTTGCTGAACAGGTTGAGGAAAACATGTTTTGCATGATGTTGCTGGAGGACACAGAATAAAAGTAGACGCGTTTTTTGAATAAAGGTTGGGTATTTGGCTGAGCTGTTTGGAGCCTTGCTCGTATGGTATGAGCCATGCTATCTTCCTGAGCAGATGGTGTAAGGTAGAAGGGGTGGAGACAACACCTACTACCTCTATTTAGATGCACCCTCAATCTCTGGATAATGATGAGTAAAACAGGTCTTTTGCAGGGGTGGCCTGCAGTGCTGAGACATTGCCTAAATAGGCCAACTGAACATGGATGGTGACAGAGTTGCTGCAGTGACCTGTGCTATGTTTATTTCCTTGCCTGAGGATGTGAAGAGCATGTGATCTGGCTACTGAAAGAGAAGCAACAGCTTCAAGCCTGCATATCTAAACTCATATCAGGGAGAAAGAAGCCTTTTTGAGCAAAGCACAGCAGACTATCCTGAAGGTCAACACACAGGGATGCCTCAAGAGAAGAGGACAATTCCCAAATACAGGAGGCAGACATTTGGAAGAATGTGACACGCAGGAGCAGAACTATCAGGAACCATGCTTTGAGTATGGAACTACACAATCAATTCCAAGCTCTCCTCTTGATAAGTAATTATGAAGCAAATCAACAGGAACAACAGTCACTGTCCTCAGAGAGCATGGAGGTGGGCTTAGAGGATTCTGTGGAATCCTGCCTGTTCCTAGTAGAAGAATTGTGTGGTGGTGGTACATGATCCTCTGGTGAGAAGAAGATAAGCAGTGGTGTGGAGGCAATACAGGACGTCTCAAGAGATACTTGTCTTCCAGGTGCCAAGATTCATAATGTACCAGAGAGTCTGACATGACTCATGAAGCCCACCAACTGTTACCCCTCTTTCTGATCAATGTGGGAATAAATGACATTGTAAGACATAGCATTCAACATATTACAGGGACCATGAATCTCTAGGTGGAAACTGAAGGACCCCGGGGAACAGGCTGCTATTGAAGCACTCCTTCCTGTTGAAGGATAGTGCTCAGGAAGAGAGAGAGAATACTGAAGTGAACAAGTGACTCTGCAGATTGTGCTGCCATCAAAGATTCAGTTTCCTGGACTTTCATGAAGAAGGCCTTCTTGCAAGAGATGGGATGGGAAAGCCTTATGCTTTCATGAAGAAGGCCTTCTTGCAAGAGATGGGTTGGGCCTCAGAGTAGTTGGTAAGATCAGGGGTCTGATCAGGAGTTCACAATATTCAGAGGACAGGGAGACACCAAGTACTAGGAACAATAACCTCAGTGATATACTGAGAAACAAGATGATAGCACAAGAACCCACCAGTGGATGGGGAAAAAAACAAAACAAAAAAGGCAACAGTTGGAGAAAATGACCCATGGTTTTAGATGTCTTTACACTAACACTCAAGAGCATGGGAAACTAACAAGATTAACTTAAACTCTTAATCTAGGATGGCAAATATGATTTAATAGGCACCACTGAAACCTAGTGAATGAGTCTCGCTATTATTTCTTTTTACTCCTGGGGGCTCTGGGGCCTGCATGTGATCCACCCACCATACTTTCTCCACCCCAACCAAAACATTAGGAAGAATTTCTTGGCAGTAAGAGCTGCTCAACAATAGAATGGACTGCCTCGGAAGATGAGATTTTTGCTCAATGGAAGTCTTTAAACAGGGGTTGGGTGGTCATCACTCACAAGTATTTTAGTTGTATATTCCTGCATAGGATGGGGTTGAACAAGATGGCCCTTGTGGTCTCTTCCAACTCTATGATTCTGCAATCTTACCAATGCCAGCTTTCTTTGGATTGACACAGTGTCTTCACTTCAGCTTCATCTGAAGTTCTTAAAAATGCCCTTGAAGGTGTCCCATCATTCACAGGAAGAGAAACAGTGGATCTAAAACATGAAAAATATCATTATCAGAAAGGACTAAAAAACGTAAATCCACAGATTGTGGGGAGGCTATAAGCACACAACTCAACAACACTTACTTATCATGCTTCAAAGCTAGATTGCCTTTCCAGATTCATTGCACTGATCTTTCAAAAGACACAAATAAATACGTAGGCCAAACATTCTGATTTTTACTCAAAACCAAATATGGGTCATTCAGAATTTGACTGGAGTATTGGCAGCACTTAGACAAGTTAACATGATCTTTCCCACTGTCTTCTTGATTAGAGACAAAAAGACCTGGGGGGAATGGGAAATTTCAGGGGGAGTGGGGGTGAAATAGGTTTTTAACCCCAAAGCTCATTTTTTCTGGAAAAACTTGGAAACTGAATTTCAGGCTAACTAGCCTGAAAAATTCCATGTCAATTCTGTAGTGCTTTCCCAGCTTTCTACTTTGAAGGAAGCCTTTCCAGATAGATACATCAGCCAAGGAATCATTGCATACTACAGAAGATTTGGAGATTTCTTCTATACTACACATCATGCTGATTTGGCATGTGATACTGCATGATCAGGGTATGTGCTCTAAAAGCCACCTAACTCTATGTCATTACATTTAAAGGTAACAACTGATGATTTCACTGAGGAATCACTTCTATCCTTCTCCCGGCTTTTCTAGAACAGCTTGCAAAGCACTGCACTAAAAGAAGTAAAAAAGTTCATGAGGCCAAAGGAGCAAGTGATTGGGCGGGCTATAAATAATTAATTTATTATTATTATTATTATTATTATTACTATTATTTACACACAGCAATATGAAGAAGTTCTAAGCACTCTGTAACTGCTGCACTACAACTTCCTTCAGGACTCTCTGACTCATTCACAGTGATGCCTCAGCCTTCCTGCTTCAGTATGCTATGTCATGATTCCTCAATTGATTCCATTACTTATTACTCTTTGGACTCATAATACTCCTTTTCAATGCATCATCAAAACACTATGTAGAAACCAGGAATGTAAAAAATATTCTATTAGAAGTTATTTAACCAATACCAGGCAAATCAGGGCAAATCTGAAGTTTCATACTCCTGTAAGTTTGGAATACAGTTGTCCCTCCGTATATCCACAGATTTGGTATCCACGGATTTAAGAATTCATGGCTTGAAAATATTCTTTAAAAAATAATAATCCAAAAAGCAAACCTTGATTTGGCCATCTTATATAAGGGACACCATTTTGCTATGCCATTGCATATAATGGGACTTGGGTATTCACGGATTTGGGTATCCATGGGGGGGGGGTCCTGAAACCAAACCCCAGCGAATATCAAGGGACAACTGTACTTATGAAACATTTTACAGTTAAGATGATTTGTGTTTACATTTTAAAAACAGTTCAAGCTATTTTAGAATAAAGGACAACTGGAGCACACACACATTGTCCACACTGCTTTAAACAGTGATCCAGGTCAGTTTTTGCTTAATAGGTATGAGACCACTATTTTTGAAATAGAAGTAACACTTATTCATTTACAGCATATTCATTTACAAAATCACATAGTCATAGGAGAGAATGTCTCATGAAGGCCACCAATCTCCTCTTCCTTCTCCTCCAAAGGTGGACACATTACAGATTAAAAATTAGCCTATTGACAAATGTAGCTTAGTTTGAGGCCAATGGAATACCAAATACTCAAATATTTGCAGTTTCTTCACCAAACCCCTCTAAAGTTAAGACACCACACCAAACTTTTGCTAGTGCTAAACAGTTTATACATCAAAATATAATCTGAATTTCCAACAATTCAATAACAAGCAACCCATTGTTTAGAAATGCTTGCCCACTTTTGTTTCCAATTTTGTTAGCACTTAGCTCTGCAAGTTTCTATGTTAATTTTCCTCTCCATGATACAATAGTCTTCAGACCTGGAGCAATTGCCATAAATACGGTTTATCAATTAAAACATCATGCCAAACCACTGGCAGCAAAAATGGATTGTAAGCCCTACTTCAGACTATAGGCTGAAATTCTGTTTCTGATCAAGTACAAACCACAGGGTCACAACTGACAATAGGCCAGTTATTCTGCACCACACCTGTCCCAGCAATTAGGTTGGTGGTGGTGGGGGAGCTCCCATTCATATAAATGGAATTTCTTTTCTAATCTTAATTGCCATACTACGTATTTGGAAAAGCTGGAAGGGAGGATGAGGACCAGGTGTTCCCTACCCCCATTTTAGTGTTATGTCTGCCTTGACCTTCTTTTCTGTTTATTTTGGAAGACTATATCTAAATTCTATGAATGAAAGAATTAAGTGTGTATGAAATACATATTTGGCTTTGGTTAATTCAGAGCTTGTCCCCCACTCCAGTGGTTGTAGTGTAGAATCTATGAACAAAAGCCAACTCCTCAGTTCAAGCAATACATACAATGCATTTTGTGAAACACACTAGAAAGAACTGAAATTAGGTGAAGTAACCAGAACATTAAAGATGTCCTGCATAAATTCCTTCTTTATCTTATTAGAACATAGGGGTAAAAGATAAGGCAGGCAGAGAGGGCACAGGTTGAATGGCAGGAGAAGCAGAGAGCTTCCTAGCCACCAAATGACACTGGTCACATATATTTCAACAACCATAACACTTCTTCTTTTATCGAGTGGCATAAAAACGCAGTATTATTCTTTATACTTATGGCCATAATACTTAATGTCACTTACCCTTCTGAGTCAACCCTTAGTTTTTTGAAAGCTGCCTGGAGATTCTCCTCGATCTCCAACATGGTGAGAGAACAATCCACTATATTCTCTTCCTGCAGGCTAAATAGAAACAAAAAAAGCAAGGTTTATTTGAAAATAAATTTTATTTGAGAATAAAATGAAAGCAGCTAATGCCATGTAGAAAAACATTCTACATTTGCTTAATAAAGTGACCAAAGCATCATGCTATTTTCGAGAGATATATAGGAAGACTTAGAAGAAATACGTAGCTATTCATATTGCACTCCTCAGTAAAAACAGTAATACTCTGCCATTTCTGAAGAAAAGGAATTTTCAGGACACATAGCAAAACTTATCAGAAGAATAGCTATTCAGTGTGCAGTTTAAATATTTCTGAAGAAATTTATCAGAAAATTTAGGAAAGTCAGAGCAAACTGCATTTTCAAACTACATAAGACTTTCTAGCTATTCATCCAAATGGAACAAACTTATATCTAGGGCCTTCTCTACACTAGTGAGAAACTCGAACCCCCATGTCCAAATCTGGCCTGTTAAGGCCACACAATGTACAACCCTATCTGCACCAAACTCGGGACATACTCCCTTAATCTGGGTTTTAAAACTCAAAGTTTTCTCCAGTTTGCTGAAAACTCAGGAGAAAACTGTAGTATGAAACAAAGGATCTGCCCTGGATTTGGGAGGTGGAGAGGCAGGACAAGTGCTGCCTGACAGGCGCTGCCATTTCCCCCCCTCCTTGGCCCTAGCTGCTTTGTTCTGATCCCAGAGTATGTGACTGCACATCAGTGCCACCACTGCCAAGGAGGTACCTGACTAAGCAGCAGCGGCGGCTCCATAGCTTATCTAGACTGTGGGTAAAAATCCAGATGAATCACTTGTGTAGACAAGCCCAGCAATTAGTAATGCAGATTTGGCTTTGGCCAGGTAAGGTGTGGCACTGAACTCAGCCCAGAATAGTCCAAATGTAAGCCGAATTTCTTGTGGCCCAGTTCCAGGCCACAGTAGTCTGAATTTCATCAGGACTTTTACCCCCAGTCTAGATAAGCCCTAGGGCAGCCTTTCTTAACCCTTTACCCTGAAGGAACCCTTGAAATAATTTTCAGTGGTACAGGAAGAATCGGATTAGGTTACAAAGGTAAGGGGAAAGGGAATAAGGTGTTAAGAAGCAAAAGATAAGATGGAGAATACAACTATAAAAGAAAATCTTTGGGTTAGTAAATCTGAGGAGGTCAAGATAAAGGGAAAATAGAAAGAAAATGAGAAGGTATATGTTTTTGTGGCAATCTTTTGTTGAAGCCACAGGTGTTGTAAAATACATTGTTATGTTAAGTTGTACTGTAATTACTGTGATCAGCTTAATTTTGTGAAATCTTATGTTGTATTAAAGCTTAATAAAAAATTAATTAAAAAAAAGAAATAATTTTCAGGTTTCAGGAAACCCCTACAAAAAAATTATTATATCTACAGCTAATTTTTTAAAAAATTATTTTAATCACAACCTCTCGCAAAACTCCTAGCAACCTTTTTCAGTACCCTAAGGTTCCAAGGAACCCTGGTTAAGAAACCCTGGTCTAGGGTCTCTCATGAACTTACATCCTCCACTGTTACTAAGTTCCTAATAATTCTGTAGCAATTTATTGTAGAAATTAACATTCTGAATACAAATGCCATAAGATCTAACAATCCTACACATGTTTAATTTGTTAATTCATACTACGATATGCCTTCCATTCTCCAATTTTGTAGTGTGTGAAGTAACCCATTGAAGGCATAGTTGCATAGACCTTTCTGGAGCTGTGGGGCGGGGGGGGGGAACATAACCCAGAATTTTTTTTCACAGGCTATAGTCCTGTGCACAACTACTAAGGGGTGCTGCTGAACTCAGTGTGACTTTATATCTGAATGAAACAGTACAGGCTCCTCTCTGGCTAGATGTGGTGGTGTTGGAGGCCAGGGAGGCCAAGGCAGCGTGTGGTGGCGGCCTGGGAGTCCGTAGTGGCAGAGGCCTGGGAGGCTGTGGCCTAGGGCAGGCTAGATTGAGGTGGCGGCCTGGGCCACGAGCCTCCCTCCCTCCCTCTCCAGGGCGTTTGCTATTATCAGTGGATTTCATTATCGGGGGGGGGGAACCAATCCCCCGTGGATATGGGGGTACTACTGTATATATAAAATTCTTATTAATAATAAAGATTCAATACAAATTCTAAAAAGTAACTATGATGCTATCAGTTCACCTACCTGTACTTTTTAATTCTTTCTCCCCATACCACTTCCCCAACTTAAATCACCCAAAAATTTTTGATTTGACCTTAACAACAATCTAAATCCCTTCCCACAGCTACTTTTTTATCCAACAGAGATTGAGATTTCTCCTATAATGAAAAATATAGCCTCAATACCAGGGAAGATTCTAGAACAGATCATTAAACAGAGAGTCTGTGAACATTTAGAAGGCAATGCCATAATCACAAAAAGTCAGCATGGGTTTCAGAGAAACAAGTCATGCCAGACTAATCTGATCTCTTTTTTTGATAAAGTTACCAGCTTGGTAGATGAAGGGAATGCTGTGGACATTGCATACCTTGATTTCAGTAAGGCCTTTGACAAGGTTCCCCATGACATTCTTGCAAACAAGCTTGTAGAATGTGGGCTAGACAAGTTAACTGTTCAATGGATTTGTAATTGGTTGACCGGCCGAACCCAAAGGGTGCTCAGCAGTGGCTCCTCTTCGTCTTGGAAAGATGTGACCAGTGGGGTGCCACAGGGTTCTGTTCTGGGCCCAGTGCTATTCAACATCTTTATCAATGACTTAGATGAGGGAATTAGGGGCATACTTATCAAATTTGCAGATGACACCAAATTGGGAGGAGTAGCTAATACCCTAGAGGACAGGATCAAAATTCAGAATGACCTGGATAGACTGGAGAGCTGGGCCAAAGCTAACAAAATGAAATTCAATACGGAGAAATGTAAAGTACTGCATTTAGGGCGGAAAAATGAAATGCATAAATATAGGATGGGAGAGACCTGGCTGAATGAGACTATGTGCGAAAGGGATCTAGGAGTCCTAGTAGACCACAAGTTGAACATGAGCCAACAGTGTGATGCGGCAGCTAAAAAGGCCAATGCAATTTTGGGCTGTATCAATAGAAGTATAGTGTCTAGATCAAGGGAAGTAATAGTGCCACTCTATTCTGCCTTGGTCAGACCTCACTTAGAATACTGTGTCCAGTTCTGGGCACCACAATTCAGAAAGGATATTGACAAATTGAAGCGTGTCCAGAGAAGGGCAACTAAAATGGTGAAAGGTCTGGAAACAATGCCTTATGAGGAGAGACTTAGGGAGCTGGGTATGTTTAGCCTGGAAAAAAGACGGTTTAGAGGCGATATGATAGCCCTGTTTAAGTATTTGAAGGTATGTCACGCTGAGGATGGAGCAGGCTTGTTTTCTGCTGCTCCAGAGACTGGAACACGGAGCAATGGGTGCAAGCTCCAGGAACAGAGATTCCACCTCAACATGAGGAGGAACTTTTTGACAGTCAGAGCTGTTCGGCAGTGGAACACACTCCCTCGGAGCGTGGTGGGGTCTCCTTCCTTGGAGGTCTTTAAACAGAGGCTGGATGGCCATCTGTCGGGGATGCTTTGATTGTGATTTCCTGCGTGGCAGGGGGTTGGACTGGATGGCCCTCGTGGTCTCTTCCAACTCTGCAATTCTATGATTCTATGATTCTATGATTCTATGAGGTCCACACTTCTTGCAGCAGTCCATTCCTGTGCATGTTTATTGTGTTACAAGTCCTGCTAAAATCAATGGGCCTTACTTCAGAGAAAATATGAAGTACTGTAGTTACTTTTCAATAAAATTGTTGGAATTCTGATATTACACCAATATCCCCTCCAGTTTGGCAGCGTTTTTCCAAACAAGTGGTCTACGTGTATATTATTTTAACAATACTGTACTAACAGGAAATATAAAACTCTTCATATGGCAATGCAATACTAAGACATACCTCTACTGATAACAGGACAGGACAGATTCAACATAGTGATGTAACTAAGACCTGCATAACCTCGTAGGTTGATTATTCAGCCATTTCTCACCAAGACAGCAACACTGTCCAGCCACTTCAGATGGGAGGACAGGAATCACATGCTGAAATACTTAATCATAAAAACTACTTGATGTGGAAAACTAGACTTCAGGGAGAATCAATATTAATACTAGTAACTATTCTATGAAAAACATACTCAAGAGCTATTAAAAACATGAAGGCCTAAATCTAGTCATTAGTTCATTAGCGTAGATACACTGAATCAATAGAATGGGCATAAGTGGAACAGACATTGGAACAGAAATTTAAATCCACTGATTCAATGGTTCTACTCAAATTGGGACTGATTATTAGATTTAGGCCTAAGTGAATAATAGGCTGGCACACCAATATTGTGTATATTGTATTCCAAAAAGAAAAGTGGGAGATTTAAGAGTTTGCACGAATTGGTAAAAAAAGTAAGATAAAAACAGCCAACAAAACTGTCAGAAAAATGCTCACTTGGACACAATTCCCTCCCTACTCCATCAGTTGATGTTTGTTTGCTCTGAAATGATTTAATTCAAGCATGTTTCTTAGCTGCCTCCTGGTTGGATGTCATTATGACACATCTAGAAGGATGACTGTGTCATAATGTCTTTGGTGTACATATTAAGTGTTGGATCAGGCAAGGAGGACACAAAAGGAAGTTATTACTAAAAGACTTCAATGTTAACTTGCCAAATGGATGAATGACAGAAAGTACATAAAACAGGCTGCCTTTACAAAAAGCTCAAATGGATACTGGATTCACCATTCTGATACAGAAGGCAAGCTCTCATCTTCTGTTTTGTTGAGTTTTTAATGTATTTTATACCATTACAAATATCATTAATACTAGTTTTTAATTTTAATACTACTGTTTGAGGAACCTCAAAACTTAGGCTCAGTACAACTGTTAGAAAGAAAACAAAAGTATTTATATGCAATTTATATCCAGCCCTTCTCGTTCCATAGGGCACAAATTAACCAACTGTTTACAATCCAACAGGTAAAGGCCATAAAGTAAGAGAAAGAAAAGACACAACCTAGAAGTTAAAGGTTAAGGAGAAAGAACTGGTATAGCATTGTAAATAGGTCTTGGACTTTTGCCTTTGCTGAACTGTGATAAAACAGCAATTGTGATTTACTTGCAAACTAAGTATATTCGTTATGGTTTCCAAGCAAACTAGACTTGTTCTGATTAGATGTAATGGCAAACCATGACTGTCAGTACACCACGGACTTGTCTATACGACCCGCCCCCCCAAAACAGACTACCCTGCAGCAATGGCATTTCGCAGCAGCTTCAACTTCTCTTAATGATGTTTTGCCCCCATAAGCTTCATATGCAAGATGGCGGCCGTGAGTGATTTACATATGTTGTACTTACCTCAATTTGCCACCAACAACCTTTTTAAAAAATGTGATGGAGCAATTTTTCAATTTAACAGGAAAGCAAAAACAAAACAAACACCACCCCGTTTTATCACCTTAGCAATAGCTCACTAAGGCAAAAATCCATTATGTCTGAACCAAGCTAAAGCCAACAGTTGCCGTAGTAAGCTATAAGTAAGGTAAGAAATGAACGTGTTTTTTTACCTGTTCCTACAGTCCTTTTGCTCCTTGTGAAAGGAGCAATCAAACTATTAAGTCTAATTAACCACAATTTTTTCCAAGCCAGAAAGCTACAGTTATCAACTTCAGAACAAGCCAGGATGTAGAACTGCAATTTGAAATTGGTTTAATATCCTGCCTTCTTCGAAAGCTGGCAACCACAGACGCCTAGCGTAAACAGAACAGGAAGCTGTGGTTAAGCGTCTTCTTGGTATTACTGCTTGCACTGTGAAGGAAGAAGCAAAGGAACTGCAGGCAGAGCCAAAAGCATCGTTCATATCCCAGTTTAGGAAACCACCAAAGATAGCTTGAATTAGGCCATATTTCTGCTTCTAAAAGGAAATGTAGAACAATAGGGGAAAGGACTGTGCTCAAATCAAAGACTAAGAGTCCTGCTACTACTGGACTAGAAAGCATGTTAATTTAGAAATCATCCCTACTTGAGACAATACTGCTCTATTTTCTTCCTATAAGGAGAAAATCTGTTCTAGAGGAAAAACAAGACAACAGGTTTGCTAGAGTACTGTATATATATATTCTTGATGCCACACACTTCACTCCTACATAAAATAATCTACCTGGTAAAAAAAAAAATGTGCAAATGTACTAATAAGTGAAGTGCTGTAATTTTGGCACAACAAATTCCAACTTAAATTTATTAATGTGCAGTCGAAGGCTTTCACGGCCGGCATCCATAGGTTTTCCTTGGGGTTTTTCTGGGCTGTGAGGCCGTATTCTGGAATAGTTTCTTTCTGACGTTTCGCCTGCATCTGTGGCTGGCATCTTCAGAGAATGGTTGGGTAGGAGTGTGTGTGAGGTTTATATGCTGTGAACCCCTGGGGGGTATATGTAAATTTGTGTAATTGAATGGTTAGTTTCTGGGTTTAGAAATGCAAAGCTCATTAGTGTCTGTTTGGCTAATAGTTGGCTGATGGGCCATTATAGCCCCCTGTCCCTGGGTGGAATTCTTTTGTAAGTGTTGGGTTTTTATTCTATTGTTTTTCAAAACTGGGAGCCAGATTCTGTTTACTTTTTTTATTACTTTATTTACTTTATTTAGAGAGTTTAATAAAAACAACATACAACGACATATGGTAACATACAATAACAATACATTCCAATACAATACAAAAACTATAAAATTTCATACTTCCTTTCATAAGGTTTTGAACTTGCAACTTGTCTTCTTTGCAGACCTTTCTTAATTGTAACTCATTTTTTTCTTTTCAATCTTTGTTATTATTTTTCTAATATTTGTAACCCTTATTTCATTACCACACACTGTAAAACTGGTTATGAAGCATTACTCCAGTCTAAGTCTCGATTGTTTTTCCTCATAACCTTCTAACAAAGATGTATTTCAACATCTCTATATAATCTATTTGTCTATTTATTTTGCCTTTTACTTGTGTACATTTTAAATAATTAATCAATTAACCAAGTGATTGCATATTTACTCCATATAAATAAACCAGCATACACTCCAATTGTAAGGGGATCGGTTTTTTACATATCATTTACTCTCACATTACAGTATCCACTCCTGGACTTACTGTGAATATTGGAAACTGTGAATAATAAGAGAACTGTATTAAAATGTATGACTTCCAGCCCAAGCACACCAGAGTCTAGGTGTTGGAGGACCTAGAAGATACCTAGACAGACCATATTTTTTTCAGACATGGATACATGAATCAGCATATATAAATCCTGTGGATATGACCGATACCTGCAGTTTCACTTACCCACGCTCCCCCACCCCACCCCAAATTCACTCTAGGCATTTTCTAGGTCCACACAAAGTCATGGATATTATTTGGATGAGGCACCTCTCAAGGCCTTGTGGATTGGAGGGTTGCTGTGGACATGATTGTAATTTTAGTTTGATGGGGACACCCATTTTGTGTACATGCACACAAGTTCCGTAAGTATTTGGGGTAGAGTGCAGCACTTCACCGTTCTCAGACCATCTACCAACCACCAGAAACAGGTTTTGAGCCTGTAAGAGTTTCCCTGTGGTCACAGCAGCATTTGTAGTTTGTCAAGCAGTAGTTACCTTTTTTTTTTTTAACATAAATGTGTACCTTGGGGAGTAGGATGTGGCATGTCTTTGTCTTGTCTGCACTAGTCTTATCATTCTTAATTAATAAGGATAGTTTTCCAGTGCAGTAGTATATGATAGTTACATATGGACTTGGACTGTTTCTTCAAGAAGAATCTGAATGGTTTTGGTTTCCTTCAGCTGCATATGTATTTTACAGCTCTGAAGAGTGATAATAAGGAAGGGCCTCAACGTTTCCAGAACAGAGCCAACTTTGAATGCTGCTAAATGGTCTGTTTTCCCTAAGCTCCACCCCAGCCATCAAGTGTCTGTAAGTTAGAATACTCAGTCTCAAAGAAACTGTCCAAATAAATGATGCAATTAATAATTGTAAGCTGCTCATATAAAGCACCATGTACACTGATGGTGCTATATAAATAAATAAATGATGATGATAATGATGATGATGTCCACATGGCCCTGCAGTGCCCCTCCCATACTAAAGATCTATTCCTACCAGCTAAAGATGTTGAAATAAGTGCAGAGACTACCTCACCATACCCCAAAATAGAGCTGGGGTGTGTGTGTCTCCAATTCACAACTAAAAATGTTGCCATCACAAAAAGGAAAGCTCCAACGGGCTTTAAAATTGTTCCTTGGCATCAGCTGACAAAACACAGAGAACTATTACAGTCCCCCTCAAAATAAATGTTTGCAAAAAAATGACTATTCCTATTGGTCAGCAGCAATGACTGAACACAAGGAGAAGGAGCACATCTCACCCTAAAGTACAAGTTTGCTTGGGGGAGGATCTGCCTTATTTGGGAATTCAGGGCGCAGAGGGGAATACTTCGGGGTCCCACAGAATCACAGAAGTTCAGGCAGGGTATTATTACCAGACTCCCAGGGTCTAAAGAAACCAGGAGGGTCTCTAAAAGGCACCCCAAAGTGACATTGCAAAAATCAGGAAGGGGGACTAAAAGGACACCCCATCAAAAGGAGATGCTACCAATGATAACCTTCTGAAGTTGAAGGCTTTCATGGCTGGCATCAATAGATTTTCCTTGTTTTTTTCCCAGGCTGTGAGGCCCTTTAAGTAGGTTCTCATGCCCACCTAAAGTTCAGGTGCTTCACAAAGTCATAAAAGGAAAATGAAGATACCCTTTAAGTAGGACAGAAAACTAAATGTGCACCAACGCAAGTGGTCAGTATTCTCTATTTTTAGTTACACATTTATTCTGATCGTTCATATACTAACTAGTTCATATACTAACTAATTTAGTTCATCATCCATGGACTAAATTATCCATGGGACACAAAACAGCACACCTACCATAGGGTCTTCCTAGAAAATAGGTCATCTCTAGCCATTTTTAGGTCCTCCAAGGCAACTCTATGGTATTTTAAACTGGAAGTCCAATTATTTTCAATGGTGTTTGCTATTATGCAGTCTTCAGTATCTACGCCCCCCCCCCAGAACCAATCCCAAGCAGATACAGGGGTCCTACTGTATTAACATTATAAGTATGTCCATATTCACATCCGAAGAGAAACCACTATTACTACCACCACCACACAATTAAAGACTTCAGACAGTGTCCATGTAGGAATCATAAGTGTAGGAAGACACCTCAAGAGCCATCCAGTCCAACCCCCTGCCATGCAAGAATACACAATCAAATCATTCCTGACAGATGGCCATCCAGCCTCTGTTTAAAAACCTCCAACGAAGGAGACTCCACCACACTACAAGGCAGTGTATTCCACATCCAGACAGCTCTTCCTGTCAGGAAGTTCTTCCTAATGTTTAGGTAGAATCTCTTTTCTTGTAGTTTGAACGCACTGCTCCGTGTCCTAATCTCTGGAGCAGCAGAAAACAAGTTTGCTCCATCCTCAGTATGACATCCCTTCAGATATTTCAACATGGCTATCATGTCCCCTCTCAGCCTTCTCTTCTCCAGACTAAACATGCCCAGCTCCCTAAGCCACACTTCATAGGGCATGGCTTCCAGACCTCCCACCATTCTGGTTGCCCTCCTCTTGACACGTTACAGCTTGTCCATGTACTTCTGGAATTGTGGTGCCCAGAACTGGACACAGTATTCCAGGTGAAGTCTGACCAAAGCAGAATAGAGTGGCACTATTACTACTTCCCTTGATCTCGACACTACACTCCTATTGATGCAGCCTAGAATCGCATTGGCTTTTTAGCTGTTGCATCACACTGCTGACTCATGTTCAGTTGTGGCCCACTAAGACTTATAGATCCCTTTTGCGTGTACTGCCCTGAAGCCAGGTGTCACCCATCCTATATCTCTGCATTTCATTTTGACTGCATTTTTATCCTACATTTTCCCCTGAAGTTTTGTTAATTTTGGCCTAGCTTTCTAACCTGTTGAGGTCATTTTGGATTCTGATGCTGTCCTCTGGGCTATTAGCTACCCCTCCTAATTTGGTGTCATCTGCAAACTTGATAAGCATGCTATTATGTTGTCAATGAAACATATTCTCTGGTCTTGTAGCCTTTACAATCAGGTCCATCGTTATACAATCCATTCATTATCGAGCAAATTTCCAGGAAACTCAGATCAATTTTACATCAGGTGTTTATTGGAAGATAAGTCCCCTAAAGTGACCTTTGGCTGTTGCCAGGATTAGAGCTTACTGAGTATCAGGTAAAAACCGGTAATAAATGTTTAACTGTTTTGATTTTTATCTTAAAAACATATATATTCTGTCTTATGCTTGAGTTCTTTTTTTGTGACGGCTCTATGGATCGTAATAAACTAATCTGATTGGGGGGGGGATAAAAATTAAGGATGTGTGTGGGGGCGTTTTTTTATTTATTTGCTACCTTTACAAATGGTGTGTGTGTGTGTGGTGGGGGTGGGTGGTGCTTTTAGTCGTTATTACAATGTTTTAATTGTTGGAAGCCGCCCCGATTGTTTTTAGCAGAGGGGCAGGGTATAAATATTATTATTATTATTATTACATTCCATTATTCTTCTAAAAAGCACAGGCAGGGTGAAAGACTCAACTCTTCATTTTATAATCACAATCACAGCCACCCTGTGAGGTGCGAGGCAAGTTAGTGGAGCCAGGATATACTTCCAGGCAGCTCAGCAGGACTGAATATTTAAAAAGCTAAAAGCTCTTTACAATATCAGACCATTGGTTTGTCTATCTCAGTATTGTCCAGACTTTCTATGTCTTTAGAGAAATTTTGTGGGGGCCGAAATTCAGCAGGTGAGGCCCTTCAGTGTACAAGGGACACTGAACGCTTCACCTGTGGAGTTTCTGCCTGCTGAGCTGGAGACGAAAGTACAGGGGGTAGAGCTAAGCGATCTGAAAATTCACACTACACAAATAATCCAGTCTGAAAGTGGATTATTTGCCCCCCTCCTTCCTATGGAATCCTGGGATTTGTAGTTTTACAAGGTCTTTAGCTTTCGCTGCCAAAGAGTGCTGGTGCCTCACCAAACTACAAATCCCGGGATTGTAAAACTACAAATCCCAGGATTCCATAGGCAGGAGCTATGGCAAATAATCCACTTTCAAACTGGATTATTTGTGTAGTGTGGATATGGCCCGAGACAGCAACAACAAAAAAAGCGAAACGGGCTCTCCTCCACTCCGCGGAAGCTTGGCGAAGGCGAGGAGTGACTCAGCAGAGGCCGGTAGAAAGGACCAAACTTCCCTGAGGGACTCTTTTTCACTGAGGAGAAAAAAGAGAGAAGGCCGCGACGGAGGCCGTGGAGGTCCATACTTACTGGAAACCAGACGAATCCCAATCTCTAGGACAAAACTCCAAGCGCTTCGCTTTTTCCCCCGCGGCGCGGCTCGACTCCCGCCTAGAACTCTTACGAAGGACCCGGATGTTGCGACTAACTACAATATATACTTTCAGGCTCCAAGCGAGGGCGCTAGAACTTGAGTAAAATACCGAACGGCGAGGGCTAGATTGCGCATGCGTCGTCGCTCTAAGCCCAGCCTGTGATTACACAAGAGAGAACGAGCCATAGAGAGAATATGGGGGAACACCGCAAACACACGGGATAGGACGCTCCAGCCCGTTCTGCGCATGCGCGCACCCGTTCGTCACTTCCTGTTGTTCCTTGAGGGGGGTTGGTTCACTTCCGACAGTGGCTTTCTTGACTCCATCGGGTAAGTGGGGCGTCTTGTAGGAGGATGAGGGGTTTTTTGGTCTCTGTGGTGTGGATGATGCCAGAAGAAGCGGGATGAGAGCTGGGGAAGAATTCTGGGCTGCCTTTGGCTACCAGCTTCCAGCTCTTGACTACCAGTTGGAGAAAAGTTGGGCTGCTGGGATTCCCCTTGACATTTGAGGAGGTTTTTAAATCTTTTCTTTCCTTTTCAGGCTGGGCAACCCAGCCCCATTGCTCACTTTGACAGGAGAGGCCTGTTGTCAGTCATGGACTAAATGAGGGCAAAGAAATCGACACTTAATCTAGACAAACCTTCCTTCTGCAAAAACATTATTAGTAATAATCTGAATATCCTGTACTGTTAATAGGTTAGGTTAGGTTACATTGACCTGAGATAAACATATGCCCCCCCCCCAAAAATAAAAGTGTTGCAGGGCCCCCCAAAATTCCTTAAACTGGTCCTGGGTGTGGGACTCAACTTGGGATTCAACTCTGAGCCTGGATGCCCGGAGTGCATTTGCACAGTTAAAGCTTGTGCGCCAGCTGCGCCTGTTCCTTGAGACATCAGATCTGACCATGGTGACACATGCCTTGATTACATCCCGTTTGGACTACTGTAACACACTCTATGTGGGGCTGCCTTTGGAAGCTGTTCGGAAACTGCAGCAGGTCCAGAATGCTGACAGGGTTCATATCACTCCCTTGTTAAAACACCTTCACTGGCTACCACTTTGTTTCCAGCACAATTCAAAGCCCTATAAAGCCCTATACAGGTTGGGTCCAAACTATTTGAAAGAACATATCTCCAGGATTTTAAGATCATCAGGGGAAGGCTTTCTCTTGGCCCCACCATAATCACAGGCTTGCTTGGTGAGGACACAAGAGAGAGCCTTCTTGGTGGCTGCTCCCACCCTTTGGAATGCCCTCCCATGGGAACTTTTATATATTTTATATTTAATTTAAATTGTAATGAATTTAAGTGTTGTTTTTTTTTACTTTTAACTGTGATATTTATTTAATTGTTTTTTTATGTATTGTGAGCGCCCTTGGACCCCATTCTGGGAGAAAGGTGGCATATAAATCAAATAAATAAATAAACACTCTTCCCCAACTAAGGAAGAGTAAAGAGAATTTTTTGGAAGATGGGGGTCTAGGAGGAGTGAGTGGGAATGGAGCACAAGAAGTAGTGATTAGGGGGCAGTTGATAATGAGGATTCTGCTATGGAGCTTACTCAGGAAGGGAGGAAGCCAAGCAGTTATGTTATATGGGTATGCCATAGTTAAGGAAATAGATGTGCTTCTGGGCATTTCTGCTTTAATGCAAAGTTTGGTGTCACAGGCAGAAATAACATAGGAAAAAATGGAAAGAGTTTCCTACACCACAAAACAGAAGGGCAGTTCAGTATGTTTTAACAATTTTTTTCTTCAGAACTAACGGTATGTACATATGAAATAAAACAACCAGGATAGGTATGGCTTGCATAAGTAGACAAAAACATTTTGAAACTTCTGGAGACCTCTTGAAGGCTTCATCCAAAATGCATACAGGGATATACATTCTTTCTTTCAGCCTCCACTTTTCCTTTGATTTTCACTTTGATGGACATACTCATGTGTTTTTAAAAACATACTTGGGGGTAGATGGTGATGCAAGCTTGCTCTCTTTCTTTCTCTGTTTTGCTGCTCATGCATGCTCAATAAGGGGCTCTGGAGGCAGCTGCTGTTTATCTTGCCTATTGTAAGCAGGCACACACAGCTACAGTAGGATCAGCTGGAATCTTGTTCTTTCCCATCTCAAGCTCTATTCTGTTGTCTACTGCAGACATACCACTGCTGCAACCTGGCACCCAAAGTCTGTGTTTCTCCTGTTCTCTTTCACCATTCTCCCAGTACCTATGCCACCAAAAAAAAAAAAAAAATCCAGCTAGGTAGGACAAGAAGAAAAGTAGGGTCTGGGTGGGCATTAAAACTTTGTAAAAAGGAACTTTTTCATTAGAGGCTTTGTTAACACAGGTGTGCCTGTACTTCAGTCAGCTGTACCAAATATGAAAGTGGTGGGTATGAACCTTGTAAACTGGGCTGAATGGTTAAAGAAGTCAGTTAGAGACATAGGTCAGGCATGAGATATACAAGGATGTTATTTGTTAGTGGAATACAAGACCAAGTAACAGCATGATAAACTTCTGAAACATAGAACCTTGGGAAAATGTAAAAGTAATTTGTCAACTGCGTCATTTCCCTGCAGAGATGGAGAGTTATAATAGCAGTTTTATTAGGTGTGTGTGAGGCTGATATCCAGAGGTGTTCAGAGGAGACAAGAGTTACTTTTGTTAAATGTTCAACAGCTAAACATAGTGCAGTGACTTGTTTCGACTCTTATACCGTATATTCCGGCGTACAAGACGACTGGGTATATAAGACAACCTCCCCCCCACCCAATTTCCAACCAAAAATCTAGGGTTAGGCATATATTCGCCATATAAGACCACCCCCCAATTTGGCTGGCTGGCTGGCTGGCTGGGGGAGCCTTGCTGGCTGATCCTCTTTGTTTCCCAACTCACGATCTCCTCGTGAGTTGGGAAAGTGAACAGGATCAGCTGGCAGGGCTCTCCCAGCCAGCCAGCTGCAACATTCGCCCCTCTCTTCAACCTTCCAGTCAAACTTGACTCAAAGGTGGAGAAAAGGGGCAAAAATGCCCAGTTTGCCTCAGCAGCCCCCTTCCCTCCGTCTGGGCTCCCTTCAGAAGGGGGCCAAGGCAGGGGAATTGGAGCCACCGAGCCAAACCGCTAGATTCGCCCCCTCTCTCACCTTCAAGGAAGGTGGGGATAAGGGGCAAACATGCCCCGTTTGGCTCTGCAGCCCCAATCCCTCCATCTGGCCTCCCTTCCCAAGGGAGCCAAGGCAGGGGAAGCAGGGTGGCTGAGCCAAACTGCTAGATTCACAATCTAGCGGTTTGGCTCAGCGGCCCCACTTCCCCTGCCTTGGCTCCCTTGGGAAGGGAGGCCAGACGGAGGGATCGGGGCTGCAGAGCCAAACGGGGCACTTTCACCCTTTCCCCCCACCTTCAAGGAAGGTGGGGGAAAAGGGCGAATCTAGCAGTTTGGCTCTGCTGCCCCGCTGCCCCTGCCTTGGCTCCCTTGGGAAGGGAACCCAGAAGGAGGGATCGGGGCTGCGGAGCCAAATGGTGCACTTTCGCCCTTTTCCCCCACCTTCAAGGAAGGTGGGGGAAAAGGGCGAATCTAGCAGTTTGCCTCGGCTGCTGAACACAGAGGTGATCGAGCAGCGGCCACGGCAAACCACAACATTCACCCCCCTCCTCTGTCTTCTGTTGCTCCCCAAAGGGGGAGAAGGCAGAGGAGGGGGGGCGAATGAACTGCTAAACACTTGGCTTCACCACCACCCCCGCCCCATCTCCTGCCTCTCTGCTCCGTTTGCGAAGTGACAGGAGATAGATAGGCAGGCAAAGCAAAGTATATCCGGCATATAAGACGACCCTCAATTTTGGAGGGCATTTTTGAGTGCTCAAAAGTTGTCTTACACGCCGGAATATATGGTAATTCTTTTCTCGGTTAAAAGATAGAATGTCTATCTCTTGAATATTATACTTTTGTGGTTGGACCTTGCTCCAAGAATGCAGTAACTGTTTTTTAAGGGAGAGGGCAAATAATAAATAAAATTGATATATTAAGGAAAGGGGAAAACATGTAAGATCCTATTAAGGGAATGCAAATGAGCCTGTACGTTCTTCTAATGCGCCATCCAGTATGCTATGTTAAGAGCAAAAACTATGGACAAATATTTAAATATACAGGATTGCAGATAAAATACAATTAATAGAAAATGCAAATTGCATATCTACCAAGCTTGAAGAATAAACAGTATTCAAAAGCAAAACCTGGAGTTAGGGTTTATAGTGAGTTGGACACGTTTGCTAATGATACTAAATTATTTAGCTTGATGAGGAAAAAAACCAGATTGTGAACAGTTACAGAAGGATCTCTCCATACTGGAAGATGGATATTTAAATAGCTGAATGAAAATTCAGTGAGAACATGCATAAAGTGATACATGTTGGGCTAGTAAATCCCAACTTCATATATATACTGATAGAATATGAACTGACAGCAAAAGACTAAGGGATCTTGGAGTCATGGTTCATATCTCTATGAAAATGTCAAATCTGTTGTGTGGGTGCTGTAAAAAAAGGTCAGATTCAAAATTGGGCATAATTTTAAAAAGGAATTAGAAATAAACTTCCAATATCATATTGGTCTTATAGAGATCAACCAGAGTTCAACCACATCTGGAATACTGTGTACAGTTCTGGTTTCCAATGTGTCAATTTGCAATGACACATTTGCAACCTAAAAGGGATATTGCAACCTAAAAGAGATATTGTAGAAATGGAAAAGGTACAGAACAACCAAAATGACCAAGGTACTGGAGCAACTTGAGACTGAAGCAACTTGTTTGTAAGGACAGATTGTAGTGTTTGTGGCTGTTTAGCTTAGGAAAAAGGTGAGTAAGAGGAGATATGGTAGAGAGGTGGAAATGTATACAAGAACCAAGGGTTATCCACTGAAACTGAATACTGAGAAATTCAGAAAAGCTGAAAGGAAGTATATAGTGCATAGTTAAAAGTGTGGAATTCACTGCCATAAGAAGTAGTGATAGCTGCTATCCTGGCTGGCTTTAAAGGGAACTGGCTAAATTCATGAAGGATTAGACTGTAGCGGCTACTAATCATGATGTCTGTGTCACCACAGAGGTAGTATGAGGTCTGTCTATTAAATAACAAGGCTGATACATTAAGCCATCTTTATTTATATGTACTGTATTACAATTCTGATGCTCGTCCCATTCAATATACTTCCCATTCACACTCGCACACCAATGCAGTCTTGTTTTCCACTGATCAAAGGTTTGGAGCAGATCAGTTTTTGTCAGCTGTTTCAACACATCTGCTGTTTTCTTCTTTACTGCATCTGTTGACTCAAAACATGTTCCTTTAAGCACCACTTTAGGGAAAAGAAAAAAGTTGCATGGTGCCAAATCTGGTGAATATGGAGGATGTTCAAGTGTAGTAATGCATTTATCAGTCAAAAACTGCTTCACAGTAGGTGCTGTGTTAAGAGGCACATTGTCTTGATGAAGAATGAAAACATGTCCCCACAATTCTGGCCTTTTATTCCTGACTCTTTCTCTCAGCTTTGTCAAAACTCCCTTATAATAATGCTGGTTCACTCTTCTCCCTTCTGGAACCTGTTCTGCCAAAATTGTGCCCTTGGTGTAAAAAAAAAATGAGCATGGCTTTGAATGTGGACTTGCTTTGATGTGCATTTTTCATTCTTGATGATAATGGTGTTTTCCAGTGCATTGATTGTTGTTTTGTCTCAGGATCATACAGGAAGATCCAGGTTTCATCACAAGTGATGATTTTTTGCAAAAGGTTTGGGTCCTCCTCAAGTTGCTATAGAATGTCAGCACAAATTTCCTTGCGGCACTCTTTTTGCTCTGGTGTGAGAACCCTACGAACTGTCTTGGCACAAACTTTTCTCATGTTAAGATCCCCATGCAGAATATTGCACTCAGTGTCTTTGTCAATGTTCGTGGCTTCAGCTATCATTCAAACACTGAGTCGATGGTCTCCTCGAACCATCTGGCTGATATCCCCCCACAATTTCTTTGGTTCTTGAAGTGGAAGTTCATCCAGGGCGTTCATCATCTTCCACATTCTCGCATCCTTCTCTGAATCTTTTGCACCACTCAGACACATGCATATGAGACATGCAGTCTTCCCCATAGGCTTCAGTAAGCATTTGAAAAGATTCCAATGGTGTTTTGTTCAATTTTACTAAAAATTTCAAATTGACACATTGCTTGACTTTTAAACTTAGCATTTCTCTAGTACACAACAGACAACACAACTGCTTTAAACGACAACTGACAATTAACTGAACTGCCGAGAGTGTTGATGTTTGTCATGCGGGTTCAGACATGTTCAAGGTCACCACTCAAGTGTTCACAATCAGGTCTCCCTGATTTGTCTGAAAGGTAGAAACGCAGTCTCGTTATTTAATAGACTTCATATGCTTCTGTGTATCGTTGTTGTGGAGCACAAGATAGAGGATGCAGTGTCCCTCATGTCGTGTTGGTGGCAACTAATGAACAGAATGTTCAGTCAGATAGGTCCTTTGTTTGATTAATCATGGCTGTTCTTATGATTTAAATCAGCCCAAAAGTTGAAGATTCAAGTACATTTCTAGAAGAACATTCATAACTTATATAGAAAAGTCAAGAAAGTAGTTAATACAGCTTATGCAGAAGCATTGCTTTGTGAAGACTGAGGGCCTCTTCCTGGACTATGCAAATGGCAGCAAAATATGGGCTTCCCTCTCCTTTCTGAGGGAGGTCTAGTGCATCCTAATTAAAAAGGAAATCTGTTAAGAAGGCAAAAATGAAAGAAAAAGGCATCCTTATGTTTGAGATTCTTGTTAATATACCAGTATACCATCATATTTTTCCTGCAGTCCCTTTGGTTTTCTCTTATTGGTTATGTTTGGAATTTATCCCAGTTAAAAGCTGTTTCTGTGTTGGTTGTTCGTGATTATCACTATGACTAGAATCATAGAATTGCAGAGTTGGAAGAGACCACGAGGGCCATCCAGTCCAACCCCCCTGCCACGCAGGAAATCTTGATCAAAGCATCCCCTACAGATGGCAATCCAGCCTCTGTTTAAAGACCTCCAAGGAAGGAGACCCCACCACGCTCCGAGGGAGTGTGTTCCACTGCCAAACAGCTCTTACTGTCAAAAAGTTCCTCCTCATGTTGAGGTGGAATCTCTGTTCCTGGAGCTTGCATCCATTGCTCCGTGTTCCAGTCTCTGGAGCAGCAGAAAACAAGCCTGCTCCATCCTCAGCGTGACATCCCCTCAAATACTTAATCAGGGCTATCATATCGCCTCTTAACCATCTTTTTTCCAGGCTAAACATACCCAGCTCCCTAAGTCTCTCCTCATAAGGCATCGTTTCCAGACCTTTCACCATTTTAATTGCCCTTCTCTGGACACGCTCCAATTTGTCAATATCCTTTTTGAATTGTGGTGCCCAGAACTGGACACAGTATTCTAAGTGAGGTCTGACCAAGGCAGAATAGAGTGGCACTATTACTTCCATTGAGTAGGGGCTTATGTTTAACATATTAATGTACAATACAGTCTTCTGTCTTTATCACAAACAGCAAGGTCACTAGGACGACTGCCTTGCAGGTTGGTGACTCTTCTCCATTTTTAACACAGAGTTTGAATGGCTACTTCTTAGGGATACTTTAGGTGTAAATTCTTGCACTGGCAGGTAAGATTAGATTGCCTTCAGGGTCTCTTCCAATTTGTGACTCATATCTGAACCATCAGTTGTTCCATAAAGTATTGAGTGAAATTAACTCTAGTGCATATACAGAGTGCAGACTATAATTACATAAAGAACGTGCCTTGCGGTTGCTACTCAAGAATGACTCTTAAGTCACAGTGTTATCGTAGGGCTTCTTTAGTTTTTTCCCTAGTACACACAAAGTAACTGGCTTCTGCAAGCTCTCTTCCTCATTCACCTACTCCAGGAAGTAACTGTCCATAATTTCAGTGAGAGTTCCACCTGGTCTTTGTGGGGGCTGAAGCTCCTCCATCCCTAGGTTCTGAAGTCTGTGCCCCTATTGCCTTCAATGTTTTTGATACCAGATTTTTGGACATGCAGTCTATCAGGAAAATTCACTGTAGGACGTGTGGGACACTTTTCTCATTTGATCAGTATGGTGGTTCTTTTACTTCTATTCCTTAGTGTCACAATTTGTGGGGAAGCTTATTGTCCTATGTTTAGGGACTGCACAGCAGTTCAAAGGGCCTGGTATAATTCAAATTCCCTATAATTATTACATACAAAGCAAGTGTCTCTCTGACAATATAACTTCTGTTCCCTCCTGGAATTGTTTTAGAAAAGCTAATTCGGTGGTACTCCAGAGAAGGGCTTGGGTTTATTCATCTCTTTGACTGAAAATAGACAGTGTTGAAGCTTTTAGTAGTACAGTAAGTTTATGGCTGAATTGTTAGATGCTGATTTTCTGACTATTTCCAAACATAGACTTGTGGGGGGGTTCATATTGTTGTTCACTAGTAGACAGAGGAATATGACAGGGTGATTGCTGCCTGCAACTGTGCTTTTCAGAAGGTCAGGCACTCCTGCACTGGAGATCATTTGCTGGAGTGTAAACACTACTGTAAGGCCTTGGTTGAAGGAACGTTTAGGGCAGGATAGTTGGCTGCATCACTGTAGCAACCTTTCAGTAGATATGCCAGTATCTTGGTGGATTGACTGCTTAGGGATTTACCCACACTGAAGCAAAGCGGCAACCCAGCAGGAAGGTTCTGTCTTCTGTACTGTCTTACTGCACAACGTCATCATTCTTCCGGTGTTCTGCCATTCCAGTCCCATGGGAGACGAAGGTAAAACTGCATCTTTTTGCTAACCTGACCGCATCTTTTTGCTAACAGATTTTACCAGTTAGCAGAAAGATGCGGTTTTGCCTCAATCTCCCACGGGACCAGAACAGAAAAACGACAGTGTCATGCAGTAAGGCAGCACAGAAGACAGAACCTTCCTGCTGCATTGCCACTTTACTTTGACATGCGGTAAGCCCCTTAGGCTTACCCCTTAGAACAATGCCTGCTTTTAGGGGAAGGGGATCCTTACTTTTGTTACTGATAGAGATGCATAAGCTGCTAATGCTAAGAAAGCTACAGTGCCATCAGAGGTGTTTCAGAATTTCAGCAGTATAGATAATTAGTCACAAGCTTTTAAATTTAAATTGGTTGCTGAGCAGTGGGGAACCTTTGGATATGGATTTTGTTCTGTGGGTATTGGAAAGAGCACTAGATACAAATAAAAATCTTCTTCAGGGGAAGGTATAACATAGGATGTAAAATGCTCTGGTGCTTGCCTAGAGATTGTTGGTACTTTTTGCCTTTTATAATTTGATTTGAAAGCTAGGCAAGCTGCCCAAGGTATAGAACCCATCCTTATTGTTCCTGCATGCAAACTGGGAAAGATCTTGTCTCATTCTGCTTGGTATACACTTAATTGCCTTTTCTTCTTGCCTGTGTAAGATTATGGAGCAAATGATATGACAGGCTATTGGCTTATTGAAGGAGTATTCTGTTTTGACTCCAACAAAAAGTGAATTTGGGTTGGTAAGCATACTATGGATCAAGTCATTAGGTTGCAGACAGAGTTCTAGAACAGTTTTTGTTTGAAGGAAGCTTTTGTAGTTCTCTGCCTGTAATGAAAAGGCTCATTATATGGTTTCGAAGAAGGGCCTAAACTATTAGCAGTATGGGTTGTGTCTGCAAGGATGAATATTTTTGTGGATGCACAGTGGACCACACTGCAGATTGATAGACTCAATCAAGGAAGCCACGGCCCTGAGTCTGTAAGACCTGAGCAGGACTGTTGATGATAGGGTGACTTGAAGGTCTCTCATTTATAGGGTTGCCATAAGTCAAAGTTGACTTGATGGCAGTTCACAACAACAGTATGTTTTTCTGCAACCAGAAGTTGTTGGTTTGACCATATCTCCCTATATGAACCTACCCGAATCTTAAGATCCTCGGGAAAAGGCTTTCTTTTTGTCCCACCACCATCACATACCTGTCTGGTGAGCTGCCTTAATGGCTGCTCCCAGGCTGTTGAATTCCCTCCCACAGGAGGCTAGACTGAGCCCTTTCTGCTTTACATTCACCAGCACACAAAGACACTTTTATTTAAACAGCTTTCTTATGTTTAAGTGGTTATGGGGAGTCTTTTTTATGCTGTGGTAGCATGCTATTTTTAAAAATTTTAATGTTAATTTTTTGAAATTATATACCGTTTTAAAAGCAATGGCATCTTAATATTATATCTTGTTTAATCCTGTTTTCACTTTGTATCAAGTTGTTAGCTCTCGTTTTTTTTTAATCTTATTGCAAGGTGTCTTGGCTCCTATGTTGGGAGAAAGGCAGGGTACAATTACATATAAATAACTAGGTTGTTTTCCCCCCTGAAGTTTGCTTGATGGACAACTGAATTCTTCAGTGGACTGGAGTTAACCACACCCTTGTTATAATGATCAATGATATTCTTTCTGTTATTCCCTGTGGAGTTGCTGCCAGTTTATATGCTGATGAATTGTACTGTATGAGTTTAAAGTAAATCGCTTCAGGACAGTGAAACACAATATGTCTCTAATAAAGAGGGATGGGGAGGCACCTGACATTTTACTTTTCTTCAAATAAAAGTTTAGGCCTGTTTCTTTTCCTAAATGAAAGTTGTTTTAATTCTCAAAGAAACATTGTTGAGCTGCAGAGACAGTTCACAGGAGTCTGTTAATGGTAAAATGAGTGTAGCTTATTGCTGTTCTACCTGTGCAAATTGAAAATTGTTTCAGTTATGTATTGATAATGATGGCAGAGTTGATGGCCACCCTAATGGCACTTGGGTGGGTTAAGGATATCAGACCTAATAGGATTGCTGGCTATTCATGCTGGAAGAATAGCCTGCAAGAACACTGTGCTTAATGAAATCTGGTCAGTGAATACTGGACATTGCTTTATTGGTATCTGGCTTGAGTTTAGTTGGATACTTTCTCACATTGGGATAATAGGAAATGAATGAATGGATCACAGAGTTGGAAGGGGCCACAGGGGCCATCTAGTCCAAACCCCTTCCATGCAAGATCTACACCTAAAACACTCCTGAAAGATGGCCATTGAACCTCTATTTTAAGTTCTCCAAAGAAGCAGAGTACATTACTTTCTGGATAGTCTATTCTACTATCAAACAACTCTTATACAGTTTAATTGGAATCCATTGGTACATGTTCTAGACTCTGGAGCAGCAGAAAGCAAGCTCCATTTTCTACATGACATCCTTTGAGATATTTAAAAATGGGTATCACATTACCTCTCAATGTTCTATCTTGGTTGTTCTCCTTTGGACATGTTCTAGTTTCAATATCCTTCTTGAACTGTGATGCCCACAACTTGACACAGTATTCCAGGTTAGGTCTGACCAAAGCTGAAAAGAGGGGGACTGTGACTTCCCTTGATCTGGACATTACATTCCTGTTGCTACAGCATAGAATTTCATTGGCTTTGGTGGCTGCTGAATCAAGCTGTTCACTCTTGTTTGACCTGTATTCTACTGAGACCCTAGATTCTTTTCACATGTACTGTTGTCAAGTCATGTGTCCCCCATTATATATTTGTGCATTTCATATTTTTTCCTGCCTACATGTAGTACCTTACTTTAGAAATTCTTTGTTAGTTTTCCCCAGTTCTTTAATCTATTAAGGTAATTTTGAATCCTGATTCTGTCCCTTGAGGTATTCTCTACTGTCCTAATTTGGTGTCATCTGCATATTTGACAAGCATGTATTTTGTCCTGTTATCCAAGTCATTTAACTACAAAATGTGCTTGGCAGCACCTTGTTGATATTTCTTTACCTTTGTCCTGAAATGAAATTTAGTGTGGTATCCAGAGGCAAATGTTCAAAGAAGCCTGGAATTTGGTGGGCCTTTTATGATTTGCATTGTTCCTTTTAGTTGTCAGTAAGAGGCAGAAGTTTTGGCCTTCTTTGGCCTTGTGTGTATAGGTGCCTGTCAGCTTATGACAACCCCATTAATTCCCTAGGGTTTTCTTAGGCAAGGAATATTCAGAAGTAAGTGTTTTTGCCAGTTCCTCCCTCTGAAATACAGCCTATAGTACCTGGTATTCATTGGCGGTCTTCCATGCAAATACTAACCAGGGCTGACTCTGCTTAGCAGCCAAGATCAGATGGAATCTGATGCCTTTAGAGTATTTAAGCCTTGTTTCTCATAAAACCCTAGTAGGAGAAGAAGGGGAGGTTGTTGGATAGAAGTGGTTATTTTCATGGGGACTAACTTGAGACTTTTCTAGGGAGCTCTGTTATTTCCTGGTCTCAAGGCCGAGCCACCTTTGGGCAGTGCTTAGCAGGAGAAACTAGTAAGGACTGTTCCAGGGACTGGCCCTCACTTTTCTTTAAATTAAGTTCTCTCAGTTCTATTATGTTGTGCACCAAAACTTCATGTGAGCAGAATTGTTACCTAAACATAGGTGCATGAGTGTTTGTAGAGGGATACTTGTTACCTTCAACCAGAATACTAAATTTATTTATTCATTTTAATGTATTCAGACAGATTCACATCTGGCCAGTTGGCAAGAGATTTAGAATGGTCTCTAAAACCACCCATATTTAGAATGAGCTGTGAGTGCACTATTCTAAATGAGAGCTTCTTCCAGAATGCCATTAATCAGCTTAGATGAATTCTGTTTGTTCAGCTGTAATGATGCTGTTTCTGCCAATTTTACAAGACTTGGACACCCTAAATATGCAGTGATAATATAAACTAAGTGAGATAGAAGTTTGCATTGGTTATGATCTATAGTAGTAGGCTTACTTGCAGAAGCTTTCAGGCTTTCCTAACAATAGTATATCCCCCTTTCAATAGATGCCAACATAAAAGGCAAAATTTGAATCAACAGCCCTATCCATTTGTTCTATAACCAACTACCCTATTCCTGCGGTGTTTCTATGGGACTTATTGCACTCTGAAGTAAAGCAGCAGTGTAGCAGGAAGGTTCCATCTTCCATGCTGCCTTACTGCACAACAGCGTCATTCTTCCAGTGTTCTGCCGTTCCCTTCCTGTAGGAGACTGAGCTAAAACCACATTTTTTTGCTAACAGGTTATTCCAGTTAGCAAAAAGACGCAGTTTTACCTTGATCTCCCATGGGACTGGAACAAAAGAATGATGACGTCGTGCAGTAAGGCAGCACAGAAGATGGAACCTTCCTACTGTACTGCTGCTTTACTTTGGAGTATAGTAGGTCCCTATGGTTTTAGCCAACAAATTAAGTAATTGCAGTGATTACCATACTCTAGAGAAGCAAGTTCCTGTTTAGTCATTGTTTGGGTCTTCCCAGGTATGAAATGATTGCTGACCCATTAAAAGAAAATAAGAAATCTAGAATTATGTATCTTTCTTTCTACAAACTGTAGCAACAAAGTCAGGAATTCATATCTTTCTAAGTTGCTACTTATTAAAGAATCTGAGCTCTCCCCCCTCCAATTGTGAGCATTTAAAAGATTATCCTGCCAACTCAGGCAGATACAATCTGTCTTTATTATACCCATATTACAGGTTTTGGGGATTGGTTGAGAGATTGTGAGTTATACAAGCCCTGCAAAGTAACCCAGTTTTATACTCATTTCTTTGTTGGGAGTCAGAATGCAGTACAGTAGGACCCCAGTATCCATGGGGGTTGGTTTCAAGCCCCACTGCGGATAGTGAATTCCGCATATAATAGCAAATGCCCTCGCTGCCGCCACCTCTCTCTCTACCCCCCCCCCGCCAACCATACTGTGCCGCCAGACCCCTCCCCTGTGGAGAAGGGAGAAAGGAGGCGAGTTCACCTCCTCCCTCCCTCCCCCACCTTCCAGCTCCGCCACGCCGGAACCCTACTCCCCCCCACCTGCCACGGCAGAACCACCCACCCACCTCAGAGAAGGGAGGGGGAGGTGAGCTTGACCCCTCCCTCCCCCGCCTGCCACACCCCGTAAAAGGGAAGGGGAGGCAAGCTCGACCCCTCCCTCCCCCACCTGCTGCACCGAAACCCTCCTCTCGCCTGCCCATCATCCCTGTTGGAACCCGCCCCCCATCCCAGAGAAGGGAGGGGGAGGCAAGCTTGACCCCTCCCTTCCATGCCCGCCGGCCTTGCCAAAACCCTCCTCCCACCCACCTGGCTGCCTGCCGCATTGGAACCCGCCCCAGAGAAATTCCAAGTTCTGAAACTTTTCTTTCACTGTGTGGAAACTTCTGGATGTCCTTAAATCTAATGCTAAGAAACAAAGTGTGGTGCATTGTAACAGCCCATACTGGGAATGCAAATTATGCTCATATATCCATAGGTAACTTTGCCCACCCTGTTTTCACAATCCCCGCCCCCAAAATCTGTGCATCTCTGCTTCTTCCTTTCCACTGAAAAAAGGACTACCCTTTCTCATGACTTATTTATGTATTTAATTTATATCCCATCTTTCTCCTCCTCAAACGCTTTCATCAGCGTTGTATACGCACAATCCTAAATATACACTGGACTGACTATGTGATGAATGTTGCTGTCCTTGAGCGAGCAGGGATCACCAGCATTGAGGCCACGATACTGAGAACATAGCTGCGCTGGGCAGGGCACATTTCTAGGATGGAGGACCATCGCCTCCCAAAAATACTACTCTACAGTGAACTTGCCACGGGTCAGCGTAAGAGGGGCGCTCCAAAAAGCGATACAAGGACTCCCTGAAACAACATCTCAGGCTCGGCCAAATTGATCACCAACAATGGCCCGCCCTGGCCTCACATTGGGAGGCATGGAGACGCACTATCCACAATGCTGCAGCCTTATTTGAGAACTCACGCCAAACAAGTCTTGGAGAGAAATGACAACGCAGACAGAATCACAACCTGGAATCATCACCCAAGGAGACCCTCTGCTGTGCTTTCTGCAGCCGGACTTGTTTATCTCGGATTGGCCTTTTTAGTCATCAGCACGCTTGCAGAAAGCATGGGATGAGTCCTTCCTGAATCTTAATTTGGGAAGAAAAACCAGAGAGAGAGAGAGAGAGATCTTTCTCCCAATACAGCAACTCAAGGCAACTAACAATGAATTTAAAACAATACAAATTCAAAACACTACAAAAGCCTTAAATGTACAAATATAAAATTTTAAAAACAATTAAACAATTCATGCAGTTAAATATTAAACATTAAATATATTGAAATATATTTAAAACTGTATACAAATCTTAAAATCCAAATCACACAGCATTTAAAGGCCCATCCCTTGTCAGTTTATAAATGCCTGACAGCACAAAAACGTTTTTACCAGTCCATGAAAAGACAGCAGAGACAGGGCCATCCTAGCCTCTCTAATGAGGGAGTTCCAAAGTCTGGGAGCAGCCACCGAGAAGGCCCACTCCCTTGTTCTCACCAAATAAGCCTAACCAGAATGGAAAGTGGAAGGGGCAAGAGAGAAGTGTGGACAAAGATTAACATGGAAAGAGAGTAAAGCAGAACGAGATTGTGCTTGAGGGAGATGTGTAGAGGGAAGAAAGAGAAGGGAGGAATATATCTTTGGCAGTGTTGATCTGTGGCACGCTGGCAGCAGAGGGCTATGCAAAACTGAATGTGGCACTCTGTTCTGTAGTGCTGATCAATGTACTGTTCTTTTTCTCCATACTGTATATATTAATAATTTTAATCAGAGTCAGAAGACATTTTTCAGGGTGGGAAGCTTCTACCTTTATATTTTAAGGCGTATGCCATTTTCCCAACCCTGGTTTCCTTTAAGTGGTCTTGGCTATTATCATGTATAATATATATTTTATCAATTTCTCCCACTCTTCTTCCTCCCAATCCTCCTCTCAATCTCTTGTCCTTCCAACAGTGCCAGCCTGCCACTCCCTCTCCCACCTTACCACCATGATGCCTCAACCCGATTTTAAACCCCTTCTCAGACCATCAGCCTTCCCGCCCCACTCCTCTTCCTCTCACTCTCTGGAAAAGGGACTGATGGGCTGGTGCTGCTGGAAGGACACGAGATTGAAAGGAGGAAAGGAGGAGTGGGAGGTGAGGCTGATGGACTGGGAAGGTGTTTTAAATCTGGCTGAGGCGTCCTGACAACGTTGGAAAGGGAGTGATGGGCTGGCATTGTTGGAAGGAGTCTGTAGCATCTATGTTTGGAGGGGCTTACAATAGTTGTGGCTTTTCCACTTTCATGGGGGTTCTATGCCCCTAATCAGATCTCTGGTTCCACCATTCTTGCCTGGAAATTAACCAGTGTGACAAAATGTTTCAAAGTTATGCTTTTCGGGGAGGGGAGACAGGTTGACATGGACCTTTTATTAAGTCACTACGAGAATATCCTCAAATGGTGGCTTTTCCCATTAAGTATTAACAAGTGTTGCTATGTATCTGTGGTTTTTAGAACAAAGCATTATGAAGAATGAAGCATGATTTAGTTGAATTTGTAAAGTTTTTCAAAGGCTTACTATTCCTTCTGTTTGCTATATCAGTTCAATATAATTTACTTGTTTTTGTTGTTGTTAGCATTAGTATATGGCAGACTGAATAATATTCTAAGAATCTACAAATGGAATCAGAAGTTAAAGAAGGTGAAGAAGAGAGCCTGCAAACAGCTTTCAAAAAGCTAAGAGTGGATCCTGCTGGGTAGGTGACAATGGTTACGTTACTTTATTTATTGTACTTCTCAACTGAATAATTAGAGTTCTCTGGCCAGGGTCCGGTAACATTAAAAATATACAATATAAGTAGTGAGTAAAAACAGTACACAAAACCAAGAAAAAACCAGCAGCAAAGAATAAAAATACCACACAGCACATGAAATAAAAATGAAACCAGATAGAAGAATGCCAAGATCTAAACACACACACACACACACAAATAGTTCTTAAAATGTTGTAAGCCATCCCAATTGCATTTCATAGAGGGGCAGGATATAAATCATTTATATCTATAACTAAAAAGTAAGTATTTTTAGTTTTCTTGAGAATTGAGGAAAAAGAGTGTAACAGTAACCTTTGCAGCCTTGGAACTATCACTGTAGCTAGTTGGTTTTAAAGAGTAACTTTTGTAACCCACTACCCAGTTCTCCACTGGAACAGCTCTTGCTTCATGACTGAACATGTATTGGATGCCCTGTTCCCACTTTGCAAAAATGATACAATTGGTTTTCAGTACATATATTCCGACCTGAAACATATTACAAGTATACCTCAGTTAACAAACTAGATATGTTCCTGGGCTTTATTTCTTTAACAGAAATGTTGGTACCAGAGGTAGAAATAACATGGAAAGAATAGGGATAGGTTCCTATACCACAAACAAGAGCAGCTCAACATGTTGTGGCAAACTTTTTATTCAAAAACTAACTTTTTGCACATGAGAAATGAAACAGCTAGGTCACATAAGTAAATAAAAACATGTTCTTGAGTCCACGTGCAAGCTTCTTCCAAAATGCACCTCTGGATTATTATTATTTTCTTTCTCAACAGCCTCCACTTTTATTATGGTTTCCATTTTGGTGCTGAAACTCATAGATCTATGCTTTATCTTCATATCAGGGTAGCTGGTGAGGCAGGCTAATCTGCCTTCCCCTTTTATTTCTGTATTCTTCACACATGCCCAAGTAAGTGATTCTGGAGGCTGCTGTTTCCTTTGCCTGTTGTATGTCAGCACATCTAGCTGTAGCAGCATCACCTAGAGTAGAATCCTATTCTTCCCAGGTCGAGCTTTATTGTATTGTTTACTGCAAACATGTTGCTGCAAGACAACACTGAAAGTCTGTCTTTCTCCAGTCTTCCTTCACCATCCCCACAATGCTGAAAAAGCAAACTTCCAGTTAGACAGAAGACGGAGAGGGAGGGGCTGAGCTCCCATAAAAATACTTTGTAAAAAGGAGCTTCTTTGTCAGAGGCTTTATTAATTGAAGTATGCTTTTTTATACAGAAGCAATTTCCACCTTCTTCAGCCATTTACAGATACCTAACCCATTTAGGCCTTAAGTGTAAACCAGCTTCAGTCAAATGCTGATGTTACTGAAAATTAGAGTCAGAATCCTATTTAGAATTTAATTTTTATTAAGTGTGAGTATGCAAATCAGGGAAAGAGAGGTTATTCTCAGGTAGCCTGAAGGGTCTAGAATGGTAGAGCTATTTAGAGACTGTACACTTTATCAATAGTAAATAAGTAGTTGAAACTATTGGAATAGCTGTGGACAGACTCTAAAGATCTTTTGGGGGTGCTTGTAGATTTACCCTGCATCCAGGCACCAGTATGGTCCTGTTAATAACTATCAATTGTTTTTATGTGAGTCACAATGCAAACGAGTGTAGATTTACAGAAGAAACTATCCTTACCATGGCACTTTCCTAAAATCGCCAGTTTGAGTTTTTTGTGAAAAAATTCTAATGCCCAAACAGTAGCCACCTAAACAGCTGTTTTGCGACAGAGTTTTTCATTCAAGCTGTTATACAATGGTACTGTGACAAGACTATATCACACTTCTCATCCACGTGTTTATGGATAAGCAATAGAATGGGAAATCATCTCATTTTGTTTGGTGTAATGGATAATCATAAAGAGCATGTATATTGGAAATCTATATGTGGAGACTTTGTTCTGGAGTAGTA
Organism: Gambelia wislizenii; assembly: GCA_030847615.1. Taxonomy (NCBI): domain Eukaryota; kingdom Metazoa; phylum Chordata; class Lepidosauria; order Squamata; family Crotaphytidae; genus Gambelia; species Gambelia wislizenii. The sequence continues at coordinate 36,725,150 of JAUMIR010000004.1, forward strand.
CTTTAACATCTTATTTAACTTTTTATAATCAGATCTGCCTCTTTGAGTGAAGGACTGAGGGCTCCAGTCAGAACTACTGTTGATGGAGGCAGGCATCAGACTGGCTGTTCAAGGGAAACTTGGCATGGGTAAGACACATAAATAGTAAGGGCATGTTCAAGACCTCCTCTGAATCCTTCTTTCAGTTTCTGTTACATATGCCTGTCAAGCATGGTGTAATTTATTGTACCATGTTATTCTTTTCTACCCTTTTGCTGCCTTCTTTTAATATCTAGTCTGGTTATGAGTTTAGTTTATAAATGATTGGCGGAAACTCCGCCTTGTGCTAGTACCAATTATGGCTATCATTTTGTTACTGGGCACAGTTCAAAGTGCTGGTGTGAACTTTGAAGTCTTATATTCATCATGCTGTCTGAAGGATCATATCTTTCCACATGAGCTTGTCCAAGCCCTAAAATCTTCAGGAGAGGCACTTCTCTGTCCCCGCCCCCATTTCCACAGGCACATTTGGTGGGAACATAGGAGATGGCCTTCTCTGTTGCTGATCTCAGACATTGGAACTCCTAGGGAGGTTAGGTTTCCTTTCTTTGCTGTCTTTTCAGCAGCAGCAGATCTTTCTGTTCCAGCAAGCCTTTGGAAATTGTTTGTTAACAAGATAAGGGCTTTTAGCTGTACTGTTTTTAATTTTTCTTTTAAAGTAACTAGCTGGACCCAGCATACTATACACTGTTGAAAAACTGCCAAAAAATGCCTGGTAGACCTTACAACAACCCTGTAAGGTAGGCTGTAAATTCCTTCTCCCTCTTCTCAGTGTTCCACAGTTTACCCAGAATTGCTGAGGGGGACTCGCTCTGTTGCCCTGCTGCTGCCATCGAAAGTTGACTGTCTGGGTCCCAATCTGAGCCACAGATTGATTGGCAGGAGTGGATTGTGAGGTGGAGAGGGAATTTGCATGTGGGTGGTGATTGATTGGGTGTGTTCCCTAAGCAGCCAGTCAGCACACTGGGAAAGGCAATATACCAAAGAGAATTATATATAGATATAGATATTTGAAATGGCTTAATTCTATAGTTAAATGTGTATAATTTCTACCTATATGTGTTTTTATTGTGATTTTCTGTTTTTTTTGTAAGCTGCCTTGAGTCCCAGTCTAGAAAAAGATGGGGTATAAATAACATGACAGATGGATAATTATAGTAGTTCTTTCTCTTTATAACACAGTTGCATTACATACATTCTGTACATTGATTTGTGTGTGTTTTGGCAGTGGGGGATCAATTGGAATAAATAAGATGCTGTTTTTTCTTTCACAGAATGACAGCAAAAGCATTTTAGTGAAAACAGAACTATCTTAATCTTGGAATAAATTTCTGTTCCAGTTTCTACTAATAGTACTGTTTTCTATTTCAGGTGTACAAGGAAACCTTTGAGAGGGGCAACAAGGCCACAGCGTCGCAGGCGTTCCAAATCTCCTGTCCTGCATCCCCCCAAGTTTACATACTGCAGCATGAAAGCATCTTCTGCAGGTAGCCAACTGAAACACAAAAGTCAGATTGATGCTTCAAAGAACAAAATTGGTCCAGATCCTGGTGTTACAGAAGAGCCATACTTGAGAGGGAAGAGATGCCCTCTTTTCGACAGGAGCAAGTGCAGTAGAGCCAGAGAAGAACAGCAGAGCACTTTCACCTGTGAACAGCCTTTGGAAAACTCGGGGAAGAGTTGTCCTGCCTTTTCTTTGACATTTGAAACCAACCTGGATCCTAGCCAACCTTCAGATTTCCAGTCACTCTCCAAGTTGAATTATGAGAAACAATGCCCTTGTGTGGACAAGGGATGCCAGTGCAAACCATGGCAAGCAATAGAAGCATATTCATTTTCTGGTTTGCGGAGCGTTCTGTCAGAATGTGAAAAGGCAGTCCTGGAAGTACGTTCACAGTCTTTGCCAAACAGGTCACCTTCTGGTATGGGTTCCTCAAGTTCTGCCCGATCTTGTTCTGAGCAAGCCCGAGTCTTTGTGGATGATGTGACTATTGAAGATCTTTCAGGGTACATGGAATATTACTTGTATATTCCCAAGAAAATGTCCCACATGGCAGAGATGATGTATACTTGACATGAGAATCATGGGTTGGAAATTCAGTGGTGGTAATGAGATATTCCCTCAGTGCCATGATTGGAAATGTGTCCATTGTCATTGCGGCATGTTTGATCAAATTTTTATTTGCTCCATACAGTGTAGTTTTTTAAATAAAGTTTTAAAAAGCAGTTTCTTAAAGTAGCAGGGTTCAGGTGGTTTTTTTTTTTTTAACAATACTGCTCTCTCTGAACTTGAACTTGCTTGGAGCCCAGCAAATTCTCAGATGAAAATTATTGAGTTGCATTATGATTTAGATAACCCACTTCAAAGAACAAATATGTTAATACGCTTCCTTGCTGCTCTTTTACAGAGGAAGTGGGTTTTCAGGTCACCATGAACAGGGATGTGTAAGAAGTGGTTTGGCATGACGATGTACACAACCTCTCTGAGCAGTTTTGCTGACCTGTCAGCCCTTCTAGCTCTCCTTAATGCCTCAGATGTTTTGTCTTGGGAGAACCCTGCAAATCAGTTTTGAATACTTTGGCCAACGCGAATATCATTTTGGCCAGCATTTCAGTGGGAAGTGTTAAGTTCAAGCTTTAAAAAAAACAACAAAAAAACAGACCCACAATCTGCCACCATCTAGTCCTGTTTAGACCTCTAGTCTTGGATTTTCTAGTAGAAAAGCATTGCTACGTATTTTGAAGAGGTACAGACTAACTAGTTGGAAAGAAGTCTTGCATTGTTTCTCTTTTAGCCACTGTCTCACTCTGCCTTTACTGTCAGAGCCTTTTATACTCCTTCAAAGTGGATTCTTATTCTGAATTTAAGAGTGACTAAAGTGAACTTAAATACAACAACAAAAGTACTGGTATGGACACACATTAAGAAGACTTGTTGAATAATCAGTGTTGATGAATGATTCTAGGTTCCACAGAGCAAAGCCACTTACACATGCCACACAAATTTTGCCTGCTTTTATCAGTGGATACCTGTAAGCCATTTGCAGCCTGAAAAGGTCTGCCTCCCTCTCCCCTTCTTTTAGCACCTTACAAAGGAAAGTAGATTAAGTCTTCAATATGATTGTCTCAGCTAGAGCGACTGAATCAATGGAAATTGGTAAATGAATGCTACGTATGTATGTATGTTCCCTTGGTTCACTGCTTATCTAGATGGGACTAACAGTTGGATTTAGGCTTAACAATACAAATTTACAAGTAAAGAGTGTAGGTTAAATAAGTTGCACAAGCTTACAAATTAGGCCAAAGGGAAAACTGTGTTCCACTGATTCTTCTCTATGCCTTTGTTAAAGTTGAGGTATAATACTTTCTAAAAAAATTAAAATGATATTGTGCCCTTGCTGTGAATGTTGTAGTTTGTTTCTGAACTAGTACAATTTCACCCATGATTCTATATACTGAAAGCAGCCTTTTATACCATGAACCACTGGGGTGATTTAGATCAGAGGAATGTGCAGCCAAGTGTTTCCAGATATAGCCACAAATAGAGGCCCCCACAACAGGGAATTATTCTCTGTCTAACAAGAAATCCATTTTCTTTTTATAGGATTTTGGATGAGCACAGTGTTCTTTAAGAATAAAGAGAAAAGCAAGTGGAGCAACTGAAAAGTATCATTGTGTAAGGTCCTATGCCGCCCGTGCCTTAAAAGAGTGAGCAAGTTACTAGGGAAGAACTATGAAATTTGGGGTGGTTCAGATATGCATAGGAATGCTGTACCATACACATGCCACTGAAAACAAGAGTCTGACGATTTGCTTCCTTTTCACAGAACTTGTACAGGAGGACTTACTAATGGATTGTGTTCTTGTGACTATGGAGATTTTCACATGGGGCCAAAGTGCCCTGTTACTGCCCCGCCACCTCCTCTCCCATTCCTGCCAAGGAATAAAGTAAATCTTTCACACACTTACCTTAATTCCGCTGCAGGAACGGGCTCCCCCTCCCCTCACTGGCTGGCCATAAATGAAGCTGTCGTAAGGCTGCTTTTAACAACCGGACATCTGAAATAGTATCACGTTATTGCGTGATAACGGCCGGGTGGTAAATTTAAAAAATAAAACTCCCCCAAACAAAATCAGTTCACCAAGCACAAAAACACACTTTAAATCACACAATCCAAACAGGGAGGGTAAAATAAAGGGTGCCACTTACCTGGCTGTCCAGATTGTACCAGAAAGTGCTCGGAATGGACCTCCCCTCCACAGCTGTCATTTCAGAACAGGAACAGGTCTCCTGTTCACACACCCGTGATTGCGTGATAGTGACGGAACGGGAGGTCTATTCACGATGAAAAATCGTGATTACATTGTTCCGGAACAGTCATGGGAGCAGGACAGAACGGGGTCAACGTCGTCTGAAAGGGAAAACCTTTCCCGACCCTGTTCTGTTCCTGCCACGGGATATATAGCCCGTGTGAAAATCTCCTATGTCAGCCACGTATAAGCTGAATATGTGGCCTGGCTCCATTCTAAAGCATCATATTTGTAGAGAGCTGAAAGTTTAGCCTGTGGTGGTCAATTTACATGTACAAATTGCCACTTCTTGCTGCAGTCATTAAGTGATATATATAAGTGTGTCATCCCCTAGATGTCAGCATTAGTCTGCACAATGGTGTCTAGTTACTGCTGTAAAACTTTTTGAAGGATTTAATTAACTTGTTTGTGTAAATTTGTTTTATTGTTGATGAGCAACTTCTCATCTGTATTTGAGCATCTCCTATCATGTAGGGAAAATTCACAGGCTGAAATGGAGTAGCTGAATCACTGCCTTGTGAGCAAACTTGCCTTGGAAACCATGGTAACCAAGCCCACTTTAAGAGGGTCTGAACCTACGCACAATGAAACCCAAAAAAACCCAAAAAAACCCATAGCCCTACTATTTCCAGTTTTTCTGAAGATGAAATTTACCTTGCCATTATTTGATTAAAAGAAACCCAGTGTTACTTTAATGGAGTTTCTGAAGCACAGGATCTTACGCTTTTTAGGATTACTGTATTTTCTCTTTCCCATTTTAAGGCCCTAGGAGAGCAAGAAAAACCATTGCTGGAGCCAAAACTATAATGCAAGGCTAAAATCCCCTATTTTGGTTAAGGAGAAGCTTGTCCTTACTATTGGCTTCATAAGTACCAGATAACTAGAAGTCCAGAGAGTCAATGAAGCTGTCTTTTAAAATTGCACTTTATACATTGCTTTGTGTGTAATAAATAGACCAGTAGATGGAGCTTTTAGAACAGTTCTCAGGACTATCCTAGCAATACTGTATTGAGAACTGTTTAGACAACTGGTGTGGTGTAGTGGTTTGAGCATGGGACTATGACTCTGGAGTCCAGGGTTCCAATCTCCACTTGGCCATGGAAGCCCACTGGATGATCTTGGGCAAGTCACACTCTCTCAGCCTCATAGGCAAAGGCAATCCTCTGAACAAATCTTGCCAAGAAGACCCCATGATAGGTTTGCCTTAGAGTTGTCATAAGTCAAAAGTGACTTAAAGGCTCACAACAACAAAGCCCCCACCCTGTGTTATTAGTCTGGAACTTTCAATATTTTAATTAGTTGAGTAGGAGAATTGAGTAGGACGATGGCCAAAAGACTGCTTTGCAGGCATTGAAAACTGATCCCAGTCTTCTCTTTGTGGGAGAAAAGGGAAAAAAAATAAAGATTTGTGCATACATGGAGACATCTTCCCTTTCTTGGCATACATTCTGATTTAAAGGATGACATTTCCATGCTGAATACAAGGACTGGAAAGGTTGAAATTAAAATTATAAAGCATGGGACAAGCTCCAGGAGTTAATATGTACAACTTTGCCATTGAAATTTTTATTCTTAAAAGTCAATTATCAAAATTAAATTTTAAGCAAATTCTATAAATGCTACTTCTGTGTTTATCAAATCATTTAGCTTTTGATAGCTTTGCTCACATCCGAAGATGGCATAAAGTTTATTGGGAGTGTTTGCTTAAAGGTCTTCTAGCCTAAGTCTCAAGAAAGACTACAGGCAAGTTAATTTGGGAAGGATAGCCTGTGTTAATTCAACAGTCTGTACCCAGCCTTTCTTGCACTCATAGTGGAATGCAGTGAAATTACAGTATTCAATGTTGTTTTCATAAGAGCCTTGTAAGTAGTCCATGTTAAGTGACAGTTGACTAGCCGAATGTCACTCAGTGAGAATCTGCTGAAGTAGAATTTGAACATAAAACTCCTCGGAACCAGTGTGTCCACTGCCCCATACACATTCACTCTTGCATTATGTTGTACATCACAACCACATGAAGATAACTGACTGTGCAAGCAATCTTTCTCTCCCTCTCCATGCCCTGTTAGTGGGGCACACACTTACATACCACATGTAGCCAGCTACTTTGAAGATAACTTTTTTGAAAAGTCGCTCTTCTCCTGTACCTTTGACAGCAACGTAGTACGCAAAAATTATGCAGGTAAAACTTACTTATTTTACCTTGATTTCAGGAATCATATCTGCTAAATCTCTGCTGCTTGCTGTTACAGGCAAAGTAGGAAACAAAAAAACAATCATTCCTTACTGTTTAAAACATATGAGCAGTTAGTTTTTAAAAAGGTGGTAGAGGATGCTGTTTTTCCTGTCCTGTGTCAAATGTAGACTATTCCATGGATGTAGGAAGGTGCAATTAAGTATTCAGGAATATACTTAGTGTTATGCTGGTACAAAGGGAAATACAGAGGGCTCGGTATATAATTATCTCTTAGCTGGTTAGAATGTGCTGTTATTAAGCCATAATTAAAGCCTAGGATGGAATTACTCCAGAACAGTTCATCGTGAATCTTCAGTTTCTAAATATTGCATATGGCAACCTTCTAAAACATAGTGCCCTCCAGATGTATTCTTCTAGTACCCAGCTGCCATAGTTAGTGGGATCTCAGAATTAGAGCAGGAGAGCACTGAACAAAGGTGAAGTGCTAAGAAGTACACCTGAGTCCTTTTCATTGGTGGGAAAGCTTGGGGAGAAGCAGGGCCAGTTACACTGTTAGGTTTTGCTAGTAAAGGAGTGAAAACTGGAAATAATGCAAAACTTGTTGCGGGGCAGTCGTCAAGTGTGTGATGTTCATTCTAGACTTTAGAATACCTTGAATCAAGAGCATAGGTGGCAATAACTCACTTCATGCCCACACAGCTGTTCCTAAGCGTTCAACTCCTGCCCAGCAGGGTGAGCATATTCAGTGGGAAAGACAGCTTGAGGAAACTCAGCAGCAATCTTGATCTCGTTCAAAGATTCACTGCAGCTTTTTGTGAAAGAAAAAGAGTTCCAGTTGCAGAACTCCATCCTCATGCCTACCTTTGGTTCTGTGGAAGAATTAAGGATGAGAAAAGGGAATTCTGTATGCTACTCATATACAATTATTTGTATTTGTATAGAGGGCTCGATTTACAAAATGGTACACGTTATGTGATCTGCTTGATGATACATGCCTGGTTTCACCACCACCGTTTTTCCTTTTAAAACACAAAAGTAAAGGTAGTGTCTGTGTTTGATAAGAGCAACAAACAGCTGATACAGTGCACATACTGTACTTCTAAACAGATATTATTTCAGACTTTGTCTAAGAGCGGGGATATAGAATAGATGTTCTTGAACTGCTACTTCAATCTTCTCATCACCTCAGTTGGCTATAATTGATGGAAACTGCTGTCCTGAAACATCTGAGAGGGCATGTTCTTCAACCATGGCTAAGCCATTTGTAATTATGCATGCTCGGAACTCAGCACCCTTTTCAAGACTAGAATATAGTGGGGATTTCTGATTAGTCCAACTGCTAAGCAGTTGTCTCATTCCACATTTTGGAGATGCTTGAGCAAGATGCCCGTTTACCATCAGTGGTCCCCTTGTCTCCTCACTCCTATAGCCATTTGTTTGTTAGAGAATGAGGACACAATGACTACGACAGCTGCTGTTCTTCATCCCCTCTGGCCCAAAGGGTGGAGGAAACAACTGTCCAAAAAAAGCAGCTGAATTAGGGAGCAGCAGCATGATGCACAGAATAGGCTGTACTGGGGCATGAGGCTCTATAACAGTGGTTCTCAACCTGTGGGTCCCCAGATGTTGTTGGACTACAGTTCCCAGGAGCCCTCAGGTCTCACCTTGACAGCCAGGTGGTCCTCCCAGTCATTAGTAAAGCTATAGGATTGAACTCACAGCCTCACTAATGACTGGGAGGACCACCTGGCTGTCAAGGTGAGACCTCAGAGGGCTCCTGGGAACTGTAGTCCAACAACATCTGGGGACCCACAGGTTGAGAACCACTGCTCTATAAGTACCCAACCATTGCAAACTTGGCCCGACTCCTGATAGTCCAGAAATCCTAAGCCCTTTCAGATCACATTAGACACAAGTTCTCATCAACCCTAGTTGGTGTGGCCAATGTGGAGATGTAGATTGTAGTGCAACAAGTGCCTCATCCTAATGATAGTCACAATGGTAGCTCCCAAGGGGCCAAACTAGATGTGAACACTATAAACACTTTGTTAAGTCAGGAGAATATTATATATATTTCCTATATTTGTCCTTGAATTGAGATCTAGGTTCTTGTTCAGAGTGTCTACCCCAGGGATAGAGAATGCATAGCTCTCAAGATGATTTTGGACTGTGCTCTCATCATCCCTCACAATGGAATATACTGGTTTATGGCTAATGGTCGTTGCAATTCAATAATGTCTGGAGAGCCACTCATTCCCTAGCCCTGGCCTAGCTCATAGGTTTCCTGGATCATCATCCTCTTACCTAGTTTATTCCTTTGTTCCTAGAAGCATCTGACTCTGGAACAGAGTTGTCAATTCTTAAACTTAAAATCCTGTTGTCTGGGAGTACAGGCAAAGACAAAGCCTGGTACAAAAGCTACCTATTCATTTAAGCCGATATTGAGAACACAGCTGCGCTGGGCAGGGCACGTTTCTAGGATGGAGGACCATCGCCTCCCAAAAATACTACTCTACGGTGAACTTGCCACGGGTCAGCGTAAGAGGGGCGCTCCAAAAAAGCGATACAAAGACTCCCTGAAACAACATCTCAGGCTTGGCCAAATTGATCACCAACAGTGGTCCGCCCTGGCCTCACATCAGGAGGCATGGAGACGCACTATCCACAATGCTGCAGCCTTATTTGAGAACTCACGACGAACAAGTCTTGAAGAGAAACGACAATGCAGAAAGAATCACAACCCAAAAACATCACCCAAGGAGACCTTCTGCTGTGCTTTTTGCAACCGGACTTGTTTATCTCGGATTGGCCTTTTTAGTCATCAGCGCGCTTGCAGAAAGCGCGGGATGAGTCCTTCCTGAATCTTCGTTTGCGAAGAAAAGCCAGAGGACTAGAGGGAGAGGTGCCAAAGGAAAATTCCCATAGGAGTGGGAATCACAACCATCCTATCTATCTATCAGATTTCTATCCCACCTTTCTCCCAAGAAGGGATTCAAGGCGGCTTACAGTAATTTTAAAACTACAACTAAAACATTACAAGTGACAAAAGTTAAACAAGAATTAGATTATTACCATTAGTAAAATATGGCAGTTAAAAACACAACATAGATTAAAAACATAATATCAATAAAAATGCAACATTAAAAGCAACACACCAATTAAAATTCACGTTTCAAATGCTTGCCTAAATAAAAACATCTTTACCTGCTGATGAAAAGAAAGCAGGGAGGGAACAAACTGGACCTTCCATGGAAAGGGAGTTCCACAGTCTGGGAGCAACCATGGAAAAGGCTCTCTCCTGAGTCCTCACCAACTGCACTTGTGAAGGTGGTGGGACTGAGAGAAAGCCTTCCCCTACTGATCTTAACACTCGGGCAGGCTTGTATAGGGAGATATGGTTATTTCAGATAGTCTGGATCCAAGCTGTTTGGGCTTTAAAGGTCAAAACCAGCACTTTGAATTCTGCCCAGAAATGGATTGGTAGTCAATGCAGCTGTTTCAACAGGGGTGGTAGTGGTGGTGGTGGTGTCAGATGATCCCTGTAGCCAGCCCCAGTCAACAGCCTGGCCGCAGCATTTTGGACCCACTGAAGTTTCCAAAACCAGCCCCACAAAGAGCACATTACAGTAGTCCAAACAGGATGTAATCAAGGCATGTGTCTCAGTAACCAGATCCAACTTGTCAATAAATGGGTGCAGCTGGTGCACTAGTTTAACCTGTGCAAATGCACTCCTGGCTACAGCCAAAACCTGAGCATCCAGGTTCAGATCCAAGTTCAGGAGCACACCCAAGCTGTGAACCTGGGATTTCAAGAGGAATGTTATCCTATCCAGCACAGGCTGAATCCAATGTCCATATAGCCCTCTATTGTCGAAATAATGGCTCGGAATACCCTTGGAGGATGCTGTTCTCATCATCTGCTGTCTGATCCTTTTAACTGGAGACACTAAGAATTGTACCTGATTCCACCAGATTTTGGGAAACAACATCAGATGTTGTTGCCCATCGAGCCCTGTATTGTCCAAACTAACAAGTCACCAAGTTATAATAGCTGACAGTAACGGCTTTAAGCTAAAATATGCTGGTAGCATTGGCCCCAGCTTTTGGCCTTTCCTCCAGGATACAGGATACCTTTCCAAACTTCTCTAAATCCTGAAACTCAGTTTGGACTGCAGGCTGACAGAGGTTCCCCCACCCCTTCTGCTGCTAACAGCAAGGGATAAGATGTGCCTGGAAGTCTTGATATAGTTATCCCCAGAATTCCAAGGTATAGTGCTTCTGAATATGGAGGTTCCATTCAGCTGACATAGTTAAATAGCTCTCCCTTGACATATTCTCCATGAATTTGCCTAATACTCCCTGATGCTTCTTCCCAAGCCCCAATCTCTTTGTGTGAGATTTTGAAATCTGAAAGTAGGGGGGAGAAGGGAGAGGGGAGGGGCCCTGGTTCAGAAACCTCTCTCAGATTTAGCAAGAGAACAAAGGAGAACCATACATCAATTGACACCCTCAGTCTGTTGGGGTTGTACCAGGGTGGGGTGGGGGAAAACTGCTCTCAGAATTGTATAAACCTGCCTCTTCACAGCTGAGAAAGTTAACCCTTTGGTAGGCACCATTTATTGGGACGCCTGTTTCTCTGAGCCAGTTTGGCTAAAGGAGGCTGTCCTGGGTTGCTAAAGAAGAGGCAGGCTCTCCAGCTGCGCGTTGGGAGGAGACTCGGGGGTTGGTGGTCCAGGCTGTCTGTTGGGTCTGTGATTGGAACAATGGATGAGCAGTGCAGCAGTGTGCCTCCCTTGTTGTAAAGGGGCTGTGATTGCACGCGCACACACACACACACACACACACACAGCGCGAGCTCTCCAGCCCTCCTCCTCTTCTGGATCCAGATGCTGCTGCCGCCCACCCGGCTGCCCCGGTTCTTCTCCCCCTCGCCAACCCCGAGTGAGTAATGCAACCCAGCCCCTCGCCTCCGGGAGGGATGCTGTCTCCATGAGCCCCATGTGATGCTCGGATCCTACCGCGGCTGCAGCTCTTCCTCGCTCCCGTCCTTCCACGATCCCGGGCTGTCTGTCTGTCATGGCGACTCCCAACAATGTTACTCCCACCAACTGCAGCTGGTGGCCCATTTCAGCCCTGGAGAACGAAGCAGGCCAGTCGGCGGAGGCCGAGGAAAACCAGGATCCCAGCCACCCGGCTTTCCGATCCAAGGACAGGCTGGTTTTGTATCATTGGACCCAGTCGTTCAGCTCTCAGAAGGTAAAAATAAAGGGGGGGGGTCCCTGTCTGGAGGGAAAAAGGGGATTCCATGCAATCTTATCACAAGTAGATTCTTGGACGATTGAAAATGTGAGGCTGGGGGTGGGAGTGGGTTTGAAGGAGCGGGTTGCTTTTGCTTGCTGATGGGCAAGAGAGGCCGGGTGTGCAAAGGTGTGCAGAGGTGTGTTTCTGTGTCTAGGCATTTCTGTCATTTCAGCAGGAGATTGGGGGCAAGGATGCCTGACTCTGTCTGGTTTGGGGGTCAGAGCTCCTGGGTGTCTTTGGAGAGGATTCTGGTTTATGATGTGTTTTTCTGAGCAAAACAGAATGAATGGGGGTGGGGACAGTCGCACAGAAACATGAATCCTGCAATCTTTGGCAGGTAATGATGGAGGCAGGCAGGCATGGGGTGGACTGGCAGCATACAATGGGGCTGAGTTTTTGTGGCTGTACCCTGGAGGATAGGACCCGGCACTGGTTTCCAAACCCTAATAAACCTTCCATTTATTTTGGACACTGCAGCAGTATGACCAAGGCTGCTTCCTGGACTCTGTAAGCTGGTCTGCAGCAGCTGTATGTATGTATGTTGGCAATGGAAGGGAGCAGTTTAAACTCTAAGCAAGTGGCATTCCCCTGTGTTCAGTCAGTAGCCCATGGCAAGAGTTTACACAGGATGAAAATGCCTGACCTTTTTTTTTTTCATAGCCACACACCTGCAAACAGCACCAGTCATTTCTCTTAAGCATTCATTATGGATGGGAGATGAATTATGCATAGCTGAGGAGATGAATGGGCAGGTTTCCTTAAGACATGAGGGCCTCTAGTTTCTTCCCAAATCAGACTTACCTCTCCTTGGGAAACCAAATTGGGATGAAGGCCCAGTATGCTCTCATGCACAAAAGAAATGTTCACATGAATCCACAGAGCAGAAGGTAGGCATATGTTCAGTTGTTTCTTTTGGACTGGTGACTCCTCAGAGGCTTGTTCTGCATTTGCTCTGCCTGCTAAATCATCGAACTCAGAAGGTAGATACCCCACCCTTCACCAATGCCTCTTGTCCTCATTTCTTACATAAGGGACATCTTCTTTCAGGAGTTTGTTTTATAAGCCTTTGTTTCTGTCTCTCTGGCTGGGGAGGAAACAGTTAATCAGCTACTCATATCTGCTTTTCTACAACTAATCGAGAACTAGCCCCTCCTCTGGCAGCATGGATGGGAGTCCATAGGCAACAGATTGAACCTTTGGCATGACAGGACACAAAAAGCACCACTGTTAATTGAATCCCCTCTTGGATGTGTTGAGGGGTGCAGGTACTGCTTAAAAGAAAAGAAAAAGAAAGGACTCTCCCTGATCTAAAACATATTTGTTGGATTCCTGATTAAATCTGAGGATAAAATGCATAACTGCAGCAGGTGGAGAAATGCTCAGTGTGGCAAAGTGTGAAAGAAAGGAAGGAAGACGGGTGGATTAGAACACCTTTAGTCTAATGCCTTTAGTTTTATTCCTCAAGCAACAAAACAAGTTCAGCCTCTGGGTGTGTGAAAATTCCACCTCTTTACTGGTAAAGGCTCTGTCCTTTTATTAGAGAAAGGATTTAAAGGTCATATCCTGACACTCTCAGAACATTTTTGGATTTAGTTCCTTTTTACTCTGTACTTATAGTGTGTGGTGCCCATGAAATGGAAGCAAAGGATGGGAAGAAATATACTACAGACTGTAATATAGTATCTACAATATAGAGATGCCTATAAATGCTAGCAAGGTTCCATAATCACATTGCAGTGAACAGCAGTAGCTGTCTTTTCCACTGTTTTTCAGTACCATGGCCAGAGCCTACAATGAATGTGCCAATACAGAAAAACATTTCCCCCCCTAGCAAGTAAGAGATGAGAATAACCCCTGGAAGCCCAAGAACCAAACAGTACTCCTAATATAAGCAGGTAACATCAGAAATAAAAATATCTGATAGGCTATAAAGCAAAGGACTGAATGTGTCCTTCTAGTTTTTCTCCATAAATTATTCCACACAGCATGTGGAATTCTCACTAAAAACGACCAGCCTTTGCTATTACAAAACCCAGTTCCAATAATGGTGCTTCCATAAAATTAATTTTATACAATGTGCATAATTAGAATATCTGGTTTTTGTAATAGATTCCATACTTTTGGATTCAGAATTAAGAAAAAAAGATGGGTGCAAATGATAAACTAGGTCTTGTGAAGAACTTGGAAACTTCTTTCTTTTTTAAAAATGACAATTCCCAAAATTCTTCAGCCAGCATGAGGATCCAGGACCTGTGGTCCAACCCCCCACCCCAAACCCACAACTTTTCTAACCCATGATAGTCTTATGGGAAAGAACTTCCAGACAAAAAGGCCTAGGGCCACCATCTGTTCTGTAACTTAGCAGAAATGAGTAGCAAACAATTCCAAGTTTCTCAAGTTAACTTAAACCTTGATTCTAAAAAACAACAAAATGAAAAGCTCAGATTCTCAGGGTTATACAATGCCTTATTCAATATTTCACAGTGTGTTGACAGCTAAGCCGATTTTTAAAGACACCTTTAGAAGACATCTGCAATTGTGTTTTAAGAAATTCCAATCAAAAAGAACAATAACAAAAATGAGAATAAAGTTACTGAGCAAAGTTTGTCAGTTTTTAGATAGTTTGAGGTATTATGTACAGTTTTCTCTAACCTGATGTCCCCTATATGTGTTGGCTAGGGATAATGGGGCTGTACAACACATCTGGAGGGCACTAAGCTACTGAGGGGATAACTTCAATTTCTTTTTGTCCATGAAGTGCACAATCTGAGTACTTAAATCATGGGAATTAGCATGGATCAAAGTGATAACTCTGCTTATTAACTAATTTTGCCACGACCTTTTTAAATGGTTCATTATTCTTCACTCTTTTTATAGACCAGAAACAGGGAAAAAGTGAGAATTATAAAGCATTTTGACACCAAAAAATTCAATAGAAATGAACTATACTAATCTCATGTGATCTCATGTATTTGATTGTAGCTACTTGCCCAAAGCTGCACTGTGATGTCCAACTGTGGCATCACACAAGCAAACACATATGGGTATAATCACTCCATTGTATTAATGTTCCTCAACAACTGGTATCCAGAGGCATATTTTTTGTTGTATTGAAGGGGAGTCGTGGAGGGAACCATTCAATCATTTTCTATCAACATCTCTGTATGCTGTATTTTGGTCGTTACTCTGTGTGTGTGTCATAAGGGAGTACACTCTCATCAGGAGTACAAACAAATCTTATTAAAGCTTTGGGCCATAGTGACCTGGTATTGCATTTTAGATAATTTTAATTGGGTTTCTTCTCATCAGTCAATTCTACCTGTTCACAATAAAAGCATTCATCCTCCCTCTCTGTCTCTGGACTTTATCAGACAAGCCCCATAAAATGTTCTTTTGCCAGAATAGGAAAAAAAACCCATTTCTATGCTGACAAAAGAACGCCCCCCCCCCGCACTTACCTCTTCTCCCAACAAAAGTCTTCTCCGGAAATAAAGAGGAAGTGAACAGAGCTCCGTTCACTTCCTCGTTTGAAATCCCCGGATTCTTGCAAGAGTTCATTGCATGGAAAATTCAAAAATAAAACAAAAATTAAAACATTTAAAGTCACACCAAGCACATACACACATGAAAGAACCTCCAAGTAACCTAGGGAGGGTCATAAAAAGTTTGTCACTTACCAGGATGTTGTCCAGCCATTCACGTTGTCATATGTGATTTAAATGGCCCAAGGTTTCACACACGGGCAATGCCGACAAAAAAACTGGCACAGCAAATCTATTGATAGCTTAATCCGTCAATTAAAAGTGGCACCTTATTAGTAGCCAATTGACACACTAGCCATGGGAGCAGAACAATGTTGTCTGATACTGACAACCCATTCTGTCGAAACCACAACCCGTTCTGTCGAAACCACATCTTTTTGGTGTGATTTTTTCCTCATCTGATAAAGTCCTCTCTCTCTCTCTCTCTCTCTCTCTCTCTCTCTCTCCCTCCCTCTCTCCCTCCACACACACACACACACACACACACACACCAGTCCTATTAAGCCATGTATCAAGTCCTGAAACACTAGATTCCTGGGTTCTTTGAAAGTTTAGAATTCAGATTCATAGATAAATATGTGTGGTTTTAAAATGGTATCAAAAACTGGAATTGTTTACTTCCAATAAACAACACTTTCTCTCTCCAAAAAAACTTTGTCAGTCTAGTTATTTAGGCTCCAAAACAAAGGAATCCAGGATGGATTGTGAGGAAATGTGGGGAAGGAGGTGGTCTGTGTACTCAAATTGCAGTGAACGTGCTTCCAGAGTACTCTGCACCTCTGTGAGTACTTTGAATGCACTCCACAGCTTACAATCTGGGATGCACTCTTTAATTCTTCAGGGAGATGGTTAGACTTCTTCTACCCTGCCTGGCAGGCAGTGTGGGTTGAGTGAATGCACAGGAATAAGATCCAACAATCTCCCTCACCTATCTTTTGGGTGAGCTTTCAGTTAGTTAAGAATAAATAGAAAAGCTAACCCTGTGCTCTTTCCAAAGTCACTGTGACAAATACAAGTCGAAAGCCAATGAAGTTGATGTTGTATGGCAAGTGCTCTACTCAAATGGTGTCTGCAGAATCATTTCTTTTGGCTCATTACCTTTAGTTCAACTTCTCATAATTGGCTTGTGTTCTTTGGGCCTCAAGAGCTCCTAGAAAGAAGCAGCATGAAAACACAGCTTTTGCTGTAGCCCTGGATCTGAGGGGGTGGAATGAAACGTGTGTTAGTGCATCCCAAACAGCTTAGGACCTTCACCAGTGGAGATTTTAAAGCAGGACTTATGCAACATCTCGAGCAGTCTTTTGCCCACAATGCAGCAGTAGCCTAAGCCTACCAGTATCTCTCCTGAATCTCTGAGCACAGTCAGACTAAACAGGTGTATCAGTTCTATAAGCATGCTTTGCAAACAAAAGATCCCCACTGATGAAGCCTAGCCTTCTGCAGCTGCCCACCCCCATTCAGATAAAAATAGGGGTTGTAGTCCTGGCGAGCACAATTCAAGAGTGTCAGGTCAGACTAAATTAAAAGAATTTCCAAGTTGTAGGACTAGGAAAGACATGTTCTTTCTCTCATAGACTCATAACACTGGAAGAGCTCTCGAGGGCCATCCAGTCCAACCCCCTGCCATGCAGGAATACACAGTCAAAGCACTCCTGACAGATGGCCATCCGGCCTCTGTTTAGAAGCCTCCAAAGAAGGGGACTTCACCACACTCAGAGGCAGTGTATCCTAGTCAAACAGCTCTTACTGTTAGTTCTTCCTAATGAGACTTTGAAGAGTCACTACCAATGACTTTCACACACATATACATGGTTTTGAATGGGTGTAAAGTATTTTTAACTGTTTTTCACATGTCCATTTTGACTTGTTAAACTGCTTAATGTGTCTTTAGCTTTTAAAAAAATCAATTTTAAAATTTATATTGTTTCAAACTGATCAGGTTGATTTTATTGTACACTACTGAGTTTTTTAGATGGGGTGTGGGACAAATACTTTTTAAAATACTATGGTAGCATATTTATAAGTTAATATGCTTATCTGTATAATCTGTATACAGATCTGCATCTGTATAATCAAGTATAGAGGCCCAGAACCAAAGAGAGTTTTAAAGTAGACCACTTCCCCAAGATAATGAGGGTCTTATTCAAAGCAAAAATTCTGAGCCAGCTGAAGAAAGGATCAGATGTTCTGAAGCTGCTGAAAGGGGAGAAAATACTTGAAAAGGGCATCAGAAAATTACTGAGGAGGAGAGTCTTAATCCTGACCCCATCCGCTGCACTGGCCTGGTTGCCTAAACAGAAGAAACCTCCATGAGTACTGTTTGTGTACCACTCTTTTGGGGTCTGTGGGACTACTCTATAAATGAATGTTGCAAACATGAGTTTAAAAAATCAACAATGCAACATATTCTAGAAATGAATACAGCACATAAACCTACATGCCCTCTACTTGAACAAAAACAACAAAAACTACAAGGGGAGATTGGAAAGAGAAACAGCTGAATTGGAATAGTATGGAGTATGGAGTCCTTGAAAAGTATGGAATCCTTGAAAAGCATTATCTTTACACATGGGTAGAAAGATCATTGATCCAATTCAAGTTAAGGCAGCTTCGTGTGATCAGACTATCATGACTTCCTCTAAGAAATCATGAGAATTATACTTTGACTAGCTGGACCCAGTGTACCATACACCATTCTCCTGGAATTGTTGAGGGTGATTTGCACTGTTGCCCTGCCACCACCGTGGTTGCCACTGCTGCCACTTGACTGCATAGGTCCCTTTGCAGCAGCAGCAGTGGTGTCCCCTCGCCCACCACCAGTTAGGGAGCCCTAGTGGTGCAGTGGTTAAATGCCAGTACTGCAGCCACAATGTTGTAAGTTTGATCCCGTGGGGCTCCAAGGTTGATTCAGCCTTCCATGTTTCTGCAGGTCGCTAAAATGAGTACCCAGCTTATTGGGGGAAATTAGCTAATATGTTGTAAACTGCTTAGGGATTGCTTTGGCACTGATAAGTGGTATAGAAATAGAAGTCCTATTGCTATTGCTATTAATTATTAATTGCAATTATTAATTGCTATTGCTATTAACTGCCTGGGTCCTGTTGCAGCCCATGACTGGTGAGTGGCTGAGCGAGTGAGAGGAGGGGGGGGCTTGTGAGGCTGAGACTGTAGATGCAGATTGAGTGGCAGGAATGAAGTGTGAGGTGGAGAGGGAATTTGCACGTGGGTGGTGATTGGTTGAGTGTGTTTCCTGAGCAGCCAATCAGCACACTGGGAGAGGAAATATACCCAGGCCTATTGTACACACCCAAGCCTTTTATATAGATAGATAGATGATAGAGCTGAGAATTTTCCATGATATGTTCCTACAGCTTCTCATAGAATTCATAACTTCCACAGTTCATGGAGAAAAAAAAATAACCTATTTTGTGCTATGTGTTTATAATTTCCTGAATTTGTTAGCTTCCTTGAAAAATGCAACAGTTGTTTTATACATATGAAATGTAATAGGAGGATGAGCCAGGAAGTCCCCAATTCAAATATGAACTTGAGGAAAAGGAGAAGGAGAAGAAGCCAGAAAGAAGACAAAGGGAGAGGAGGAGCTAAGAATAATTTGTTTGGAGACAAAGCTCTTAGAGTTTTGAGAGCTTCATGGCTACCATCACAACTATAGGGCTGTCTCAGTACGGTCCAACACATGAGGCAGCGCTCTGGTCTTTGCTGTTGGGCAGATGGAGGATGATCTGATTTTAGGGGGTGTTTGCACAACCTCATTATCATGGCCAGATGATTTCCTTGTGAAGTTCCTTAGTGACAGCAGATCCTCCCTGCAGGGGTGGGGTGCCTATTAAGATGATCCACTGCCAGAGACTTTTGTAATCTGAAGGATTCCTAAATGCTCTCGGGGATTCTCTGATAGGACTGGCAATTCCATTGAGACCTTGATTACCCTATGGAAAGGGCTATCAATACAATTGCTTCCAAAGTACCCAATCCAGTATTGTGAAGCTATAATTCACCTTGGTTTACAGAATCAATAGAATCAAAGAACTGGAAGTGACCTCGTGGGCCATCGAGTTCACCCCCTGCTCAATGCAGGCTCTCCCACTAAAGCATTGCCAGTAGGTAGCTGTCCAGCCTCTTTTTGAAGATGTTCAGAGAAAGAGACCCTGCCACCTCTCTAGGCAATTGGTTCAGTAGCCAAACTGCTCTTACTGTCAAGAAGTTCCTTCTAATGTTCAATCAAAATCTACCCTCCTGTACCTTCAAACCTTGTTCTACCCTCCAGGGCAGTAGAGAACAAGCATGTTCCCTCCTCTCTGGGAGTCCTTGAGGTATTTAATGAGTGAAATCGTGTCACCTCTCAGTCTTTTCTTCACCAAGCTGCATGACCAGCTCCTTCACTTTTCTCATATGTTTTATTCTCCATATGTCTTATCATCCTTGTTGCCCTTCTATGGACCTGGTCCCACTGGTCATTATCCTTCTTAAATGAGGCTCCCAAAACTGAACACAATATTCCAGATGAAGCCTGACCAGCACAGAATATGGTGGGACTATGACTTCCCTCCGCTTGGAAACTATGCTTCTATTAATGCAGGCCAAAAGAGCATTCACCTTCTTTGCTACAGCATCACACTTCTGGCCCTTGTTCAACTTATGAACAACAATAATCTCAAGGTACTTCCCATGTGTAGTACTGCTGAGTCATGTATCCCCCATCTTGTACTTGTGCATTTGGTTTTTGTGGCCCAAATGTAGAATTTTGCATTTATCTCTATTGAATTTCATTTTATAAATTTCTGCCCAATTTTCTAGTTTATCAAGATCTTTTTGAATTCTGTTCCCATTTTCTAATGTGTCAGCCATTCTCCTGGTTTTATTGTCAGGGTAATATTGCTTTAAGTGCAAAAGGTAAAATGTTGGAGCAACAGCTCACAGACTAGCACAGCTGAAATGTATTTGTTCATAGCTGTGGCTAGGCAGAAAGCTGACAATCAAACAGTCCTATATAGTCTAAGCACAAGATGCATTGCTTGTGGGTTGGTGTCACAGAGAAAGAGGAGTGTTGGTGGATGTTGGAGATATTGCTGTTGAGTTCATTAACGAGGTTTGCTGTGTATATACTGTTTGCTTATACTACAACTGAAGATAAAAGCCTCCAGATATCTTTGGATGAACCTCACTGCCTATAAGTCTTTTTGTGTCTGGCTTATCAAAAAGATAAGTCTTTTTGTAACCCCCTGATTAGACTATTGTAGTGCACTCTATGGGGTTGCCTTAAAGAAGTTGTAGTTAGTGCAAAATGCAGCAGCTCAAATTCTGACTGGAATACCCTATAGATAGCATATTGTAACAGTCTTTTAAAAATTGCACTGGCTACTGGTACATTTCCAAACTGAATTCAAGGTGATTTTGATTACTTTTAAAGCCCTAAATGGCTTGGGACCTTGATACTTGAAAGTGAGCCTCACCCCACACATGCCTGCCTGAGAATTAAGGTCTGCTGTTGGGGCTCTCTTCCATGTCCAACCTGTGAGGTCAGTACTCTGTGTTGTGACACAGAAGAGGACCTTCTCAACTGTGGCACCCTGGCTGTGGAATGCCCCCCCCCCCGGAGGCACAACTGATTCCAATGTTGATGTCATTTAGGTGCCAAGTTATAACTTGGCTGTTCAGGAAAGCCTTTGGGCCTCATCAATTCATTTCAGATACAACTGTACATAGTTTGAAAAACTTTTAAAATCTTTTAAATCTGTTTTTAACTTATTGTTGTTTATATGTTTTTAGCTTATTTAATTATTTTATTGTTTAAAACTGTTTAACTTGCTTTAATGCTGTTTTTGATATAGGGTAGTGTGTGTGTGTAGTATACATCATTAGATTTCAAGTTATGCATTCTTTTTCAGAGGCAATTGATTTTGGTATGGGATAATTAAATATCCTCCTATCTGTTGTACAACAGGTGCCAATATTTGATGATGTTTTGGCACTTTGTTAAAACTTACCTAGCAAAAATATTTGCTGATTTTATAGCTTAGCATACTGAGACTTTTTGTTGTTGTTGTTTTACTGTAGATTTCTGTGTTGTATTTTAACTTTCAAAAAATTAATTTTGTACATTGTCCTGCAATTTTGGCAATGAAAGGTAACAAATACATTAGAATCATGGAATGATAGAGCGGGAAGAAACCACAAGGGCCATCCAGGCCAGCACCCTGCCATGCAGGAATATACAATCAAATCATTCCCGACAGATGGCCATCCAGCTTCTCTTTAAAAACCTCCAAACAAAGAGACTCCACCACACTCCAAGGCAGGGCATTTCACTTCCGAACAGCTCTTACTGTCAGAAAGTTCTTCCTAATATTTAGGTGGAATCTCTTTTCCTGTAGTTTGAATCCACTGCTCCATGTCCTAGTCTCTGGAGTCTCCTAGATCCTTTTCGCATGTACTGCCCTCAAGCCATGTGTCACCCATCCTATATCTGTGCATTTCATTTTTAGTGCCCAAGTGTAGTATCCTACATTTCTCCCTGTTGAAATTCATTTTGTTAATATTGGCCCAGCTTTCTAATCTGTTGAGGTCATTTTGGATTCTGATGCTGTCCTCTGGGGTATTAGTTACCCCTCCTAATTTGGTGTCATCTGCAAACTTGATAAGCATACCCTCTATTCCCTCATCTAAGTCATTGATAAAGATGTTGAATAGCACTGGGCCCAGGACAGAAACCTGTGGCACCCCACTAGTCACTTCTCTCCAGGATGAAGAGGAGCCATTGGTGACTACCCTTTGGGTTCAGTGAGTCAACCAATTACAAATCCACCTAACAGTTGCATTGTCTAGCCCACAGGTTGCTAACTTTTTTGCAAGAATATCATGGGGGACCTTGTCAAAAGCCTTACTGAAATCAAGATACACTACATCCACTGTGTTCCCTTCAATTAAATATATATTTAAGAACAAGGATTTAAATTATGGTATCTTCTCAGCGCATCAAAAGAATCACCCCAATGAAAAGTCATTTGACTCCTGAACTATGTTAGGCCGAATAAATTATTCTTAGCATACCTTGGAAGTCTTCTACATAAACTTCTTTTTGGCTGATTGATTGATGCAGCCCTTAACACAAATGTCACTTCAGATACTAGCACTGATGTTCTCTCAGCTTACCACATTATAAATGTGGAACAATACTGGCCAGCTTACAGGAATGTTGTAAACATTACTGAGATTCTTATTCATGCCTGTGTGTGTGTATATGTATGTGCATTACCACAACCACACATGGCACTTGAAACCAGGACAAACCTTACCCTGAGACAAACTGAGGCAATTGCCTCAGGCAGAACCTTTAGGGGGGCAGCATAGGTGCTCCCAAGCATTCCTCCTGTGTCCCCTTACCATTCTCTTCTGCCCAAGGACATATTGAATATGCAACACAGTCCATCCTACATCACCTAATTTAGCTTGTTCCCCCAATTATATGAGAAAACCCTATCCCATTGTCACAACTGAATTAAGAACCAACCATCAGTCTAGCTATCATCTGTATTTGGAATGGAAGGAAGTACCATTTTGTCCTTTGGCTTAGGCAGCAAAATATCCTGGGTCAGCCCTGATTAAAAATACCTATATAAATAAGTATGATGACAGGTTGTCTTGGAGATCTCCCATTCACAGGATAGTCATAAGCTGAAGCCAATCTAACAGCAATTAACAACAATGAATTACTGCATTGAGGGCATGATATTGAGAACACAGCTGCGCTGGGCAGGGCACATTTCTATAATGGAGGACCATCGCCTCCCAAAAATAGTACCTACGGTGAACTCGCCACGGGTCAGCATAAGAGGGGTGCTCCAAAAAAGCGATACAAGGACTCCCTGAAACAACATCTCAGGCTCAGCCGAATTGATTACCAACAATGGTCCACCCTGGCTTCACATTGGGAGGCATGGAGACGCACTATCCACAATGCTGCAGCTTTATTTGAGAACTCACGCCAAACAAGTCTTGAAAAGAAACGACAACGCAGAAAGAATCACAACCCAGAAACATCACTAAAGGAGACCTTCTGCTGTGCTTTCTGCAACCAGACTTGTTTATTTTGGATTGGCCTTTTTAGTCATCAGCGCACTAGCAGAAAGTGCGGGATGAGTCCTTCCTGAATCTTCGTTTGCGAAGAAAAGCCAGAGAGAGAATAGTGTATCATACACAACACTCAATCCAATATTCTGTATGTAAACTGGGTTTTGCAGATAGGATTGTCAGCAGGTGTAGCAATTTACATTTGTGTAGTGACTGTCCTGTGTTATGATCTGAATGTGGCTATCATGCCAAAGTAATTTGTAGGCAGTAATCTTTTTAAAAGCCCAGTTCCTCCAAAGGTGTGCCAAGGACTATATATGTGAAAGATGGCATAGAGGCACTGGATAGTATCTACAAGAATTCAGAAAACCCAAGCTGTATTTGCTGTTGATGAGATGACTCTCCGCATCTTACAACTGAGAGAGAGAAGAGAGAAGCTTGCCAAGGCAGCTTAGTTTTGCTCTCCCCTGCCCCCAACAGAACTACTGAGAAGCGTGGGCGGTGAAGGGATGTGCACTATATCTTTCCTGTTTCAGCAGTTTAAGCACCTGGGAGAGAGAATCGTGTTCTGGCTAAGCCAAACCAAATACCCTCTTTCAGCTCAGTGCCTAGATAATCTGGTGCTGAAACCATCAATCCAATCAGACAGGAGCTTAAAGGTTTTATTCACGTTAATTTGCTTTCACCAGCTTGAGGTAGCAAACCAGGACACAACTGGAATTAAAATAAATAACACACAAGTAAGCAACAAGGGCGAGGGAGCCCAGAAAAGAACCAATCTCCTTGGTGCAATGAAACTGTTTGAGCAGAACGTGTATCATCATCATCATCATCATCATCATCTGAACGGAGTTTTTGCTCTCTATGTAATATAGTTCCCTGTGTGTCCTATCTGCAAAACACAGTTTTCACAGGCAGGCATCTGTGTATTTAGAGAAATCATGTGGTACAGTCCTTTTGAGGAGCCAGCATGGTAGAATCATAGAATCATAGAATCATAGAATTGCAGAGTTGGAAGAGACCACGAGGACCATCCAGTCCAACCCCCTGCCACGCAGGAAATCATGATCAAAGCATTCCTGACAGATGGCCGTCCAGCCTCTGTTTAAAGACCTCCAAGGAAGGAGACCCCACCACACTCCGAGGGAGTGTGTTCCAATGCCGAACAGCTCTTACTGTCAAAAGGTTCCTCCTAATATTGAGGTGGAATCTCTGTACCTGGAGCTTGCATCCATTGCTCCGTGTTCCAGTCTCTGGAGCAGCAGAAAATAAGTCTGCTCCATCCTCAACGTGACACCCCTTCAAATACTTAAACAAGCCTATCATATCGCCTCTTAACCGTCTTTTTTCCAAGCTAAACCTACCCAGCTCCCTAAGTCTCTCCTCATAAGGCATCGTTTCCAGACCTTTCATCATTTTAGTCGCCCTTCTCTGGACACACTCCAATTTGTCAATATCCTTTTTGAATTGTGGTGCCCAGAACTGGACACAGTATTCTAGGTGAGATGTGACCAAGGCAGAATAGAGTGGCACTATTACTTCCCTTGATCTAGACACTATACTTCTATTGATACAGCCCAAAATCGCATTGGCCTTTTTAGCTGCCGCATCACACTGTTGACTCATGTTCAACTTGTGGTCTACTAGGACTCCTAGATCCCTTTCGCATGTAGTCTCATTCAGCCAGGTCTCCCCCATCCTATATCTATGCATTTCATTTGTTCGCCCTAAGTGCAGTACCTTACATTTCTCCGTATTGAATTTCATTTTGTTAGCTTTGGCCCAACTCTCCAGTCTATCCAGGTCATTCTGAATTTTGATCCTGTTCTCTAGGGTATTAGCCACTCCTCCTAATTTGGTGTCATCTTCAAATTTGATAAGTATGCCCCTAATTCCCTCATCCAAGTCATTGATAAAGATGTTGAATAGCACTGGGCCCAGGACAGAACCCTGTGGCATCCCACTGGTCACATCTTTCCAAGACGAAGAGGAGCCACTGCTGAGCACCCTTTGGGTTCGACCGGTCAACCAATTACAAATCCATTGAACAGTTAACTTGTGTAGCCCACATTTTACAAGCTTGTTTGCAAGAATATTATGGGGAACCTTGTCCCCAAACCACGTGCTATAGTGGTTTGAGTGTTGGACTACAACTCAGGAGACTAGGGTTTGAATCACCACTCAGCCATGAAATCCCACTGGGTGACCTTGGGCAAATTCTACACTCTCAGCCTCAGAAAACCCCATGATACTGTCACCTTAGGATCGCCATAAGTCAGAAACTACTTAAAGGCACACAACAAAAATACCAAACAGTCCTTTTAGGAACTGTACCAGTTCAGGATTCAAGTCATGGGTTGAATACATCTGAATGGTTCCCTGCTGCCCCCGCACCACCAATAATAGCAGTCTAGCCCTGAAATTTTTTTAGCAGAGGTGTCTCCTTCCTCTTTGTTGTGTTGTTAACTGCTGTCAAGTTGACTTCAACTCATGGTGACCCCATGAATGAGAGACCTCCAAGTCACCCTGTTCTCAACAGCCCTCCTCAGGTCTTGCAGACTCAGGGCCATAGCTTCCGTGGTTGAGTCTGGAATGTGGTCTTCCTCTTTTCCTATTGCCTTCTACCTTACCAAGCATTCTTGTCTTTTCTAGTGAGTAATGTCTTCTCATCATATGTTCAAAGTATGACTGTCTCAGTTTAGTCATCTTTGTTTCAAAGGAGTTCAGGCTTGTTTTGCTCTAGCACCCATTTATTTGTCTTTTTAGCAGTCTGCAGTATCTGCAGACATCTCCTCCAGCACCACATTTCAAATGAGTTGATTTTCTTCCTATCAACTTTCTTCACTGTCCAGCTTTCATACATGGAAATGGGAAATAAGGTACATAGACAATCCTAACTCTAGTATTCAGTTATATATCTTAACACTTCAGAAGTGGGTCTAGTGCCTTCATAGCTGCCCTTCCAAGTCCTAGGAGATTGTCAGACGCAGGAAAATGTGACAAAAAAATTGTGTTCCCAACTGCATCAGAAGATCGCTAAAAGACCAGAAAGGGAGACCTTACCAGACACTGCATCCTTCAGCCATTCTGGGAGTGTAGTGCTGCCGTCACCAAGGCTTCCCTTTTTCATTGACAGGAAGAAGCCACAAAGCAAAAGGGATACCTTAATGATGGCTGCACTACACCCCCAGGTTGCTGGAGGACATTGTCATCTGGTAAGATCACCCATTTTTGTTCTTGTCATGATCTTTTGATGTGGTTTATGCCACATCTGATAATCTCCCTAGTCTTCTTCTGATTTCTTGACTGCACTCTCCATTCTGATTAATGACTGAAGCAAGGTATAGACTATTTCAATGTCTCCATCATTTAATTTAAAGTTATGTAAATCATCTGTGGTCATTATTTTTGTTTTATTTATGTTCATCAGTAAACCTGCCTTTGTACTTTCCTCCTTGACTTTCTTCAGTAATTGTTCCAAGTCCTGGTTATTATTTTCTGCATGTAGTATGGTTTCATCTGCATATCTTAAATTGTTGATGTTCCTTCCTCCAAATTTCACCCCTCCTTCCTCCAAGTTTAATCCTACTTTATGTATGATATGTTCAGCATATACGTTAAACAGATAGGGTGATAAAATGCAGGCTTTATTTTTCCTAAGTGCCCTGAGTGCAGCTTCCAGTTCACTTTCTAAGATTGTAGGTTCATGTTCAGATGGTTCTTCTTTGAAATAATCTATCATCCTTCATCTCTTTTGAACAGATCTTCAGTGTATTGTTTCTATTGGCTTTTTCTTTCTACTTGGTCATGTAATGTGCTGGTCCTCTGTTGGGCCTCAGTCAACTTCTCCACTCTTGGTTTAAATTTCCCTTGATTTCTCAGATCTTGTGGAGGAGGTCTCTTGTTCTTCCTTTTTATTGTTGTCACCTTCTATTTTTCTGCATTGATGATGCTGCCCTTGTTGCCCACACAGAAGCAGCTCTGCAGCGCCTAACATCCTGCTTCGCAACAGCTGCAGAGCTGTTTGGGGTGGAAGTCAACCTGATGAAAATGAAGTTTTTTACCAGCCTGCACCACAGGACGAACACCACCATCCCCACATTGCCATCGGCAGCTCTGTGCTTAAGTCCGTTCAGCAGTTCACCTACCTGGGAAGCATCATGTCCTCAGATGTCAAGATTGACAAAGAGATTGATCACAGATTAGCAAAGGCACATAGCACATTTGGAAGACTTTACAAAAGAGTCTGGAGTAATAAACACCTGAGGCAAAACACAACAATCAGTGTGTATAGAGCCATTGTACTGTCTATTCTCCTTTATGGATCTGAAACATGGGTCACCTATCGCCACTACCAATGACTCCTTGAATGCTTTCATCAGCGCTGTATGCGTACAATCCTAAATATACACTGGACTGACTATGTGACGAATGTTGCTGTCCTTGAGCAAGCAGAGATCACCAGCATTGAGGCCATGATATTGAGAACACAGCTGCGTTGGGCAGGGCACATTTCTAGGATGGAGGACCATCGTCTCCCAAAAATAGTACTCTATGGTGAACTCGCCATGGGTCAGCATAAGAGGGCTGCTCCAAAAAAGCGATACAAGGACTCCCTGAAACAACATCTCAGGTTCAGCCAAATTGATCACCAACAATGGTCCACCCTGGCTTCACATCGGGAGGCATGGAGACACACTATCCTCAATGCTGCAGCCTTATTTGAGAACTCATGCCGAACAAGTCTTGAAGAGAAACGACAACGCAGAAAGAATCACAACCCGGAAACATCACCCAAGGAAACCTTCTGCTGTGCTTTCTGCAACCGGACTTGTCTATGTCAGATTGGCCTTTTTAGTCATCAGCGCGCTTGCAGAAAACGCGGGATGAGTCCTTCCTGAATCTTCGTTCGCGAAGAAAAGCCAGAGAGAGAGAGAGTGTAGTAGTTCTCCTTGTCCCTGTGCACAAGTCAAAATGTCATACTGAGGATGAAGCAAGCTTGTTTTCCACTGCTTCAGAGACTAGGACACAGAGCAATGGGTTCAAACTACAGGAAAAGGGATTCCACCTAAACATTAGGAAGAATTTCCTAACAGTACGAGCTGTTTGGAAGTGGAATGCCCTGCCTCGTAGTGTGGTGGAGTCTCCTTCTTTGGAGGTTTTTAAAGAGAGGCTGAATGGCCATCTGTCAGGAATGATTTGATTGTGTATTCCTGCATGGCAGGGGGCTGGATTGGATGGCCCTTGAGGTCTCTATGATTCTATGATTCTATGAACAGTATCCCATGCTTTCTTGGAGCCCTCAGAGTCTATGTTGATTCAATCAATAGATTATAGATTTTGATACTAAACATTACTGAACAACTGTATAGTCAAAATTAATTTAAAAATACAAAACATACAAGGTTTCTCAATTCTATACATTAAGATAAGCACATTAAGTTAGGGATGTGAATTGTGGAGCCCTCCAGATGTTGCTGGGATACAGCTCCCATCAGCCTTGGTTAGCATAGCCAATAGTGAAAGATGATGCTCTTCAACATACATTCCCCATTCAATTTAGCTTTAAACTAAATGGAAAAAGAGGTGGTCATTTATATTCACTTCAGATGAACGTGTTATATAATTAATTACCAGTCTACAGACTTTTAATATTTTCTTATAATTAAGCACTGGTTTTTAATATGCTGTTAGCTATTACTACACATTTTTTGGAAAGAAAATCATTGTTCTATATTTATTTTTCATTTCTGTGCATATATTAATATAGCTACCATTATAGGCTGTGGCCCAACAATGCAGTTTATATTAGCAAACTGGATTAAACTGTCACAGTAGCACACTGGTACCTCTGAGCATATCAAGAGGACCAGGCAACAAATAGGTCTTGTAGCAGAGACAGCAGACATCAGGCTGAAGAAATGAGCACACAGACACAGGAACTGTGCCTAAACTACTTTCCTTTACTTGTGCATATCAAAGAAATATATACAATGAGTCTGGGACTCCAAACACATAGACTAGAATCATAGAATCATAGAGTTGGAAGAGACCTCAAGGGCCATCCAGTCCAATCCCCTGCCATGCAGGAATACACAATCAAATCATTCCCAACAGATGGCCATCCAGCCTCTGTTTAAAAACCTCCAAAGAAGGAGACACTACGAGGCAGCGCATTCTACTTCTGAACAGCTCTTACTGTCAGGAAGTTCTTCCTAATGTTTAAGTGGAATCTCTTTTCCTACATAACACAGCAGTCATAACAGTACTATCCAGTACTGTGTAGCTTAGAGTGCATGTGCACAGTCTAAGAGCAAAAATCCAAGTCAGAGCAGTGTGTGGGAACATCTAGTTATACAGATACAAATACAATACATTCATGGGTTATACAGTCAGTGATTCCCATACACATGGGCTACTCAACATGTTCCTAGAGAGATAACAGATTACTCCCTTGCTTCTGTTCTCACAGTAGCTTAATAATAAGAATTATTATTACTATTATTATTATTACCCTGCCCCTCTGTTAAAAACAATTGGGGCAGCGTACAACAATTAAAATACAACAATACTGAGTAAAATCCCTAAGCACCACCCACCCCCACCCTCCCCCATAAAAAGAGGATGTATCAAACTAGTATTTGAATTAGTATAAAATTAAAATCCACCTAAACTAAAATCATATAAACAAACAAATACAAACAACTATAGCTTCAAGATAGTACGGTATTTTGTTATGTTCGCCAGCTGCATGTAGCTAACTCACTACTGGCCCCTGCAGGCTGTAGCACATAATACCATGCCAGCTTTTTACACTATAAATTTCTCTATGACTGCATGTCCCAATACCCTGACATAAACAGGAATTTTTTAAGCAAAAGGACATAACTACTGAGTAAAGACAGAAGGCTTTCGTGCAGAGGATGACAACATGCAAAGGATGATTACATGAAGAAAATGACAACTACTCATAAAAAAATATGAGTTAGTATTTCATAAATACAAACTGCTATGGAAATACATAATAGGACATTTACAAAAAGGAACTAAAGATGCCCATGGAACAGTAGCCATCAGAGAAACAAGTATTGGAAACAATACTTTTTGACTAAAACTCCCAGAGTCCCCCAGTCAGCATAACCAATGGTCATGGTGCCTGGGACATTCTGTTAGTTGTAGCTCTAAAAAGGTAACTTTTTCACATTGTGGTAGCAATAGCGTTGTTGTTGTTTTTAACATATGTCATGTGAATACCCATGAAGAAATTGTAGAGGGAGTACAGTGGGCCTTCGGTATCAACTGGGATTTGGTTCCAGGACCTCCCGTAGATACCAAAATCCATGGATGCTCAAGTCCACGGATATACAATTGTATAGCAAAATGGTATCCTTTATATAAAATGGCAAAATCAAGGTTTAGGTTTTTTGTGGTTTTCTTCTGGGTTGTGAAGCCATGTTCTAGAAGAGTTTATTCCTGACAGTTCGCCTGCATCTGCTGCTGGCTTCTTAAAAAACCTATGGATGCCAGCTGTGAAAGCCTTAGACTTCGCAGTTTGCTTTTTGGGAATTTTTTTTGGGGTGGGGGGGGGAATACTTTCAAGCCATGGATGGTTACATTTGTGGATATGGAGGGCCAACTGTAATAATAAAGTGTAGAAGAGTCACTCAGATATAACCATCCCTTTATCATGTATATTTCTACAGTTTTGTAGGCAACACTGAATTATCTATCTGTTCATTGCTGCAGGTCCGTCTGGTCATTGCAGAAAAGGGATTACCATGTGAAGAGCGGGATGTTAGCATGCCACTTACTGAGCACAAAGAACCCTGGTTTATGCGGCTGAATCTTGGGGAAGAGGTACCTGTGATCATCCATGGAGACAACATCATCAGTGACTACAATCAGATCATTGATTACATGGAGAAGAACTTCATAGGAGGTAACAATCTGGGAGGAATTATTATTACTATTAGAGTAATGCTTTTCTTAGGCTAACATAGAAGTCACAAACACCTGTGGATGTTTTTCAAGATCTCCAGGCCTCTTCATCAGGCAAGATAAAGAGCGGGGGGGGGGTCAGGGAAGAGGAGAGGGAAAAGCTGACTTGATTATGAAATCATGAGTTTTGTATGGTCAGAGTCTTAAAATGGAATATGGGAACCCTCAAATTAGGTTCTGCCAGGTGCTGTGATGGTATCTGTTTATACCTAGAACTGTCTCTAGGGCTGTTGGAATGAGCAAGCAAGCAATGATCAATCCCCTCATTTAAAAAAGAAAATTAAAATAAATCCAGATTTTAGTTGGCATTGCCCCTATCTTTACTTATTTTAGAGTATTTTAGAGTATTTATACCCCGCTGTTCAACCACAAAGGCTCTCAGAGTGGCTTACAAATTGTTCGCAATAGCACTTACACTGCTCTACGGTGCCAGGCACTTTCCAAGTGGTTCACAATGTGTTAGTTAATTGTCCCCATAAGTTGGGTACTCATTTTAGCAATCTACAAAAGGATGGAAGGCTGAGTCAACCCTGGAGCCCTGTAGGATCGAACTCACAATGTTGTGGCTGCAGTACAGGCATTTAACCACTGTGCCACCAGGGCTCCTTTATACCAGGCTTTATACTTGAAACATGGATGCTCTTTGGCAGGCAAATAATAGAAGTAGAAAGAAATTAGACTGGGGTGGGAAACATGTGACTCACAGGAAACATGGACCACCCCGAAGGGTCTCTGCTGCCACGGGCTGCATACTTGAAAAATGCCAGCAGGATTCTGGTGAGAAATGTGGCACGTGGGAAGTTTGTGCTTTGTTTTCCAGCAGAATTGCATTCCCAGCATGCCCTTGCACCCCGTCTTACCCATGGGAACCCTACTGATTGGGAAGCAATGGAAAGTACAGTAGCAATGCTATGGCAAGGCCAACAGTCAAGGAAGGGTGAGGCCTTCAAGGGCTGGTGGGCAATGTCAAACCACCTCTGTGTATTCCTTGCCTATAGAAAATCCTATGAGATTTGTGGGGTCACCATAAGTCAACAGGGAACTTGCAGGCACACAAACAGCGTGAATGGGTGCGGCTGTCACATGATGTCATCATCATCTCGTGATTACCCCATGCCCCAGCCACAAATAAGGCATCCCTTTTAATTGACAGGATAAGCTGTCAATAGATTGTCAATATCACTTTTTTTTGTAGTATTGAGGGCATGCAAAAACATGTCCCATTGTAATCATGAGATCACAGCATGAACAGGTGATTTTCAGCGAGAAAACTTCCTGGTGAGAATGTGAAAATGAAGCACAGGATGCTCTTTTTATGAACTGTCCCATTTAGTTTCAATGTGTTTAGATTTGTTTCAGTGCTTGGGTGTTCACTTACTTAGTTAATTAGGGTGTTTTGGAGTTTTACACTCACTCGCTGAAATCTCACCCATGCTAAATTGTGGAAGTAAACTCCCATTCTTAAAGCACTAGTGGTCATCGTGCGATAATTATGTGGTGGTTCCACATGATTACAATGACGTGAAATAGTAAGTGTAATAATGCCACAATGTTTCCGCTATCCTCACTCGCAGAATTACAGGCTAGTCTGAAAATGTCCTAAGTGAGGAGAGGAGGGGAGGAGGTGGTATCTTCCCATTCCATAGTATAGGCTCAGGCAAAACCAAGACTTCAGCCTCTTCTAGCTTGTGCATTCTTCCACATTAATCACTTTTGCCATGTTGGCAATGCTCTGATGTTGCTTGATCACACATGTCCCAGTTTTCATCTCATAGAATCATAGAATTGTAGAGTTGGAAGAGACCAAAAGGGCCATCCAGTCCAACCCCCTGCCACACGAGAAATCACAATCAAAGCATCCCTGACAGATGGCCATCCAGCCTCTGTTTAAAGACCCCCAAGGAAAGAGACCCTACTACGCTCCGAGCGAGTGTGTTTCACTGCCGAACAGTTCTTATTGTCAGAAAGTTCCTCCTAATATTGAGGTGGAATCATATCGCCTCTTAACTGTCTTTTTTCCAGGCTAAACATACCCAGCTCCCTAAGTCTCTCCTCATAAGGCATCGTTTCCAGACCTTTCACCATTTTAGTCGCCCTTCTCTGGACACGCTCCAATTTGTCAATATCCTTTTTGAATTGTGGTGCCTAGAACTGGACACAGTATTCTAGGTGAGGCCTGACCAAGTCAGAATAGAGTGGCATTATTACTTCCCTTGATCTAGACACTATACTTCTATTGATGCAGCCCAAAATCGCATTGGCTTTTTTAACTGCCGCATCACACTGTTGACTCATGTTCAACTTGTGGTCTACTAGGACTCCTAGATCCCTTTTGCGAGTAGTCTCATTCAGCCAGGTCTCCCCAATCCTGTATCTATGCATTTCGTTTTTCCACTCTAAGTGCAGTACCTTACATTTCTCTGTATTTAATTTCATTTTGTTAGCTTTGGCCCAGCTTTCTAGTCTATTCAGGTCATTTTGAATTTTGATCCTGTCCTCTAGGGTATTAGCTACTCCTCCTAATTTGGTGTCATCTGCAAACTTGATAAGCATACCCTCTATTCCCTCATCCAAGTCATTGATAAAGATGTTGAATAGCACTGGGCCCAGGACAGAACATTCATCTGTGAAATGTTAGTTGGCATGCCTCTCTGTGTTAACATTTTTATTATGGCCTTCTTTCCATTTTCTCTCTGTTTCCTAATCTTAGAACTCTTAAGAGGAGAGGCTTTAAAGGCTTAGGAGGGACATTTCAATGGGGGTCTTTCTAGATCACGTCACAGATCCTGTCATCCCTACCAATAGAAGATTTGGAAATGGCCTTAAAATAGATGCACCAAAAAAAGGAGCTTTGTCAGTTCTCCTGGACTCTCATTCACTGGAGTACTTCACATCTAAATGAGCTCCCCATCTCCACCCCATGATTTACTGCTTTCAGCAAATATCAGGAAGGAAAGGAAATGTTGGTAGCAAAACATGATACCTTGGATTAGTAGACTGTGCTGCTCTTTGCTGAATTCTTTCCTTTACTAGAGCAAGGACAGCATGCCTGTGAGTCCAGACATACTTCTGAACGTGGAAAAATGACTTTTCCAACAGCCATGATAGCTGGAGAATTTGGGGAACTGTCCATAAATTGACAACTTGAAGCACACACACCCCCACACACAAACACAAATATACATACACACAGACCAAAAACATAACTTTTCCAAGCTCATCTTAACTGAAAATAAGGTGATGGAAGACATGGCATTTCTAGTGCAATAGGGTGTGTTTGGAAGCAGCATGCAACAAGGTTTACCTCAAACATATCTTTTCCTTCAGACTCAAGCTCTGAAAGAAAATAGTTCTGCACATTTTAGCAGAAACTGGCTTAGGGACAGTGCTCATTGACTCATACACCAGTCTCTCCAGGAGCCATCTTCTATCCTTAAAACACTTTTGTGCTTTAGAAACACCTCACTTAAAAATAATAATAATGAAGACAATGGAGATTATCAGACATGGCAAAAACTTCATCAGAAGATCGCGACAAGAACAGGAAGGGGCAACATTATCAAACGACATTGTCCTTCAGTGTCTTGAGGGCATAGTGTGGGCATGAGTAAGGCATCCCTTTGTATTGGCAATTTGTCCCCGTCAATGAAAAAGCAAAACCTCATCCAACAGCAGCACTATGCCCAAGGAATGGCTGAGGATGCAGGCGTCTGATAATGTTGCCCTTTCTGTACTCCTCGCGATCTTCTGACACAGTTAGGAATAGGGTTTTTTTTTTGCCACATTCCCCCAAGTCTGATAATCTCCAATAGTTTGCTGTAATGCAGAGGAAGGAGAAAAACTTGCAGTTGAAGCACAGTATCATTATTATGTTCAGGAATCCAAGTTCAAGTCCCCATTGAGCAATGAAATAATTGGACAATCTTGGGCCGATAAATTTTCTCAGTTTTTGACCTAGCTCTTCAGGATTTTTATAAGGTAAAGTAGGAAACTGGAGAGCCAAAAACTAACCTGGCAATTCTGAGCACTTGCCTTGTTAGCAAGCCCCTCCCCCCTGCTCATCCAGCCAATTAGCTTTCAGCTTCTGCTCATATAGGAAAGAGAATCTAATCAAATCTCTTGTACGAACATTCCCCCTGCTGACTTTTAAAAACTCCAGGGAAAGCTGCAAAGGGTTTTCCTGCAGAGTTTTTGATGTCCCCCCCCCCTTCTGAATATGGTGATACGATATGGGATGCCATTAAGACAGCTTGTATTCTCCTCGTATTCCGTAAGGAGTATTTTTGCCTTGTTATGTTTAACTTCTGTAAATAAAGATGTGTTTTTTGTTTTTATACATTTTTTGCCTCCTGAAACACTATCTTCATGAAAACGTGGATTCAGATAAGGTGTCTGTAGTGGAAGCACTAAATATAGAGGAGTGGTATCCATTGTGAAGTCGCATAAATCCTCATAGGTACCTTGAGGGCATGTAGACAGTCTCCAAAGTTGGTGTCAGAGGTGGGTCTCGCGGAAAGTTTTGGTAATTGCAGTGTAATTGCCATGGAAGTCTTCACAGCTGGTGGGTAAGGTGTAGAAATCCCACATTTGGCCACAGCGGTTGCCCAAAAGGAATCCTCACAGATGGTGGCATTGATCGGATTGTTCAAGTATAAACCTGTCGAGCTGGAAGTTATTTTTTAAAAACTAGCACCAGTTTTTGAATGATGGTGAAGGAAGGCTGGAAAAACACAGACTTTCAATGGCAGATAGCAGCAGCGTCTCTACAGTAATGATGCAATAAAGCTTTAGGTGGGAAAGATTGGGATTTTGCTGTTGCTGTATGTGCTTGCCTACAACAGGCTATGAAAACAGCAACTGAGCATGTGTGAACTGCAAACCAGATAAGCCTGCCCCCACCGCATATGTTAAAAACAAACAAGCAAACAAACAAACAAACATTGATCTATAAATTTGGCCTCCAAAGTGAAAATCACAAGAAAAGTAGAGTTTGGTGGAAAAAGTCATTCCTGAATGCATTCTGGAAGCAGCCTTCAAGTGATTTCTAGAAGGTTGAAAATGTTTTTGTTTACTTATTCAAGGCTTACCAGACCTTGTTGTTTCATTTCAAATATGCATATTACTCGTTTGGGAGAAAACATTTGCTGAAACCTGTTCAATTGCTCTTCTTTTTTGTGGTATACAAACCTATCCTTCCAGCCCCCATTTTCTTTCTTCCTCTGGTACCATTACCAAATTTTCTATTAAAGAAATAATGCCCAAGAACACATCTACTTCATCAACTGAGGTATACCTGTAGTTCTCTAACCGCGTTCCTCATACAAAATAGTCCTAAAGTAGCCTTTGTATGAAAGTCAGTAAAAACCCTAGCTGTAGCCTCACAATCTAAAAGCACAAGACAAAAGGGGAAAGCAAATAAGTTAATAGACCCCAGTTCTTAAATTTAAAAAGTAGTTCTTGGAGTTGTCTAAAAGGCAAAAATACTCCTCACAGAATGCAAGGAGAATACGACCTCTCTTAATGGCATCCCACATTGTATTGCCAGATTCAGAAGGAGGGGGGATAAATACGCCATATACTCTGCAGGAAAAGCCTTTGTGGCTTTTCCTAGAGTTTTAAAAAACAACAGGGATTAGATTCACTTTCCCCTATGAGCAGAAGCTGAAAGCTGATTGGCTGGGTGAGCATGGGGGATGGAGGCTTGCGAACAAGGCAAGCACCCAGAACCGCCATGTTGGTTTTCACCTTAGCAAGTGAATGCTAAGGCGATAAAATGGGGTTTGTTTGTTTTGCTTTTCTGTTAAGGCGAAATATCATTCTATCACATCTTGGGAAAAAATGTTTTAAAAAAATACTGTTTGGCAGCAGCAAATTGATAAGTAAAAATGCAAGTAATGTGATGGCCACCATCTTGATTTGCAGGCATGCCCGTTTGTAAGCAAACATGGATAGATTCACATGCCTGCGATCTACCTAACCCCGCCCTCCCAAACCATTAAGACAAATTGCTGCTGCTGCAAGTTGCCTTTACTGTGGAGCAATACGCTTCTTTTTGCCTCGTATACACAAGCCCCTTTATGATGGCCTTCTGGAATGCAAATGCAGGAGGAGGAACCCACTGGAGCTGGTCTTGCAGCTGAGCCAGTGAAATAGGCCTGCTTTCCATTCTCCCCTCTGCTGCAGCCTGATGGAATGGTATTCCATCACAAAGCCTCTGATTTCTTCATACTGGCTTCCAGGAGTAGAAACCACATAGCCTAAGATAAAAAACAAAGTTTTCTACTGGCTGCACTGACAAGTCATACTACACTCCTGAACATCTCCATTTTTGGAAGTGTTCTATTTGTGTGGTTTATGTAAATCGGGAGTGGGCAAAGTGCAGCCCTGGGACATGGGGTTCCTGGGTCTCAAGGCCTGGATTTTCTCCTGCAGTCCTTAGTGTGAGGGGAAGGAATCTCAGGGTGAGAGTGCTGCCTTGAAAGGTGTGTTTGTGTGTGTGTGTATTTCCATGTATTAGACTTGCTGTTTTTAATGGTATACTCTGTGCAACCCATGGTTGTTGCTATAAGCATCATACTTTAACACTTCACCATGGGCTACTCCTTACAACATAACCCTCATAACATAACCGGGGCCCACTCTCTGTGACATCACAAGGGGTTGTCCGTAGGTCTCATTTTGGTTGTAATTCACTTGGGCAAATGAGAAGCCGTATGATTGATTAGCAGGGTATCAGTCCAAAGCAGTCCAGCAGTGGGCTTGCAGAAGAGTAGTCTGGATTCCAGAATAGGGCAGAGTCTCTAAGCTGGCTTGGACGCCTTTCACAGAGTGGGTATCAACACTGTTTCCATGGGCCATAGAGCCTGTGCTGCCTGCCTTATCTAGGGAGGCTGATTGATGGAGCTGCACCAACTGAGCTGCAGGTGTGCCAAGCCTCTCTCCAAACAGCCCAGTCCTGCTGGTAGACAAACATACAAAGCCAATCAAAATATGAAACAATATGGCCTGGCCATTAAAGATGTAATCCTATACCAATGAACATTTGCTGGAGTGATGCCATGCCGCTATAAATGCACAGAATTTGTTGCAACTAAATCTCCCTTAAAATCATGGCCGAATGTTGGTCACCCTACTACAGCTACCTACCTGGTCAAAGGTCATGTTGCCAGGGGCATTCTGGGAGTACAGTCAGACCCTTGTATCCATGGGAGGTTGGTTCCCGGACTTACCACAGATACCAGAAACATGAATAATAGTGAACCCTATTAAAATAAAGGACTTCCAGTACAAACATACTATAGAGTTGCTTTGGAGGACTGTCATGATGGACTGACCAACCCATCATGGAGAATTCATTTCAAAACCTACAGGTCACAGCATTGGAAAATTCCACTCCCTGGGTCCATAGCAACAGGTATGGTAAGGGGGTGGGAACCTCATTTCCTACCCATTCAAAACTTGGAAAGGCAGAACCAATCAAATCTGACCAAAAGGTTTTTAAGTTTCTGAATCCCTTTGTTCTGTGCCACATGGCTTAGGCCACATGGTGAGAGCCACATGCTGAAACCAGCCATGATAACTGAGTTTGGGGGAAGCCGATCTCCCCTCTGGGCCTGATAACATCAAAGAGCCCTAAATGATATCTAAAGTTTAAGGAGAGACTTCCAACCAAACTGACTCTGAACTCCATCTCCAGAGACTGAACTAGGCCGGTTATGAGAGCCTGGTCTAGCTATCCCAATTGGGACATGGAGTGATGATTATGGACTTCATGAAATGTAAGTTATTATTTTTCTTAGCTTAGGGACAGTCTAGCTAGTGTGTGTTAGTCTTTATGATTTATTTTTAGTACTATGACTGATTGTATTTCTTGTAAATCTAAGCTGAAATCCTGGAGGTGTGATTTCCCTCCATGCTAAACCTTAAGGGCTTGAACTAAAAAATAAAGCTTTTTCTGTTTTTCCTAATCTCCATGGTTATGTGCCTGCTTGGGCTAGCTATCTGAATTTCTCTGGGATAGAGGAAAGGGTGTTGTTGACATTACAACACAACCTGTCCAGCTTCTTCCTGTGCTGGGCAAAGAAAGGGTTAAAACTCAGCAAGTGGTGGTGGAATTCGAAGAGAAAATCCCTCAGGTTTGGGATTTACAAAGGGGCAACCCTGGGCTTCAGGCAGAGAGGCTCTAGGGTCGCCATCACAAGGACCTAGAAGATGCCTAAAGAGGATGCCTCTGTAGACATTTTCCACCATGACTCTATGGTACATGTCCCTATTTTTTCAGTGACGGATAACTGAAATCATGGCTATTGGTCCACGGATACAGGGGTCCAACTGTAATCTAAAAAGTAATGTTTCCTCACTCTCATTACAGTTGTAACATCTCTTTTTGACATTTCAACAGTTTGGCTTGAATATGTGGGTGATTTTGGGAATTGTAGTCCAAAAAAGTAACTTTTCCAAGCTGTGGCTTCAGTGGTAACAGGGTCAGAAGACTGAGGTCAGGAGGGAGGGAGCAATCAGCACAGTGGAAACCAGAGAGGCAAGTGATGCAGCCTCATAAGACAAATCTGTGCATACTGCCATGTGATGTGATAGAATGGACTGTCAGACCACGTTCAGGCTGAAGGATTTCTGATTGCTTCCCCTTTCATTTAAGCAAAGAACACATGCCTTCATTTGGCTTTGTGGCCTGATTTTGCATAACAAAACACTATCTTAATTAGCTAATGGGAAAAGACTGGAGGTGAAATGCTCCTCTTATATTGGTATCATTTACAACTAAGACATTTTATTTGTCATAAACAGACTCAGAAATGGTCCATTAAGAATTGTTTGGCTTTGAGGAAAGTTTCTATGAGCCAATTCAATCAAAAGGCTTACGGACAGGAATTATTCTATTAGAATTAGAGCCAGAAGATGTCATAATTCGAAAGGTATGATAACAGAAATTAAACAGGGGATCTCTGGAGGATGAGTTACTGTTTATCTATTACACTGGACTTATAGTTCTATCTAAATTGTAGTAATTATTTCTCAGTTTGAACCTATACCTGCAAAATAACACATACAAATCTATGTCTTCTTTGTCCTGTATCTTGGTGATACATAGGAGATTATCAGACGCGGCAAATATGGCGTGATAATGATGCAAAAAGAATGTGAAAGGGTGCCTATATCTCATGACATCGTGCTATGGCACTATTCAGTTTTTAAAAAGACATTATTTTTTATTGACGCTCCAAGGCCGTTAATTGATCTGCTGTGGCGTTTTTGTCACTGAATTGCAAGTGCCTGAAACCATGCACCATTCTGCTCTCATGAATACAGCATCAATGGGCGGTCCCCACCAGAACTCTTGTGGGTGAGAACACAAAAACTAAGTATGGCACATTCTTTTTAGGAACCTCCCCATTTTGCGGTCAAGTTTTTAAGTGGGTTTCAGTGCTTGTGTGTTCATTTTTGTTTTTTAATTTACTTGGTTTTAGACTTTTAAGCACGCTTGCATCTTCTTGTGGAAACTGTCGAGATCATGTGCCCTAGCGAAGGTGGAAGCAAACAGCACTAGCATGCTCCAATAATGCTGGGGCTGCTCTTTCTTGTTATTACAGCAACGTGTGATAAAAAAAGGTTATTGTGCCAGGACCCTTGGGACTTTATCAGACAAGCCTCTATGATTGTCCTTTTGCTGGTATATTTTGTAACGTTTCTATGCCAGCAAAAGAACACTCCCCCCGACCAGACCTACTTTGCTTCTCCATGAATAGGCGACCCCAGAATTGACGGAGAGTGAACGGAGCTCTGTTTGCTTCGTGGTTCGAGATCTCACCGATTCTTGTGAGAAGACGCAAGCATAATAAATTTGAAAAATAAACCAAAGGAAACACTCAAAAAGTATACACAAGAACAGAAACACACTTTAAAAGTTAAAAGTACACCAGGGATGTTCATAAAAAGAGCATTCCCTACCTGGCTGTCATGATCTCACCTGGAAGTGTTCTGTTATTGACACTGCATTCATGTGAGCACAGTGGCATGAGGTTTCAAACGCCGGCAATTCTGGCACAAAAGCAGAATGAAATATCTATTAATGGCTTGGCCTGTCAATAAAATAGAACAGCTTTTAGACAGTACAAAATTGTGAAAGAACAATGTCATATGATATGCATACTCTTTTGCATTAATTTGGTATCATTATGACACCATATTTGCCTGGTCTGATAAAGTCCTTGCACTTTAAAATATAGTGGGACAAGAACATTTTTAGAGGCTTGTCTGATAATCTCCATACTGTATGTGGTGCATCATGAACACACTATCTTAATTGTTTTAATAGTCCTTCCTTCTTCTTAAAATTGTAATTCTTTAAGAAGAAAAACTGTTAATTCTTTAATACAGTAAACTGATTCTTTAAGAAGGGCTACAATTCATTCTTAGAGCCTAAATACCCTAAAGGCACCAGATCCCACCTGATTTGGAAGCTATGCAAGGTCAGCTCTGGTTAGTACTTGGATGGGAGCCTGCCAATGCATACCAGGTGCTGTAGACTATATTTTAGAAGAAGGAACTGGCGAAACCACCTTTGAGTATTCCTTGTCTAAGAAAACCCTATGAAATTAATGGGATCGCCATAAGTTGACAAGTTAACTTGAAGGCACATATGCACACACAGTTCACTCTTAGATAACTCTGAACATGCTTGCTAATGAAGTATTCCCACAATTACTTGAGGGAAGCCATGAGAGGCAGGTCAAGAGGCATAAAAGAGATATGTTCAGTGTAGATATACAATGACAGAGCAATCCTATACATATCTATTCAGAAGTAAGTCCCACTGCATTTACTAAAGTTTACTAAGAAGGAATAAGTTTGCAGTCTAAGGAGATTATCAGACGTGGCTAATGTGGCACCAAAATGATGTCAGCAGAACGGAAAAGGACGCCAATATCACATGACATTGTCTTTTTGCATTCTGCTCTTGTTCTTGTGGTGTTTCTTTATATTGATGGGCCAGAGGTGTCAATGGACTGCCCGTCCTGTTTTGGTGCCAGCATTGCCAGCGTCTGAAACCTCGCACTGTTTTTGACTTCTGAATACAGCATCAGTGCGTGGTCCTGCCAGAACACTTGTGGGTAGGAGTGCAAGAACCAGGTAGGCTACCCTCTTTTTTGTACCCTCCCTGGGTTACTTGTTATTTTTTTAGTGTGTATATGTGCTTTTGTGAACTTTTTTCTGTGTATTTTTATTTTTATTTTTGAATTTCCTGCACTTGTATCTTCTTGAGAGAATGGGTGGGATTCAGTCCAGGAAGTGAACAGGAAGTGACTTCCTGGGCTGCCTATGGACGCAAGAGAAGATAAGTCTGATGGGGATTGTTATTGTGCCGGGACAGGGATGGGTCTGGAGATTGTGGGACATGAACGCTTTTTGCATTCCTGTCTGATAATCTCCAAAGACATAATCAGTGACATTAAATGCTGGCAAAACCTTTGTTATTGTTGTGTGCCTTCAAGTCATTTCTGACTTTTGGTGACCCTAAGGCAAACCTATCATGGGGTTTTCTTGGCAGAATTTGTTCAGAGGGGGTTTGCCCTTGCCTTCCTCTGAGGCTGAGAGAGTGTGATTTGCCCAAGGTCACCTAGTGGGTTTCCTTGGCCAAGCAGGGATTCCAGCCCTGGTCTCCCAGTGTCCTAGTCCTGTTAGTGCCCCTAATGAGCCTCACCTCCAGAAACCCCCCAAATTGGCTTATTAATGATTTGGCTTATTAATGTGGTCTTCCACTTGGAAGAACAGTAAGGTTTCAGGGACTCACTGTATAGATCCCAATAGGCATGTGTTGTAAGCCATGCATCGCCCAAAGGAAGGACTACTGACTGGGGTTTGGTTCTGGGGGGGGGGGTTTGTGGATACCGTAAACCATGGATAATAGCAAACACCATTGAAAATAATGGGACATCTGGTTTAAAATACCATAGAGTTGCCTTGGAGGACCTAGAAAATGGCTAGAGAGGACACATTTTCTAGGACGACTCTATGGTAGATGTGTTGTTTTGTGTCCCATGGATAACTGAATCAGTAAATAATGAATCAGTGGATACGGGGGTCCTACTGTAGTGCCATTATTGCTGCAAATGTTCCTGGGCAAGAAGAGGAAAGTAAGCATAACCAGTCTTGGGGTGGAGCAGTACTGGAATGGGGTTGACAGGAAGAGTAGTTGTTAGAGAATGTGGTGACCCACTCTTACCATGCCGATTTCTTCCACAGTCAGACAGATGCATCCACTTAGAAAATACATATACTGTAATATATAGGAGGAAAAGAGTTACCTTGCTTGAAATGAAAGGATACAAAATGTTTATTGACCATGAATTTATTGTTTTAGGACTGTTTTTGTTTTGTTTTTTAAGGCACAGTAAAACCACAAGACAGAGTCTTAATCGGCAATTTATTAACCATACCCCCACCAAAAAAAGGTTCTGTCCAAGAACCGGAAGATTATATACTCAATGTGTCAAATGTATGAGCTCAGAAAATTGTGAACTGTCATGGACGCAAACAAGCTGGTCTATTTCATTAATAATTAAGAAGAGAATATATTGAAAAGACTATCAAAGCAGAGATGGTTCCAGCTTTTTCTTTGTTAGTAGAGGTGCCAGTTTTGTTTTCTGGCTCAACCTCTGTCCCTTTATCAGATGCAGCGGGCCAGGCATTTTGCCAGCAGATCTATGGAAACATCAGTTAAATTCGTGCCTTGGCACTCAGCTGTTAAAGACACAGATATCCTGCCTTAAAACAGTTTGCATCCTCTTGGACTACTTATTTATAGTGATTCAGTGGTGGCTGTAGCTCCTGTGTTAGCGAGGTTGTAAACCCACACCATGCTTTAGTCTGAACTTTACAGGAACAATCCAAGGTTTGCAAATAGGATTTAACACCTTGAAAGGCTTCTTCAGATTAAAATCCAGAACATATTCACTGCCAAACTGACATGGGAGCCATCAGCTGCCAATGCAGTGGTTGAGTCCAGACTGGTTTCTTCCAAGCAATCAGAGGTCAAATCCACACTACAAAAATACTGTAATCCAGTTTCAAACTGGATTTT
Source organism: Gambelia wislizenii (assembly GCA_030847615.1). Taxonomy (NCBI): domain Eukaryota; kingdom Metazoa; phylum Chordata; class Lepidosauria; order Squamata; family Crotaphytidae; genus Gambelia; species Gambelia wislizenii. The sequence continues at coordinate 36,769,728 of JAUMIR010000004.1, forward strand.
TGCCATGGCTCCTTCCTATGGAATCCTGGGATTTGTAGTTTTACAAGGTCTTTAGCCTTCTCTGCAAAACAGTACTGGTGCTTCGCCACACTACAAATACCAGGGCTCCCTAGGAAAGAGCTATGGCAAATAATTACATTTCAACCTAGATTATTTGTGTAGTATGGGTTTGGTCATAGTTTATTCCAGTTTTTCCCTGTGATCTTGAACCAAACAGCTTTCAGAGAGGAGTCCTCCCAAAACTTGGAAAGTTCCTTTTTAAAAAATAATTAGTTACAGTTGTAATTCCAACTCCAAAGTTTCTTTTTTAAATTTATTGTGTATTGCAACTCTTTACTTTAGTTACTCTGCAAAAGTAGTGAAATTATCCCTTGTTGGGTTACAATTACAATGTAAGGTAGCTATGCCATAGATACTGGACAGATGATGTACAGTAGGACCCCCGTATCTGTGGGAGATTGGTTGCCGGAGAGGGGGCGTGAATAATAAAATCCATGGATAATAGCTAATGTCCCAGTTACTATTCCCACCACGGGAGCGATCCAGGGGCGCGATTCCAGGGCGAAGGGAGGCGAGATCTCTCCTCCCTTTCCTTTGCCCCCGTGTCACCATTCCTGCCACAGGAGCGATCCTGGGGTGCGATCCCAGGGCAAAGGGAGGCGAGATCTCCTCCTCCCCTCCTTCCCCTGTCCACACGCACACCTTGTTGTCACCATCTGCAGATAATTGAATCAGCAGATGGCAAATCAGCAGATATGGGGGTGCTACTGTGATTACATCTAACTGATTACTGAGTTGCTACTGATAACTAGTTACTTTCAAGCTCCAGGGCCTATGTTGCAAATTGCTATAACTTTATTGTTTAATTTAAGAAATTTCCCAACACCTATATAAGGGGGACTAGATAATTGGTTTGTACTTCTATGCTCATGGCTTGCCCCTGTAGCCTCTAATTCTGGCTGTCCTTGTTGATGCCACAGGGCAAATGTTTTTTTAGGTCCTTTTCTAGCAGTAAATATTGGCTTGTGCTTGCAGAGTGTTTCCCGTAGAGGCTTACCCTGTTTGCTCCTGAGCAGGGTTAAGATAAGTGAGATATGGCACCCTGCCTTTGTACAGCTCACAGATGGCATATACCCCCTGAGATCTTTCCTTCACTGGAATTCAGCTCTTGGGTTGAAAAGAGTTTCCCATTCCTTTCTTACAGCTTTGTTTAATTTAAAGCAAGGGCCAGAGCCATGTGGAAGTGTTAAACTACAGAGAGTGTGTGGGAAGTGAGAAGATACTGCTGAACAATGGTAGTAATTTTACTATTGCCCATTAAACCGGCCCATAAAAACAAATGCCCCTATAAAAGGTGGCCCAGATATGTGAAAGAAAAATGTGTGTTCCCTTTTTCCACCATTGTCCCCAACACATTTTTAGGAACATCTGTAATACAAAGACAGATGTATCTGTCACTACAGAGTAAGGGTTTTGGATAAATAAAGCTACCAACAGTGGAGTCACTTGACTTCTGAAGCAGGGACTGAATTAACAAGAGCAGAGAAAATTTATATCCAGACAAGAGAAGCCACAGATCCTGCAAATGATGAGCTGACACAGGAATGTGGCACGCTCCAGATCTGTGATGAGAGCCAATGGAGTGTTGAATTTTGATACAAGACCCCTAAACTCAATTTTGAGTCAAATAAACCAGATGAGCAATCATGAATCATGCATTTAATAGACACACCTTCAGTTATAAGCTGGTTCCAAGTTAATGCATGTTTACTTAACATAATTTGAATACTTCCCCCAAAAGGCTAGATTTCTTTGCTAGGTTTTGTGGCCTCAAAAATCAGGATCATTGCAGAACTAGCCCAGGTATCAAAAATATTTGTGATTATTTGCAATCATCCACAATTATTTAAACATTCTGAAGCAGATACACAGATGCAGAGAGTGTATTGATAAAGCTATAAGTGTGCTGCTTGGACTCAAGCACATCACTATCTATTAGTCTGTGGACTTTTTCAGACATTTAAAATACAACGCGAGCAGCCTCGCCACGTTGCGAGGCTGCAGTGCTGCAGTGCGTCCCTTTCGGATGACACCCGTCCCTGCCGGTACTGTTGCGGTACCACAGGGACATTTGAGTGTTATATTTCACCAATTTTTACTCACGAAAGTTGATCGTGAGTAAAAATTGGCGAAATATAACACTCAAATGTCCCTGCGGTACCGCAACAGTACCGGCAGGGACAGGCGTCATCCAAAAGGGACGCCCTGCAGCACTGCAGCCTTGCAATGTGGCAAGGCTGCTTGTGATGTATTTTAAACGTCCGAAAAAGTCCTGTATTCCTTGTCTGTAAAATGGGAATAATAATTCCCTTCCCATGATTGTTATGATTGGTAAGAAAATATGTTTGGAAAATGTTTATTGCTTAGTCCAAAGACCATTGCAAAGAATAAAAAATAACATAAAATAGTATAAAACATCCAAGCTTTCATACAAATACAACACCATAATTAAAATTAACTAATAAAATATATACCTAAACTTCAAGTAAGTAGCATATAGTGTATCACAAATCACATTACAGTTCCAAAGGAAGAGTAACATTTAACCTTTTGTGTCATACAAAGACATTTTATACTCTCCTTTCTTCTGGTTCCTATGACAATTAGCTGAAATGGACTCCAGAAATTTTTCTCTGCATCTGGCAGCCTTTGCCGCAAATGCAGCAACCCACCAAATCACATGTTGATTTGTTGGTTGTAACAGAAAACTAAGTTTCTCTTTTACCCCCCGGTATTTCATTTTCTTTAGGAAAGGCTCCAAATAACTTTTTCTAACATCAGTTATATATCTGGCACTCAAATATATAATGAGCCAAATCTTCCAGAACTGGCTCACCACAGCTACACAACCTATCTTGTAGTGGGATACCATAGAATCTTCCCTATGTCATCATCGTATCCATTTGTTCAAAATGTAAGCGTGTAAAAGCTTTACATAATTCCATTGGCAGAGGAAACGCCAGGTATTTTTCACATTTATGCTCCCATTTCATACTGTCTGACCATTTTGCTGTTCCTACAGACACTAGGGCAGTTGTGTCAGTTTGTGCACCCATATCAGACACTCTTTGTTTAAAGATCTTTTCAGTAGCAATCGTTCTTGGATTCAGTGCCTTAGCAGAGAATCCAACATTTGGTAGTAAATTTAAAAGTTTATGAAGCCAAACATTTCCTTTATGGAGTAACCTCTCTTCCTCCAGACAGATCTTCGGGAAGGGAACCTTTCTTCAGTTAAATTATTTATTCTGCACCAAAATTTTACCATCCTAACATATATTAACCCAGTAATCTTTGCAGAAATTGAGTTTGAATATTTTCAATTTTTGAGAGAACTGCAAAGCCACAAATTTCAGCACCAAATATTAACATTGGTATCACTTTTACTTTAAATATATTTATAATTGGGCATAAAGAACCTGGGTATCTATAATTTAGTAATCTATTTAAGGATTGCAAACTGGCAACAGATTTCATTTCATTTTTCCTTATTTGTAATGCCCAGGAACCTGTAGATGAAAAGGTAATCCTAAAATAGCAGTAAGATTTTACTTGCTCTAATTCTTTAGAATCAACAAACCATCTATATGATTTTCTCTTTCTACCAAAGACTACTACTTGAGGTTTGTTATTGTTAATTTGTTATTGATCAGGTCATTTTCTATATAGTAAGAGCTGAAATGTCTTAGCAATCTTCTCAAGCCAACTTGAGATGTTGAAAGGAGAGTTATATCATCTGCATATAATAATATGTTAACCACTTTGTTTAGAATTGTTGGCATATGATAATCCTGATTTTGGAGCAAAACAACAATGTTGTTGATATAGAAATTGAAAAGAAATGGTGCTAAGATACAACCTTGGTGAACCCCTTTGTACGTAGGGATTGTATCTATCAAGGCAAGACTTACACCTGTTCTAACCTTTAAATATGTTTCTGTAAAAAGTGCTTTCATAAGAGATAACAGTCTCAGGTCAATATTTGTCTTTGACAGCTTTTCCCAAAGATGACATCCGTTTATAGTGTCAAAGGCTGCACTCAGATCAATAAAAGCTACAAAAAGCTGTCTGCCCTGTGTGAGGTACTTCATTATCAGATGGTGTAATATGAAACAGTTATCCATCGTAGATCTCCCTTTCCTAAAGCCGGCCTGTTCTTCAGCTAAGATAGAATTTTCATCAGTCCAGTCCTCTAATTTATGCAGGAGATTCTTTGCATAAATTTTAGCTTGTGTATTAATCAGGCTGATTGGTCTGTAGTTCCTAGGATCTTGCCGATTCCCTTTTTTAAAATATCAGAACTACTATACTAAGAGTCCATCCTTTTGGGATACTGTTATTTATATGTGTAAACAGTCCTGCCAATAATGGGGTTCACCAGTCTACATTACTTTTTAAAAGTTTGGAGGGCAAGAAGTCATTACCAGGGGCCTTATTGTCCTTCGTAGTCTGAATAAGGGATTTAATCTCAGATGTAGTTACTGGAGTGTCAGGAGTTAGAGACTGAACTCCATTATAAAATGGCCGAACAACTGCAGATCCATGCTGCATGAACTACCAAGTCATGCCTAGTCAGGCCACTAGGGGGAAATGTCATATATACATACATACATATATATATATATATATATGAGAACTCAGAACAGAGCTCACTTCCTTCTTCCTGTGAATGCTGAGTCCTGGTGAAGCAGTTTCTCTTTGAATTGTAAATATTTGTATGTATTGCAACTGTTTGTGTTTGAAGATAAAAGTGCCTCCTGCTTATTTGGATGTCAAACACTCTCTGTGTGAGTATTCTTGGGAACAGGTTGCTACTGTCTGTGTGGCTATACGATCATAAACAAATCCGTATGGGGGGCAAAAAATACGAACAGCCTGTCGTTCCTATGCATACGAACCGGTTATACGATTTTTAACCCCCCTAAACTCCATATGACTCCCTCTTCCCGAAGCTGGCTGGAGCGAGCAAGCCAAGCGGCAGTTTTAAATCTCCCGCTGCTTTTTTTTTTAATAAGGTTCCTGGTTTGCGGACAGTTGGTTTTCCGTATTTACAATAGAAAATAAAAATAAATAAACATATAAATTCATGGACTTACCAGACGCTCGCTAGCTGGGAAACCAACATGGCGGCTGCTCCCAATTCCCCTCCGTGCTAGCCCCGCCCTGTCTACTTGGCCAGCCAATCAGATTACCCTGCCTGTTCGTATGTGTGCACACGGACCATACAGACCCGCCAGCCATCCGAATGGCATACGGATTTCTCTTCACGATCCGCTTTCCCTCCCGAATGCCACATGTGCATATTTCAGGGTGGAAAGCCGCCCCCCTCTTTTGCATTCATGTGCATCCGAATGGCCGTTTGTACCGAAGCGCGAACTTCCGCATGCCATACGTATTATTTAAATCGTGTAGACGGGACCTGAGTGTACTGAGACAGTTTTTGGGCTTCTGCTGGGGATTGGGTGTCCTATCATCCCCTGACAGTAAAGGAAGGGAATTAATGTCCCATGTCCATTGGGCTTTGTTGATTGGCCTTTTCTCTTCTTCCTTGAACAGATCTAGATAAAACTCTTCCCATTTTGTGGCTGGGATGGGGATATCAAGTGTAAATTTTGAAAATCTATTGAGAAGAATAAGATATAACCCCCAAACTGCTGCTACAAGAAAATTAATTATAAAATATAATTTCTTGTCTCTTTTATTATTGATTGATTGATAGCATTTGTATGCCTCCTTTCTCTCAGAATGAGACCCCAGGTGGCTTCCAAAGACAATAATAAAAACAATAAAACTGGATAAAACAGTTTTAAAACATTTTAAAAAGCAGACACAACTTTAAAAAGAAAAAGACAAATAAAATCATAAAATTTGCTTCTAATATGGTTAACGTATCTGGGGTAGCCGTGTTGGCTATACATACCCTGCCCATACAAATGGCTTGTGTCAGCCTACAAATATTTTAATTTATCTCACATTTATCTTTCCCTGGCCACCAAAAGCTAGCTAAAATATGAAGTGACACATCTCCTTACAGTCAATGCAAAGCAAAAACAATAATTAGCACGATCCTAGTCTTAGTATACTAATAGCCAGCACTTAGCTATCTTTGGTAGTCCAAGTTTTTCTCCCAATAAAGATTTTCAGATTGGGACAAAAACAGCATCCCTGTCTAGCTATCTCCTTTCCCGCCCCCCTCATGGCACAATAACAAATGGTTTTACACTTACCTTAATCCTGCGATGCTCCCTCCGCACCCCCTGCAGCCCAGGAGTGAATGCAGCTCTGCAGAGCTGCATTCATTTCCTGCTTTCAAATCCCAGGTTGTTTTCATGAGAGGACAAGCATGCGGGAAATTCAAAGTTAAAAAGAAAACTACAAGGTAAAAACTGACAGCAAGCACAAAAACACAGTTAAAAAATACCAAGTAATCCAGGGAGGGTACAGAAAAGGGTGTCACCTGGATGTCCCAATCACATCCAGAAGTGTTCTGGAATGGACCTCCCACTAACACTGGCATCACGCCAGCATAACGTCTGTCATTCCATCATAGAAACGGAATGGGCAATCTATTCACAGCTTAAGTCATGAATAAAAAGCAACGCGGGCGAAACAGGACCAATATGGGAGCATAATGATACAGGGACTACGGAGATTTTCAGATGCCTCTTGCTGCGCAAGCAGCCTCTGGAGCAGTAACGAGGCTGCTGCGCGGCAAGGGGTCCATTTTGGACACCGCCGTTTCTCTCTCGGTGGTGTCCGTGACTGTTGCGGCTAGCATTGGAGGCGGCCGCGCTGTTTTTTACTCACAGACAACTTCCGTGAGTGAAAAACAGCGCAGCCACCTCCAATGCTAGCCGCAACAGTCACGGACGATGCCGAGAGAGAAACGGCGTCATCCAAAATGGACCCCTTGCCGTGCAGCAGCCTCATTACTGCTCCGGAGGCTGCTTGCGCAGCAAGAGGCGGCAAGAGGCATCTGAAAATCTCTTACATCATGTGAAAAACAAGCCCTTTGACAATCTTCTGGCGTTCGTGTAATGCCACATTTAGGTCGTCTGATAATCTCCTACAACTCTGTTAACAACAGCAGTGTACAAGGTTCAGGAAAGATGTTCAAATACTTCAAATGTACCAAGTGTGGAAAATTAGTCAGTAGGGATTAACAGCCAGCCAGAGATGTACGCTGTGTTTTCTCCCTGAGGAGAAAACAAATTCACAGTAAACTGAAGTGTGTCATGAATGTAATTAGAACTAGTAATCCCTTCAACCTCTGCTAACCTGGCTGAATTCTTTTGCCCTTTTCCAGTTGTCAAGGTCATTTTCAACTGTCATGCCATACTCCCTTCAGTTCCTTTCTTCCACCCACCTTCTTATTCCACACTCCAGGCAACTGACTTCATCCACTAACTTCCCACTGCTGCTGACTTTAAATACAAACTTCAAAACACAGTTCATTACAGGATCATTTCAAATGCAATGTTCTGAATTATTGAACATTATCATAGAATCATAGAATTGTAGAGTTGGAAGAGACCACAAGAGCCATCCAGTCCAATCCCCTGCCATGCAGGAATACACAATCAAAGCATCCCCGACAGATGGCCATCCAGCCTCTCTTTAAAGACCTCCAAGGAAGGAGACCCCACCACGCTCCGAGGGAGTGTGTTCCACTGCCGAACAGCTCTTACTGTCAAAAGGTTCCTCCTAATGTTGAGGTGGAATCTCTGTTCCTGGAGCTTGCATCCATTGCTTCGTGTTCCAGTCTCTGGAGCAGCAGAAAACAAGCTTGCTCCATCCTTGATGTGACACCCCTTCAAATACTTAAACAGGGCTATCATAATCGCTCCTTAACTGTCTTTTTTCCAGGCTAAACATACCCAGCTCCCTAAGTCTTTCCTCATAAGGCATGGTTTCCAGACCTTTCACCATTTTAGTTGCCCTCCCCTGGACACGCTCCAATTTGTCAATATCCTTTTTGAATTGTGGTGCCCAGAACTGGACACAGTATTCTAGGTGAGGCCTGACCAAGGCAGAATAGAATTGCACTATTTCTTCCCTTGATCTAGACACTATACTTCTATTGATGCAGCCCAAAATTGCATTGGGGTGTGGAACCTAGGATAATATGCAGGAATTAGTAGATGAACCCCCCCCCCGCCCCACATAGATGTCAGCTAAAGAATACAAAGTTTAGAAAGGGTGTGTATTTCCAGACTATAGTTCCTATCAGCATGGCCTATGGTTAATGCCATATTGGCTAATGGATTCTGGAAGTTATAGTTCAAAAAATATTTTTTCTAACCTCTGGCTAAACCTTATTTACAGATGAGCAGAGTATGTTAGCTTGGAAATTTCGCTTGGAAAGAAAAGCCAGTTTAAGAATTCATTCACTGATAAAATGTCATGCTTGGGTCAGCAATACATTCAGCTAGGTTGCTTTTTTGAGCCAAAGGTTATCTCCTAATAGGCTCTGCAATGTCTACACCATCATTTTACCCTAGACCATTAGGGGCTTGTCAGATGGAAGACCTCAGTTGGTTGGACTTTCGTTGGCAATCTTTAATCTTATACTTATTTGGAAGCTTTGATAGAAATTCCTGTTGCTTACCTAGATGACTATAGGCTACGGTAGTTTATATATTAAAACAGTACACTATCCTAATCAGAAAGGAGGGGAAGGAGCATCCCTCAGATGCTCAGTGGGCCAAATCTGGCCTCTTGGCAGGCCAGATGAGGCCCACAGGCTAGAGGTTTCCATCCCCAAGCATAATGACTTTTCATACTGGCACCAACCCCGTGACTTTATTGGCCATCCAGTTCCAGTCTGCGCTACCCATCTATTCCACTGCCCACCTATTCAACCTTTGTTATTGGGCTTGTCAATAAGAGGCAATAAAATGTGGATTGTTGTGCACTAACACCAATTTGCAGCAGCTTTCATTTGTCTCCACTTTTTTTTTTCAAGATTGCAGGCATATGAAGCCATATGCATTTGTTGTTCAAACAGGCATGCCTGCAAATCAAGACGGTGGACGTGAGTGAATTACTCACATTTTTATTGTCACCTGTTGCTGCCCCCAAACAGATTAAAAAAAAAAAAAGAAGCAAATACAAGGTGCAGAAGTTCAATCTTCTGCTTAAATAAACAGAAAAAAAGAGGGAAAAGGGGCTGTTTCATCAACTCCGTGCATGATTGCTATGGCAAAAATCCAACATGGTGGTTTTGGGCAGTGCCTTGCCAGCAAGCTCTGCCCCTGCGCACATCCAATCAATCAGCTTTCCACTTCCGCTCTAATCGGGAAAGTGCAGCAAAGCAAATTGGTTGTCCCAAAGAGAAGGAATGCACATTTCCTTCGGAGTTTTAAAAAAAGTTGGCCGCAGAGTATTTGGAGTTTTTCGCTCCCCTCATTCTGAATATGGTGAAATGATGCAGACTCCCATTTGGACAAAACATATTCTACTCGAATTCTTTAAGGAGTACTTTTGCTGTATAGACAAGCCCATTGTCAAAATACCCAGTTACTTGACCTTTGGAATTCTGGAAGCAAAATAACAACTCATTCTGACTAAGCCAATACAAGAAATGAACTTAATTTGATTGTGTAACTTATTGAGAAAACAAAACATGGGTTGTAGGTTTTTTAAAAGGCTCTTAAAAGTATTGAATAAATTTCAACAGGTTGCTTTAATTTTTGTTTTTCTTGTTATCTTTCAGAACACGTTACCCAGCTGATTCCTGAAGCAGGAAGCCTCCTCCATTCCAGGGTGATGCAGTACAGAGAGCTCTTGGATTCCTTGCCCATGGATGCCTATACGCATGGATGCATTCTCCATCCAGAACTCACCACGGACTCCATGATTCCAAAGTATGCTACAGCTGAGATCCGCCGTAAGTGGCCAGTTCAGCAGCACTGCCTAGCATTAGATAACAGTCTCAAACGTGCCATATTTATTGATTGATTAATTTTTTTTCAAGGTCCCCATATCAAATCGGACAAAACGGTTAAGTCATAATTGACATAAGAAAATGAAAGTGACAGACAACAGAGAGAAAAGGTTGAAACTAGTACAGTTGTTAAGACAGTCGCCAATCCTCAACGCCCATCACTATTTAGTCAAGGCAGTGGGAAGCCCTGAACTGAGGAGGCGGGGGGGGGTAATGGTAGCTCAAGGAAAGTGGTTTCAATACGACTCTGTGAAATTCCTTGCTAGGCTTTTTTATGGACCTGGAAGTCTAGACAGTTTGGTCTCACAACAGCTGTTGCAGTTATTCCCAATGTGAGAGGTGTCTGTATGTTCATGGTTTGTTCACATGGCACATTTTTGGGATGATGAAGAAATGGACACTCTAACCAGAACAAGTAATACTGGATTAGATGAATTAATGGTCTGAATTAATATAAAAACGTTTCATATCAGCATAAAGATGAGTTTGTTGTGCAAAAAAGAGATGATTTTGTTATGGGGTAGCTGTGGTGTACAGCCAACATGGTGTAGTGGTTTGAGCATTGGATTGCAACTCTGAAGAACAGAGCTGAAATCCCTGCTTGGGCATGGAAACCCACTGGGTGATCTTGGGCAAGTCATACTCCCTCAGGACTTTATCAGGCTAGTCTAAGGAGATGATCAGATGGGACAAATATCCTGGGGCAGGAACGGAACAGGGGTGAGAAAGGGGCTCTCTTTCAGGATGACATTGAGCCCCTCCGTGATGTTCCCATCCTGCCCCCATTCTGCTCCCAGAGTATCTATTCACAATGAAATATCGTGAATAGAACATCTTTTCTGTTTTCTTCTATGCCTGTCACGGAATCAGAGACGAGGGAAAAGGAGCCCCGTCACTGTTCTGAGATGACAGGCATGGGGGAGGAGCTCCATGCCAATCACTTCGGACTTTTTCGGACATCTAAAATGTAACGGAAGCAGCCTCGCCACGTTGCGAGGCTGCTGCGCTGCAGGGCATCCCTTTCGCATGACGCCCATCCCTGCCGGTACTGTTGCGGTACCGCAGGGACATTTGAGTGTTATATTTCAGCGATTTTTACTCACGATCAACTTTCGTGAGTAAAAATCGCCGAAATATAACACTCAAATGTCCCTGTGGTACCGCAACAGTACCAGCAGGGACGGGTATCATGCAAATGGGACGCCCTGCAGCGCAGCAGCCTCGCAACGTGGCGAGGCTGCTTCCGTTACATTTTAGATGTCCGAAAAAGTCCTTCCTGTCATGATTGGGACATCAAGGTAAGTGGCACCCTTCCCCACCACCACCCGGGTTGCTCATTTGATTTTAAATTCATAGTTCTATTTATTTTCTTTCTTTGACAGCTGGGGGGGTATTTTGAATTTCCCTCCCACTTGTTCTCTCATGAGAACGAGCGTATTCAGCAGTTTCAACATCCCACTGACATGGCAGCCTTCTGCCACTATTAGCTGGTTTGGACTACAACTCCCATTATCTCTGTCCAGTGAATGTGCTGACTGCTCCTGATGGGAGTTATAGTCTAAAAACTGTGGGCAACAAGTTGTGGAATACTGTAATAGATCATCTTTTAAGAGCCACTTCAGAAGAATTGTGTACTGGAATATCATCTCTCTATGGGAAATTGTCTGATTTGGAAATAATGAAAGACACTCCCATCTCTTTCAGGATACAAACATCCTGTAGGAAATCACAGGTGGCTGCTTCCTAGTGCGTACATGCTGCTCTAATCCTATTTGTGATGGATACAAAATTGTTTCTCACAGCAAACATGTGCAGTGCTATTTAATGTCTCAATAAGGGCTCCAGGGTGCATCTATGGAGAGGTTTGAGGGCATACATGTGCCACTTGTAGTTTATGTATTGTGTTTGCTTTCGGAAACTGATGTAACAGGATTGTATGCATTGTTGCAGAAAGTGTGTCACTCTTTCTAATAAATATATATACAGCTGACAGTCATTATGTTGTGCACATGCTGTTTCCTATATGCAGAAGATGTAGGAGTAGAGCAAATATTAGCCTTGTGGGATCCAGCATGAAGCCTTGCATGGCTGATATAATTAAGCTATTTAGCCACAGCCTGAGCACTCAGTATTTAAGATGCATCTTTATGAATGTCTGGAGCACTTATAATTAATCAGAGGAAGTTACAGACTGAGGAATCCAAATGCATGCATATGAGGAAGTAGAACTAGTCTACGAAAGCTTATGCTACAACTTCTTTTTCTCAGTCTCAAAGGTGCTACAAGATCCCTTTGCATACTGAGATTTACAGAAAAGCTCTGAAAGAGAATGATGCAGGACCCCACGTGTATGTCAAAGTCAGTGCTGTGTATATTTGTAGTTGGAGATATGATGGGTAATTTTACAGTTTTAAATCTCTAAGGCTCTAATCATAAGTCATAGTCAATCACTGGCTAAAATAAAGACTCACAAGTAAGAGGCAATAATTATGCCCCTTGACAAGATAGAATTAGAATCACAATGTGTGCTTGTTTGCTCCTCGTTATGCAAAAACCCCAAATGAGACCACCCTTCAGCTCTAATAGAGCATTCTTCCTCATAACTATAGGTAGGTGAAAGAATATTTCCTCAGGTCTGAATTAACATCCCTTTAGGTATTGGGGCATACCTATAGTTGGCATAATCCACTTTGAGAAATATTGCTCAGTTTCTATGACAGCTCTGAAGAAGGAAGAAGTTCCACCCAGAGGTTGGGTGGGGGGAGAAATCATTAATTAATTCATTTAATTGTTGTTAGATTTTCCCCTAGCATGGCTGAACTCCATAACTTTCCTGATTAAAATTAAAGTTCATCCTACGTTGTAATAAATTATTTTGGGGACTTTTTCAGATGAGGGATGGGAAAGGCACTGCTTTTTATTGACGGACATTTCCGTCAATAAAAAGCAGTGGAGGGAAAAGAAACGAAGGGCGGAGGGAGAACGAATGGAGGACAGCATTGTCCAAAACCAATTGCTGGAAGTGGGACAGCGCTGTCCTCCTCCTGACCTCCGTGGGTTTTTTAACCCCATCTGGAAAAGTCCTTAGTCATTAGAATTTCTTGGTGGAAAATTGCTCTTTTCCCTTCAGACTCAGTAAAACAGAATGTATTTCTGGATGTGAGTGGGACACAGAGGGGTGCAATTATCAGTTGTGCAGAAAAATGTTTTGTGCATTCTCAGAGGCTCTCAGAAAATTTCTGATTAAGAATTGTTTATCTTTGATTCACTGAATGAACTTTGTAATGAGCCAGTTATTACAACATTTATTATCGGCTAGTGTTCTCTAATGGAAATAAATAGCTCATTTCATATTAACCTTTAACATCATTCCTTATTAACCTTTAACAATCCAGGCATTTGAAAAAGTGAAGTGAAAAATGCATGTATTGGTGAGGGTCAGTGACAAAACTTCATCAAATTAGTTGTAAGATGAGCAATAAAATCCCATGCTTCAAGACACCTTATTCTTATCTGACAGTTTCCAAAAGTGTTGGACTCCCAACATCTTCAGGTAACAACATTTGTAATTCATTTCAGAAAAAAGTGACAGCATTGGGAAAGACAACTTTAAAATGACAAAAAGAGAACTTTTGCAGAGGCAGTAACAGAATGGTGACAAGGGCCATGTCAGCCTTTGTAAATCCTATAATCTGTTTGAAAACTAACATTTCCAGCAAGGAAATGTTTTGTTGTCATTTAACAAATTAAATGATTTCACTGGCAATGAGAAATTACTCTCCCAGTCTCTAATGGCAAAGCTTTACAATTTAATTTTTAAATCTCATATTCCCTGCTTTTGTTCCATTACATGTGCCATGGAAATGTCCTTGTCAGGTATGAATCCACTTCCAAAACAGTATTCCCCACCTAGCACCCTCCCAGATGTATTGGACTGTATCATTCATCACACCCAACCTGTCGTATGGACAGGTTGGGCATAGCAGTTGGGAAATATGGAAGCTATAATCCAATATACATTTTAACTTTCTCATGGATTGTGCCCTATTTCTGAAAGAGGCATAGGGCTTGGGGGGCTTTAGCTGTCTCAGGTCTGCTGTGGGGGGAGGGACTTCAGTTGCATACTACATTAAATATCTAGCATGTAGCTCAGGATCATTTCCTTTTTCCCATTCAAGGAAGAGCTTGCAACTTTGAACTGGACGGGAACTATTATGCATAGGTGCAAGAAAATAAAATCTTCCTCAACCAATTTTTTATTTCAAAATCCTCCTGCCTGCATGGGGGCAATCCTCCTGGATGCAGATTAGGTTACAGAGACAGGACAAATTGGCATCAGACTCTGTTCTTGACCTACAAGCACTCATGAAACGTTGACAATGCCTAATATAACTCTGCCACAAGGACATTTCTTAAAATGCAGTTCTAATCTGGATGGCAACTTTGTCACAGTAATACCATAGGGTCTTGCACTGCAGTGTCTCTGAGTAACACCAGAGCCAACTGCTCAATTTACAACTGCAAAGTTGTGGGTTTTGTTTTGTTGTGCTTTTTTAAAAAACTAGGTTTGGTTTGGTTTTTTTAAGGTACCCAAATACCTGAAGAATATTTTCTTGGGAATGCCTTTTTTCACTGTTACTTCACCCAAACTGTTTCCTGGTTGCCATTCTCTGCTCACAGAAATAGTTATGTGGCTCTGAAAGAACAGATAGGGCATCCTGAAGGAGGCATGGATGCACATCTATCTATCTATCTATCTATCTATCTATCTATCTATCTATCTATCATATTATAATATTATAATAAAAATACTATATAATATTATATAGTAAGTAATATAATAATATACTATAAGAACAAAATAACACCACCACCAACATAATACCATTTCCCCACAAAAGTTACCAAGGAGGTGTACAGCAGATTTTAATAATTACTTCAAAACATATAACTCAATAACAGAACCCTATTAAAGCTTAATGACTATATGCATTTGTTATTAGAAACAACATACCACTGAATAGTTGTTGCTAGAAAAGGCAGTAAAAGACAGCTATTGCCTTTATACTCTTGTTTGTGGACTGCCCAGATGCCTCTGATTCTTCACTGTGGGGAACATGTCAGAATGGTACAGTAGCAAGGTACAATAGTACCAGGCAAGGTACAAAGTGTTGGTTACAGGGCCGGTTTAAGGGCCCTGCAGAGCCTGCAGCCACAGGGGGGGGGCATCATTGTGGGGGGGCCTGTTGTAACCCTCCTCTTGCAAAAACATTATTAGTAATAATCTGAATATCCTGTACTGTGAATAGGTTAGATTAGGTTAGGTGACATTGACCTGAAATAAACATATGGAGCCCCAAAAATAAAAGCATTGCAGGGGCCCCCAAAATTCCTTAAACCTGTCCTGGTTGGTTATTACCTTTAAAGCGCTATATGGTTTGTGTCCAGGTTACTTACAGGATTGCCTCCTCCTATATAATCCACCCTGTATGCTTAGGCCCTCTGGGGGACATTGGCTCCAGTCAGCCAGGACTAGGTTGGTAACTGTCACCCAGAGGACCTTTTCTTCAGCCGTCCCTAGACTCTGGAATGGCCTGCCAGAAGAGATACGACAGCTGAATATGCTGTCAGAATTCAAATCAGCATTGAAGACTAGCTTCTTCTGGCAGGCCTATCCAAATGATTTTAAAGTGTGAATTTTAAATTGTGTATTGACTGTTTTAAAAAGTCTTGGATTTACTTGTTCTTTTAAATTGATATATGTTTTTAATTGATATGTGCTTTTAACCAATGTTATCTTTATGTGTTACTGCATTATTCCCCATCTCGATTCATAGGGAGAGGCGGGTAAGATTTTTTTTTAAGGCACCCAAATACTTAAAGAATATTTTCTTCGGAATGCCTTTTTTCACTGTAATTATGTTGTTGTTGTTGTTGTTGTTGTTGTTGTTATTAGATGGACCTTTGAACAGATTGCAACAGGTTTCCTATGTTCTCAATTCTGCAATATGTAATTGGGGAAATGATTTCTAAGGAGATTATCAGACGGGAGAAAAAATAGCGTACCTGTCTCACAGTCTCCTCTCCTGCCTCCCTCCCGTCCCTGTCCCAGCACACTAATGAAAAGTTTCACTCCTACCTTAATCGTGTATCGTCTACTCCCCTCAGCAGCCCAGGAGTGAATGGAGCTCTCATGGAGTTGCATTCACTTCCTGGTTTGAAATCCCAGGCAATTCTCGCAAGAGGACGAGCATGTGGGAAATTCAAAATTAAAAAGAAAAATACACTTTAAAAAGTAAAACAAAGCACCTAAAACACTTTAAAAAAATACAAGTAACCTGGGGAGTGTATAAAAAATGTATCACTTACCTCAATCTCCCAATCGCATCTGAAAGTGTTTGGCACGGACTTCCCGCTGATGCTGGCATTGCGCCAGCATAACAGGGCACCTTTTCACTCGCCCATAATTCTGTTAAGAAACAGAATGGGCGATCTATTGATGGCTTAGCCCGTGAATAAAAAGGAGCACTGGCAGAACGGAAGCAGCACAGGAGCATGACAACCCGGGGACGACATCATCTGAAATTCAAGCCCTTTAGCAAGCTCCTGACGTTGTTGTCACGCCATATTTACAGCATCTGATAATCTCCTAAAACTGAGACGTGAATACGGCACTGGGCTACTGGCCATTGGGCACTGCTCTGGTGCCATAGCCTATTCTGGACTTTTCTGCAATAGGACATTCATTGACCTACCTAAGAAACACAATGGCAGATTACAATGGGTCAGAAGAAGCAAGTCAATCCTCTGGAAATCAGAGCTTGGAAAAGCTACTATTTAGGACTGTAAGTTTTGGCTGCAGTATTATAAGAGTTCTCATCCAAAACAGTATATGATCCCTTGACCATTTCAGTATATTAACATCAATTAACATTAATTTCATTAATTTATGTGCTGCAGTAGAGGCTAATGTGAACATAGGAAGTTTGGATGGTTTGAAATTGACAAAGAATGTTAAGAACTGCTACATTTCTTAGGCTGGGGGCAGATTTCACAGGGAGGTGGGAAGATTGCCAGTGAGTAATTTAAGAGAAAGGTTCTAGTTTTGATCAATGGTGATAAAACCATTATCCAATAACACCCCACCTTTTCAGTAACCCCTAATGGTATTCTTCTTATTTATATAATTTATTTCGCTGAAGTTTTCCCCTTACAAAAACTGCCATATTATCATCTGGAGGCCTTTGTTTTAAGTATTAATAAATAAGTATTATTTGTCAGTCTCTTATATAAACATATAATCAGAAGCTATGATGTCTCTTGCTTATCTCGTTATTTTGTCCACTAGCAACCCTTTTCTTCAACCTGTTTGGAACATCGTGGGTACTGTTTGCTAGAGGAAATAAGGAGGTGTGAATGAAACGATTGCAGAATTGGGGTGTGGGAGCGAGGGAAAATTGCCTGATATAATTAGAAACTCTAGGTTATAGCCTGGCAAACTCTACTTTCTTGTACATAGGAAAACACAGATCTGCCCTAGTCTAGGTTTTGTTTGTTGCATTTTAAGCAGCACTGTAACACTTACCTACCAATGAGCAAAATGCTGCCTCCTCTCTCTGCCCCAGTCTAACTTCTGAACCAGAAGTTTGTGTTTACTATAAAAAGAAATCTTGGCATCTGCTTCTTTTTACCTTTTCCAAAATCTTATTTTCCATCACTGATGAACATACAAGTAACTCTAATCTTACAGAAGTCCTGATTGTGTTTGTAGTAGTTGTCTTGGTTCAGACTATGGCAACCTTATCAGTGAAAGACCTCAAAGAGACTCCGTTATTAAATTTCTTGTAAAGCATCATGTACATTGATGTCGCTATAGAAACAAAAGCTAGTAGTAGTAGTAGTAGTAGTAGTCTTGCTCTGGTCTTGCAATTGCAGGACTATGGCTTCCTAGCTGTGTACTACAGTCTTATGTTAGACTCAATAGACCATTTGTCAGTGGAGGGTTAGCTAATGCCTTCAAAGTGATTGTTTGCCGCAACTAAATGAAATGCAATGAAAGCCAGGACACCCATGCCTGGATGACATTCCAAGTCAGAACTGGCATCACTTATACAAAGATCACCAAGGTTTAAAGGCTGCCAAAACCAGTTGGGCAGAACAAGAGTAAGAGAGACAGATGGTTCATACATCATGAGTTCAGCTAAGCTTGAAGTAATTTGTGTCCATTTCCCAACACATTGCTCTGGTTTTCTCTTCATCTTTGCCTATGTTACTTATGTCCTGCCCTCACTCCTGCTATTGAGTATTTCACTTAAATGGCTATCTATTCTATTGAGCTAACTGCCCACTTAATCAAATATACACAAGAACATTATTTTCCAATCCAATATATAGTTGATTGTGTAAGAAGCTGAATTCCATGATGAAGTGTTGAGTTCAACAGTAAGCCTGCCTTAGCCCTTTCTTCTTTGACTATCTTTAATAGTAATATGGTGTCAATAATAATTATTGACCATGGAGGATCTACATAAATTCAATCTAGGCTATGAGGAAATTGAATCTTGGATCAATAATTGATCAGAATGGAGTTTGCAGTCAAGGAATCAGAAGAAGACTAGGACTGGGAAGGACAGCTATGAAAGAACTAGACAAGATCCTAAAGTGTAAAGCTATAAAACTGAACACTAAAGTTAGGATCATCCAAGCCATTGTATTTCCCATCACCACATATGGAAGTGATTGTTGGACAGTGAAGAAAGCTGATAGAAAGAAAATCAACTCATTTGAGATGTGGTGCTGGAGAGAAGTTCTGTGAATACTGTGGATGGCCAAAAAGACAAACAAATGGGTCCTAAAACAAATCAAGCACAAACTTTCCCTGGAAGCCAAGATGACTAAATTGAGATTGTTGTACTCCAACCACATCATGAGAAGGCATGGTTCACTAATAAAGATAATAATGCTAGGAAAGGTGGAGGGTGGTGGAAAGAAAGGAAGGCAAAAAAAAAAATGAAATGCACAGATATAGGATGGGTGATATCTGGATTGATGGCAGTTCATGTGAAAGGGATATAGGAGTCTTAGTGGACCACACACTGAACATGAGTCAGCAATGTGATGCAGCAGCCAGAAAAGCCAATGTGAATCTAGGCTGCATGTGTCTAGATCAAGGGAAGTAATAGTGCCACTCTATTCTGCTTTGGTAAGACCTCACCTGGAATACTGTGTCCAGTTCTGCGCACCAGAATTCAAAAATGATGTTGACAATCTGCAGCATGTCCAGAGGAAGGTGACCAAAATGGTGAAAGGTCTAGAAGCTGTGCCCTATGAGGAGCAGCTTAGGTAGCTGGGTATATTTAGTCTGGAGAAGAGAAGGTTGAGAGGTGACAAGATAGCCATGTTTAAATATTTGAAGGAATGTCATATTGAGGATGGAGCAAGCTTGCTTTCTACTGCTCCAGAGACTAGAACATGGAGCAATGGATTCAAACTACAAGAAAAGAGATTTCACCTAAACCTTAGGAAGAACTTCTGACAGTAAGAGCTGTTCACAGTGGAATGCACTGCCTCGTAGTGTGGTGGAGTCTCCTTCTTTGGAGGTTTTAAACAGAGGCTGGATAGCCATCTGTTGAGAGTGCTTTGATTATGTATTTCTGCACTGGACTGGATGACCCTTGTGGTCTCTTCCAACTTTTATGACTCTATGATTCTATGTACCAGATGGATAGATTCAATCAAGGGGGCTCCAACCCTGAGCCTGCAGGACCTGAGCAGAGCAGTTGAGGACAAGGGGTCTTGGAGCTGTCTCATTCATGGGGTTACCATGGGTCAAAGTCAATTCGAAGGCAGCTAACAACAACAAAGTGCAGAGTCTGACTGTATGTTCCTTTGGTGATTTGCAAGTTGGATAATGTAGACTGGAAGAAGCTGCAGCTCAGTGATAGAGCACATGCTTTCCATTCAAAGGTTTCAGGTTCAATGCTAAGGAGGACTGGTGTCTCTAAGAAGGGCCTGAAAAAACATCTGTGTGAAACCCTGAAGAACTGTAGTTAGTTAGATAGATGGAGCAATAACCTCACTTGGTTTAATAGACTCACATAGTATATTGACTCAATATACTCACTGGGTATAAAGATATACTTCGGGGGGGGGGGTCTTAGGAGCCAAAAAAAAAAAAAAAGGCCCCAAAGGAGCCACATGGGCTGCACTTCACCCACCTAGGGAGTTTTAAACGAAAATGGACCCCAGTTCTGATCTTTTCTGGCAATGCAAAAATTCCACAGAATCTGAAAGAACAGGTAAGTTTGGCCCTGGAGCTAAAGGGACGTTGTTTTGCCACAGTCCTTTAATCAACATTAAAAGAGAATTAGATGGAACAATCTTCATGGGGAAAAAAGAGCCTCTGATTATAACAATTCTTCATCTATCCCTCTAGTTCTGAACTGGAAAAGGTTATGATATAATACGGAACCTCATGTTGCTGTTCTGGCTGACCATCCATATCCTCGGCTGATAGGAGAGAATATTGACAAAGCAGAATTTTGAATTAATAACACACTAGTTCTGCAAAGTTTGCCTAGTATGCACAAGGCAAATGGCAGAAGTAGGATTGGGGAGAGGATAATGAAGAAAGTCCAGCTTAGACTATTGATTTGCTGTGAGTAAAGCTGCAACCAACCAACTGGGTATGGGAAACATTCAGGAAAGGTTTTAAAACAGTGCTCTTGTGAAGAGCTCCACTAGCAATCTGGGACAGGAAATTAAGAATCTTTAAAAATAAAAGAGAAGGTCTGAATGTCAGTGGCAGATATAATTTATCAGGAAATTGTATTAGATACTTCAAAATTTGACTGAGTATTCTTGGTAGTTGTCAAAGTTACAGAGGCAAGCTTCAAGTTGGAATTCCAAAGGGAAGCTTCCTGTCTTGAGAAAAAGATAAGGTATCAATCTAATAAATAAATAAAATAAATAATAAATAAATAAAACAGAAGGAAGAACGGGGGCCTGCCTGTCTTTGGGACATCATGGCAAACACTTCAGAATTTGAAGTCAAAGGCTTTCATGGCCGGCATCCATATATTTTCCTTGGGTTTTTTCCAGGCTGTGAGGCTGTGTTCTGGAAGAGTTTATTTCTGATGAAATACCATGCAGCTGTGGACAAGTTTACATAGGGACCACTAAACGCAGTGTGCAAATATGTATCAAGGAACATGAGAGACACTGCAGACTGGGCCAGCCAGAAAAATCAGCAGTAGCAGAACATGTTATAAACCAACCTGGACACAAAATGTTATTTAAAAACATAGACATTCTGGACCAGACCAACAAATATCATGTCAGAATGCACAGAGAAGCTATTGAAATCCACAAACACCTGGACAACTTCAACAGGAAAGAAGAAACCCTAAAAGTAAACAAAATCTTTCCTCACTTGTGGAATTACAGCATTATTGCATGCTAATCTGATAATGTCCTTAAAATGCCAGGGATTATGCTTGGGACCCTTTGCCTATGTATGCAAATATGTACTCTAGCACTGATTTTTGCAACCATGCTTATTGATGCTAAGTGAGGTGAGGATGCAGCTATTTTAGAGTAGAAAAATGCTCTGCATATGTTCAGGGATTTTCAAAATATTTCTGATTAAGAATTCTCTGCCTTTGATTCATAAATTGATCTTCATTGGCTCTTAGTGCTGTACTTTAGAATTGCAGTGGATCAGTGTCTCTAACTGGAATGAACATATAATCCTTATTCACCTTTTCCAATCTAAACAAGCATCACAGTCTGAAGGGTGAGCATCCAGCATACATGTTGATGAGTGTGTAAAGAAGAGGGATGCAGATCAGTGATAAAACTTAACGGGTTGTTAGATCACAGGCTTCAGGACAGCTCCCCTTCCATCTGGCTGTTTCCACATGCATTTCACTACAAATTCCAATCTCTCTAGCCATTTACAGTTAAACACAGTGGGAAAGTGTCAATGTCAGGGAAGACAACCTAAGAACAATAAGCACTTTTGAAAGAACCAATAACAAAATGAGCCACCAGGGGTCAACAGTGAAAACCTATATGCCATTCTCTGCAAAATCCTATGGTTTGTTTTGGAAACTAATGGATTAAGTAATGAATTATTTAACTCAGTTCAATGAACCAAACCATTTCACTTGTTAATGTTACTTACAATTGATTAATATGTCCATTTTTTACATTTATCATTACAAAATTCATTGGAAAGCCTTACATTCTAAACTCTGCTTTGAAGTGCTTTATTCTTGGGTGAAGTCGAAATGCCTTTCTTTTGCTTTCTAGTTTATTATGAGCCAACTTAGCATATCATTCCATCAAGTCTAATGGTGGATGATTTCACCCTGGCAATGAAATCTGTTTGTAAGCCTAGCTGTCAGCTCTGTGCCTGGGATTCCTTGGAACCTGGGACGGTAAATGACCTTACTGTAGAATCCTTACTCTAGAATCTGAAAGAACTCAACAGAGACATTATTACTGTAGCCCAATGCTTTCCCCCAACACTGAAGCTTCAGTCTCTAAAACTGATACAACCATTTTGTCTTGTTCAAAAAAATCTGTCAAGTGAAACCATGAAGCTTGGAAGGCTAGATTGGAAAATTGCAACGTCCTCTAGCCTTATCCAATAAAATTCACCCTGGAGGAAAGGAGAAAATGACACGGTAGCTATGAAGGCCTTGATCACTTTCACTGTACTAAGAAATAAAAGGTAACAAAGAGGCTGATTTATAGCCCATTTGTTGGTTTTGCTGAGACAAGGAAGTAGTGAGAATTAAAAATGATTACCTAAGGGAAGTGCTGTGTCAGGACAGGAGAAGGATGAAACACCAGTCATTACTGGCCTAACATATTCACAGCTTAGCCTCAAAATAAGGCTCTTACTAATGCATCTATTTATTTAATTTATATGCTACCTTTCTCCCAGAATGGGACCCAAGGCAGCTCACAAAAACATCAATTAAAATAGGTCAATACAATTTAAAATTATTAAAATCATCACAATTTAAAAATTTAAAATTATTTAAAACATAAAATTTAAAATATACAAATTTAAAAATAAAAATAAAATAAATACACCCCCCCCCCCAATAAGAAGCCTCTGTGGGTGCAGCTACATATTAAAAGCCTGCTTGAATAAAAACATCTTTGCCTGTTGATGAAAGGAAAGCGGGGAGGAGGCCAGCCTAGCCTGTTGTGGGAGGGAGTTCCAAAGGGTAGGAGCAGCCACTGAAAAGGCTCTCTCTCGTATCCTCACCAAAAGAGCCTGTGATGGTGGCGGAACCGAGAGAAAGCCTTCTGAAGATCTTAGAACCCAGAGTAGGTTCGCACAGGGAGATACTTGACACTGGGGATGCATCTACACTGTAGAAATAATCAGTTTGATACCACTTTAACTGCAATGGTGCCATCCTACACAATCCTGGGATCTGTAGTTTTGTCTTTGGTAGAGAAGGCTAGTGTCCTTATAAAACTACAAATCCCAGGATTCCATAGGACAGAGCTACATCACTTAAAGTGGAGTCAAACTGCATTATTTCTACAGTGTAGATTCACCCTAGGTCTTTTCTTGAGTCTAGAATGGGGCACCGTCAGATATGTGCTGGCAACCTCTCATACTGATTGTTGGAATGGCACTCTATTGGAATGGGAGCGCAATGGTTAAATGCCAGGACTGCAAGTCACCACACTGCAAGTTTGATTCCAGAGGGCTCCAAGGTTCACTCAGCCTTCCATCCTTTCGTAGGTCGGTAAAATGAGGACCTGGCTTGTGGGGGCAATTAGCTAACACACATTGGAAACTGCTTAATGCAGTGTAGATGTGTAAATTGCTATTGCTTAAAATCGTTTGTAAGCCGCTCTGATAGCCTTGTGGCTGAAGAGCGGGGTATAAATTACTAATAAATAAATAAAATTAAATAAATAAAAAATTAAAAGCACTCTACACAGGATTGTACCTGAAGGTTATCTGAAATTAGTAGAGATAGTATAGAGACTTATCCACCACAGCAGTTGAAGGAAGAGAATAGATGACATGACCTGGAAAGGAAAGAAATGTTGGCTGCTTTTCCCCTCCCATTTCACCTGGAGATTTAAAAGACAAAATCTCATATCTGAGGTAAAAGGTGATAACACAATAGACAAACCTGTTGGCTTTATTGTTGTTCACATTCATGATTTTTAAATCCCAGGATCTTTCCATCCTGTTTAGGAAAAACTTTGCAAATTTCATTCAGACAAATAAAGTTCTTATCCATCTGCTTTATACAAATCAGGTACAGCCACAGCATGGACAGACCTATGTTGTACCCATTTGCCATGTAGCTGTTAAAGATGAGCGGCCTGCCAGAAAAAAAGAAAAGAAAAAAAGAAGTGTCAGTCCTAATTCAGTTTCACAATGTTAGTTGAACACACAGAGATTCAGACCCAAACTTTTAAGGACTTTATCAGACACGGCAAAAATCGTATGATTATGACATCATGATAGCGCGAATGGTTCCCACTATTGCATGACATTGCCATGTTCGTGTGGTCAAACTGTGCTCTAGCCACAAATAAGGTGTTGCTTTTAATTCACGGGACAAGCTGTCAATAGATCTCAATATCACTTTTTTTTTTTTTTTGCGGTATTGAAGAGCATGTGAAAACACATTCCGCTGTAATCGTGAGATTACAGCATGAATGAGCGGTCCCTCTTTCCCCCTCCCCATTCCCAGCGAGAAAACTTCCAGGTGAGAATGTGAAAACTATCCACAGGACGCCCTTTTTATGAACTGCCCTCTTTTGTTTGCCTGTTTTTAGGTTTGTTTAAGTGTGTTTGTTTACTTTGCAAATTAAGGGGTTTGGGGTGTTTTTAAGCACACTTGCATCTTTTTGCAAGAACTGCCGAAATCTCACCCATGCTAAATCATGGAAGTACAGTCGTCCCTTCAAATTCGCGGGGGTTACATTCCACGGACCCCCGCGAATGTGAAAAAACCGCGAATACTGTTTGCCCCCCCTCCCCTGCCATAGCGAACATGGGGCCTCCGGAGGCCCCATAGTCGCTTTCCGCGCCTCCCCAGGGCCTCCCCAATCCACCCCCAGGGCCTTCGCGGGGCCTCCGGAGGCCCTCCAGAGGCCCCGCGAAGGCCTTCCCTGCCCTCCCCACTCCCCCCACAGGGCCTTCGCGGGGCCTCCGGAGGGTCTCCGGAGGCCCCGCGGAGGCCTTCCCAGCCCTCCCCAATCCACCTCCAGGGCCTTCGCGGGGCCTCCGGAGGGTCTCCGGAGGCCCCGCGGAGGCCTTCCCTGCCCTCCCCAATCCACCCACAGGGCCTTCGAGGGGCCTCCGGAGGGTCTCCGGAGGCCCCGTGGAGGCCTTCCCTGCCCTCCCCACTCCCCCCCAGGGCCTTAGCGGGGCCTCCGGAGGCCCTCCAGAGGCCCCGTGGAGGCCTTTCCAGCCTTCCCCACTCCCCCCAGGGCCTTCGCGGGGCCTCCGGAGACCTTCCCTGCCTTCCCCAATCCACCCACAGGGCCTTCGCGGGGCCTCCGGAGGGTCTCTGGAGGCCCCGCAGAGGCCTTCCCTGCCCTCCCCACTCCCCCACAGTTCCTTAGCGGGGGCCCCGCGGAGGCCTTTCCAGCCTTCCCCACTCCCCCCAGGGCCTTCGCGGGGCCTCCGGAGACCCTCCGGAGGCCCTGCGGAGGCCTTCCCTGCCCTCCCCAATCCACCCACAGGGCCTTCGCGGGGCCTCCGGAGGGTCTCCGGAGGCCCCGCGGAGGCCTTCCCAGCCATCCCCACTCCCCCACAGGGCCTTCGCGGGGCCTCCGGACAGTCTCCGGAGGCCCTGCGGAGGCCTTCCCTGCCCTCCCCACTCCCCCACAGGGCCTTAGCGGGGCCTCCGGAGGCCCTCCGGAGGCCCCGCAGAGGCCTTTCCAGCCTTCCCCACTCCCCCCAGGGCCTTCGCGGGGCCTCCGGAGACCCTCCAGAGGCCCCGCGGAGGCCTTCCCTGCCCTCCCCAATCCACCAACAGGGCCTTCGCGGGGCCTCCGGAGGGTCTCCGGAGGCCCCGCGGAGGCCTTCCCAGCCCTCCCCACTCCCCCACAGGGCCTTCGCGGGGCCTCCGGAGGCCCTCCGGAGGCCCCGCAGAGGCCTTTGCAGCCTTCCCCACTCCCCCCAGGGCCTTCGCGGGGCCTCCGGAGACCCTCCAGAGGCCCCGCGGAGGCCTTCCCTGCCCTCCCCAATCCACCCACAGGGCCTTCGCGGGGCCTCCGGAGAGTCTCCGGAGGCCTTCCCAGCCCTCCCCACTCCCCCACAGGGCCTTAGCGGGGTCTCCGGAGGCCCCGCGGAAGCCTTCCCTGCCCTTCCCACTCCCCCCAGGGCCTTCGCGGGGCCTCCGGAGACCCTCCGGAGGCCCCGCGGAGGCCTTCCCAGCCCTCCCCAATCCACCCACAGGGCCTTCGCGGGGCCTCCGGAGACCCTCCGGAGGCCCCGCGGAGGCCTTCCCAGCCCTCCCCACTCCCCCACAGGGCCTTCGCGGGGCCTCCGGACGGTCTCCGGAGGCCCCGCGGAAGCCTTCCCTGCCCTCCCCACTCCCCCTCAGGGCCTTAGCGGGGCCTCCGGAGGGTCTCTGGAGGCCCTGCGGAGGCCTTCCCTGCCCTCCCCACTCCCCCACAGGGCCTTAGCGGGGCCTCCGGAGGCCCCGTGGAGGCCTTTCCAGCCTTCCCCACTCCCCCCAGGGCCTTCGCGGGGCCTCCGGAGACCCTCCAGAGGCCCCGCGGAAGCCTTCCCTGCCCTCCCCACTCCCCCACAGGGCCTTAGCGGGGCCTCCGGAGGCCCTCCGGAAGCCCCGCAGAGGCCTTTCCAGCTTTCCCCGCTCCCCCCAGGGCCTTCGCGGGGCCTCCGGAGACCCTCCAGAGGCCCCGCGGAGGCCTTCCCTGCCCTCCCCAATCCACCCACAGGGCCTTCGCGGGGCCTCCGGAGGGTCTCCGGAGGCCTTCCCAGCCCTCCCCACTCCCCCACAGGGCCTTTGCGGGGCCTCCGGAGGCCCCGCGGAGGCCTTCCCTTCCCTCCCCACTCCCCCACAGGGCCTTAGCGGGGCCTCCGGAGGCCCCGCGGAGGCCTTTCCAGCCTTCCCCACTCCCCCCAGGGCCTTCGCGGGGCCTCTGGAGACCCTCCGGAGGCCCCGCGGAGGCCTTCCCAGCCCTCCCCACTCCCCCACAGGGCCTTAGCGGGGCCTCTGGAGGCCCCACGGAGGCCTTCCCAGCCCTCCCCACTCCCCCACAGGGCCTTCGCGGGGCCTCCGGAGGGTCTCCGCAGGCCCCGCTGAGGCTTTCCCTGCCCTCCCCACTCCCCCACAGGGCCTTAGCGGGGCCTCCGGAGGCCCCGCGGAGGCCTTTCCAGCCTTCCCCACTCCCCCCAGGGCCTTCGCGGGGCCTCCGGAGACCCTCCGGAGGCCCCGCGGAGGTCTTCCCTGCCCTCCCCAATCCACCCACAGGGCCTTCGCGGGGCCTCCGGAGGGTCTCCGGAGGCCCCACAGAGGCCTTCCCGGCACTCCCTAATCCCCCCCAGGGCCTTCTCGGGGCCTCCGGAGGGTCTCCGGAGGCCCCACGGAGGCCTTTCCAGCCCTCCCAGGGCTTTCACGGCACCTCTGGAGGCCCCGTGTCGCGATTTTTGGGGGGGCCTGGGGGGGCCCTCCCAAAACCGCGAATACTCGAAACCGCGAATGTCGAGTTCGCGAATGTGGAGGGACAACTGTAATGTCCCGTTCCTAAAGCGCTAGTGGTGGTCATGCAATAATTCCTTTCACGTGATTACAGGAACGTGCAATAATAAGTGTAACAATGCCACTATGTTTCTGCTTTCCTCATTTGCAGAATTACAGCATTTTTAAATGCCAGTCTGATAAAGTCCTAAAAGAGCAGGTGAGCAAAGTGCTGTCCATTCTTTGGGGGGGGGGGGAATTAAAAGAAAAAAACCTCCCCCATGGCCTGAGCCTAAAACTAACAGCCCCTCCTCTTTTTTATAAAAAGAAAATGGCAAAATTGCCTCCCACAGCCCCGGAGTATGGAGTGTTTT
Source organism: Gambelia wislizenii (assembly GCA_030847615.1). Lineage (NCBI taxonomy): Eukaryota > Metazoa > Chordata > Lepidosauria > Squamata > Crotaphytidae > Gambelia > Gambelia wislizenii. The sequence goes on from JAUMIR010000004.1 coordinate 36,797,810, forward strand.
CCCCTCCCCCAGCAAAAATTACCTTTTAAAAAAAGAAAGTTGCCAAAAAATCTGAGTTGGGTGTGTATGGTCTCCTTAGTTGCCCATCCCTGATTTAAGAGCAAAATATTCAGAGCCTTCTGCCAAGATGAATGGATCTGCGACTTTTTCCTGTTTGTTTGTTTTTTAAAAAATGGGCTCTTTCTGTCCTGTTGCTAAAAAAATTTGAAATGTGGGTTTGGTTAAGCATTCAATTTGAACATCACCAAAAGAAAATTTTCATCCGTATGTGGTGTTAACATGATGTGAATAACTCGACTGATACAAAATCGGTCTTGGCGGCAATCTACAAAGGATGTCAGGCACTGTGTTTCCATTCTCAATGCAGCTATATTAGCTAGGATGCATGCATGGCTTGCGTTTTCTTCACTGTGGTGCCTATCCTCTGGAGATCCCTCCCTCTAGAAAATTGCCTTAACATAAGATCTGGAACAATTAAAACTACTACCACTATTAAGTGCTATTAATACTAAGTGGTAGTAATTCTCCAAAATCTCAGGTGGAAAATTCTAGAACTGCTACCTGAGACATTTAACTAGAAATGGTGGTTGTTGTGTGCTTTCAAATCATTTCTGATTTATTGTAACCTTAAGGCAAACCTATCATGGGGTTTTCTTGGCAAGATTTGCTCAGAAGGGGTTTGCCATTGCCTTCCCCTGAGGTTGAGAGAGTGTGATTTGCCCAAGGTCACTCAGTGGGTTTCCATGGCTGAGTGGGGATTTGAAACCAGGTCTCCAGAGTTGTAGGGTACATCCACACTACTCAAATAATCCTGTTTGAAACTGGATTATTTGCCATGTCTCTTTCCTATGGAATTCTGGGAGTTGTAGTTTGATGAGGCACCCGTACTCTTTGGCAGAGAAGGTTAAAGATCTTGTGAAACTACAAATCCCAGAATATTATAGGGAGGAGCCATGCAAAATAACCCAGTTTCAAACTGGTTTTTTGTGTAGTGTGGAACAGGCCATAGTCTAACACTCAGGGGTTGTCTATATGAGCCCATAAAAAATGGAGCCCCTTGCAGTACAGTAGTGACATTTCGCAGCAGCTGTGACCTGTCCTAATGGTGTTGTTGCCCCCGTAAGCTTCACTTGCCTGCTAGTAAACATGGAGGCTGCAAGTACTTGCGTTTGCACTTACCTCAATTTGCTGCGGCCGACCTTATTGTCTTTTGAAACAAATGATGTCCAAGGTGTGATTGAGCGATTTTTCACTTGAACACAAAAGCAAAAACCCCCAAACACCCTGTTTTCTCACCTTATCGCTTGCCTGCTGAGACAAAAACCCAACATGGTGGCAGTGGGTGCTTGCCCTACCACCTGCGTTCATCTGGCCAATCAGATTTGCACTTCCTCTCATCTGGGCAAGCGAATCAAATCTAGTTGCTTGTCTTAACGAGCAGAAATGCGCACCCCCTTGTTTTTTTTAAAAAAGACGGGAAACGCCACAAAGGCTTTTCTGCTGAGGATATTGCCCTTTTTGCCCTCCTCCTTCACAATATGGCAAAATCACATGGAATGCCATTAGGACAGGTAGGATTCCCCTTGCATTCTGTGAGATGTTTTTTTTCACCATTTGGACAACCCCTCAAAGTCCTATACTATGCTGTTTCTCCTAACCAATGATGCTAGGAGCTTAACCTTTTTCCACAGGGAGAGCCACTTCCTTCTCTAGGGGTATGTGCAGCCTCTTGCCTAAAATTATGCAGCCTTTGACCCAGTTTCAAAGCCCTTTCTAAGTGATCTATCTAAACCTCTAGCAAGAGTGATCCATCCTTGTCCTGGGCCAGGTTATCTACTTGGGCAGAGGGGATGATGGTGCCGGAAGGTCTTTTTATCTTGTTTAGGAAGAAGTCTGAAAATGTTAGACAAGTTTGCCCAGAAAACTAAACAAAGTTCTTATCCACCTGCATCAGGCAAATTCAATAGCTACATCTGTTCCCAGCATGGAGAGGCCCCGGTTTTACCTGCCTGCCATAGAGCATTGTGGGGTGGGGGGAGAGTATGAGAGCAAAAAAGATAATGACAGAAGGAAAAGAGGGCAGCCAACTGCCAGCATATGGCTGTCTAGCAAATTACCCTCAACTGATATAACCTTAACAGAAGAAGGGTTTCGCATTGCTTGTTAGACAACAAAAATGTAAATTCTATTATTGCAATGGGACCTTCTTGTTTTCAAAGCCAAAGATATGGACTGATAATGATACAGCGGGCACATTAGGCACTTCTGTTCCTGTTTCTTTTAACTTTTCCTGTTGCTGCTGAACAACTGATGTCTTTAATTCAAATAAATATGACCACTTCTCAGACAGGTAAGGCATTTTTAAACAAAGTCTCTCCACTGTTAAACACAGTTGTCTATCCACTGCAGGAGAAGATATGTCACAGATCCTACTGTAACCTATTCTTTTTCTGTTTTCTGCAGGACATTTAGTTAATGCGAGCTCAGATCTGATGAAGCTAGACCATGAAGAGGAACCACAACTAAAAGAGCCATACCTATCCAAACAGAAAAAGCTCATGGTGAGATACTCATAGCAACTCAAGTAACATTTGAGGTTAGCGTGAAAATGAGAATGTACTTCACAGAATGTGATTTTATCAAGGTTGCAATACTACAGAAGATTTCCATAAATATCAATAGATGTTCAGCTGAAATCAATTGTGCCAAAGTTGAATTCTAGGAATGTACATTAGATTTGGCTGAACTCTGAAATCTACACAAAAGTGCACCAGTTCAGGTGCTTCTGGGATAAAGAGATTTCCCATAAAGTTAATAGAACCAAGGCTGTACCCCACTGGTAGCTTCATTAAGGCTTCAGAAAGCAGTGCCAATGGCAAAAAACAAAACAAAACAAAACAAAAATAGTATTTTGTAAGTGGAGGAGAGGAGGACTGAATGATTGATAAGTCCACCTTCTAATCCTAGGACACAGTTTGAAAGATGTTCTCCACTCATTGTGCTTGGGTGGAAGGAGGAAACGTGAGTAATTGTGATTTTCATGAAAGAGATTTCCAGCTTCATGGTTTCTCACTATTTTTTTTAAAAAAACTTGAATTGGTTTTAAAGCATCATACCTCTCTAGCATCTGCCTACTGTATATCCTCCTGAAACTTTGCAGCTTTTTGTCTATGATGTGTGCTGTTTTCATACAGATTACCTTAACAATCATGGGAGTAAGGAAAGGGAAGTAAATCATTCTGAAATTGTCTGCAATTTGACATATGTTATACTCCCCTTACAAGCTATTAGGTCTGCTAGTTTCATCCAATTCTGATGAATTTTGACAGAGAGAAACCCTGGGCCCTTCCAGATTAGTGAAAAGAAGTGAGAGCTCTTAAAGATAGCCTCTATTATTACTGGTTGGTTCCTTGGATGCTGATTTTGCATCCTCTTGTACAATCCCAGTAGAATTTGGGGTGAGAGAGGAAGGAAGCTGAATGATATTGTAGGCAAATGGACAATAATAATTCAGATGTCATGATATTGTAGGCCATTTGGCCAATCCACATTCAGATCTCTTGTGCCTTTGCTCACCATTGGCTCTAAATACTGTGAGACCCATATGGGAATGTCTTCTTTTATAAAAAAGAACAGTGTTCTACAAATCTTAATGTACTGTTAAAGACCATTCCTTGCTTACTGCCTGGCATTTGGCTTGCTTTTGCCATCTTTGATGTCATTTTGCGGTCATGGTGTTCAGACCTTTTTACTCTAGGAAGTTCACCCTAAACCCGGACATGAATTGGAGTTCACAAGCTATTTTATCAAACACAGAGCATCTCTGTTCTTTTCATCTTAATTATCCCAAACTCCTGGTTAATTAAATTCATTATCTAGTAAATATAATTTTTGTTTAGTTTTCCTTTTCAACAACAACCATGACAATAATAATATGCTTAACATTTGTATAACACTTGGGTGCCAGTTAGATGGTAGTTTTTGTCACGGGGCGTCCTGGGACTTCTTGATCCCATATTCGTCCCTCCCTGTTTACACAATTTTTGTCTCTGAACTGGATATCCTGGGAGATCCTGGGATCATTGTTTACATGGCATCACGTCCCGTGATATGCATCTTCTCCCACTATATATTACCCCAGGGTTTTGTTTTTTGTTTTTGTTTATACGAGTTTACGGTCCTGGGATTTTTATTTTTATTTTTTTTTTGGCTGTCAATCAATGATACAATTATTCATTTTTTCACAACCTCAGTGACGTACTTCCTCTAGAGTTTCACGCCACAAGCGATGCTATTGGCTGGCTCAAATGTTTGTTAAAGCTTCTGCCTTGGGGATGAGGGGATGAGGGGAGGATGAGCTCAGTGGCTACACCCTTTGCTGCCCTTCCAAATTGAAAGAACCCCATTTAAAGCCCATTGAAAGTGAGGAAGAAAGGGGTGCCCAGTGGCCTGTCCTTCCGAATTGAAAGAACACCATTTAAAGCCCATTGAAAGTGAGGATGCAGACAGATGTGTGTGTGTGTGTATGAATGTGCAATCATCTGCTCAGAGTATGGCATTTTTTACTGTGCCTTTAAACAAATGGAGTGGCTGCAGATGGGTGTGGGATGGCATTTTTTTACTGTGCCTTTAAACAAATGGTTTAAAAAGCAGAGCGGACTGGAGCCACGGCACGCGCGTGCACACACAAGCCCAAGCCAGTATGCTTTCAGCCAGGAAGCCAAGTGCAGGGGCCCAGAGGTGTGCAGTTGTCCTGTCTCTTTAAAATGTTAACCCTTTAAGCAGAGGCAGCTGTGGAGTGAAGGTTTCAAGCCAGTGCAGGGGATCATAAGGGGAGGACACACAAGACATTTTGAAAGACCCAGATGCTGGCATTTTTTACTGTGCCTTGTCGGGGGGGGGAATGGATGAATGTGTGATCATCCAAATGTGTGATCATTTTATACTGTGCCTTGGGGGGGTGGATGAATGTGTAGAGGGAGGGGATGCAGGCAGGGGATGAATGGGCAATCCTCCACCCACAATCTCTTTATAATTTACTCTCTCTTTAAAATTTAAACCCTGCATGCATGGGAGGAACAGATCAAAACTGAAGGGTTTGCAGTGTAGAAATCCATTGAACAGGGTGATTTAGTGCAGACAGATACACATACACAAACCTACGTTCAGCTGGAAGGGATGCCTTTGTTTTCAGCTGGTGAGGCTGAATCTGTTGAAAGGGTGACTGACCCCTCCTTTTCTGGTTGCTGATCTCTGGGCCCACCCCCATCACCATTTCCGGCCATCACCTACTACTGAGTTATCTTGTCCCAGGCTGTTTACATTTCCAATTTTCCGAATCCTCTCCTCCTGTGACTTTTTAAAAAACCGCCACAAACCACAGGACTGGAAGTCCCGCAGGTTGTGGGATAAAAGGTGCCCCCACTTCCGAAAATCACGTGTCTGACCCGATGTACGTGTAAACAACCAGGGTTCTACATGAATTCTTCCCACTACATTTTCATCGTGTAAACGACACCTTGCAGTGTTTAAAGGGCATCCTACTTCTTATATACTTGTAATTCTTATAACAGGGGAGGGAAACCTAGGCTCATTGATCAAATATAACAGGGATTCCCCCCCCCCTCACCTGCCAATTGGAAAAGTGAACAGACTAGGGGCTGGGGTGGAATTGTCCACTTACCTCCAATCTGCAATTGGAGGTAACACAGGCATTCCTCCCCAGTCTACTTGCTCTCCTAGATGGGAAGCATTCAGCTTGTGACTGTGACAACTGATTTTTGAATTGCTGTCTGATGATACTTGATTCCACTCTGTTTGCAACTCCCCTGTGCTGGAAAGGTGAGCAGGGAGCAAACATATCAGTTGCTGAGTGAGTCCCAGACTTGGAATTCAGATAGCTCTCAAATCATCAGGAGTGCAACTATCTACTCTTAAACCTTGCCTTCCCTACGATGGGAAGACAAGTAGAGGGAAAAGCTTACTTAGCCTGTTACATTAGGGAACATAGCCGTGTTCCCTGATGGTATCCAGCCTGGGTGGGTGAGGGAATCCAGGGTGACCCCAATCCTTGTCTTACGAAAATCTTACAAGTTAACTAAGTATTATTATCTTCCATGTTGCGGATGACTTAATTGAGGTGAAGAGAAAGAGTGGGTTGCTAGTGAGTTTATAGCAGAGGCAAGACTTGAACCACCAGAGACTTGCTCATCTGTAGCCTATGGGCACAATATGCCATCAGCTGTCTTCCATTGCTTTTCATTTAGGCCAAGATCCTGGAGCATGACAATGTGAACTACTTGAAGAAAATCCTGGGTGAACTGGCAATGGTGCTAGATCAGATTGAAGCTGAACTGGAGAAGAGAAAAATTGAATATCAAGGTATGCATTGTGTAACTGGAGAAATTATTGTCTAGGTCTTCTGAGAAAGACTGCTGAGGATCAAACCTTATGCAAAGAAGCATTTTGGATATCCATAGGAAGCCAAGGCAACTTTCCAAAATCCTATGTTTAGGCAAATGTCATCCCAAACCCTCTCTTTGGGCAGTAACTGTACCTTTCAAGAACTAAGAGTGGATGTAGCTACTGCAAACTTCCATTCTGTTCCACCAAAGTTCTCTCACACAAGTTCCTCCCCTACCTGTTCTGTGGGGCAAAATTAAAGCCCCACAGTATTTTTACACTATTATTGCAGAATGTCCAGCAAAATGGTTTTCAGTGATCTTTGGAGAATAGTCTTTTGGCTGATTATTGATGTGATTGACAAAATGTGTCCACCATATATATTGTGGCCTCTTGTGTTTATTTGGCAAGTAAAATGATAGTAGATTTTGTTAGATGAGGCAGAAGCATGTTTTATAAAAACAATATTGGTTGTAGACTTTCTGCTATTGCTGTTACATGCAATATGATGTTGTTATGGATAAGGTTTTACTTCATAGGACAAGTCAACCTGGTTGCGGCAGGTGAACATGTAAAAGAATTCGTAAAACTTGTAGAAGAATGAAGCAAGAAGTAGCTATAGCTGAAGAAGTGTTTAAATTGCAGGCACCACCTCTGGGCAAGAAGCTGATGTGATATTGACAAACAATATAAGTGGCCTTCCACTTGGCTAATCTTATACAGCTGGGGTTGGGTGAATCCCTGGTTATGGCTAAATTTACCCACCAGCATTAACTTGTAGTAGCAGCTCCAGTCCTTCTCCCTAAGAGGGTAAACCTAGGTAGCAGCAGTAGTCCCTCTGAACAGACCTATAAGCCTCAACGGTTGGCTCCTTACCTGCCTATTGCAGCAGCTGATGAAAATGGGAAGGCCACACTGAGCAGATTTGCAAGCCACTTTTCTGACTCCACCATCTTAATTCTGTGACCCCTGCTACCCAAGTGCACCCACTGAGGTCATTTGTGCCATAATTCAGCTAGCAGCACTAGGGAGATCAGACATGTAGCTGAGAGATCCAGTCATCACTCTCCCTGGGCCACCCCCTTCCCCTATGCTTTACTGGAGCCCAATAGTTTCTCCATGTGAGTGGATTTCTGAAAGCAAGCGGTAGTAGTCAGAAGTAGAATTTAGAGCCATTGGCTGCTGCCATATTACAGAAATAATCCAGTTTGACACCGCTTTAACTGCCATGGCTCAATGCGATGGAATTCTGGGATTTGTAACTTTGAGATATTTAGCCTTCTCTGTCAGAGAGTTCTGGTGCTACAGCCAACTACAAATCCCAGGATTCCATAGGATGGAGCCATGGCAGTTAAAGTAGTGTCAAACTGCATTATTTCTGCAGTGTGGCAGCTGCCATTCGGAGAAAGAGAAGGTCATAGCTCAATGCGTAGGGGGGAGGAAACAAACCACATACTTCATACACAGAAGGTCTAAGGTTCAACCCCTGGTTTCTCCAGGGCCAGCTTTCCACTATCTTAAACCCTGGAGAACCTCTGCCTATCAGTTTTGGCCATACCTAGTTAGATTATCCAATGGTATGACTTGGCATAAGGCAGCTTCATAGATTCCTAGGAGTACCGTATATGTAGGCCTACTGCAAAAAGCAATGACATTACTGAAGGGATTTGAGCAGGAAAGATATGAAAGGGAGATGGGGCAGGAAATGGCATAGGGAGGTTGAAGGTAAGTGTAATAGAAGCTGATCCTTGGTCCAATTACTGGGCCCTTCCACCATCAAAATAAATAAATTTTTGGTATAAAAGTGTGGGTGTGATCTTTGGGTATCTTTTGGGTAGGCAGCTTAGGTAAGCATCCAACTGATCTCTGGCTGTCCTACTTGACAAGTAGCAAGTTCTTCTTGCTTGTTTTTGAGAAAAAGTGAAATTTCTTAAATAACCCCTCACAAGGTATGTCATACAAAAGCCACAATGCAGCCCCCAAGTTGTCCATGGAACTCAGAGGGCCTGTTTATATGAAAAAAAAAATTGGATTGATGCACACTAACACCAATTTGAAGCAGCTTCTATTTGTCTTAACGGGTTTCTGGCAAAATCAAAGGTATGCAAAGCTATTCCCTTTTGCTGTCCCAACAGGCATGCCTGTGAATCAAAATGGTGCACATGAGTGAATTACTCAAGTTTTTATTGTCTCCAATTGCTGCCAGTGAACAGTATTTTTTCTAAAGCATATCTAAGGTGCAAAAGTGCAATATTCCACCCAAAAATATTTTAAAAATAGCAATAGCACTTCTATTTTTACACCACTTATCAGTGCCAAAACACTCCCTAAGTGGTTTGCAACATGTTAGCTAATTGCCCCCAACAAGCTGGGTACTCATTTTGCTGACCTATGGAAGGATGGAAGGCTGAGTGAACCTTGGAGCCTTCTAGGATCAGACTTGCAATGTTGTGGCTATAGTACTGTGCCACCAGGGCTCCCTAAAAAAAGAAAAGGGCTGTTTTGTCGCCTGAGCGCATGATCGCTAAAGCGAAAATCCAAGATGATGGTTCCGGGAGCTTGCCTTGCTAGCAAGCTGTGCTCCCTCCCCACATCCTACCAATCAGTTTCCATTTCCACTGTTTTGCAAATGCAAATGAATGCAAATCCAATTGTCCAAATGAGCGACAATGTGCATTCTCTATGGAGCTTTTTAAAAAATACAGGGAAAGCCGCAAAGGCTTTCCCAACAGAGTTTACAGTGGATTTGGCCCCCCTCCTTCTGAATACTGTAGTCCAATGCAGAATGCCATTAGGTATGTAGGATTCCAAGGAAATTCTATGAGGATTATTTTGACTGTTAAGACAACCCCCAAATCAGTGTCCTTTGTTGTTGTTTTTAAAACTTTTGGATCCTTTTTCCTTGCACATATTTTTTCCTGCTGAAAAAAAACCCCGCCCACAGCTGCTTTTAACCCCCACCTGCCCCCTGCTGGGAAGAAGAGATGCCCTTAGAGAATTTGCAAAAATATGTCAGCCAAAGATATCATTGCTCTCAGAGAAGGAAACTCTTGATTTAGGAGAGAGAGGTTTTCAACAGCCTTGCCACAACAGGCAGTGGCTATTTAAGATTAGCTCTTCTCTGCACAAACATGACATTTCTAATAACTGCACCTGTCAAGGTATTCAAGGGCTGGCCTTGCACAAGGGCTTTCTCTGTAGCTTTGAAAGGCATCAGGGCTTGTACAGCTCAAGCGACTTCTATTCTCTCACAAGCAATATTCCTGAAACATTCCAAGCAGGCTTGGGTGAGCTATAACAGAAAAGTGCCAAGATGACAGACATCACAGCAACAGGCAACCAGTAATTATGAGTGTAATATCCTGCAGTGTAAGGGGGGGGAGGGTGTAATTATGATCTCAAAATCTATTTTAGGATGTGACATTGAATGCACACAAATGTATGCACAAGAGAATTAAAAACTTGCTTTAAATCTACATCATGGAAATCTTCATATTATTATAATTGGGAACTGTCCCTACAATTAGTGAGAGGATTGTGCCCAATAACATTCTGCAGAAGCGCACACATGAACACACGCACACACACATACACACAAACATATCTGGACTGTGTGTTATTCCTGAGAATTTCAGCTATCTTTTAAATCTGGAGAGGTTTCTAGCCTCCGTACTTACAGCACTTGAAATTGGCCTGCATCTTGAGGGGAAGAGGGGCTTGTCTAAACTGTGAAAATACTCCTCATAGAATTTGAGGAGAATTCCTTTTGTCCTAATGGGATCCCACATCATTTTGCCGTATTCAGAAGGAGGGGGGCCAAAAAAACCATATACTCTGTGAGAAAAGCCTTTGCGGCTTTTCGCGAAGTTTTTTTTAAAAACTGCAATGGAAATGTGCATTCCTGCTTGTTGGGACAATCGATTAGTTTTGCTGCACTTTCCTGATAAGAGCAGAAGTGGAAAGCTGATTGGCTGGAAGTGTGCAGGTGGTGGTGGAGCTTACCAGCAAGGCAGCACCCAGAACTGCCATGTTGGATTTTTGCCATAGCAATAGTGTGCTGAGGTGATGAAACAGCCTTTTAAAATCTTTTTCCCCCCCCTGTTTATTTAAGTGGCAGGTCACGCTTCTACACCTAGGGTGTGTTTTTTTAAAAAAAAACCTGTTTGACAGCGGCAACGGGAGAGAATAAAAATGCAAGTAATTCACTTGCGCCCACCATCTTGATTTCAGGCATGTCCGTTTGAACATCAAACATGGATAGCTTCATATACCTGCGATCCTGAAAATTAAACCATGGAGACAAATGAAAGCTGCTGTGAATTGGTGTTACTGTGCACCAATCCACAATTTATTGCCTCATATAGACAAGCCCAGGAAGAGAAGGAAGGAGGGAGAGAGAGAGAGAGAGAGAGAGAGAGAGAAATTGGTTTGTGTCTGATAAATTCTTAGACAATAGAAGCTTAACCTAAGTTTCCCAGCCTTTGTGAAGTGCAGCAGATTCCCATTGGAAGTAACATTTTGGTGCCCTACCAAAGCTCCTTATGAAAATCAAGTAATGTAAGAAACTGTGCAAACGTGCTTAGTTTACATAATCTACTCAAGATTGTATATCTGTGAGCTGTCTCTACCTTGTGCTCATTAATTTTTCTTTTTCAAAAAATTAGCTTGGCAAGACACCTCAAGCAACAACAACAAAAAAACACACCTCAGTACAAGCTGATGTTTTCCTCCCCAAATGTACCAATTTAAATAATATTGTTATGAACTGAGACACAAGAAGTGCTCAGAGTTGGGGAAAAGGTCTCCATACATATCTTACATTTAGGTCAAGAATGGGAATTGTGGGGCCTCTTGGCCATATGCAGCTTGAGCCTGGGATGTATGTATCTTGTCTGCATGGGCCCTTGGCTCCCTTTGGCTGCCATTGTAAAAAAACAAAAGCTTTGGTTAGAAGAGAGAATTATGTCTCCAGAAGCCTCCAGGAGGTACAATTCTCCATGTATATTCACTTCAGTACAATGCCCCCAAAAAGCCCCCAGAAGGGAAGGGGGAAACACTGATGTAACTGGATGTCACATCAGAAATTATAAGATGCAGTTCATGGAGGTTCAGAAGGACCCAAAGTGGGTCAAGGTATACACACTTGACATTCTGTGGCCAGCTGCCCCTTCGTTTAGATGGAAGTGAGGGCGAGCGGGCAGGCAGGCGGGCTACATATGTAAGCAACACATAGCTGGGGAGTGGGGCCCCCAAATTCAGCAGGTGGGGTCTCCAGCCTTAATATGCAATTCAAACTCAGGAAGATGAAGTCTGCCAAATATGCTGACAGGCAGACAAACTGCATAATATACTGAACATGTGTTGTGCAACTTTGTATCCTTTCCCTCCCTATCCTTCTCAACCTTTTTACCCTGGAGGATTACCCTTGAAATAATTTTCTAGTCTTTCCAATCACAATCTCTCGCAGAATCCTTAGCAACCTCTCATAGAACCCTAGGGTTCTGGGGTACACTAGTTAAGGAGCCTTGCTCTAGAATAAATTCATGTAGCCTCACTCTGGACCAGAGCCAGCACACACAGGATTGTGGTATCCCTTTCCTTTTTTAAGATGAAGAAAATACTCTGACTTTTGGCCCATAAATACTAGAGCTGCCAGTGAAGGCCAGGAAGCTTTTCATGATGGATGGCTTCACAATCCTCAAAGCCTGCTGCTCACGTCCCAGCTGTAGCTTGTTCAGTCACAGTAGATTCATCACATTCTGTGAAGATCAGAAGGGGAAGAGGCTGTGCAGCAGGAAAAGGAAGCCGGTATCCGCCAAGGCTATTTTCATGCAAGAATCTACATCACACCTATGATTCATTGATAGACTAGACAATTTTAATTGTAATCATAGGAGATTATCAGACAGGAACTCCACAATCTCCAATCCCACTCCTGTTCCGGCACACAGAAAAATCACACTTACCTTGTCTCGCATTGACAGGCAGCCCAGGAATGAATGGAGCTCTAACAGACTAGACTGAAATCCCACCCGTTCTTGTGAGAAGGTGCGAATGCCAGAAATTCAAAAATAAAAAGTTAAATAACACACAAAAGTTACCCCAAGCACAAAAACACATTTTAAAACTTACAAGTAACCTGGGGAGGGTCATAAAAACTTACCTGGATGCTTCACTTACCTGGATGTTGTGATCTCACCCAGAAGTGTTCTGGCAGGACTGCCCATTGATGCTGTATTCACAAGAGTTAAATGGCCCAAGTTTTACACACTGGCTGTGCCAGCACCAAATCGCAACGGGGGATCTATTGACAGCTCAGGCTGTCAATAAAAAGAAACCCCATAATGACACCAAGAGAAGGCAAAAGGACGCCGTCATCTGATATTGCTGTCCTTTTGCATCCCGCAGGCATAATCATGGCACCACATTAGCCACATCTGATAATCTCCTAACTATTGCCAGTTGTGGTAGCATAATATATCCATGGCTAAGCCCGGGTTGCTGAGTACCATATAGCAAAATGCACAGAGCAATTGGCTTCCTCCCCTCATGGGTCAGATTTGGTGGAAAACAAGATTTGGTCACCTGGCAAAATGTCTCTCTCTCTCTCTGGCTTTCCTTCGCAAACAAAGATTCAGGAAGGACTCATCCCACGCTTTCTGCAAGCGTGCTGATGACTGAAAAGGCCAATCCGAGATAAACATGTCCGGTTGCAGAAAGCACAGCAGAAGGTCTCCTTGGGTGATGTTTCCGCGTTGTGATTCTTTCTGCGTTGTCGTTTCTCTTCGAGACTTGTTCGACATGAGCTCTCAAATAAGGCTGCAGCATTGTGGATAGTGCGTCTCCAAGCCTCCAGATGTGAAGCCATGGCGGACCATTGTTGGTGATCAATTTGGCCGAGCCTGAGATGTTGTTTCAGGGAGTCCTTGTATCACTCTTTTGGAGCGCCCCTCTTATGCTGACCCATGGAGAGTTCACTGTAGAATACTATTTTGGGGAGGCGATGGTCCTCCATCCTAGAAATGTGCCCTGCCCAGCACAGCTGTGTTCTCAATATCGTGGCCTCAATGCTGATGATCCCTGCTTGCTCAAGGACAGCAACATTCATCACATAGTCAGTCCAGTGTATATTTAGGATTGTGCGTATACAGCGCTGATGAAAGCGTTCGAGGAGTCATAAGTGGTGGCGATAGGTGACTCATGTTTCTTATATATCAATTTATAAGTTAAAAAATTATTGAACAAGCTAAAATAATACAGTCATACCCTACATATCACCAAAAATGTTACTAAACCTATACATCATACATCAAAAAATAAATTGGGCTTAAGTCCATATGTTTGTCTCCTTATAAGGACTTAAGCCCAGTTTATTTTTTGATGTAGAATGTATAGGTTTAGTAACAATTTTATTGTTGATATGTAGAGTATGACTGTATTATTTTAGATTGTTTAATAATTTTTAACTTATAAATTGATATATTTTGATCCATATGTTATCCTAACTTGAGTTGATCAATTTTTTCAAAGCCCATCAATGCCTCCCAATTGTAAAACTTTACAACTATTGATTCACGTGTGAGAAGCCCCTCCTGCTGCAATTCTGATATCAGGCAGTCATGTGGTGTGAGTGGGTGTGATTCTGTTCCTCTCTGTCCTCTCCCCCTCACTATTCCCAAGCAGGCTGTTTCCCCCACACCCCATTTTTCTTTTCTTTTCTTTTTTTCTTTTTACTTAATCATAGAATCATAGAATCATAGAATCATAGAATTGCAGAGTTGGAAGAGATCACGAGGGCCATCCAGTCCAACCCCCCTGCCACGCAGGAAATCACAATCAAAGAATCCCCGACAGATGGCCATCCAGCCTCTGTTTAGAGACCTCCAAGGAAGGAGACCCCACCACGCTCCGAGGGAGTGTGTTCCACTGCCGAACAGCTCTTACTGTCAAAAAGTTCCTCCTCATGTTGAGGTGGAATCTCTGTTCCTGGAGCTTGCACCCATTGCTCCGTGCTCCAGTCTCTGGAGCAGCAGAAAACAAGCCTGCTCCATCCTCAGCGTGACGTCCCTTCAAATACTTAAACAGGGCTATCATATCGCCTCTAAACCGTCTTTTTTCCAGGCTAAACATACCCAGCTCCCTAAGTCTCTCCTCATAAGGCATCGTTTCCAGACCTTTCACCATTTTAGTTGCCCTTCTCTGGACACGCTCCAATTTGTCAATATCCTTTCTGAATTGTGGTGCCCAGAACTGGACACAGTATTCTAAGTGAGGTCTGACCAAGGCAGAATAGAGTGGCACTATTACTTCCCTTGATCTAGACACTATACTTCTATTGATACAGCCCAAAATCGCATTGGCCTTTTTAGCTGCCGCATCACACTGTTGGCTCATATTCAACTTGTGGTCTACTAGGACTCCTAGATCCCTTTCGCACGTAGTCTCATTCAGCCAGGTCTCTCCCATCCTATATTTATGCATTTCATTTTTCCACCCTAAATGCAGTACTTTACATTTCTCCGTATTGAATTTCATTTTGTTAGCTTTGGCCCAGCTCTCCAGTCTATCCAGGTCATTCTGAATTTTGATCCTGTCCTCTAGGGTATTAGCTACTCCTCCCAATTTGGTGTCATCTGCAAATTTGATAAGTATGCCCCTAATTCCCTCATCTAAGTCATTGATAAAGATCAGTTGATGTGACTGAGCAATTGCACTGGAAAAAAATTTAAAAATGAAAAAAAAAAAATACAGACCAAAACGCATGCTAGGAAGGGCATAGGGCAGGAAGGCAGGGTTTTGGAGGCTGGTCTGCAGAAGACAGAGCCCAGAACTAAAGCAGCACCCTGGTGCTTTTGAAGAGCTGTGCAAAAATGGCTGTCTCCAATTGCATTTCCTACACTAACACGATTGTGCATCTTAGCAGCCTGGCATGATAAAGTCCGTAGTTACCACCATTGGCCTGTTATGAGAAACCTATTTAATCTGAGCAAAACAGAAGTCAATTAAGTAGGGGTCCTACTGTATATCATACATCAAAAAATAAATTTGGGTCCTTGTAAGGAGACAAATGTATGGTCTTAAGCCCAATTTATTTTTGGATGTATGATGTAAATGTTTAGCAACAATGTTATTGTTGATATATAGAGTATGCCTATATTATTTTAGATTGTTTAATAATTTTTAACTTATAAACTGATATTGATACATATTAGCTATCCTAACTTGAGTTGATATGTTTTTCAAAACTCATCAATGCCCCCCCAATCATGCTGCTTTACCACTATTGATTCATGTGTGAGAAGTCCCTCCTGCTGCAGTTCTGGTATCAGGCAGTCATGTGGTATGAGTGGGCGTGATTCTGCTCTTCTCCTCGCTCCTTCTCATCATCATCATCATCATCATCATCTTTTATTTCTATAGCGCCATCAATGTATATGGCACTTTACCAAAAAAAGAACAATAAAACTGTTCCCTGTCCTCAAGCTTACAATCTAATGAAGACTTGATACAAAAGGAAAAGGGATGGCAGTAGGGGAAGGGATATTAGCATTCTCTTCTCTCCCTCCTTGGCCAGGGCAATGGCAGCTGGGATGAAGGGAGAGCCGTTCTGCTTCTGGGCCCAGGCAAGATGGAGCCCTGCCTGATTTTCCTTCTCTTCCTCCTTGGACAGGGCAATCACAGTTGGGATAGAGAGAGGGCCATTCACTATTCCCAAGCAGGCTGTTTTTCTTTTTTTCCCTTTTTCTTTTCTTTACTTAATCAATTGCTATGACTGAGCAATTGCACTGAGAATTTTTAAAAATGAAAAAAATATAGACTGAAAGGCATGCTGGGAAGGGCATAGGGCAGGAAGACAGGGTTATGGAGGCTGGTGCGCAGAAGACAGAGCCCAGAACTATAGCAGCACCCTGGCACTTTTGAAGAGCTGTGTAAAAATGGCTGTCTTCAGTTGCGTTTCTGACACTAACGCGATTGTGGCACCTTAGCAGCCTGGCATGATAAAGTCCGTAGTTACCACCATTGGCCTGTTATGAGAAACCTATTTAATCTAGGCAAAACAGAAGTCAATTAAAGTTTGAGTGGAAATTTTGTATCAGTTTCCAAATGAGATGTAACATTTCAATATCTTGTTTCAATTCTGGCTTTATTCTCCAGGGCAGAAGTGTGAACTCTGGCTCTGTGGATGTGTATTCACCTTGGCTGATGTTTTGCTGGGAGCCACATTGCATCGCCTCAAGTTTCTAGGACTCTCTAAGAAATATTGGGAAGATGGCAGCAGACCCAACCTACAGAACTTCTTTGAAAGGATACAAAAACGCTTTGCCTTCAGGAAAGTTTTGGGAGACATACACACCACCCTTCTCTCGGCAGTGGTACCCAATGCCTTCAGGCTAGTCAAACGGAAACCTCCATCCTTTTTTGGAGCCTCCTTTCTCATGGGATCTCTAGGGGGGATGGGTTATTTTGCTTATTGGTATCTAAAGAAAAAATACATCTAATGCTGGCTGTACTGATGTTTAGTTTGGTGTCTCTGTGCTGTGTGAAACCATGATGAATCTTCCGTAACTGTAATGAAATTTGAAACCAATATGAATAATTATACTGTTAATGTAACATTCCATAGTCTAGAAGTAGAAAACTTATACTGCAAGGAAGCAAGTCAACAAAAAAAATATTCAACTTGTACAATGCCTTTTTTTAGATTTACGTATTATAAAACTGTAAACAGTGGATGTGTTTACTGCTTTACACAAACCACTGTAGAGTAAAACTGCCCTCTAGCACAAGTAAATGCCATTGGAAGAGATATGGAAACCCCTTCAACACAAAATTAAAATATGGGGTTCTCTTCTGTACCTTTACATTTCCTCCCCCAAATGTTTGTTGACCACATAGCACATTTTTCCCCACAGGTGCAAATAGCAGGGGCTTTTTCTCTCCTAAGAGCTGTTGTGGTGTTGTGCTGATAAGAGCAAGAAATAGAAAGGACACAGTCACAGTAGTTTGTGAAGCTCTAGCTTAAGGTGAAAATGAGTTGTTAGTGAATGTGTCTCTCTCTCTTTGTATCATCATTTCCATTGGATCCAGTATTTTTATTGACCTGCGCTTAGAATGTATCCACTTTCTACTTCGATTTTTATTAATTTTTTTAATTGTTGTCTTAACAGCTAACAGCCAGTGTTTATTTCTGATTGTAATCCTTCAATTCACAGATGAATTTCTGTCTTAATGAGGAGTTTGCCTCTAGCTTTGTTCACAAATTTGCCAAGCATCATTCACCAACGGAGCCTTTCTGGACTCTAAGAATGTGACTGTTTCCATGAGTTTCAAGCCATCTCGAAAGGACTCTTGTTTCATTTTGTTTTTCCTTTTCTCCTTGGGGAGTGTTTTTTCCCCCAATCACTTTCTCCCTGTGTATTTTTCTTAGAAACACTTTGCACAAAAAACCAATCACATTTCTCACTTTCTTGTGCCTTTTGCATGTTGGAAAGAACAATGAACATCACTGCTACTCATGCTTAAAAAAAAAAAACCCTCTGAGAACCTAAATAAACCATATGGGAGGAGTAATGGCTTTACATTTTGAAATGTGTTCAGCTCCAGTCAACTCATTTCCAAAAGTAAATTATATACGTGTATGCACATGCGCCTATTCCCCCTGTTTAAAAGCAGTCTGGGGTTGTGTTCAACTCCGAACTGTGAGCCATGACTCTGGACTTTATCAAACAAGGCTAAAATTGCACGATTATGATGTCATGGTAGCACAGACGAGTTCCCGCTATCACACAATGCAGTTGTTATCCAGTGCACATTGTGTGCTCCAGTAGTCAATCAAGCATTGCTTTTAGTTTATGGGTTAAGCCTTGACTTGCTCTCAATATTATTATTTTCATGGTACTGAAGAGCATGTGAAATCACATCCAGCTGTTATCATGAGATTCCAGTGTGAATGGGTGGTCCTCTTTCCCCCCTCCCTTCTCCCAATGAAAAAACTTCCTGGTGAGAACATGCAAAGGATATACATGATGCGTTTTAACGAACTGTCACCTGTTCTTACAACATTTTTATGGTTTTTTTTTAGTGTTTATATATGAATTTCTTTAATTATTCATCATGTTTTCGGTGTTTTTAAGCAAGGTTGCACCTTCTTGCAAGAACTGCCAAAATTACGCCCATGCTTAATCAAAGAAGTAAGTGAACATTTTCCTTAAAGGAGCATGTATGGGCCAGCACAAAGCGTTAATACTGTGTTATTAGAAGGTAATGTGAAAATAAGTATTACTGTAGCACAACCTTTAATCCCACGATTATGGCGATGTGTGGAAATTACCCTGGTAATGCCACTATGTTTCCAGTTTCCTTACTCACAGAATTACAGTGTTTTTAGACACTCATCTGATAAAATCCTAAGAGTGCTTTCATATAGGGATGTTCTCATGTCACTGCCTGACCTCATTCACAGAAGAGGTCCAGACATGTTTGCCTTCAACTTGTAATCCTCTGATTGCAAACTTATTCTATCATTCTTCCCTTCCATAAAATCCATTAAGGAAGAAAAAGATGGAATAGCTGCACAGTCTTTTGCCTGGTAACACTGGGAGCTCTTCATCTGGAAGCACCCTGAGTCTATGCTTAGGAAGTACAGTAATTACAAATACCAAGGTGATTCTGAGTACATGCCTCTCACCTCCAAGCTGATCATAATTAGCCGCCACATATTTGATAGCAGAGACTGAGACATCCAGGTGGAGATATGATTCTTAGACAGGGTGGAGCGTCTCATTCTAGAAAGTGTCATTTGGAAATGTGTTTGACAGGGCTGGGCAGAATTTGGTTCCCAAGGCTGGTTTTGTGGCCCTCAACTCTTCCAGACTCCCCAGATTGACTTTCTTTTGGCCTATGAAAAAAGTAGGGGATAGTAAATTGCCTTTCCTGGAAATTTCATACATGCTGTTGTTCAATAGTGCTTTAGTAGAGGTTGGAAATGTTCCTTTTTGGGCTACAACTCTCAGAATCCCCCAGCCAGCATTCTGGGAGC
Organism: Gambelia wislizenii; assembly: GCA_030847615.1. Lineage (NCBI taxonomy): Eukaryota > Metazoa > Chordata > Lepidosauria > Squamata > Crotaphytidae > Gambelia > Gambelia wislizenii. The sequence goes on from JAUMIR010000004.1 coordinate 36,817,251, forward strand.
TGTAGTCCAAAAACATGATGTTCCTGAGCTTTGTTAACAGTAAAATTATTTCAGGAATAAAACACTCAATAGCTTCTTGGATCACCATGATTTGCTTTCACAAAGACAAACTTCATCAATACAATTTGCTGGAGCAGGCTCTTAATCCACATTTACTGTGGATTTACTGTCTTTCTACTATGGCAGATGTCTAAGTGAAGTATTACTTGTTACACAGCAACGATGGGATGGTAATCATGCTGTCTGAGCTGTTTCTTTGCTCCTGTCATGAAAGATCATGAGATCAGTGGCTACTTACCAGAACGACCCCCATATCCATGGAGGACATGTTCCAAGACCCCCTGTAGATACCTAAAACCATGGATAATAGGGAAACCTATTATTTTCAATGAGACGAATGCTGGAAGTTGACCATAGAATTGCACTGGAGGACCTAGAAATGCCTAAAGAGAACATATTTTTCAGATGTAGATAAGTGAAACCGTGGACGCCGAATCCGTGGATACAGGGAGTGTGACCTGTACTGCCTCCAGGATTACAGGCAGCATGTTTCTGAAGACCAGTTACTGAAGAAAAATACAGTGAAATAGTTGTTACTCTTATATCCTGCATGTGCCCTTCTCATTGGCATCTGGTTGGCCACTGTGGAAAACAAGATGCTTGTCCAGTTAGGCCTCTGGCCTGATCCAGCACAATTCTTCTCTTTATGAAATAGTGTTTAGCCAATTGGAAGTATGGCAGAGTGCAGCCCTTCAGGGTTCACTGGGGAGGATATTGGGTATAAAGGATGGAGTCTGCTGTCTCCACTAGCATTGGTTAAAGACCAGGGGCTGATTTACACAGCAGATTTATTGCGGCAACTTGTGCTTTAATTCTTTTCTGCATCTGTGCCAGTCAGGGTTTTTTTTCCTAATTATGCCGCTTTTTTGTTCAGACTTGAAAAAGTGTGGGGTGTGTGGCCTCCCAAGCAGACAAAGGCTGTATGGGGAAGGGCATAGACCCTCCTTTGAAGCCTTGCATTTCCGAGCTAAAGACTCACAGACTGCCAAAATAGCAGGGGGGAAGATCAAAGAAGTGGCTCTGTCTCTTCTCTAAATCTGCCTGTAAATGAACTCACTCCCTGAAGCAGAGGGACAGTAATCTCTCTGCTGAAAGGCATTGCTGCCATGCAGAGGATCCTAAGATGAACCTATCACAAGTTTTTCCAGCACGATTTGTTTAGTCAGGGTTCACAGACTTGCAAAATAGCAGAGGATTTTTGACTCTCTCTCCCTCAGTCCCCCCTCCCCCCCTCTCTCTCCCTCCCCCAAGCAGAGCTGGCAGATGGGAACTTTATGACTGAAAGGTTTTGGGAATCCTTTTTCTTGGCAAACCTTCTGCAAAATAGCAGAGAGGATTTTTCAAAGTTTCCTGATGCTACTGAACGCAGTCCCTCTCTTTTATGCCCGCCCCTTACATCATAGCAACCAATCCCTTAACGGAATGGTAGTTTACACTGCCAATAAAGCGCTACGTTGCAAATATACCGGCAAAAGTAGCGACATCCCCTGGCACGCTATATTTGGGTGTTTTACCTTCCCCCCTTCTGAATGAGGCGATGCTGTGCTGCGATCCGTGGGAACAATGAGCTATCTTAGCGGTATATTTAGAGGAATATTTGCCCGTGTAAACGACCCCCAGGTGACCAAATGCAGTATTTGTATAGAACTCACAAGAGATGCTATTTCTTATATCAATGATAAACTGGAAACATGCAAAGAACAACAAGACTTCTTCACACCTAATAATCCTTTTTTACCACACATTTGGGGATGTGAACATTAGGGTTGTTCATTAGATACAGAGAAAGCCTAAAGTCTGAGCTCCTTCAGATCACTTCTGGTGTCTCCTGAGGCAAAGCAGATTCTTCCCAAAGCAACTAAAAGCAACGGTGGATACCACACAAACTTTTGTTCAGGATTTAGACTTCAGTAAGTCACAGGAAAAATGCCAAACCCAAACATGCCTTTTAGGTTTCGCTGTTGTGAAAACACACACATTGGGAGAGAATGGAGAGAGGGCTAAATGATGGATTGGTCCACCTTCTGATCTGATGACATTTTTTATAGAGGTTCTCCAATTGCTGAATTGGGGGGAGGGGTAGAAAAGTTACTCATTTGCGCAATATCTCCTGGAATCTACCAACCAGTGGCGGTCCAAAAGGAAATCTTTCTAACCTGTTTGGAGGCAGAATTGTGGCTTTGATTAAACTCACAATTTCATCTTCCTTCTGTTTTATTGTTTTGTTGATTGTGGCTCACTTTACTTTGCTTCCTATTCTTCTGTTATTCCCCAGAAAACTATTATTTTCTCCAGCCCCTTTTTCTGTTTTTGGATTTCTAATGATAGTCAATGGTAAACACAAAATGCCGGGTTTCTGAATCTCAGTTCATGTTTGAGACTGAGAAAAAGTGAAGTGGCTCTAAATCAGTCCAAGCCAAAGTGGGATGTCTTCCAAAGCATCAAATCAGGGTGCAAACAGGATCTTTGCAGTTGGAGTGAAATGTCTAGTGAAAATATAAAATCACTACTCCATTGTTTCTTGTACATACAGCATATGAAGAAAATTAAATTTCAGAAAAATACTTCAGAAGGATGTCAGTGGACAGCCAATCTTTCGGTTTCCCTGGGTTTTGTGCAACTTCATTTTCTTTTATTATTTATTTGATTGATTTATATCCTGCCTTTCTCCCAGTATGGGACCCAGGGAAAGCTTATAAAAAGCTTCTATAAGCTTTTTTCAACAAGTCTCATCAGCAGGGTTCAGCTGTCCCTTGGAGAGATATAACACTTCTTAGAATTGTTAGGAAGGCTAACCAGATTCTAAAGGCACTGCAGAAAGAAATCAGGGATACATACTCAACTATCCAGAATGACCCTTGTTAGAGCACACAGTTTCCTGCAGCATCATTCTCTAAGTCCTATTCCAGTGACACATGGGCCAAATTGAAACTTATTTGCACTTGGTATTGTTTTGGTAATAATGTTCCCCTCTTCTCCCCTTCACTTCAGTCTTAAAATAGAAGTGACCAACAGCTGTTGTCAGACTCTTCTGTGATAATCTGTTCCCCTGCCTGGTGCTTTTTCAGAGGGGAGGGAACTGCCTCAAAGTTTCTGCTGCAAGTCGCTATTTTCATCATCACCTCAGAGAACATATAAATTATTCATTCATTCACTACCAGCAGGAAATCACATTTTCCAACCATTGGCACTTAGGTTAGCCTAGGCTGAGGGTGTTCTATGGTTTGTAAGGATCAAGGTATAGACTAATGGCCACACTACATGTGATGGCAGCATACATATATCTTAAAGACAGAGGTGCCTCAGTCACATACAAAACAGGGTCTGGTTGAGGTGGGGCTGATTTCAAGAGCAGTTGCAGTGCATAGCTGAGAGGGTCTCAACCCTTCTGTCCAACTGTGACAAGTTCTGTACCACCTGTCTCACCAGGGTCCTTTCCTTCAGTTGAGCTCTATAAACAGTTCTAGTTTTGTTATTATGTGCCTTCAGCTCAACTCTGATTTATGACAACCCTTTCACAGGCTTTTCTGGTAGGACTGATTCAGATGAGGTTTGTCAGTGTTTTCCTCTTAGGCTGCGAGAGTGTGATTTGCCCAAGGTCACCCGGTTTCTATGGCTGAGCAAGGATTTGAATCCTGGTCTCCTGTAGTCTTAGTTTCAAATTGGCTCTTTACAGTTATCAGACAAGCTCTGTTTGCATTAGTGGTGCACAACTTTAGTGAGCCTGGAACAGGCAACTTTCTGCTCCCGGGACAGCTCAGGTTATCCAAAAAGGTCTTTAAAAATACTCCCCAATCCAGAAGTGGGCAAAAAGTCCACTTTTACTTTGGAAGAATACATATTTTTGAGTGTTAAATGGGGTGGTAGTGGAGAATTAAAAGGTGGAAGGAAATACAATATCCCCTCTCCCTCTCCCTCCCTCTCTCTCTCACACACACACACCTGAAAGGGAACTGGAGGACACAGGGTGGGGGCTTCAAAAACAGACTTGGAAAGTCACAGGAAGTCCCAGAGCAGCACTTTGGCCTGTCCCCACCTACAAGCAAACTGGGCCGGGGCGGGGGTGGACATCTACAAAGAAACAGGAAAATTGTGACAGTGCCAATATTAGCAAACTACTATTTCCAGCACCTCTCATCATAGGTGAGATCAGCTAGGGTTATTGGACATAAAAGTTCAACAGCATTTGGAGAGCTACAAGCTCTTCAGTCCTGGTTTACAAGCAAGACAGGAGAACATAAGAGAGGTGACAGCTTTCTTTAACAGTACTGTGGCTTTAAATTCCACCCTACTACTTCTTCCAGGATATATTTATAGGTATCTGTTACATGAGCCTCAAAGACAGATTTTCAAAGTCAAATTATTAACTTTGAACGGTGAACGAGTCTAGATTGATTTTGCTAACAGTTGTACTGCTTGTGATCCTCTCTCCTCTCCTAGGGGTGTAGCTAAAGGTAGAGCAAAATTAGGGCATTGCTGTCCAAATAAGAATTCTGCCCCTCTGAAATTTTCCTTCTGTCCCCAAATTTCTAGCATTGCAGTAATTTAAAACTTCAGTGGAACATTTAGAAATACAGTTCAGGCATGCAAAGAAAAGGTGTTATCTATCCTGACACCTCCAACTCCATAGTTATATTAATAAATTGGCAATATTTAATAATTAGGTCAAACGTGGTCTTCCATGTAGGAGATTATGAGACCATCTCCAATCCTGCTCCTGTCCCGGCACAATAACCCTCCCCATCACACTTACCTCCTCTCCCATTGACAAGAAGCCCAGGAATGAACGAGCTCTAACAGAGCTCCATTCACTTCCTGGACTGAAATCCCACCCATTCTCGCAAGAAGACATGAGCGTGGGAAATTAAAAAATAAAAAGTAAAATACACACACACACACACACACAAAAAATGTTACACCAAGCACAGAAACACACTTTAAAACTTACAAGTAACCCAGGGAGGGTCATAAAAAGTGTGTCACTTACCTGGATGTCATGATCTCACCCAGAAGTGTTCTGGCAGGACCATCCAGTGACACTGCATTCACGTGAGTTAAATGGCCTGAGGTTTCACACACCAAAAATGCTGGCACCAAAACAGGATGGGCGATCTATTGACAGCTCAGCCCATCAATAAAAAGAAACGCAATAATGACACCAACGGAATGCAAAAGGATGTCACTGTCTGATATTGGTGTCCTTTTGCATTCCTCTGACGTCATTATGGTGTCACATTAGCTGCATCTGATAATCTCCATAGTGCAGTCATTAACATAAACTGGGGAACTAGGAAAAACTCAAGGACAAATATTGGTTAGTCAGGAATGCACTTAAGGAGAGGCCATCTAAATTCTAAAAGAAATGCTAATTTGCAAGGCAACTGGAGACATGTACACATGGCTAATCCCATTTGCCCAGGTTGGCAACTCGAAACCTGCAAACTACTCTCATTAGTTTTCCCCACCCAAACAAAGGACATTGTTTCCTCTCTTTCATTCACAAAGTATTCGACCATAAAAACACTACTGACATACCCAGAATGTCTTTGTTGCTCTTGGAGCAACATCTCAAAGTATTGTCTTCTACTCAAAATCCCATCCCTAGAAGGCAAATATTTATTATAAAAACCCCTTGAAAACTGTCTTCAGCGTTGTTATACACTGGCAGCACGGCCCTGGCTTGGGGGCCTGCTGGATTGAGGATGTGAAGCAGTCAGAAATAACCATGCAGCAGTTCTGGGCTTGAAGCAGGTTACTTTATTAAGAACAGCAGATAGAAAAGCAAAAAGACATCCTGGTTAAGTAATATAGAAAGACAAAAGCAAAAGATACCCACCGACCCTTCAGAGCTCCACACACTGAAAAGAAGGCACTGCTCCAGATCTGCTCCCCCCTTATATGGGTTATACTTTCACAAGCAATGTGAGGGAGAAACGAAAGCTCATTAACAAGGGAAAACTTTCTCCTGGCAATTAGTCATGCCAGGTGTTATAAAATCCAAAACAACAACCTTATCTTCTAGGCCGGGGCAATGACACTCTGTCTCCCTCATGCTATGAGTAGAAACCTCTCCTTGACCCATTCTGTTACAAAGAAAAACAAGGCCTAGTGTGTCTTTATACAGCCTGAACCAATCTTTTAGGCTAGAGCCTGCAAGCAGGGCCCAACAAGCATCCTTCAGCTCCCCCTCCTACAACCATGCTGCCAGCTTCCTTACTGACCCTCAGAGCACTACTCTGAGACCCTCACTCTGCTGGCTTCCTCCGCGACCTCATCTCTTCAGGAAAAGGTGTCATATCACCCATTGGAAACTTCCCTCACTATTCCTCTATCTCAATCCCTCCCACTTTATTCGCTAGTCTTGCGTGAATGCTTGATGCCTGAATGTGTGCATGGATGCAGTTATCATTACTTTTCTGAATAAAGTTTATTGTTATTCTATCTAGTTTATGTCCTTGGTACAGGTATAGTTGGTCACAAGAGCCTGCCATTACCCCTCTCTTGCATTGCCAAGTCCAGTACATTAATTCCCCACATTAATGTTGATATCTTGAGGGTCCTCAAGACCCCAGAGTGATTAGGGTAACAAAGGGGCAGGCAATGCTACTAAGGGAATGTGAAGACAGCAAATGTAAGAGATCCCGGTGTGAATTCTTTTCAAAGACCCCAGTGTGAATTATTTTCAATGTCTCATTGGCTGGAATACTAGAAATTTGGAAACTGAAGAAAAATTTCATGGGATGTGTGTGGGAATCTTATCAAAGGGCAAAGCCCCCATCTCCAGTCCCAAGTGACATCCCTTCCCTCTGCACTGATGAACAGACATTAACAAAATTTAACAGTTTTAAAACCTCAAAAGTGTTCTCTCTTCCAATAACTTTACATGCTACTGTTTGCAACATTTGAAGGGTCTTTAATTAATTAGCTTGTTGTGCATCTGTGCAGGGATTAGACTAGAGAAGAGGTGCTGTTCATTTGTAGAGCACATGCTATAGCTCTGATGTTCAGTCTTTGGCATCTCCTAGACAGCTGTTACCAGTAAGTACAGATAACTAAAAGGACCACCAGTATCACTTGACATAAACTAGCTTCCTTTCATTTTTTCAGTATTTTGTATTCTATTTTAATGTTTTAGTCTTTGAACAAATAAATACAGCAGATCTTGCTTGATCCTCATTGCTTGAGGACCACCTGAACATGGGCTACTCACCTACATCTCCTACCTTCAGCCCAGAACTGATCACCATGCCTCTATCAAGTTCCATTTGTAGCATTATCATCTACATATATCCAAACCACTGAAAACCAACCTCACTAGGAATGACAATTGTATTTCAAGTTGGTAGTCATACTGCTTTTAATGAATGAAGGAATTATAAAACTAGCCCAACGGGTTCTGGAAAAGACTGTAAGTAGCTATTAAGTGACACACCTACAAGACGTATAAGGATACAGCACAGGTGTAAATGGCAGACAGGTGTCTCTGCTGGTGGATGAGTCTTGTAAGTCCTGCTATTAGAGACAACCATCTTCTGACAAATTCAGTCCAAAATTTGAAATGTATGAAGATGTGCAATTTGTTTACATTACTGTTTCACATTATTGTTTTTGTTTGTTTGTTTAAGTGAATGCAGTTAGACTTAACTGAATGAGCAAGTTAAAACCACATGCTAGAGCAGTGATTGAATGTAGGAGGGACTTAAGAGCTCCTATCTATAAACCCTAATTACAATCAACCTTGCACAGATAACCTTGCACAGATTCAGGATATGGAGGAACAACAGGTGCAGAGATCCAGAAATAGAAGCATAAAATATATATGAGCAGATGTCATGTAGTATATAACAAAACATTAGGTTGCAGGGGAAAGAGTATAGGTGTTTAAGTTCACTTTAAGATAAAATTTGGAATACTGGTTTGCAGTAAGGCTTGGGTAATGGAAAAAAGTTATTTCAACTTTACATGTGCAGAATCATGCTTACTTTATCTGTACAGTGGAAAAAGCCATGCAGAATGGATTACATACTGGTATCTCGAAAACAGAGACATTTGCCTACCTTCAAGATATACCACATCATGGGGACAGAAAAATGTAATTTTACACAGGCAAATCTATCTATTTTTACAGCAGTAGACTAGCAAGTAGGAATGTGGGTGTCCATACACACATATAATAATTTATTACATTGTCTGTTTATTTTTCTGCCACAGCACCAGCACCAGTGCAAAAACTCCTCCCATAAACAATCCTTCAAATGAAAAAGAATCAGCTTGTGGTTCAACAGAGGGCTGAGAAACATACAGTTTCTACAAGTACTGCTCCACATCAGTACTCAATTAATTAATTTGCATTTCCAGTTAGAGAAATATTCCCATTATCTAAACTCAGGCTATTCAAGCTCAGTACTTTCTTTCTCCTTACCAGTGCCCTAAACATTGGCTTGGATCTGATTTCTAAAGTAAGGGTGCATCCAGACTGACTGAAAAGTCCCAGATTTTGTTCCTCTTTCTTTCAATATTATACAGGGTTAAAATAAATTAACTTGGGGAACTGGTATAAAAAAGTCTCTGACCATGCCAGGAGCTGAAAGAAAATATTCTGAGATAAACAAAACATGTATAGAGCAGGAACAAAATCTAGGGGCTAGTCTAGATGAGAAGATATAATGCTCATTCCTGCGCATTATTGCAAATTTGCAGCAGTGTTCTTGATAGGCTGAGAAGCTATTCTGTTTGAAGTTCACATGCCCATGAACCAAGATGGTGGTGGTAAATTAGCGTGTTATATGTTGCTGCCACTGCACAGTATTTTTTTTTAACTTTAAAGTAAAGGTGCACAAGTGCAACCTTGTGCTTAAAAAAATTACTTGGGGCAGCAAAAAGTGCATTATTGCTAACATGAAAATCCAACAGGGCACTGCCTTGCCAAAAAGCCTGCCCCCTCCCACACACGTCTAACCAATCCAATCTCCAGTTCCTCCCTCTCCAAGAGTGTGCAGCAAAGAGAATTGGTTGCCCTAACAAGCACTAATGTGCATTTCCCTGCATTATTCTAAAAATTTCAGGTAAACTGAGTTTTTCGCCCCCCCTCCTTCCAAAAACAGCAAATCACCACGGGATCTCATCGGGACAAAAGATATTCACCTTGCATTCTATGAGTAGTTTTTTCATCATCTAGACAACACCAAGGACTTTCTTTTTAATCAGTCTGAATGCAACCTAAGTGAACGTAAGTGCATGCCAGGAATATTTTCCATACTCATTTCTTCCCTTTTCCCAAACCATCTCTAGACAACGTGCTTCTGAAAATTGTATGACATCATGGAATTCTGTTCAGGGAGGGTGGAATCGTTCCAAGTCGCAGGCAAAACAGGATAAATTTCAATTATTCTCCTATTTTCAGATGGGCTTTTCTCGGGGAGGAGCTCAGGTGGCTACAAGGATAAAGAGGAAAGGGAAAACTCCTACCATTAACTTCTTTAAGTTCATGAACATAGGATCTAAGCGCCTAATCTTATGTACTATCCTGCTTTTGTCAATAATTTCCTCATATACTCACAATTATAATTTTAGATATTCTCCCTCTCCCAGAAATGTTGGAGTGCTATTCTTGCTCATTTCAGCATGTTGATCACTAGGTATTTCTTTCAAGAGACCCATTCTCCCTTAGTGGACTTGGATCTTAAGTACACATTGCACCCAAGTAGGAACGAAAAACAGCATGGGGATTTTCAATTTAGACAGAACTGTTCTACACATTATGTATTCTAGACATATCCTGTCCTAGTTTTTTGGATAGCCTTCTGATTGTCAAAGGGACTATTAGATGTTCTGTAGCCAGCATAAGCAATGCTAACTCTTTATTTCTGCAGGATACAATAGAAAGGCAGACAAAGCAATAGGCACAATCCAAAACAAGCATGACACCAAATAGCTACTTACCCAGCAGCTTTCCCAGAAAGAGCATAGCAGCAGATGTTTGTGCCCAGAAAGTTCAGCTTTGCAGCTATGACATCAGTCTGCTTCACCCAACATTGGCATACCCATCAGAATCAGGACAGCTAAGGAAAATTGTCCAGTCCAGTTGCAACGCCTATATACAGCATGAGCAGTTACTTACCATGTCACTTGAGACTATCTTCTCCATCAATCAATTTAGCCCATTGTTGTTTTTTCCCACCAAGTCAGCTTTTACTTATGGCAACTGTATGAATAAGAGACCTCCACGAGACCGAGTTATCAACAGCACTGCTCAGGTCTTCCAAAGTCAGGCCAAGGATTCTTTTACTGAATCAATCTATCTATGATGTGGTCTTCCTCTTTTCTCACTGCCTTTCACTTCCTGAGCATTATTAACTTTGTCATTGAGTCCTATCATTTCATGGTGTATCCAAAGTACAACAGCCTGTTTAGTCATTTTGGATTATAGGGAGAATTCAGGCTTGATTTGCTCTAGGACAGTGGTGCTCAACCTGTGGGTCCCCAGATGTTGTTGGACTACAGTTCCCAGGAGCCCTTCGAGGTTTCACCTTGACAGCCAGGTGGTCCCCCATCATTAGTGAGGCTCTGAGTTCAATCCTACAGCCTCACTAATGACTAGGAGAACCACCTGGCTGTCAAGGTGAGACCTCAGAGGGCTCCTGGGAACTGTAGTCCAACATCTGGGGACCCACAGGTTGAAAACCACTACTCTAGGACCTACTTATTTGTCTTTTTAGCAGCCCGTGGTATCTGGCAGCACAGCATTACAGAGTTGATTCTCTTCCTGTCAGCCTTAATCACAGAGCTGGAAAAGACCACAAGGGACATCTAGTCCAACCCCCTGCCATACAGAAATACACAATCAAATAGACACTCCTGATGTCTTCACTGTCCAGCTTTCACAACTGTATTCAGACATCAGAAATACTACAGCCTGGATTATTACAATTGTTAATTCCAATTCCCAGTCAATTGAGAAATCTTTTTTAACTGGAACTATTGGGAGACTGAAAGTGGGCCTTCCACATACGAATATGTTCTACCACTGAATCACAGCCCCTTCATTTTTCCAAAAGGCTAGGACCATTTCCAGACTCCTGAGGCAAAATAGGGAAAGGAGTAGATCCAGTGACATTCCAAATAAAATTCAACAGCCTACTCTAAGGCTAGAAGGGTTCCTTGACCTTTAATCCTAATTAACCAAAGCTATCCAAAAACATAGACTAATAATGTGCGTGATTACTCAGAGTCGCTTTTGACAGGACTCCCTTCTAAGCAGATGTTTTTGATGGCAGCCTGAAACACATTTTTAAGATAACCCACAACAGCCTTTGTCAACCTTTTTACCTTGTTGGAACCCTTGAAACAATTTTCAGGTCTCAAGGAACCCCTGCCTAAAAATTACCATATCTACAGCTCAAAAAAAGTTTAGGTTTTTTTCCATCTCATTATTTCAGGGAACTCCTAGCAACCTCTCAGGGAACCCTAGGGTTCCAGGGAACCTAGGTTGAGAAACCCTGATGTGGAGGATCAAGTTTAGAAAGTAACTTGCATCAGAAGCACAATGGGATCTGCAACAAAATGTTGCAGTGCTTCATATTACCATTCAGAATTTTAGAGATGTTCCTTCTCCCAAAATACTCCAACGTTCCACTCTCCCTCAATTTTCTATTCTCTGCAACTGTCATCCAGCATTCCATGACCACTGAACATGCTCAGTCCTCACTGGATTGAAGTCTTTGGGGAGGAGGGAAGCTTCCTTCCTTCTTTTTTAAAATCTTTTTCAGGTTAACTCACAACAAGCTGATCCTTGCCTCTTTTATGTGGCCATGCAGTTCTGGGCTACATAAGGACCAACCCTTGGAAAATGAATTTCCTGTGAACATGTAGTAGTAGTTTGCTTATCCCCAAACCTCCTCTTATTCCATAAAACAGAAGTTGGATTTCTGAACAAGCATAAATGACAACAAGTTTCATTGAATTAATTTTAATGAGACAATGCCACTCTGCTCAGTTTCAGCATCCATTGATACATCTGTGTCTCCACACTTTAAGATATATATATTTAAAATAAATGGACAAAACTCAGACATTTGCTTTAAAAAATTAAGATTAACAAACCCTATTTCAAATCCAATATTTTTACTTTACTGAGTATATCAGACCCTTCCATTCATGAGATGAACTAATTTGTTCTATGGTATAGAAAAGACAAAATAGGATATCGGGCAGAAGAAGAACAGCTCTTGCATTTGGCAAACTGACTGCTGTCAGCATAATACAAAACATGAACCACTGGCATTATTTGACTCAAAAGCAATCAAAGGCACAGATGAAAAATAATGTATGATTCCATCAGTGATTGCCCCATATACCATGACAAGATATTTGTCTGTTCACTAATAGATGGTTAGGCCAAAACTAAGACACTCTCTTTATTGAGAAAACAGTACTGGATGCTCTGCCCTTCCCAAATGTACATGCTTTACCCATGCAATTGTTTATTGCAACTGTTTATTACAAGATTCATGCTAGAAACCTACCATTTATGAACATAAGGAACAATTGGTAGGCTGTTGCCACAATGCTGTGATGACACAATATGAATCCTTGTACAAAGCTACAAAGCTTCTATGGCAGTTGAGGAGGACTAAACTAGAACCACTGTGCTGCCATACACCACAGACGATGTGGCAGTCCAGTACAAAATGTTTTCTTATTAAACCACGTGGTATCAAATCAAAGCTGTAATAGGTGAAATTGTGAGCTTCTGCTGGAACAATTGCCCAGCTAATATATAACTGAAGATATTTTGTTCAAATGGATTTAGCCCAGCAACACCTCTGTAGAAGATAGGACAAGAAATTAGATTACTCTGTTTTTGTAATTCCCAGGAATGCTTTTGGGATATAGGCATAACTCAGTTAACAAAGCCTCAGAGAAAGACTTTTTACAAAGTCTTTTTATGCCTGCCAGCCCTGCTTTCTTCCTTGCTCGCTATCTAGCTATTGGTTTGTTTGTTTTAGCAGCATCAACATTGGGAAAATGGTGAAGGAAGGCTGGAGAAACACACATTTTCAGTGTTGAGATGCAGAAACACATCTGCAGTAAACAATGCAATAAAACTTGAGAAGGGAAAGGGCAGGATTCTACTCTAGCCCATCCAACTGTAGCCATGTGTGCTTCCTTATAACAGTCAAGGTATACTGCAGCTGCCTTTGGAGTCTCTTACTCAGAATGCACAAACAGGAAAACAGAGAGACAAGGGAAGAGCAGATAAGCCTCACCAGGTACCAACAGCATGTTAAAAAACCACAGATCTCTAAGTTTGGCTATCAAAACAGAAATTGTTAGAAAGAAAAAAAATCATCTTTGGATGCATTTTCGAAGATGCCTTAAAGTGATTTCTAGGAGATTCCTAATTGTTTTGTTTACTCATGCCATGCTACCTGATCTGGTTGTTTAATTCCATGTATGACCTGGTATGTTTAATTCTATGTAAATCTTTAGTTCTGAATAAAAAGACTGCTGAAACATGTTCAAGCTGCTGTTCTTATTTTGTGGTGTAGAAACCTATCTTGTTCTTTCCATGTTATTTCTGCCTCTGATACCAAAGTTTCTGTCAAAGAAGTAATGCCCAGGAACACATCTACAGTTGTCCCTTCATATTCGTTGGGGTTTGGTTCCAGGACCCCCCATGGATACCAAAATCCATGAATACTCAAGTCCCATTATATGCAATGGCACAGCAAAATGGTGTACCTTATATGAGATGGCAAAATCAAGGTTTGCTTTTTGGATTATTATTATTATTAAAGAATATTTTCAAGCCATGAATACCTAAATCCATGGATACCACATACGTGGATATGGAGGGACAACTGTACTTTGTTAATTGAGGTATACTTGTACTGCATTTTGATCAAATAAGTGATTTTCATATAGGAATGCATACAGCAGAACTAATGGGGTGTTCAATATACATCAGAACTGGTCCAAAACTGTGTACTTTCAAAAATACTCAGATAGTTCAAATCTATACCTCTTTCCTAGAAAAAGCATTTCAAATTTAATGTGGCCATTCACTCCAATTTTCTTATACCCCCCCCCATCCTGTGTGACCAACCCCTACCTAACTGCACCATGATGTTGTGCGGCAGATCTGTGTCCCCACTACTGGGACTCAGTTCCATTTGTTCCCTATAAAGCATCTTATTTTTTACAAAATATTACTTCTAGCATAGATTCGTATTTTGAGCAGAGCCAAACTCCATAGTAATAAAAACTAGTAACACAGAACACCCTACATTTTGGTTACACACTATGTGACGAATGTTGCTGTCCTTGAGCAAGCAGGGATCACCAGCATTGAGGCCATGATATTGAGAACACAGCTGCGCTGGGCAGGGCACGTTTCTAGGATGGAGGACCATCGCCTCCCAAAAATACTACTCTAAGGTGAACTCGTCACGGGTCAGCGTAAGAGGGGCGCTCCAAAAAAGCGATACAAAGACTCCCTGAAACAACATCTCAGGCTTGGCCAAATTGATCACCAACAGTGGTCCGCCCTGGCCTCACATCGGGAGGCATGGAGACGCAATATCCACAATGCTGCAGCCTTATTTGAGAACTCACGACGAACAAGTCTTGAAGAGAAACGACAACGCAGAAAGAATCACAACCCAAAAACATCACCCAAGGAGACCTTCTGCTGTGCTTTTTGCAACCGGACTTGTTTATCTCGGATTGGCCTTTTTAGTCATCAGCGCACTTGCAGAAAGCGCGGGATGAGTCCTTCCTGAATCTTCGTTTGCGAAGAAAAGCCAGAGGAGAGGATATATCAGTGTTAATTCAGGGTGCACCCATCATCCTGGGAAAGTGAATAGCAAAGTCTAAATTGGTTTTCATGGACCAGGGTCACATAACAGAAGCTCTTAATAAGCTTTCAAAGGCAAACAAGCCACGTGGAACTTCAATAACAAAATTCAGGTCCTATTTAGGAAAAGCAGTTTGAAGGCTATTTGATACCCCAATACAAGTTTCTTTATTTTTCTTTAAAATCCTGTATCTGCACTAGAAGGATCTAATTAATGACTTTCCACATCTTTATGCAGATGGCCAACTTTAGTAGGACCAATATTAAATTAAAAACAACAGTATCCAGTATCCAATAAACTGCAAGTCAAAATCAGCAACCATCATTTTGGCAGGAACAAAATAACTATAAAGTATAGACTCTGACATGTTAGTTGGAAAGAAATGCTAATTAAATAAATGGATTTCACCCAAATTGGTTTCTGATAAGGGTACTGCCACAATGCATGTAGTAAATATTGCAATAGATAAAGAAGACTGCTGGATAGTTGCACTCACTGTTGCAGCTATAAAAGCTGATTTGCTCAGTCATAGAGAATGAAACAGAATAACAGAAAAGAAGCAAACATATCAGATAACTGTACCGCATGGAGAATAAAAAACCATAGAAGGGTTTAGTTGACAACCCACATGGATGCATCAGATATAGCTAAACTCTACCATCAGTTTTATAATATTTAATACACATAACCAAAAAGAATGCATTCATAAAAATGAATGTTCATATACAACAAACGAAGGGATCTTACTTCATGCACTTTTTTAAAAAAAAAATCAACACACAGTGAATACTGTGCTAAAAATTAATACTAAAGAAAACATACATAAGCTTATTGCTTATAGTACCGTTAGGCAGCAAATTGAAAGATATACAGTACTTAGGATCAGTCCTCACTCAGCACATTTTCTCTGCCCACAAGCTGCTTGGGGTGATCCTGGGGAAAAGGTCAGTGAGAGCTTGGCTGCTGAAGGATTATGGCCACTGTGAGTCCTCTGATCAAACTGGCTCTAGACAGTGTGGCCACAGTCATAAAAACTGTCCCACACATCTAGTTTAGTTTGTTTGTTTTTTTAATTTCTAAAATTTCAGAGGTTAATTTTTGATTTCTACCCTTTTATTTGAAGATTCTCCAAGACAGCTTACAAACATATAAAGTAAAGAGACTCTACTTCCATCCCCTTTGATGCATAATTGGTTTGGGATGGTTACCTTTATAAACCCAAATTGGCCATCATAATGATTCTAATTTTCTACCACCATCTTAATGCCTTAACAGCATGCGTTTGGACAGTGAGCTGCGTGGCTGTTCTTTGTTCCCAGTTTACGGACACAGACATGGGTGAGGATGGCTCTAACTTGCTTTCATGTAGAAAAACAGTGCTATGTGAATCAGCCCTATGTACAGAACAAAGCCGTATTTGCACAAAACATCTTAATATTAACAGCACATTCCTAAATACCATGGCTGTGTTCCACCAAAATGTGTAATGTATGTGCAATGTACACCTGCAATTTTTACGGTCTTTCCTGCAAGTCACTTTGGGGAGGGGATTTAAGAAGCAACCTGGTGATTCAGCCAGGGGAACAGTTGAAGACAATATGGTCTGAAAAATCCAACTAAACAGGTGAACATGCTGCACACAACACTGGACCATTTTGGAAGCAACATCCATGTAACCACATTTAGTGTTATGGCAAAACGTAAAGGCACTTATCTGTAAATGCATGAGCTGCCTGCCAGTTTAAATACAGAGAATTGCTAGTTCCTAAATTTGACTCACTGAATCAATGGGAACTTGTTACTTAATAGTTACTTAAGTTCAATGGATTCAGTGCGTTTATTTTAGTTGAAACTAACAACTAAATTTAGACTAGATACTCTACCTCAAGTGGCTTGTGGGTCACACACGCAACATATAACACTTAAAACAATTTATTGACATACAGGCATCCCCGCATATGCAACAAGTTAGGGACCAGAGGGCTGTCAAAAAACGGAAATTGTCAAAATGCAGAACCTACAGTGCTATGGTCCCTAACCAGTTGAACAAGCAGGGGATGAAGTACACAAACTGTACAAGATGACACTGTGAAAAGTATGGTCAGAAAAGCATCATGCAAAGCGCCATTTTTTTCATTCCATACAAGTACTGGATTGTGTCCCCCACTTAGTCAACAGCCACCGAGCTACAGAAGCTCAGGAACGAGACTGCAAAGGGAATTAATGGCAAAGGAAACCGCTCTCGGCTGTCCATTCTAAGGTCATTTCAGGTGGGTGGGATGTGTGGAAAAGGCAGTATTGTCATCCCCCACCCCCTAGATGGAACCCACCTCTGCTCTTTCAACCCTAACCGGAACCATTAGTTCGATGTGTGGTCAAAAGAATGGATGATGTGTCATCAAATTAATGGGTTCCAGTTATAATTTGAAAGCATCAAAAGAGATCATTGAAAAGTGGGTCGACGAAAAACAGGGGATGCCTGTATTCCAATTCATTTTAGAGCTGTTGATGTCAGTTTTAAAAAACTTTTTAAAAAACTTTAGAGCAGAGTGACTGACGTCCATAGTACTATTTTTAAAATGATAGTCGCAAAATTTGTCTTTAGCTCCTATGCATACTAGAAGCTCAGAAGTATCCTAAGCTTCTGGGCACAATACAAAAAACAGCACCATTTGTTAAAGCAGAAGCATATACATATATATGTATATATAGAATTAAAAATGATTGCTTTTCTTGTTCAATGGAGCCAGGTCACAAGGTAAAGTACACAGCATGGGGAGAGACAAAGTGAAAGAGAGAGTGTGCATGTGTTTTTAAGTTAGTGTCATTTATCATGGAGAGAAGAACACAAAAAGAGATAAGTTATGGATTTTTCCATGCTAAAGGATGGCTGTAAAGATCAATGAAAACAGAGCATTTTATATCAGCTCTTTGTAAAGAGCAAATTGCTCTTCTGCTGCAAAACTGAATATAGCAAACTAAGATAGTTGATAAAGAAAGTAAATGCAGTAATTTTGCAACCAAAGCCAGCTTTCACAAGAATCCTTGTACTGCCAATGTTGCAACAATCAGGGGTTGTTACAACTGCCACAGACATGTTATGTCAACACACTCAAAAGATTTGAATCAGATGAGAAATAAATTCTAGCACAAGGGTGATGCAAGCCACTTTGTTAAAGGAAAATGATTTATACTTATATACTTATACTTAGTTATTTATTATCTGCCTCTCCCCTCAGGATCAGATTTGGAAAGGCATCTTGTGGCAGCGTGCTAGGATAGCTGGAAATAACAAAAGACTGAAAACTTCTGATAAACAAGAAAAAAGCAACTTATTTGAAGAGCTCTTTTATGTGTAAACGTATACGCTGTTAATACACACATGGCACAAATTACCACTGACTCATCTGGCAGCCCTTCCTTACCTAGATGTATTGGCTCACGGTAGGGTGCCTAACAGAAAACTGCCATTTTGCCTCAAGCTTTACCCTTGGCTCAAGGAAATCCTACAGAAGATAGTTAACGGGCTACAAAATGTTGGCATATCTACTGCCACAATAGTTAAGACTTCAGGTAAGAAGCTCCCTTGACCAGGCTAAACCAAGAATGGTGTTCCTCTAGGATGCTACATTTTTGCACCAAGATCTTTGAGTTTTTATTATTGTTTAGTGAATGAAACTAGCTTCTTTCACAGCCAGTGAGCCTGAAGCCAACATAAAAGAGTTCACCTCCCCATATTACTAGAATTTAGACGTCACTACCTATACAAAAATTAGTGTTTCCATTCAGTTAGCCAAAAAGGTTAACTACCTGCCTTGTTATCAGTAGTGTTCCAACAATAGCACTTTCCTATCTGGCCTAGACCTCAGCTTCCAGTTACAGCACACAAAAAAATTTGGTCTTTTACTCCACCCTTTAAATATACTTGTTATTAAGTGCCTTTAAAATTCATTTATTAAAGAATATTCTTGAAAATTGAAATATCACCCACAAATTGTTTCTATAAGCTACGATTAGACTTTTGGAAACTCAAAGTAGTTCTTTGGGGAGGAAGTCCAGGAGATAAAGGTTTCAGGTACCAGAATCTGTATGTTCCATACCAGGCAGAGATGCCCACCAAGGTGCCAAATAACTTTTGAGAGAACTCATGGAAATATATGGCAGTAGTTAAAAACATCCACAACCAGATCAGGGTTAAGCAACTTAAGGCTAGGAATAAGCTATTGATCACCCTGTGCAGTCTGGGATCCTGGGAGGTTTTCACACTGTGCATCACAGCTATTTCCTCTGCGATCATCAGGGCACAGTATGAGAGGAGGAAAGAGTGTCCCGAGATGTCAAAGCCATGCCAGAAGCCACCAGCGTGATGGCACTGTACTTTGCTGGAATGCTCCTGGTTCAGTAGGTCAAGGGCCGGTGAACTGTAACAGCGGCCTGTGACATCTTCAATGTGCAGGAACACTGATGTGCATGTATACCAGATGGCAGTGCCAACCAGGAGAGTGCTGAGACGTTGAACCACTGCTAGAATATTCCGGGTGACAAGGTAGTTGGTAATGCTGATGAAAGGCAGGAGCAAAAAGAGTGTCCAGGCCCAAGCGAATTTGACAAAATAGCTGCCAGAGAGAAAATGAAGAGAAACATACTAAGCTCCAGATAGGAGTTAAAGGTGTAGTCACAGACATTACCAAATGGTACCATCCACACCAACCTATGTCCATCCTACTCAGTAATCCACTGCTTTCTGGATGGGTGTGTGGTGTGGTGGGGGGTAAGCCTTACGCAAAATACCTACTGATCTTATGGAAAAATAAGTGCTCCTTCAAAAATCTAGCAATCTGATTTAATTTCAACTTCCCAAAGCAACCATTTCCAGAAAAAATAAGTTTAGTTTTTAAACAAGCCAAAAGATAAAAAGGATCAAATGGACAGACTGAGTTTCCATCTAGATTAAGAGTAACATAATATGAGGTTCTAAGCATTAAGCATCATAATTGATACTCTTGGATTAGGGATGAGGCTGTATAGTTAGCACAGAGCACACAATTTGCATGTAAAAGAACACAGCTTGGGTTCATAGCAATTTCAGCTAGGTTTGGGAGAGTCACGTCTGAAACTCTGCAGAGCCACTGCCACTCACTGTACACAAAACTGAGCAGGGTGGACTCCCGTTTCATAAGTGCATGTACCCAGGAGAAAATCTATTGCTGAAAAAAGTTACTAATGCTAGTATTTGCACTAAGCCTACAAGACAACTGGTTTGGTCAGGCTGCTTTAGGGATCCTGATTTAATTAAGGAGAACCGTTACTCTACTGCAGTGGTTCTTAACCTGTGGTCCGGGGACCTCCAGGGGTCTGCACTGTCCTCACAGGGGGTCCGCGAAAGCTTGAAGGCTGCTTGGTCCACCTGACAGGAGCCAAGGCAAAGGCTGGCTGGCTGGGTCTGCCCATTGCCATTCAATCTGCTCCAGCCACAAACATGCAGAAAGAAGCAGGAGAAAAATCTTCCTTTCCCCTCCAGGGCTCTGAGGGTCGGTTTAATGGATGGTGTAATTGCATCATCATCACCATCATCAACATTATTATTAAAGTATAGTTGTTGTTGTTGTTGTTAGGATTTTAATTAATTAATTAAATTAGAATATTTATACTCTGCTCTTCAGCTATAAAGGCTCTCAGAGCAGCTTACAAATGTTTAATTTAACAGTTCCCTGCCCTCAGGCTTACAATCTAAATAAGACATGATGCATAACAAAAACGGAATGGCAGTAGGGGTAGGGATCTGAGCTAAGTTAAATCTTGAGTTCAGTCTTGGGGCTCCACAGCAACAAAAGATATTTGAAGGGGGTCCCTGGTAAAGAAAAGGTTAAGAGCCATTGGTCTACTGTACTACGGTAGGACCCCTGTATCCACTGGGGGTTGGTTCTGGGGGACCCGTGGATACCAAAAACCGTGGATAATAGTGAACACCATTGAAAATAATGGGACTTCCGGTTTAAAATACCGTAGAGTTGCCTTGGGGGACGTAGAAAATGCCTAGAGAGGACATTTTCTAGGAAGACTATGGTTGGTGTGCTGTTTTTTGTTACGTGGATAATTGAATCAGTGGATACAGGGATCCTACTATATACTGATACAGGTCGATTCAGCCTTCTGTAAGTCGGTAAAATGAGTACCAGCATAATAAAGAGCTGGGGCGACATGCTGTGGAAGCTGTCAATTCAGTTTCCAAAAAACAGCAGTCTTTATTAGTGTCCAATATGCTGGTAGTGTACAATGTACATATATATAGTGTACAATATGCTGGTAGTGTACAATAGTGTACAATACGTCACTCTTGCAGCATCATTTACATGCCAGCAGTGCTATCTACTGGCACTTGCATTGTACAATTGTCTGTATTGTCTGTACTGAATATGCTCTGAAATGTATTGTACTAAAAATTGTATTGAATAGTATTGTATTGAATGTACGGTATTGAATGGTACTGCAGAGTGATGTGTGGGGATGCATTGTATTGTATACTTTGTGATGTTGTACCCCGCCCCATTTCTGAGGAGAGAGGCAGATAATAAAGTATTATTATTATTATTATTATTACTGTATTTGGGTCCAATGAGTAAAGTATGCCTGATTGTATTTATGGTATTTATTGTTTTTAAAGGTGATTTTAGACCGTTGCTTTTAATTTATATTTGTTTAATATTTTTTTATGGGGGAGGGTGGGGGTGGAGGGTGTTTAGGGATTTTTATCTGTATTGTATTTTAATTTCTGTAAGCCGCCCCGATTGTTTTAACAGAGGGGCAGGGTATAAATAAATATTATTATTATTATTATTATTCTCACACCCAACTTTAGGAGGGCAAAAACCTCTTGGAGCCCTCAAGACAGATCTCTTCCAGCAGGCCTTTCCTGAATAGATACCCGGCCATCAAAAAAGGAAATCTAGCTTGTCCCGCTCTCGCCATGGCCACTGTCCATTGTTTATTTTTGATTTCTTGAAAGTATGTTTTAAATCCTTAAATTATTCAATTGTATTTTAAGGGTGGGTGGATGGGATTGGGGGTTTGGATGTATATTTTAATTGTTATAAGCTGCCCCGATTGCGTTTTGTAGAGGGGTGGGATATAAATGAGCACCCGGCTTGTGGGGGCAATTAGCTAACACACATTGGAAACTGCTTAATGCAGTGTAGAAGTGTAAATTGCTATTGCTTAACAGTTTGTAAGCCCTCTGACAGCCTTGTGGCTGAAGAGTGGGGTATAAATAACTAATAAATTAAAAATTATTATTATTATTATTATTATTATTATTTACTGGACAGATGGAGCCTCCTTCAAAATATTGGGGAACAACCCCTCCCCATACACTTTTATCCCCATCCCTTCAGCGAGCCCCCTCTTAGCTGCTCCCTCCCTCAAAGCCCCGCCCCCTTTGTCAGACGCCCCGCCCCTTCCCCAAAGCCCCGCCCCCTTGCCCCTCACACGTTGAGCAGGTTGCGCTTGTTGCTCATGTAGGATTCGGGCACCAGCGCCAGTTCCTTCAGGAGCGATCCGCCCAACGTCAGGCCCAGCAGCCCCCAGGGCATCAGCCGCCGCACCCAGCCGCTCGCCAGGTAAGGCGTTAGGAAGCGGGCCGACCGATCTATGTACTCCATGCCGGCCGGGGAGACCGTGTGGCAGCGCGACGACGACGCGGCTTCTTGTGGGAAAGGGTAACCCGGTGGGTGAAGAACTTCCCGGCCACCGTACTGCCTTCAGAGTAGGACGTCACTAAGCACCACCCCCCCGCGCCCACTCAGGCTTCCCGGCCGGCTCCCAAGGCGCAGGCGCAATGGGCAGGGAAAGGGGAGGGGTGGGGGAGGAGGAGCGCGAGGCGGTGGGCGGCTCGCGATTGGCCGCTTCCTGAGTCACTGTCCGTTGAGCTGCCTCGTGACTGCGCATGCGCGTGGCGTTCCACGTGCCTTGCGCTGACTCGAACTTTGGCTCAAGCCTCTCAATTAGGGCTGCATAAGGCAGCCTCATCACTAGTTAGGCACAAGTCCCGCTGAACCTGGAGGGGCTTATTAATTTTTTATTTTATTTTATTTTATTCATTTATATCCCACCTTTCTCCCTATAGTGGGACCCAAGGCAGCTCACAACATTTAAAAACAATAGTTAAAAAAGGGATTACGGTAGTACCCCTGTATCCACTGATCCATTATCCACTGATTCAATTATCCACGGAACACAAAACAGCACACCTACCATAGAGTCTTCTTAGAAAAATTGTCCTCTCTAGCCATTTTGTAAATCCTCCAAGGCAACTCTATGGTATTTTAAACCAGAAGTCCCATTACTTTCAATGATGTTCGCTATTATCCATGGTTTTCAATATCCACAGGTCCCCTAGAACCAACCCCAGTGGATACAGGTGCCCTGCTGTATACAATAAATAAGAATTAAAAGAGATTAAACCATGATATAATTAAAATCCCACAAAAGTGATCAAAATTTTTAAAAATTAAATATTGATCTTTAAAACAGGAGCACCAGCAGTCCAACCTTTTGTCAGCAAAGGCCTGGTGGCATAAAAATGTTTTAACCTGCCACCTGAAGGAAAGGAAAAATGGGGCCATCCTAGCCTCTCTAGGGAGGGAGTTGAAAGTCTGGGAGTAGCCACCAAAGAGGCCTCCTCTTTTGTTCCCACCAAAGGAGCCTGAAAAGGTGGTGGGGCAGAGAGAAGGGCCTCTCCAGGTGATCTTAATATTCTGCTTGGTTCATATGGGAAGATAACGGTTCTTCAAGTAATCTGGACCCAAGCCATTTAGGGATTTATTTATTTATTTATTTATACCCCACTCTTCAGCCACAAGGCTATCAGAGTGGCTTACAAATTGTTTTAAGCAATAGCAATTTACACATCTACACTGCATTAAGCAGCTTCCAATGTATATTAGCTAATTGCCCCCACAAGCTGGGTACTCATTTTACCGACCTACGAAAGGATGGAAAGCTGAGTGAACCTTGGAGCCCTCTGGAATTGAACTTGCAATGTGGTGACTTTCAGTACTGTCATTTAATCACTGCGCCACCAGGGCTCCTGGTTTATAGATCAAAACCAGCACTTTGAATTGTGATTGGAAATGGATCAGCAGCCAATGGAGCTGTCACAACAAGGGAGTTGTGTGCTCCCTAGTCAGTCCCAGTTAACAGCCTGGCTCCTGGATTACTCCAGTATGAGACCATGTTGTTCTCTCAAAAAATATGAGCTCATGTGTGCCATGCGGGTTGCTCTTGTTACTCATATGTTGAGCATCATGTGTATTCAGATAACTACCTTAGGCATCAAAAGAGATGAATGGGAAAGGCCATCCCACCCTGCAGGCTGCACTTGGGGGTTGTCTAAATAGCGAAAATACTCACGGAATGTGAGGAGAATACCAGCTGTCTTAATGGCATCCCACATCGTATTGCTATAATCCGAAGCGGGGGAGAGGGGGCAAAACACCAAAAGCTCAGAAGGAAAAGACTCTATGGCTTTTCCCAGTGTTTTTAAAAAACACTGCCTACAAAAAACCCATTAAGACAAATCACAGCTGCTGCAAATTGCCATTATTGTAAAGCAATCTGCTTCTCTTTCCTTCATATAGACAAGCCCTTGGGAGAGCATAAGAAGGTGGCCATATGTAAGTCTATGCCTGTATAGCTCTTTGGTTAACAACTAGGGGCCCTTTCACACTCCACAGTTATAGGGCTATGATTTCACTTTAACTGTCATGTCAACAGCCTGTGGAATCCTGGGGTTTGTAGTTTGGTGAGGCACTCCAGCTGTTTGGCAGAAAAGTCTAAATTCCTCACAGAACTACAAATTTAAGGAGCCCATGGATAGAGACATGGCAGTTAAAGTGGAATCATAACACCGTAATTGTGTAGCACGGATACCTTGGGTGGAAGAGTTCTTTGTACCATTGGCAGAATGCAAAGGAGGAGGCACAGAGTTAGTCTGCATGGAATCCTAGGGCATCCCTGCATTAATTTAATGTCTGAATGGGTTCCACTGACCCTCTCCCCCTGCATTATGAGTCTGATATCAATAGACTGCTAGAGAGGAAAGGGATTTGGGATTTTTTTTTCTGGAATTGTGTTTAATTTGGCTGTGATTACTACCCAAGCTGAATAGCAAGAACTTATTTGAGGCTCCTAAGACCTTCTGAGGGAATATTGCACTCTTAAAATTACTTAATATCATAAAAGAGAAAATGCGGATAGGGGGAGCATTCTCATGGTCTTTTCCAGTGCTGCAGTTTTGTAATCCAAGATGTAGCTTCTGAAATCCCCTAGTTTACTCAAGTCTTGAAGGTATTAGCCAGGGACCAATTCCAGACACTTCCTACAGCTGGAGATGGCTCCTGTATCTTTAATGTGTGGAACAGGGAATTTCAGCTGGTTTTGCTTGTTACCGGGCTGCATGACAAACAGTACCTACTGAAATTCCCTTTTCTGCACAACCATTTAACAGGAGCTGTTTCGAGGTTTCCACCTGGGAACCGTATGTGCATTTTACTGAAATACATGTTATGGTTGCTGTTATTTTGGACTGCTATTAGAATGTCACTACTGTTCATTGTCACTTTGTGGAATCCAGAGTTTGACTTACTAGGGTATACCTTGAAATCTTGCTCTGTCACACACAAACATCAAGGTGAGCATCCCTGTGTCTAGCAATTATGTCCATGCAACATTTACCAATTAGGGTTGCCAAGTTGAAAACTGGAGAGGGCTCCTGAACCTCTAACGGTTGTGTAGAAGCAGTATTGCTTGTCATGCAACCAGGTAACAAATTTAAGGATCCCATGGATGGAGACATGGCAGGTAAAGTAGAATCATAGCACTATAATTGTGTACAGTTGTCCCTTCATATTCACTGGGATTTGGTTCCAGGACCCCCCATGGATACCAAAATCCATGAATACTCAAGTCCCATTATATACAATGGCATAGCAAAATGGTGTCCTTTATATAAGATGGCAAAATCAAGATTTGCTTTTTGGATCATTATTTTTTAAAGAATATTTTCAAGCCGCGGATACTTAAATACGTGGATACCAAATCCATGGATACAGAGGGACAACTGTAGTGTGAAAGGACCCCAGGATATCTTGGGTGGAAATGTTCTTTGTACCTATGTATAAGGCTGGGATTCCCTCTTCTACACAAATATTAAAGCTACAGGAGCCCTCTCCAGTTTTCAGCCTGGCAGCTCTATGATATGTTTGGTATGATTTTTGTTTTTATGATCTTTTGGAAGAATTGTACAAGGAATACTGCACATAATGTCTAAGGAGGAGGAAATCATGTCTCAAGTGCATTTGGAAGTTACTGTATATCCTCCAGTCTGTAAACCCTAATCTTAATGTCAGATGTATGAAGCCTGCCTGGTCTGTGTATGCTCAGTGTTTGCTGAGAGGTAATCTTACTTTACATATTTATAGAACAATGTTGGGTTCAGAATGTTTGCACAATGAAGCCCTGGCTCACATATTTGGCATTTCTCAAGTGGAAAGATATGTGTGAACTTTTGCTAGCATGAGCAATGTCTTCCAAGGGATCTCACTGGAGGTTAGGCTTGCTAAGAGTTTTTAAGATCTGCAGCCTGATCGTATTTGTGTACATTTGGAAATTATGCATTGTGTTCACTGCGTTTTACCAGAAAAAGTACAGTAGCAATTGAAAAATTTAAAACTATTTAGCTGTTATCTATTAGTTTTTGTTGTGTGCCTTCAAGTCATTTCTGACTTACGGCGACCCTAAGGGGAACTTATCACAGGGTTTTCTTTGCAGAATTTGTTCAGCGGAGGTTTGTCCTTGCCTTCATCTGAGGGTGAGAGAGTGTGACTTGCCCAAGGTCTCCCGCTGGTCTTTCTATGGTCAAGTGGGGATTCGAACCCTGGTCTCCTAGTGTTCTAGTATACTAGCTCAAATCCGTTTACTGCTTCCAACTAAAGTGGTTCCATAGAATCAGTTGCTGAACATGAAGCCAATAATTTCAAAAATTCCACTGATTCAGTGGATCTACACTAGGTTGGACTAGCAGAATCCATTGGAAGTCAGAGGAGCAAACTCCCTTACTTGCTGGAGTTCCACATGTACCCCATGGAGCTGGATTTTGGGCAGCTGTGAAGGATGCAAGGGAGAAGAGAAGAGAAGGGAGGTCCATCATACTGGTGTTGCTGCACCAGCACCAACAGTATGTTGCATTTAATATGTATTAGTATGTTTATTAATTTATAAGAGGCAGCTATTCTAGCTGAAGATTGAGGTACAAATGTTTTAAAGAAACAAAAGTGTTTCACACAAATATCCTAAAATTGTATAATGCTGAGAATTTAAAAACTGTATTCCTAGATTTTGGAGGAGGAAATATAGTTCCAAAGGAGAATAGTTGATAATTAAGTCTAGAGAGGAACATGATATACTGTACTCTCAGGCATTTATCTTAATGACCTTCATCCATTTCTGTTTGTTCCTCCTGTAAAATCAGAGTTCCTGCTCGGGTTCCTCCTCTATTTGGAACCACACGGGTTTATCTCTCTCTCTCTGGCTTTTCTTCGCAAACGAAGATTCAGGAAGGACTCATTCCACGCTTTCTGCAAGCGTGCTGATGACTAAAAAGGCCAATCTGAGATAAACAAGTCCGGTTGCAGAAAGCACAGCAGAAGGTCTCCTTGGGTGATGTTTCTGGGTTGTGATTCTTTCTGCATTGTCGTTTGGGTATCCCTTTATTGCTCATATTTTGTATTGTACTGAATTTTATTATTGTGTTTAAAAATTCTTTGTTTTAAAATTTGTAAACATCTTTGCAGACTCATTGGGTCAAAGGGTGAGATGAAGTGTTTTATGAAAGAAAAATGGAAAATCTGTGCACACATTAGTTTCATTTATCTTGTTGTCATGGAATTGAGGTGTTACTGCAAAAGCAGGTGCTGGGTCTGTTAAATAGATATGCACAGTTGGAAGACATGTACAGTAAGTGTTAACATTGATCACTTCTGGATAGCTTCTTCAAAACATTTCATTCAGTGAGTTGCCCAAACAGCAAATAAAATGCCGGAGAAAAGTATTAAAAATAGGAATGTTCCTACATAAATCAGTACTGCATCCACACTGCTCTGTTTCACAGAATGATAAAAATCAGACTAGAAAAAGAATAGAGCAAAATGACAAGATTACATGGGGACAAGTAACATAATTATGTGTGCTTGCCTGCCAATTTCCACAGAGTGGCAACACATGTTTAGAAAAATCAGATCTCTTCCCTGTAACCAGCAGTGCGCTTCAGAGTCACAAGTACAATTATGACTATAGGCTTAGGTTGAGAGCTGATCATTTTAAAACAACAATGAAACCTATTTTGGTGGTACAAGTATAGGTGAAGTGGCACCTGGATAAGCACTTTTACTTAACCATGTCAATTTATTTTTATCTGACTTTATATATCTTAGAGTGCAGTAACCTTCTTCTTTTTTATTTCTTCCAGTTATATGTGTATTGGGAAGTATTTCAGGAGGACAGAATGGAAGAACAGCAAGTAAACTGTGTTGCATACATAGCAGTCCCACTACTTTCCTTGTTAATTGCCATCAAATCGACTTCAACCTATGGCAACCCTATGGATGAGAGACCTTCAAATCACTCTGTTATCAGAAGTCCTGCTCAGAGCCATGGCTTCCTTGACTGAGTCTATCCACCTGTAACACAGTCTCCCTCTTTCCTACTGCCTTCTATCTTACCAAGCCCATGGAGCCCATGGATTGTCTTTTCTAATGAGTCATGTCTTCTCATGATACATCCAAAGCACCACAGTCTCAATTTAGTCATCTTGGTTTCTAGGGAGAGTTCAGGCTTGATTTTCTCTTGGATCCATTTATTTGTCTTCTAAATATTTGTAGAACTCTTCTCCATCACATTTCAAATGAGTTGATTCTCTTCCTATCAGCTTCCTTCACTGTCCAGCTTTCATGACAATACTGTACATAGAAATGGGAAATATAATGGCATGGGTAATCCTGACTTTTTGGTATTGAAAGATACATCTTTACACTTGAGAATCTTCTTTAGTTCTTTCATATTAACTTCCTATTGAAAGCTTATGTGACTGGAATATTGCATTATGTTTTTAGAGAAATGGAAGATTATGGAATGCTTTTTCAGGCTCCCAGCAGTCCACCTGAGGTCAAACCCAAAGAGATCATTACCTATCCCCCACAAAAAAAGATTTAAAACTTTTGTGTGTGTGTATACAAATGTATAGTAGCTTCCCTTTGGTTTTCTACCACCCCATAACTGACTATTCAGTTAGTAAATGTTGTTGGATGGGTTTGAATTACAGCTATTGTTCAGTCAATCCATTGAAAAATTAAAACTTTGATAAAACATTATGTTTTTGAAAGTTTGAAAATCTTAGAAGGCCAAGAATGCAGAGTAAATGTGATCATAAAATAGAAAGAAAATGAAATGCTTATAATAACCCAACAGCTTTAGTAATCAAATTACTTTGGAAACCAGTGCAAAACTAGCTCTTGCACTTTTTTTTTTTGCACATTGCTAAAGACTTTAGCCACCTACCTGAAACACTATTGGTGTACTCAGCATTTTTGTGATTTGGAAATTCTAAAAACATCTCTGAAATGTCAGATAGAATTTTTGAACAGCAGAGCAGGAAAATGTTCTGTGCACACTTTTCAGGTTTTAAATTCTAAATAACTTCAGCAGATACAAAGAGTTGTAGATTTCAAAAAGACCAATAATATAACTTGGCCCTTGGGCTTTTCTCTACAAAGTAATCATTCTGGATCGATGTGGGAGGCTCTGAGCCTCTTAAAGAGTTTTGAGAAGAAATAGACAGAGTGTGGGTGGAAGGGGTGGGTGGGGGTGTTCCTTCACTGTTTAATTCCTTGCCTATTTATATTCATCACCAGAAATCATCCTTCTAATATATAACTCTCTTAACACAGGAGGTGGTCTTTTCACAGCAGGATCTGACAGCTGTACAATACAACTGCACTGATTGTGTTGCATCTTTCTGAGTTCAGTTTCATGAAGTCGGGCAGCCTTAATTCAGCTGCAACAATTGATTTATTTAGCAAAGGAGGTTCAGCTTTAGCATTTCCAGAAGTAAGACAAATCTTTGCAGGGGGGGGGGTCTATGATTCAGTACTATTAACAATGTGAACAAAGAAGGACTAGGTGGCTTTCCAACTGAGTGGCAAATTAAACATTTCATGCTGATAGGTGCAAATAAACGTTTGAGCCCTAAATTCATGTTCTCACAATACTTGATTTTATTCTCCCCCACTTTCTAACTGGTGCCAGAACTAATACCCCAACCCTTCCGAGTTGAAGACTCATATAAACAGAGTTGGAAGAGACCACAAGGGCCATCTAGTCCAACCCCTTGCCCTGCAGGAACACACAATCAAAGCACACCTGATAGGTGGCCATCCAGCCTCTGTTTAAAAACCTCCAAAGAAGGAGACAACACCACACTCCAAGGGAGCGCATTCCACTGCTGAACTGCTCTTACCATCAGGAAGGTCTTCCTAAAGTTCAGGTGGAATCTCTTTTCCTGGAGTTTGAATCCATTGCTCTGTGTCCTGGTCTCTGGAGCAACAGAAAACAAATTTGCTCCATCATCAATATGACGTGCTCCATCCTCAGTATGACATCCCTTCGAATATTTAAACATGGCTATCAGGTCCCCCCTTAACCTTCTCTTCTCCAGGCTAAACATGCCCAGCAACTTAAGCCACTCCTCACAGGGCATGGTTTCCAGACCTTTAACCATTTTGGTCGCCCTCCTCTGGACACGCTCCAGCTTGTCAACATCCTTCTTGAATTGTGGTGCCCAGAAGTGAACACAGTATTCCCGGTGAGGTCTGACCAAAGCAGAATAGAATTACTTCCCTCGATCTAGACGCTATATTCCTGGTGAACAGCAACGTGTAAGTATTGCCACTGATTCTCAGTATCTCTAAGGTCTAGGCTTTGAATGAGCCATTCTAAGACATTCAGATTCTTAAAAAAAACAACAAACAAACAAAAAAAAAACACTCCAGAGTTACTCTCTCTGTATATCATTGTCATGCTAAAAGATTAATGTACACAACAATCTCAGGTCTCTTGTGGTATAAAATAGCTTTTCTTCCAGAATTGTCCTGTATGTGACTCCATGCATCTGTCCTGAATTCTGACTATTTTCCATGTCCTTGCCCAGGAAAAGTTTCCCCATTACAAAATACAGTCACCACTACAGTATGTTTCACTAGTGTTCTTGGGGTAATGAGCACTATTGGCTTTATACCACACACTGTACTTTGGAGCAAGGCCAAAAAGCTTAATATTCTCATTATCATCTTCATCTGTTCTCATAAGATTAAAAAAAAATAATTCCACATTTGCTGTGTCTCATGTGCCTTTTTGCAACCTCTAAACAGGGTCGGATATGGATTTGTTTCAGCAACAGCTTTCTTCTCATCTAGGTGATAACTATCCTATGGACAATTTCTCCCATCTCAGCTACGGATCTTTGGATTGCTTCTCTGATCAATGCCCTCTTCTTGCCCCGTCACTGATGGCCTTCTCTAGGCAGAGTTGCAATTGAGCTATACTATTTCCATTGTCCATTCATGCATATCACAGTGTTCTAGGATGTTCACAGTTTATCTTATAACCCAGCACCAATTGATGTTTATATATTGCTTTATCCCAAACTTGTTTTGAGAGTTCCTTGGTCTTCGGCATGCTATCTGCTTATATATGCTGTCCAACAAAGTCTGGGGCCTTGCAGAAACAGGAATATTTAATAAAAGAACATGTGGCAGAAGAACTGCACACAGGTGGGCTCCATTCAACTACGTATGTGCAAAGATGTACAATTTCTGAAAATTTTGAAGCTATGGGGGTGGGGCCTTTTTTCTTGGTAAAAAGTGATTTAAAAAAAAACCCTGAAAATTGAAATTTTTTGACAATTTGAGCTTTAGCCCACGTTACACACTGAAAGTCAATTTGTTACTTTAAGAATATGAAATGCATTATACTTGGTTTGGCACAAAAGTATCATGTTTGAAATATTAAAAGTACAGTTTTCAGAAAATAATTACAAATTGAATTTACCATTTTAATTTTTACTTTTTGTTACAATGAAGCTACAAGATTGTGAATAATAACAAATCTTTTGCTTTCCCCCCAGTATACAAGGAACCAGCAAAAAATAAGAACAGAAGAAATCATCAAGTTTACCTGCTATATAGCTTTATGTAGGAGGAGTAAATATATGAATACCTTGTCTTAAATATTGTATTCTTCATTCAAAAAGACAATATTCCACAACTCATTTTTCAGGGGCGGGGGAGAGAAATGGTTTTGGAAAAGAATGGGGCAGAAACAGTTTTTTTTTCAAATTATTCCAGGTTTTTTTCAGGGCCTCCACACCTCTAGTTATTTTACTATTGGAGACAGTAGGTTTCTTCACAGATTATTTAGATGTGCCACAGCAAAGATAGTGAATACTTATGCAACTAAGAAGTGCCAGTTTATTTTTTGTTTACTTAGTGTCTGTGCCACAATAAAATTATTTTGTACCTTAACAGTGTTGAATACTTTGTGTACATCAAGTGACAATAGTAACAATTGAATCCATTTCAGTTCCAGCCTGTAACACAACAAAATGTGGTAAGTCAAAGGGATATGAATACTTCTGCAAGGCACTGCAATGTTTAGACAAAGCACATTTTTTAAAATGAAATCCAAATCTCCTTGGAAAACTTATGGTTAAGAAGGTACATACCCCCTCCCGCAAAAAAGGGAAAAAGATATTGGAGAATAGATGGAGAGGGGAAAGGCACCAAGTAAAAAAATTGCAAGATAAAATCATCTCCCTTTACAGCTGAAGATACAGGGCAGATATCAACATCTTAGCTGATGTTTGCAGGGGTGGGGGAAATGAGGAGTTGAGACAAATAATTATGGCAAAGGAGGAATCTCTAGAGTTTATTGACAAACTACAGACTAACGAATCAACAGGAATAGACAGTACAATTTATTGCACTTTTTCACCTCAACGGAGTTTAAACCTCTTTAAAAATAAGTCTGGCTCTGGATCAGTTCTAGGATAATTATAATCATAATACTAATTTAAAATATATTCATAGAGTCATAGGAGTTTCTTGAACAACGTTTCCTTACCAGTTATATACACAATGACAGGGAAGCAATGGAGTAGCAGGGTCATGCCCAGTCTCACATAATACTTCCAAACAAAAATAAACCCATCTTCACTGTTATTGGGCTGAATCCTAAACATATTTATTTACAAGTAAGCCTCTTGAGATTTATGTCGAAGTTAAAGGTTCTGCTTTTAATATGGGCTTTTATGGAGTTCAGAAAGTCTAATTTGGGATTATTGTTTTAAGAGAATTTTAAGAAGACATCACATTTAGAGACCATCTTATCACAGTAAGTTTTTTGACATTTGATGATGGAGTAGTATCTCTATCTTGAGTTCTGTCTCTTGCTTGTTGGTGCGTATTGTTTTGAATGTGGAATTTCAAATGTTCTCCTATCACCAATTTCTCATTTATCTCCTAGACCATTTTCCCAGATGTAAGAAGAAATGACAGGGAGACCAGTGTTAGGTAAGTATATATGCATGTATGTATTTATATGCCACTTTTTCCCCAGCATGGGACCCAAGGTGGCTTACAACAAGATGTCTGCACTTCTGGTCAAGTGCTTAAATGCATACCATATATCTGAGAGACAACTTCCCCCTTCAATGTGTGTGCGCACATAACGCACACACGCCTTTAAGTCACCTGTTGACTTATGGTGACCCCATGAGTTTCATAGGATTTTCTTAGGTAAGGAAATGCTCAGAGGTGGTTTGCCATTGATCTCCTCTGAAATGTAGCCTACAGCACCTGGTGTTCTTTGGCAGTCTCCCATCCAACTATTAACCAGGGCTGACCCTGCTTAGCTTCCAAGATCATATGGAATCTTGTGCCTTTAGGGTATTTAGGCAATTCCTTTCATAGCCAGCATCATCTTAGTTTATAATGATATTCCCTTTAAGCCTGGGGTAACCGAGTGTAGTGGCCTTGGAAACCAATTTTATGCAACTGAGACCTACAGGAGCCTTGTGGACTGCCAAAAATACAAAACCCATACAAAAAGTCAGAAGTGGCCAGAGGTCCACATGTAGTTTTGAAAAACTGGGTATTTTTTTTTAAATGCTAAACTGCAGGGGAGCCTTACCGTCCCTTTAAATAGTGAATTGCTGCTCCTGGAGCCTTCTAACAGAGGCAATGCAACTGCTGTTTTTGGACAGAAAAAGGGTAGTCCAGATGGTCTGAAGT
The DNA here is from genome assembly GCA_030847615.1 of Gambelia wislizenii. Classification (NCBI taxonomy): domain Eukaryota; kingdom Metazoa; phylum Chordata; class Lepidosauria; order Squamata; family Crotaphytidae; genus Gambelia; species Gambelia wislizenii. The sequence goes on from JAUMIR010000004.1 coordinate 36,851,566, forward strand.
GTTCAAGGGTTGTAAACACATGGTCTCCAGCTGCACACACACTCCCAGGACAACACGTTGTCTGTGCCTGCTGCAAGAAGTAAAAGAGACCTCAAGAGAATTCGCACAAGGAGACCCCTACTAATATTAACAACAATGATTTAGATCAGAGACCTGGAGTTTGTGGTTTGGCTGGTAGATTTTCTTTTGTCCCAAGGACACAAACACAGACTTAACTGGTCTGGTTATATGTGTGTAAGTGTTACAACAAAATAAAAAAAGCCATAGGCAGCAGTATACATTTTACAAGTTAACACTTGTAGCTGAATATGGTCACAGTTTAACATGTGTATGGCTTCACCTTGTGTACCATAGTGCTCCACTCCAAGAGGGGAAAGGTTCAGAAGCCATAATTGTGACCCTTCATCCATTTGTGCAGCCCTCAGCTGTTGTGGCTATCTATACAAAGAGACCATTTGTTATTTGCTTCAGCAGCAGCTCCCTTAAAAGAAGCTACTGCCAGAGCTAATGACAAATGTATTCTTTCCAAAGATAGCTGCTACTTCTCAGGACTGGACAGATAGGGGGAGGGAATGCTGGCAGCACTACCATCTGTTCTTTTTTCTCCTACAGTGTATACAAGGTGAGTGAATGTGATAATTCTGTGTACAGTTATGTGGGCATAAGCCCCACTTGGTTCCCTGGGACAGATATCCAAGTAAATGTGCATAAGATCAAAGTGTAATAAAAAGGCTGTTGAAACAGGCAGAACATAGGATTGTGCCCACTCAGCCGCTAGCCCCATCCTTAGTCAGAATACATGTTCAACAGAAGGTCTCAAAGAGCATATAAACTGTATTGTATATTTTGTACATATGATTGTAGATTGGTGAATAAGTAGTTTCCACAAATACACAGACAATTCTGGCCTACATACAACTTGTACACGTATAGGCTCTTTCAGACGCTAAAAGAAATGCACATGTGCATGTTAAGATGAGTGGACAGCTTTCATGTCATCTCTCACTCATGTTCACTTCTCTCATCCATCACCATGGCTGATACGTGTGCTGTTCATGGGGAGGCTTCATACCCATATGCTAAGTACAACAGCAATTTCCCTTAAGGTCTAGTGGTCAGTCTGTTTACTAATACTATTCCCAGAACTGACTACATGAAACTAGCATCCTTAGCTCATATTTTCACAAAGGTCTTTGAATCTCTCTAAGCCTGTTTTGATCTTGAAAGTCTGAGGGAGGAAGCAAAAGGAGGAGGTTTGCCATGTGGCCATGCCATATACTCCATCTTCACCTTCATACAAAAGGAAGAGATGTAACTTCTGTTGTAACAAGTTGCAGGGGGATTGCTGTGCTAGTCTATGTTGAAGTGGACCCACAAAAGCTTTGTGCCAAATAAAACCTGTTAATCTGGAAGGCTGTGTGCTATTTTTCATCCAGGGTTTTGGGGTTCAGTGTCATCAGTATGCTGATCATAGTCAGCTGTGGCCAAATCCACACTAAACAAATAATCCATCGTGAAACTGGATTATTTGCCATGGCTCTTTCCTATAGAATCCTGGGATTTGTAGTTTGGTGAGGCACCAGCACTCTTTGGCAGAGAAGGCTAAAGACCTTGTTAAACTACAAATCCCATTATCCCATAAGAAAGAGTTCTGTTTAATTATAACTGGAGAGCAAGGTCTCTGACAAGAAGGCTTGTAAGGATGCATGCCATCCTTCAGATCCTAAACTGTTTTGGATGTTAAAGGCTAAAACCAGTACATTAAATTGGGCCTTTAACAGAATAGTTGAAAATTGATAGTTAAACCTCTCAGGTGTTTTTATGCATGGTCACAATGACATGTATACTGTACTAGGAAACAGTAGGTGGTGCTGTTTAACAAGTAGTTAAATAGCATCACATACTTTTATAATTTTTGGCTAGAATTGTTGCAGGTTGAGTCTCCTTTATCTGGAATTCCAAATTCCAAAATATTCCAAAATAGTCATGGGTGGCTGAGATAGGGACACTTTTGCTTTCTGATGGTTCAATGTACACAAACTTTGTTTCATGCAGAAAATTATTAAAAATATTGTGTATAAAATTACCTTCAGGCTATGTGTATATAAATGATGTGGGGATGGCGGTGTTCGTCCTGTGGTGCAGGCTGGTAAAGAACTTCTGTTTTCTTCAGGTTGACTTCCAGCCCAAACAGCTCTGCAGCTGTTGCGAAGCAGGATGTTAGGCGCTGCAGAGCTGCTTCTGTGTGGGCAACAAGGGCAGCAGCATCAGCGAAGAGCAGCTCACAGACTAGATAGTTTAGAGACTTAGTGTTAGCCCTCAGATGGCTTAAGTTAAACAAGCAATCATCAGTATGGTAACGTATATAGATACCGTCGTCTTCTTCAAGCTCTGCCATAGCCCTTTGGAGCATCATGCTGAAGAAGATTGTAAATAAAGTTGGTGCAAGAACACAACCTTGCTTCACTCCATTAGTTATCAGAAAGGGCTCTGAAAAAGCATCGCCATATCTGACTTGACCACGCTGGCCCTGGTGTAGCAAAATAATCATTTTAAGGAATTTGGGGGGACATCTTAGTCTTTCCAGGATCTGCCACAGACCTTTTCTACTCACAGTGTCGAAGGCTTTGGTGAGGTCGACAAATGTTACATATGTTACAAATGTTACATTGCCGTCGGCAACTCTGTGCTCAAGTCCGTTCAGCAGTTCACCTACCTGGGAAGCATCATCTCCTCAGATGCCAAGATTGACAAAGAGATCGATCACATATTAGCAAAGGCACATAGTGCATTTGGAAGACTTCACAAAAGAGTCTGGAGCAATAAACACCTGAGGCAAAGCACAAAAATCAGTGTGTATAGAGCCATTGTACTGTCTATCCTTCTTTATGGACCTGAAACATGGGTCACCTATTGCCACCACTTACGACTCCTCGAGCGCTTTCATCAGTGCTGTCTATGCACAATCCTAAATATACACTGGACTGACTATGTGACGAATGTTGCTGTCCTTGAGCAAGCAGGGATCACCAGCATTGAGGCCATGATATTGAGAACACAGCTACGTTGGGCAGGGCATGTTTCTAGGATGGAGGACCATCACCTCCCAAAAATAGTACTCTACGGTGAACTCACCACAGGTCAGCGTAAGAGGGGCACTCCAAAAAAGCGATACAAAGACTCCCTGAAACAACATCTCAGGCTCGGCCAAATTGATAACCAACAGTGGTCCGCCCTGGCCTCACATCAGGAGGCATTGAGACACACTATCCACAGTGCTGCAGCCTTATTTGAGAACTCGCGCCAAACAAGTCTTGAAGAGAAACGACAACGCAGAAAGAATCACAACCCAAAAACATCATCCAAGGAGACCTGCTGTGCTTTCTGCAACCAGACTTGTTTATCTCGGATTGGCCTTTTTAGTCATCAGCGTGCTTGCAGAAAGTGCGGGATGAGTCCTTCCTGAATCTTTGTTTGCGAAGAAAAGCCAGAGAGAGAGAGAGAGAGATAAAATGAATTTTGTTTGGCTTGGTTCCCATCTCCAAGATCTCATTATGTATATGCAAGCATTCCAAAATCTGAAATATTCCAAAATTCAAAATACCTCTGGTCCCAAGCATTTTGGATAAGGGAGACTCCTCCCCACCCACACCCATCCCTGCAATGGTTTTTCACAAATTTAGAGGAAATCTTCTTCAGGGGAAACAACTAAATTCTGAAATGATCTAAAAGGTTATTGATACGATAAGCAAAGTTGTTTTGGGTGGAGGGCTGGGTTGCTGTTGTTTGTTTGTTTGTTTATATAAAACATTCCATAGAATTTTGGAGCAGCATACAAGCAAAATCAACTAACAATTTAAAACAATTTAAAATTTAAAACTGTAAAACATGATTTAAACAAAATAAAATAATAGTAAATTTAACAAATAAAAACAGATTAAACACAAGTGCATGTACAGGTTTGAAAGAAATCATTGCCCCCACCAGCCTTTAATAAAAAACTATTATTTAACTTGGTGACAAAGCAACGCCAGTGTCAGTGCCAATTATTCTTCCAAAGGGTAGGCATTCCATGTCTGAAGTAACCCAGCAGAAAAGCCCTCTCCCACATCCTCACAGTGTATTGTTCCCACTGGTAGGACATAAAGTAGGACCCTTCCAGCAGACCTCAGCCGTTGGGCAGATGTATACAGGGAGACACACTACTTCAAGTACAAGCTGTCAAGAAAGTTTAATGTCATCACAGGTTGAGCATCCCTAATCGGAAATCGGAAATACAAAAACTGAAACTTTTTGCCACCAGCTGCCCACTTCCGCCTTCAAGGTGGCAGCAATGGTGCTCCTGCTCATTTGTCTCTCAGATCATCAGTTTTTCTCCAACCTTGCATCTCATTCATTTGCTACTTGTGTTGTATATGAGAGGCAAGGCTGGAGAGAAACCGAGGATCCGAGAAACGAATGAGCAAGAGTGTCACAGCCACCACCTCAAAGGTGGAAGCAGGCAGCTGGCAGCAAAACGTTTTGATTTCCCACCATTTCACAGATCCTCATTCTGTCTCTAGCTTTGCATTTCATACACAACACAAGTGGCGAGCAAATAAGATGCAAACCAGGAGAAAGATGTGAGGATCTGTGATGTGGTAGGAGGCATATATGTATATGTGTATGCAAATACAGGTAGGTATTCCAAGATCCAAAAAAAAAATCTAAAATATATTTTTAGATTTTTTTTTTAGATTTTAGATTTTTTTAGATTTAGAATTTTTTTTTAGATTTTTTAAAATGTTTAGATTTTTTAGATTTTTAGGTTTAGATTAAAAAATCTAAAATACTTCTGGTCCCAAGCATTTCAGATAAGGGGTACTCAAACTGAATTCAGTACCTTGAATTCAGACCAAAAACATATTGGCAAATCCTTTATAAATGGTGTTATATACTGGCATTCCCCGCATATTTGACAGGTTAGGGACCAAGGCTCTGTCAAAACCAGGAAGTTGTTAAAATGCAGCACCCAGTCTTTTTTTAAGCTTGCAAATGCATTTTGGTTGCTGAAAAACATAAATAATGTACTATATATCACTTGCAAATGCGTGCAAAAGCTAGAGAATACAGTCGATTCAGAGAAAAAGCAGCCTGTTGTCACAAGTGTGTGGAAGGTTGTGGAAGCGTGAGAAAAAAGGTCAAAAGAGCAGATGACATTGAATGTATGGGTTTTGGTTATAATTGAAAAGGGTCGAAAGAGCAGACCATTAAAAAGTGGTGGATGCCCATATTTATACAATGTCCCAGTCAGCAGTCTGCTGCATTTTGTACTAGCTATAGCTTCTGAATCATTTTTGAGCAGCCCATTTAGTCTATTTGGGAAGTAGTCTATTTGCTGTAGTCTAGTAAGTTCCAGATCAGTCAAAGCTGGCCGCAAGCACTCCAGGCCATTGAGACCAGCTGGGCTTCCAGTGCCGGAGGTAAATCTAGGAGTACTCCCAAGCTATGCACCTGCACCATCAGGGGAATGCCAGCTCATCAAAGGAAGGCCGTTTAGTCAGCTCCCAAACCCAGGAAATCACCAATCTATAGTGCTGCCATGGGATTCAGTTTCAGGTATTGGCTTGCATCTGGCCCATTACATCATTGAAGCATTAGTCTAGCACCTCCACAGCCCCAGCAGACTGATGAGTCAGATGTTTAAAAAATGATTTAATATTATATTACTGATTATCATATTTATATTTATATTTATTCATATCCTGCTTTTCTCCAGAACTGGGACTCACCATAGCTTACAAAAATTGGAACAGGTACAGAAAATGGCCTATACAGTTGTCCCTCCACATTCATGGATTTGGCATTCACGGATTTAAGTATTCATGGCTTGAAAATATTCTTTAAAAAATAATAATCCAAAAAGCAAACCTTGATTTTGCCATCTTATAGAAGGGACACCATTTTGCTATGCCATTGCATATAATGGGACTTGAGTATTCATGGATTTGGGTGTTCATGGTGACTGGTGAAGTCAAGCCCTTAGATAGGCTTTTGTTCTGTTCTAACATGGCTCATTATGTTCTCAAGAGGAAACAAGTAATTTGAGGCAGGTAGCATAAAAAGCGAATGTGGATATATTTTAGATACCATACCATCAATATTGCTGCAAAAATGTACAAATCTTAATATTATTCATATGCTTCTGAAATAACATTGAAGACAATGGTGTCTGTGGCAGCAGTCAAGATCTGGGGAAATAATCAATAGCACCACCTCCTTTGATACAAGGCTATTATCTGGCTACAATGTCTGGATATATTCCAATGTTTGCGTTGTCTGGCATTTCACAGCTTGAGTTAAGGAATGTATAAATGGGCTTCTCAGTCTACGATAAAATGTTATGAATTACGAATTAATTGATGCTTCAAGAGACTGGCCAGGTTTATATAAATTTCCTTTACACAGTTCTATTCTAAGAGCAAACACGTTCTTAGCTCATCTCCTTTTCCAAGCTTTAAGCTCAAGGAAGAACTACGGTAAGTTGCATGATCATGTAAAATTTGCCCCCATAATATATAGCAGCTTTCCCCAGATGTTTTGGACTTCAGTTACCATCAGCTCAGCAGGCAACTCTGGGGAAAAAAGGTTTGAATCCAGCTCAGTTGCAGAAACCCTCTGGGTGAAATTGGGCAAGACAAACCCTCTAAGCCTAAGTGGAAGGCAATAGCAAATCATCTCTGAATAAATCTTACCAACAAAAACCCTAAGATAGAATTACCTTAAGTCTGAATCAAACTGAAGGCATATAAGAACAATTACAACCATATTCAAGGTGGCTGCTTGGAAGGTGGGAGAACTTGGAATATTGAATCATTTAGACAATATAGTAACATTGAATTGAGTCTGTTAATGTGGATCACTAGACAGGGTAACGGTAACTATATTACGAAAAGAGGAACTCAAGTGGGGTGCCATTTGGGGGCTGAAGCCCTTTTGAATGTAATGTGGAATCCACCTTTGGCTTAAAAGAAAGTAAAGATGAGCACTTAAGCGTTTTGGATGAAAATTACCATGTTTTCTCGTTTTTCTTTAAAAGTGATGTGGCTAAATCTGATCTTAGATCTTGCCAACGTTACACTTTTTGAAATGAATCTGATTTATCACAAGTAATCTCAGTCTGATATATTTCAGTGGCTCTCCTCTAGGTAGGACTGTGCATAACATTGGCTCTAACCATGAGTTCTTTCAAATTGATTTTTTCATTAAAACAAACAAACAAACATTTTATGGAATCATACCACAACCATGATTCAACCTAATGTATGCCAAAATTCAAAAATTAGAAAAGAAATATGTATACATGCATACTCCACAGCAGTTCATAGATAAGCAAGTAGTGTGCTTCACTTGTACACCTTTTTTTCCAATATGAAGGAAACACACCACCACCACTTAATTGCAGTGGTCATAGCTGGATGCAAACAAGCAGAGGAAGGGTGAAAGGAGTCTGTCAGCAGCTTCTCCCAGTGATAGACTAGTTGGACATGCTAGGGCATTATAGGGCCTGGTAGTTCTCAGATTGGTTTTTGAAGTCAGTCAGCCCTCTTCAAGTCGGTACTGAAATCTGGAGGAGACCTTTGAACCACAGCTTTTCTGAATCTTTGAAGCTCTCTGTGAGATTCTTGAATGGTAATAGCAGCACTGGAATAATAGCACTGTAACAGTGTAGTCATACTCTCACCAGTGTCAGAGGAAGGCAATAACAAACCCCCTCTAAAAACATTTTGCCAAGAACCTTATGATAGGGTCACCATACTCTGGACTTGAAATCCCACAACAACAAGTCATATCTAATATTGGAAGTACAGCTATTTTTATATGCTTATTTCTTTTTCTGCTAGACCATATGGGTGTGTGTATTGGATTGGCTGTTGTGCAGCTTCTGCCTTGCCAATTTAATTACCTGTTTGTGAGAGCCACTGCTATCTTTCACATTTCCCAACAGTCCCTTAAGGCTAAACTATCTGTTACACTAAATATGTATGCAGTTTAAGATCACTTTCACTTTTACAACAAGGAACCAAGTACAATCCTGGGACCATGATATGAAAGTGGGAAAGATGTATGTGTCCCCAATGGCCAATTTTTATTTTAAATTACCCATGCCACTCCATAAACACATCAAGGGTGGAGGTTTCCCTCCCTGCCCTCATTTTTGTTCCCAAAAAGTTGGGCTTAAAATCCCTGGTCAGTGCTGGAAGAGTGAATGAACTGGATGTGGCACAGATTTTTAAAAGAGTGTGTGTTAGAGCAAATATGGGTGTGCATGAAATCCTTTCCATTTGTGTACATATGTTGCAATCAGGGGAGGACGATCCAATGCTAATGCTGGCAAAGAACCATTATGATGACATGTCTGCAAAGTTGCAGACACCAGAAGCACTGTGGAGTTCACCAGGAAAGGATACAGGGTCTAAGACTGCATCCTATACAAAGCTTCTTGGAAATACATTTCATTAAGTAAAGTAGGCCTTATTTGCTCCAGGTAAATATTCATAGGATCAGGCTACATGCTGTATATTAAGGACTACAAAATGATGGCTCAAGTCACAGAAACAAAATGTTTTTTTATGCAAAATCTCTAGAGAGGAGCCAAGGCCAATCATACATATAGGGCATGCTTGTTTCTTCTTGATCATGGATAAATGACCAAATGGAAAATAGTGTGAACTGGATGTTGTATATGGAGACAAACACAAATATTTCCCTGAATTCATTGGTTTGAAAAAGTTGGAGCCAGTCATGGAAATAGTTACCATGTATGCCCCATCACATTGTTTTTCCATGCAGTTATACATACAGACACATGGGGAGAAATAACAGGGGATTATATGTGAGTAAACTGTCCTACACTGGTGAGTAAAACATAAATTGTTTCCTAGGGCAATGTGTCACTGATTGAAAGACAGGACACAGGAATAAGTAGGTATGAACACATTTTGAGGAGTGTTATTAGATTATGTGATAGGATTTTAAACATTTATGATTACTTCAGCCTTTGAGCTGAAAGGTGTTGGGTCCTTTGTATAAGTACTGTATTTATATCCCATCTTTCCATTCCACAGGTATCACAAAGCTACACAACAACAATCAAAACTGAACAAAACATTTATATTAAAAAAAAACAAAGCTGTAAGAAACTGCAGAATGGTTCAATGCAACCATGAATCTGTTATTTTAACCTAAAATCTTTCTCATATCTATCAGAGATCGGAACCCAGCTATATGAAATGAAGTCTCTTAAGTCAGCTTTCCCCATCCTGGTGTCCTCCCACTATAATTCCCATTATCCCCAGTTAATATCAGCAATGGTGAGGGGTCATGGGAGTTGAAATGAAAAATGTCTGAAGCTCACCAGGTTGGGGAAGACCACTCTATGTTTTAACGAAGAGCAGTGTAGGATGGACATCTAAATAAATAAGTTGGACTTGCCTTATGGTGCAGAAAATCTTTGAGACAGCATTTCTGTTTGGTCCTGCATTCTTGCTGCAAAGCACTGTCACTCTATATCCAGTTCACACAATGTGTACATGTGTATGTTTTTTCACTCAGGTACTTCACCCCCCTGCTTCACTGAAGTTTTTCAAGGGAAGAAGAATGGCCACTTTGTATCTTCATGGCAATACTGTTTGGCGGAGGGGGATGAGATGTCTCTTTTCTCTGTGGCGTTACCAAGGCCTGTGTCATGCCTCCCTCCAATGGTGTCACAAAGTACTTTATCAGACTAGCATCTAAAAATGCTGTAATTCCACGATTAAGGAAAGCTGAAACATAGTGGCATGATTACGGTAATTATTGCATGTTGCCATAATCATGCAATACCGCCACAGAATTATGGCACAACCACCACTAGTGGTTTTAAAAAAGGATTTCAGTTTGTGTTATAGTAATACTTCTCTTAGCATTGCCTTCTAATGGCAGAGTATTAAACACTTCATGCTGCCCTGCGCATGTGCCTTTAAGAAAAAAATTCTCTTACTTCCATGATTTTGCATGGGTGAAATTTCAGCTGTTCTCGCAAAAAGACACGACTTCAGGTAAAGACACCAAAAACAAATACATAACAAAAGAACTTCATAAATAACACTTAAACAAACATAAAAACGTACCAAGCAAAGGCTACAGTTCATTAAAACAACATCCTATTGGTCCTCTTCACACTTTCCCCTGGAAGTTTAATTACATATGTGTTCTCGTTGGGAAAGTGGGGAGGAAGAGGACTGCCCATTCATGCTGAAATCATGTGATTACACCTGGATGTGATTTTGCACGCTCATCAATACCATGAAAAGAGTAATATTGAGGACTATTGATGGGTTTTGCCCATCAGTGAAAAGTTACACATAATTAATGGGTGGAGCAGACATGGACCATGGGAGGACAATGACGTGTGATAATGGGACCCCCATTTGTGCTACTGTCCTGTTGTACTTGTGCAATTTCAGCCTCATGTGATAAAGTACCTGGTACAGTTCAGCCTCTCCACACACCCCTAGTATCACCACTGTCTTCTACAGGTGGTGGGTAGACCTAATAACTAGAGAAAGTAAAATATGCATCCCACTAGCTATACCCAGTATAACATACACCTTCAAACTTGCCCCCCCCCACCAGGCTCGTGCCCCACTGCCAGGCTTGCACCCCCTTCCCACTGCCAGGCGCACGCCCCCGCTGCCAAGCATTCACCCCACCCACCACCGCTAGGATCGCCCCCACCTCCACCGCCAGGTGCACCCCCTTGCCACCAGGCGCGGCCCCCGCAGCCCTCCCACACGCAGGCACACACTACACACACATGCACTCCACATCCCCCCCATGCTACTCACACCCTCTCTGCTGCAACCGTGTTTAAAAAGGACTGAAACTTCCACACGGTCCCGCCCCCAGTGTGCTGATTTGCTGCCCAACAGAGCTTTGATTGGTTGGTCAGTTTTCTAAGCGGCCACTCAGCACACTGGAAACAGCAACATACCCAAGAGAAATATATAGATAGATAGCAAAGATCACAGTGCCATCAATGATAAGACTTGTTAGACTTTACTGGCTGATTTAAGCATCCACAGAGCTGAGCCAAAGGATTTTCAGAAAACTGAGGCAAACCTCCATAGGTGCTGAGGGAAACCAGAAGAGAGTGGATGGTAACAAGAGCATACTGTGAAGCAGCTAAGATCTGCTTATGAACTGGAGCCAGCTGCTCATTTTCATTCTTAATTTTGGGTTTGGAAAGAAAGTGAGCAAATTAAATACAAAGGGCTTACAGTGGAGCTGAGGCATGCTTAAAGTATGAAAATTGCATGTTAAAGGCTGCCAGGGTGTCCTGATTTCACTTCCTCAGGTCTGTTGGGACAGCAACCTAGCCTTTGATCAAGTTGGTTCAGAACAGTAGCTAATGCTGCACTGCATTCAAGGCATGCCTTTCACATTTCTTTGCAGAGCTCTGTTACAATGCCACTGAGTATAAAACACATGATTAATTTGGACTGAGGTTAAACAATCTATTAAAGTCAGCTGTCCATATCTATAGATTCTGTATCCACAGATTTCACCATCCATGGCTTGAAAAAAAAAATCTAAAAAGCAAACCTCGGTTTTGCCATTTTATATAAGGGACACCATTTTACTGTGCCATTGTATATAATGGTGTTACCTGCCCTGACACCCCCCCCCCCATTCTTTTAATAATTCACACATTGTCTAAAATTCATATATTGGCTTATTATTGGCACTCCACATAGTTGGTAGTTGATCAGAGACTCCCAAGTACAAGGAATCAGGATTTGCTCAGAAAGCCTAAAAGAGTAGTCAGCTCAAATTCCTCAAAGACACGCCCAGGTAAGGATTAAGTGAATCCCCCTGGAACTGATGAGTTAGGGAGGAAATGGGCTAATTCTCATGGACATACATAGAAATGAGTCATTCAATAATCCCATCAAGGTAGCTGGACACTCTTGGCTTGCAAAACTGGTCTTTCTTCACCTCTCCCCAAAACAATAGAGGTTTACCTGACACCTACCAGCTTTAATGTTTCAACCATTAGCGATTGTTAACACATCCGGAGACTCCGTTGTTTAACTTTGGGAAACTCTGGCAGACATTGTATTCCACACAAACTCACCCCTTCAGGAGGAATATCAAATATAAATATGACCCCAAAACACAGCAAAATTGTGCACAGATACCCTTTTTTCTGCCACTCCATCAGTCTGTGTCACCAGAGTTGCAGCTTATATACAACTCTCTGCTCGTTGGACAAGTACAGTATAACCCATTATTCCAGACTCTATTCCTCTATCCCAATGCTTCCTACTTTCTTTGTTAGCCTTGTGTGACTGCTTGAAGCCTGATTGTGTGTGTGTTCCCTTGATTATTCTTCAGTAAAAACCATTTTTATTTCGCCCTGGAGCCTTGTCAGTGAGTATCAGTATACACAGGTCAAAAGGTCCCATCATTACTCTTGCTGCCATATTGAGCTAATTAATATTCCCCATATTAGAATTCGGACACTAGTGGGCTCCCCACACAATTCAGGTAACAATGGGACTTGAGGATCCATGGATTTTCATAATGTCATGCCATGTTCTTTCTGTACAGGTATACCACAGTTAAAGAAGTAGATGTGTTCCTGGACATTACGTTTTTAACAGAAAATGTGCCACCAGAGTCAGAAACAACATAAAAAGAATAGGAATAGGTTTCTGCACCACAAAAAAGAAGAGCAGTTCAACATGTTTCAGCAAACATATTAACCCAAATTAACAATATGCACATGTGAAATGAAACAACCAGGTCAGGGAAGACTTCGTAAACAAAAACATTTACAACCTTGTAGAGAGAACTTGAAAACTTTTTGCAAAATGCATCTTTCAGTAGCATCCACTTTTCTTATGATCTCCATTTTGGTGGCCAAACTTACCGGTACATATCTATTCTTTAATATGCTGAGGGAACTGGTGAGGCAGATTTCTGCTTCCCCCTTTTCTTTCTGTTTTGCTGTTAATCCATGCTCAGTAAGGGCATTTGGAGCTGTTGTTGTTTACCTAGCTTGTAGGCAGAAACACACAGCTCCAGGAGGATCAGCTAGAGGAGAATTCCATTCTTTACCAGCTCATGCTTTTTTGATTGCTTACTGCAAACATGATGTTACAGCCTGACACCAAAAGTCTGTTTCTCCAGCCCTCCTCTATGTTCCTCCCAATGCCACTGCTGCTAAAAACATTCTGCTAGAAAGAGGAAAAGAAGGGGCTCAGTGGGTATAAAAAGACTTTGTAAAAAGGAGCTTCTTTGTTAGAGGCTTTAAGTGAAATATGTCTATATTTGAGGAAGTGTGCCTCAAGCCAGGGTCAATCAAGTAATATTCTTCTAGTAGGTACTATTGTGTGTATAGGCAGCTTGAGCGTCAACATGATTTCGCCTCTTATATATTAACCAGGAATAGGCATGGTATTTGTGACTTTGGCAGGTCCATGGGTTTTACTTCTCTGATACAGTTAATGGTACCAGCTCCCAGTGCCATTTTCATATGCAGCCAGTCATGCCACTGGTTAGCCACGTAACAATTTTGATCACTCACTTTAATCATAGTCCCTTTACCCTTGAATTTATCTGGAAAATACTGATTCTTAGGCTTGGGTCAGTATTCAGGAGAAAGAGAAGGGCAGCTACAGACAATTCCGTTTATACATCCTTGTCATATAAGACTGACAAACAGAATTAAAGGGGATCTCAATGCATCTGAGAGAGTACAATGGTTTGTAAGGAGCATACAAAACCATAGAATGGTCAGAAAAGTATTCCCCCTCCCCAAAAACCCACTTAGCTGCGTAAGGTCAGAGGTACTGTGGAAGAAGCATGCATAGAAGCAGGCATGGTTAATGTATGAATCTAGTTTGCTGTTTTCTGGAAAGCTCTGTGAAAATGTCACTACCTGAGAGAATTGGCAGGGTTCATGGGTTTGTATATGGTGGTTAGATGGAGGGTAGGTATAATGTGTGCAGTGAAAAACTGAAATAATATGTGGCTTTCTAACTGTTCTACATATATTTTGAATGCATAAGATTCAGACCTCATAACCTTTCCTTTCCTTCACTCACACATTGAAAATATTTTTTGGAATAATTCATGATCTGGTGGTTTCTTTTTTTTAATGTACCTGTTAGATTCTCTCTTACTGATGGAATGCACCGTGATCATCATGATTAGGAATTGTTAGATACAGGAGAATGGACAGTATAGGAGCAGCCAACTTGTACTTCCTAAAAATTATTTTCCTGTTGCTGTAAAGGGTTTGAAAGAAAAGTGTGTTCAGTTCCTACAAGTATTTATTTCTTCAATCTACAGGAAGAAAGTCTCACCTTTCAAAATATATTTTGGTTGCTGGGCTGCTATAAAGCCTCCCAGATATAGGTACCGTACATCTTCTCAGTCAGCTTTCTTTACACATCTGGTGAAAGGTGGTGTTGCCTACAACATCTGGGACAATAAACCTATGTGCGTCTCAGGAGCCACAACACTTTCATCTGGCTCATACACCTAGATAAACATGACCACTATAATAAGCAAAACCTGTGATTACTTGAACAGGATATATTTAGAGTGGTTTACTCTGGCTAGGAGGGGTCAGGAGGCGCATCAGCATAACTCAAACAGCATCAACGGAAGCACAAAAAACTCAGTCACTTGTGACTATAGTAGCAAAAGAGTCCTTTGTCTTAAAAGTGCCCCAAGATTCCCTGATGTTTTTCTGGAACAGATTAACACAACTACTCCTTTGAAAGCTGATGAATATGAAGAGGACACTTGAAATCTGTTATGTAATATGTTTATTACATCAGGGAATTAATTTGAGGGGTTTTTATATTCCTGGTAGGATTCTCTAAACATAAAATCCTTTTGCTGGTTTACTGGTTTGTTTGACCATATGCAAGGGTTAAGAGGCTGAGTTACATACCAAGAAGTTAATGTATTATAATTGTTACTACGGGTATTGTTTTTGCTGTTGCTCTTGTCATTAAACACCTTGACCACAATGTATTATAGAAAATGTGTACAAATAAAATTACTATGACTGTGGCTATGGCTTGAATTTCTCCTCTGTCGCAAAGGGGATTTTCAAATGAGAACAAAAAAAAGCATCCCAGTCTCGCAATCTCCTCTCCTGCCCTTCTCCTGTCCCTGTAATGCCAAAAAAATACAAAGTTTTCAAACCTACCTTAATCATGGCTCCTTGCCTCGGTAGGGCAGCCCAGGAGTGAACGGAGCTCAAACAGAGCACTCCTTTCACTTCCTGAATTGAAATCCCAGCTGCTCTCATGAGAAGACAAGAGCATGGGAAATTCAAAAATAAAAAGCAAAATAAAACAATAAAAGTTACATTAAGCACCAAAACACACTTAAAACTTAACAAATAACCTGAGGAGGGTACAAAAAAGTGTGTCACTTACTTCAATGTCCCAATCTCACCCGGAAGCGTCCTGGCACAGACCTCCCATTGACAATGACACCATGGGGCACCTTTTCACTTGCAGGGCATTCCATTACAGAAATGGAACGGGAGATCTATTGATGGCTTAGCCCATCAATAAAAAGCAGTGCTGGCGGAACGGCAGCAGAACGGGAGCATGATGACATGGGAATGTCATCTGAAAGTGAAGCCCTTTAGCAATCTCCTGGCATCATTATCACACCATATTTAGCATGTCTGATAATCTCCAAACTCACTGAGTAGCCTTACACACAGCATATTTTCAGCTTATGCTCCCTTTTCTCCATCTAGCAGGGAAGTGGGAACCAAAGATCAGGTGTAAATCACACCCCTTGCATACAAAAGATCTCAGATCAGCACCTCCAGCTAGTGGTATCAGATAGATGATCATGCAAAAGATTCTGCCTTAGACTTTGGAGAAGGCCAGCCCTATCATCAAGCAAATGAGAAATCTGAGGTGTCATGAAAGCAAAATGTTAGCTATGTATTATTATTGGATTTATATTGGTAGGGAGGGTGGGAAAAAGTTGTGAAATTTTCTTCCCCCCACCAAAAAAAAAAAAAAAAAAACAGAAAACACCACGACTAGTCTTAAGCACTATGTATTGTGATTGGGGTGGACAATGTTTGTTGCTTCACAAGTAGCAAAATGTCCTTGGCATGGTAGAGAGCTTCTGGTCAGAGTATACAACAATCGACTAGATAGAAAAATAATGTGGCCCTGTTCTAAGGCTGTTGTCACAGCTGGGACATTGGTAACAGTCTGGAGTGAGATAGGAACCAGGATCAGGATCAAAGCAATGACGGTCAGAGGGAAACCATGAGGCAAAACCCCAGAGCATGCTAGGAACGAGGACCAAGGAGCAAGACTAGACATACCTGGTCTCAGATACATCTTAGCATCATCAGATGGGTACAGCTAAAGTCATGAGGGCAAATGGGCTACAATGGAAGCCCTGTCCTTATCTGATCCTATACCCCCATATTAAAAATATTCATGCACTGCTCATGGCATTATATAAGTGCAGTCAATTCACCATGCTTACAAAGCTCCTGCAGTTGTAAATACTACAAAGGCTTGGTTCATGACTGAGAACTTTGTAGTATGTTTAGTTGAACATGCTTACAATCCCTTTTCAGCTCTTTGTGCTCAATTTGACTTGGAGTGTGGGGACATTTGGAGGCAGGGTTTGTACACCCACCCATATCGCAATCCCACTTTAGCTGTGTTCATGGTATGAGCAAACATGCTGTGGTGTAGTGGTTTCAGTGTCAGACTATGACTCTGGAGACCGGGGTTTGAATCCCCAGTCAGCTATGGAAACTTACTGGATGACCTTGGGCAAGTAACACTATCTCAGCCTCAGAAGAAGGCAAATGCAACCTCCCTCTGAACAAATCTTGCCAAGAAAACCCTGTGATTGCTTCACCTTAGGGTCACCATAAGTTGGAAACAATTTAAAGGCACAGAACAACAAGAACACTTAAGCATACTTAGGTACGTGATGTCAGGCCAGATCTGGACAGTTCTTTGCTGAGAAGCTTCTACCTGCAGATCAATGGAGCAGCTGAGTGCAGTTTTAGGGCCTGTCTATACAAGGAGCAGGGGAAATGTGGATTGATATACATTAACACCAGTTCAAAGCAGCTTCAATTTGTCTTAATGGGGGGGGGGTTGGCAAAATTGCAGGCATGTGAAGCTATCTGCTTTTGCTGTCCCAAAGGCATGCCTGCGAATCAAGATGGTGGGTGCAACTGAACTACTCGTGGTTTTTTGTTGTTGTTGCCAGTTGCTGCTGCCAAACAGTTTTTTTAAAAAAAGCATATCTAAGGTGCAAAAATGTGATATTCTGCCTCAATAAATTTTAAAAAGAAAAGAAAAGGGCTGTTTTGTCACTTCAGCACACAATCGCTAAAGTGAAAATCCAACATGGTGGTTTCGGGTGCTTACCTTGTTAGCAAGCTTTGCCCCCTGCCCACGTCTGACCAATCAGCTTTTCATTTCTGTTCCTATTGGGAATGTGAATGAATGCAAATCAGTTGTCCCAACGAGCAGAAAAGTGCTTTCCCCATGGAGCTTTTTAAAAACTTTGGGGAAATCCGCAAAGGCTTTTCCTTCGGAGTTTCTGGTAGGTTTGGCCTCCCTCTTTCCAAATACAGTGGACCGATGTGGGATGCCATTCAGACAAATCATATACTCCTTGAATTCTATGAGGAGTATTTTCACCATTTAGGTAACCCCTCAGATACTTCATGAAGGAGGCTACAGTTGGCTTCTCTTCGCAAACGAAGATTCAGGAAGGACTCACCCCGCGCTTTCTGCAAGCATGCTGATGACTAAAAAGGCCAATCCGAGATAGACAAGTCCGGTTGCAGAAAGCACAGCAGAAGGTCTCCTTGGGTGATGTTTCCAGGTTGTGATTCTGCGTTTGTCGTTTCTCTTCAAGACTTGTTCGGCATGAGTTCTCAAATAAGCCTGCAGCATTGTGGACAGTGCTTCTCCATGCCTCCCGATGTGAGGCCAGGGCGGACCATTGTTGGTGATCAATTTGGCCGAGCCTGAGATGTTGTTTCAGGGAGTCCTTGTATCGCTTTTTTGGAGCGCCCCGCTTACGCTGACCCATGGCGAGTTCACCGTAAAATATTATTTTGGGGAGGCGATGGTCCTCCATCCTAGAAACATGCCCTGCCCAACGCAGCTGTGTTCTCAATATCATGGCCTCCGTGTTTCCAAACTTCAGGTGGGATTCCATCAATCCCAGCTGCCTTGCCGTTTTTCAACTGCTGTATGGCCTTAAGGGTCTCTTCCAAAGTGGGGCTATGTCCAATTCATTTTTCATCGGTTTTTGTATCATATGTTGGATAGCTGAGCCTTGGACTACTCGGTTGGCACTAAAGAGACTTTGAAAGTGTTCAGCCCATCGATTCAGGATGGAGGCTTTATCAGTAATTAATGTTTGACCATCTGTACTGTATAAGGAGCTTTGGACCTGATAAGTAGGTCCAAACACTGCCTTAAGAGCTTCATAAAATCCTCTAGAATCCCCCAGATCTGCACAGCGTTGTGTCTTTTCTGTTATATTGATCCACCACTTGTTCTGCATGTCTCAGAGTTTTTGTTGAAGTTTACTACATGTGAGATGGAAAGCTGCTTTTCTTACATGGCAAGTTGGCTGGGCGAGGTATGCCTGGTGAGCAGTTCTCTTCTTTGCCAACAGCTCCTGGATCTCTTGGTTGTTTTCATCAAACCAGTCTTGATTTTTCTTGTGGGAGAACCCGAGGGATTCTTCCGCAGACTGGATGATACTGTTTTTGATATGTTGCCAAAGCACTGTAGGAGAAGGATCTATAGGATGGTCTTCAAGTTTTGTTTGCAGGTTTGCCTGGAAGTTGTTTCTCGTGGTAGCTTGTTGAAGATTGTTGACTTGGAGTCTCTTCTTTAACATGCCACCCCTCTTAGGTTTGAACTTAAGATGAAGATTTAGTTTACATCTGATGAGGCGATGATCTGTCTGGCATTCTGCACTGGGCATCACTCGAGTATGGCGGACATCGCGAATGTTTCTCTGGAGGACTAGAACATAGTCAATGAGGTGCCAATGTTTGGATCGGGGATGCATCCAGGTTGTCTTCAAGCTGTCTTTCTGCTGAAAGATAGTGTTTGTAATAGTCAGCTGTTGTTCTGCACAGAACTCTAGCAGGAGGCGTCCATTATCATTGCAATTTCCAACACCATGCTTACCTAAGACACCTTTCCAGGCTTCGGAGTTCTTTCCTACTCTGGCATTGAAGTCACCAAGGATAATAATTTTATCTTCTACAGGGACTTTTTGTATGAGTTGGCGTAGGTTTGTGTAGAATTTGTCTTTCTCTACAGGGTCAGCTTGCATAGTTGGGGCATATATACTAAAGAGAACAACATGTGGGAGGCGTAAGGAAATAATGCGATCAGAGTGTCCTGTTGGCAAGTTTTTGAGTTTGGAGGCAATGGAGTTTTTAATCATGACGCCTACTCCTAAAAGATGTTTTTCGGTTTTGGGTTTGCCAGACCAGAAAGTGTGTAGCCGGCGCCGTGTTCTTTAAGGCTGCCTTCCTCATGGAGACGAACTTCACTAAGAGCAGCGATGTCAATATTAAGTTGTGATAGTTCATGGGCTATTAGAGCAGAATGATGCTCAGGCCGTCCACTTCAGAGTCTCACATGGTTCTGATGTTCCAGCATGCAAGCGTCAGTTTATTTACACCTTTGGAGGCCGGTGTGCGCCTTTGCTTCTTTGCCTTGGTTTGACCGCATCAGAAGATTCCCGTTGGCCGCGGCTAGCCAACCAGGTAGTTGGGGATGAGCTTTCGTTAGGCCACCTTTTCTAGGCCCCTCTCCATATGGAGCAAGCAGTGTTCTCCTTAAAAAAGGCTGCTTGGTTGTTCAGGATGCTGCCGAACAAGACTGTCATCTCCCGGGTCAGCCTCGAGCGACCAAAGTCCTGAACCGCCTGCATGCAGGGTTGGGTCTGCGGCTTCCAGTGCATCTTTACACCTGCCGGTTTCGTCCCTTGCCTATTGCTACAGGGCTTTTATTTTGGAATTGGATTTGTCCTTTGAGCCTGTGCAATGGATTTGTCTGGTGGAGCGCAGCATGCACAGAACTGGCCTCACCCTTTAAACCAAAGGTTCATCTGCTGGCCTTGCAAGCATGGACGGTAGCAGTGAGGTCCTCGGGCCGTAGGTTTGATTAGAGTTTCCTTCTCTTAGATGGTTGACCTTACAGGGTTAGACGAGCACCATCTGCCCGGGTTTGGGATTAGAGTTTTCCTTCTCCTAGCACGGTTGCCATAAGGCTAGAGAGCCCATCCTGCCCTTTGACGCTCTTTGTCAAACCCTTCAGTTTTGACCTGTCTGGCATGGGAGACCCTACCGGTGGCTGTTGTGCCACCGCCAGCATAGCTCAAAACATCATTAGGGTACGCAAGCCTCTCTTCCACGACAAGGGGGCGTCATGGATACATAGGAAATAAAAATTAGGTGGATCTAGGTCAAAGCTGTTCAGACAGACAAAATTTTCCAAGCAACTTCCTGAAAAGTAATTGACTACTTTATCCAGCGTCTGACATGGCTTACCTGATTTCCCAGTCCTCTGTGTTATTTTGCCAAGAAAATTCAAGCTGCAGCAAAATGCAAGCAGAGCATTTAGACTGGATTCAAGTGGGACCCACAATAAAGCATTTCATTGTAGAGTGTTCCTACTGAGTGCCTTTTGTAGCATACTAACTTCATTTTAACTCTCTTTCTAGATCCAACCCCCTTTCTGGATTCATTGTTCCCCCCAACACACACATCTACACAATCGGCACAGATGCCAAGGCAAGCTCAGGAGCACTCTCCACACACAGTTTTGAACTAATGCACACACATGCATTAGCATTCCATGCCAACTGAGTGTTGTGATCATCATCATCATCACCATATTTTTTCATTATTTCTTACCCACCTCTCCCCAAGGCTCAAGGTGAGATACAATATGAATTAAAATACAATACATAACATAAAATCATTAAAACACACAGGTAAAAACACATAAGATTAAAACAAACATTACATTAAAACCATCCATATATGCTCTTTCTTTATTGGTTCTGTGCACCTTGGGATTCCCCCAAGCCTGCTGATACCTCCCTTTTGTCAGTTGTGTTTTTTTAGCTGTATATATAATGATACTCATGCATTATGTCCTCATGATAGAGGACAAAATAAGGAACAACATTTTTGATGTCTAGCCTTGAATCTTTTTCACTTATAGCCAAATCTCCTCCCTTGCAGACCTGCCTTTAGGGGTTGAGTGGTGGTCCTTATGTCTGGAACATGGCACCCCAGAGGTACCTATCTTTGGCTAATTCACTGAGTTCCTCTCACCTGCACCTTTATCCGTGGCTGTTTCTGACATCCTTCACTCATGCACAGCAGAGGTGAAATGTTCACTTTTGTGGCATTTATGTACATACAAGATATGCCACATCACAGGATCTAAGTTGGCTCTGAGTAACCGAAACATTGGCTAGCAGACATCATTTTCCTGTCTTAATGGTTTAGAAGACACTGACCACTAACAAGATTTAAGATTTAAGTGGGGAGTACAGTCAGGAAATCGATAAACATAGGTCTCCAAAATAATCTTGGAAGATCCAGCAAATAATCTTCGGACATCTTGGCTCACCTTCACTGCAAAGTGCCTTTAAAAAAAAACAAAACCCAAATGTAGCAATTTTCAGCACAGTCCCTTGATTATTAAGGAAAGAATCCACCTTCATTCCATGAGGGCTTCATTTGTAATTTAACAGTTTGATTCCTCTGCTGCCTCTCCTTCCAACAACCTCTCCTGCTCAGACATATTTATTTATATGTGCAAATACCAAAACACTTCGAGTTTACCCAAAGTGAATCTATTAAAAAGATTGTAAGGAAATTTATTTAAGTGAAAATCCACAGAAAAGAAATAGGCTGCAGGTTGTGAAATGCCAAGAAATGATGCCTTGAAAAGGCAGACATAAAACACCAAAAAAGTGTAGGTCAACATTCTTTTGTCAAAATGCAGAAATTTAACTGTATATGGGTTAAACATAATCTTTGTGACAGAAACTCAGCTTGAAGTAGAATATACATATTCATTCCATATAAAGAACATGAAAAATGGGATCATGTTAAAACCATCATTATTTTCATATTATTAACATGCTGTTTGAGAGCCATACATTTTAACAGGGTATAATGTAATAATACTACTTACTTTGGAGAATTGTGTTTATTATAAAGGTATGTATATTCAGCACAGTAATGTGTTCCTGAAGCATTCCTCAGACAAGGGGCAGGGAAGACCCCAGAGAACCTGACAGGGCAAAAGATACAGAGCTATCTATTATCAATGTCTATGAGATAGTATTGCTAAACTCATAAGATGGCCCTTGGGGATACTTAGATTATTCTGCATAGTCAAAAGGACCTTGGCACTTGAGAATGATCCATAAGATTCCATCACCACTGATGGCCTCTGAACTTGCAGATATGACAAACTATTGAAAAGTTCTTAGACCTGTTACTTGCAGCACTAACTCAAGACACTTTTTTTTGCCTCAGGTAATAGGCAAAATTTCATCCCCACTTCCAACTATTAACCAGAAAAACAGGTTATTGTAATACTAGTGATGCAGTTTTGGGTAAACCATAGTGAGCCAATCTATCTCCCTTCCCCCCTGCTGGCCCTTAGGGTGCGGCTATACGATCATAAAAAAATCCGTATGGGGGGCAAAAAATACGAACAGCCTGTCGTTCGTATGCATACGAACTGGCTATACGATTTTTAAGCCCCCTAAACTCCGTATGACTCCCTCTTCCCAAAGCTGGCTGGAGCAAGCAAGCCAAGCGGCAGTTTTAAATCTCCCGTCGCTTTTTTTTTTTTTTTAAGGTTCCTGGTTTGCGGACATTCGGTTTTCTGTATTTACAATATAAAATAAAAATAAATAAACATATAAATTCACGGACTTACCAGACGCTCGCTAGCCAGGAAACCAACATGGCGGCCGCTCCCAATTCCCCTCCGTGCTAGCCCCGCCCCCTCTACTCGGCCAGCCAATCAGATTACCCTGCCTGTTCATATGTGTGCGAACGGACCGTACACACCCGTCAGCCATCCGAACGGCGTACGGATTTCTCTTCGCGATCCGCTTTCCTTCCCAAATGCCGCATGTGCGTATTTCAGGGTGGAAAACCGCCCCCCCTCTTTTGGATTCGTGTGCATCCGAACGGCCGTTTGTACGGAAGTGCGAACTTTCGCACGCCGTATGTATTATTTAAATTGTGTAGACGGGACCTCCGAATGAGAGAGACAGAGGGCAACCATAAGTCTGAGATGGAGAGGACATGTTGGCCAGTAAGTTATGAGACATACTGCCAGAAAATAGTTTCAGAGGAAATTACAATTCTGTTAATGAAGGTAAGTGAGCTTCCTTCTCCAGACTAGTGACAAGATAGGTGGGAAATAGGAGAGTAAATCACAGGAGACTAGACTTCAGAATTAACATAGATAGGTAAACAGATAATCAGATGAAGACATCCTATGTAACCAAACAGGAAAAAATAGGATAAATAGGGGCATCAAGAAGGAAGGTTTATGTTGCAGTTGAGTATTGAAATAGGCATGCTATACTCCAGCCAGCCTGAGAAAACATAAGATACTCCATCATAAGGTAACAATGCCCAATGCTCTCCTGATGTTGCTAAAGCCTGCTCTAAAGCCTCCAAACTCCACTCTCCCCTTCAGATGAAGCTATCCCTATCTCATAGAATCATAGAATTGTAGAGTTGGAAGAGACCACAAGGGCCATCCAGTCCAACCCCCTGCCACGTAGGAAATCACGATCAAAGCATCCCTGACAGATGGCCATCCAGCTTCTGTTTAAAGACGTCCAAGAAAGGAGACCCCACCACACTCCAAGGGAGTGTGTTTCACTGCCGAACAGCTCTTACTGTCAGAAAGTTCCTCCTAATGTTGAGGTGGAATCTCTGTTCCTGGAGCTTGCATATCTCTAAATATCCTATATATCCCTACATATCCTTTCCGGTACAGCTTTTCTTCCTTTGCATTAAGGCTTTTGCATTTCCCCACCATGTTTTCTCTCCAAAGACTTCCTCCAAGTCCCTTCTCTCTCCCATTTTCACTGGTCTCTCCTGACTAACAAGCCACTGCCTTATTTCTCCCTTATGGCCTGTCAGTTTGCCAGCATCCTCCATCCCAAAACTATACCCATCACTGGTTTGTTTTCTTCTTCTCAGCCTTCTGTTTTGTTTGTCAGGCAGATCCAAACCCTTTTGAGCACCGACAACAATATCCATCTCAGTATCTTCCTTCCTCCCTACCCACTCCACTCCTTGTTAAGGCTTGTTATTTCTGCTTCAATATTTTCCTCCCAACTTCTGTTCTCAACTGGGATTCATGCACCACCATCTCTTCACTATTGCAATTTGGTGGGAAATGGGTGGGAATGATACAGAACTAGTAAATTTGACAGGCAACTTGAAGGCACACAAACACACTGAGACAGGGGCCTGAGGTGGGGATATGAAACAAAGGGGTTTCTAAACTTTGTGAAGCTGGTACATCTGGTTGTAACAAATACATTATATTAAAAATATATAAAGATATTTTTAATTTATGTCTCTTAAGTTGAAAAGTGTTTGAACAGTAGTCAAATTGAATAGTTTTGTGTGTGTTTTAAATGAACATTTAGAAGAGGGGAAGGAAAATGTCACATGGTCTGGCACCACATGCAGACAGGCGAGTGAGTTAAATTTGGGTTGTAAGGAGGACACATTTGGGGTACCAGATGCTGGGAACAAACAACAGGGAGCAACTATTGCTTTGCTTTTGTGCTATGCTGCCTATAGGCTTCCCAGAAGCATCTAGACTAGCAGTTGGAAGCAAATTCCTGAACTAGACAGACCTTTGGGGTTGATTCAGGAGGACTCCCTGCAAGACCTTGCCAGCTCTGTCGTGGAGACAACACTGTTCAGTAGAAGCAGATTACTTTGCCTGTGTAACAGCATTTCAAGTGTTATTGAATTGCCTTTGTGAAAGGACATGGTTAGTCTGAAGATTGATCTTCTATTCCTTTCTCTTCCTTGCTTGTTCTCTATCTCTCTCTCCCTCCAGTCATTAAAAAAGACAATTTGTTGGGACTGCTGCTGCGATGATTTGAGTCCAATTGTGTGTGCCTTTTGGCTCACTGTGAGGTCCTCGCTGCAGATACCGTGTGCTTTGGCAAACAAGACAGTCTGGGCTGCAGGATATTACAGCTGGCAGGGATGCGAAACCTACCAGTTCCTGGAATGTAGATTGTCTGGCTGAGTGCTGATTAAGTAGCTCTTTCAATCTGTGCCCAAGACAAAGGCTCATAATAAGATAGTTTCAAGCCAGCTTCCTTTGTGGCACTGACAACCACAGCTGGGCTGCTCTGGATCCAAGCCATTCATCCTGTCAAATAGAAAGCAAAAGTCTTTTCCTAAAATGGAATGTGTTTAGAAAGTTAAATAGATGTCACAGTGCAAAGGCTTTGGTAATAATGTATGGCTGGGTGTCCTTCTAGTAGAGCAGGAGTGGGGAATCTTTGGCCCTCCAAACATTTTAGACTATTTCTCCCATAATCCCTTACCACTGACAATACTGGACAGGGCTTTTAGCAGTTGAAGTCCAAAATAGCTAAAGTGTCAGTGTTTCTCACTCCTGCATTAGAGACTATAAATAATAATAATAATAATAATAATATAATAAAATTTATTTCTATCCCGCCCCTCTGCAATGCAATCGGGGCAGCTTACAGCATAAAAACTCCATAATTGCATTAGTACCCTAACCCACCCACCCCTTAAAACAATATTACATTTTTAAAAGATTAAAAACCTACAATAATTAAAAAGAGGGGGGAAATGGAATAATTCAATGGCAGCTTAAGGGAAAAGATAGCCAAATCTTTGGGCTGGGATAGCTATTCAGGAAAGGCCTGCTGGAAAAGAACCATCTTGACAGCTTTTTTGAAGCTGTCTAAGGTTGTAATAAGACGGATCTCGTCCAGCAGGCCATTCCATAATCTGGGAGCAGTAGCAGAGAAGGCCCTCTGGGAGGTCACTGACAGCCTTGTTTTCATAGGTTGTAACAGATTCCTCCCAGAGGACCGAAGTGCGTGGGGAGGGTCGTACGGGAGGAGGCGGTCCCAGAGGTAAGTTGGACCCAAGCCATGTAGGGCTTTAAAAGTAATAACCAACACCTTGTACTGTGCCCGGAAACTAATAGGCAGCCAGTGAAGAGCTTTTAACACAGGTGTTATATGCTCTCTTCTGGAAACGCCAGAAATCAACCTGGCTGCTATGTTCTGAACTAGTTGAAGTTTCTGAGTCAAGCACAAGGGTAGCCCCATGTAGAGCACATTATAGAATCATAGAAACATACAGTGGATGGGATCCCAAGGGCCATCTAATCTAACCCCTTGCCATGCAGGAATACATTGCCAAAGCACGCCTGAGAAGTGGCCATCCAGCCTCTCTTCAGATATCTCCAATACAAAATAGTACATCACCCTCTGAGGCAGTCTATTCCACTGTCAAACAGGTCTTAACCATCAGGATGGTCTTCCTAAGGTTTATGTGGAAACTCTTTTCTTGTGATTTGAATCCATATCTTAGGATGCATCTACACTGTAGTAATAATGCAGTTTTACTTAAATACTTAAAGTAGTTTAAGTGCTGTGGCTCCATCCTATGGACTCCTGGAGTTTATAGTTCTACAAGGTCTTTAGCATTCTTTCCCAACGAGTGCTGATGTCTCACAAAACTACAAAACCCAGGATTCTGTAGGATGGAGCCATGGCAATTAAAGTGGTGTCATACTGCATCATTTCTACTGTGTAAATGCACCCTTAATTTCTGGAGCAGCAGAAAATGAGCTTGCTCCATCTTCTGCATGGCATCCCTTCAAATATGTAAAGATGGCCATCCTATCATTAGGGCCTAAAGGCACCAGATCCTATCTGATCTTGGAAGATAAGCAGGGTCAGCCCTGATTAGGGTGGGATGCCAGGTGGAGTAAGCTATATTTCAGAGGAAGGAATTGGCAAAACCACCTCTAAGTATTCCTCGCCTAAGAAACCCTATGATATTCATGGGGTTTCCATAAGTTGACAGGTGACTTGAACACACACACACATACACACATATATCATATGACCTGTCAGTCTTCTCTTTTCCAAGCTAAACATATTCAGCTCCCTAACCCATTCCTTATAGCCTGTCAACATTCTTACTAATAATTAAGGAGGGTCAAGTCCCTTCAAGAAACCTGAAGGCTATGTAAAACAACTAAAACAGACCTTCATATAACAAGGACTGGATGGCCCTCGTGGTCTCTTCCAACTCTGCAATTCTATGATTCTATGATTCTATGATTCTAATATGATAAAAGGCTAACAAATAAATCCAAAAGGATTATAATAAAGTTGGCAAATGGAGTTCAGGAAGATTTTTGAAAATTAACATTTCTTAAAGAGTGGAAGTCTTGTCCAAATGAAGTTGGTGGGGTGGGGGAAAGCACAAACACTGTTGAATCATAATATAAAGCTACAGTGCAGCAAAGTGAGGAGGATAATATTAGCACTACAAAGTATTTTAGTTAGATGACAAGAGAAGATTATAGAAAACCTATATAAATAATCTGCATATGTCTTCACTGATAAAGATGGGAAGAAAGACACATAAAATTCCTTATGTTGCAGGAATCAAGCTGCAAATAGTTTTCAAGCCAGTTTCCTTCGTGGCACTGACAACCACTGCTGGGCAACTCTGAATCCAAGCCATTCAGCCTGTCAAATAGAAAGCAAATAGTGAGGCCAAAAGACTTAGCATTTGGAATTAACTGATACATTTACAACTTGAGCCTCATTGTAGTCTACAGCCAGTCCTACCACTAGATACACTGAATCAGCCAAATCAGTTTGCAGATGCTGAGGGTGGGTGGGTGGGTGGGTGGGGAATGATGAAAATAAAACCTGCCCTGTGCCTCCTAGGATGCCTTGATCCCCTCAAGTATATTGAATGATCCTATCCCATTGAAATAAGATTCAGCTGCCAGTGTGAACCACTTCCAACCATTGAATTTGGGCAGGCACCATCTTGCCCTTTAGCTTGACCAGCTCTGTTATGGTTCTAAGTTAACTGAGGGAAAGCATAATTAACCATTCATTCCTATGCATGTCTATACAGAAATAAGCCAGGTAAGCTTTTTAAAACAAACAAACAAACAAATACAGAATCCACAAAAAAGTGATACCTTTATTGGCCAACCAAAATGCAAAACACATGATTCAAAATTTTGAAGCTCTACTGACTTCTTCATCAGACAAAACATATTAAAAGATAGAAAAAGAAAAAAAGAAAGAAAAGTGACAACATTGGAGCCATAGGCCTACATGTTGTTTCACATGTTCCTTGTGTTGTTGTTCAGGTGAGGGATCTCATGCAAGCAGAGGCCACTCCTACTTCTTGGCCATGTGGTCTGAGACAAAGGACTGTACAGTTTAAGTAAGCCTACTAGTTTGTAACAGCTGAGAAGAGAGAACTACATTATTATCAAAAGGCATAGGTGAGGCGACCTAGTAGGGATTACGTAACACTGCCCATCACAATGGATGATTAAAATTATTAGCCATCTTAGTCATTATCAATTTATCTTGGTCTTTGCTACTTAGTCATGGGATAGGGACAGAAAACATCCTCTTAAGAAAGAATATAATCATGAGTTCCTAAAACCATCAAGCATCAAATAGGAATAAACAGACAGTTTTTCCAAAGAAGGGAAGCAAACAGTGGGGTCACTTAAGAATCAGCACTGAGGTGGTTTGTTTTTCCTATTTTGATAAACAATTTGGAATCAGGGATGAATAGGGGGGACAGTGTGATTTTGGAAACAGGGTGTTCTGCGATACCAGTTCACCCACTCTGAAAAGCCTGTATGATTTCAAAGCAGGCTCAACATTTTCTGAATTCATATCACTATTGAAATGGGATTTCTCTCTGCAGCTCCTCAGCTCTCCCTTCTCATTTCCCCACATCCCAAGAAGTAGGAAGGGGGAACTAGTAGCGAAGAGGATACCCTAGATACAGAAGAGGTCTGTAGGGAGATTGCTCCTGTCACCTCCTGCCAGAAAGTATGAGATTTGTAGTTTCCTCTGCTTCCCAAATTAATCATAAGGAAGCTACAAATCCCACACTGCACAGCCATCATTTTCTCAATCAAACCTTTACAGTATGTGAGTGCAGGTGTGTCTAGTTCTTAAATTTGAAAGAATAAACTTTTTCATATTAATCTGATCATTTTTACAGTTTCCCCTGCTCCATAGTTCAGAACAAGCAGAGATATTTGGTAGAGATGGAGACATGTGTACACAGAGGGAAGGCCATAAATTGCCCAGTTGTACACATTTCAGACTTTGGGACATTCCTCAAGAGAAGAGTTTCAATGCAGTTTTTGCGTCAGATCCTCTTCAAAGACTTCTTGGGTTTGGCGATGTTAAGTCTCTCTGCCACATGCTCCTGAGCTCAGGTTCTTTGTAAAGGTCAATCTCTGTGAGTTTACTGTGGCTGCAGCATCATCTTTCAGCTGTTCTTGGCCCAGCCTTCAAGGTATGTAGTCTGGGAAATGTCCCTTTAGCAGCTTCAAGGAATATCTTAGAAAATTTTTCTAGGAGTGGAAAAGAATGAGAAGAGGGTTTTTTCCTTCCTCCTGAGAAGAAATGAAAAGAAACAACACAAAATAAAATTAAAAATGTTGCTATGTTTTTATTAAATTGTTTTTAGAGCTTACATTTTTTTTTTTAAAAAAAAATGCTTACTTATTGCAGGAATACTGTATTTGAATTTACCAAGCAGCTTTGTTTGATGTACTGAGTATCTGTGAAGGCAATGGAACGAGGCAATGCTATTGTGGCAGCATGTTATTAATTACTGTCCCCTTTGGCAGGTATATGTGAACATTTGAAATGATTTCTAGACAGTGAATGGAGGGGGGAGAGAACTTTCCTCTTTTCAGACAGAAGTGATAAATAAGATACCTCTAGAGATCTCACTGCTGGTCTTAGGAATTTGATACTTTATAAATGCAGCTTAGTCAAATTCTTTTATTCTCATGCTGCTAGCAATGTTCTCCTTAGTTCTACTCTTCTGTCTTCAGTGACATTCCCTTCCCCCAAAGATGAAATCCAAAAAAATAAAACTGTGTGTCTAATTTCTTCTTCTTCTTCTTTTAGACACATAAGCCAGAAGGGGGGGAAAGAAGATTTGCCATATTGATTGCATTTTTAAAAACCAACCATCAGTGGCTCAAGAGAAAAACGTGTGCAAATCCTAAAATGACTCTCTTCCATGTGCACTTATATTTTACTGGCTCCATCTTCTGGATGATACAGAAATCCAACTCCTTCATGTTGCCCAATGCTACTGAACTTCTTTACCCATCCAGGAGCACTGAGGCAGGCCTGACATCTAGCCTTGGAGTACCAAGGACTCGCAGGAAGCGCTATATTTCTGCCAGGGACATGAGTACACTTTTGGACTACCACAATCAAGTGCGGGCACAGGTGTATCCACCTGCTGCCAACATGGAGTATATGGTGAGTTTCATTTGTGCTTGTTACTAGTGGCTAGTTTGGAAAAGTTCACTTTTGGACTACAGCTCCCAGAATCCTATTGCCAGGGGATTCTGGGGGTTGTTGTCTGAAAATTAAATGTTCCCAGCTCTGAGTGGGTGGGAAAGAATTGGGAAGGAATAAAGTGATACAAATGTGGCTGTCATATATACAGTCTCTTTGATTTCCAATGCAAAGTTCTGCCAGCTTTTTTTAAAAAAGGTTGATGACCCTGTTTTAATAAGATGAGAAGGGGGCTATACCCCCTTGTTCCCCTTTGACAGTATAACTGATGCGGATCACTGCAGGCCAGCTCAGGCTGTTTCGTTCACTCACCTGGTTTCCTGCACTCACTCCATGGGTGTCCCTATAGAAAAGGTGTGTTCTAGTCTGTAACTAAGGTTGCCACCTTTCTTTTTCTGACCAGATTCCTCTGCAAATGTACTGTTTCTCATTACTGCATCTCCATGCCATGTAAAGCTTCTTATTGTTTTCTGCTTGTTAGGCAGCTGTTAAAACTGCAGGAACCCACCTGGGGAGTGGCAGTCCTAGGAAGCTTATCACTGATATTAAGTTAAACAGAAGAATAGTCTGACCTAGGAGATTTTCAGACGAGGAAATTATTCCCCAGGGGGATCGGAACAGAATTGTTTCTGTCCCAGAAGCAGCGCCGCATTTCACATGCCCACTTCCCTCTCCCGATCTTCCATCGTCCTGACGCTGTCCTTGTTCTAGTTCTTTTTTTATTAACGATGAACTCTCGTTAATAAAATATCACGGAAGGGACCGGCAGGGAATTAGAACAAGGACAGTGTCAGGATGATGGGAGATCAGGAGAGGGAAGTGGGTGTGCAAAACACTGTGCTGCTTCCGGGACAGAAGCAATTCTGTCCCGAACTCTCCAGGGAATAATTTCCCCGTCTGAAAATCTCCATAGTGTAACTCAGTTCCTGTGTGTTCATAGGAACCTCACATTATCGTTCTTAATTCTGAAAATTTGTCCCATGGACTGTGAAGGATGGGGTAAAGCATCTAGACTATGTAGAACAGGGCATTCCAGCAGGCACAGCTGATCATGCAAGTTGTGTTTTCTGAAATTCCCTGCTCTGTATTCCTTTTCACCCAGCTGTCTGGGTGCTTACTTATTGTCTTTGAGAAGAACTTAACTCAAAGCACAGCAACTTTGTTAGAGGTTTAGTTAGTCTTCTATAGTAATTAGTATATGAAATTATTGATACTATCAGTAAAGTGCTTTTTCTAGGGTAGTTTGCTTGATAAGCAAAATCTAACCTGGAAATGCCATTTTTAAGTGAACCTAAATTGATATCAGGTACAGGTCAACCCCATTATCCACTTATCCACATCCAGAAATATATGTTCTCTCTAGGCATTTCAAGGCCCTCCAATGTGATTCTGTGGTCAACTTCCAGCCTTTTTCTCATTGAAAATAATAGGGTTCCCTATTATCCACAGTTTCAGGTATCCACAGGGGGTCTTGGAACCTATCCCCCATGGATGTGGGGGTCAACATGTATTGTGATTTATGCGGAGCCAGTGTGATGTACTCTCTCAGCCTCAGAGAATGTCCAAGGCAAACCCCCTCTGAACAAATCTTGCCAGGAAAAAAAAAAAAAAAAACTATGATCAATTTCACTTAGGGTTGCCATAAGTTGGAAATGATTTGAAGGCACACAACAATTATGATTCATAGATTGTCAGAATATCTGTATATTTATGGGATCAAAGAGGTCTGGGGCATATGCACATTTCATTCACCTAACTCCAGGATTTCTCACCAAGCTCCACATTAGTTTTTAAGGGTGTCTATGTGTGATCAGACAAATTATGCTTCAACAGTAGCTGTGACAAGAACAGGCTGGGATTGTAAGTATGACTATTTCAGAAAGGGGGTGGGGGGAATCAGTAGGTAGAAGCAAGAGAATGTACTTAATGCACAAGAGAAATTGCAAATAATAGGATTTCAAAAAGAGAATGTGATCACAGTTAAGAGATTTTTAAAAGGAAATCTTTCTTCCTTTTGTGAATGAACTATTACAAAATAAGTATCAAGCATGGCATCCTCATACCACTAAATATGACCTCAGTTGTAATGCATTTGACTTAAGCTAGTTCAAGTGAGCCAGTGCTAGCTTCAAAACATTTGTTGATCAAATGCCAGTCTTTCTTATCACAGGTATTCAGTGAATTCAGACATCTGGCAAGACCAAATTTTCTGGGCAGGAAGAAATAGGAAAGTGTTGGTCAAAGGAAGAGGGATGAAGAGAAGTAAAGCTGAGTCAGACAATAAAGAAGGAAAAATTAAGAAAGAAGAGCCTGCTTCTTGGCTCTTGTTCACTGTTGGAAGGTGGCCCCCAACATATACCAAACCTAAGTTACTTTTGTGAACTACAACTCTCAGAATTACCAGCCAGTGTGAGACTACCTGACATTCTAACCTGATGATTCTAGGAGATGCAGTTCAAATAAGTAACTTTTCCAAAGTCTTTCCAAGGTGTACACTCAGGGTAAAGTGGCCTTCAGCTGTTAACAACAGCAACAACAATGGGTTCTCCTGCCATCAACACAACCAATAATACCAAATCTTTCAAGGTCAAATAATGTTTCTGATATTTTCCTTGGTATTCAGCACATATCTGTTTAGCACTATGGGACTAATCACTGTGTTTGACCAGCAAGGAGCCCATTGGCTGTTTCACATTGTCTTATTTTGGTTGTTGATCTTCTCCTTCATCACTAGGTGTGGGATGAAAGGCTTGCCAGATCTGCCGAAGCATGGGCAAAACAGTGTATATGGGACCATGGACCTCCCCAACTGATGAAATACATTGGTCAAAACCTTGCCATTCACTCTGGCAGGTAAGCAGTGTCCTCTGGCAATCAAGGCCCTTTATTTTTAAACTAGACATGGGCTGGACTGAACAGCTCTTCAAATAGTCCCTTTCAAGCCTGAAAATAGATGACTGCTCTAACAGTCATTCAACTAGAAGATCATCCACTGTGAAGTTGATTACATGGTGTCTCTGTACTTGAACTTATTATGTTGTATCCATAGCCTGGAATGCTTACTTTGAGGATTACAATTTCCAAAATCCTTTAGCCAGCAAAGACAAGTAACCATGTTGTCAGGGGATTCTAGGAGCTGTCAAAAAATAACATTCCCATTCTGTAGTGGAAATGAAATGAAGCCAGCCTTCTTTCAGAGAACAGTAGAAGATCTCAGATTAAAATTGTCCTCCACTTCCATGTAGCTTCATATATCTCTCAGTAACTGTAAATATAGGAGGATCTTTATCTGAGCTACATCTGATTGTATAAATACTTGTATAATTCATAATAGAATTATCCTTAGTGGGATAACTATTAGCATCCGAGGACAAATCAGTTTTTTATCAGTTCAGCCAGAAGTCATGCAGAAAACATACCATTTGTGTGTTTTCCTCTCCAGAGTTGACTCTGCCACTGGAAAATAAAAGTCTGAATGTTCTAAAGACAGCAGATATTGAACTCAATGTGTCTACATCACCATAAAATGTTATCTAGCTTTCCCTTAATATACTGTTCATGTATATTACAAAATACTAATTTCTCACAGTTTTTTTTTAAAGGAACCATTTAGGTTGGCTGCCCCTTGTGATGAGTGGGAAACAATATAATGACATCTTGTCATATTTTTCACCTCCACATTACCAGCGACAGGTAGAAAGCATGGAAAATTCGAGGCAGGCCGTCTTTTTTTTTTTTTTTTCTACATACAGTTTAGCCGTTCAGCTTCTGTGTTTGGTCAGGCAGATTGTAGTAATTGGAGCATCGTTTTGGAAGATAAATGAATAATGTGCTTTGTGTGTGGCTGTCTGTAGGTATCATTCAGCTGTGGACCTTGTGAAATCTTGGTATTATGAGAAGCAGCACTTTGCCTTTCCTTATCCCTATGAATGCAAGCCCAGTTGTCCTTCCAAATGTAGTGGCTCTGTCTGCAGCCATTACACCCAGGTACTTACCACTGATTGTGAATTATACTATTGTAATTTAAGTATTAAAAGATAACATTTACATACCTTCTAACTGTCCCAATTTGGCAGGGACAATCTTGATCTATCCTCTATCACTCCATTTTTTCAGTTGTTTTCAAAATGTCCCAGTTTCTCTCTCCTCTTACCGCTTTCCTCCTTTGTCCTTAGCTGACTTAGATTGCTGCAAACTGAATTAACGATGCAAAAGTAGTTTTCTCTCATTTAGCTCAGGCAGCAGAGAGGAGGGAGGGGAGGGATCTTGTCCTTTTTATATTTGTTTTATTTTAAATTTATATTAAATTTATATTACATATAAATATTGTTATAAGCCGCCCCGATTGTTTTTAACAGAGGGATGGGTTAAAAATAATAATAATAATAATAATAATAATAATTAGTGTATATGTATGTATCTTCAAGTTGCCTGTTGACTTATGGCGACCCCATGAATTTCATAGGGTTTTCTTAGGCAAGGAATATTCAGAGGTGATTTTGCAGATGCTTCCTTTGAAATATAGCCTACAACACCTGGTATTCATTGGTGGTCTCCTATCCAAGTACTAATCAGGGCTGACCCTGTTCAGCTTCCAAGATCAGATGGTATCTGGTGCCTTTAGGGTATTTAACCCATGCTTTTTAGTAGGCTCAGGCAAAAGCAAACTGCTGCAGCCTTTCATCGCTTATGTGCTTTTCTTCAATAATAACTTTTGCCATCTTGTCCACACACTAATGTTGCTTAGCCACATGTGTCCCAGTTTTTATCTGTGAAATGTTGGAGGTGTGCATTTAGAAAATGTTAGATATGCTCGCTCCTTTTGTGTACATTACCTGGCCACATGAGACTCAATCTTCAATAATTCTCTCCCAAGTGCACTGGCAGATATGCGAATGCTAGCAAAATACAGGCAAGATTGATCAGATGTGTTTTGTCCTCCACAGATTAGAAAAGATCCATGTGATAGATGCTGCTCATATAGTTGTAGTGGCATTTACCTGTCTACCCCATAGCAGCTGGTGGCTCCCATGGCAGTGGGGTACTGAATCTGGAGATTATCACACTGTACTCTTATAGTGCTATTATTTCACTTTAACTGCTCTGGCTGCCTCCTGTGGCATCCTGGGATTTGCAGTTTAGGGAGGGGCATTTAAAACTCTCAGCCAGAGAGCTCTTAGGCCTCATTAAGCTACAAGCCCCAGAATTCCACAGGAGGCAGCCATAGCAGTTAAAGTGGAATAATAGCACTATAACAGCGTAGTGTGAAAAAGTCCATTATGTCTAAATTAAAAGGAGCTGTCCAAATTGCTGGATCTGTTTTGAAGATAGAGCTTAACACTATGAATAGCTTTTTTAAAGTTCAGTCTAAAATCCAAGGAAGCTTTACCAGAAGCTACCATCTACTGCTACATAATGTTGTTGTCAATTGTTGTCAAGTCAGCTTTGACTTATAGCAGCCCTATGAATTAGAAGCCTCCAAGATTAAACAGCCCTGATCAGGTCTTCCAGACTCAGAGCTGTGGCTTCCTTGGTTGAGGCTATCCACCAGTAATGTGGTCTTCCACTTTCCCTACTGCCATCCACCTTATCTGGCATTTTTCTCTTCTCTACTGAGTCTTTTCTAATGATCTCATGAGATGCCCAAACTATGACAGCCTCGTACGCGCCAGACAAGAATGCAAAACTCACAGAAGCTCCCAGACAGCATGGACACTGACTCTCATCTGGATTAAGTCAGACCATTGGCCATTCCATGCTCTGGTGAACAGTCAGTGAGAAACTCATTCCAAGCCTTGAAACTGCTTTCTTTTGAGTGCAATCCAGACTTTGAAAAATTGCTTTTTTTACTCTAGCTCCCAGAATCTCTCAGCTGCCCTGACCTCTGAATGTACTGGTTGGTGGGTTCCAGGTATTGTATCCAAAAACCTAACATTTCCAAGTTCTATCCACATTACAGATTTGTGACTTGAGAATGGTGAACCAGTCAATGGTTGTGGTTTGAACATTGGACTATGATTCCGGAGTCTAGGATTCAAATCCCTGCTTGGCTACTGGGTGACCTTGGGCAAGTTACACTCTCTCAGCCTCAGAGGAAGGCAAAGGCAACCCCCCCTCTGAACAAATCTTGCCAAGAAATCCCATGATAGGGTCACCACAAGTCAGAAATGACTTGAAGGCACAGAACAACAACAATGAGATTGAGGGACAATGTCTTAGGTAGCATGCACCAAGGGTGAGATGAGACTAGAATCAGGGAAAGATCAGCCTGTAGCTCTTGCTGTTCATTAAAATGCAACCCCAGCTTAAAAGAATATACCCATCAAGTGGAATGTGGCTTAGAAAAAAGAAATCTTTCAAGGCAAATGTTAATAAGAGAGAGGATAGCTGCTTCAGTAATATTTGAGATCTTCAGTGGAGGACCTGTTCCATGTCCCAACACCTCAGCAAACTAGGTTGGTGTGAACATGTGACAGGGTTTTCTCTGTAGCAGCACCTTGACTGTGGAACTTGCTGCAAAGGGAAGTTAAGTTGGCTCCATTTATTTTGAGCTTCTGGTAGCCAATTAAAATGGCCTTTGTTATTTTAAACTGTTTCAATTGTATGTTTTAAAATTATTTTTAAGGACAATTTTAAATCTTTATAAAGGTTTTATCTCTGTATAATTTTAAATGTTTTTACATGTTGTGTATCATCTTGTGGGACCTGATGGGCTGGGTGGTGACTTATAAATACAAGCAACCAACCAGTCGATGTTCTAAGCCAGGTGTAGGAACATTTTGGCTTTCTAGATTTTTTTTTTTTACTACTGTTCCCACAATACTTTACCATTGGCTATGCAGGAACTTCTGATGGGAGTTGTAGGCCAACAATAGGAAAGGCCAAAGGTTTCTCCATCCCTGTTTGAAACCTGTGAGTTGTATCACCACCAAGGATACCAATCCCACCCCTTTAATTTGCCACTCATCACTGTTTGCCAGATGCTCTTGCAAATAAACTGATTACATTGTCCAAACCTTAGTTCCTTTCCTAGAAGCGCTGTCTGTTTTTTCCAATGCACCATCTGCTATGGGAGTGGTAATCGATTCCATCTCAGTTAGATGGATGGAAGAAAGAAGAGAAAGAAAATTGACATTGCTGGGAGACAGTATGATTTAACATACAAATATGAGACAAAAGGAATGTTGGATTTAACATTCCTTTTAAACATTTAATTCTCTGAGGATGCCAGCCACAGATGCAGGCAAAACGTCAGAAAGAAACTATTCCAGAACACAGCCTCACAACCCAAAAACCCTAGGAAAATCTTTGGATTTGACACTTGCATGAGGAGTTCCCACTTAAGGATGGGAGCATGCTTTATAACATCCATAGAGACATTGACCTAGCAGAGCAGTATCAACTGTTTCCTACCAAATGCTATCAATGGGATTGTTTACAGAGTGTTACATACAGTTAGGATTGCCACTTCACTAGAGAAAAATAAGCTTGGCTCAGTCCTGTCTTTAACAGCAGCTTCATCTGCAGAAATCAACAGATAATTCTTTCCAGAACACAGTTATAAGCATCATTTTTTTAAAAAATTAGTTATTTATACCCCGCTCTTCAGCCACAAGGCTGTCAGAGTGGCTTACAAACCATTTTAAGCAATAGCAATAGCAATAGCATTAAGCAGTTTCCAGTGTGTGTTAGCTAATTGCCCCCACAAACTGGGTACTCATTTTACTGACCTACGAAAGGATGGAAGGCTGAGTCAACCTTGGAGCTCTCTGCTAATATCACTTGCTAGTATCTGCAACTTCCACTTCTTAAAAAAAAACCCAAAAAACTCAAAACAAAACACAGGGGGTTCTGAAAAGCATAGGCAACCCTACATTTATTTCTTTTATTTATTAATTACATTTATGTCCTCCTTTTCACTATTCTCCTCCTCACCACTTTATATTCACAAAAACCCCATGTAATAGGTCAGCTGAGACAGAGTCACTTGCTCGGTGGTGACTACAACCTGGATCTTCAAAATCTCAGTCCAGCACTCTAACCATGACACCAAACTGGCTGCCTTCAGCTTTTTGTTTGTGGAGCTTTGACCAACAGACTTGAATCCACACTTGGAAAGGAAAGGAAATCTAGGCCTCACATTTTTAGCCTTCTTTGTTTACTTGTTGAAATTGCTTATGTATTGCCTTTTACTCAGCTTAGGCTATTTGCAAATAACCAGTTACTTATAATTAGTTCCTTTTTTAAAATAACAAACACATAGAAAAGTTAGACTATGTAACTCGACTAGGGAGAAGTTTACAGTATTCCCTTTGTGATGCAGTTATAACTTTTGTTATGTTTATAGTTACAGGGTGTGCGTGACCTCACTTCTTAGTGTCTTGCACCACAGGCCAAAGGCCTGTAACTTTCTGATGTTTTCAAAGTAATTAATTTGAGAAAGTAAGTTGTTGTTTAAAAATTGTGACTATAATAGTAGCTATTATCTTTGCGACCCTTAGAACTATAACGACAACTAATCACTTTTTAAAAGCAAACGTTGAAGCTTTGCTTTCAGGATACAAATCCTTCCAAAGCAGCCTACAAGGAAAATCAGAATACTTTAGGACTGTGGTTCTTAACCTGTGGCCCAGAGACCCCCAGGGGGCTGCAATGTCCTCACAGGGGGTCTGCAAAGGCTTGAAGGCTGCTCGGCCCACCTTGTGCCTGCCATGGACTGGCCACATGGCAGAAGCCAAGGCAAAGTCTAGCTGGCTGGCTGGCTGGCTGGCTGGCTGGGTCTGCGCATTGCCATTCAATCCGCTCCAGCCACAAAGTTGCAGGAAGAAGCAGGAGAAAAATCTCCCCTCCCCGTCCAGTGCTTCTGAGGGGAAGTTGAATGGATTGTGTAATTGTCTTATTAGTAGTACGTAGTATCAGGTGTTACTATTATGGTTTTGAATCTTGAGTTAAATCTTGGCAGTCCACAGCAACAAAAGATATTTAGAAGGGGTCCCTGGTAAAGAAAAGGTTAAGAGTCACTGCTTTAGGAAAATGACCATTAAGCAATTTTAAACTATAATAAGTTATCAGGTGAATTTCCCAGACCTTACAAAAGTCACCTTTTTAGCCTGCAACTGTTAAAATCCCCCAAGTAACATGCTGGCTAGGTTGGCTGGAGGATTCTGGGATTTGCAGTCCAACATGTCACTTGTCTAAGCTCAGAATTCTGCCCCATCATGTACTAGGTGTCCATTGTCCCCATAGGGAGATGAGACAGATCTTCTGGACTTCTGAGGCCTTCCTTACCAGCTTTCCTCACTCTGCCTTCCCACAGGGCATTTGGTGTTATACCAAGAGCCGCCTGTTAAGGGAAGGTAAAGCTCTTTTCCTCCTCACGCCTCATGAATCACCTCCATGGTGGTGACAGGGCTTTGCTGAACCGTCTGGCACCTTCATGAATACAACCCCTTCATTTGCTCCTCCTCCCCATGAGTGTTAAGCCAGCCTGAGGTGGTAAACCTCCTGGTCCCATGCTGAGCTGTGGCAAAATTTTCCAGCCCATAATGAATACCCTGCTACACAGCTCCAGAATGGACCCACGTCTGCCCTGCCAGCTTGGCTTCTCAAAATACCCAGCCCCATATTTGCATGGGTGTCTGTGTTGTTTATAGACACCTTCTGAAAGAGACCTAAACTGTCTCAATTCCAGTGTTGTGTCTGGAGGAAGTAAAGAGAGATGGAAGAAAAACTAGAAATAAAAATGAGCACCTCCTTCGAAAATTGAGGATTATACCCATTTGCTCAGACCCTTCTCATATAGACAGTTTTTGTGAGGAATTTTCCTGACAGCAGGACAACATGAGGTATCCTGACATTAAGTCACCCACTTGCCACTCTCCCCCTCCCCACTTGTGCTGTGCCTTTTTAGTACTCATTCTCTTAAGCAGTCTTGGAGATGCAGTGTGGATACACCCAGCAGTTTGATACCACTTTCATTGCCACGGCTTTTTCCAATGGACTCTTGAGATTTGTAGTCTGGGGAGGTACTTAAAATTCTCTCCTAGAGGGCTCTAGTTCACTCCCCTGCACAACAGCACTACAGGTCTCTAACAGAGAACTCTAAGCACATCACCAAAGTTTAAAACCCAGGATTCCATGGGGTGGACTCAAAACAGTTAAAGTAATGTCATTTAGAGTGACCTAGCCATGTTAAACATCAGATGTTTGCAGCCTTCCCCTTGAAAGATTTATGAGTTTCTTGAATGGAAAGGGGTGCTAGGAAAACAAGTAAGTCTTTCCTTTCTCATTAGAATGCCCACCCTTTTTTTGTTGTCCTGATCAGCCTTCAGTTCTTTGAACTAAGGGCTCAGTTACACGGCAGTTTTTATTGCGATAGTTTGCAGATTCGTGCATTTTCGCACCAGTGGCACATAGTTTACATGATTTAATGCGAAATTGTTTGAGCCGGTGAATTTTCAGCTTTGTAGTTCACACAGACAAAGGTTGGGGGCATGGCCTCCCAAGCACATCTGGGGGGAGATAAGATGCTGGGAAGCTGAGAGGGAGAGAGGGAAAGAGAGAGAGAGTGCTGTCACCTTTCCTTCCCTCTTCTTCCGAGGCAGCCAATCTCCCTTCTCTAGCCAATGGAGGGGACTGCTGGCTGGATCTTTTCATTTGAGGCTCCTCACATCTCTTGAAAGTCCGCCCCCTCCACAGTCAGTCCAACCAATCAAGGCTCAACTCTGCTGTGGCTGTTTCAGGAAGATTTCTGGTAGTTTCCACAGCCTTTTGCACATCGGTAGTTCACACAACCGATTGTGTGCATTTTTGCAAACTTTATCAAAAAAATCGGGAAAAGTTCAAAAGCCTTTATTATGCTACTTTGGGGTTTTTGAGCCCCCTCCTTCTGAATGAGGCAACTTTGTTGCGCAACATGTGGGAACTATTAGGAGTCTTGGCGAATTCTTCCTGGATATATTTTGCTATGTAATCAACCCCCAAGTAATTATTTTTTATTTAGTTTGTTAGTTATTTATATCCTGGTCTTCAGCCACAATGCTATCAGAGCAGGCTACAAATTGTTTTAAGCAATAGCTATTTACACATCTACACTGCAAGTAATATAGTGAAGCTTTTCCCATTGTGGAAATATGCTAGGATAGAGAAAGAAGGACCTGTTAAATGTTTTCCCATGATATCACTATTCAAGACAAAGGAGGCTTGTTAGAGATTAAAGGTGGCAATCTTATGATATTCTGAATTAGAACACTGACAGTTCTGGGCATATTTCTACTACTCACTGCTTCCAGGAAGCCCACAATAATTCCTGTTTTTGTCAGGGCCTTCTCCCTAACTGTGGTGACCAATGAATCCTGGGTCACATGAGTGGCTCATCTGAAGTGTTGCTAAACAACATCCATCAGACACTAACCCCTCACATTTCCAGGGGCCAGCACTGAATGCAAAGGAAGCAACACCTGAGCTTTCCCTGGCTCATTAGTACTTTGTTTAGTGAAGTTTTAACAAATCAGCCCATCAAAGTTCAGTTAAAACACTGTAATTCCATGATTGAAGAAAGTGGAAACATAGTGGCATGATTACAGTAATTATCACACATCGCCATAATCATGCAATATTACTGCCACGGAATTATTGCATGACCACCACTAGCAGTTTAAGAATGACATTTCAGCTTGCATTATAGTAACACTTGTCTTCACATTGCCTTCTAATGACAGAGTACTAATACCTCCTGCTGGCTGGCACATGGACCTTTAAGAAAATTTTTCTCTTACTTCCATGATTTTGCATGGATGAGATTTCAGCTGTTATTTTATTTATTTATTTATTTATTTATTTATTTATTTATATTAGTTATTTATACCCTGCTCTTCAGCCACAAGGCTATCAGAGCTGCTTACAAATTGTTTTAAGCAATAGCAATTTACACATCTACACTGGATTAAGCAGCTTCCAATGTGTGTTAGCTAATTGCCCCCACAAGCCGGGTACTCATTTTCTCACAAGAAAATGTGACTTTGCTCTAAAACACTAAAAACAAATAAATAACCAAAGAAATCCACAAATAAACACTTAAAGAAACATTAAAAGGTACCAAGAAAAGGGGACAGTTGATTAAAAGAGCATCCTGTAGATCCTCTTCCCATTCTCCCTTGGAAGTTTAATTATGTGTTCTTGTCGGGAAAGGGGAGGGGGAGAAGGGGACTGCTCATTCATGATAAAATCGCACAATTACAGCAGGACATGATTTTGCATGCTTGTCAATACTGCAAAAAGCGATATTGAGGGCTATTGATAGGTTTTGCTTAGAATCATAGAATCACAAAATTGTAGAGTTGGATGAGACCACAAGGGCCATCCAGTCAAACTCCCTGCCATGCAGGAATACACAATGAAAGCATCCCTGACAGATGGCCATCCAGCCTCTGTTTAAAGACCTCCAAGGAAGGAGACCCCACCATGCTCCGAGGGAGTGCATTCCACTGCCGAACAGCTCTTACTGTCAAAAAGTTCCTCCTAATGTTGAGGTGGAATCTCTGTTCCTGGAGTTTGCATCCATTGTTACGTGTTCTAGTCTCTGGAGCAGCAGAAAACAAGCTTTCTCCATCCTCAATGTGACACCACTTCAAATACTTAAATAAGGCTATCATATTGCCCCTTAACTGTCTTTTTTCCAGGCTAAACAGACCCAGCTCCCTAAGTCTTTCCTCATAAGGCATGGTTTCTAGACCTTTCACCATTTTAGTCACCCTTCTCTGGACACATTCCAGTTTGAAAAGTTGTACATAATTAGTAGGTAGAGTTCACAATTATGAAAAGTTGCACATAATTAGCAGGGGGAGCACACATGTACCACAGGAGGATGACACAGGAGGGACCCTTTTGTGATACTATCAAAACGTAATCATGTGATATCAGTCTTGTGTGATAAAAGTCCTTAGTATGGGCTCAGGCAGTGCCAGGTACATTTCAGCTGTTTTACATAGAAGACAAAATCCTGCAACCTTTGATGTGCCTTATAAGAACAAGTCTTCTTGTTTCTGAACTGTCGTTTTGTTATAATAGCAACTCTGTTGTCTCTCAAACAGATGGTGTGGGCTTCTAGTAACAGAATTGGCTGTGCCATCCACACCTGCAACAACATGAATGTGTGGGGCAGCACATGGCGAAGAGCAATCTACTTGGTGTGCAACTATGCTGTCAAGTAAGCAAAAATACACACATTTGAGGAAATTGCATATAGAACAGTGTATATTAGTGGGGGGAACATATGTTAGGGAATATTGGGTATTGGGTGTAATGTGCATATATTTGCGGGGGGGGGTACAAAACTAAACAAGATTTCTTTTTCTTTTTTGTTGGTGGGTTAAAAAACAACTGTTTGCAAAACATTATGAAAATGGGTGGGTAGACTGTGGGGTACAAAACTGGCATGGGTGAGAACAGACATATCCATCTACCTGTAGTCAATGGCTAAAAGTCATTTCAAATGCAAAACTCTGGTTTTCAAGTGCAGTTTGCCACTAAAGAGCAGTTGGTGGGCAACAACAAAAGGAGAAGCTATCACTTTCATGGTCCTCCCAAAGGCACCTGGTTGGCCACTGTGGAAAACAAGATGGTGGACTAGATAGGCTGTTAGTCTGATCCAGAGTTTAGAAAAGGGTGTTGTTGTTTTTTATAACGTGTCCCAGAACCTCCCAGCCAGCCTGACCATTGGCCGAGCTGTCTGGGGGATTCTGGGAACTGTAGTCTATAAATATACAGTATTTCCCAAGCTCTAGTGAGCTGTTCTTGTTTGTTAATTTATCATCCATCCATCCATTCATCCATGTATTTTTTTTTTTACTCTAAGGCATAAACCACTCCTCTTTAGAGGC
Organism: Gambelia wislizenii; assembly: GCA_030847615.1. Classification (NCBI taxonomy): domain Eukaryota; kingdom Metazoa; phylum Chordata; class Lepidosauria; order Squamata; family Crotaphytidae; genus Gambelia; species Gambelia wislizenii. The sequence goes on from JAUMIR010000004.1 coordinate 36,896,208, forward strand.
CATAAAGTGACGAACAATGGATTGAAACAAGCAAATATGAAAATTTACAATAAAAGCAAAGACATTAATAAAACAGCAATTTTTCTTCTGTCCGTATGGTGTTAAGCTTCTCCAAGAGCCAACATTTTGGAAAGCAAGTGTACTATCCAGGCATCCAACAATGTACTTCATGCTTTGTCCCTCTCTGTCTTTCCAGGGGAAACTGGGTAGGAGAACCACCTTACAAAATGGGGAGACCTTGCTCAGCCTGCCCACCCAGTTATGGAGGTACCTGCAGCAACAACATGTGTTACTCTGGAGTCAGATCCAATAGAGTGAGCTGGTTCTGAACCTGACACATTCATTATGACCTCTACAACAGCGGGAGAACTTAGGACTGGCCGCTGGAAATGACAGAAGCTACATGGCACAGCATACAGTGAATTCCAAAATAGAGGGACTGTTTATACATATGAAGTTTTAGGCTGCTTTCTCTTGCCCTTTCATTTGGATCTTCTCCTGATACACTGAGAAAGCTAAAAGTATACTTCCCTATGATTTATGTACAGCTACACACACAGAGAGACACCTGCAGTTTCATAGTTTTGTAGGGGAAAGATATCTTCATTGTACTGCAGACCACTGTTCTGATTTGTGTATTCTTTGTGGGATCTCCTCTTTGTGTGTGTTTTTAAAATGATGTAGCCATCATATGGAATACTATTTGAAAGGCTTCTCAGTTTAAATTAAATCCTGTTATGTCTTCTCTGATGCAGTATCTACATGTTCTTTGTAGGTAGGAAAAAAATCAGCACATTTTCAATGCAAAAGAGATCACTGCTGAACCAGTGGATCACCGTTCAAACAGGAATTATTTTTGCATGCCCTTTATGCATTTTCTGGACCACTTTTAAAGCATATCTGATGCGCTCAAGGACATAATTCATTATCTCTCATTCACTGAGTCATCTGAACCTCTTCATGTTACTTGTTAAGGCTGATTATACCCCATCATTACTATAGTCAAAGATGTTTCAGCTTTTTATTAATAGTTGAATAATTTCTTTTTAATAAACAATGCAGTGTATTAACCTAGTCAAATCTGATTCCTGAGTTTGTTCAAAGCTACATATCCTGGTGGATCCTTAAGTCTTCCAAAATAATTTTCTATTTATGCCTTCTGGAAGAATCACATCTGAATTTGCGCATAGTATGTCCCATCAAAATGTCTCTCATCAACCAAGTATTCCTCCCTGATTATTCCATACGTGTACTGGCCTTGTATAAAGAATTAATTTTCCTGGAGATCTGCTGCAAAATCTCCTGTCTAGTTCCCCTTGCTCACCCCATTGGGGAGGGGGCAGGAATTGTGCAAGAGCTTTCTTCCTCAAGTGTTGTGACTATAACAGTCTAAAGCAGTGGTTCATAACCTGGGGTCCATGGACCCCCATGTGGCTGCAATGTCCTCACAGGGGGTCCGCAAAGACTTGAAAGTTGCTTGGCCCACCTCCTGGCTGGCTTGGCCTGTGCATTGCCATTCAATCCACTCCAACCACAAACTTGCAGGAATAAGCAGGAGAAAAGTCTTTCTGCCCCATCCAGTGCCTCTGAGGGAAGGTTTAATGGATGGATTATTATTACTATTATTATTATTATTATTATTATTATTATTATTATTGCTAGCTTAGAGCCCTAGGAATCGAGAGCATGATTTTTAGATTGTAATAAGCTCCCTGGAGTTAGAGACCTCTCTATTCAGCCTAACTAAAGCTCCATTGCATCCACTTAATTGTTACCCTATACACTCAGGGGTCTTAAAGACCCTCAGAATATCAACATTAATTTAGGGAACTAACGTACTCAGCTTGGCTATGAGAGAGGGGGCAACAGATAGCAGGAACTTTTGACCTATTTTTACCACTACTAAGGAATAGACATTAAACTAGATAGTACAAAAATTATCTTTATTTGAGAAAAGCAATAATAACAACATTCACACACACATTCAGGCTTCAAGCATTCACACAACACTAGTGAATAAAGTGGGAAATATTCAGATATAAGAACAGAGAAGGGAGTTGTTTGTGGGTGCGCAGGATCAGCAAAAACAATAACAAAATGTTAAAACAGTACAAAGTCCATGCAGACTTTAGGTAGCTGATCCAAAGAACTGGTGATGATCAGGTCACAGCTGTGGCTCCTGCTTCTTTTCCTTGCAGGTAGTTGTTCGAATAACCTCTGTGAGGGGAAGCAATAACACCAGAATACATTGCAGTGTTTGGGGAAATTGCTCCCCCAAGCCCACCTTAAAATCCAGCCAGCTGCACTGAAGGATAGAGATCTATGCTGCTGGTGGTGAGTGAAGCACTGAAGAATGATGCATCCAGCCTCCTCCTACCTGCAATCAGTGATGTGGGAACTGTTGTCTAAAAAAAGTAACTTTTCTGACTTACTGCAATGTTGGTTAGATAGTTAGTGATGCACTTCAGCTAACCAATTCTGTCTTTCCTGGCTGGGGGATTCTGGGAATTGTGGTTCAAAAAAGTAACTTTTCCAGACTGCATTGCAAGAGATTGCATTTCATGAACTATATTTTATTAGTTTGGTGCCAACATCCCATTCCATTTGGTGTGCTTATTTTCCTAGGCTTTCTCAATTTAATCTCTTTTAGCTGCTATTCTTGTTTTGATTTTATTTTGGATAATTTGCTTCTTTTGTAAAACTGCTCTGGAAGCAGTCTCTAAATGCTGAAATCAATGAATTTCAACTGTGCATACACAGAGGTACTAGCCCTCAGATATGCACATTCACAACTGCTCAAACCCAGATGTATTTACACTGTATCTGTACACTAGCAAGAATGAATACACAACCATCCATGCTTTTCCATATAAACAAATGTACACCCAGGTGTATATGTGGAGCACATCAACAAGGATGGTGAGGGGCCTCAAGCATTTGCACACACAGACACAAAGCCTTTGTTCTCTGTGTTTGTTCAGCATGGGCAATAAAACGTCCCATGTCTCAGCAGCTGTGAAACTGACCCAGTTCGCACCTCCCAACTGGCGGTTTTCTAAGCCTGCCTGGCTCTGGGGCTCTCATTCCCTTTAACTTGTGCTTTAGGAAGAATAAGAAGGAAAGCAAATCTGTGGCAAGGAGGGTCACTTGGGGCCTGAAACCAGGTGTCAGTGGAAGTCCCAAAAGTGTGCCATAAAGTCATGTTTGAGTTTCAAGCTTGGGAGCAGTTGCTATAGCTACCGTGGCAGACGGCACCTTGCAAGTTGGTTTCCATACGAGTTTGGTTACTATTTAACATCTCCACCCACATTAGGCCTGATTAAGCGAATCAATAAGATAACAGGCGAGGCAGGTTTCCTCACCCTTCCTCCCTCCCGCCTTCACCCAGCGTCTTTTCTTGTTATTTTACACTTTCTCCATTTTCTCTAGAATAACACCAATGAGAAATGGTCAATGTAATCACACAACTAAGCCCTAAGATGGAAGCTCCATTTGGTGAGTAGACCAGTTACTATCCTCGCTCCTCTTCTTGCCACTGGTGAGGAAGAGTACAGAAGAAGCTAAGAGATTGTGGGCAGGGAGGACATAACCGTCACACTCATGGAGGGTTGGACCTGGGAGCATGGAGACCTTTATGTCCTAGTCCAAAATGCATTTCTAGGCTGTACATGTGGTGGATTTCAATGTACTTTGCTTTCTCCTAGTCTGTTGAAGAGGCAGGGGCTACTTGTGTTGACCTAAATAAGAGTGAACCTTCTGAAACAATGAGCGGAAGTTATCCATCCTTGTTTGAATTCTGTGTGCGGAAAATTTTGCAGAACAAAATGTAATGATGACAAGTGACGAGTCTGGGATCCTCCAACCTTAGGGTGGATTCCTGAATCCTGTTGGTTAATTCCAACTGGAGTAGACCCACTGAATGAATTGTCGAATGATGAGACAGCGTGCAAGTCAATGCCATTGGTTGAATAGATTTGTTGTAGTTGGGACTAACATTGAGATACAGCTTTTGTGTGCTCCAGTAGGAGAATGGCAGAATCCAGCTTTCAAGGGAAATGTTTAAATTGGTACTAAATACGACTGAGATATCTCTCTCCCAAAGCTTTGAAAAGAGGCTAAATATACAATCAAGCACACACACAAAAGAGATTTTAGGTGACATCTTTTTAGTTCATTCTGTACAGTGTAAAGGTATCTATTGAGGATTCCTCTCTTTTCATGTTATATTATGAAGTCAGATACCTACAAGAATATGCCTTGTACTGAGGGTACCACAATCCATTTTGATTTGTTTTATTTTTATTTAATTATTTAATTTAATTTATATGCTGCATGTCTCCCAGAGTGGGACCCAAGGCAGCTCACAAAAGACATCAATTATAATCTAATACAATTTTTAAAACAACCAAAATCATCACAATTAGAACAATTTAAAATTATTCAAAATGTACAAAAGTTAAAATAATTTTTTTAAAAATAAAACACGCACCCCAATTAAAAAGCTGTTGTGGGCACAGTTACAGATTAAAAGCTTGCTTAAACAAAAAAGTTTTTGCCTGCCAGCAAAAGGAAAGCAGGGATTGAACTTCTTGGTTTTACTTCTAGGCAGGATATTTGCAAAGAAATTCTGACAACATGTCCATTCTTCCATTCAAAAGGTTTATGAGTGTAAGCTTCTTCAATAAATACAATCCTGGCATTCGGATTGTACTGGAAGTTGGTTTGGTTTTTTTTAAGGAGTAAGTAAATATAGGCTGCTGCCACACTGCAGAAATAATGCAGTTTGACACCACTTTAACTATCATGGCTCCCTCCTATGGAACCTTGAGATTTGTAGTTTGTTGTTGCACCAGAACTCTCTGAGAGAGAAGGCTAAATATCTCACAAAAAAATACAAATCTCAGAATTCAATAGGATGGAGCCATGATAGCTAAGGTGATGTCAAACTGTATTATTTCTGCAGTGTGGCAGCAGCCATAGAGCTGCAAATACAGTACACTTTAAACAGATCAATATCCTAGCAGTGTTTGTTATCCTGCTCACCACCAGAAGATACCTGGATTAAAAGGAAGAAAAGGCCCTATGTCTCTTGCCAAAGTTTAGACAAATTGATTTTGACAACACACCTGATCTGGGATTGCAAAGGATATATATTTGGGAATTATCTTTATTTTTGGTTTATAATAACTTGCAGAAGGCACTGAAATGGGGTGGGAATCATCCAATTCACTGATTAAATTGTGTGTCCATTTGTCTTGACTGAGTGTCCAGAAGTCAGGACTTGTGTGTCCATTTGGACCCACAATTATTACTTTAAAAATGCCTCACTTTTGGGTAGACTTTCATTGGAGCAAACTGTAAATGAAACTGGAGTAGCATTAAGTGTTCTCAAGGTCTCGGCAGATGTTACATTTTCAATTCCATTTCACAGATGCTGGCTGGCTTCTTCCATATCTGTATGCATGGAAAATATGTTGTGAGCAAGGAGAAATGATAAACACCCGTTTGTCTCTTATTTCTTGTGCCAGATAGCCTTAAACTTGGAAGAGCGTTTTCCAACATTGTAGAACAACTGGGTTTGTGGTGAATGCTACCACACATGCATAATATATTCTTCCAGTATGCTTTTGGCGTGTGCATGTAGACACCTTCCTGTGTTTACCTTGTTTCAAAGTGACTGAAACAATTTAGATTGCAAGCTCCTTGGGGCAGGGACCTTTCTACTGCTTATGTCATTCTGTGTAAGGATTTCATGGTTGCGAAGAAGCCAGGAGAATTTGGGAAAGTTACTTTTTTGGAGTGCAGTTCTCAGAATCCCCAGCAAGTGTGGGGCAGCAGTCATGCAGTCTGGGAAATTCTGAGAGTTGTAGTCCCCAAAAGTAACTTTGCCAAACTCTGTTCAGAACCACTTGGATGGACAGCCAGTTAGCTTGTGAAACCTGATGGTTTGCCTGAGCCAAGTGATGCCTGGTATTCGGTAATATCCTATATATATATCCTGATTCTGCTATAGAAGCAATAGTAATAATAAACAGTGGAAGTGCAAATGCCAGTTCTACTGAGTAATTAGCAACAGTTTCATTTAAAATAGGGGTGGATGATGAAAACTGTTGATTTCCTTTTCTACGGCTTCTGAATTTTTTAAACCTGAAGTTCTTCCCACCCCAGATATGGATAAAGTTCTGAATGCTGGCACATTCTTTAAAAAGAAACAGAAATAAAATTCTCATGGTGGCTAAATTCAAGAGGTACAGCTGTTTCTAGTATGGAAAGGGCTTTATTGTACCTGTTTGTTAAGTACCGGTAGGTTTTTAAAAATAAATATAGATGTAGTGACCCTAATTCAGCAGAGCAGTAACATAATTGGATACAACTTCAAACTCAAACTTTTAAGAGTTAAGCACTCCAAACTTGGATGGACAAATCTGTCAGTTTTTGTTTGTCTGCAATTCATTTTTTTAAAAACAATAAAGTGTTTTCCTTAGTGAACTTGTATAGAAGTTGCTAATTTTGTTTAATACAGGTTGTGTCTCCCTTATCGGGAATTCTGAAATCCCAAATATTCCAAAATCAATAATTTTCCACATGGGTGGCTGAGATAGTGACACCTTTATTTTCTGATGGTTCAATGTAAACACACTTTGTTTCATGCATACAATTATTTAAAATGTTGTATATAAAATTACCTTCAGGCTATGTGTATAAGGTGTATATGAAAACATAAATGAATTTCATATTTAGACTTGGGTCCCATCTCCAAGAAATCTCATTATGTATATGCAAGTATTCCAAAATGTGTGGGGGAGGCAGGGAATCTGAAAAAACAGAACACTTCTGATCCCACACCTTTTGGATAAGGGATACTCAACTTGTACCAGATGATGATGATGATGATGATGATGATGATAGTTAGCAGTGCATGTCTATAAATGTGTAAAGCCCAGATGAAAGATTCAGAAACATGCGTGGACAAGATTGCTGGCAAAATAAGGGGTGGACCTTCTCTATTCTATTAACTCTTTTCTATTCTATAAACTTCTATAAACAGAGTGCCACTGTGAGAATGAAGTCCCCTGAGGCCAATCACTTTCATTATGTGAAATAGAATGGACCCCTGAATGTCAACAGTCTCTGACAGTGAGCGTTAAGTCTGGTTTTAGCAGAGCCTCGGAAAGATACCTATTGGACTATATCCACCCTCATCTTCACCCCAGCATGACTAATAGTTGTGCTGTCTGGGGGAATCTGGGAGGAGCAGTCCAAAATGGTAACTTTTCTGAGCTCTGGTTTTTGCTCCCATTTGTTGACTACTCTCTCTCTCTCTCTCTCTCTCTCTCTCTCTCTGGCTTTTCTTTGCAAACGAAGTTTCAGGAAGGACTCATCCTGCACTTTCTGCAAGCGCGCTGATGACTAAAAAGGCCAATCCAAGATAAACAAGTCCGGTTGCAGAAAGCACAGCAGAAGGTCTCCTTGGGTGATGTTTCCGGGTTGTGATTCTTTCTGCGTTGTCATTTCTCTTCAAGACTTGTTCGGCATGAGTTCTCCAATAAGGCACACAGCATTGTGGATAGTGTGTCTCCATGCCTCCCGATGTGAGGCCAGGGCAGACCATTGTTGGTGATCAATTTGGCCGAGCCTAAGATGTTGTTTCAGGGAGTCCTTGTATCGTTTTTTGGGAACACCCCTCTTGCGCTGACCCATGGCGAGTTCACAGTAGAGTACTATTTTTGGGAGCTGAATGATCTGCGCAAGGATCACGGTGGTCTGGCTTTAGAGCAGGAAGGAGATCTGTGTGGTCTTTGAGATGCTGAACTCCAACTCCCAGCACTCTTCATCATTGGCTATGCTGGCTATTAGAGTGGCTAGGAATTGCAGTCCTGCAAGTTCTGAAAGGCCACACACATTTCCCACTCCTGCTTTAAAGGAAGTAGCAGTCCACCAGTTCCCAATGCAAAAATGATTTCCTAGGGATGAAACACACCAAGGTATCTGGTGTCCTTGCTAGTTTTGTTTGTTTGTTTGTTTGTTTGTTTGTTTTACTGGCTCCAAATCTGACTCAGTGGAAAGAAATGGAGTGGTGAGAGCAGAGTTTTGGATGGCAACTGCTAGAATACTCATGGCAGCTAGAGGATTCTGATAATTGTAGTCCAAAAGTAACTTTCCTAAGCCCAGGGCTCAATCAGTGAGACCATAAAGAGGATTTGATATGATGCTGAATTACTGTGACTTTAGTGGAAAGGTGAGTTTGGCTAGGCAGATTCTTCACCAGGTAAAGGGTGAAGTTTGGCAGCTGAAGCAGTGGTGCTGGAAGGTGGGGGGGGGGGCGAAATGATGTTAAACTTTATACCCCACCTTTCTCCCAGATTGGGACTTAAGGTGGTTTATAAATTAAAATGGTCACAATATCATTAAAAACCTACAAAAAGATCAACATTGAAAAATATTAAACTATTAAAAGGTTTATATTAAAAATATGATTCCACTTTAAGGAGATTTTCAGACGATCCTTGCCGTGCAAGGATCGCCCGGGACAGTTTCGTCGCAGCAGCATGGCACGGGGTCGATTTTGGATGACGCCGTCGCTGCTGCGAGATCGTCGGTCCCTCTCGCGCTAAGGCTTGGAGTCTGCCGCGCTATATTCAGCAAGATTTTATTCACGGACATTTTGGCCTCTTGTTTCAATCATGTTATTCCACTTTTGATATTTCTTCATTTCTTATACTGGTTTAGAGCCAATATAAGATTCTTGGGTCTAAATACACTAAAGGCACCAAATCATGTCTGATCTTGGATGCTAAGCAGGGTGAGCACTGGTTAGTACTTGGATGGGAGACCATCAATGAATAAGAAGTGCTAAAGGCTATACTGTATTTCAGAGGAAGGAACTGGCAAAACCATCCATGCATACTCCTTGCCTAAGAAAACCCTATGAAATTCATGGGGTTGCCATAAGTTGGCAGGTGAATTGAAGGTGCCTACAGATACACGTACATTCATTGTTTTAACTTTTAAAGCCCTACACGACCCAGTTCTTCCCTATCTTTCAGCCCTCATTTCTCTTTAGTGGCCTGCTCAGCATCTTTGTTCTAGGGATTTTATCAGACTGACAAAATATGGCATCATAAGGATGCCACATAACCGCGAAAGGGTGCACTGATCAGATGATGTCACCCTTTTGTGGTTACGTCCTGCCCAAAGCCCATAATTTTTAATTGACAGCTTAAGCCGTCAATAGATTCCCCCTGCCACTTTTTTTGCCAGCATTGTTGGCATGCAATGCCTCTTTCCCTTTAAATTTTGTACTTATCCCAACAATGCCCTCTCCAGCACGAACATTTCTGGATCAGATTGGGACATCTGGGTAAGTGACAAACTTTTTTTTTTTACCTTCCCTGGGTTACTTGGGATCTTAAAAATGTGTGTGTATGCTTTGTGCAACTTTAAATGTATTTTTCTTGTTTTTATTTTTGAATTTCCTGCACGATGAAATCGCGCGATATTTCAAGTGAGGAAGTGAATGGGGCTCTGTTCACTTCCTCTATATTGCCAGGGAGCCTTTGCCAGAAAAGGAGGTAAGTGCAGGGAGGAGCATTCTTTTGCCGGCATAGAAATGGGTTTTCTATGCCAACAAAACAACATTTTAAAATTGGTAGTCTGATAAAGTCCTAGGAACTTTAGGCTTCTCACTCAGCTGAGAGTTTCCTCTTCTTTGGCTTCTTCATCCTTTTTCATTTGCTGCTCCATATTCTTGGAATTGTCTCCCTGAATATTTGAGAATTGCAACTTCCTTCATTGTTTTTAAATCTTAAAACCTTTCTTATTTTCCAAAGCATTTGGAATTTTACTTTAATTTAGCTTCATAATCTTATATATTTTGATTATATGTATAGTCTAACTTGTTTTGTATTGTCTCGCATTACTGTTTGTATTTGTATTCATATAATTTGTTTTGTAATTATAGTGTACTAATTTTATACTTGTATCATTCCTTTCCCATATGGATGCATAGATGGATGGCTAGATGAATGGATAGGTAGCTAGATAGCTAGATAGATAGATGATTGATAGATAGATAGATAGATAGATAGATAGATAGATAGTACATCCTCCTCAGAGCTGTCTTTCTTTTTTATTGTTTTATTCTGGGCTTATCTACATGAGCCAGGATATGCTGACTCCCCACTGGCATATTCTGGTTGTGGATCTGGTCCGTTGTCCCCCATTACCTGCACAGAATGGGCCGTAGTCCAATCAGGCATGCCAGCCCATCCCTGCTGCCATTTTCCTTGCTTTGCCAGGTCCAGGAAGCCAGTCCACACCATGTGCCAAGGCCCCCTGCATGTGACCAGCTATGGTCACATGCTGAGGCCTTCTGCCCTGACCCGGAAGAGTAAGGGCAACCAACTGCTGGAGCAGTGGGATGGTCTGCAGGGACTGACTCTTGCAAAGATGCGGGGCCTGATCCATTTCCTCCCAGTGGAAATGGAGTAAACTGGGTATTTTTAAAAAAATTAGGTGTCAGGCCTACCCCAGTTTTTCCTCACCTGAGCACTGTATCTGCCCCGAGGGTGGTGAGGATTGCCCAAGGGCAAATCAGGGCAAACGTCCTGCATTGTATGGACTGCAGGGCTCTCAGACAGGGGCAAGCCAGGTTATTTAGCTGGTGTAGATAAGGCCTTTGTGATATGCCATGCACATTGATGGCACTATATTTGATTTTATTATTTTATATTTATTTATTTCCTCTATGTGCCACCTTTATCACAGATAATAGTAACAATAATAGCAAGTGCCACAACTGCATCCTATGACATCCTGGGGCTTGTGGTCTGGTGAGGCGCTAGAGCACTTTGGCTAAGAGTTCTAAATACCCTTCCCTAAACTGCAAATCCTAGGATTGCATAGGATGTTGGCAAGGGTGTTAAAGTGGAATCCCAGCACTAAAACTGTGCAGTGTGAAAGACCCCATATCAATTTGCTGGATCCAGGGGGAATGACTTGACATCCCAGCAGCCAGCTACATCTCTTTGCCAGCTGTTTCAAGGGATTAAACAAAGTGAGCACTCTCTGTGTTTCTTCCCCAGACTCTTTTTGTTTAAACGCTGGTCATGAGAAAAAAACTGCCAAGTCTAGCAGAGTCTGGACTTGGAAAAGGAAAAAACACAGAGAGAGGATGGGATGATGCTCCAGGAGCAAAAGCAGAAGAGCTGGATGTTGGCAGAAGGACAACAGTCTTCCTAAACAGATAGGTTATAAAGTTATCCAAACATTAGATGAAGGAGATGGACTCAGGGCATCCAGAGGGCCTAGTGCCAAGGGCAGTCTGGAAAAGGATTGTGGAAGAGCTCTGTTTTGCATGAGCTAATGTCAGACTGAACTCTTTGTAAGAGGATTTGGGGAGAGATATACAGTATCTGAACAGCACCAGGAAAAGCATTAAATATCCTGGGAAGTAAAACAGAAAAAAAAAATCACCATTAGACCATAAGCATTAAAATAACCGCCACCCCACTTTAAAATCTGAACCTTATAGGAAGAGTGACTGCAGCTCAGGAGCAAAGCTAATGTTTTGCATGAAGACTAATCCATGTTCAAGTTCAATCCCTGGAATTTGTAGTTAAAAGTGTCTCAAGCAGCCTGGAGATTCAATGCAGATCAGAGGAGACAAAAATATTGATGTAGACCTTCTCACCCTTAAATCACCCAACCTCTTATGGCATTTGGGCTGCTAAGCCACAGCATGCCTGGTCAGTACTTGGATGGAGGAAGACCATGGAATAATAGCAGAGATCTCCAGGAAGGGCTAGGAAAGAATCCTATGTGAAACCCTGGAGAAAGGATGGATAATGTCATAGAATCATAGAGTTGGAATCATAGAGACCACAAGGGCCATCTAGTCCAACCCCCTATCATGCAGGAATATATAATCAAATACATAATCAGAATACATAATCAAAGCACTCCCGACAGATGGCCATGTGTTGGGGATTCCATCCCTTCTCTAATCTCTAAGGAACTTACTTGTGGCGTTCCGCAAGGCACGATCCTGTCCCCGATACTGTTTAACATCTATATGAAGCCGCTGGGTGAGATTATTCGGAGTTATGGAGCTGGGTGTTATCAGTATGCTGATGACACCCAGATCTATTTCTCCTTGTCCCGATCGTTGGCCTCGAATGCCGATGGCGTCTCTCCTCTTAATGATTGTCTTAAAACAGTAATGGGCTGGATGAGGAAAAACAGATTGAGATTAAATCCAGACAAAATGGAGGTGCTCACAGTAGCAGCCCCGAAACCAGGAGTTGGGTTGCAACCTCCAGTCCTGGATGGGGTCACACTCTCCATTAAGGACTGTGTTTGCAGTCTGGGCAGTGCTCCTTGATTCATCACTTCAGATGACGAGTCAGGTGAATGAGACGGTCAGGAGCGCCTGTTATCAACTTCGGCTGATACGCCAGCTGCGCTCTTTCCTGGAAGTAAGGGACCTCGAGACTGTGGTGCACGCGCTGGTAACCTCTTGTCTAGATTTCTGCAATGCGCTCTACATGGGACTACCCTTGTGCTTGGTCCGGAAACTTCAGTTGGTACAAAATATGGCAGCCAGAGTGGTCTCGGGAACATCTTGGAGAGACCATATAACTCCAGTATTAAAATCTCTCCACTGGCTGCTTATCAGTTTCCGGGCCCAGTATAAGGTGTTGGTTATTACCTTTAAAGCCCTAAATGGCTTGGGTCCAACTTATCTTCGGAACCACCTCCCCCATATGATCCTCCCCACGCACTCTGGTCCTCTGGGAGGAATTTGCTTCAGCCACAAAAATCTAGGCTGTCTGAGACCTCCCAGAGGGCCTTTTCGGTAATCGCCCCCAAATTTGGCCTGCCAAATGAGATCCTTCAGATGACGAGCTTGAGTAGTTTTTCAAAAGCACTAAAGATGGATCTCTTTCAGCAGGCCTCAGGAGCTGTGTCTCCTGGCCTCTTTAAGTCTTGCTGGCTGTTAATTTTTCCATTTGTTTTTATATGTGATTTTATTTTAGGTGGTTTTTAATTTTATACGAGTTTAATATGTTTTTATGGGGGAGGGTGGGGGTGGGTGGTGCTTAGGGATTTTAGCCAGCATTATTGTATTTTAATTGTTGTAAGCCACCCTGATTGTTTTTAACAGAGGGGTGGAGTAAAAATAAATTTTATTATTATTTATTATCATTATTATTAATCCTGTCATGCAATTCCAGTTTAATGGCAAGTAACAAGCAAGGAAGATCAAACTGGCAGGATTTATGGGAAGGCTGTTGAGATTGGAATGGGTTTTGAAACTGATGAGACCCATTGGTCCAATTAGATCCATGTGTGAAATCAAGTAAACTAGAGACTAGTATTCTCCTATTAAATTCGTGAAATTTACAATCCAATTTGCAATCACATTTTCACAGAAAGTAGTTTAGCTGCAATCTCCTTGCCCAGAACAGCTCGCACTCTTTTTAAAATGGCATTTTAAAAAAATACAATAACACACAAAACAGGGCACCTAAATAGAACTGAGTAAAATCAGTGAAGTTATGAATTAAGTTGGACATTTGCTAATAACAAAGGGAAACTTAATTAAAATTATCTTTTAACCAAAGTGTTTGGCTCAAGTTGGAATTTCAGCACAAACATTTATCTAGAACTGAGTTATTAAGCTAGATGTTAGTTAAATGAGCCACAATGTATGGAGAATTACAATGTTTGGTTCATAAATAATAAGGAAAGAGGTGGTGGACTTTGAAATGAGATGGTTATCCTGTGTTGTACACTAGACAGTTCATAGGGTTTCTTCATCTATTTTAGGAAACTGAATTCTGAAGCTCTTAACCCTGGGATTCTTGCTGGGATCCATGTGGGAATCAATAGGCTGTGGTAGGGTAAGGAAATAAGACTATGGGGAGGGAGAATGGGAAAGCAAAAGAAAAAAAAATCAGTAGGGTGGGTGAGAAATGGAATTTTGAAAAGTCACCCATCTGTTTCCTTCTCTTCAGAGTTCAAACCAGCAACAGGGGAGGAAGGAATAAAATGGTGACTGGGTTTTTTCACAAATTAAATGCCAATTCAGCTTAATTGCTTAAAGTGTCCTGGTCTGATACAAATGCAATTGAATTAGAGTTAGCTTATTAAGTATTAACACAAGAAGTCAACCCCTTTCTGCTAATTTTCTTATCTCTGTTGAAAAGCATCTTCTACAAGAGGTCAAGAGAAGGATGTGGGGTGAAAGGCAACAGGGCAATGGCTATGTTGGGCCTATTGTGTGGACAGAATATGGAAAATGTCCCCACAGGAATATATACATACACATCAGCACCAGACTTCAGCACTAGATTATCTGTTGAAATGCTGCTAGCAGTTAATAGAAGAGCAAGTGAATGGTAACAATAGAAGCCTTCCCTCTGGAAGCACCACAATAGTAGTAGTGGTGGTGGTGGTAGTAGTAGTAGTAGTAGTAGTAATCTTATCCACTTCTCGCAATGGATTGAGAGGCAAGAAACAACAGATTAGAATACAACAACAGAGGGGGCACATAACACCAGTTAAAAGAGAATATAAAACTAATACATTTAAAAAAAAGCAACAGTCATTTCTTACAAGGGTCTGACATAGCAAATGCATGTTTCTGAATTCCAATTGCTGAGATATGATGGTAATATAATGATGATGATGATGATGATGATGATATTTTTTTTATTTTTAACCCGCCCCTCTGCTCGGCAATTGGGATGATGTACAACAAGATTAAAACAACAACAAGTTAAAACAATCCTTCCCATTCCTAACCCTCCCACCCCTTAAAACTAAATTAAACTAATAGAGAATTAAAACAAACATAAAATACAACGCAATATACAAATTACAACAAAAAATGGCAATAGCGGCAGGGGGCGGGTAGGCAATCAGCTCCACTTGAGCCGGGAAGTTATTCCGGGAAGGCCTGCCAGAAGAGATCTATCTTTAACGCTTTCTTGAAGCTATCGAGTAGTGGTAAGACGGATCTCGTCCGGCAGGCCATTCCATAGTCTGGGAGCCATAGAAGAGAAGGCCCTCTGGGTGGTCTGTAACAGCCTAGTTTTCATAGGCTGCAGCAGGTTCCTCCCGGAGGACCGAAGTGCACAGGGGGGATCATATGAGATGAGATGGTCCCGGAGATAAGATGCACCCAAGCCATGTGGTAGGAGTGGGATTTTGGACTTTTTCAAAAGGGGGGGGGACCCCAAGGAGTTTGGGAGAAGAACGGTGCTGTTCCGCTTACAGTGCCCCATTTCAGACGGCGCCATCCTCCTCCCGATCTTCCCCTATGTTTCTTCCATGTTGTGGGCACCGCTTTTTATTGATAAGGGTTTTCTGTCAATAAAAGCGGCGTGTTTCTCCACAAGAAACAACTTGTGGGAAATAATAACATGAGTAATTCACTCTCAGCCACCATCTTGATTTGCAGATATGGCTATGTGTGAACTTCAAACACGGATAGCTTTGCATACCAGCGATTTTGCCAAAGGCCTGTAGAGACAAATGACCGCTGCTGTGAATTTGCTTTAATGCACAGCAATCCACATCATATCTTCTTGTCTAGACAAGTCCTTTACATACAGATTGTAATATGAAGAATTATGAAAAAATCTCGAAGCTATTAATGATTACATTCTATGGTTGTAGGTATAACATCAAAGGAGGGTATCTGTTAAATATACCATCCTTGCTCACTGATTAGAGTTCAGCTTGATGTATTTTCTTTTCATTTAAATGCTTTTAAAAATGGTCTTTTTTGTTTGTTTGCCTTGGTTTTGTTTCTGTATTGGGAAAATTCACAAATTTATTTTCCAAGCTATGGGATGATTTAGTGGAGCAGCCCTCCTAAAATTCAGTGAATTAAGCAGGGTGATGGCATGGTAAAAACTTTACCTGAAACCATCTTCAGTAGCCCCAAGCTACTGATGCCTTTAAGCCAGTGTGATAAAAGGGAAAAGCTGTATCACACCCTGCCTTAACTTTTAAGTGATTTTTTTAGACTAGAAGACCGATCAGGTTGCTGCTGTTAACAATAGCATCCTTCCATTGGGGTTGTTGCTGTTATGTGCCTTCCACCTGACTCTGACTTTATGGTGACCAGACAGTGTGAGTTGCCCAAAGTCACCCAGTGGGTTTCCATGTCTGAGTGGAAATTCAAATGCTACAATCTTAGAGGCCAGCACTCAAACCACTTCACCGCATTGGCTCTGAGCTATTTCATTATGGTAACCACTCAGGTTTAAACTTTCTCCCAGTCCTGCTTCCAACACTGACTTGTCTGCCAAACTTTTGCCAGGGAAGCTTCAGGGGAGAGATTGTATCTTTTATTTAAATTTACAGGCTGATGTTTTTTCTGCATGTTTTCCAGTATGAAGATATGGCTCCTTTGTCTCTGGGTGGCCCTGTTTCTGGCCCTTGTTGATAGGCATGCCACCTAAATTTGCTATCAGCTACAGTGTAATTATCATGGCAAAACAAGATCTGCACGGTTGGGGAAATGTGGTTCCATCAACTGTATCTTCAATTTTAGAAAGGAAGCCCGCAACAAAATGTTGTGGTGTAGAGCAGTGCTTCTTAACCTGTGGTCTGCCGACCCCCAGGGGTCCGTGATGTTCTTGCAGGGGGTCCACAAAGGCATGTGACAAGAGCCAAGGCAAAGTCTCCAGCCACAAATTTGCAGGAAGAAGCAGGAAAAAAGTCTTCCCCCTCCAATGCCTCTGAGGAAGGGCTTAATGGATGGTGTAATTGTGTTGTTGTTGTAGTTGTTAAATCTTGAGTTAAATCTTGGGAACAAAAGAGATTGATAGGGGTCCCTGGTAAAGAAAAGAAAAGGTTAAGAGCCACTGGTGTAGAATGTTCCTGTTTAGTCAACCAACCAAGGGCTTTCAAATGGAAGGTGGAACAAGTTTGTATTCTGCTGCTACAGAGAACAGGACTTAAATTAGTAGATTTAAAGGACAAGAAAAGATATTCCAACTAAATGTTGGGAGTAACCTTCTGACAGTATGAGGTAGGTTTATTTATTTATTTATTTATTTATTTATTGTATTTATACCCTGCTCTTCAGCCACAAAGGTTATCAGAGTGGCTTACAAATATTTGATAGCCGAAGAGACTAGCTTGGAAGGTTGTTTGTTCTCCTTCATTAGGTATTTTTAAACAGAGGTTGGGTGGCCAACAGATGTGCCTTAGCTGTGAATTCCCAGCTTTTTAAGAAGAATTTGTAGTTTTGTGCATTTCCCTTATGAAGCCTAAGGGGGGTTAGGTGAGAGAAAATTAATGAAAAAAGTGATGAGCAACACAAGTGAAAAAGTAATGAGACATAATAAATTATACCAGGGTTTTTTAAAAAAAAACAAAAACAAAAACAAAATCTCACAGCATTAATAGTATAGGATTACAGTACTTGTGTTGGAGGAGGCTTTGTAATGGATTGCAAAGCAAATTACTTTTTAAAAAGTAACTTTCTGGGGTCTAGTGGGTTGTTACTTTTGCTTCTGCCAAATTACCACTGTCAGTGCCAAGGAACGTGATTAAACAAAATAACCTGTGTTTATACTGTAGCACTGCATGCAGTTGCAGGTTGGGGCCCTTTTAGACAGTTCTCAGGCAGAGTTAAGGCACATGACAGCCCTGCCCAAGGGAATTGCTGGTTTGCTTGTCTGTGGGCTTGTCTACATGGGCCAAATAAAAATGATCTCATCCTGTTTTTACAGCAAGCTGCCCAGATGATGTACAGCTCAAATCCATGTCTTTTCAGCATCTCAGGGCTTTAATCGAGACCAAAAAGAGTTGGGATTTACTCCAGATTTGAGTAGAAAATCCAGATATTTGCATGCGTGTGTGGACTGCACTCTGTATTGACATCAGTGTGGCACTGAGGGAAGGAGTTTTGGCGGATGGGCAGAAGAGGTCGGGAGGAGGATCCCTGAGTCAGGTGATCAGATGAACTTTCCCACCAGGAAATGCCTTGGTCCCTGTTTCAAATTCACTTTTTAGCCATCCCTCCCCCCTTTTTTTGCATACACAGCAGTAGTTCAGAGAAGCTCGTACCAGCATGCCCATATTGTTAACTGTGTGTACCTCTGCTTAATAGGATATCCAAAGCCCCTCCAATCCATGGGAAAAAACAAACATATATTTACATGCATGGAGGAGGGGAAACAAAATCAGAGTGGCTGCACATACTGAGAATTATTGGACCAGAGTGAGTTCAGAAGGGAGAATTCTGTGGACAGTGCTCACAAACTCACCTTGGTGTATGTAGTGATCATGTAGATAATCCCGCGGTCACTGTGGACCAGGATACTCTGAAGATAAACTGGATTTTCCTGTTGGTGTATAGATGAGCCCTGTGTTTTTTATCCTGCCTAAGGAGCAAGCATAGTGTAGTGGTTTGAGTGTTGGACTACGACTCTAGACAGCTGAGTTCATATCTCCATTTGGCCATGAAAACCCTCTGGTGACCTTGGTCAAGTCACACACTCTCAGCCCTCAGAAAACCCTGTGATAGGTTCACCTTAGGGTCACCATAAGTGGGAAACAACTTGAAGGCATGCAACAACAAATGACAAACTAGTTGCCCGGCTAATATGGCACTAGCAGATGCTAAATCGATATGTTCCTGACTTTTGGAGAGTTGCTGTTTTTGGTAGGATTATGGTTTCACAAGGCTGTTGTAGGATTTGCAAGCTATTTTTATATTTGGTGTAGCATATGAAAAGGTTCTCTCTTTTTTCCTCCACTACAGCTCCCTGATCCCCATGCCAGTATGGCCACCAGCTATCGTAACTGGGATATTCTGGGAGTTATAGTAACAAAAGTAGTTTTTCTCAGCTCTGCCTGGGTTGGGAGTAAGGGGGAAATCAAAAAATATCACCACTTACATCTAGGGAGATTTTCACACGGGGCCAAAATGTCCCGTTACTGCCCCGCTACCTCCTCTCCCGTTCCTGCCACGGAATAACATAAATCTTTCGCACGCTCACCTTAATTCCGCAGCAGGAACGGGCTCCCCCTCCCCTTGCTGGCTGGCCGTAAATGGAGCCGTCGTAAGGCTGCTTTTACGACCGGCCATCTGAAACATTATCACGTTATCACGTGATAACGCCGGACAGTAAATTTAAAAAATAAAACTCCCCCAAACATAAAATCAGTTCACCAAGCACAAAAGCCCTCTTTAAATCACATAATCAAAACAGGGAGGGTAAAATAAAGGGTGCCACTTACCTCGATGTCCAGATCGTACCAGGAAGTGCTCGGAACGGGCCTCCCCTCCACGGCTGTCATTTCGGAACAGGAACGGGGCTCCTGTTCGCACACCTGTGATTCCGTGATAGTGACAGAACGGGAGGTCTATTCACGATGAAAAATCGTGATTACATTGTTCTGGAACAGTCACGGGAGTAGGATAGATGAAAGACAGAACGGGGTCAACGTTGTCCGAAAGGGAAATCCTTTCCCGACCCTGTTCTGTTCCTGCCACGGGATATATAGCCCGTGTGAAAATCTCCTAAGTGTCTCCAGAGCTAAGATGTTTTTCTGCAATAAGTGGCATGCTTCAAGGAAACAGAGCAAACAGGACTGCTTCTTCTCCTGGTGACACAAGGAGATATGGATTAGACGTGTCCTTCTGACTTGCCCAAGTGGAGTACTGGGTAAATGTTGTTAATCCTACTGTGACTGTCAATAAAGTACTTCTACAGTGTCTGTTGTAGGTTAATCCATAGATACATACACAAATGGTACAGGAAGGATGGGCTTTTTAATAGCACTCCGTAATGCAAGGAACTTCAAAACAAATGGTGATCCTGTTGGCAAGGGTGCTTTCAAAACAAAGAGTATGGTAGAATTGTTCCTTAACTGCACATATTTGCTAGGGCAGCAGCAATGAACTAATGATGTAAAATCCTAAGTGTGTTTGTCCTTGTGCAGTCAATGAGAAAATGTGAAGAATTTTCTCCTCAGTGCCACACAGCATCATTTGAGGGAGAGCAAATGGTTTTCAAGAGATCTTGCACATTTTCAGGAATGATTCTTGCATATTTTGTCATTGCACAGAATTGGTGACAAACATTGCCTGGCTGACTGAGCTGTTAAAAAGCAGACACATTGGATGGTTTAGTTATTTATTTAAATTTATTTAAATGTATATCCCACCTTTCTCCTTATACAAGATACAAGGCAGCTTGGTTTCTCTGAACAATCACCCTGTCCTTTTGTGCTTGCTGTGTTCATGTGCTTACCTACAGAAAGAGAAAAGATGCTAGTTTTCAACAGAGATTGAGCAGAAAACATAGCCTTTCTGATATTACTTGCTCTCCCTTTCTTTATCAATCAGTGTCATTTTTCCTGATACGTGATATTTTTTCCACTCCTCCAAAATGTGGTAGGTGGCATCATCATTGGTTACATGACATCATCATGAAACCAGTTCAGAGTAAGGCAGTGCTTCATGCCCTCTCTCTGTATGGACAACTAAATGTGTCCCTGCTCATAGAGGTGTATATTCTGAAAAACAATCACCAGAAAGGGCTCAGTCAGTTGACAGGTTGCAAATTCCTTTGGAAAACAAACAAAACAAAACAGAATACAACAAAAATAAACAACCCCCCCCAACTCTTCCTTAGTCTCTGGGCTTGTGTACACTGGCCAGAATATGCCAGCTTCCCACCAGTATATTCTGGCCCCAGATCAGGCCCATTGTCCCTCCATTACCTGCCCAATATAGTATGGAATCTGCACACCTGCCTCTGCAGCTGCTGCCGCTACTATTCACATTGCATTCACTGAAGCCAGGCAGGAGGCCCACAGCACATGAGTACAGCCACATGTGTGGGCCTCCTTTCAGACTTCAGAAAGTGTGATGCAGATGGCGGTGACTGCAAAGACAAGCTGGCCTGCCAGTATGAACTCCTGTGGGGCCTGATCAATTTTTCCCCCTCAATGGGGCAGTTTTTCCAGGGGGATTTTGATGAAATGGTTTAACAGGCTTTACACCGTCTTTCTCCTGTCTTTGCCCTGGGTGTCATCTGGACTGCCCAAGGGCAAAATGGGGCAAGAGCTCTATGTCCTTTGGACTGCAGGTCTCCAAGGCAGGAGCAAGATGAGGTAAACAGCCCATCTAGACAAGCCCTCTGTCTCAGCTTACTGCCCTTCATGTCCACATTAGTGCTGTGCTCCCAACTGTGTTTCATCCCAAGGATTTTGCTACCCTAACTAGACACTTACAGAGGCGGGGTATGACAAAAGTTGGTCTTTATTTCTTTATACGATCAGCTACCATTGAATAAAGGCATAGAAAGGAATCGTTTGGAGTTTTTTCATACTCTGAAGAAAAAGGTACGCTCACATTTCTTTTGCATAGAAAGCCTAAGGTTGGGGATTGGGTGTGTCAAAACAGGTAACAACCATGGAACTAAGAAAATGGAGAAGTGGGGGTAGGTCATAAGGTAGCCAGACATTTGTGCTTCCTGGAGTGGCTTTGACACACACACACCACTTAGCGCAGCCTATGTCAACAGGAGACATGAGGGAATAAGGCAAAACCAAACACATTGACACTCCTCGGAACAAGAGTCATAAAACCTGCGCAAACCTGAACAAGTGGTAGAACAGCCTTTTTATCCAGCCCAAATCAATAATGAGGTCTTGCTAAGAGTGTTTGTCGACATGTAAGTGACACCCAACACAGATTCATTCACCAAGTTTATGACTGAAAGCCCAAAGCCTCTAATGGAGAGAATTAGCCACAATCAGGGTGTTACCTCCTTCCTCCCAAATCTTGGGTTTATGCACACTTGCTAATCTGTTACCAATCTCTGTTTCAAATCTACATAAAGTATTATTTCCACTGCTAGAGATTTGTAAACACATGTGATGCATGAGTGCTTTCAGCATCTAACTAGGTATAGCCTCTGAGCACATTTTTAGGAGGATAATGGCCATTTCAGCTAAATATTAGCAATGTAATAACTGGAAAAAACATATCTGAGTATTCCTTGCCCAAGAAAACCCAATGGAAATCATAGGGGTCAGTGTAAGTTGACAGGAAATTTGAAGGCACATACACAATACAGACAATAATGCTTCTTTGTGGCATAGATCCTGAATGGGAGAAGGGGGTGATGAAATGCCCAAGCCTATCCCTATTCTACCCCACCCCAGAGGAGTCCTGAAATGATCTAGCAAAATTGGACCACCAAGACTCCTATGTAATTGATCCCTCTCAGGAATGATCAGTCAGAAATGTACTAAATGATCAAATGCGAAGAAATATACTGTCTGGATCAAGGGAAGTAATAGTGCCACTCTATTCTGCTTTGGTCAGGCCTCACCTAGAATACTGTGTCCAGTTCTGGGCACCACAATTCAAAAAGGATATTGACAAATTGGAGCGTGTGCAAAGAAGGGTGACTAAAATGGTGAAAGGTCTGGAAACCATGTCTTATGAGGAGAGACTTGGGGAGTTGGGTATGTTTAGCCTGGAAAAAAGATGGTTAAGGGGTGATATGATAGCCCTGTTTAAGTATTTGAAGGGGTGTCACGTTGAGGATGGAGCAGGCTTATTTTCTGCTGCTCCAGAGATTAGAACACAGAACAATAGATGCAAGCTCCAGGAACAGAAATTCCACCTCAACATTAAGAGGAACTTTTTTACAGTAAGAGCTGTTCGGCAGTGGAACACACTCCCTCGGAGCGTGGTGGGGTCTCCTTCTTTGGAGGTCTTTAAACAGAGGCTGGATGGCCATCTGTCTGGGATGCTTTGATCGTGATTTCCTGTGTGGCAGGGGGTTGGACTGGCTGGCCCTTGTGGTCTCTTCCAACTCTACAGTTCTATGATTCTATGAAATATTAAGGGCTTTAACAGACTAGTGTCTAAAAGTGCTGTATTTGTGAGATTGAGGAAAGCAGAAACATAGTGGCATTAGAACTGAAAATGTCAAACATCGACCACTAGTATTTTAAGAACAGGATTAAAGGTCCCTCTACAGTAGCACTTGTCTTCACATTGCCTTCTAATAATGCCGTAATGTCCACTTTTTTCCATGTTAGCCAGGGCGCAAGATCTCTGCAGTTCTCACAAAAAGATGTGAGTCCACATAAAAACACTGAAAACACTTATAAAAACAAATGAAATACACAGACAAGCACTGAAACAAACATAAAAACTTGCCAGCAAAACAGGAAAGTTCGTAAAAAGAATGTCCTGTTGATCATCTTCACATTGACACCCGGAAGTTTTCTCAGTGGCTATGGGAAGAGGGGAAAGAGGACCACCCATTCATGCTTTTTTGCACACTTTCAATACCATGAAAAAAGCAATATTGAAGATCTATTGATGGGTTAACCCATGAATAAAAAGTGATGCCTTATTCATGGCTAGAGCACAGACTGGCCATGGGTGTGGCACAACATTGTGCAATAATAGGAGCCCATTCCTGCTAACATCTCATTGTAATTGCGCTATTACAGCCCCATCTGATAAAGCCCTAAGACAGTGGATTGTCATTGAGCTCTCCTAGGAATTGCAAACACTGCCTGTGTTTTTCCCTGTTTACTTACTTACTTGAGAGTACATTACACCAAACACATAGAGGCACACCCTCCAACATTTCAGAGATGAAAACCAGGACATGTGTGGCTAAGCAACATCTTGACCAGTATGGTCAAAGATGGCAAATATTAATAAGGAAAACCACACAAGCTAAGAGATGCTGCAGCAGTTTGCTTTTGCCTAAGCTTACAGGGAAGGGCAAGATTCTGCCCTCTCCTCTCCCTCCCTGCTGAACTGAGTGTAAACTACTATTGCATCTTGAACTCAGTTTTCAGAAACTGAAATATGCCTTTCACAAAGGATGAAAGTGGGAGGAAAAGAAACTGGGACATTTTAAATGCAGCTGAAAAAATCAAATGGCAGATGATGAACTGAGACTTTGCCTGCCAAATCAGGACACTTGGTGGGAATGCTTGGAGGGCATTTCTAAAGACGTGCTTTTAAGAGTCTTTGTATTTAAGGATGTTTCAGTGATAATGAGTGTGAAAACTAATTTGCTCCCCTCACAAGTACTGGCAGGTAGGAAAAGTCAATACAGTAGGACCCTTTATCTGCTGGGGATTGGTTCTGGGGGGCCCATGGATACTGAAAACTGTGGATAATAATGAACACCATTGAAAATAATGGGACTTCTGGCTTAAAATACCATAGAGTTGCTTTGGAGGACCTAGAAAATGGCTAGAGAGGATGCATTTTCTGGGAAGACACTGTGGTAGGTGTGCTGTTTTGTGTCCTGTGGATAATTGAATCAGTGGATAATGAATCAGTGGATACAGGGGTCCTACTGTTATAGCCTGTTGAGCAACCCCCCCCTTAAAAACAGTTCCAGGTTCCCTGCCTTGTGGCACTTGATCTAGCTATGTCCAGTGGTGCCTCTTTTCTAGCTGGGTGTATTGCAGCACATTAATTTCATATTAGAAAACTCTTTGATACTTGTAGATCAGGGGTGGGAATCATGTCACCTTCCTGATGTTGTGAGTCCGCAAGTCCCAGCAGGCCTAGCCAACATAGCCAATGTTGAGGAATATTGGAAATTAGTATACTGCAGCAACATCTGTAAGGGTCAACATGAGTATCCGTATATGTACGTTCTGTACGAGTGTATGTTATCTTAGGGGTTATCCGGACAATGAAAATACTCCTCATAGAATTTGCAGAGAACACAATGTGTCCCAACACGTTCCGAATGAGATTTGCGGTATTTGGAAGGGGGCCCCCTAAAAACTCCACAAACCACGCAGTAAAAGGATCCACAGTTTCCCTCGAAGTTTCCCAGAATGTGTGTGTAGATGCACATTTTTGCACATGTGGATATTCAAATTCACATTGCTGTGCATTTTCGGTCTATTGGCCTTTATTAGAGCATGTAGCCACTCCATTTGAATAGTTGTGAATCAATGTGAATAGGTGAAAAAATGGTGGAGGAAAAGCAGCATTGCTGTGAATGAATGAAAACGTGTACCAGTTCACAATATACCATCACGTCTAGACAAGCCCTTATATTGATGGATATGCCAAGTCCATAATTATATCCTAAGGCTTGTATTAATCACCTTTGTTTTTTTTCCCCATTTGTTTTCTTGCTTCTCTTTTTCTGTATTTATAATTAAAATATATTTAAAACTAGCTATGCCCAGTGTAACATATACCATACCCCCTCCCGCTGGTATACACGCCGCTCCACCACGCTGCCCCATGCCCCCCCGCTCCCTCACTGCCCTTATGCCACTCCCCGCACCTGTGCCAGCCAACCTGCATTCCCCTGCGCCCACGCCCGTGCTGCCCCATGCCTGCACCTACCTCCCTGCACTGCCCTACCCGTGTTCCCCTGTGCCCGCGGTGCCCTCACGCTGCCCCCCGCCATCCTCCCCACATTCCCCCATGCCCTCCCTATGCCCACGCCACCCTCATGCTGCCTCCCTGTGCCTCCCTCCCTGCGTCCACCCGCACCCATGCAGCCCCCAGTGCCCTACACCGCCCTCTGTGTTCCCCACACCCTCCCCGTGCCACCCTCCCTGCATTCCCACGTAGTCTTCCTGCGCCTGCATTGCCCTTGTGCCACCTACCCCCTGCGCCCACAGCACCCTCCCTGCGTCGCCATCCCCTCATTCTCCCATGCCCTCCCAAACCCACACCACCCTCGCACCACCCCCATGCCCGTGCCACCCTCCCCGAATCCCCCCGCCCATGCTTTCCCTCGTGCCTGCACCACCACCACCCCACACCCCTGCCACCCTTCCCACACACTGCCCTCCCCACGCCAACCCCCGCACTCCATGCCACCTCCCCCCTGCACACACACCCATGCTACTCACACCTCCTCCGCCGTGAAGGTCCACATGTTCCCGCCCCCAGTGTGCTGATTGGCTGCCCAACCAAGCTTTGATTGGTTGGTCAGTTTCCTAAGCAGCCAATCAGCACACTGGAAACAGCAAAATACTCAAGAGAATTATATATATAGATAGTTAAAAATATATCCCCTTGTGGCCTGGGGTAGTTGTCCATTAAAATAGCCTTAATGGCTCTAGTTAAAGCAGAGCGGTGAGGTTATTTGCATTTCTTCCTTTTCCTTTCTTCCTTTTATCAACCTTTGACCCTCCAGATGTTTTGGATTTTGGTTCCCAGAAACCCCAGCTGATACCAGCAGTATCTGATGAAGTAGGCTGGAGTCCACAAAAAGCATTCTAGGAAATAAAACTGGCTAGTCTTTAAGGTGCCATAAAACTCTTTGTTGATGGAGAAAGTAAGCTCACCTATCTTCAGTAAAGGAGCAGAAAATGAACTATGGCATTTGTTAAATTTCAGAGGAGTTGCTGTTGCAGTAACAACCAAAGAGACCCGTGGTACCTTAAAAACTAACAAAGCTATTGTCCTGTGTTGAACTGGGGTCAATAGAGTGCTTCTTGCAATTGCAATGCTAGTGTAAACGTTTAGGGAAGTTACAGCTCCATAATTCAGCTACTGTGTTTGGCCCCATTTGCAAGTGTTCTCTGTTGACCTTGGTGTGGTTTCTGCCTGCCTTAGTTAGCTTTAGCACAAAATGTGAAGGGCAAAGGAGATTTCACCAGGTTAAGTTCAGAACACCTGGCTTTCTCACATTTTGGTGTATGGAATATGTGGGTTTTCTAACTTCTTGAAATAAATCAATTGATATCAACAAGAACATTCCATTGTTGATGTGTTTTCTGCTCCTGTCCGCTTCTTGCCTAGCAAAAGATACTGTGTATCTCATTGACCATTTTTTGACTGATGTCCAGCCCCTCAGCAAAGGTCTGTCTTATTTGGGAGACCCTACCAGTAGCAATGCTGTTATCAACATAGTTTCTACCTCATAGGAGCACACAATTATGCTGCATGGAATAAGCAATGTTAGATGGGTGTTAGATGTCTGGGAGCAATTCTCCCATCAATAAAAAGCAGCACCAGCGGATTGACAGCAGAATGGGTGCATTAAAAGTGGGGAATGACATCATCTGAAAATGGAGCCCTTTAGCGATCTCCTGGCATTTGTGTAACACCACTTTTAACACATCTGATAATCTCCTAGTATTCTGGGAGAACAGGGTTCGAATCCTTCCTCAGCCATGGAAGCCCACTGGGTGACCTTGGACAAAACACACTCTCTTAGCTTCAGGAAAGTCAAACCCTCTCTGAACAAATCTCACCAAGAAAACCCAGTGAGAGGTTTGCCTGAAGTCAGAAATGACTTGAAGGTACAAACAACAACAGTGATAACAGACCTTGTAGTGCTACTTACAACCAGAGTAGACAATATCAGGGCAGCCAGACCAAAAGCCAGACACTCTGCAGCTGCTTCATAACTTCATAGGTAAAACCTAAACACAGTGGTCATCAGTGACTAAAGTATAAACATTTTGTACTCCTCCCTGCAGCCAGAAAATTGGCAAATCTGTTCAGATTAATAAGTAAAACTTAGTCACACCCAAGTATCCTCTTGGATTCCTTACCAGTAGTTATATATGTGTATTTTTATTGTACTGTTACTTTTGTATTATTATGTTATTGTTTTTGGCAGTCTTGGGCCCTTCATATGGGAACGCATGACAGAAATGTTTAAAAACAGGAGATACAAAAGTCCACAGCTTTTAGGAGGCTACCTACCAAATATAAAGAGATGAGAGTTCATTTAATGTTCCTACTGAAAATAAAAACTTTGGGGCTCTCAATTTTTTTTTAAAATAGATTTATACCCCGCTTTTCTCCCAAGAAGGGACTCAAGGTGGCTTACAAGAATTAATACAGCTAAAATCACAATTTACAAAAATTAAAAAGCATTACATTAATTTCTCATAATTAAAAACACAACATGAATTAAAAACATAAAATCAATAAAAATACAACATTAAAAACCATTAAAAAAAACCAGCACACCGATTAAAATTCACTTCTCAAACGCCTGCCTAAATAATGCCTGCTCTCTTTCTCTACTCACTTTCTCATCATAGCCTACTGGCAGGCCACTGAATCTAGGGGCTGCCTATACAGTGAAAATACTCTTCATTGAATGCAAGGAGAAGGCCACCTGTCCTAATGGGATCCCGCAGCATGCCAACATATTCAGGAGGGCGGCAAAAAAGGCCAAAAACTTAGTGAGAAAAGCCTTCATGGCTTTCCCCATAGTTTTTGAAAAACTGTTAGGGGTGTGCACGTTCCCCCTTGTTAGGAATCGCTGTCCCATAGTAAAGTAAGTACCCCCGATTGGTTGGACAAGTGCAGGGGTGGGGCTTGCTGGCAGGGCAAGCACTTGCAACTGGCATCCCCCCCCCTGAGCAATTGGGGATGGGGAAGGGAAGAGGGAGCTGTCATTCCCTCCCACCCACCCCGCCACTGGTGTCACTGTCTGTTGGGGCATAGAAAGACACGCTGTGTCCACCACGACCACCTGCAGAGTTGTTCCACGTCGACAGGATGCCAAGGAGAAGGTTTCTGAAGAGATTTCTGCAAAAGACTTCAGGCTGAGAAGGAAAAATTCCTTCACCCCAGCACACTGCCTTGAGCTCTGGCTTGCCAAATAAAGACAGCAACAAGGCCAGCCTTCACTCAACTTGAGGACTTTAATCTTTGTTTGCAGTATATTTACAACAAATATAGAGAGTATAGGACAATCTCTCTTAAACCAACAAACTGCTTCGCCAATCACCATCCACAACAAACCCACACTGGAAATAATTCCCATCTCCTTTTTATAGGCAGTTAAACAATGCCTGTTACATCAGGCATCTCAGATGTGCATACTCTCAAGTGCTGACTCACACACACACACCTGCCATTGGAGCTTAACTACTTTCATTACTAAGCTTACAGCTCCATCTTGTGGTCACATCCATGTCATTTCCTGACATTCCCCTCCAAATGACATGTGGTATGTCCCATGTGTCATTTACACCTATCCTTTTATATACTGTGACCTTACTCGCTGATATCTCTAGAGTCTGTGACTCCATTCCCATTCTTTACAATGCCATAGTGTTTTCTTAGACCTTGATAGCCCATGCTACTGACCCACCCGGCTCTGGCTTCCCTGGTACTATCATTTGTCAATTTCCTTTTACTTACAGGCTTGACCATCCCACCAAACATATCCTGGCTACACTCTGCCACACACATCAGAACTCTGTTTTTTTTTCACCCCTCCTGCTTAGTGCATGTTCTCCTGGATCTTTCTGGAGTGTTTTCAGTTCTTTTTACTGCTGTCACAGAAGAGGCTTGTCCCTGCTTTACTATGAAGAACTTTCCTTTCTGAGACCTCATGGGAATCAGGAATGTACCTTGACCACCCTCAGTGTCACTGCTACTAACACTGGCCTGAGTGTCTTGCCCATGAGTCTCAACTTGTTCTTGTTTCACAGTCACTATCTCTGGCTTTGGTTGCAAGTCTAATGAAGTGCTAGGCTCTTCTGGAGTACCAGGCACCTTCAAAGTGCCCTGTTTATTCGAAATTCCAGGCTGTTGTGACACACCTGGTTTCTCATCTAAGACATCCCTGGATGCATGTGCCCCTCCATTTCTGTTGTTCTTATCTACCACACTGGCTTTCTGTTCTACAACAACATTCTGAACAACATTCACTGAGGTGGGGATCAGGAAAGGTAGGAGGGCTGTTGCCATCCTCTTCCTTTTCCCCAATTCCCTGCCCCCTGATGCCACTGCCCCCCCCTGCGGAGACTGAGGAAAGGAGGAGGACTCTCTCACTCTCTTCCCCCTTCCTCAGCTGTCATTGCAAAGCTTATGGGGGGTGCAGGGGGGGCAAAATTAAGACAAGTTGCAGCTGCTGCGACTTGCTACTACTGCATGGCAGTACTGTAAATTCCCCCCCCCCATATAGACAGGGCCTAGGTAAGTCTTCCTATACTGTAGCTCCCCAACATTTTGTTCTGAATGATAGTTTCAGAAAACAAGAAGCTCCCTTGCAGTGCTACTCTGTTGTTATTGTGTGACTTCAAGTTGTTTCAAACTTATGGCAACCCTAAGGCAAACCTATCATGGGGTTTTCTTGGCAAGATTTGTTCAGAGGGGGTTTGCCATTGCCCTCTTTTGAAGCTAAGAGATTGTGACTTGTCCAAGGTCACCAAGTGGGTTTTCATTGTCAAGTGGAGATTCAAACCCTGGTCTCCAGAGTCATAGTCCAATGCTCAAACCACTACACCATGCTGGCTCTCACGGACAACATATATATATTTATGCACAACTCCCAGAATCACCCAACTAGCATGGCTGCTGCTGGGAGTTACAGTCCAATAACAATGTAGAGATGAAGTCCAATTGCTGTCCACCCTGATCTTGCAAGGAGAGGTGGATCCACATTACACAGTTATAGCAGTTTGATACTGTTGTAACTAGCATGGCTCCTATGGAATCCTGGCCTTTGAAGCTTGGTGCAGAATTTAACATTTTTAGCACACTGTCTTGAACCAGAGCTCTGTAGCAGAAAATATTAAACACACAAATCCTAGGATTTCCTAGAATGGAACCATATAACAGATACAAAGGTATAAAATTGCTACAGTTGTGCAGTATCACAGATTTCTCCTCCTCTGACAAACACCCATCCTGCCCATTGTGAATTCACCAGTGTTCCAGTAGGGGTCACTTATTCTTTCCCTTTGTGTAGACCATAGTTCACATCGGCAAACACTAGTCTTTTTTCTATCTACAGTTTTGGTGTGTGCCACACAAGCTGGCAAAACCACTTCTGAGTATTCCTTGCCTGAGAAGTCCTATGAAATTAATGTGGTCCCCATAACTCGACCGGTGACTTGGAGGCACAGACACATACATACAAGGAAAAATACACACAAGCTCAATCAAGGTAGCTCATGCTCAGATCGTTCCACCAAAAAGCTTTCCAGTAAGCAGGAAGGGAAGTGCCTTATCTCCTGTAAGTATTATTGTATATCATCACAAAAGGGAAATGTTAATGCCTTCCCATTGGCAAACACTTCCCATTGTCTAAAGTTAAAAAAAAAAAGGAACAGGAAAAGAACAACAAAAATGCATTGTAAAATTTGTAATAATTTTTATTGAGATTTTACATACACTAAAACTTGCAACAAACAAACACACAAACTACTGTCAAAAAGACAACCTACTGTATAGCAGAATAACAAACACAAACAATGAAAAAGAAAGGAAAAATACTACTACACTATATAAAAGTGGCTTTCAACTATCTTCTCTGCAGTTATATATATATGCATGCTACAGTCCAAAATCACTCCCTATAAACTGAATATTACACTTCTTCTATTGGTCAACTCATACTAAGGAGATTTTCAGATGTGGCAAAAACCATGTCAGAAGATCACTAGGAGAACAGGAAGGGACAACGTTACCAGACAACGATATCCTCCAGTATTCCATAGGCATAGCATGGGTGTGAGTAAGGTGTCCCTTTTTATTGGAAGCTTGTCCCTGTCAATGCAAAAGGGAAGCCTCGTCCATGGCAGCACTACGCCCTGGGAAGAGCTGAAGGATACGATAGAGATTATCAGATGCACTAAAAACGGCATTATAACAATACCAGGAGATTGCTAAAGGGCTCCCTTTTGAGATGACATAATTCCCCACTTGTAATGCACCCATTCTGCTGCCATTCCACTGGTGCTGCTTTTTATGGATGGGAGAAGCCGTCAATACATCCCCCGTTCTGCTCCTGTCATGGATTTGACAGCAACTGAAAAGGTGCCCTGTTTTGCTGGCGAGATCCCAGCATCAATGGGAGGTCACTGCCAGAACACTTCCTGGCGAGATCGGGATATATCAAGGTAAGTGACACATTTTTAAAAAAATAAAAGGTGTTTCTGTGCTTGGTGTAACTTTTTCTCTTTTATTTTTCTTTGAATTTCCCATGCTCACATCTTCTTGCAAGAATGAGCAGGATTTTACTCCAGGAAGTGAATGGAGCTCAGTTAGAGCTCCATTCACTCCTGAGCTGCCCTGTGGGTGGTACTAAGGTAGGTCTGAAAAGTTTAGTTACTTTGGCAGGTCAGGGATGGGAGAAGGGTGGGAGAGGAGATTGTGGGACAGGAACGTTTTTTTCATTCCTTTCTGATAATCTCCATAGTCTGGTAAGGTTGCCCTTTCTCTAGCGATCTTCTGATGCGGTTGGGAACACAGTTTTTGGCGTGTTTCCAGCATCTGATAATCTCCTATATTCAAAACCAATAGTCACCAATTCACCTTTGTGTTTTCTCAAACTCTGTCAGGAATTTTCCAATCTTTCAGAAAAATTGCAACTGTTTTTTCTCTAATCAAAGTTCAATTTGTCCATTTCTGCTAACTCACTCACTTTTTAACTACCTTTCTTTCTTAGAAGATAATGTGTTGTTCCTCCATCTCTGGGCGTACAGTAATCTTGCTGCTGTAATCATATATTGGAATATTCTTTCATGGCTCCTTTCTAGATGTTCATCCAACAGTTCTAGAAGAAACAGTTCAGGTCTTAATTGTATGTTACTCTTCAAAATTCTTTGCATCAGAGTGTGTATTGCACCCAGTATTTTTTTTAAGCATTTTCACCACATAAGTCCACCACATTTGGAAAACAATGAAAATGCATGATGCCACTGCAGTGATGGGAAAATCTGGGGATGTGGTGAGAGGGATTCAACAGTCTATTAATCAAAAACAAGTGCCTACCTGACTGGTTTTAAACTAGTTCCAACCCTTTAAAAAGAAAGTTTAAAGTTGAGCCATTTTCAGAAGTGATGCATTTCTTCATAGAATCATAGAGTTGGAAGAGATCACAAGGGCCATCTAGTCCAACCACCTTCATTGTATCCCCCCTGCTTTACTATAGATTTATACCAATGCTTATGTAAACATGCCCATAGTTGACCACTGTAGGCTGTGTTTCTCTCTCTCTCTCTCTCTCTCTCTCTCTGTGTGTGTGTGTGTGTGTGAGAGAGAGAGAGAGAGAGAGATTTCCTTTATTTCTAACTGCATTTCAATTAGAATATGACAAATACTCAACAGTACAAAATTCATTGAGACTATAAACCAGGCAAACAAATAATAATATCAATCTATTTTCCATTGAAAGGGTTCTTTTGGGTTACTTTATGGACATACAGAGATGAAAAGATTTGTCAACATTAATCTCTCCTAGTGTTGTGTGATTTTGATTATTGTCTTTCATGTTTAGGTAAATTATGAAGCTGTATTTTCCACAGCTGCTATTCATATTTCTAACCTACATTGACTTTCCCATGGCATGCCTGTCCACAATCCACAAATGTTTAAGCTGCCACAAGACTAAAATGCAACACACTTGCACTGCTAGCCCTCTCTACTTTGGCACTGGATCTAAATATCTGAGGGATGATCTTCTGCCATATGAGCCAGCCCATAAACTGTGGCAAAAAACCTTTGGCCCTGTGGATACTTTGGACTACAGTTCACACTGTCCCTTCTAATTGGCCGTGCTAGGTGGGGTTGATGGGAGCTAAAGCCCAAAATATCTGGAGAGCCAAAGATTTTCCCACCCATGCCATACACTTAGTAGATTAGCAGCTGCTTCTGACTTCAGACGATTATTGGGTAGCTTTTTCTGTTGTGGTGCCCTGATGGTGGAATGTTGTTGTTGTTGTCTAACTTCAAGTCATTTCCATCTTATGGCAACCCTATCACAGGGATTTTTTGGCAAGATTTGTTCACAGTGGGCTTGCTACTGCCTTCCTCTGAGACTGAGAGAATGTGACTTGACCACGATCACCCAGTGGGTTTCCATGGCTGAGCAGAGTTTTGAACTATGGTTCCTAAGTGTCCTGGTCTAATACTCAAAGCACTACCCCATGCTGGCTCTTGATGGTGGAATTGTCAGGATATGGGGACATACAGTAGATTTATTCTGTAAAGAGCTGGAATGTAACAAACAATCTGCAGAATGCAGCAGAGAGAGAGCTAGTGGCAGTTTGCAGAAAGCTAGCAAATGTATCAATATTGATGAGCTCTCAGCTCTGGTGCAGAGCTGACTGGGGGAGGTGCTAGGAATTCTGCAGAGCTGGGTATTTAGTTTGTCCTATAGAGTTGAACTGAGCAGTTTTAGACCTCAATGTGTAAAGATGTTTTCTTCTGAATGCTGTATATATCTGTAAATATACTTCATTATGCCCAAGTATAGAGAAGTTGAATTTTAGACACAAGCCTGTGTCTGTGCCTTTATTCTTATGCCTGAAGGAACAACACTCTGCTGTTTATTTTGTGCTACCTGGACCTTTTGAAGAGGCACCCAGTGTGCGCTAACACCTGACAGGAATAACCTTCCCAAATATACTCACCTGGCATGCTTTGTTGTTTATACTCTGGATAGAAACTCTTTTGTTTAATAAGGCTTTTATCCTATATATCAGGATGGGGAATCATGCAGCCTCCCAGATGTTGTTCAATTGCAACACCCATCATTCTTCACCATTGGCTATGCTGGCTAGGGCAGTTAGGAGATGCAGCTCAACAACATCTGGAGGGCCTTGTGATCCTCACTTCTGCTCTACAAACTTACATGGGAGGAAGGCTTCTAAATGGGTTTTACTTCTAAATAGGCAAAAATAGATCATAAAACCTTTAATTGTGGACAGTTCTCCTTGGCCATACTGGGTGAGGATAATGCAATTTTTAGTCCGAAAGATCTGGAAGGCACCAGGTTGGTGAAAGCTAGTATAGTGTTTTGGGGGATAGAGGTGGTTGTTTTTAATTTGTATTGGTATTGTGTTTTAATTTTTGTTTAGTTCTTTGCTGTACAGTTGATATAAATTTCTGAAAACTGAGATGAACTTCAATTTGATGGATGTTTGGCAGGGATTTTTTTTGTTTTAAACTTGTAAATACTGTCCCACTTGGTGCCTCCATTGTCAATGAGGCAGTGAATCTGCTGTGGGCTTTAGTTCATAATTGAAATGAACTGCCCAGCATGGTGAATTCAATTCTCCAAATAGGTTCAGCACCTTGGATACCTCCTTTAAAGTCAGTCTAAGGACTTTTTCAGACGATCCTTGCAGCGCAAGGTAGCTGCAGCA
Source organism: Gambelia wislizenii (assembly GCA_030847615.1). Lineage (NCBI taxonomy): Eukaryota > Metazoa > Chordata > Lepidosauria > Squamata > Crotaphytidae > Gambelia > Gambelia wislizenii. Next base: position 36,931,335 of record JAUMIR010000004.1, read on the forward strand.
CGGCAGGGTGTCCTTCGTAGCTGCAGCATGGCAGGGTGTCCATTTCGAATGACATTGTCCCTGCGGCAAAATCGTCCGTGTCTCTTCCGTCTAGGACTGGAGCCTGCCGCACCACATTCACTCAGCCTTCCATCCTTTCGTAGGTCGGTAAACTGAGTACCCAGCTTGTGGGGGGCAATTAGCTAACACACATTGGAAGCTGTTTAATGCAGTTAGATGTGTAAATAGCTATTGCTTAAAACAATTTGTAAGCTGCTCTGATAGCCTTGTGGCTGAAGAGCGGGGTATAAATAAATAAATAAATAAATAAAAATATTCATCCAGATTTTATTCACGGGTCCATGCTGCAAGGATCGTCTGAAAATGTCCTAAATCACAGAGTGCATTCACTGCTTGCTCCACTGACACTGGAGCTAGCAATTACCCTTGTGCAAATGAATACACAGCCTAGCAGCTTGTAATTCAGAAGGGGCTTTCCTACTTTTTGCTCCACAATATTCAGGGAATTTTTACCTTTAAATTACCTTGAAGTCTCTCATGCTACTTATAGGCCCATGACTGTGCATGGTCCAAATCATATGCACAAGAAAGCAGTAGAGAGGTGTTTGTATTGATGGTGGGCGGCTCCCATGTCAGTGAGGTGGAAAATCCACTCCAGGTTTTAACCTGGCTTGAAAGGCGCTCTCCAAGGTGCTAATCCCTATCCTCAAAACAAGTTTAGCACCTTTATTTTAGGAATTTACACCCCACTCATCAGCCTCAGAGCGGCCTCCAAAAACCTGGAGTGGATTCACTGTCCACTAACACGGAAGCTGCTCGTCACCACTGAGTGCCTATAATGCTCATGGACATCCTGGCCACTTTGGGTTTTATATTTCCCTTACAAACCCATCTGATCCAAGAGTAGCCCTGGTGGCACAGAGGTTAAATGCTGGTACTGCAGCCACAATGTTGCAAGTTCTATCCCAGGGGCTCCAAGGTTGGCTCAGCCTTCCATCCTTCTGTAGGTTGATAAAATGAGTACCTGGCTTGCGGGGGCAATTAGTTAACACACATTGGAAACTGCTTGGAGAGTGCCTAGCATGCTATAAAGCGGTGTAGATGTGTACGTTCCATCCTTTCTTAGGTCGGTAAATTGAGTACCCAGCTTGGGGGGGGGCAATTAGCTAACACACATTGGAAACTGCTTAATGCAGTGTAGATGTGTAAATAGCTATTGCTTAAAACAATTTGTAAGCCACTCTGATAGCCTTGTGGCTGAAGAGTGGGGTATAAATAAATAAATAAAATAAAAAATAAGTGCTATTGCTTAACAATTTTTAAGCCACTCTGAGAGCCTTTGTGGCTGAAGAGTGGGGTATAAATACCATAAATAAATAAATAAATAAATAAATAACTCACTTTAGGCCTGGATTGTGAAAACAACCTAATTAATTAGCATGTTCCAGACTAAAAGAATGTGTTAATGCTTCTTTAAGGAACCTTCTTAGGAAAGTTTGGGTTGCAAATTTCAATGAGGATGTTCCATACTTTGTAGGCATTTCCACATCAGGTGTCTAGAAGTGGGGGGGGAGAGAAAGAGTTAATAGTTTCGATGCCTTCCCCCTGACCATCCACATATCATACCTCCTCATTTTCTTTTTCAAAACTGGAATTGACTAGATGGTTTCTTCAACAGGGTCTAGTAGGAAGGAGGGAATAGTCTTGGAGATTTCTCACAAGAGACTCATCATCTGGGGGCCCAAATAATTGCCAATGATGTACTGGGTGACTTGTTGGCTACAAGAGGCCCATGGGCTGTACAATTCCCACCTGTGAACTAGTCCAAAGTTTTCAGGAATGAGTTGTGGCTTCACCTCTCCTATACAGTATTCCCAGCAGGGCTATTAATTTAATCTATGAATTTCTACTTCATCTGTTAGAAAAACTCCACATTAGAATATCTTCCTGGCATGGAAAAGTGCTTTCTAAAGCAAAATTTGGCTGTGGCAATGTGTACCTTCCTAGACCATTAAATTGTCTTTGAATGAAGTGTAAGCCTGGGATCAACTTTAACCTTTTCACTTTCCCAGAACCTGAGTCTGTGACATGAAAGCCCTTTACCAACAAAAGCCAACTCAATGACAGATTACCTTGCCTTTGTCATCTCCAGTTCCCTGCAAAAACAACAGAAATCATCACTGTCTGCTCCCTCTTGCTCACACAGTTTCATCTTTGCATGAAAGGTGGAGATAACAAGTATTCTCTTTTCTCTTTTTTTGGCTACGGCTCCCTGCTTACTGGGGGATTCTGGCAGGTTGTAATCCAAAAAAGTAACTTGCAAACCCCTTTCTCTATCCAGCAACACATATCCTGTGCAAGGCAAGAGTTGTACAACTCAGCCTCCCCTCTCTTTCCAGCTGAGCTCTGACCAGTCAAGAGGAGCTGCCAGGTTAGAAACCACGAAGATGTCTTGGCTCCAGAAAGAGACCGAAAAAGCAGCAGAGGATGTGGGCTACCAGTTGCCCAAGGCTAGCAAGGGGCTCTTTCAGGCTTTGTGATGTACTTTGCTTTCCTGGATTGTGTCCTGCTTTGCTATCCTGGATAGCCACCTAGTGGTAAAGCTAACAGAGTTCTGCCAAAGCCTTTGGGCTCAAAAGTGTGCAATGAAGTGCCTTCACATCTATTTCAGTTCTCCACCCCACACAGGAGACTAGTTACTGGATATGGAAGTGTTACTACAGCTTCTAGAAAACAACTCTTCCCTATCCAGAGTTCCTCCTCCTCTTTTTCATTTCTACCCTGTCTTTGCCCCGAATGGGGACACTAAGCATCTGACAAAAATTAAATCAAATACAGATTAAAAAAAAAAAGAAGTTAAAGCATACAAAAGGTTATTGTTGAAAGGTTATTATCTACAGGATTAAAACCACTGAAAACATAGCCATTAAAAGGGCAAAAAAAATTAAAATGTCTAGGACACTATTAAAAGTTCTTTCTTTATGAATACTTCCCCAAAGCCTGTTGGAACAAAGAAGTCTTCATCAGCCAATGGAAGAAGAATAAGAGGGAGCCAGTCTTGGAGATGTAGTCTGAAAAAGTAATTTTTCTGATCAGGTACTCACCATTGGGGGTTTAGAGTGGAAGCAGTTACTAAGAAGCATTTAGACATCGAGCTGATGCCATGGGTCAGGGTAAGAGGGGTGCTCAAAAAAAAAACCGATACAAGGACTCCATGAAACAACATCTCAGGCTCGGCCAAATTGATCACCAACAGTGGTCCGCTCTGGCCTCACATTGGGAGGCATGGAGACGCACTATACACAATGCTGCAGCCTTATTTGAGAACTCACACCGAACAAGTCTTGAAGAGAAATTACAACAGAGAAAGAATCACAACCCAGAAACATCACCCAAGGAGACCTTCTGCTGTGCTTTCTGCAACCGGACTTGTTTATCTTGGATTGACCTTTTTAGTCATCAGTGTGCTTGCAGAAAACGTGGCATGAGTCCTTCCTGAATCTTCATTTGCGAAGTAAAGCCAGAGAGAGAGAGAGAGAGAGAGAGATGTACATGTTAAAGTCACCCCAAGGATCCCATCAAAACAGACACACAAACATAGAGTAATGTGTACATAAGCTCTTTTTAAAAAAATAATTATTTTCATGTATTGTTGGTAGTGGTCGTTGTTATGTGTTTTTGAGTTGACTCTGACTTATGGCAACCCCCACCTTAGGATTTTCTTGGCCAGTTTCATTCAGAGAAGGTTTGTCCTTGCCCTCCTCTAAGGCTGAGAGAGTGTGACTTTCCCAAGGTCACCCAGCGTGTTTCCATGGCTGAGCAGGGATTTGAACCCTGGTCTCCCAGAATCCCAACACTCAAACCTCTACACCACACTGGCTCTCCGTTGCTTTTATACCCTGTCTTTCTTTCTAAGAATGGTCTTCAAGGCAGCTATCGCTGATCAAATCAAATTAGTTCAACTAAAATATAAAGCACATTTGAAAAACAAATCAACAGAAGAAAGAAAGCTCAGCTAGTTAAAAGCCCCTACCATGGCAACCTAGTTCAACTGCCAAAGGCATGTATCAATAAAAAGTGATGGTGATACTGCATCCATATCTGCATCTCTTGGCTGACCAACAGCTACCATTAACATTAGAAGAATGACAGAGCATGGCAAGAGCTTGGGTGTCCTCGTAGTGGTGGTGGTCGATGGATAATACGGAAACAAAATAAATGTTTAGCCTTTTAAGTGGCTTTAAATATTTATTTATTTATTAGATTTATACCCTGCCTTTCTCCCAAGATGGGACTTTTTAAATAGCTTTACCTCAGTGCACTTCACAACAGCCCTGTGAGATGGCTCAACGTTGTTTATTAATTCTTAATATTTCTCTCTCTGGCTTTTGTTCACAAACGAAGATTCAGGAAGGACTCATGCCACGCTTTCTGCAAGCACGCTGATGACTGAAAAGGCTAATCTGAGATAAACAAGTCCGGTTGCAGGAAGCACAGCAGAAGGTCTCCTTGGATGATGTTTCCGGGTTGTGATTCTTTCTGCGTTGTCATTTCTCTTCAAGACTTGTTCGGCGTGAGTTCTCAAATAAGGCTGCAGCATTGTGGATAGTGCGTCTCCATGCCTCCTGATGTGAGGCCAGGGCGGACCATTGTTGATCAATTTGGCCGAGCCTGAGATGTTGTTTCAGGGAGTCCTTGTATCGCTTTTTTGGAATGCCCCTCTTACGCTGACCCGTGGCGAGTTCACCGTAGAATACTATTTTGGGGAGTCGATGGTCCTCCATCCTAGAAACGTGCCCTGCCCAGCGCAACTGTGTTCTCAATATCATGGATGGAGTAAAAGGACTGAAGTTTAGGAGTGAAGAAGTGAAGGCCAGATAGGAAGCTGATGGTAAAGGCAGCAAGATCCAAAGCAAGTTCTACCCAATGTCCTTTTCAGCAGTACTGCCACACAGACCAGCTCTCCCAGGCTCTTACAGGTTTTATTCATTTCTGATAGCTTGGTCACCCGCCTTCTGTCTATAATAATGACAGCAGCAGGCAGCAAGGAACTTTCCAGGAGTTCTAGACTACAGTTCCTTGTACCTGAGCCACCAAGGCCAATGTCTGGGATTTATAGAAGTTGTACTCCAAAAGAGGGGTCCCAGATGTATAAGATAGTGTAATGCTGATCCACTTTTCAGGGGTGTTGCAATAGAATCGCTCAGATAAATAATCTAAAACACATATGCTAAGCATTTAATTTTGTGTAATCCATTTCTGAACATCCCCACAATGTACACATTCCTAGTACACTTACGAGTATATACCCATGCATGCATGCCCACACCTTTCATACAGCATGTGCAGAAACTGGCACATATGTTTAGAAAAGTGGCTTGATCATCCCTGGGTAGAGCTTATAAAGTTACTTTTTTGGCCAATACAAAAGTGCCCATGCTGGCTGAGGGACTGTGGAAGTTGTGGTCCAACCAAGGAACTTTCCCAATAGCCTTGTCCTGGGACTGTGGCTCTTCAACGGCAGCTCTAGAGCAACTCTATGAAACCTTTTCCAGCACTCAGCAGAACTCCTTAAAGCCTGTAACGCTGCTGTATGAACTCCTGCTTCCAATCAAATCTCATTGTGACTGGCATTAAGGGGATTAGCTTCTCCTTGCAGCCTGTGCTCCAGAGGGCTTCTCTTTTGCTTAGTCAGAGAGAATATGGCTCCCAGCTCACAACAACCCCTGTGCTCCTGGCTGGGCAGAAGTCCCTCTCTGAGAGTGATGCTCCTCTAGCTCCTTTTTGGGGGAGAACCAACAGGTCCATCTGGAACATGAATGGCTATGCTTTGCTTCAGGACACACCAGGTACTGAATAGTCATAGTACTTAAAGTTTCAACCAGTAGCCTGTTGGGGAGGAAACACAGTGTTCTGGTTTTAAAGTTTTTCTGAAGGGTGCATCCACACCAAAAAATTATAGCAGTCTGACACCACTTTCATTACTGTGAGTCCATCCCAGAGAATCCTGGGTTTTATAATCTGGTGAGATGCTTAACAGTTCTCTACTAGAGAGCTGTAGTGCTGTAGTACAGGGGAGTGGACTAGAGCTCTCTAGCAGAGAATTTAAAGTGCCTCTCCAAGTTACAAATCCCAGATTGCAATCTGGTATAAAACTGCTATAATTCTGCAGTGTAGATACATCCAGTTTAGTTAAATGAATTGGATGAATGGATGCCTTAAACACCCACCTCATGGAGAGTGTGAAGCCACTAAAAGTTTCCTACATCTGAAATGGGAAAGTAAACTCTTTGCAGATTATACATTCATTTTTAAACAGGTTCTCCTCCATCTATATGAACAATGTTCTCCTGGACCGAAATATTTGTGAGAAACTCCATGGCGTTTTTATTGACATACACAGAAATTACTTCAAGAGTTCCCTTGGAGGCCTGCTCCCATCTCAGTAGTTTTGAAGACACATTAGGAGCATTAAGTACCTTAAAGGAAAGCCAAGCAGAATGCTTTTCTCCCCTTTTGGAGAGGATAAACACTTTGGGGGTTTCAGTCTAATTAACAGGAAGTTTTCCGTGCTAGGTTATTGTCCACTAATTTCTGGGCAAGCATTCTCTGAAGCCAACATATCACAATAATCCCATGTTTGGCTTGTATATTCTTTCAAACATTTAAGGTTCCTGGAACTATGGAGAAGAAACTTTTCCATTTCCCTCTCTGTCTCTTAAACATCATTAATTTCCTTGCAAAAACCAGTCAGGGAAACAAGCACCTGATCTTTGTCTTAAAGTGAGTAAGTCTCCATTATCATACCTCCAACATTTCACAGATGGAAACCAGGACACATGTCACCAAGCAACATCAGAGTGTGGTCAAGATAGGGAAAGTTATTAATGAGAAAGAATGCACAATTAGGAGAGGCTGCAGGTAGTCTGCTTTTCCTTGAGCCTATTGGGAAGCACAAGATTCCATGTTGACCTCTTCTCTTCCCTCTGCTGAGTTAACTGAGTGCAAACTACTTTTGCAGTTTGAACTCAGTTTACAGTAATTGAAGTAAGCAGAGGACAAAGGAGGGGAGTGAGAGGAGGAGAGGGAAACTGTGACATTTTTAAAGTAGCTGAAAAAAAGGGATGTCAAGACTGATGAAATTGGGACAGTTAGAAGGTATGCGTTGCTTGTAATGGATGTTCCATTTCCACAAAATATCTGTAATGGTGGCAAGAACCAGAATCACATTTGAGTAGAACCAAACTGACCTCTTCTATTAAGCCAAGAATGAGAAAATCAAGTCCACAACTGCTTTTGGACTGCAACTCCCAGCAGCTCAAGCCAGCATAGCTAAAGTTGGAGGACGATGGGAGTCATATGGAGGGCCACAGTTTTTTCATCCCTATATTAGTTCTGATAGTGATGAACTATTACTTCTATCAACCCACACCACCATTCGGGCAGGTTGGGGCTGACAGAAACTGAGAATAACGATAGCTATGATTGATTGATAAGCCACAACTAGCATTTAAAATTGTGCCCAGCATAGCCAGGATATTGCCATGGCAACCACCAGTGCTCTAGAGCAGGGTTTTAATGCAGGGCTTCTGAGAAGATGCATGTGTCCCTGAAGCAAGCATGTGTAACCTAGGGCTCACCTGCACTGGCCAAATATCCCATCTTGTCCCTGTTCCAGAACCCTGAAGTCCAAATGATGCAGGGCATTTACCCTGATTCGCCCCCGGGCAGTCCAAATGACCCCCAGGGCAGATACAGGGCTGGAATGGGGGCAAGCCAGGATAAGGCCCAATAACCCTTTACAGAAGTGGTTCTTAACCTGTGGTCCGCAGACCCCCAGGGGGCTGTGATGTCTTCACAGAAGGTCCACAAAGGCTTGAAGTCTGCTCATCCCACCCCACCACCCCACAGTGGAGGGGCCACATGACAGGAGCCAAGGCAAAGGCTGGCTTGGCCTGCACATTGCCGTTCAATCAACTCTAGCCACAAACTTGCAGGAAGAAGCAGGAGAAAAGTTTTCCCTCCCCCTCCAGTACCTCGGAGGGAAGGTTTAATGGATGTTGTTGTTGTTGTTGTTATTATGTGTTGTTGTTTTAAATCTTGAGTTAAGTCTTGGGGGTCTGCAGCAACAAAAGATATTTAAAGGAGGTCCTTGGTAAAGAAAAGGTTAAGAGCCACTGCTTTGCAGGAAAAATTCCCGATTTACCCTAGCTCATCTTGGAAAAACCGGATTGGGCCCTATGTGTCCACAGGAGCCCATCCAGCACACCACTCCTCCCTGTCATTGCTTCTGGCACTGGAGGCAAAACGTAGCCATCATGGCTAGTATTCCTTGATGCCCTTATCTTCTATGAATCTGTCTAATGCTTCCTTCAACACTTCCTAAGTAAATCCCATCATTTAACTATGTACTTTGTAAGTCAGAGTCCTTTTAGGTACTCCAGATGTGTCAGCTCACTTCTCTAGGTAGTGCATTTTTTAAAAAACAAAAAAGTCATATTTATATCTTCCCTTACCTACAGTGAGCTCAAGAGAGAATATGTGGCCCTTCTCCTCCCCACTTTATCATCACAACAAACCTGTGAGGTAGGTCAGAGAGAGAGAGAGAGAGAATGAGGAGGCCTAGATCACCCATTCCTAGTCCAAAAATCTAACTACTACACCGCGTTCATTCTCCTGTGCAGCTGAGTAGTGTCCAAAGGAGCTGTATTAGTCATAATAAAATCCACTGAACACACAAAAGAGATGGGGGGGAGGGAGAGAGAGAGACTGTATACTGGCCATTTCAGGGCACTTTTGTATGATGTTTCCACTTCCTTATTTCAAAATATGTTGGTGACTGTGCCAGCAGTCTTTAAATACAAACTAGGTTCATGCTCTACCAGTCATTTCCCCCTCCTCCAATTATCTTACCCAATATCACCTACCTTCAGCATGTTTCCATGAAACAAGCTTTGGGGACACTAGTTCTTGGAGTTAATCATTGCATTGTTTATCAGTTGATGATTGATTTATAAAGTTCATGGCTTCGGCTTGCCACCATGATCCAATTTGATGAAATGCTTGGTTGACTTAAATTAGACTGTTTATGATTATAATATAATTTCATTATTTTATGACAGAACAGGGCGTCAGCTAAGGGTGGTTGCTGGGAGAATCAAACAGTGGAATAATAATAATAATAATAATGTTCTTCTGTTCAGATGATAATTCGTTAAAGTGGCCCTTGCAAGTTTTTATTACCTGGGCCTCTTGCAAGTTGTTTGGATTGTTGTTTTTCATGTGAGTGGTTAAAAGAAAGAATTAAACTTTCTCAATTTAAACCTCCTAGATTTAAGTTTTGATTTTTTAAAAAGTACATTTTAAAAGTTCATGAAATATTGCAGTGCTATAAGGAAAGGGTCATTTTAGTGCAATCAATATACATTTGTTAACAATTCTCAGTAATTTGTAATTACTGATGACTAAACTCCCCCAGGTCATTTTGGGTCGGGATCAGCAATTCTGGCATGTTCTGAATTGATTTGTTGCACTGGGCTGGCTCTCTTACAGTAAGAGTAAAAGCAAGTAAGAAGGGATGAGCCTCATTTGACTCCTTTCTGATGAGAAATAAACCAAGCTGTTCCCACAAGAATGGAAAATAGCTGGAGTATACAAAGTTGCATTTATTTCAACAGATGTCCCCCACACCCCTTGTTTAAAAAAGACCTCTGGAAACACATTAGGAACAATGTGTCCATGTTGCCTTTTCCCTTCTTTGGTGTTTGTTGTAGAGTTTACTCTACAACTGTGTCTCATCCTCTGTTTTTCTGGCCTAATCTTCTTCATAGCTTCCCATTTCTGTGGAGCTCCAAATTCCTTCCCCCACCCACCCAACAGCCTATCCCACCAACAATCCTCTGCTTCTCTCCTGTTCACCACAGTTTATGTGGGGACATAGGGTAAAAGAGGAATTCTTCTCTGGCTTGGGACTAAAATTCTGAATTTAGGCATTGTTAACGCTTGCCCTCTGAACCTGGAAGCATGAGTTACCTGGTCTCTTTCACACCATTATAGCACTTTGGTATCCCTTTATATTCAATGGCTACATCCTATGGAATCCTGGGATTTGTAGTTTTGTAACGTATTTAGAATTCTCTGCAAAAGGACGCTAGCTACTTCAGCAAACTAGAAATCACAAAATTTCATAGGATGTGGCTGTCACAATTAGTAGTATCAAATTGCTATAGTTGTGGAGTGTGAAAGGGATCCCAGTGACCACTTATTTTTTTATTTTCCCCCTCTTTCTCTGACCATTAGTCTGTTGCATATTTCAGTTTTTTACTAGAGCAGGGACACCTACTTGCTTATTGCTACCTACTTCTCTCCATGGTTTATGTCAGGAGGTATGCAGCCTGCAGATGGCCATGGCAGGTGCCCTGCTGCGCTCCCCCCAGTGTCACAACATTTGCCAATGATTTTTGCTGCAACACTGATTCCTTCCCTACCTACTCATATTTCATGTTCCCACCAACAGAGATAGGCAAGTTAGTAGAAAAGCATTCATGTGTTAGCCAATCATTAATCAGCTAAAAAATCTAATTCAATTACATTACATTAGAAGGGGATAATTTCAGCTGTTACGTTTATGTTTTATTGCTGTTTAAGTTTAAAAGCTGCCCTAAAGCCCTACCAGAATGAAGCTCAAAAATGCCATCAATTGTTTTATTCAAGCCGCCCCCCTCCTCCTGCCACCTTTGTCCCTGTCTTAAGCTTGTGAGAGAATGGAAGAGCTGCACATATTTTAAAAAACCCTGTTTCTCATCCACCCCACCAAAACCTTTTTATTGATTTCCTTTTCTTCCTTCCTTATAATCCCATTTCCTTAACTTCCCTCTTTCTTTAGCTTTCTGATTGCTGCACAGTTCCAGCAAAACCCCCAGGAATAAGAGCTTCAAAATGAATTTTCCTGGGACAGACTTCTCTTGTCTATATCCTATCTAACTGGTGCAAAGAGGACCAGCCCACTTCCAAGCTGCCCTAACAGACCTGTTCATTTAAAACTTTTAAACTTGAAATAAACTAAACTGTTACACTCTAGTCAAGAATAAAAGTAAGGATTCCCATAGCCATTTAAATTTATTAAAGAATGTGCTGTTTATAGTTTACATTTGGCTCTTTAGTATAGTCTCTCATTGGCTTGATTGGCTGATTCTGAAATTATTTGAATGCTGAAAATCCAACTTAAATCACTCAATGAAATTTAAAAATATATTTATCAAGTTACCTCTTTTTGTTAGAAATGTCCTAACAGGTTTTCTAAAGAGGTCAAGATGGTGATCATAAATGTCCTAACAGGTTTTCTAAAGAGGTCAAGATGGTGATCATGGTTCACTGTTCTCCATTTTTATCTTCACAACAACCCTTTGAGATAGGTTAGAGAAGTCAGTCCATGAACTTCATAACTGAGTGAGGATTTAAACTTGGGTCTCCTTAGTCTGATATTTTTTTTAAACCACTGTACTTCTTTGCTTCAGAATTTCAGGGCCCAATGTACAAAATTAACATATCTAGCTTTAATGTGGCTTGATGGGGTTGGCTCACTGTTTTTATGCTTAAAATGAATCCTGATCTATGAAGGGTTTCATGAATGAGCAAAAGATACGAGGACTGTCTATTAAATAACAAGACTGATACAATAACCCATCTTTATAATCTGGCAAATCTGGACGATGTTCAAGTGTAGTAATGTGTTTATTGGCCAAAAACAGCTTCCCAGAAAGTGCTATGCGAGCAGAATCATTATCTTGATGAAGAATGAAACCATTGCTCCACAGCTCTGGCCTTTTTTTTTTCCCTGACTCTTTGGACTTTTTCAAACAAGGCTGTCCCACTTACACAGTCCCATTTCAGATGACACAGTCCTCCTCCATCCTCCTCCTGACCTCCTCCTGACCTTCCCCGTCCTGCTCACATTGCTTTTTACTGACTGAGGTTTTTCCATCAATGAAAAGAGGCTCCAGAAGCACAGGGGAAGGGCGGGAGGAGGACAGAGGAGGACTGTGTTGTCTGAAACAGGGCTGTGTAAGCAGGACAGCCCCATTCTTCTTCCAACCTCCTCATGGGTTTTTCAACTGTTTGAAAAAGTCCTTTCTCTCAGCTTTGTCAAAACTTCCTTATAATAATGCTGGTTCACTGTTCTGCCTTCTTCAACCCATTCTGCCCAAATTATGCCCTTGATGTAAAAAAAAAGAAAGAAGAAGAAGTAGAAGTAGAAGCCCAATGAGCATGGCTTTGAATGTGGTCTTGCTTTGATGTGCTTTTTTTTTTTTTCATTCTTGGTGATGATGGTGTTTTCCAGTGCATTAATTGTTGTTTTATCTCAGGATCATACTAGAAGATCCAGGTTTCATCACAAGTGATGATTTTTTTGAAAAAGGTTTGGGTCCACCTCAAGTTGCTGCAGAATGTCAGCACAAATTTTCTTGCGGTACTCTTTTTGCTTTGGTGTGAGAACCCTAGAGACCATCTTGGCACAAACTTTTCTCATGTTGAGATCCTCATGCAAAATTTTCCATGCAGTGTCTTTGGTTCATGGCTTCAGCTATCATTCGGACACTGAGTTGGTTGTCTTCTCAAACAATCTGGCTGATTTTTCCCATAATTTCTTCAGTTCTTGAAGTGGAAGGTCATCCAGGGCATTCATCAACTTCCACATTCTCATGTCCTTCTCTGAATCTTCTGTGCCACTCAAACACACATGCACAAGACATGCAGTCTTTCCCGTAGGCCTCAGTAAGCATTTGAAAAGATTCCATTGATGTTTTGTTTAATTTTACTAAAAAATTCAAATTGGCATCTTGCTTGATTTTTAAACTTAGCATTTTTCTGGCACACAACAGACAACACAGCTGCTTTAAACAATGGCTGACAATTAACTGAATGGCCAAGAGTGTTGATTTTTGCCATGCAGGTTCAGACATGTTCAAGGTCACCACTCAAGCATTCACAATAAGTTCTCCTTGATTTGTCTGAAGACAAACCTCATACTGCAGGATTTTTTAAAGAAATACTTCTTTAAAAGCCATTAAAATGCAGATCTGGATTCTGAGTTTGGTAAACCTTTGTGGAAGCTATGACAGTTAAATAGGTTTGAAGCTGGCTTAAGTTTTGTAGTAACATTTAAACCTTGTCAAGAAACTGTCGTGGAAGCAATGGTGCTTCCTTGGTCATAATATATGAAAGATACATTCCAAAGATCACATTTTTGAGGTAAACAAGACCCTCCTAGAAAGAATTGGTCTAGACAGCCAAGGCTAAATCAGTAGATAATTCAGAGGAACTCAGTGGTGGAACAAACAACTAAGTCAGACTATAGTTGACCAGTCATATGACATCAAGGATTGAGGAGAAAGATAGACAAACACAAGGCTCAATGCTTTGTTTCCTATTTCACTACTCTCAAAAAAATCAGCTTAATCCACTGGGGGTGATCTCTCTTGTTACCACAACTTTATATTGGCATATATGAAGGAGCTTGGTGGCTTTTAAACTACCATAGTAGCTTGGCCAAGAGTTTGCTAGAAGTATTTTTTTTAACCAGACATTCTTTTCTTCTTTTTTTTAATGTATGCAAACATCAATGCAAAGCAATATCACTTTAAGACAAGGGCTGTCATAGCTAGGGTTAGCAGATATCAGTCTGGTCCCAATTCTCCAGTACTCAGTGGGGAGGGAATCTCAGGATGACAGTGCTGCCTTAAAAAGATTTGGACTTTCTAAGTGGCATATTCTGTTCAAATATGGTTGATACTCAACATATCATGCTTAATGACATCACTAGAGGCTGCCCCTTCTAACGTTACCCTGGTTGTTTTGTGCCTTCAAATTGACTCCAAATTATGGTGACTGTATCAAAGTTTTCTTGGCAAGATTTCCTGAGGGGAGGTTTGCCATTGCCTTCCTGTTGGGCTGAGATATTGTGACTTGCCCAAGGTCACCCAGCAGATTTCCAGGGCTGAGTGAGGATATAAACATTGGTCTCCCAGAGTCATAGTCCTACATCAAAACCACTACATCACACTGGCTCATAACTTTTGTTACATCACCTTAATCACAGGGATTTAAGGACTTTATCAGACAAACCTCCAAAAACATTTCTTTAGCACCATATTTTTCAGTGTAATTGTTCTGGCAACATAACCCTTTTTACCATACATACCTGTAACAGGGTTAAAAATCAGTCCCAGGATTAATGGAGTATGAATGCTAGCACTGTTTATTTCAGCATTCATGATCTCGCTGGTTCTCATGAGAAGACGCGAGCGCAGTAAAAAATTTAAAAACAGCAAAATCAATACAAAAAAATCAATACGAGCACAGAAACACACTCACAAAGTCCCAAGCAAACTGGGAAGGTTCATAAAAATAGCATCCCATTCCTGGCTTTCTCATTCTCAACTGGAAGTGTTCTGCCCATTGATGCTGTAATCCCGAGAGGAAAATGGTGCGCGGTTTCAAATGCTCTCAATGCTGGCACAAAAACACTACAGCAGGTCTATTGACAGTTTGGCCTGTCAATAAAAAAGAGCACCTTATTAACAGCAGCAGAACACTAAAGGACGACATTGTGTGGTATACATGCCCTTTTGCATTCATTAGGCATCATTATGATGCCATATTTGCCACGTCTGATAAAGTCCTAAGAGAATAAGCTAGTTCTGATCTGGCCATAGCCTACAGGCTGAGAGAATGAGATATGAATCAGTAAGATCCTAGTTCTCATCTCACTTCTGTCATAAACTCCGTAGCAGAGCTTGGAACAGTTCCAGTTTTGTACTACAATGCCCAGAATCCCCAGCTATGAAGATTTTCAGACTACACTGTTATAGTGTTACTATTCCACTTTATTTGCTATGGCTGCCTCCTGTGGAATCCTGGGATTTGCAGTTTAGGGAGGGGCATTTACAACTCTCAGCCAGAGAGATCTTAGGCCTCACTAAACTACAAACCCCAGAATTCCACAGGAGGCAGCCAGAGCAGTTAAAGTGGAATAGTAACACTATAACAGTGTAGTCTGAAAATCTCCCATGTATTCTTGCGAGAATATGCGGGATTTCAGTAGAGGAAGTGAACGGAGCTCTGTTCACTCCTCTGTTATTGCCAGTGAAGACTTCTCACGGGATAGAAGGTAAGTGTGGCATGGGGAGTTCTTTCACCAGCATAAAAACAGCAAAGTTATGCTAGCAAAAGAACAGGGTTTAGGGGGGTGGTCTGATAAAGTCCATTGTCACCCTCCCAGCCTCAGTTTCTCCATGTGCAGTATGGGTAGCAATACTGAGAGTCATCTTACAGGGTTGCTATAAGGATTGTAGCTGGACAATTGTAAATATTTCAAATATTTGGCAAGGTAAATATTAAATATTTGAGCCACTGGATTTCATGGAAAATATCTTCCGGAATTTCAGCATTCCTCACATGCTGACGACTGTGCCACCATTCAACCAATTACTTAATTGACAATGGTTCCAGTAGGTGGTACTGCTGGGGCCAATGGGCAAAACCTAGAGGGAGTGGTGGATAGAAGAGGGATCAGTGTGTAATATCCTGCTATAGAGTTGTCCGGGCAGAACTATCCCAGGATCTGAGATTTCAGGGCCAAAACCAGTGGCGGACTGGCCAGGGTGTCAGCTTGCCTGATGGCAAGTGGGCTCTGCGGGTCCCTGATGAAGTGGGACCCCTTAAACATTAGGCAATATGTTAAAAATGTTAATGACATTTTAGTAGCTTGAAAATGTAATAGAAGTTCCATTACTATTACTGTAGGCAACTAGAATTTACATTGTATTACAGGCCAATGGGAGGGAGGCATCCTCTGCATGGGGGGCGTATGGGCATCCATCCTCTCCAGGACTGGGCCAGTGGACTGGGATCCCTTTGGGGAGGAGTCCCCCCCCCCCACTGTTCCTGATTCAGATACCGGCAGTTCCCACTGGTCATGATTCCAGATACCAGCAGGCCCCCTGCAGGTGATGACCCCTCCCTTCCCGGAGGGTTTGGGAAAGCCCGGTTAACTGGGCTCCCCTCTGGTGGGCCCCCTTTGTCTCCTGGCAACCAATATGTTTAGACCCAGTCTGCCACTAGCCAAAACTTGAGACTTAGGGATGTCACAGGGAGAGGGACCTGGTGGTATCACAAGGTTGATGTTACAAGAAGCAACCCCAGTAGTGTCACTAAGCACAATGCATTAAGCATTCTAGGTGTGTCAGTTTATACTTTGGTAAGATAGATAGGTATAGATAGATAGCAGAGTATGGCATCCAGATCAAAAACATCATGTATAACAAATGAGGATAATATATACAGTACATACATACATTAAGTACTTTTCAGTGCCTTTCTCTTTCCCTGAAGGGCCAGCCCTGAGATCTGGCAACCCTAGTGTTGCTATTTGCCTTTCATTTGGAACTTGATCTAAATGATAGTTTCTTTTCTTTCTGTCAAAGTGGTTGCCTATGTGCATAAAGCATGGTTTTCCATTTGTATACATACTTGCATGCTCTTTGTTATTTTTCTAGTCAAAGCAGCTATACTGATCCACATCCATAAAAAGGAGGAAGGAAAGGGAAGAAGAATTGCGGGGGGGGGGGATGTGGCAGCAGCTTTAAGACTTATTGGCTCTTATTTTTGCATCAGCTTTTGTGAATATAAACTCACTGGCCTCACTGTGGGCCCAGGCCTGTTTGCCATACAAGAGACCAGGAAGCCATACAAGAGACCAGGGACCAGTGCAGGCTGCCACCTCTATGTATCTGAATTGCTAAATTTGCTTATCACTTGCTTATCTGACCCAGACCTTTTTTTTTTTTTGGCCTAGAGATTTTTTGGATGTTACTTTTTAGATTACAACTATAAGAGCCCCTCAGCCAGCATAGCCACTAGCCATGGTAGCTGAAGATTCAGAAAACTGCAATCCAGAAAAGTACCCCCCAACACTGATTGGTCGCCTCTTTGAGCTGCAATAGAGATGTACCCACTGATGCCTATTTCTGCAACTTTTCTTTCTTTTCTTTTTTTCAGGTGGCTAGTAATCTATAAATGATCTGCGTCCTTCTGATTCAGCTGAATTCCCCTTGGGTGCTTATTAACATATAGGGGAAGGGGAACTTGCTCTGTAATCATTTCAGACATGAATTCAGGCAAAAGGCAAATGGGATTTGATGGTGTGGAAAGAAGATCCATGTTTACTAAAGTCTGACAAAATACAAGCCTTTGGGGGCTTTATCATCCCCATTTGGAAACAGGGAGAGAGCAAATATACACTCAGGTCATGGAAAGGGGGCAGGAACAAAATATTGACTTTAGAGGGGTAGGTGCGTCAGAATAATCCCTTAAAAAAAAGGATGTCAAACTTAAGTGCCAAGATCCATTGCAGGATCTTGCAGAAGGGGCTAGAAAGCCTACCTGAAAGCTTCTTGTCCCCTTTTCTTGCAGTGGTGAGCAAGTCATGCAGTAAACTATACTCTGTTAATTTTTTAATGCAAGACAAACAGGTCAACGAATGATTAGCACAAAAGTAAGTCCAAACTAATCTGGACAGAATGACCAGGGATGAGAGTGAGGAGGCTAGCTGGGAGTTATCTGTTAACTACATGAAGTCCCTCCAACAAGAAGAGTTCATTCCTCCTATCGCTTTGGCTTTCGGTTCCCTGCCCACTTTGCATTGTTTTCCTTTAAAAAAAAAAAATCTTAAGCAATGGCCCAAAATGACTATTCCAAGCACAAACAGAAGTTTTTACTGCTGTCCTTTGAAATGGAGGCTTGGAGGAAATGTAGGTGGCAGTGATCTTCCTACCTGGCTTGTTATTGGTGGTCAGAAAGGATCCTCTTCACCAGTTTCTGACTCTGAAGTCCCAAAAAATTGTTTTTGTTTTTTAAAATCCATTCTTTCAAGATGTAAAGCTCTTCAGTGCCAGGAAAGCTGGATTACGGTCTTCCTAGCAGCTCCCACCACTGAATGTCAGAGCCTGAGAAAAAGGCAGAACTAGTTAGTCGCTTGGAATGGAGTTTGGTCAGTGGTCGGAGATCTATATTCTCAGATAGGCAGGACTTTGTCCACAAACTGGAATTTGAAATTTCAAAGGGGGGGGGGAAGCAGAAGGGACGGTTTGAGAGATGATTGTCCTGGCGTGATTCCCCTGGGACTTTAGTTCTTAATCTTGTAACTCAGGGCTGTGCTTGAGCAGGCTTACCTCTCTCATGGCCTGGGGAGTGAAAGATAGACTTGAACACTCGGGGTGTTCAAGGGCAGCCTCCCCAGATATCCCCCCCAAACCTGGGTGATGGAGCTGTACCCAGGAGCCCCCCACCACCAGCGGCTGTTGCTTGCCAAGAGAGGAAACATGGAAGAAAGAGACAGAATAAATATATAGGTGGAGATTTATTTTCTACCAGTGGCCATACTGGATCTTGGCCCACAGTCTATCTTTCACTCCCCAGGCCATGACAGAGGTAAGCCTGCTCAAGCACAGCCCCGAGTTACAAGATTAAGAACTAAAGTCCCAGGGGAATCACGCCAGGACAATCATCAGTGGCTGTGGGGGGCAGTTGATCCAGACCCCCCCCTGATGTTGTCTATCCAGAGAAAGGGCAATGAGGAAGGACGTATTGTACACTGACTTCCATGGTGCTCCCGTAGTACATACGCCGGTGTAATTGAGAGCTACACTAGTGTATATAATGAAAAAGGATTCTGGTTATTATGTACATAATACATTAATATGTCATATTAATGTAAACAGCTGTGATGTTAATTTACAAAAGTGAGAGAAAATGCAAATAGTTCAGGGTTAACCCAGAGTTGGCATTTCCTGTCAGGGCCTTCCATTCCAACAGCAAAATGTCTTGGGCCAGCTTTGTCAGCTATGCACTCTGTGGTTTCCTGGTTAATGATAAAAGACTAACTGGACCTTTTCAAGAAGCCCCCAAGATGCCACCACACAGTGGCCAGCTTCTGTTCTTGCATGCCAACAACCTGTATGCAGGGGGAGCAAATGTGTCTACACTACAAATGGTTATAGCAGTTTGATGCCACTTTATCTGTCCTTGCTCCATCCATTTGGGATTCTGGGATGTGTAGTTTTCTGAGGTAGAGCGCTCTAATGAGCTCTCCTGAACTATACCACTAGAGCCCCCTAGCAGAGAAATCTAAACACATCACCAAACTACAAACTACAGTATTCCATAGGACGGAGCCATGGCAATTAAAGCGGAATCAAACTGCTAGACATCTGTCACATAGGTACATTCAATGTATGCATGTTATGTATAGCCATCCATGAATTTCCCTTATCCCCCTTTAGAGTAATCCAAAATAGCCAAAATAATCCAAAATAAAAGATGTTGTGATTGCCACAAACTCAGATGTGTTTAAAGATGCAGTGAGAAAAGCAAATAGAACCATTATTTCCTCTGCAAAGGCTCTTTCTTGTTCTTCTGGATTAGTTATCTTGCTAGCAATTTTAAAAATGGGTATAGAGACTGAATGTTGTGAAGATAACATGGAAAAATAACTTTTTAAAACTATCAGAGTCCCCAGCCAGCATCGCCACAGTTTCTGGAAATTGTCATCCAAAAAGTAACTTTCCTAAACTCTGGTCCCATTACTGAACTGGCAGCTTCTTCTGAACACTTTCCTTTCCTTTCCTGTGTCTGTCTAGTTTCAGAGAATGTAATCAGAATGGAAAAGGTGTGGGGGTGTCTGAGCAAACAAATGCAAGGTTATCTCTCCCCACCCCATGCCCACCCTCTAGAACTGTCCTCCTATTTCAGGGACACTTTGCTTTTTCAACATTTTTATCTATGGCTTTGAAGACTGTGTACTCCTCCAGTTTAGGTATGGACATCTCCCAAACTCCTTTATTTTGAAATGGGGAACAAAAGTACAGCTGGATTTTCCTAGAGTAAGAGAAAGAGACTTCCTCCCATAATGTCTAGTACAAGGGAATTACACTTCTGCCTCTACAGGCATCATGAGTTGCCATGCAGTACTAGGAAAAGTTGCCTGGAAATTACCTAGGAGGTGTACAGCAAAGGCTAGCAGTAGTACATCTGAGTCATTTCATCACCACTGGAGGTGAAAGGCTGGACGATCCACTGACAATTTCCAGGCATGTAA
Organism: Gambelia wislizenii; assembly: GCA_030847615.1. NCBI lineage: Eukaryota > Metazoa > Chordata > Lepidosauria > Squamata > Crotaphytidae > Gambelia > Gambelia wislizenii. The sequence goes on from JAUMIR010000004.1 coordinate 36,951,490, forward strand.
TCCTTCTGTTCCCCTTAAGAAACTCTCCAACCCACCAATCCTTGTGCATACACTTCTTTCGTTTGCTATTTCTAGCATCCTTTAATCCTTCCGGAGTTAGTCCCCTTAGACCTTGTGAGGGGGAAAGAAGCTAATTTTTTGCCTGACTTAGTTAGGAGTTTTATTTGAGCAAAGGGTTGTTTTGCTGAACTGAACAAAACAGGCTGGTGGTTTATGATATTGTACTAGACACTGTGGCAAATCCTACATATGTTTAACTTGATGTCTGTACGCATTTATCTAATCATAGGGATCACTCTATCCAAGCTGGGATTGGGATGGAAGATCCTTCAATGGGGCTGTTAAGGCTCTTTCTCCTCCTTCCTGACCCTCTCATACTCTATTGTTTCTTTCTATCTGGCAAATGAATTACTGGCTCAGCAGGCTCCTGGGTGAAGGGGGAAATACTGGGCCCATCTTCTTTCAAGGAGCAACCATTGCTATTTTATGTGTTCATGTGCAGAAGTCTGTTCCTTCTACCCAGCACAACAATACAGAGGCGCAACCCATGATTTGTCCAATGCACAGGAGTCTTTTTGTCTATGCACCTCTGTCTTTGCATAAATTATAGTGACCACTAGGCTGGCCTTCCTCAGTCTGGTCCACTAACCCAGCCTACCCTAACTTGGTGCTCTGCCTGCAATATACTGGCTGCAAGATTATGGGAGTTGTAGTCCAGGACAGCCAGAGGGTGCCAGGTTGGAGGAGGCTGTTGTAGGCAACAGAGCATGCAAAATAAAATACAGTATGAATGATTATTGATGACTATTTTAATCCTTCCCTTCCTCTAAGAAGCTGGCATGGTACAAAAGGGCATCTCCCCTTTTGATTGTCACAACAACCCTGTGAGGAAGCTTAGGCTGAAACATCAATTCTGACACAAAATCAAGCCTCATGCCTCATGCCTGATTAAAGATTTCAACCTGGTTCTCCCTGCTCTGAGAACACTCTGCATTTATAGAGTGACCACAGCTATTATAGGAATGGGGACGAATGACACATTTGAGCCTATTAACCCACTTCTCAATCTTGTAGTGTAGTGGGATCACAGAGTCAGAGCACTGGGACTTTTTTTTATTATCAGGGAGATTGGCATTATCTGCTATCTCCTCAGATCTCCCAGTTCCCTCTGAGTTTAGCTGCAATCCTCACAGTAGCTACAGGGGGACTGATCTTTTCAGGAGCCATATACTGTTGTGAGCTTCCCCTATTCTCGTGCAAAGTATTTGGGGTGGCTTGCTGGTTTTCCTTCAGCATTTTATTGTAAAGGTTCAGTACCACTACAACCCAGTGAGTGGGCTGCTTGCATGCCCCATGGCTGGAGCTACTGCTCCCTTCACATACTACTGTTGTTTCTGGATGGCAATGGAGAGTTCTGGGGGGGGGGCAATGTGTATCTCTTGAAATATTGGATTTGGGAGGTTAATTCAGTGGTTAATTTCTAATGAAAAATTTCATTAAAACTAGAGCGAAGGCTTGCATTTACCATCTACAGACTTCCACCATACAGGCTGAAAACAATGAAACAGTGATGTTTTCTTTATGAAAGGGACAGGTCATAATCATTAATTATTACTGGCTTCTCAGTGCAATTCAGCTGATGCTCCTATATGATAAATTGATTTACAGTTATAAATCTTTGGTTGTTACACAACAGAATTTATAGAGGGTCATAAAACCACACCTTAGCCCAAGTCACTGTGTCCATCTTGCTACAAAAAAGGCTGCATTACAGAGCTAGAGATGAAAGGAGCCTCAGAGAAACAGCATCATTACAGGTCTTGTGTATACTGTAGTTGCCAGTTAGGGATTTACACCAAAGACCAGTCAGCTAAAGGAAAAGCTCCTACTGTATTTATTTCAGTGGGATTTGGAATATGGTAGCTCTGTAAACTAGATTGGTTTGATTGGTGCAGCAGAGAAGGGCAACTAAAATGGTGAAAGGTTTGGAAACCATGCCTTATGAGGAGAGACTTAGGGAGCTGGGTATGTTTAGCCTGGAAAAAAGAAGGTTAAGAGGCGATATGATAGCCCTGTTTAAGTATTTGAAGGGATGTCACACTGAGGATGGACCAGGCTTGTTTTCTGCTGCTCCAGAGACTGGAACACAGAGCAATGGATGCAAGCTCCAGGAACAGAGATTCCACCTCAACATTAGGAGGAACTTTTTGACAATAAGAGCTGTTCGACAGTGGAACACACTCCCTCAGAGCGTGGTGGGGTCTCCTTCCTTGGAGGTCTTTAAACAGAGGCTGGATTGCCATCTGTCGGGGATGCTTTGATCAAGATTTCCTGCATGGCAGGGGGTTGGACTGGATGGCCCTCGTGGTCTCTTCCAACTCTGCAATTCTATGATTCTATGATTCTATAAGAGATCGTATACAAATTCATATCTACCGACATGTAATGGAAAAGAGGCTACTTCTGTTTTATGTTACATGCATAAGGGTTCATGGTATAATAGGCCAAATGGTATAATAGGCCAAATGGCCAAAGATTTTACTTCTTTATTTGTCATGCTTGATGCAGCGTGGTCTTGCATCGGAAGTGGATTTTGTTCAGGAAACCTTATAGCACAGTTGTTAGTGTGTGCCTTCAAATGGGTTCCAATTTATGGCCACCCTATGGGGGAATCTATCATGGGGTTTTCTTGCCAAGATTTGTTCAGGGGGAGGGGTTCCATTGCTTTCCTCTGAGGCTGAGAGAGTGAGATTTTTTTCAACTGCCACAAGATTTTTATTTTTCTGTTTTCTGCATGAGACTAACATGGAACTGATGGCATTTTGCATCCTAGTCTTCATATAAGGGGAGACTCCCTTCCCCTCCATGAAATAGGCTAGGCTGGCCTTATATAACCAGGCATAAGGGAGAGGTGTTTGGGATTGCTGTCCTCAGAGCAATTGACTGTACTAGCTAGACTGATGGGAATTGTAGTCCAACACATCTAGAGGACAACAGGTTGGGGAAGGCTGGGATAGACTGAGAAGCCAAACATACTCAAGGACATGAGTTTCATGGTCCAACCAAAATTTACAGCCAGTTCTCCCTCACCCAACATTCTAACTACAACATGGACTCTTTCATTTCATTTGGTCCACCTTATCACACACAATGTTATCTTCAAAGGACGCTTTTTCCTGAATCCCAGCAAACCCACTGTTCATATATGGAAGTCTCAGGTTTGCACAGATTTATAATATACCTCACCTTCCAGACACTAACATACTATGTTTAGAATTTACTGTATTCCAGTGACGCTGTATTAAGATACAATACCAAAGCAAGCTCTACTTCACAAGCCAAGTAGTTAACAGTATTAAATGCAAGTTGAGTGCAATTGATCATTTAACAGCATCAGCTGAAAAGCCAGTAATAATAAACAGACATTAATGCTCCTCTCTCTCTCTGGCTTTTCTTCGCAAACGAAGATTCAGGGTTGGAATTGGATTTGTCCTTCGAGCCTGTGCAATGGATTTTTCTGGTGGAGCACAGCGTGAACAGAACTGGCCTCACCCTTTAAACCAGAGGTTCATCTGCCATGGCCTTGCAAGCATGGACGTAGCAGTGAGGTCCTCAGGTCGTTGTTTGGTTAGAGTTTCCTTCTCTTAGATGGTTGACCTTACACGGTTGGACGAGCACCATCTGCCCGGGTTTGGGATTAGAGTTTTCCTTCTCCTAGGACGGTTGCCACAAGGCTAGAGAGCGCATCCTGCCCTTTGACGCTCTTTGTCAGACCCTTTGGTTTTGACCTGTCTGGCATGGGAGACCCTACCAGTGGCTATTATGCCACCGCCAGCATAGCTCAAAACATCATTAGGGTACGCAAGCCTCTCTCCCATGACAAGGGGGCGTCAATGCTCCACAATATAGTAAAATAGATATTGCAGCTATAAAGTATGTATTGGTATGTGATGTAAGATGCAAAATCCATCTAGCAACAAAGATTTGTTGGAGAAACTAAAATTACTAGAGCCATCTAGCCACAATGATTTGTTGGAGAAAATAAAATTATTAGAGCCATCTAGCCGCAAAGATTTTTTTGAGTTAACAAATATTGTTAAGGCACCCAGAACCAAGAAGGCCACTCCATTAAGGTAGGACAGATGTCATATAGTTAATGTGAACCAATGGGATTCAGTAGGCGAAGTCAGCAGGATCATGTAGGTAGATCTGATTAGGTAAAAGTAAGGCTATCAAGACAGAACAGAAGACAGGTCCCAGCTGGAATGTCTAAAGAAACTGATGGTATGACACAGAACATTTATGTTTGTTTCTTTCAACAATCAACACACTGGACTTTAGGTGAATGAAAAGCACAGCCAATAATACAGATAGCATTGGATTAGAGCAGTGGCTCTTAATCTTTTCTTTATCAGGAACCCCCTTTAAATCTGGAGAGGGAAGGGAAGACTTTTCTTCTGCATCTTCCTGCAAGTTTGTGGCTGGAGCAGATTAAATGGCAACATACAGGCCAAGCCAACCAGCCAGCCTTTGCCTGGGCTCCTCTTACATGGCCACTTTGCTGCAGGCAGGAGGTGGGCTGAGCAGCATTCAAGCCTTCACGAGCCCCCTGTAAAAACATTGCAGCCCCCTAGGGGTCCCTGGACCACAGGTTAAGAGCTACAGGATTAAAGAAAAGTTTGTTATCTGAGTGATTGATGCAATGTCCCACCCCTCATATCTCTCTGATGAAGCATTGAACACCTGTAGAGTATCAGCACATGCATCAAAGTTGAGAATGAAGTTTTGCACACAGCTGTAGATGCAACAAAGGCTGCATCTGCACTGCAGAAATCATCCAGTTTGACACCACTTTAACTGCCATGGCTCGATGCTATGGAGTTCTGGGATTTGTGGTTTTGTGGGATATTTAGTGTTCTCTGTCAAAGAGCTCTGGCACCACAACAAATTACAAATCCCAGAAATCCATAACAGTGAGCCATGGCAGTTAAAGCACTGTTAAACTGGATGATTTCTGCAGTGCAGAAGTAGCCAAAGGTGAATACTGCAACATTCAAAGTGTACATTTGTGGAAAGGCTTCCTTGTATCCACACTTACAATGATTTAGTAAGTCCATGAACTGTTAGTGTTGGGGTTTCCCAGGATTCTACCATATCCTTTGGGGATGGGGGATGCCTTAACTGTATTTTTAAATTCACAACTGAAGTTATAAGTTTCTACACTGCTAGAGATTTGGGGGTTGAAGGAAAAATTCAGGGAGAGGGCATAATTCTTATTTGGAGGGAATTCCTCCCCCTTCTGTTGGTATAGCCCTGGCAGAGTGCTTTAGCCCTTTCTCCCACACCATTTCCCAGATCAAACTTGTGCCTTGAGGAAGCTGCAGAGCTGGCCCTACAGTGATGAGACAGAAGGAGGGTGGCTGCCTCAGGCAGCAGATTTTCTATGTCATGATAGATCAGAACACTCTGCTTTGTATATTCTAAATACCAAGACTCTTTGCGGCTGAGCAGAGGTAATTTCTAATGGGAAAGTGGTATACAGACCATGTTAATGACTGCCTGCCCAAGTACTACTGCCCTGAGCCAATTTGGGCCTCCCACTTTTACTTCTAAGCCTTAAAAAGAGGTTGGGTAACCTGGTTGTAGATTTCTTGCCTCATTTACCATTTGGGCCACATCTCATGCAGTACCACAGCAGGAGAAAATCACAAGGAAGAGGTTATTTGGCCCATGAGAGATGTCGGTGCAGGAAGGAATCCGCCAAATGTGCAATTAACTCATTTTGCATTTGCGTGCCTAGCCCTCAAAGATCTGCTTTAGGTAAATGCTGTGGAGTGAGAGTTGTTTATAGTGAAGTCAGAGCCAGTAAAACCATGGGTTTATGGGGAAGTAAAATGAAAGTCTCACATTGTTCCCATGTATGACAGTGTGTAAATTACAATTCTACTGACCTTCACCAAACAGAGCGACAACAGGGTGTGGAAGAAGAAAGAGAGTGAAAAAGAAATAGATAGAGTAAGATCAGTGAAATGGCAACAAGGTGAAAATGTAGGGTGGGATTTTTCTATGCCGCAGATCGGTTTGTCTGATTCTTTACAGCTTTAACTAGAAATAGATCCGTCCTAACAACTGTATTAGGTACAGCATGCCCTGGGAAGGTTTCGTCCAGATCGCTTGCCCTGTTGCGCACCTTTTGCACCTGTCCCAGAGCTGAAATTGGCAATGCGCTGCTGACTGTCCAAACAATAAACAGTTAACAAAATTGGAGGGGGGGGTAGAGAGAAAGATAGGAAAAGGGGGGGAAAAGGACACAGCAAAGCAGTATGCACTAGTGGGTGAGACGATTAAAGATTAACCCCCCTTGCCTCCTGCCTCCACCCCCTCTGGGTAGTATAGGCCTTGAAGCTCAGCAGATCCTTGCAGAGAATTATTTGAAATAAAGGCCAACAGATAGGGGACGCCGGCAAAATCAGTTGGAGAAGTGGAGGGGCCAATAACCTCTGGCTGCAGAATCACTGCAATCTGGGCAGTGTTTGCTGATGATAATGCGTCTTTCCAAAGCCCTGATAGACATGGAGATGGCAGATTATAGTGCAGCTTTAGATCCGGCATACACAACTCTAGAGTTTGAGAACATGCAAGTCCTGGCAATCGGCAATGGTAAGTCGACTCAGGGCTTTGCTCTTCTCTGTTAAAGTTTGCTCTTTTCTGTTAAAGTTTGCGGTGCGGTGCGGTGAGGCAGTCAGAATTTAAAGACCCATCAGTATATGGGGAGCAGTAGCAGCAACTGAATGGTGGGAAGACTCTCTTGATCTGTTTCCTTCATTCCTTGACCCAAGGAAAACCTTTCCTGGTGGTGGAGGTTCTTCATCTCTCAATTCAAACCTATTAGATCTTTATATGGCAAGTTTTTGTTTGACCAGTGCTTCACTTAGCAGTGACTGGATGACCCTTCAAGGGATGGGTGCGGTATAGAAAGTTAAAGAGTATTATTGGCTTTTCTCCCACACAACATACCTGGTTGTCGAAGGCATAGAAGGTAGCATGGATGGTGAGCATGTGGGGGAAAGGAAAGTTATTTAGAGAGGGGTGATTGTGTCCAGTGAGAGGGTTTGGGAAGGTGCTGGTGATCATAATGATCATGATCATGAGGATGAATGATAGTTCATATTTATATCCCTCTTTTGTTCCAAAGACTGCTACTCAAATGAGCTGAGAAATGTAGCAGTGTTGTCTTCTCGGAGTAGAGACTTCTGTACTACAGGGGCCTGTTATGAACACGCATTTATATCAAAGAAATTTCCCACGTTTTCACTGCAGTGAGAGTGACAGTTGCTTCAGGACTAAGGAAGGGTTGGGAAAGATGTGTGACTACAATTTTATGTGTGCTGACCTGGGAGTAAGACCCCCTGAATACAGTGGGACTTAATTCCAAGTTAAACATCCATAAGATTAGGCTTGGAATTATGACGTGTGTCACTGTGTAGTGATTTCACATAATAGACATTTAAATGTTAGGTGGTATTATGTTCTGAGTGTGGAAAGAACATGGCACATGTCATGTCTGGAAAAGTTACAAAACCTCTGTATTTCCACTCCATGTTATGTGTTACAGAAGTAAAACCTGCCTGTTTTAAGAATACCTATATATTTTGTACCAATTATTATGTGTACCTATATTATTTTAAGTATTCGTTTTGAACAGTGATAATTGTATTTTTATATAAGTTTTGTTACTTGGTATCATAAGGTGCTATGGTCTCAGGGTTAACACAGTAAAAATTGTTCATTCATTTAATAGCCCTGTACTGTAGGCCCAGATTATTTTCCTCATATCATGAAGTTACCTGGCAGGGCGGTTGAACTAAGAAATGCTGATGTCCCACTAGCAATTTTGAGGCTTGTTTCCAGACCTTCCAGTCTCACTGAACAAACCTGTAGGCACACACTCCACTAGTTTTCAGAATTCTTTGCCCATTTTGTGGGTGGCCTGGTGAGGTATTTTGAAGTGGTCACATTTTCAGTGGAATATTGTACCTAGCCTTGCACGGTTCAAAATATGCATGGGGAATTTTGTGAAAAGGAAAGCTGTCTTTATTTTATTTTTTACAGACTGCCTATACTGTAGTTTCAACATTTGCTTAGTAGACTGCCACAACCTTGTGCCTTCTAGATATGTATAAAACTTACCATCATCCCTGGCCAACATAGCCAATATTGGGGAAGGCTGTTTTGTAGCAAGATGATACAGGCAAGTACGTTTTTCCCCCTCAGGAATTGTTGCCTTATTCTATAATTGCAACATATTGAGAATCGAATGGGTTAATGTGATTTTTTAAAAACCACATTCATTTTACCTTAGGTCATGAAGAGCAGGCAAATGACTAATCTTAGTGTAATTCAGAAGCACGTTGCACATTAAATTTTCTAACTCAGAAATATACTGTATATTCTATAATCCAGATTTATTCAGTGTGGTATCTTCCACTTGTTTTGAACTTCAGTTCCCATGAGTCCCAGCCAGTATGGCGAATGACCAGCAATTCTAGGAGTTCTACTCCAAAGCATCTACATGGGAAAGGACAGCTATTTTAGCCAAGTTTTGAAACCTTTTAGTCTTGGTGCTTCTGCAAGTAGAAGGCTTATAATTAGTACTTCATACTTTATACTGGTCACTATGAGAGAGAGAGAGAGAGAGAGAGAGAGAGAGAGAGAGAGTTTAATAAGCACAATATCTATATATTTGTGTAAATCATGAATGCAGGTTTTTTGTGTAGTTTGTTCATTGAAGATTATTGTGTTTTGCTTGATTTTAACTGTCAATATTTTGGATGACCTAGTAAGGAAGACCATCTTCCTTACTTTGTGACAGAATCTAGCACCTTAGCTAGCATGTACTGAAATTCAAAGTGTTTTCAGTATTTGGTGAATGGCATGTAACGAAGCAAGAAAAGAAATCCTCCTTTATTACTACATTTGTTTTTTTAAAGTGCATTCTGGCTTTATAGAGAATTTTTTGTTTCAAATCATCTTTTGGCAGGACTTGCCACCAGATCTTATGAAAATGGTATCTTGCCTGCTCACTATTGTCACATTTCCTTTGTACAAAATGTTAAAAACCCATCATTGCTGTTAAACATAGAACTCTATGAGTTGTAGTTTAATTGGGAAGGCAAGGTAATTTGTAGCAGTCTCTCAAAACTGCAATTCATGTTATCTGAAATGCCGTTTCAAGCTTGGCCTGTGAAACTGCTGATTGCATAAATCTACTTTCTTACCCCAAATATAGGTCAAATTTAGAAGGGTCTGGTATTTTATTTAGAGGTAAAAACAAACAAACCAGCATATAATGAGTTGCATACATACTGCTTAAAGTAGCCCCACTAAAATAAAAAAAAAATGTTGTGATTAAAGTCCCATTAATTTCAACTGATGTACTCCGACTAAGACTGGAGCCAACCCAATCATTGTCATCATCTCCTCTGTCTTATTTCTTCTCTGTAGAAGTTCCAGGGCTAGCACTGAAAGGTAGACTTTTCCTATAATCACAGTTCATATACTAGAGCTTAGAGCTTATGATATGGTAACTCCTTTTGTTTTCAAAAATAACAATTGGCAGTCAATAACCAGTCGTTAAAAATGCATAGACAAGTAAGCAATAAGAATGATAGAACCTGAGCAATGAAAATACTGTATAGCCAAATCAGGCAAAGCGTAGCTTAGCAACCATGCTAGCCTTGAGATATTTATGAGTTTGAAAGGTGGGAGGTGAATCTTTCAAATAAATAATTGATCATAAATAATAGCTTTACATTATCATCCATAATAATATGAGCACCTACAGTAGCCTTGGACACTCAAAAACGTGAACTAGCACCATACTTCCCCGTTACAGGCAAGCACCTTTCCCTCAATTAGTGTGTGAAATTTGTTTGCCATCATCTAGAGAGTCTCCTAGTTTTTGATAGCTGAGCCCAACCCCTAGTCAAAATCAATACGGGTAAATTATGGCAACCCTTGCAAAATTCCAGTTCAGGCAATTGCATTCTATCTACCTTTTCATTCCATCTGTCTTTTTAATACACACACACACACACACACACCACCCTTCTCAACTGAACATTAAATGTTTGCCTCATGTCCTGTGCTTCTGTAACTGTTGGTGGAGGGTATTAAGTGGGTATCAGCCTCCATTTCCCAATTAGTTGCTACTGCAAATCACAATCACTCTCCAGTTCATTCCTTTATTGCAAGACTGAGAATCATGTAGCCCTCCCAGATACCATTGGACTACAACTGCTAGTATTCCTCACCATTAGCTATGCTGATTAGAACTGCTGGGACTTGCAGTCCAACAGCATTCTGAGGGCCATATCTTGCCTACCCTTCTTTTATTGTAATGATAACTCATTAGTTTCTTAACTCAAAAAATGTTCTATTTCTTCTAAAAAGTTTTACAAGCCAGCAGGCTACTGCCAAACCTTGGAATGAGTAAAGTGAAAGTGATGTTTTAAAAACCCTGTAGTTTTCCCTAGCGACAGAAGGAAATACTACAATGGGCCTCAATAGTATACTATATATTCCTATATCATGGGAGCTCAAATAAATCAATTTAAGCAATTTAGAACAATTTAAGATTTAATGCAATAATTAACAAGTTAAAATAGGTTTAAAAGTTTAAAACAGCTTAAAACCATGTACAGTTGTCCCTTCATATTCGCTGGGGTTTGGTTCCAGGACCCTCCATGGATATCAAAATCTGTGAATACTCAAGTCCCATTATATGCAATGCCATAGCAAAATTGTGTCTCTTATATAAGATGGCAAAATCAAGGTTTGCTTTTTGGATTATTATTTTTTAAAGAATATTTTCAAGCCATGAATACTTAGATCTGTGGATACCAAATCTGTACATGTAGCTTTTGGAACAGAGGTCAATCCCCATATCTGTGAGTCATATGTTTCAAGACACACACACACACCCATGGATACCCTAAACTGTGGATAATAGGGATCTCTATTATTTTCAATGAGGCAAATGCTGGAAGGTGACCATAGAATCACATTGGAGGACCTAGAAATGCCTAGAGAGAACATAGTTTTTGGATGTGGATAAGTGAAACTGTGGATACAGGGGTCAACCTGTACAGTTGCCCCTCCACATTCGTGGTTTTGAATATTCACGGGTTTTGGGAGGGCCCACCACCCTCCCAAAAGCAGCGACACGGGGCCTCCCTTGGGCGGGAGGGGGGAGGGCTGGGGAGGCCTCCATGGGGCCCCCGGAGATGCTCCGGAGGCCCCATGAAGGCCTGGGGAGGGAGGGGGAGGGCCAGGGAGGCGATCATGGGGCCTCCGGAGCATCTCCGGAGGCCCCGTGAAGGCCTGGGGAGGGAGGGGTGAGGGCTGGGGAGGCGATCATGGGGCCTCCGGAGATGCTCCGGAAGCCCCATGAAGGCCTGGGGAGGGAGGGAGAGGTGGGGGAAAGCGACTATGGGGTCTCCAGAGGCCCCGTGGTCGCTTTGTCAGGGGAGGGGGAGGGCAGTTGTTATTCGCTGATTTTTCTCATTCGCGGGGGTCTGGGGAACCTAACCCCCGCGAATGTGAAGGGATGACTGTATATCAATTAGGTCTCTAAGGCTTTAATAAAAAAACAAGTTTTTACTTGGTACTGGAATGAAGCCAGTATTGCTGCCAACTGAACTTCTATTGATCTTCTTTTCTTCCTCCCTTTCTTGCCATTGTCCAAGGTTTGGGGATTTCTGAATAGAAACCTGGATATGGTAACTAGTGCCATTGAAAAGCTTGGGCTGGCCCAATACATTTTGCTGTCTGAGGCAAAGGAGAGGATAGTGCCCTCTCCCATTCCATGTACAAAATGCCAACTAGACTGTCAGTTAAACGTTTCTTCAACACTGGTGATGTGAGGGCATCCTCTGCCACACTGAAAAATAGCAGGCCAGCTTAGGGAACACAGAGAAGGCTGCAAAGCACACAGCATTCCTTTCAATATTGTGTTGCTACCTCCAGATATCTCCCAGCTGAGGCAACCGCTTCATTCTGTCTAACAGAAGGTCTGGTCTGTACAAAGCATATGTTGCAATTTGGCTGTGGCTGTTATATGTGCCTGCTATAGAGTGGCCATAGTATTCTCCCCTGCAAGGCTTTTATTGTACAATTTCTCTAGCTATAGTGTAGAAATATTACTTTCAGACTACAACTCCCAGGATCCCCCAGTCAATTTTGGCAGGTCAATTCTGGCAGTTATAGACCAAAAATCAGTTTCTCCAAGCTTATCCTCTGGCTCATTCACAGCATTGGGGAGAAGGAGTTGGCATTGTTCTCCTCTTGTCTTTCTTTTTTACTTTCAAAACTAAGAAGCAAGAGCAAAATCTTCTAAAATAAAAAGTCAATAGGAGAATCACTGCACAGTGTCTTTGGACTGGTAGTGCTAAGGCCTAAGTGTTTTCTTTTAAAACAAAAAATGTGAAGAGAGGAGTATGAAATGCTCTTCTCAGTCTCTGTACACATAATTGTTCAAAAAAATTAAGGAGGAAAAATCCAGAGATTTTCTCTCCCTTTCCACATTGTATCTACAAGTAGCCAGCTAGCTTTCTTGTTTCCTTTAGAAGTATTCTGTAGAAATGAGTTTGTTACCAGTAGTTTTCTCTTCCCCTCTACCCCAACTCCATATGAGTGGGATCTGGAGAAACAGCCAACATTAAAAAAGAACAGAGTTTTGTGGCAATTTAAAACAGTTAATAGGTTTATTCTGACATAAACTTGCATGGACTACAGGCCACTTGATCAGAAGCCTGAAGCATTATTCATGCATGCGTATGTGTTCATTCATGTTTATGGGTTTGAGAGAAAGAATGAGAAATAATGGGTGCAAATGGTAAAAAACATGAAAATGGATAGATTATATGAAGAAGACGGGGCATATCTACAGTGTTAGAATTTTAAATATGATATGTAGTAGGAAGTAGAAAATGGATTAGGAAAAGTAATATATGACATTGTAACAATTCCATCTTTGACTTCCTACTACATATCATTTTTCAAATCCTAACATTGCAGATATACGCCAAGTCTTCTTCATATAATAGTCTATCCATTTTCATTTTTTAATTATTTGCTCCCATTATTTCTCATTCTTTCTCTCACACCCATATACATGAATGAACACATTAGAAATTTTATTAAGAATTTGAGGGAGAAAAATATTACGTGATAAGTCTAACCATGTTCTGGCAAGTTGGAACTTAATTGTTTCCCTTGTGTGTTGGGTTTGTTATTGTTTGTTATTTTACTGTATTTTGTTTCTTGTAGTTGTTTTGTAGTTTAGATGGGGGTGGGTAGTAGTTGAGGTTAGAAATGTGTACATTATCATATGTTTTATGCTAAATAACAGTAGTTGCGTGTCACAAAAATAATTTTAAAAAATGAAAAAGACATGAGACTAAATCCAATGCCATGACAGCACTGGCCCTAGGTTTGCTAGATGGAAGACTAGAGAGGGATCCCTTTTTTAAAATGGCTATGTAGAAAAGGGAATTTCAGCAGCAGTTGCTTGTCACACAGCCGGGTAACAAGCAACACAAACAGCTCCCTCTTCTCCACAATTAATAAAGGTACAGGAGCCCTTTCCAGTTTTCACTCTGGCAGCTCTGTACAGGACCTTCTTATACCTTTGCTATCTTCTGTGGTGCCTGAGGACTCCAGAGGACTTCTCACACCCAGAGTGGGTTTTGAGGGCCCATAGAAAGGGGCACAGATAGAAGAGGATTGGTCCTTTCTCCTTCTAGTAACAGAAGCAGTTCTGTCAACAAAACAACCGTGGGACCTTCCACGCTGCCTAGTTATAGTACTATGATTCAACTTTAATTGCCATGGTTACATCTTATGGAATCCTTGGATTTGCAGTTTAAGGAGGGGCATTTAGAATTCTTAGCCAGAGAGCTCTAGTGTGTCACCAAACTACAAAACCCAGGATTTCATAGGATGCAGCCATGGTGGTTAAAATGGAACCATGCTTTTGTACTTGTGAAAGGCCTTCCTATTGGCCATGGTATGTGACAATGTAAAGCTTAAGGTGTACACAAGGTTAGCAAAGTGATCAGTCACAGCAGCAACTGCTATAAGCACTAATTGCGGCAATTGCAATTAGAAAGAAAATTAATAGGTTCTCTGCCATCTCTGGTCACATACACACACACTGTCCCTGCCCATTACTTATGGGCCATTTCCTCTTCTATGTAGGTCCTTGCATTCCTAGATCTTCTAACAAAGACTCACTCCATGAGCTGTCACAACATGATGGATGACACGTGTCACAAGTCATGTTCAACTAGATGTAACCAGGAGGAGACAGAAGAGAATGGCAGCAGGGTTCTCCTAGTGTGTTGGGAAGCTCTGAGAAATGCAAATAATAATGTAGTTATTCATGCTGGATCAAGATTTGTGGCTTGGGAAGACTTGATTCCATTCAGAAAATGTTGTTTGAGAATAGTCTAATTATCCCTGATACGGCTGACATGATCCTTTTGGCAAATAGTTGATCATTAAATCTGGAAGACAAATTAAATTGTAAATTATTTGGAGGAAGTAAGTGTGACTGAATTCCCACAGTACTGACTATTGTGAGCATTTCACACTGTGTTTCACATTAGGACAGAAAATATGTTGCCTTGTTTTATAGTACAGTACATGGGAGGATTTTTCCCAATAGCCTTGACAAACAAGTGACATGACTGTATTTAACACCGAGACAGCTTACATTTTTATATTCCTTAGTGGATTATACGCATTCTCATAAATTCAAAATTTGCTCTAGCCTAGCAGAACTATGAAATGGCACCAAAATAAGAAATGTTATCAACTGCATTCACAAATGCAGGGGGAATTGTAGAGTATTACACTTAGGCAGAAAAAATGAAATGCACAGATATAAGATGGGTGACACCTGGCTTGATAGCAGTGCATGTGAAAGTAATTTAGGAGTCTTAGTGGACCATAAGCTGGACATGAGTCAGCAGTGTGATGTAGCAGCCAAAAAAGCCAATGCAATTCTAGGCTGCATCAATAGGAGTATAGTGTCTAGATTGAGAGAAGTAACAGTGCCACTCTATTCTGCCTTGGGCAGACCTCACCTAGAATACTGTGTCCAGTTCTCGGCACCACAATTCAAGAAGGATGTTGACAAGCTGGAGCATGTCCAGAGGAGGGTGACCAAAATGGGTAATTTTTTTTATTATCTATTTAGTTATTTATACCCCGATCTTCAGCCACAAGGCTATCAGAGCGGCTTACAAATTGTTTTAAGCAATAGCTATTTTCACATCTAACTGCATTAAACAGTTTCCAATGTGTGTTAGCTAATTGCCCCCACAAGCTGGGTACTCATTTTACCGACCTACAAAAGGATGGAAGGCTGAGTGAACCTTGGAGCCCGCTGGAATCAAACTTGCAACTTGCAATGTGGTGACTTGCAGTACTGGCATTTAACCACTGCGCCACCAGGGCTCCAGGGTTAAAGGTCTGGAAGCCATGCCCTATGAAGAGTGGCTTAGGCAGCTGGCTATGTTTAGCCTAGAGAACAGCAGCTTAAGAGGGAACTTGATAAGCATGTTTATAGAATATCATAGAATAACAGAGTTGGAAGAGACCACAAGGGCCATCAAGTCCAACCCCCTGCACTGCAGGAATACACAATCAAAGCACTTCCGACAGATGGCCATCCAGCCTCTGTTTAAAACCTCCAAAGAATGAGGCTCCATCACACTCTGAGGCAGCACGTTTTGTATAATAAATAAATGTATAAATAATAGCACACATACTTCCTAAAATCCCTGAACTAAGAAGGGCAAATTGTTTGGGGGAAATATAACGCATTGCACTGTTTGCCTTGCTATTTGAAGGGATGTCATATTGAGGATGGACGAAGCTTGTTTTCTGCTGCTCCAAAGACTAGGACACAGAAGAATGGATTCAAACTACAGGAAAAGAAATTCCACCTAAACATTAGGAAGAACTTCCTGACAGTAAGAGCTGTTTGACACTGTTTTTAAACAGTGGCTGAATGGCCATCTGTAGGTTGTGCTTTGATTGTGTATTCCTGCATGGCAGAGGGTTCTTCACCTTCAGTGCCATTCCATGTTTTAGAAATACTTCTATATTCCTGATATTGTTAGAATAGGACAACAGAACTTTTGGGCTATCCTGCTTTTTTAAAAAGGAAATATTCTGGGCATTTGCAGTTTTGCATTTCAGACTCACTTGAATCATAGCAATGTTGAGACTTGACTACAGGGATAAAACGAAACTTGCTTCAGCTACCTGAAGGCTAGACAAATTTACTTGGGAATAAGTACAGTACTACTTTGTTGTAGAAATTAATATATAAGCAAAAATCTTGTTGGTGTCATACTTATAAGTTCCCTTACACATGCCGTTGTACTTTTTTGGCTGTTGTACAATAGACGTATTCAGTTCATGGTTGCATAAAACTTCCACAAGTGTAATTGTTTCACATATTATTAATCCTAACTAGAGTAGGGCCATTGAATTAATTGGATTTACCTATGTGTTGACTTAACAACTGATTCAGTGGGTCAACTCTAGTTGGGATTAACCAACAGGATTCTAGCCATGCAGCTGGACATCCCTAGATGGTACGTTACTGCTTTAAATTCTCACTTTTTATTCACTGGGATTGCAAAAAGAGCCACAATGCATACCCCACTGCACACAAACAGGCACATTAGTGAACACACATTGGTGGATACACAATCAGCCAAAGGGTGATGTAGGACAACTACTGTGTAACTACAGCAGTGTAGATATACACCACCCAGGCATGACACAGCACCCTACCCAATATCTTTTAAAAGTAGAAATCAATAAGTGTTTGCAACCATGTAGATGTCTGGATGATCCATCAATGCCCAGCTGGCCCCATGCTCACATAATGCCCAGTTGATCCCATGTAACATTCTAGAGTCTGTAGTGACTACCTTGAATAGTTTACCAAGGGGAGCAAAGGAGCCCAATAGCGTTGGCATCTCAACTGAACTGATAGAGTAGCCCTGCAGGCTAATTCCATCGCTTCCTATGCTGCAGCCTGATGGAACTGATAGATGACAGTTGAGGGAGGAGCTTGGTGAAGCCTGTCTTTCATCAAAGCCAGTGGGCATGCCTTGTAATCCTGTGGTTCCTTCTGCAGCAGCCTGATGGCCAAGAAGGAACCTAATGAAACTGGATATCCAGTCTCCCCTTTGCAACTACTCTACTGATTGCTTAAGGCTGTAATCCTCTGTACACTTAGCTTGGAGTAAGTTCTATTGAATTCATTGGGAACTACTCTGGAGTAGACAAACACAGATTTGTCCCGTGGAATTACCTTTTTCAGTTCTGTGGAAATCCAAAAACCTCCAAAAATCAACACTTCTTGCCGCCAGCTGCCTATTTCCACCTTCACGGTGGTGGCTGCGACACTCATGCTCGTTTGTCTCTCAGATCCTCCATCTCTCTCCAGCCTTGCATCTCATTTGTTTGCTCTTTGTGTCATGTATGAGATGTGAGGCTGGAAAGAGACTGAGGATCTGAGAAACAAACAAACAGGAGCACTGCAGCCACCACCTTGAATGTGGAAGCAGGCGGCTAGTGGCAAAATATTTCAGCTTTGCACCATTTCACAGATCCTCGGTCTCTCTCCAGCCTCATGTTTCATATACAACACAAGTCATGAACAAATGGGGTGTGAGGTGGGAGAGAGACATGAAAATCTGTAAAATGGCAGGAAGTGTATATGTATGTGCAAATACAAATATTCCAAACTCTGGGGAAAAAATACAAAATGCAAAACACTTCCGGTCCCAAGCATTTCAGATAATGGATACTCAACCTGTGATAGTATGAAGCACTAAGAAAAACACACAAGACTGGGAAAGTGGAATATGATGGGATGGAAGAGGAAGATGTGAAGAAGTGGTGTAATCGGAGTTCAGTATCCAAAAAGTGACCTTAGCTCTAACAGCATGGAGTTCACTCAGATCCAACAAAGGAAATACAGATCCAGATTCCCTGGCTAGATTAGCTCTGTAAATACAACATCATCAAACTTATTTTGATTCCTTGATGGTAATTATTTAGTTGCTCAATTACACAATCCAGCTGTACATACAACAGTGTGTGGCACATTCACAGGCTCACTGGCCACAGGCTGAAAAGTTCCTTTTTTTTTCTTTTCTTTTTTTACTCAGCATCTCTCAGGCAGTAAAGGGGGATGAGGGTGTGGGCCAGGGATGGCCATGCTGGTTGGGAGTTTCTGAGATTTGTAGTCCAAAAAGTAACTTTCTCAACCTCTGTCTCTGGTTCATTGCCCCATGGTCAGCTATCAGGATTCCACAAATGCCTGATCCCAGGCACACAGCATGCTACTCAGTGACATTGCAACTAGGATCTGGATTTATGCAGAGTTTGGAAAAATTACTTTTTTTGAACCACTGTGCAGTCATGCTAGCTGGGGAGCTGTGGTCCCTAAAAGTAACAGTTACAGGCTCTGGTTTTATGCATGCAGTATCCATCAAGTTATTTGTTGAAATAGTTAGTTATTGAAGTAGTTACTTAGTTAGGTTCTGTTGCTTTCAGTTGGCCTTCAACTGGATTGGAGTTGTAGTATGATGTGGTATATGTTTCCTTCCTTTGATTCTTTGGTGAGATGCACAGTTATGCAGTGATGACTGAGTAAGCTCAGGATACCTTGATGTGGTTTGTAATCTCTTTAATCCAGAGGGGAGAACATTGGACCCTACTCACAGATGTGTAGGACTATAGTTCCCACAACCTTTTATTGTTGGCCATGTGGGGTGGATACCAAAGGAGTTGTAAACCAAGACATCTGGAGAGAAACATGTTCCCCATCCTTGTTTTAATCCTTTGTTTGTTTTGCTTCTGAGTGACAGTAGCAATAAGTGCAACCCTATGCGATGCATGAATAACCAGGCAGAGACTATGGACTTTATCACACCACCCCCAAAAAAACTGTTCTTCTGCCAGCATAACTTTTCTGTTTTTATGCAGCAAAAAAACTCCCAATTCTGCACTTGCCTTGCCTCCAGTCCAAAGGCTTCCTGGCAATGAAAGAGGAAGCGAACAGAATTCCATTCACTTCGTTCAAAATCCCATGGATTCTCGCGAGAAGACACTTGCCTGGAATTTTAAAAACACACAAAAGCAACACACAAAAAGTTTGTAAAAAGCACATACACACACTTAAAAACTTACAAGTGATCCAGCGAGGATCATAAAAAGTGTGTCACTTACTTGGATGTCACAATCTCACCCGGAAGTGTTCGCATCAGATTGGCCATTCATGCTGCATTCACATGAGCACAGTGGCGTGAGGTTTCACACGCTGGCAATACCGGCACTAAAGCACCATGGGCGATCAATTGATGGCTTCAGCCGTCAATAAAAAGTATGGGTTTGGGCCAGTACATAAACGCGAAAGGGCGACATCGTCTTATATGTGCATCCTTTTGCGTTTATGGGACATCATTATGACACCATATTTAGTGCATCTGATAAAGTCCTAACATTGTAAGAGACAAGGATGTGGACCAGAAAATCCCTAATTTAGATCTCATATCCGTCATGAATTCGCTAATTAGCCCAAGGCAAACTTTTCTGTTAACAGCATCCTCTTTCCAGACCCCACAATATCACAGTACTTTCCTATCTTGCAGGATTGTTGTAGCAACACATGTGAAATGTGAGCACTCCAAAAATGCTATATAAATGTATTATTTACTTAATTCATACTTTGTGTATCATTCTAAAGGTAGCTTACAGTAGCTTAAGATACTTAAGGTAGCTGACAGTACAAAATAATTAAAACAATTATCTAAAACAATTTGACATTCAAGAGAACAACTGCAATAATACCATCAATACCCCAACTGTCCCCATACAGATGATGAAAAACTGGCCAAAAAAATCTTTTAAAAATAGACATGCTAACTTGTGTTATTAAAGGATGAACTAGGAGTCAGGAGCTTGATTCCAGTTGCTAGTACCACTTAGACAAGACCAGTTGCACAGCCTCTAATTGTCTCAGTTTTGCAATGATAGCCCCAAATAATCCTTTGTCATCCCACTTTCAGCTGCTTTTAAAATGTCCCAGTTTCTCTCTCCTCCATCCACTTCCCCCCTTTGTCCTCAGCTTACTTCAGTTGCTGCAAACTAAAGTCAGAGTGCAAAAGTTAACTCTGGAGACCCAAAGTGGTGTAGTGATCTGAGTGTTGGACTGCAACTTTGGAAACCAGGATTCAAATCCCAGTTCACCCATGGAAACCTACTGGGTGACCTTGGGCAAGTCACTTCAGAGGGAGGCAAAGGAAAAAACCTTCTGAACAAATCTTGCCAAGAAAACCTCCTGATAGGTTCATCTTAAGGTCACCATAAGTTGGAAACAATTTGAAAGCACACTACAACAACAAGAACTCTGGAGTGGGGAGAAAAGAGTCAGCGGCGAAATGTTGCTCTTCCCAATAGGCACAGGTAAAGGGAAACTGCTGCAGCCTTTCCTAGCTTTTGCGTTCTCCCTCATTAATTTTTGCCATATTGACAACATTCTGATGTTGCTTGATCACAAGTGTCCCAGTTTCCATCTGTGAAATGTTAAGGACATGCTGTTATAGTCATGGAATCTATGCAATTGTTGACTTGTCATTCAGCAGTTGGTTCAATGGGTCAACTTTAGTTGGGAGAAGCATTTGGACTTAGGACAGGAAGTCCCCAGTTTGAGCCTCATCTCTCTCATTCAGACCTCTCCCTTTTAGGCTCATCCCCTCTATCTGCAAGTGGAAGGATAACAGTACTGACTTATTTTACAGAGTTGTGGCAAGGTATATCACTAGATAAATGCAAAAGAAACATCTTGAATATAGCTCACCCCCATATCCACTGGGGATATGTTCCCAGACTTACTGCAGATATGCAAGACTGTGTATAATAACAAACCGCCATAGAATACTATAGAATTGTGCTGGAGAAAATGCCTAGAGAGGACACCTCTCTAGGCATCTGGCACAACTTATGGGCAATTTCCAATATAAATTGACCATAGAGTTGCATCCAAGGACCTCCTGATGCCTAGAGCGAAAACCTCCAGTGTGAGTCTGTGGTCCTCCAGGTGCCTAGAGACCTTTCCCCCAACCCTGGGTAAGTAGAACTGTCCCTGCTGCTGTAGTTGAAAGCCCCATGTGCTGGCTGGGCATGATGGAGTTTGTAATACAGCTGGGGGGAGGTGTCACTTTGCAGAAGGGCACACTGTATTTATTTATTTAGGTTATACTATTCTGCTCTATATGATAGGATCTCAGGGCACTGTACAACTAAAACAATATAAACAATTTAAAACAACAAAATAATTTCAACTGGATAAAATATATATTAAACAATTAAACAGCTCAAAAGGTTAAACCGGTTAAACCATGTATGTGTACATTTTAGAAGCAAATTAGGTGCCCAAGGTCTTTCAATGTGAAGTCGAAGGCTTTCATGGTCGGCATCCATAGATTTTCCTTGGGTTTTTTCCGGGCTGTGAGGCTGTATTCTGGAATAGTTTCTTTCTGACGTTTCACCTGCATCAGAGAAGATGCCAGCCACAGATGCAGGCGAAATGTCAGAAAGAAACTACAGTAGTCCCACCATATTCACGGATTTAAGTGTTCACGGCTTGAAAATATTCTTTAAAAAATAATAATCCAAAAAGCAAACCTTGATTTTGCCATCTTATATAAGGGACACCATTTTGCTATGCCATTGAATATAATGGGACTTGACTATTCATGGATTTGTGTATTCACGGGGGTCCTGGAACCAAACAGCAGTGAATGTGAAGGGACAACTGTATTCCAGAACACGGCCTCACAGCCTGCAAAAAAACACAAGGAAAATCTATGCCCATGATCTATTTGTAGTGATTTCTTGGCTCTGCGCTAGGGCTCTTCCAAAAAAAAAAAAAAAATTAAACTGGGCATGATTTGCTGAGGTGGTCCTGTGGTTTGAAGGGCAAATCTTCTCCTCTCTAGAATTTTTAAAAATTTTGTTAGAATCATTTTGTTAGAAGTTGTGTGCCTTAAAAATTTTGTTGTGTGCCTTCAAGTCATTTCCAACTTACGGCTACCCTTAGCCCTATCACAGGGTTTTCTTGGCAAGATTTGTTGAGTCATAGTCCAACGCTTAAGCACTACACCATGCTGGCTCTCAAAAGTGAGAGTACAAAAATGCTATTTCATTGGTGCTTTATAGCACTATAATTTGAAGAAATAAAAATATTAAAACAAAGGAAGGAAGAGAGGAGAAAGGGACCCTATTGTTCCAATATGATTTTGAATTAAAAAAGAAACCCAATCAAGGACGGGTACAAAATGTTGCAGCTGGTGTTGGGAAAGGTCAGAAAATAGTCCAGAACAACAAATATTGGAGGTCTCCAGACAGAATATAGGTTGCTGTGGCTGCTACATTTGTTGCTGTAGTTCTTGGTGGTTGAGGTTTAAATGTCCAGGTGACATTTCTTTTTTTTCCCCTGACCACTGAGTGGCAATTCCCAACATGAGCAGCAACATTTTATTCTCAGTGAGAGGGTAGATTTTTTTAAAAAAAAATCAGGATATATCGCAGCAAAAACAAAACAAAACAAAAATCCCCAAAGGATTCCTATGGTTCTATACTTGTAATTTAGCTGGGTTCCTTGCACATTCCTTTTCCTTCTGCTGCTCCTCCTCACTGGATGGAAGAGGGAGCAAATTTTCCCATACAGCAAGATTTATGGAGTTGTTGTGTGCCTTCAAGTCATTTCTGACTTATGGCAACCTTAAGGTGAACCTATCATGGGATTTTCTTGGCAAGATTTGTTCAGAGGGGATTTACAGTTGCCTGCCTCTGAGACTAAGAGAATGTGACTTGCCCAGGGTCACCAGTAGGTTTCCATAGCTGACTGGGGATTTGAACCCTGGTCTCCAGAGTCATAGGAGATTTTCAGACGGGGAAATTATTCCTCGGGGAGATAGGGACAGAATTGTTTCTGTCTTGGAAGCAGCACTGCGTTTCGCATGCCCACTTCCCTCTCCCAATCTTCCGTCGTCCTGACGCTGTGCTCGTTCTATTTCTTTTTATTAATGATGAACTCTCATTAATAAAATATCACAGAAGGGACCAGCAGGGAAATAGAACGAGCACAGCGTCAAGACAACAGAAGATCAGGAGAGGGAAGTAGGTGTGCGAAATGCGGCACTGCTTCCGGGACAGAAACAATTCTGTCTGATCTCCCCGGGGAATAATTTCCCCATCTGAAAATCTCCATAGTTTAACACTCAGACCACTATACCACTCTGGCTTGTGTGTTGTTGTTGTTTTAATTTGTTTCAAAAAAAAATTCATTTCATTTTCATTTCACTTTTTTTGGAATACTGTATCTTTAAAAAAGAAGGCATGCCCTCACAGGGCTCCAGTGCCAATAGTGAGCAAAGGCACAGAAGAGCTCTGATGACTGGCCAGTTGTGTACAGTAGGCCCCTGTATCTGCTGGGGATTGGTTTGGGGGGTGGGAGTGGATACCGAAAACCGTGAATAATAGTGAACACCATTGAAATAATGGGACTTCTGATTTAAAATATCACAGAGTTGCCTTGGAGGACCTAGAAAATGGCTAGAGAGGACACATTTTCTAGGAAGACTCAATGTAGGTGTGCTGTTTTGTGTCCTGTGGATAACTGAAGCAGTGGATAATGAAGCCATGGATACGGGGGTCCTACTGTACAGTGTTGTGAAATCTGAATTATGATTGGCCATGCCTCTTCAGCACCAATAGTGAGAAGAGATCTGACGTTTGGCCAATTGTCTACAGTTATGAGATTATTTTATAATTGTTTTAGACCAGTGGCTCTTAACCTTTTTTTTATGAGGGAGCCCCCTTTAAATATCTTTTGTTGCCATGGTCCCCCAAGACTTAACTCAAGATTTAAGACAACAACACCTGATAATAATGATAATACAATTACACCACCCATTAACCCTTCCCTCAGAGGCACTAAAGGAGAGTGAAGACTTTTCTCCTACTTCTTCCTGCAAGTTTGTGACTGGAATGGGTTGAATGGCAGTGTGCAGGCCAAGCCAGCTAGCTAGCCTTTGCCTTGGTTCCCGTCACTTGGCCACTCCACCGTGGGGAGGAGGTGGGTCGAGCAGCCTTCAAGCCTTTGCAGACCTCCTGTGAGGACATTGCGGCTCCCTGGGGGTCCACGGACCACAAGTTAAGAACCACTGTTTTAGATAATTGTTATGAGATCTGAAATTTTTACTGGCCACACCATACATCTTCTTGCTCCCTCCCCTACTGCCTTGTACAGACTGTGTGTGAATGTCAGGCAGCACCAAGCATCAATCTTTGCTATGAGAACTCTTGCTTTCCCCCCCATTAGTGTCGTAGAACTGCACATTTGGAGATAGATATATATTTAAAAGAGAGAACTACAGTAACAAATACCACAGCCTCCTGACACATTTGCCCCAACTGGAAGCATCCCTGGGCAGTTGCTTTGTTTTCTTCTGCTTTGCTTCAGGTAGCATCCAGACTGATTGAAAAGTCCCAGATTTTTGTCCCTGTTCTTTCCGATTTAATACTGGATTAAAATAAACTGGCCTGAGGTGCTGATATAAAAAGTCTCTTGATCATACCGGGAGCTGACAGAAAAATATCCTGGGATAAACAAAATGTGAATGGGTCTCCAAAGTAAAATCAGAAAGAACAGGAACAAAATCTGGGACTGTCTGGGTTGTGTGTTTTTTAAAAAAATCTGTCTGGATCAACCAGCCTCTGTGTCAAATGTTTCACTATTGTCCTTCCTGTCTCCCTTCCTGAACAGATACCTCTCCATCTGAAGCAGCCAATCTTAATGCCTCCAACAGCATTGGGGCCAGTGTGCTGTGTGCCATCTGCGGAGATCGGGCAACAGGGAAACACTATGGAGCCTCCAGCTGTGATGGTTGCAAAGGGTTTTTCAGGAGAAGCGTCAGAAAGAACCACATGTATTCCTGCAGGTAAAGCAGGCAAAGGATAGTAGGATACCTTTAAAGGATATCTTTAAAGATGACAGATAAATGTGTTAGGATGCTCCTAGGAGGAGGTCTTCCCAGGGCTACCCAACAAAGACATTGACTGACACATGCCATACAGCTACTCCATCCATTCCTTCTTAGGATGCCTCCACAGATGGGGTTTCTAAAAAACAAACAAACACTCACAGGAAGTATTAAGCCTTTCCACTTCTTTTTATACTTGCATATTCATGGGTTAGCATCCACTCTAATTCTTGAAGAATTATTAGTTTCTTTCCCTCCCTTTCTCCTTTCCTTCCTCCCTCTCTCCCCTTCTCTCACCCCTGGGGTGACCAGCAGAATGATATGGAGCAATTACCTCATAAAAGCATTGTTTGGAGATGTTGTTTTTGAAACAAGAGCTATATTGAGGATAAGCCCAAAGACATGAGAAAAGGTTGAAGGAGCTGGATATATTTAGCTTGGAAAAGTAAAGAATGGTGTGCCTTGGGAGTGGGATGACACATGACAGCCTTTGCCAAACACCTGAAGCAATGTCGCACAAAATGAGAGGAAGACTAGGGAGGGGCCTTACCTTACGCTGAAGAAAAGTGGCAA
This sequence comes from Gambelia wislizenii, assembly GCA_030847615.1. NCBI lineage: Eukaryota > Metazoa > Chordata > Lepidosauria > Squamata > Crotaphytidae > Gambelia > Gambelia wislizenii. Next base: position 36,977,205 of record JAUMIR010000004.1, read on the forward strand.
GGGAGCAGAAACTCCCTGCCTTACCACATGACATCGTCGTTTTTTCATTCTGGTCCCATGGGAGACGAAGGTAAAACCATGTCTTTTTGCTAACTTAAAAAACTTATTAGCAAAAAGATGCAATTTTACCTTGGTCCCCAATGGGACCTGAATTAAAGAACACCAGAAGGACAATGATGCCATGCGGTAAGGCAGCACGGAAAATGGAACGTTCCTGCTCCCTTGCTGCTTTTCTTTGGAGTGCAATAAGGCCATAGGGGTCCTTTCACACTAAAGAATTACGACACTGTTGTTCCTCTGTAACTGCCATGGCTAAATTGTATAGAATTTTGGGATTTGTAGTTTGGCGAGGCACTAGAGCTGTCTGGCTGAGAATTCTACATACTCTCTAGACTGCAAATACCAGGAGTCTATAGGATGTTGCCATGGCAATTCAAGTGCATTCATAGCACTATAATTCTGCATGTGAAAGGTGCACTGTTTAGAGAATAGGTCTAGCTGTAATGAGCTCAAGTTTAATAGAGTGTAGATTTTGGTTGAACATTAAGAAAAACTTCTTGATGGTAAGAGTAGTTCAACAGTGAACTATTTAACAAGAGATGGAGAGGAAGGGTTTTTCCCTTCACTGAAGTTCTTCCAGTAAAGTCTGGATCTGTCACTGATGGTCTAGCTCTAGATTTCATGCATTGTACAGAAGCTACACTAGAGGATCAACACATCCACATACAATTTTTATTCTATGATTTTATGGAAGCTGTTTCCAGAAAGGCAGCTGTGTTAGCCCACTACAGGAAAAATAACAAGGTAATATGTACAATGCACATTTTTAGATGTTTGATACCATGTCATCTGCCATGGCTGCACCTTATGGGATGCTGGGACTTGCAGTTTAGTGAAGGACTTCTTAGAGTTCTTTGCCAGAGAGTTCTCAGTGGGCTACAGCTCCATAACAGAAAATTTGAAGTTTCTCACCAAACCACAAATCCCAGCAATTCATAAGATGAAACCATTAGATATCAAACTGCTAGAATGGTGTACTACAGTTTCAACCAAAGAGTCTTGTGGCAGCACCACAAAGAATAACGAATTTATTAAGATACCCACAGAAGCTTGTGTCGTCATATATTTGTTTGTCATTGAGATACCAGAAAGCTCTTTGTTGTTTATTATGTGAATTGATTCTCTCATAGAACATACTCTGCCTCGATAAAATCTTCAATTTATTTTTGGACTGATCCCACACACGCACACACCACAACTGAGGAAGCCTTTCAAGAAAATGGTTTTTACATTGGATAAGTAGGATCCCTCTGGAAAAAGGAAACAAAAAGAAGAAATGTATGATGCATTGTTTACAACTATTTTATCTCAGAGCAATATCACTTAAGTCAACAAGACAGCTCTGAAATAAGCATGTTGTGGATTCAGGCTTCTATAATACTCTCTAACTCTGTGGATTGTTTGATCGGGTGGTGTGGGGGAAGAATTAAGGAAAGAAACCTATTGTTTGTGTCTATGTGTCTTCAAGTTGCCTGTTGACTTATGGTGATCCCATGAATTTCTTAAGGTTTTCTTAGGGAGGAATACTCAGAGGTGGTTTGCTAGTTTCTTCCTCTGATATATAGCCTACAACATTTGGTATTCATTGGCAGTCTCCCATCCAAGTACTAACCAGAGATAACCCTGCTTAGCTTCCAAGATCAGACATGATCTGGTGCCTTTAGGGTATTCAGGCATATCAGCAGAGAGGAATTTTTTCATACCCTAAGGCTTCCTTCTCTAAATGGTCATTCTTGGGATTGGCCATTACGGTTGATAGCAGTTGTAACCCAACACATCTAGATGGCAGGGCACTGGGTTAGGGGATCTGTCTGGTACTTGGGTCTGTCTAGCACAGTTCCATCTAATCTGATCTTGAGAAGAGATTATTCCCTGTCCAGCTATCTGAAAGCCTTTAATCAAAGGTGTGATGGGAGGCGTATGGGAGATTCTGCACTCAAAGAATGGGCACTGCCACAAAGCTCCAGCCCACAAAGCTCCATTACACATATATCCCAGTCAGAACTTAGTTTAATAAATAAAAAATAAAATAAGAAATATTTGTATCCCACCCTATATCTAAAGATCTCCGAGCAGCATGCAATACAAACTTGGCAAATTTAAAGCAATCTAAACAATAAACATGATTTTAAAAGGCTAAAAAAAAGTATTAGCTTAACAAGCTAAAAGACATTTAAAATTGGTAAAAAGGTTAAAGCCTATTTAAAACCATGCATGCACATGGATTTATATAAAACCAATTAGTCCCCAAAGGCTTTAATAAACAACCATGGCCGGCATCCTGTTGAGCAGTTATGAATGTGTAAACTAGACTTACACGTTTGTAGCTGTTTAGTGTTTGTGGCTGCTGCCACACTGCAGAAATAATGCAGTTTGGCACCACTTTAACTGCCATGGCTCAGTGCTATAGAATTCTAGGGTTTGTAGTTTTGTGAAATATTCAGCCTTCTCTGTCAGAGAGGACTGGTGCCGCAACTAACTACAAACCCCAGGATTCCATAGGATGGAACCATGAACCTTAAAGTGGCATCAAACTGCATTATTTCTGCAGTGTGGCAGCAGGCCTAGTTTATGATAGCAATTATGATTGCCACGATTGCAAATACCCCCTCCCAATCTACCTTAACAGTCAGGAAACATACCAAGCAACAGAGGTCTGTTCTGCTGGTGATTGGGACACTGCAGGATGATGCTTCCAGTCCCCTCCTGACGGTGAGCTGTGGCGCAACAAGGAGTTGTGGCAGTGGTCCTGCTTCTGATTGTCACACTGCAGATCACTGATGGGAAAGGGCTGGAAACATCATTCTGGCACAGCAGCTAGTGGGAAGGGGCTGGAAACACCATCCTGTATCACCCAGTTACCAGCAGAATAAATCTTTGTCTCTCAGTGCAGCCGCTAGCTGTAAGGTAGGTTTGGAGAATTCAGTCAGGAGGTGATACATAGCACAAGGGAAGGGAAGCAGAAATAAAGCCCAAGAGCAGCACATCCCACCTTGTCTTATCGCACAACGTTGGCTTGCTTCAGCCGTTCTCCCATTCTGGTCCTGTGGGAGATGGTGGTAAAGGTGAGTCTTTTTGCTAACACATTTTTCCAGTTAGCAAAAAGACTCGTGTTTACCACTGTTTCCCATGGGACCGGAATAGGAGAACAGCTGAAGCACGCAGACGTCATGCACTAAGGCAGGGAAGGACATGCTGTTCTCGGGATTTACTGCCACTTCCCTTCTTTTGTGCAATAAGATTCATAGTTAGGCATTTGTCACTACATCTGTGATGCAGGATCTCATGCCAGTGCTTTTATTTGGCAGTGGACTGAAAGCAAGGCCTAGAAGGGAAGGGTATTCCATAACTGGGGTGTGACAGCTGAAAAGACTCACTTCAACATCCTCCCACAGTGTATTGTCCTGACTGATGACAACAGACCTCAATTCTAGGGCAAACATATATAGGGAGAGGTGTTCCCTTAAGTACTGAGATCTCAAGCCACGTATGGCTTTGAATGTTATTAAGAGCACCTTGAATTCAGACCAGATGCATAGTGGCAGCGAATGTAATACCTTTTAAAATAGTGTTATGTGGTTTCTGTATGGCGTTTTGATCAACAGACTAGATCATGCATTTTGCACTTCAAGGACAGCCCCATGTAGAGTGCATTACAGTAGTCTAATCAGGAAGTTACTAGTGCATGAACTCCTGTGGCTAGCTTATCTTTGTCCAGGAAAGGCTGTAGCTATCAGACCAGTTGAAGCTGACCCTAGGCACTCTGAGCCATGGAGTCCACCTGGGTCTTTAATGCCAAAGATGGATCTAAGAGTACTCCTAAACACACACCCTGCTCCTGGTAGCTTACCCAATTCACAGATTCAAGAACCACCAATCCACAGAGCCTCCATCTTATCAGGGTTCAGCTTCAGATTATTGGCTCTCATTCAGCCCATTATAGTATCCAGCACTGATCCAGCCCCTGCACAGCCTCAGCCAACACCAACACCACCAAGGAGACATAGAACTGAGTATTATCAGCATACTGATGGCACCCAGCTCCAAAACCCCTCATGATCTGCACCAGTGGCTCCATGTAGATACTTAACAGCATGGGGCTGAAGAAGAGTTCCCTACTGCACTATCTCGAACCAGCTCTGTAGGTAGCAGTGAAATCATTGTAATAGAGTACCTCCCACTCCTGTCTGACAGAGCTGGTCCAGTAGGATACCATGATTCATGGTATTCAGAGCCACAAAGAGATCCAGGAGGGTGGCATTCCCCAGTCTTTCACCCAGAGTAGGTCATCAGTCAGGGCAACCAAGGCCATTTTGGTACCATACCCTGGCTTGAAACCAGACTGGAATGAATCCAGGGAATTTGTTTACTCCAAGAACACCTCCAGTTGCTCAGTCAATGTATTCTCTGAACTGACCACACTGGAATTTTTAAATGGCTGTGAATGCTCTAATCCAGATTTCTCCAACCCAATGATGTCCACATCTTGAATTGCACTGGTAGGAGAGGATAGAAGTTGTAGTGTAGCATACTCTCCCCGCACCAACATTTCATGGATGAAAACTTGTACGTGTGGCTGAGTAACATCATCATGTGGTTAAAAGGATGTGGCCAGGCAACAAGAAGGCAAAAGTTATTAATGAGGACAAATACAATAAACTATTACCTTAAGCAGAAAAACTCTGAAATGTATGTCCACTACTTAATTTAAGCAGATCTCAAAAATAAAGAAAAACCAGAACTGAAAAGAGGAGAACAGCAATTCTAATCAGGAAAGCTTTTCAGCAATATTGGTCCTGTTTCGGGCAGATTAGAGGTGGAGGGAATCCTTATATCTGTTAGAGAGAGAGACTGAGAAAGCACCTGGAGCATTCTTTTGGGGGTGCAGTCATTCAAAAGGGATCTCCTCAAGCAAAGCCTCTCTTAACTGGAAGGGCTCTCTCCTGTCTGTTTACAAGGTGTGTTTGTTATTTTTGCCTATCTTAAAAAGCCATTTGGAGTCATGCAGCAAAGGATGTTCTCTTCCACAGATAGGAGAGGCTGCAGCAGTTGCTTTTGTCTGAGCTTCCTGGGAAGGGCAGGACTCTGCACTGTCCTCTCCTCTCCCTTTTGCTGAGTTAAGAATTTAAACTACTTTTTGACTTTGAACTCCGTTTGCAGCAATTGATGTAAGCTGAGGGGAAGGTAGGGGGAGGAAAGAGAAACCAGGATACTTGAAAAGCCACTCAGAATGTGAGTTGGCAGAGGATTAATTGAGGCACTTCTTCCCAAATTTGGGCAGTTGGAAGGTATGGTGTAGCATATCTTCAGGGCACTAGGCTGCAGGAAGCTAGCCTAATTTCTCACAGTGACAACCAGCACTAGGGGCTTACAGAACAACATGCTCTAGGTCAGGGGTGAAAAAAGTATGGCTTATGAGCAGTATGCAATGTCACCCCTGCTTTTTTGTTACTTCCACTTCCCCCAGTAACTGCCTTTCTCGTTCCTAGTTTAGCAAAAAAAGGCAAAAAAAAAAAAATCACCCCCTAGTCACACAAACCATAGTACCCCCCTCCCAAATGCAATGGCCTTTAACCCCTCTTCTTTAAAAACAACAACAACAACACACACACACGCAACCAAAAATAATCCAAAAACTGAAGAAGTAAAAACCAGAAATTCTTCTGAAAAGACTTCTGAAAACCTAAACTGTACAACCCATATCGGGTGCAGGGGGCAAAAACTGAATCTCTCCTCCACACATTTGCCTACCCTTGCTCTACACCAAACTGAGTTCATCCTCTGTTATGTCTTTCAGTCGTTTCCTTTCTTAACTCCCTCCTTCCTTCTTTTCCCAGGTTTAACAGGCAGTGTGTTGTAGACAAGGACAAAAGAAACCAGTGTAGATATTGCAGGCTAAAGAAATGTTTCCGAGCAGGAATGAAGAAAGAAGGTAAGTGCCCGTTATCGATGTTGACTGAAGCTTCACTCTTGTCATATAGCCATACAGCATAGTAAGGGGGCCAAATTTCAATTTGGCAACATCCTTGGAGGGCAGTGGGTGGGGCTAAGGATGGGGGTGGAGTCAAACCAAAGCTGGCAGAGTATGATGTAATTCTCACCGGTTTGGACATTTGCACTTCCAACATTTCCCAAACAAACAGGCAAGGTACTGCTCAATCCTATGTATGTTTACTCAAGAGGAAGAAGAAGCAACAGCTTCTCAGGCTGTAAAACAGAGCTCAGTTCCATGCAACAGTTCCCTGTGCTTTAAGTAATCTTTTATATGGTATCTCCAATCTCGGATCAGGAAATGACAGCCTGCAGGTCCGATGGGAGTCCCTTTGTGGCATAATCCAGAATGTAGGCCAGAGATTCCCTCCCTCACCAGGTCCATACCTGCTTAGCTTCATAAATGCTACAGTGTCAGGTGCTCCCAGTTCATTTTTGAGTTTACCTGCTCCACAATTTTAAACAACAATGACTCTGGAGACCAGGGTACAAATCTCCACTCACTCATGGAAACCCACTGAGTGAACTTAGACAAGTCACACACTCTCAGCCTCAGAAGAAGGCAAAGGCAACCCCTCCCTTAACAAAGCCTGTCAAGAAACCCCTGTGATAAGTCCATCTTAGGGTCGCTGTAAGTTGGAAGCAATTTGAAGGCACACAACAACAACAACAACAACAACAACAACGTCACTTTTAGACTGTGTCAAAGGAAGGGAGGGGAAAAGAGGCCAGGATCCCCTGAGGCCAGGATCTAATTAGGAAAGGCCTGCCGAGAGAGATCTGTCTTTAGTTCTTTTTTAAAGCCACTCAGGCTTGTCATCTGACGGATCTCGTTCGGCAGGTCATTCCACAATTTGGGGGCGATTACTGAAAAGGCCCTCTGGGAGGTTGCAGACAGCCTAGATTTTTGTGGCTGAAGCAAATTCCTCCCAGAGGACCGGAGTGCGTGGGGAGGATTGTATGGGAGGAGGCGGTTCCGGAGATAAGTTGGACCCAAGCCATTTAGGGCTTTAAAGGTAATAACCAACACCTTATACTGGGCCCGGAAACTGATAGGCAGCCAGTGGAGAGATTTTAATACTGGAGTTATATGGTCTCTCCGAGATGTTCCCGAGACCACGACCACTCTGGCTGCCATATTTTGTACCAACTGAAGTTTCCAGACCAAGCATGAGGGCAGCCCCATGTAGAGCGCATTGCAGAAATCTAGACGAGAGGTTACCAGCGCGTGCACCACAGTCTCAAGGTCCCTTACTTCCAGGAAATGGCGCAGCTGGCGTATCAGCCGAAACTGATAACAGGCGCTCCTGACTGTCACATTCACCTGACTAGTCATCTGAAACGATGGATCAAGGAGCACCCCCAGACTGTGAACACAGTCCTTAACAGAGAGCGTGACCCCGTCCAGGGCTGGAGGTTGCAACCCAACTCCTGGTTTTGGGGCCGCTACCGTGAGCACCTCCGTTTTGTCTGGATTTAATCTCAATCTGTTTATCTCATTGTCTGGCCGTCAACAAAGCAGATTGCTATTTCTTTGCTCAGCCATCTTGATCACCAATTTCCACAGTTGTAGGAGTAGCTTTACTTGACCATCTTTTCACCATAAAGAGAGCATTCACTGCTACCCTGGCTGCCAATGCTGCCCTGGAGCATAGAGGTGATAGTTGATGCCATTGGGGGTTGTGTAGATGGCTCTCCTCACAACTATTCTGAGGTGAAATTAGCGACTTCCAGATTCAAGCCTCACTTAACAATGAAATTCACACAGTGGGACCAATCACTCTTTCTCAGCCTGACCTATCATTATTAATGTCATTATTCATCCCACTTTTTCTCCAAAACTAGGAGTCAAGACAGCACACAAAAATTAAAACAGAGACTGAGAACAAACATACAAAAAATATTCAAAGGTAATTAAACTATAGAATTAAGCACAATTTAAAACATATCATTTTAAAAGGCCAGAAATAAAAAAAAATAGTACAGCTCCTTATTAAAAACCCATTCCTTATCAACAGGAAACTAATAGGGAAATCCCATTTAAAACCCCAAATCCCATTTAAATAAATATGACTAAATGCCCACCAACAGAAGAACAACAGGGAAGGAGCTGGTCTAGCCTTCCTAAGAAGGGAGTCCCCGAATCAGGGAGTAGCCACCAAAAAGGCCGTCTTCTGTGTTCCTAACAGATGTGGCATGTGAAGATAGTAGAACCAAGAGAAAGGCTTTCTCCAAAGATCTCAAAGCCCAGGCAGGCTCATATGGGAGGATGCAGTCCTTTAGAGAGCCTGGAGTCAAGTTGTATAGCGTTGTTGTAAGGATAAAGTGGGGAGGAGGAATGCCACGTATAACACCTGAGCTCCTTGGAGGAAAGGTGGAAGAGAGAGAGGGAGGGATAAATAAATGAGATCTTGTACCATTATGAATGAGTCAGGGGCTTATAGCATGAGGTAAAGGAAGCAGAAGTAAAGCCCAAGAATAGCACAACCCACTTTGCTTTATTGCATGATGTCGGTATGCTTTAGCTGTTCTCCCGTTCTGGTATTGTGGGAGACAATGGTAAAGGTGAGTCTTTTTGCTAATGGATTAGTTAGCAAAAAGACTCGCGTTTACAACCGTCTCCCATGGAACTGGAATGGAAGAACAGCTGAAGCACACAGACATCATGTGATAAGGCAAGGCAGGACACGCTACCCTTGGGCTTAACTTCCGCTTCCATTTCCTTGTGAAATAAGGCTCTTAGTCTTTGATATGTTGTGATGCTCTTTAATGTAGCACATGTTTTTCTAGGTCAGAGTAGGCTCTGGTCTTTAAATACTTATGCATCAATAAACCTTTTTGTCTTTAAAGTGACAAAAGACGCTTTGTTGCTTTTGCTACAACAAACTAATGCAACTAACCTGAAGATCTTGAACCTATACAGCATATCTCTTTCTCCCCATTCGCACTCTTCAGTCCAGGCATTTCTGAGAATGTGGCTCAGGTTTTGCCCAAAGGATAGAGGAATCCTCTTCACTCTCTCGAGCACTCACTCATGTTGTATTTGTCTGTTAATATTCAATAGAAGTTATATTAGGTCTATGACCAGCTAAATACTGAGTAAACATTTAGAATACATCATGCCGTGACTGAGCTCTTGGGATCCTGATAACACACAGGGTAACCTTGAGCGCTCCTATTAACAGCCGCTGACTGCGGGATTTTCATTTCAGTACAGCCTCATTATAGCCTTATTATCAACTGATATGATGTGATTGGAAAATAAATCTGGAGAGCATGGGTGTAATAACAACACTCAGATATTGTATGAGGCAGATATTCTTGCAATTAGCCATTGAGAGGGTCAATAGCTGCCTAGTTATAATTGGTAGTTCAGGTACTTCTATGACTCGGAAACCAAGTTGACCTCCTAGGAAGTTAGGAATGGTTACAAATATAAATCATGTGTCTTACAAGAAGAGAGTAGAATGCAGGACCTTGGGACAGAAAAGTTCATCCTAAGGAATCAAGTGTTTCGAGCACTGCTCTTGCAAGCAAATGCACTTTTCTGTTTAATAACAAAAACAATAGAGGACTGAAAGAGCTGTTGTTAGAGTTTTGTAATATTTTGCATTATGTCAAGTTTGGAAAAGTTTGTTGTTGTTGTTTGGTTGACTATTCCAAGCATCTCTCAGCCATTATGATTACTGACTCTATTTGGCTAGGGAAATCATGGAAGCAGAGTCTTTAGAAAAGGTAACTTTTCCAAGTTCTGCTTTCTGGAGATTGAATTGGCCAGTTTATTTATTTTTTTAAAAAAAATAAAATATTAATATGCACAGCAGCGCTGGTGGAACACCTATATGCCCTTTGGAAGAAAAATACTCCATACTGCCAGAGCTCACACAAGACATTTTGCTACCTAAGTAAACAGCAAGATGGTACCATCCTTCCCCATTTTATGTAGGGGAGTCAACTGGACTGGCAATTGTTGGAATTGCATCCTCAACCACGCTTGAGACATGAGGCTAGTTTAGGGTTCAGGACAGGCTGCCACAGGATCTGCCATGTGAGGCAATTGCCCCCCTCCAGTGAGTGAAAGCGACAGCTCTGCCCACTGCTTCTCAAGAACAGCAGCAGCAGCAACATCTGGAGAAAGCAGCAGATGGACACACCAGCTTCCACTGTACCACTTTCACTAGAAATCAGCACAGGGAGGTTTGAAAGAAGTTTGCCTCTGTGAACCTGAGAGTGTTTCCTCTTACAAACATCCATGCAGGGGTGAGAATCTGAAATGTGTGGAAAAAATGCCATTCATAAATATGCTCAATTCTATGGGTGAAAAATGATGCATCTGTTTAGATACCTACACTGAAAATACAAGCAGAGGATATACTTTCCCAAGCTTTGCTTTCTATGCCTGTGCATCACTTGATCTCTCAACTCAAGTGTTTTGCATTTTTTCATATTTCTTTCCAGTAGAAGCGTAAAGGGGTTTATATTTTCAATCTTTGCTCTCTTTTTTATTGCAGCTGTGCAAAATGAACGTGATCGAATCAGTACCCGGAGATCCAGCTATGAAGACAGCAGCTTGCCTTCTATTAATGTTTTACTGCAAGCAGAAGTACTTTCCCAACAGGTACTTCTTTCTATTTTGAAATTTAGTGAAACAACCCATCTAAAAATGGCTTGATAGGGGCCTCTGTGTGATTTTTATTTGCTTTCTGTTTCATCTTTTCAACAAACATCTGTAAAAGGAAAAATATTTTCATAAATCTCTTACACTGTAATCTTGTTGCAGCGCAGTCACTCATATCTGAAGGAGAACCATCTTGGCAAAAGCAGTACTTGTTAACTGCCATCAAATCAACTTCAATAAATATTTATGGCAACCCTATGGATGAGAGACCTTCAAGTCACCCTGTTATCAACAGCCCTGCTCAGGTCTTCCAGACTCAGGGAGGGCTTCCTTGACTGAATCTATCCATTTAACTTGTAATGTGGTCTTCCTCTTTTCCTGCTGCCTTCCACCTTGCCAAGCAAGAGAAGGTTAAGAGGTGACATGATAGCCATGTTTCAATATTTGAAGGGATGTCATATTGAAAATGGAGCAAGCTTGTTTTCTGCTGCTCCAGTGATTAGGACCCAGAGCAATGGATTCAAACTATTGGAAAAGAGATTCCACCTAAACATTAGGAAGAACTTCCTGACTTTTAAGTGCTGCTCAACAGTGGAATACACTGTCTCAGTGTGATGGAGTCTCCTTCTTTGGAGGTGTTTAAACAGGCTGGATAGCCATCTGTCAGGAGTGCTTTGTGTATTTCTGCATGGCAGTGGGTTTGACTGGATGGCCCTTGTAGTCTCTTCCAACTCTATGATTCCATTATTGTCTTTTGTAGTAAGTCTTGCCTTCCCATGATATACCCAAAGTACGATAGTCTCAGCTTAGTCATTTTGGCTTCTAAGGAGAGTTTAGGCTCGGTTTGCTCTAGTGCTCATTTATTTGTTTGTTTTTTAGCAGTCCATTGTATCCGTAGAATTCTTTTCCAGCATGACATTTCAAATAGGTTGATTTTCTTCCTATCAGCTTTCTTCACTGTCCAGCTTTCATAACCATACATAAATATTGGAAATACAATAGCATGGACAATCCTGACTTTGGTAATCAACTATATATCTTTACACTTGAGTTCCTTCATAGCTGCCCTTTCACATTCTATAGTCTTTTTCTGATTTCTTGACTGCAGTCTCCATTTTGATTAATGACTGAACCAAGGTATAGGAAATCTTTGATTATCTCAATGTCTTCATTGTCTACTTTGAAAAGTTATGTAAATCATCTATGGTCATTATTTTTATTTCTTAATGTTCAACTATAAACCTGCCTTTGCACTTTCTTCCTTGAGTCTCTTCAGTTGTCGTTCCCATTCTTTGCTTTTTTTCTGCTAGTAGTATAGTATCATCTGCATATCTTAAATTGTTGATGTTCCTTCCTCCAATTTTCACACCTCCTTCCTCAGAGTCTAATCCAGCTTTATAACATTAATAATAAGTTCAACATATAAGTGAAACAGATAGGATGATAAAATGCAGCCTTGCCTGATTCCCTTGGCAATTGGGAACCATACTGTTTCTCTATATTCTGTCCTAACAATGGCCTCTTCTCCTGAATACAGGTTACACATTAGGATAGTTAAATGTTGGGGCACACTCATATCTTTTAAGAGTAATCCATAGTTTTTCATTATCTACACAGTCAAAGGCTTTGTTAGAATCTATAAAATACAAACTGGTTTTCTTCTGAAATCTGAAATTTTCTTCTGAAATTTGAGGAACTGTTGATAGTTCACCATTATTATAATGACTGTGATATGAATATAGTGCAACTATATCCACATCACAATCATTATAATAATGGATAATTTATCAGTAATTCCTCAAGTACAAAACTCTGTTCTTTTGAGTGCTGAGAAATTACAACAGGGATGCAGCTTCAAGGGAAAGCAGATTGTCTGAAGCAACTGTACCTGTGTGTATGTGCCTTCAAGTCACCTGTCAACTTATGGCAATCCCATGAAGTTCATTGATGTTTTCTTAGTCAAGGAACACTCAGAGGGGTGGTCTTGCTAATTCCTTCCTCTGAAATATAGCCTACACCACCTGGTATTTGTTGACAGCCTCCCATCCAAGTACTAGTAGTTCTAAGCACTAATCAGGGCTGACCCTGCTTAGCTTCCAAGATCAGACGGGATCAAAACCCAAAAACCTAAATGTTGGTAGAGATCTTTACATAGCTAGGTAACAAGAGCACATCCTGATAAGGGACTGGTTTCTTACAAAGACAGGGTCACTCACTGTGAGGATTGACATTAAGCTGGAATATTGTTAGTAGCTTACACACACATAAATTTCCCTTACATCTACATATGTCCTTCTGGGGGCACTGTGAAGGTTGGTATTCCCTTCTCTCCACAGCACCAGAAGTTTCTCTTCCAGATTTAGCATAGGGCTGCTGAAGATGCTCACGCATGGCCATTCCATGCTTTGTGAAGAGCAGGCAAGATCAGAAAAGCATCTGGCTACGTCCCATAACCACACATGAAACGATTATGGTAGCCCTGAGACTTCCGGAGACCCTAGGAAATCTCAGTGCAGACATAAACATTTTGTGTCTGGATATAGGGACATAGCCAGATGATTTGCCACTCCAGTCCACTCTCCAAGATTAGCCATGGGTGGGAGGCTTCAGCAGCTCTGCTAGGGACTGGTATGTGGCCCAGGCTAGCATAGGTCCACATGTGGAACTGCTATGTTACACTGAGCCATACAGGATTGTAGCCTTAGTGTGTTAAATTTCTGGATTTCTTGATTGAGACCCTTTGTAGCAAGGTTTCTTCTGCTGTTATTTACTCAGAGACAATTCTAAAGTTGACAAGATTCCATCAAATAAACTGCTTAGGACAAAGATGGGAAGAAGAACTTTGCAGAAGGCTTTGGGGGCAAATTTCTCTACTTAGTAAACCAAAGTAATTAGGATCTTTGGATAAACATACTGGGAGGAGCAACACAAGGCATTTATGACAGAAAGAGCAGGGCAGGAGGAGATGACAATGGAATGAACTTTATACTTCAAAGAAGTATAAAGGAGAGGAAGGCTTGGGTTTCAAATATGCTTGGTGTGTAGCTGTGGTGGCAAAGTATGCATAGGAGTGGACTGTTGTGTTGCAAACAGAAGTATGTGGGGAGAAAACCCCAGCAGCTGATTTCACATGTAGAATTTTCCATTTCAAGTGCAGTATTTTTCTTTGTGAAGGTAGACACTCAGCATTTTGAGCTTTTGTCATGAGAGATATGATTACCCTGGCTCAATGAGCAGTTTTGCAAGCAACTAAAGTGCACAGAGCTTTCCTTATTGTTCAGTTCCATGAGCTCCTTTTCCCATCCCTCCCCTGTCCCATCCTCCTTATTTTATATCAAGTTGGAAGCCGTGGCCTAACACTGACTCTGTACATCCTCCTTATCCACACTTGGCAAAATGGCTGGGTCCAGGGAACCCAAAAGAGTGGAGGAAGCTCTCACTTGTTTAACATTTAAATCTGATGCATATTGGCCTTATTATTCTGACGGCTTTGTTAGAGTAAGGCTGAGAAATAGACACCCGCTCAAGTTCCCCAGCAAGCCTTTATGTCAGCCAGGTATAGGGAACAATGGTCTCTTTCACATTGACGTCATCCTTCTATGCTGTGTGTCATACTATAGGAACATGGCTAGATGTTTCTCTGCTGTCCCCACCACTGGCCAGTAAATGGTTGTGTTGAAGTTTGTGTGATGCAGCAGCTAGAAGTGTTTGGATGTAAGGGAGGAGTTATGGTTCCACTTGGTGGAACTTTACACTACCTCTTCCTGTTCCAGGATCTGTCAGCTGTTAAAGATACTGTCCTATATTCAGCCTAGCAACCCTAGGTGCTTTCAATGAACAGGCACTGTGCAACTATTCAGTCTTTCCCATCCTTAGCAGATTTTGCTCATGGTAAGAAAAAAAGATGAAGGATGCCTTGTGGGGGAAAGTTACAAACAAAAGATGACATCATCTGAGCCCTCTGTAAAATTCTTTGCTTGAACAATAAAAGCCGGACAGCACTCCAGATGTAAGTATTGTGTTTAAAGCAGAGAACCTTTGCATTGTAGTGCGGAACCTTTGGCCTTCCAGACATTTTGGCCTACAACTCCCATCAGCACCTCCCAATGTGGCCAATGGTGAAGAACTGTGGGAATGGTTTCTTTCACACTACACAATTGTAGTATTTCAATAGCATTTTAACTGCCATGGCTGCTTCCTACAGAATCCTGGGATTTGTAGTTTGGTGAGGCACTAGGGCTTTCTGGCAGAGAATTCTAAATACCCATCCCTCAGCTAATAACAACGGGAAGCACTCATCTGCTTCCCCGCTGGAAAACATTAGCCACAATTCTACATGGTTGAGCATGGCATAAGAGTTCTACGAGCAAGACTCCACTATGGCTCCCTGTCACCACCCCCAGGACTCATCCTGCAATATCCACACACACACACACTTGACCATTGTGTTTCTGGTGGAGAGCTGTGGGGGGCAGGGTAAGTGTCTGGCTATGTTCCCATAGTCAAATGCAGAATAAGAACATCTCCACCAAAATCCACTAGTGTCTTCTGGAGATATCAGCATTTGATGTCATTGGTTTGCATCTGGCAATGGGAACATACCCAAATGCTTCATTAGCCTCTCCACTCTCTGCCAGCAATGGCAGGGACCTATCATCAGAGTCAGGGGGGCTTTGATCATTGTGGAGTATGAATGACAATAGCAACCTCCACAACAACCAGAAATGCATATACAGGTATAAGGTTTACCTATGCTTATATATGTCACTAACAGAATGCCAGCCATCTTGTTTGGGAAGATGCAAAGTGATATGAGAAAGCTCTGTTGTAGCTGGTATGCAGTAGGCATTTCACACATACCCTCAACACTGGACACTGTTCTTATTGCATGAGGAATGTGCACATGTGAACTCTTCCTGTTTCCTCCCTGGAAACAGTGGCAATTTAAGAAGATGTAACTCAGCTGAGGCATTCCTAAATCTCAGGGCCTAGAGTCTCTTCTCCAATCCCCAGGGCAAGGATAGGGAACCTCAGGGAGAGAATGCTACCTTTAACGAAGTGTGTGTGTGTGTGTGTTAGGCTTTGGTATCTTTTTATTTGAATTTCATTCTCAGTGCAACTGTAGTTGGTAATTATAGTGTTATGCTTAAGGACTTCACCAGGGGCTTAATGACTTCACCATCACAAAGGACCATAGATAGGTCTCAGATTTCAGCCCTGCTTGGGATAGTCTTGGCAACCCTACTAATGGCTAACAGATTGTACATGAGTTTATACTTCAGTATTTGGATGTGAGTTGATTTAGCCACAGAAAGACCAAGAGAAACAAGTCAAACAAATGGTAAATTAACTTATGGAAATACAATAATTTAATGGCCAATAAGGCTAACGAATTATAATGGAAGGGAGAAAGGGGGCTCCAAGAGCATAATGCATTTTCAGATAGCAGTATTTGATGGGAAATTGATTTGTGCTTGGTTAGAGGATGAGACTCCTGGGGATTTCACATTAAGCATAAAGAGAGATGTATCACAATCTCACATGCTATGACTCAGATTGCGATCTCTTGCACTTTGCACAACTTCTTTACTGTTAAGCAATGCTAGGAGAAACCTCTCCCTCTTTATTGTTGTTGCAGATATCATCACCAATCTCAGTCATCAGCGGCGATATCAGAGGGAAAAAGATTGCAAATATTGCAGACGTATGCGAATCCATGAAGCAGCAGTTGTTAGTGCTTGTGGAGTGGGCCAAGTACATCCCAGCCTTCTGTGAGCTTCCTCTGGATGATCAGGTGAGCCACTTGTTTGGGATCTTGTTAATTTGTAAAATCAATGACAGTTTCCTTATTCTGTTTCTAAAAACCTTGCAAGCTCAATATGGAATTCATTGTGTAAATAGGTGTGATTTTCCTTGTGGTTCATTGGTGTGCATGCATATTAGCTTGTTGTGCACAATGGTAGTAAAGGTGCGTAATCCCAAAGATGCTAAACATGAGTAAGCATCTTTGATATTAATGGAACTGAGGTTGTTGTTGTTGTTGTTGTTGTGGGCCTTTAAGTCATTTCCAACTTATGGCAACCCTAAGGTGAACCTATCACAGAACTGAGACTCACCGTTAAATGATTAGGCTGCAGTCCTGTGCTCACTTACTGAAGATGAAGCTTCACTAAATTCAGTATGGTTTATTTCTGATTGAGAGCTAAGCAAATATACCTTTTGGACTACATCACTCAGAATCCCCCAGCCAGCATAACCCCTCTCTCCTGGTGTATTGTCCAGGAGGTGTTCCTGCATATCTCAAAGGAGTAGAAAGAAACATTAATTTCTTGGTATATCTTTTATTCTTTTTAAGGAGCTGCAAAACACTTCTGAAATAGACCACAAAATTGGTCAGCCTGGAAAGTCAACAGAAAAACAAATCATAAATAAATCTATTAGTAAATAAATGTGTAAATTAAATTTAAAATAATCAAAAGTTTAGCTGGCACCAAAGTGTATCTTAAAAACGGCATTCATAGTATAATTTGAGCCCATGACAATCACACAGGCAGATTGCACATAGAACTCTGGAAACTATGATGAAGAGGAATGGGGAAGTATTGGGTTTTATAAAGTATAGGTCTCCCCCTGCCACCATATCAGCATGGGATACATTCCCAGACTTACTGCAGGTACCTAAAACTATGTATAATAGTGAACCACCATGAATACCATAGAATCACACTGGAGGACCTAGAAAATGCCTAGAGAAGGTGCTTCTCTAGGCATCTTGCATGCCTCTATGGTCAGCTTGAAGTTGAACATAGAGTCGTGCTGGAGGACCTCCCAATGTTCAGAGAGACCACCTTCAGTGCAACTCTCTGGTCCTTCAGATGCCTAAAGAGACCTTTCCCCCTCCAACAGCAGGTAAGTGAAACCACAGGTACTGACCGCACAAAAATGGGGGGTGACCTATAATCTATGTCAGCAGCATTTTGGCCTGATAGGAGCTGGAGGGAAGGTCATTGTATAACTGCCATTCAACTTCTAATGTTTTTATTATTTCTGTTCAACATCTTCATGCATAAGGATAGCTTTCAGTCCAGTGTACATTAAACCTGGGTGAATACTATAACATTAAAATAATAGCATCAAAAGTGAACACCATAAATCATAAAACTATGAAAATAGGATTGCTAGATCTCAGGGCCAGGCCCTAAGTATCCAGTTTTCATGTGTCATTTCCTGACATGTGCCAGTCAGGAAATGAGAATACCATTTTTGGGGGAGGGGTTGGGGGGGAGGGTGATCAGTTCCAGACAAGAAGAAAGGACTCTGTACAGTGGGCCCTCAGTATCTACTGGGTTGTGGTTCCAGGACCACCCATGGATACCAAAATCCGTGGATGCTCAAGTCCCATTATATACAATGGCATAATAAAATGGTATCCTTTATACGAAATGGCAAAATCAAGGTTTGGTTTTAGGATTTCATTTTTAATATTTTCATATTGTGGATAGTTGAATCTGTGGATACAGAATCTGTGGATATGGAGGGCTGACTGTACAAGTCTCCAGTTGAGCTAGGAGAATAACACCTTGATACAATTTGCAAGGCTTCATTCATTTCATGCTGCAACTTGCAAAGACTTCAGAGGCTCTCTGTATTCATTAGTTAGCTTCCTCCTTCCCTCCCAGCTGTTGCAGCCCCCGGGCTCACCCTCTGCTCTGCATTCACTTTCTAGACAGAAGCAAGTGTGCTAGATTAAAAGTTTCTTATCCTGTCTCCCTAAGTGAAAAGGGATAACCCTCTCATTTCACCTTGATCTGGGAACAGCCCCTTTATCAAAGATTTCTCTCTTATTTTCCAAACAGGAAACACACTCCCTGTGTGTGTTTGAAGGACAAGGGCCAAATCCACACTACACAAATAATCGAGTTTGAAACTGGATTATTTGCCATGGCTCCCTCTTGTTGAAGCCTGGGAGTTTTTAGAAAAGTCCTCAGCCTTCTCTGCTAAAGTGTGCTGGTGCCTCACCAAACTATAAATCCCAGGATTCCATAGGAAGGAGCCATGGCAAAATAATCCCATTTCAAACTTGATTGTTTGTGTGTTGTGGATTTGGCAAGAGTTTGAGCAACTGTGGTTGGTACTTAAAGCATAATACTTAATGAGCTCACCAGGGGTCATCCCTAGGTCTCAGGTTTTAGCCTGGAAACCTCAGGGTCTGGAATGATCCAGAACTGAAGTGTTGCTTGTGTGCACCCTGGAAACTTTTTTTTTTAAAGAATTGGTGGCGGCAGATTTTAAATTGCAAGTAAATCACTCGCGACCGCCATCTGGCTAGGGGGTCATGCAGAGTTTAGGGGGGCTCTTTTGGCTGTGTAGACAGGTTGCATCGTTGTGAATTCCTGCCTTTCTGAACGTGTTCCTATTCTCCCCCCCCCAATATAGACAAGACCTTTGTTCCAGACACAGGTTCCTTCTGTTTTGCCTTGTTTTGCTGAGATTAAAACCTATGGGAAATCGTTCTCTCTCCCTTCCCTTCAGCAATTTCATTGCAAGATATTTCTCCATGTTTGTTCAGTGCATACAGATTGGCCCATCCCTGTAAAAGACACCCTTTCCCAAATCCTTCGGTTAATGTTTAGTGGTTGTTTGCCACATAGCTGTAGTCCCAGTTGGACATTAAGAAGCATCCATGTCACACTGTGTCTTAAGTGTTAACCTTTGTGTCGACATATTATTTTTTTTTTTAAAAAGAGTAGAAGTGGGACAGGAGAATCAGTCAGAACATTCTTGAGGATCACTGAAGGGTATAAAGTGACACAATGCAATCATTAACAAAAGAACAAGCAGATGACACTTTTTAAAAAACCCTCAGTTTCTTCAGCACAGTAAGATGTCCATATTCCCAGAGAAATTATTTTTTACAGTAGAGTAGTGATGCTAAACCTGTGAAGAGAAGCCTACCAGGTGGATGTTTGTGTGAAATTATAGCTCTCTCAGAGTGTCCAAATATTGCTGAATAAGGTGGCAGCTGTGACTTTACTTGTTTCTCAACTTAAGCACAATTTGCCCCTATGGAGAGGCTCAGTGCAATCCTCAATTGAGCTCTCTTCTTCCTTCCTTGGCTCACCCTGGAAAACACGGCTGGGCCTACCATCAGGCTTCGTGGGGCAGCTTCAAGTGGGACATGGTGGGGAGTGGGCAGTACATATGGCAAGATATTGGAGGGAAGAAGTATGTGTATGTCACATGGCCCACCCTGTGCTCCCCACCCCTTCACAGAATTGGCCGTAGCTCTCAGATGTGGTGGAAGACATTGTTCCATCACCAGTCTTGAAACAAGATTCAGCTGCCAGTCTGGCTCAGCATCTCTCTATGAAATGGGAAAAGGGCACCATCTTGGGCCCTTTCAGCCTACAGAATTAATAGTGTTATGATTCCACTTTAACTGCCGTAGTTCCATTCTATGGAATCCTGGGATGTGCAATTAAGGGAAGAGTATTTAGGATCCTCAGCCAGAGAATCCTAGTGCTTCACCAAACTACAAACCCCAGGATTCCATAGTTTTTATTTTATTTATTTATTTATTCATACCCCACTCTTCAGCCACAAGGCTATCAGAGCGGCTTACAAAAATTGTTTTAAGCAATAGGTATTTACACATCCACACTGCATTAAACAGTTTCCAATGTGTGTTAGCTAATTGCCCCCACAAGCTGGGTACTCATTTTACTGACCTATGGAAAGATGGAAGGCTGAGGGTATCATGCAGCCATGCGAGTTAAAGTGGAATCATAGAGCTATAATTCTGTTATGTGAACTGTTAAGTTGTCTAGGCCGCAAAATATTCTAGCCCTGCTATGTGCACTGACAAATATTGTAATATGTACACTGACAAATATTGGCAACAGGAGGCTGTTGAATGCCTCTTGAATTCCATTGAGCTTTCCTTCTGCTCCCCAGACTCTGAGCCTGCAACCCTCCTGCATGGCAGGGGGTTGGACTGGATGGCCCTTGTGGTCTCTTCCAACTCTACAATTCTATGATTCTATTATTCTAAGCTATTCCCTCTGTGGAAGTTCTAATTCCCAAACATCCTGGAACCAAGTTAAGAAAATGCCTTTTTAACAATATTTTTGGCCGTCTGCAGATATCTTTTCCCTTGGCCTTTTAAACATGTGACTTACTGTGACAGTTACTGAAATTCAGAAGGGTAAGCATAGAAGGGTGAGAGCCAATGTGATGAAGTGTCTGAAGGGTTGTGCTGGAATAGATGCAGCAGAAAAAAAGGGGGAATAGTATTATATGACAAAGACAAATTCAATTGCATAGAAATCCATGAATGAGATCAGAGTGGACCAGTTGAGAGTATTTGGGTAAAAATGTAAAGAGAAATAAAGAAATGCCACCAAACCAAGGCAATCAAACCAAGGAGAAGTTAGTCACTAAACTAACTAACTTTAGTGACTAACTAAAGAGGAGTTAGTCACTAAAATCAAAGTAGACGGTACTTTATAGGGAAGTGACCATGTAATGCTGGAATTAGAAATTGTGGGACAGGGCAAAGTTCTCATCTGGAGTACTGTGTTCAGTTCTGGGCACCTCATTTGAAGAAGGATATAGACAAGTTGGAGCAGGTTCAGAGAAAAGCAATGAAGATTATCAGAGGTATGGAAACAAAACATAACATGAAAAGTTGAAGGATCTGGACATGTTCAACTTGGTGAAGAGATGACTGAGGGATGACTTGAGGGCACCTGATTTAAAAATGCTTCAAAGGCTGTCATAGAGGAGAGGGGGCAGGCCTGTTCTCTGCAGCCCCAGATGGTAAGACCAGGTCAAATGGTTTGAAGTTACAGCAGAGTAGATTTCTATTGAACATTAAAAGGAACTTCTTGACAATAAGAGCAGTTTGGCAATGGAATCAATTGAACATCTTCAAAAAGAGGCTGGACAGCTACCTGTTGGGGATGCTTTTGATGGAGATCCCTCATAGAGCAGGGGGTTGGACTAGATGGCTCATGAGACCCCTTCCAGTTCTATGATTCTATGACTCTATGACAAGCAACATGGTTGCCAGTTTACAAGTGGAATGTGTGTGTGTGCCTTCAAGTTGCCTGCCAACTTATGACAACCCCATGAATTTCGTAGGGTTTTCTAAGGAAGGAATACTCAGAGGTGGTTTACTTGCAAAGAGGTAATGAATAGCTGGCTTCAGGACGGGATTTGGAGTTGAGACTGCCTTGGTTGCCTTGACCGATGACCTGCGTCTAAGCATCAACAGGGGTAATGTGTCCCTGTTGGTGCTTCTAGACCTCTCAGCGGCTTTCGATACGATAGATCATAGCATCCTCCTGGATTGCCTAAGTAGGTTAGGAATTGGAGGCACTGCACTCCAGTGGTTCCGGTCCTTCCTCTCGGGCAGGTCCCAGAGGGTGCTGCTCGGGGACAGCTGCTCCAGCAGAAAGGAGCTTACTTGTGGCGTTCCGCAGGGCACCATCCTGCCCCAGATGCTGTTTATATGAAGCCGCTGGGTGAGATTATTCAGAGTTATGGGGCTGAGTGTTATCAGTATGCTGATGACACCCAGATCTATTTCTCCTTGTCCCGAGCATCGGCCTCGAATTCTGATGGCATCTCTCCCTCTTAATGACTGTCTTAAAGCAGTAATGGGCTGGATGAGGAAAAACAGATTGAGATTAAATCCAGACAAAATAGAGGTGCTCACGGTAGTGGCCCCGAAACCAGGAGTTGGGTTGCAACCTCCAATCCTGGACGGGGTCACACTCTCCGTTAAGGACTGTGTTCGCAGTCTGGAGGTTCTCCTTAATTCATCACTTCAAATGATGAGTCAGGTGAATGTGACGGTCAGGAGCGCCTGTTATCAGCTTCGGCTGATACGCCAGGTGCGCCCTTTCCTGGAAGTAAGGGACCTCAAGACTGTGGTGCACGCGCTGGTAACCTCTCGTCTAGATTTCTGCAATGCGCTCTACATGGGGCTACCCTCGTGCTTGGTCCGGAAATTTCAGTTGGTACAAAATATGGCAGCCAGAGTGGTCTCGGGAACATCTCAGAGGGACCATATAACTCCAGTATTAAAATCTCTCCACTGGCTGCCTATCAGTTTCCGGGCCCAGTATAAGGTGTTGGTTATTACCTTTAAAGCCCTAAATGGCTTGGGTCCAACTTATCTTCGGAACCGCCTCCTCCCATACAATCCTCCCCGCGCACTCTGGTCCTCTGGGAGGAATTTGCTTCAGCCACAAAAATCTAGGCTGTCTGCAACCTCCCAGAGGGCCTTTTCAGTAATCGCCCCCAGTTTATGGAATGGCCTGCCAAACGAGATCTGTCAGATGATGAGCTTAAATAGCTTCAAAAAAGCACTAAGGATGGATCTCTTTCGGCAGGCCTTTCCTGATTAGATCCCGACCTCAGGAGCTGTGTCTCCTGGCCTTTTTTAGTCTTGTGTATATTTGTTTTTAATGTGATTTTAGCTAGATGGTTTTAATTTTATATTGTTTGATGTCTTTTTATGGGAGAGGGTGGGGGTGGGTGGTACTTTTAGTTGGTATTGTAGAGTTTTAATTGTTGTAAGCCACCCCAATTGTTTTTAGCAGAGGGGCGGGGTATAAATAAATTATTATTATTATTATTATTATTATTATCATCATATCTCTGCAGCTAAGAGCAAGCTAAAAATTGGCAAGGAAGCTCTATTCAACCCTGTGTGATCCTATTCTGTGGGTATAGATGCTTGTGCATAGGAGTGGATTGCTCCCCAAATATATAAGCATGACACATAGGCTCAGAGCTTAGAAAAGTTTCTTTTTGGACTATAACTCCCAGAATCCCCCAGGCAATGAAATGGGGTGAGTGGGTAGACCAGGGACACCCATGTTGACTGTGGGATTCTGGGAGCTGTAGTGCACAAAAAAGTCACATTTCCCATCTTTGCATTGGGCTTGCTATTCTTCCTTAGAAAGTTTTCCTATCAACCAAAGATTTCATATAAATCCTGAAAATCTTACTTTGGGGGTAAATAATATGCAATGCCTGGTGAGTGTCTTGTTTGTTCTGTTAAAAAAAATAGTTACATGATGCCACTATGTCATATTGTTAATAACTTAATAAAAAAATTAAAAATTGGAAGGGGGGCGATGGGGAAGAAAGTGTTCATAGCCAGAGAGATAAAATTATATTGTGCTAATCATGATGGCAAATCCCTGGCTCATATTGCAATCCCTCCACTAACTTCATCATCCCAAGAGGTAGTAGGTTGGGCTGCTTTTTCAATGCTCCTCTTACGTTGGTACATGATAGTTCTTTGACCTGCTTGCTACAGCCTGTTCCATCATTAGCCCAGTTATAACTGGCCTTTGCTCCTCCAGGTGGCTTTGCTACGGGCCCATGCAGGGGAACACCTGTTACTGGGAGCAGCCAAACGGTCGATGGTGTTCAAAGACATCCTACTCCTAGGTAAACGTCTTCATTTACCAGGATGCTTCTCTCTCTTCCCATTAGGAATGCTATAACCAAATGTAAGGGTTTGGAAGGAAAAGACATTGTACTTGGTCATATTTCTTACAGGGCAATCCTATACATCAGCCTGCTCCAACCTGCCACTTTCCTTGTGTGTTGGACTATAGCTCCTATTATACCCAACTAGCATGGCCAGTGTTTGGGGATAATAGGAATTGTGGTCCCCCACATTTGGAGACACCAAGTTGGAGAAGGCTGCTATACATGTTTACTTGGAAGTAAGTCCCACTTTGCTCATGGGCCTTATTCCCTCAGTAACTGTGTACAGGATTGCTGCCTTAGTAACTTCTTGGCCTTGAATTGTCCCTACTATTCTATGAGGAGACAACATGAAAACAGGACTTGAGATAAAAAGTGTTTTTTAAAGGAGCTGAATGAGTGTTGAGGAAGACATTGGGCTCAGTTACATGGCAATTTTTATTGCGATAGTTTGCGCATTTTCACATCTGTGCCACGTAGTTTACACAATATAGTGCGAAACTGGTTGATTGGGTAAGTTTTCTGCTTTGTAGTTCACACAGGCAAAGGTGAGGGCATGGCCACCAGAGCATCCGATCACTGGTGAGCAGGGGCGAGAGATGTGCAGACAACCAAAAAAGAAGGGGGACCACAAGCGGGGGGGGGGGGAGGAATAATGACAAAAGGAGGCAAGGAAAGCAGGCTAGATTCCCAGGTGGGGGATGGTCTGGGGGTGGGATGATCACCCATCTGCCAGAAGCAATGGAGTCACAGGTCCCCCTTCGCAGAGCAGACTGCTACTCTGGGTCTGACTATACGATTAAAAAAAAATCCGTTTGGGGGGTAAAAAATACGAATAGGCAGTCGTTTGTATGCATACGATCTGCCTACACGATTTTTTACTCCCCCTAAACTCCGTATGACCCCCCCCCCCGTCCCCAGCTGGCTGGAGCGAACAAGCCAAGCAGCAGTTTTAAATCTCCCGCTGCTTTTTTTTTAATTTAAAAAGGTACCTGCTTTGCGGACATTCGGTTTTCCCTATTTATAATGTAAAATAAAAATAAATACATATAAAATTCATGGACTTACCAGACTCTCGCTTAGTCGGGAATCCAGCATCTCAATTCCCCTCCTTGCTAGCCCCGCCCCCTCTACTCATTTACACTGCCTGCTCGTATGCGTGCGAACGGGGCGTACAGACCACCAGCCATTCGAATGGCTGTACAGATTTTATGCCGAGATCACACAACCGATTGTGTGCATTTTTGTGAACTTTATCAAAAAAAAGTCGGGGTAAATAGCAAAAGCTGATACTGCGTGACTTATGGGTGTTTTTTTACCCCCCTCCTTCTGAATATGGCAACTTTGATCCAAAAGATGTGGGAACTATTAGGACTCTTTGCAAATTCTTAGATGATTTATTTTGCCGTGTAAATTTTGCCATTGTTTTCTCTCTCCCTAATCATCCCTGGTTAAATAGGTTTTGCAGGTTTTTGAAGCAACCCCCCCACACACAAAACCTTTTTACTAAAGGTAAAAGTGGGTTGAGAAACCATTGGCCTTTCAGATGTTTTGGACCACAATTCACACAATTCCTTATTGTTGTCCACAATGGTTGGAGCTTCTGGGAGTTGGAGTCTAATGCCTCTGGAGGACCCAAAGTTCACTGGGTGCAGGCATTGTGAGCTGTGGTTCCTTTCTTCTGCCTTCAGCTCCCTGAAGCAGTGCCAACCTATCATCTTTCTTCAGCGTGAAGTACATGTTTCTGCAAAGTCACCTACAGGGCTCTAGTAGTGGGACTTTTACAATGACAGAATGGACAGGCCCACATTCAGATTTAAAAAACTTTTGTTGAGGGTTTTTGGTAGTTGAAAACTCATCTCCCCACACACACACCATCTGAGCCATGTAGAGGGCAAAAAAGCTTACATGTAAGCTTTGATTGGCAAATAAATTAGATCCCCTGGGCATGTTAAGGAGATTTTCACACTACACTGTTATAGTGTTACTATTCCACTTTATTTGCTATTGCTGCATCCTGTCGGCTCCTGGGATTTGTAGTTTAGGGAGGGGCATTTACAACTCTCAGCCAGAGAGCTCTTAGGCCTCACTAAACTACAAACCCCAGAGTTCCACAGGAGGCAGCCAGAGCAGTTAAAGTGGAATAGTAACACTATAACAGTGTAGTCTGAAAATCTCCTAAGTCTTTCCAGTTTGCAATCCACAAATATCTCTGAAAGACCTCAGTAAAGCAGTTCTGCAATAAGTGGGTCTCCCTGCCACCAATGCTAGCAAGAAAGAAAAGGAGCCATGAAGATATTGATTTGCTGCAGTAAAGTTGTTACTGGGATAAGAGGTTAATCACTTGTTTCTGTTTATTTGTCTGGTGAAAAAAATAGGAGTTGAATATGAAAATATATAGTTCCACAAAAGTATCTTGCTACCAGTTTTGTATATGAAAGTGGGGAGGGGATCAGTTATCATAACAACGGGTAATCGATTACAAACCATAAGGCAGCTAGAGAGCAGTGAAGATGTTATATAAAACTTAATTTCCCTGCAGGAAATGACCACATAATCCCACGTAACTGTCCAGAGCTGCTGGAGATCAGCCGCGTGGCTGTGCGAATCTTGGATGAACTGGTGTTGACATTCCAGGAGCTCCAAATTGATGATAATGAATATGCTTGCTTAAAAGCCATCATCTTCTTTGATCCAGGTAGATACTGTACTTTTCAGTAACTAGGAAAGCTGTCCAGGATTGCTTTCTACTCTGTAGTCTTTTAAGCAGTGCTGGGGACCTGGCTTTTTTTGCAGTGGAGCTAAAGCAAAAGTCATATGCAATAAATCAGAGAGCCTGAGGAAGAAGCATTTTTGGATTAAAAATTCCCCAGAAATTAATGGAACCATTAGGAACAGAAGAAATACTAACCAAGCAAGTGAGAGAGGGTATTCAAGGGACAGCATGGTGTAGAAGGACAAGTGCTGGATTATGCTTACTCCAGCCACGGAAACCCACTGGGTGAGGGTCTCCCTAACCCTGAGCTGGAGGCTCCTGGCTCAGCCTTAGAAGAAGTGAATGGCAAACCTCCTCTGAATAAATCTTGCAAAATAAACAAACAAACCCACCCCTATGGTACAGTCCCCATTAGTCAGTGTCAACCTGAAGGCATATAACAACAATCTTCAGGGGGCAATTAATAAGCTTTTCATTGATGTCATGTTTTTGCTCATGAGCAGGAAATCCATTTCAGACAGGTGCTATAGTTGCATTTTATTACAAAGATATGAGCAAAAAACAGGTCTGAAAAAACATGGGTGGACACCACTGAAAACACTGGACTGCAAAAATATGATGACAACATCTGGATGGTTCACAAAAATCAAGGACAACAATTCCACAGGATGAGGCTAATGTGGGAGCAACCATAGTTCACTACTCAAAGCAAGATAAATCAAACTACCTGCAGGCTGCAGGCTGCTAGTCTAAAGCAAATGAAGAAGAAAGATAAAGGTGTTTTGGGTAGCATGATGGACCACAGAGCTGTTAACACCTTTAAACAGCTGAGTTTCCCTCACTTTCTCCTAGGGACACCTGTGGCCAGTTACATGATGAGGCAGCACCATATGACATCCCTTTTCAACACAGTTGCTGAAGACACAGAAGCTGTGTCCTCAGTATTGGTCTTTGCCCTGTTTCATATGAGTTGTTACAATGCCATTCTCTGAGTTGGTGAGAGGAGGAATCCATTACACTTGGGTTACTCCCATCACCACCCAGAGAGAGACAGGAAGAAGAAGATGTAAAGGTCTTGAGATAGCTGAAAGGCTTGTTGATTCCTCCCCTTCAGCTCTCCATGAAGCCAGTTCTTTTTCCTGCCTTGGCTCAGAGCAGAGCTCCTGTTTTCATACTCCGTTTTTCTCTCTCCCTAACTTCTTAAAGAACCTCCAAAGAAGGAGAGTCCACTACACTCTGAGACTGAGTATCCCATTGTCAAATAGCTCTTATCATCAGGAAGTTCTTCCTAATATTTAGGTGGAATCTCTTTTCCTGTCAATCCATTCCATAAGTTAGTGTGAATGCTAAAGGAGCAACCCAAAATAGGTTCAGCCCACTGGATAGCTCCTTTCACATTTAGACTAAAAACAGCAGGTTTACCACCCCATTGACTTTGTAGCTACCAGCTGCCACTGCCTGTGGGCACAATATGTTATACTGCAATTCCCATCACCCCTAACCATTGGCAAGGTGGGGTTGGTTCTGTTGGGTCTTGGAGTACAGCCATATCTGGGCAGCCACAGATTTCCTGCTTCCCATCTTGTATACTCAGTGCTCATACTAAAGCTTCACTAATGTAGAAGAAGGGGGTTGGACTGGATGGCCCTTGTGGTCTCTTCCAGCTCTACAATTCTATGACTCTATGAAAGAAACACATTGGCCAGAAACCAGTTGTGGCTTATGCTAGAGTAACTTCGTTTATACCAGTGTAAGTGCTGTATTTGTCATTGCAGAAGAAGGTACACTGTTCCTCCTTGTGCAACACCATTGTTTCTGGGTGTGCAAGGGCAGCTGGAGACTCCTGGCTACAGCTCTGTCCTCTTCCCCAGCTGCTGATTGACTACACAAGTGCACCCATGAGCTGTCTGGCTGCCCTTATACATCTGGAACTGAAGAAGCGGCTTCCACTTTTGTCCTGAGGCCCTCTTACACTTCGCAGTTATAGAGCTAAGTATTTTAAGTGGAATGGTTCTGTCTCATGATTCTCAGCTAGAGAGCTTAGTGCCTCACCATACTACAAAACCCAGAACTCCATAGGATTTTGCCATGGCAGTTAAAGTGGAATCATAGTGGTTTAATTGGGTGTGTGAAAGGGCCCCAAATGAGAGTTCCTGGATACACCTCACAGCCAATCAATAGTTGAAAGAGCCTCTGGTTGCCTTGTATGCCCAGGAGAGAAGAAGCCTTTGTTCCCACCTCCTGAACCACCAGTGAAGTTACTTTGACAGTCATGTGCTGCCAGCACCAGTTATTGGATCTCAATTATTCTCTTCAGTGTCAAGAGATTCTGAACACTGTGCTACCAGAATCTACCCAAATTGCTCTGAACCAGTGGTGCTGTGAGGGCTTGTGCTTGAGAAATGGCACAAGACATAACTCCTTGTGATTTATTCCAGATGCTAAGGGCCTGAGTGACCCCATCAAGATCAAACGAATGCGATATCAAGTTCAGGTCAGCTTGGAGGACTACATCAATGACCGGCAATACGATTCGCGGGGACGCTTTGGGGAGCTGCTTCTCCTTCTTCCCACTCTCCAGAGCATCACCTGGCAGATGATTGAGCAGATCCAGTTTGTCAAGCTCTTCGGCATGGCCAAGATTGACAACTTGCTGCAAGAGATGTTGCTGGGAGGTGAGCATTGTTATGGCGCTCTTCAGAGAGTTTCCTTGCCGTTGGGTGTTAGGATCCTTGACTGCAGACTGAGGGGCAATTGCAAGGCATAGCATCAGCTCCATTTCCTACCGAGAAGAAATGTGTTCGAGTTAGCAACCTTTGCATGCCTGTACTCACTGGTAGTTAGGTTTCATATCATTCTCTAGGATTTTAAGCACAGCATGTTTATGGTAACTTCATGTTTGTATGCGTGTGTTTTTCCATGCTTGCTCTCTTTCTGCATCACATAGGCTTTTCCTTTGTTCTCTGGGGTCTCATCTGCTTTCACACCTCTCTCTCTCCCTGCTTGTCCTCTATAAAACATGTGTGATAAAGAGCTGTCTCTGAGTAAGATGCTCCTACTCTCCTGATACCATGTAGTATCTTCCTTTTCTTAACTTCCTCAAGAAAATGAACCCATGTTGATTATGCACAAATATTTGCGAGTAAAACCATTTTTATATACTTTGTGAGGAAGAGTAGATTCTATTTCTTTCTCTGCTAGATCTGGGAGAACACTTCTCTAGGCATTTCTAGGTCCTCCAGAACAGTTCTATGGTCAGCTTCAGAATATGACCATAGAATCATGCTGGAGGACTTAGAAGTGCCTAGAGAGAATGTATTTTTGGTCGCATATAGGGCAGCAGTGGATGCAGCAGCAAATACAGTGATCCATGAATAATCAAATCCATGAATGCTTACCCTGCAAAAGTGGAGAGGTTACTGTATACCTCTTTATTATTTTCCCCAGAGGTTGGATAAGTTACTTTTCTGGACTTCTCCCAGAATCTCCACCCGGCATGATTAATGTAGTTGAGAAAAGTGCTTTAGCTATGCTCTTCTTTCCTCTCCTCCAGGATAACCTCTGACACTGTGATAATTTCAGATTGCACATCACTTAGTGTACTTACTTTGGATAACACTTAAAATAATATCTGTCTATTTATATCATTTTAGGATCATCAAGTGATGCACCTCATGCTCATCACCATGCTCTGCACCCTCACCTGATCCAGGAAAATCTGGGGACAAATGTCATAGTGGCCAACACAATGCCTGCTCAGATCCACAATGGGCAGCTGTGTGAGTATTCCTGCCCAAGAAATCCAGTACTCTAGGAATGGCATGTGTGACCTGAATTTGTGGGTGACAGAGCACATGTGGCTATGTGCCGATTCCCCTTCTCCTGGAGCCATGGGAGCCCTGTCTCCCTTGTTGCTTGGCTCTTCCTAACAGCAGTGTGAATTGAGGAAATGGGACAGCAGAGGGAGCAACACGTGGTGGGAGGACAAGGCAGAGGGACATCTTTGCTGTGGCACCCTGTTTGTGGAACATCCTCCCATGAGAGGCCTGAGTGGCAGTGATGCTGGCTCCAGTCCGGCACCAAGTTAAAATGTAACTTTTTATAAAAGGCTTTTGGAGTCTAACAGTTTTGTCCAAATCTGTACAGGTAACATGCTTTAAAACTGTTGTGACTTAACTAAATTATTAAGCATTCATTTAGACTGTTGAAATTATTCCTTACTGATCCATTTACAGTATTTAATGTTTAGAATCATAGAACCATAGAGTTAGAAGAGACCACAAGAGCCATCCAGTCCTGCCCCCTGGCCATGCAGGAATACACAATCAAAGCATTCCTGACAGATGGCCATCCAGCCTCTGTTTAAAGACCTCCAAAGAAGGAGACTCCACCACACTCCGAGGCAACGCATCCCACTGCCAAACAGCTCTTTAAAATTGTTTCAAATTGATTGAATATCTGTATTGCCCTGAGATCTTGTGACATAGGGTAGGACAGAAATACCAAATAAATAAAATACATTTCTCTTATCCCCACCAACCCACTACAATCAGGATACAAAGACTGTATCAGATTCTGTCAGATCTCAGGGCATGGGTAGGCTGTTATAGGAGAAAGTGGACTCTAAGTTATCCTGTACCTACAGTAAACCCATGGCACCTGGTGGCTCCCATGTTAATGGGATGATGAATCTATACCAGGTTTTAGATTGAACTGAGCTATATAAAGGATGATGAACCCTAGCATCAAAAGCACCTTGGACAGCTTCTTTAAAGTTTTGACTAACAGCAGGAGCAGATTCATTACCTCATTGACATGGAAACCATCAGCTGCCTTTATCTAAGCTGGGGTGAGCAACTTGGGAAAGGCTTTTGGAGTGCAGTAGTCCTCCAGGAGACTTGGAGGACCTCATCCCCCTCCACAGAAAATGGATCACAGGGACTTAAAAACATAGATCACAGAAAAAAATTTTTTAAATGCCATCAAGTAGCCCCCAATGCCCTCTGGGAGGGCATGCAGGAAATTTTTGTCATGTTTTTAAGTCCCTGTGATCCATTTTAGGCCCAGGAGAGACCTTTTTTAACAACAGGAAGTGAGCAGAAGTTGCTTCCTGTTCACTTCCTGTCTCAAAAAAAAAAAGGCCTCTTCTGGTCCTACATTGGCAAAGGGGGGCAATATGTAGCAAAAAATACTGCCCAAGAGGCATTTGTGGGTGGCAAATATTTTTAATCCCTGGGTGGCCTCGGGGACCACAAAAATGGCACTGGGGGCAGCATGCAGACATGTGCTGCACTTTTGCCCACCTCAGTCTAAGCCACTGAGGACTTTAAAGTCTATCATCAATGCATGGAATTGTGCTCAGAAACAAACTGGTAACCAGTGCCATCCTTGCAGGACAGGATTTCCCCCAGATATTGTGGGGCTGGAAATACTACTGGCGCTGCTGGGGGTTGTAGTCCAAAACATCTGGAAGTCACTATGTACTCCACCTCTGCTTGCAAGATGGGATTTAACATTGGCTTATGGATGATAAGCAAATTTGGCCAGCAACAACCTTGTACATTTTATTAGTGATTTGATTTGATTTGAATCTCACCTTTCTCCCAGCAATGGGACACAAAGCCACCCACAGCCTAATTCAAAACAGGCACAAATAAAAACTCAGTAAAATAGTTTTAGGACATTTTCAGACACCCCTTACCGCGCAAGCAGCCTCCGGAGCAGTAACAAGGCTGATGCGCGGCAGGGGTCATTTTCGGATGCCACCATCCCTCTTCTGTGACCATTCATGTCACATACGTGAAGCTTTGGAAGCAGCCGTGCCATATTTCAATCACGGTAGTTGCCCGCGATTGAAATATGGCGCGGCCGCTTCTAAAGCTTCATGTACGTGACACGAATGGTCACGGAAGAGGGACGGCGGCATCCAAAAAGAGCCCCTGCTGCGCAGCAGCCTCGTTACTGCTCCGGAGGCTGCTTACGCAGTAAGGGGCGTCTGAAAATGTCCTACGAGACAATTAGGCTGCTTAGAGTATTAAAACACAATTCAGTTTTAAACAGCTGAGAACAGCTTACCGCTACTTTGTACAATAAAAGTCTTACATTTACATACCAAACCTAATTGAAGGCAGAAACTCATACAGGTAGCAATCCTAAACACATTTACTAGGAAGTAAACTCCACTGAATACTGTAGGACTTCCTTAGTAAAAGTAGATGGGCCAAGGTCCTACAAAACCAAGCATACCATAAAATTTTATCATGTGGAACTAGGTTACACCTCCCACAACAACCCTCACACCTTCATTGCAATAACCATCACTATGGTTATTCAGTGGGTTTTGGATAGTGGAATGGGGGTGGGTGGGAATCAGAGGAGTGGGTAGGTAGCTATGTTCCCATAGCCAGATGCAGATAGATGGTATCATCTGGAGGGAGGGATGATGTGATATTTCAGTGACTAAGGGGAT
Source organism: Gambelia wislizenii (assembly GCA_030847615.1). Classification (NCBI taxonomy): domain Eukaryota; kingdom Metazoa; phylum Chordata; class Lepidosauria; order Squamata; family Crotaphytidae; genus Gambelia; species Gambelia wislizenii. Next base: position 37,010,568 of record JAUMIR010000004.1, read on the forward strand.
ATAGCCAAATGCTTTTCCAATCCTTCTTGTTTTCCACTAGTCATTAAATGGCCACGGACAGGGGGCTGTCACAACAAAACTATGAGTCTTGGGGGGTGGGGGTCATTGAAGAGAATACCAGCCTCTGCAACAACTAAAGAAAAGACATCCACAGGTGTATGTTGGACTTACACTTCTGTATGTCATCAACATAGAGTTGTCTGAAAGCTCCTTGTGTTTGGAATTCTCTTGTTTTGAACCTCTGTGCTTTGAGCACAGTTGAACAAAAACTTACCTAGTAACATAGTCTTTTCCCCCACAGCCACTCCTGAAACTCCGCAACCTTCTCCACCAGCTGGCTCAGGAGCCGAACAATACAAACTGCTTCCTGGGGCTATTGCAACTGTAGCGAAACAGCCCACTTCAGTCCCTCAACCCACCATCACAAAGCAAGAGGTCATCTAGCATCCACTGGAATGAATACACTCAGGGGTTGCAAAGACCATGCTTGCAGAAGGCAGGGGAGAAAAGCCCCTCCTCATCTTGATCGTGCTGTAAGTGGAGTATTGATGGAGATATCCCAAGGGACAAAAACACCATTTTTTTTATTTGGTAATTGTCTGAGGGTGAAGGCATCTCCAGCCATAACAGTGGAGAACATCTGCACCTGAGTGCTTTGAAACATACAGCCTCACTGGAAGCCTTATTTTTCCTGTTTAGATCCAATGACTTTGTCAAAAATTGCACTGACTCACCTGTTTCTTCACTGCCACTGAGTTATCTGTTCATCTTATTGTGATGTTGTTTTTACTTCTCTGCAAATCTGACTTTTAAAGAAAAACCTGAAAGGTACCCGAATGAAAAGGACTCACCTTTGTTGGAGCAGCTCTAAATATCCCCAAATCCTTGTGTGACACAATTGAATTATGCTTTCTTAGATGGACATGATCCCTACAGAAGAAAATGCAGAGAATTTGGACCAGCTGCTGTTGAAGCACAGCTTCTTTACTGCCTCCTTCACTGCCTCAGAACACTACCAGAAGTGAAGGCCAGACCTAGATGCTTCCAGTGATCTTCAGCAACAAAGGAAAGAATATTCAGTGGCAAACATGTGTTGTCTTATAATATGGTTCTTGTGTGATGATGCTCTACCTATATTCTGTTTCATGATCTATGAGGAAGTAGAAGTATGTTGTCGTGCTGGATCAGGTTGAATTCCATCCAGCCCAGTGTTCTCTCCTAACAACAGTGACCAGCCAGAGAGGTCTCTGGGAAGCCTACAAACAGGACATGGAGATGTCTATCTTCACTTGATTAACCTAACTATCTGGCACTCAGTTACATTGCCTTTTTGCCCATGGAGCTACCATAGTGAATTACAGTTGTTGCTTCACCTGCCTTTCTTTAATTTGTTAAATGGTTTTGAGGCCGTACAGTTTGCCTTGCTAGAACAGAACTAAGTCTGTCTCTTTGGCAGGCAGGACTCTCTGGTGAGATGCTGTGCTTAAGCTGATTTAGATGCTTTCCTCCTCCTCCATCCAAGACAGAATGGCTTGGCTCGGTATCACTTGATGATGGTGGAACAATATGCTTCAGTGAATATCCTAATGAAGTGACCCAGTGCCAGCTCTACCTGTTTCTTGTCCTTATTCCTAATGATTCCAGGTGCTACTATATTGGGTAACAACAAATGAGGGGAAGATACTGGTGTGGAGAAGGATGCAGGCATCAGACATATATCAACAAATCCAACTCAGACCTCACCACTGCTAAAAGGGTACCCAAAGAATAGTATGGGCTATCTGTGCTCTTAGCCAAAATTCACACTGACTCAGGTGTCTGGAAAAGGTTTTCTGAAAACAGGTGAGGGTAGGCAGAGGGAGGACAAGCATGCTAGGTTAACACCCCCACTGCCATTCTCGTATCCTCGAACTGTCCTGATTTAACAGGGATAGTCCCAATTAAACCTCTGTGATCCCATTTTTTTCAGCTGCTTTTAAAATATCCCACTTTCTCTGTCCTCCTTCACTTTCTCCCTTTGTCCTTGGCTTAAATTGCTGCAAACTGAGTTCAAAGTGCAAAAACAGTTTGCACTCAATAAACTTAGCAGGGGGGAAGCAGGGGGTGGAATCTTGCCCTTCCCAGTTGGCTCAAGCAAAAGCAAACTGCTGCAGCCTCTGCTCGCTTGTGTGTTCTCCCTCACATTTTTTGCCATCTTGACCACACTCTGCTGTTGCTTAGGGTTCTGTGTCCTGATTTGATCTGTGAAATGTTGGAAAGTATGCATACTCAGCAACCTCCAGAGCTGAGGGCAACTTTTTGCCACAGGCATCTTTCTCTATCTATGGCCTGTAGATTGGATAGATAGCTGCCATGGATAGAGAGGGATTCCTAATGAAAACATTGTCCTCAACATGGAGAGCAACCAGGATGATATCTGACGGGTGGAATTAGCATGCTTGTCCATGTGCTCCTCCCTTTGTGTTTAGTACATATTACCATCCTGTTATCTTCACTTACCATGCCTTGATTTCACATCAAGCTCTGGTTTATTTGACACCTGAAAGAGATACATCAGATACTGAAGTAGAAAGACAGTTGAAACCCACCCAGAATATCAGGATGCCACCCAACTCTTTGTTGTTCTGAAGATCAGGGACTCTTGCTTTGCTTTTGTCCCAGGATAAGAAATCACATAACAATAGTTGAATTGTTCTCTCTGATGAGTAAGGTTTTTGGAGAAACATGAGCTGAATTCACCAGCTCATTTTGAGACCCAAGATTCACCATGAAGTGACTTTTTCTCTCAGCACTTACTAGGTCACATTTACTGGGGGAGGTGGGGGGGCTGAGCCCAAGAATTTGTCTTGACTTAAGTGTCAGATCTAAGCAGAATTGAGCTCACAGTCCTTCCACGCACAAAAATACACTCCTGGTTACCTTAAACGTTCTTCACTTCAGTACCATAATTAGGAGGACCTGAGAAATGATTGTGCCAATGCTATTGCTAAACAGCCGGGTGACAGAAATATTTCAGATCTACCAATTGATCCCAATCTCCCTTCGCTCACCTTGTTCTAGAGTACATATCAAGATCAAACTGGGTTACTGATCAGAGCATATTGTGCCAGTCACCTCCTGTGAACTAACATACAATAAATACTTTAAAGAAATCATTATTTTGCATAAAGGAATGGTGAGCCCAAGAATGTGCTTGTATCTATACTATACTGTTATGGTGGTTTGATACCACCTTAATTGTCATGGGCCCATCCTATGGAATCCTGGGATTTGTAGTTTGGTGAAACATTTAGAATTCTCTGCTAGACACTTCTAGTGCGCTCCCCTGAATACAGGACTTTGTCTCAAGTACCAGAAGTGAAAGGAGCTCACGGTCCTTCTAAAAAAAAAAAAGCTGTTCCTTTTTACCTCACATTTTCTTCATTTCTGCAGTAAAATTTAGAGATTGGGATGGGAGAAGAGGGAGTGTCATTGTCTTGTTACTGTTAAACATTTGGGTGTCATAAATACTACAAATTAGTCAGAGCTCTACACAAGAAAGAACACAACAGATAAACAGATAAGACACACCCTGTGCGCCCTAAATGTACTAGATGGAGGAAAATTAGTATTAGTGATCTTCTGGAGAATATACGATGTTACTTTTTAACTAAGTAGGAACATTGTGTCTGTTATTCCCCAGGACCACTAATGTTGGGGTCTTTTTAACTGAAGATTCCAGAGACTGCTGGAACCTTTGACATGCAAAACACACTCTCAGCTCCCAAGCTATGACCAAAAATATTTGCCTCCCCTTTGTCCCAATGGCATGGAAATCTGTTCACCTCTCCGATAATTCTGTTGAGGAACCATACAGTTCCTTGGATCCGCTGGAAAAACACTAACAGCTTCAAAGGGCCTGCAAATAAACTATTTGCATCTTCCTCCGTTTGAGAACAAGAATTACAGCTTGTGGAAATATTTGTTCATGATGATCCCAAACATAAATGCCATGGAGTCGCCCCTTTGTAAGAACATCAAGGACAGCTGACATTATCACTGCCAAAAAGACCTCATGCCAGATTTTTCACTAAGAGCAACTAACCTGTTGATACCAATCAAGTTCATCTCACTACAGCTGTGTAGGGTGTAGTCCTTTTTATATCAGATGCGAAAATAAACACCTGCCAGTAGACCATGAGTGTCAAAAGTATTGTATTGTTTGCCAAACATGACTGTGTTATGCTATGTAATTTATTACAATGATGGGTTGAATCATCTTTCCCTAAATTATTCTGTAAGTCATATTGATTACATATAATTGCAAAATAGAATGTGAATAATGTAAATTGCAGGAGGGCTTTTCCAACCACATCAACATTTTCTATGTCTAGGGATAGTTTGGAGGAAGCTATTTTGTCATTTAGACTGAACTACACAACAACAAAATCTCCCAGTATGGTACATTAATTTTTGTTGACAACTGCCTTCCAATGGAAACAGAGCCGTATTGCTTTATTAGTGTTTTAAAGAAAAAAAATAAATACAAAAATATTTTCTAACCTTTCACAGATGGGTGTTGTTTCTAATGTAAAAGCAGTAAATCAATTCAAATCAGTCCATGTTAAAATTGGGGATTGGTATTTTTTTACATTACACACACTTGCCACCCCCAGCTCAGATTGTGAGCCACTGTAGCAAGAAGGTGCAAGTTGGGTTTAGACTGGGGAGGCTGAAGGCTTGTCTACACAGGCAATAAAACCTGCACTCAACTCATATTCGCAGCAAAGTTGGTACACAATATTTTCGACAATGCACATTTTCACCACAGTTTCTGCAGAAAACTCCAGATCTGTAAGATTCACAGTTTGCTCTGGATTTGAGGTGGAAACCCTGATTTTTGGTTGTGTGACAGCTGAGGATTGGCTTCAAAGCAAAGCCAAGGAGGGACTTCTGGTGGATGGGACTCCATTCTGGTGTTTTTTGTATTTTTTTCCCTGATTATACCATATCTGAATAAGCATATCTCCACTTATCCAGTAATACAGTACTCTGGGACCATGTAGATTTGCTTATTTGCATGTATGAGCTAATGGTGGTGGGGACCTGAAGCAGCCCCGCGTGGCTGGAAATAGTACGACGTATAAGACACGTACGTGATCAGTGTATGACTGCCCTTTTACTCTGACATAGATTACAGTGTGGCAGGATAATCTGATCTACAATCGGAGAAACCCATTGAGTGTGGCATTTACAGGGACACTGCAGATCTAAAAAATCCACCATGGCTATGAGGTAGGTTCAGGTTTTCCTGCCACAGTAGACAAGCCCTGAGGCAATACCTATACACACACACACACACACACACGGAGAGAGAGTGAGAGATTAGAAGCTGGTTGCTGCAAAGTCAGTGGGGGAGTGAATCTGTGCCAGGTTTTAGTCTGAACTTTAAACAACCACTCTAAGTACTGAATCCAAATAGGGTCAGCGCCTTGAATATCTTCTTTAAAGTTCAGACTAAAACCCAAAACATTCACTGCCCCATTGACTTCACAGTCTTGCAGTCTCCCCTGCATATATACATGACTGGGACCAACCTTTCCTACTGCCTACATCAAGCCATTCCATAGATCAAGTTGGATGAGAGCCATCTAGTTGGGTGACCCCCATTGTCTTCAGCAACATCATTAGCATCTCAGCATTTCTTGTGCAGCTTTGGACTGTTCATACTGCTTCATAAGGTTGGTTCCAGACTAAGATAGTCGCATACTCGTACCCTACAACTGTCCTGATTTGTCAGGGACAGAACCAGCTTTTTAAATGTTCCAATTTCTCTTTCTTCCTCCCACTTCCCCCCTGTGTCTTCACCTTACTTCAGTTGCTACAAACTGGGTTGAAATGGAAAACAGTTTGGACCCAATTAACTCAGCAATGAAGAAAGGAAAGGAGGGGATGGAATCCTGCCTTTCTCAATAGGCTCAGGCAAAAGCAAGCTGCTGCAGCTTCTCCTAGCCTACATGTTCTTCCAAATTAATAACTTTTCCCCATCTTCACCACATTCTGATGTTGCTTGGCCACATGTGGCCCAGTTTTCATCTGTGAAATGTTAGCGGGTATGCTTCCTTTGGTCATACTGAGATCTAAGACACAGATATGATTTGCCCCATTGATGTCAGTAGAACTACAGTAAATATAGATGTCTTAAGCAGATCCTAAGGTTTGCCAAGACAAGAGAATAGCCTGTCTGACTAGCTTGCCAAAGACTAACTATTGAGTTCATGGCAGAAGAGAAACTGGAATTAGGGAGATTCTTGGTCACTAAAATACATGAGACCTGGGGCTTGTCTATATGGTGAAAATATTCCTCATAGAATTTGAGGAGAATGCATTTTGTCTAAATGGAATCCTGCATCAATCCTCTGTATTCAGAAGGACAGGGAACAAAAACGCCAAATACTTAGTGGGAAAAGACTTCCCGTATTTTTAAAAATAATGTGTGCACTATCACTCATTAGGACAACCAATTTGCATTGCTGCACATTCTCAGAGTGGACAGCCGATTGGTCGGATGTGCAGAGGGGGTGGAGCTTGCTGTCAAGAACCACCATGTTGGATTTTGCCATAGTGATAGTGCGCTGAGGTGACAAAACAGCCTCCCTACACACACACATGGTTTATTTAAGTGGAAGATCACACTTCTGCACCTTGGATTTGCTGCTTTTTTAATACTGTTCAGCAGGAGCAACTGGTGGGAATAAACACATGAGGTAATTCATTCCCACTTGCCATCTTGATTTGCAGGCATGTCCATTTGAACAACAAACACAGATAGCTTTGCATGTCTGTGATCTTGCCAAAAAATCGTGGAGACAAATGAAAGTTGCTGCAAATCGGTGTTACATCACAAATTTGCTTTAAGAAAACCCTGTGAAATTCATAAGGTCACCATAAGTCAACAGGCGACTTGAAGGCACATACAGACACACACACGTGCCTGAATTATAGCTCACTATTGTTGGGATCCTGGGGCTCAGTTACATGGCAGTTTTTATTGCAATAGTTTGCATATTAGCACATTTTCTCACCAGTGCTGCATAGTTTACATGATCTAGTGCAAAACTGTTTGAACTGGTAAGTTTTCTGCTTTGTAGTTCACACAGGCAAAGGTGGGGTCGTGGCCACCGGAGCACCCTGATCGCTAGCTGGGGGAGGGGGTGAGAGATGTGCAAATAACCAAAAAAGAAGGGGGACCACAAGGGGGGAAGAGGAATAATGACAAAAGGAGGTAAGGAAAGCAGGCTAGATTCCCAGGTGGAGGTCTTGGGGGGGGGTGATCATCCAGCCGCCAGAAGCAATGGCGTAGCAGGCTTCCCCTTCACCCTGCTTCCCTCAAGCTCCCCTTCCCCTCACCCAGTGCAATGTGTAACGGCTAGCGGATCAGGCTGCTACTCTCTCTCACACACACACGTGCGCGAACACGATCACAGCAGGGCGAGGGAGTGAACGGCTGGCAGAGCAGATCGCTACTCACTCTCTCTCTCTACATACACACAGAGAGAGGAACAGTAATCACAGCTAAGTGGGGATCCCTCAGCTGCAGCAGCCAAGCAAGCCAGGAGGCAGACAGCTGGGCGATTTGGATGGGGATATCACTGGCATAACAACAGTGGCTATTTGAGGCTCCTCTCATCTCTTGCAAGTCTGCCGCCTCCACAGTTGATCCAACCAATCACAGCTCAGTTCTGCTGTGGCTGTTTCGGAAAGATTGCTGGTAGTTCCCACAGCCTTTTGTGCATTGGTAGTTCACACAACCGATTGTGCGCATTTTCGTGAACTTTATCAAAAAAAGTTGGGAAAAGTACCAAAAGCCTTTATTCCACTACCTTGGGTTTTTTGAGCCCCTCTCCTTCTGAATGAGGCGACTTTGTTGCACAACATGTGGGAACTATTAGGAGTTTTGGCAAATTCTTCCCGGATTTATTTTGCCGTGTAACTGACCCCCTGGAAAGCTCTGGCTGATTGTACTGTACTTTTTGGATCCCAGGAGGAGCTGGGAAAAATTAGCTTATTGGACTACAGCTCCCCAATTCCAGCAGCCAGCACAAACTCTAGTCATGCAAGCCAGGAGATTCTGGGAGTTGAATCCAAAATTACAACTTTTCACAGAGCTACCAAAGGGTCAAGAAGTCAGCCATAATGAACAGCTTTTACGAGGCTTCTATTATGGCTAATTGGATCAAGACTGTATGAATAAAACCAGATTGTATGCATAAAATCAGAACTTAAAAACTATACTTTTTTCAGATCCATACTAGGAAGCTGGGAACAGTGGGGAAAAAAGTAACTTTTCCAGCTCTGGACCCAGGGAAAAGCCTAAATGAACTTACAGGACTAAGCAGGTTTGGGTCAGTTCCTAGATGAGAAGATCACCTGGAAATCCTTTCCAACTCTCTGGAAGAAAGGTGGATATAAATGTAATAAATAATATTCTTTTACAAGGACATTTGTGCTCACAGAGCAGGAATCAGAAGCCACCCTTTTGAAATGCTGATCCAAGCCAAGTAGATTTTCTGTGTCTCATAATCCTCCAGAGAGCTCTCAGGTTAAATGGGTGACGCCAAAGGCAGGATACAGCCACCGAAGCACAAAAGAAAGATAAAGTGAAAGTTAATTTGTTACCGGCTGTAAAAGTGAAGAAATATCACTGAAGATTAGGAAAGATTGTCAACAGCTTTTCCCCTTCTCTGATCACGAGACCTTTGTGTGTCAGCCAGACATGCCGAAACATGTGCAGCAACTGGGGAAGAGTGATAGAGATGTAGCAATGAGGTGCAGTGAGGGAGAGAGATGGGGAATGGACTTGCAACAACTAAGTCTCTCCGACTTATTGTTCAGCGCCGTCTTATAAGTTCATAGAATCATAGAGTTGGAAGAGACCACAAGAGCCATCCAGTACAACCCCCTGCCATGCAGGAATACCCAATCAAAGTATTCCCAACTGATGGCCATCCAGCCTCTGTTTAAAAACCTCCAAAGAAGAAGACTCCACCACAGTCCGAGGCAGGGCATTCCACTGCTGAACAGCTCTTACTGTCAGGATGTTCTTCCTAATGTTTAGGTGGACTCTCTTGTCCACTCAGTATAGGCTCACTGAGAGGCACCTGGCACAACCTGGGGACAAACTAACCCAGGAGTAGCCAAACAGCAGAACTGCACAGCAGAATGGGCACAAAAACAAAGGCTACAGTTAGCAGCCATTTCACTGCTCTGACCCACTTTCACACACAAAAAGACTTACAGACAGCAAGGTTCATCCAAAGATATCTGGAGGTATTTATCTTCAGTTGCAGTATAAGCAAATACAGTGAGTACACAGCAAACCTCATTAACAAACTCAACAGCAATTCCTCTTTCTTCACAATTCAATTATATAGGAGTGTTTGCTAGTCAGCCCTCTGTGTAGCCACAGCTGTGAACAAACCCACTTCAGCTGTGCTAGTCTGTGGTCTGTTGCTCCAATATTTTTCCTTTCGCACTTAAAACAATATTACCCTGAAATCTCTTTCCCTGTAATTTGAGTCCATTGCTCTGTGTTCTAGTCTCTGAAGCAGCAGAAAACAAGCTTGCTCCATCCTCAGTATGACATTACTTCAAATACTTAAACATGGCTATCATGTCCCCTCTTGACCTTCTCTTTTCCAGTTAGGTCCCTCTCTCTCTGGCTTTTCTTCACAAATGAAGATTCAGGAAGGACTCATCCTGCGTTTTCTGCAAGTGCGCTGATGACTAAAAAGGCCGAACAAGTCCGGTTGCGGAAAGCACAGCAGAAGGTTTCCTTGGGTGATGTTTCCGGGTTGTGATTCTTTCTGCATTGTCGTTTCTCATTGAGACTTGTTCGGCATGAGTTCTCAAATAAGGCTGCAGCATTGTAGATAGTGTGTCTCCATGCCTCCCAATGTGAGGCCAGGGCAGACCATTGTTGGTAATCAATTTGGCTGAGCCTGAGATGTTGTTTCAGGGAGTCCTTGTATCACTTTTTTGGAGCGCCCCTCTTACGATGACCCATGGCGAGTTCACCGTAGAGTACTATTTTTGGGAGGCGATGGTCCTCCATCCTAGAAACGTGCCCTGCCCAGCGCAGCTGCGTTCTCAATATCATGGCCTCAATGCTGGTGACCCCTGCTTGCTCAAGGACAGCAACATTTGTCACATAGTCAGTCCAGTGTATATTTAGGATTGTGCGTATACAGTGCTGATAAGGAGCCAGCATGGTGTAGTGGTCTGAATGTTGGTCTAGGCTCTAAGTTACCAGGGTTCAAATCACTGCTCAGCCTTGAAAGCTCGCTGGGTGACCTGGGGCAATTCATATTCTATCACCCTTCAAGGGTGAGCGCAGTTCACTGTGGTCCACTTCATTTCCCTCCTTCTTAAGGAACTTTCCCTCCTCCTTAAGGAACCATCAAGGACTGTATGCTCCTGCCTAAATTCGAGTTTCATAGAAAGATAAATGTTGTTGTTGTTGAAGAAGGAGGCAATGATAAACCTCTTCTGAAGAAATCTGGCCAAGAAAATCCTAGGATAGTGTCAGCTTGAAGGCACATAACAACAGTGTTTGGCAAGCATGAGCTTGTGCTCTAGTATTGCCTGTGCACTTGGATTTTTCAATTTAACCAGAATTTGGAAAATTATTTTTTGGGGATTTCAGCTCCCAGAATCCCTTGGCCAGCATGGCCAGTGATGGTTGTTATTTTGACAGTCCTTTGGGAACTGCCTGTTATTTATTTATTTATTTATTTATTTATATCCCACCTTTTCCCAACAATGGCACTCAGATTAAACATAACATAAAAACATCAGTAATATGTTTGTGTGTTATTTAAAAAAAAACAATTTGTACAGTGAAACCATTTAAAATTAATTAAAATACAATATTAAAATTCAACAAAACAGCATAGCAGATTATTAAAAGTCTTGTATATAGGGAAATTGTAGTGTAGCGGTTTGAGTGTTGGACTACAGCTCTGAAGAACAGGGTTAGAATCCCCGCTCAGCCATGGGAAACCACTGGGTGACCTTGGACAAGTCACACTCTCTCAACCTCAGAGGAAAGCAAAAGCAGGCTCTTCTCTGAAAAAATCTTGCCAAGAAACCCTTAAGATAGGTTCGCCTTAGTGCTTCTATAACTTGGAATGACCTGAAGGCACAGAGCAACAATTAACAGCATTGATTAATATGTTCTGTATCCAAGAGTATAGTGGGTATAGAATGTGGATGTAGATTTACTACATGTTTTTTCCAAACAGCCATAATAGCTTGACAGTTCTGAGAGCTGTAGTCTAAGTAACTTTTCTAAGATCCAAAAAGTGTAAAACCTGTCATTTATCCCTGACAAATAACAATAATAGCTTGAATCCTATTGGTTTGTCCCACCTGGAGTAGATCCATTGAATCAATTGTTGAATGGTGAGTCAACCCATAGATAAATCCTATTGATTCAAGATGTCTGCTCGAGTTAGGATCCACAATAGGAGTCAGACTAATGTATCTCAGTAGCTATGCCTTTTTTCACCAAAAATGAGGAACAATCCACATAAAGTCAAACACTTGCAAGTCCCTTCCATTTCTGTGAGAAGGTAAACTGAACTACACTCTTTCATTCTAACTCAACTGAATGAGTCCTGGAAGGGCTCACTTTAGACTGGATTGTGCTCATGGTATTTGGGAGTGCATTCCATGGTGTAACAAACAGCCTTTTTTTTTAAAAAAAATGCATTTTATTTTATTATGTGTGCCCAGGTTAGCCAAAAAGGCTTCAGAATTTTCCATAACCATTCCAGCTCCCCCTCCCCCTGAATGTTCATATCTTCTCTGTGGAAAGTGGTACAGTGAGTGAATTTTATAGCCCCATAATTCATCCTTGGGGGAAAAAAACAGCTATTACTGCTATAAAAACCCACACCTCCTCCAAGGCCTGATAGTCATAAAACAGAGAAGCTTTGGGGACAACCTAGGGATGTGGCAGTGCTGAGACAAGCATTTCCGTGTGCCAGGCTGTTCCATTCCTTCAAGGGTGAGCCCAGTTCACTGTGGTACACTTGATTTTGTGGCACTTGGCTGCCTTAGGTAGAAGAGGGGAACTTTCCCTCCTTAAGGAACCATCAAGGACTGTATGCTCCTGCCTAAATTCGAGTTTCATAGAAAGATAAACATTGTTGTTGAAGAAGAAGCAGATTACTCAGACCAATAAAACCCACAGTGTAAAATTCTCTGTTTTGTCAAGGATGTACACCCTATAAACTGCACAGCACTGTCACATTTATGTTTACTAGTATTAAAACACACTTCTATTCCCTTAGGACATAGCTACACGTAGCTACTAGTGGCTTAATTGCCATTTCCCCTTCCCAGGGTAATCTGCAAACTGTAGTCTATGTAGGGTAGCACTAGAGATGTGTAACAGTTGCCTCAGCATACTAGAATGCCCAAGATTCTTTGGGAGATACTATGACAGTACACATTAAAATTGTACACAATGCTGATTTGTTTGTAAGCCCTGACCTAAGAACAAAGCTTGGAAAATTGTTTTCTAAAAAGTATTATTGTATTATTGTATTTTATTCATTTATATCCTGCCTTTCTCCCAATAATGGGACGGCTAACAACATACTTTAAATGATACAAATTAAAAAAACAACACATTAAACATTAAAAATATTTATATGCATTTTATAAACTCTATACAGACCCTTAAAAAATCTTACAAGCAGCACCACACAGCCTTAGATGCCCAGCCCTTGTCAGTCTATAAAAATCTGACAGCACAAAAATGTGTTAATCTGCTGCCAGAAGGAAAGCAAGGATGGAGCCATCCTGGCCTCTCTGCGGAGGGAGTTCCAAAGTTTGGGAACAGCCACCAAGAAGGCACCCTCCCTTGTTCCCACCAAATGAGCTTGAGAAGGTGGTGGGACAGAGAGAAAGGCTTCTCCAGATGATCTTAGAGCTCTACTGGGCTCATACAGGGAGATGCAGTCCTTCAGACAATCTGGTCCCAAGCTATATAGGGCTTTATAGGTCAAAAGCAGCACTTTGAATTGTGCCTGGAAACGGACCAGCTGCTAGTGGAGCTGTTGCAACAAGGGAGTTCTGTGTCCCTGTAGCTTGCCCCAGTTAACAACCTGGATGCAGCTGTTTGGACCAACTGAAGTTTCCAAGCACTTTGCAAAGGCAGCCCCTCATAGAGCGCATTACAGTAATCCAAATGGGATGTAACCAAGGCATGTACCACCATGGGCAGATCCAACTTCCCAAAGCAGTTCATGTGCTAGCTTTAACTGTGTGAAAACACTCCTGGTCACTGCAGAAACCGGGGTCTAAAAAGTATTTAGTTATAGTTTCAGACTCTCCAACGCTTCACAGTTGAAAACCAGGACACATGACGGCAGGTGACATCAGAGTGTGGTCAAGAGGGGAAAAGTTAATTTGGAAGAGCATGCAAGCTAGGGGAGGCTTGTAGAAGTTTGCTTTTGCCTGAGCCTATTGGGAAGGGCAAGATTCTCCCTGCTGAGTTGAATGCATACTGTTTTTGTACTTTAAACTCAGCAGTAATTGAAAGGGAAAGCAGAAGGAGGAGAGAAAGATTGAGACATTTTAAAAGCAACTGAAAAAGTGGGACAATGGAGGATTAATTGACTGTCTTCACCAGTTTGGGACAGTTGGAGGGTATGCAGTTCATATTCCAAGGCCTAATAAAGATGCAGATGTAGGCACTGATTTGTTGTTGTTGCTGTTGTTTAAAAAATATGTTTATGATAGGTGACTAAGGGCTTTATCACACGAGGCTGCTAAAGTGGAATTTCAGCAGGATAGTAATAAATTTGGCCAGTACTTATGAGACATCGTTAATGTTGTGCTCCTTTCAATTGATGGGGAAATCCTGTCAATACCTGCCATTACCGCTTTTCAGAAATCTATTATAAAAGTTTTGAAAATGAACTAATTTAACCCTTAAAAAAAATTCTAAATAACATAGAAGAGAACGGAATACCAGAAACTTGAAAAAAGGCAAATGTATCTCTTATACCTAAAGACGGAAAAGACATTAAAGAAATACAAAATTACCATCCAATTTTTATTATTGAATTTAGATTATAAAATCTATACTTCGATATTGGCTGACAGACTAAAGCAAGTACTGAATGAAATAATTAATAAAGATCAGAGCAGCTTTCTACCAGGCAGACAGATTCGCCATAATGAGAATGGTAATAGGTATCTTATAATATTTCGAGATTCACAATGAAAAGAAGATGGTTATGATCTTCTTGGATGCAGAAAAAGCGTTCAGTAACATACGATGGAAATTTATGTTCGAAATAATGAAGAAGTTTGAAATGGGAGACAGATTCATCAAGAGAATCAGTCAATTAATCCAAAACCAATATGCACAAATCATTGTAAATGGAGAAAAATCCGAAACTATTACAATTTAAAAAGGAACAAGGCAAGAATGCCCACTTTCACCATTATTATTCATTCTGGTTCTAGAAACTCTCAATCGAAACATCAGATCTAAGGAAAATATACCAGGTGTTAAAATCAAGGGATACACTTATAAATTAAAGGTCTTTGTAGATGACATGGTTTTATTCTTAGAAAATCCAAAAAAACATACTGAAGAATTAATGAATTTATTAAAAGAATTTGAAGACCTCTCTGGTTTTAAAGTCAACAAACATAAAACTGCAACCTTAATGAAAAACTTGGCATCAACAGAAGAAAAAGAATTAGAGACTAAATCTGGATGTAAAATTGAAAAAATAAGTGAAATACTTGGCAATTTGGATCACTAAGGACTTTTTCAGGAGGGGTTAAAAAAAACCCTGTGGGGGTCGGGAGGAGGCTGGCACTGTCCCACTTCCAGCGCTCAGTTTCAGACGATGCCATCCTCCTCCTGTCCTTCCTTTGTTCTCTCTCCATCCTTCCTTCATTTTGCCACCAGCGCTTTATATTAACGGAAGTTTCCGGAGAGGAGCTTTACTGCAATAGCAAAGCTGGCTGTGTGGCAGCAATAGCAGCAGCATCAACAGCAATGAAGCCTTATCTTGGTTTTGGTGATCCATGCAGACACCTCAGTGCCAAAGCAAAGTGAAAGTGGTAAGGCAGAGGAGGGAAATTGATCAAGTTAAAGGAGGGGGGGAATGGAGGGAGGGAAAGAGATGAGTAGATGGAGAATTCAATAAGGCAGCAACAATGATTATGAGGGAGCAGCCATAGCACTTTTCCTACCTCAGGTAGCTAGATATCTTGGGCCGTTGCTAGAAATCAGATTTTGACATTCATTTCCAAGACAAAACATACCTCCTTTATAAGTTAGGGTGAGTGTTTTAATGGGAGGGAGTGACTCTGAAGATATTGAATAATGAGCAATTGAGAGCCAGTGTGGTGTAGTGGTTTGAACATTGGACTAGGACTCTGGGGACCAGGGATCAAATCCCTGCTCAGCCATAGAAACCAACTGGGTGACCTTACACAAGTCACACTCTCTCAGCCTCAGAGAGAGGCAAAGGCAAACCCCTTCTGAACAAATCTTGCCAAGAAAAACTTGTGATAGGTGTGACTGGCAACCCCCGCTGAACAAACCTTGCTAAGAAAACCCTATGATAGGTTTTGCCTTAGGGTCACTATAAGTCGGAAAAAACTTGAAGGCACATAACAACAGCAACAAATACTGCCATGTTAATTTATTCCACAGCCAAGAGCTGTGTTGTTTCTTCGGTAAAATCTTTTGATAAATTTCACTTCTATGCTCTATTACTGAGATTCTAGATCTGATATCTAATTTCAGGGAAATGTACTTCGTGAAGAAAGATTTCCACATCGTCAGCGACTTTGTTTATGTGACATGAATTTTTTGAGGTTAGGAGCTGTTTGCCAAAGTGCACTGTCTAAATTTTGTCCAATTATTTCTGAAAAATAACATATATGGCGGGGGGCATGTTGTTATTACTGACAATATAGTCCAAAGACATGCTAATTTGGTAAGAGCAAAAATGTAAACTTTGCTATTGCAGATTACTACATAAGAAAATTTAATTATTAGTGTTGTCTTGTCAAGTTTTTTTTAATAGGTTCAGCTTTTGCCGATTGCAAAGGAATATGCTGCCTTTTGAAAAAGAAACCAGACAGTGAGTGCATTGCATGAAAACACTATAAAAATAGAGGTTGGCAGTGAAATTTGCAAGAGCTTAGGTTCGTCTTTGGAAACCTTTGGGCCCTAGAGCTGTCAGCACTGTCTGTGATTTTGGCATGTTTTACAAGACGTTTTTGTACGCCTCGCATTTTGGTTTCTGATGCTACAGCCGTAGGTCATAAAATATCAGGTAAATAAAACAGACCCTTCCTGCCAAACAGTTTGTTGTTTGGATTTGTTTAAGATGGCTGGCCAAAACTATCATTCTGAAAGGGATGGGCCAGCACTGCATCCCTGAATCCAGCTTTACTTTATTATATATATCTTGCTGCATCATATCTGTTGGAATAGAACTTGCTTCTGAATAGATACGCATAGATAAATCTCTATTACTCTGTTGGTCTATCATCATCATCATCATCATCATCATCTTCCCCTCACCAAATATTCGATGATGATTAGTAGTATTATTGTGTATTGTTGTTGTTGTTAAAAGCAACACTTGCAAATGTATTGAAAGAAAGCTGGGAGAAGTTTTGTTTTCTGTTCAAAGTAGAGGTTTCTTTACCTGGGCTACAACTCCTATGTGTTGTTAAAAGCAATGCCTGTAAAGGCATTAAGAAAACTGGTATAGCTAAGGAAAGTTCAAATTCTTTTCCCCCCTGTTCAATACATAGCTTGGAAAACTTTAGAACGTTGCACTTAGAACACTTGAGAGAAATAAATCACCAGGAAGAGATGGCATACCAGTAGAGCTTCTCCAAACCACAGTGACAGAATCTAGTTCTAACTAAAATCTCTCAACAAATATTGAAAACAAAAGAATGGGCCACAGATTGGAAATGCCCAATATACACTCCTCTCCCCAAGAAAGGGGACACCAGGGATGGCAGTAACCACAGGAACATTGTATTAATTTCCCATGCAAACAAAGTGATGCTCAAAATTCTACAACAACTTTTACCATACCTGGAGCGAGAAATTCCAGATGTCCATGTTGGGTTCAGGAAAGGAAGAGGCAGTAGGGATAATATTGCAAACATACGTTGGATAATGGACTGCACCAGAGAATTTCAAAAGAAAATCAGCCTCTGCTTTATAGATTATAGCAAAGCCTTTGATTGTGTAGATCATGAAAAACTATGGATCGCTCTTTGAAAAATGGGTGTGGCACACATTTGATTGTCCTGATGCATAACCTGTACTCAGGACCAGGACAGAATATGGCGAAATGGAATGGGTTCCAATTAGCAAGGGGGTCAGGCAAGGCTGCATTTTATCACCCTTCCTGTTTAATTTGTATGTTGAACATACACATAAAACAGGATTAGACATGGAGGAAGGAGGCATGAAAATTGGAAGTAGGAACATCAACAATATAAGAGATACATATGACACCATACTACTAGCATAAAATAGCAAAGACTTGGAATTACTGTATTACTAAAGAAAGTCAGGGAAGAAAGTGCAAAGGCAGGTTTACAGCTGAACATTAAGAAAACAAAAATAATGACCACAGAAGGTTTATATAACTTTAAAGTTGCTTATGAAGACATTGAAATACAGTTCAAGATTTTCCATACCTTGGCTCAGTGGCAGTGACCAGCTATATGGGCTGGCGTACAGGTATGGACCCTGTGTTCCCACACCAACTCAATCTGAGTTTTTTCGCATGAAGTGGGTTTTTCCAGGTGTTCAAATAAAAAGTTGTAAATGGCTTAATACTAGCTTCCTCCGCGTTTTGCTTCATCAAGACTGCCTGGAGGTGAAATGCTGCAAGCGCCCTGCATTGTCTGGACTTCAGGGATCCAAGATGGGGGTAAGATGGGGTAAACAGCCTGTCTAGATAAGCCATATGTATGGTTATGAAAGTTGGACAGTGAAGAAAGGAGATAGGAAGAAAATTAACTCACTTGAAATATGATGCTGAAGAAGAGTTACCATGGACTGCAGTGGACTGCTAAAAATACAAATAAATGGGTCCTAGAGCAAATCAAGCCTGAACTCTCCCTAGTAGCCAAGATGACTAAACTGAGACTGTCATAATTTGGCCATATCATGAGAAGACATGACTCACTAGGGACTTTTTCGGACAAACAAAAAATAACGCTAGCAGCCTCGCCAGGTTGCGAGGCTGCAGCGCTAGAGGGCGCCCGTTTCGCATGACGCCCCTTCCCAGCGGTACTGTTGCGGTACCGCTGGGACATTTGACCGTCATATTTTGCATTTGACCATCATATTTTACTCACGATCGATCGTGAGTAAAATATGACGGTCAAATGCAAAATATGACGGTCAAATGTCCCAGCGGTACCGCAACAGTACCGCTGGGAAGGGGCGTCATGCGAAACGGACGCCCTCTAGCGCTGCAGCCTCGCAACCTGGCGAGGCTGCTAGCGTTATTTTTTGTTTGCCCGAAAAAGTCCATGAAAAGACAATGATGCTTGATATGGTAGAAGGAAGTAGGAAAAGATGAAGACCACATTCCAGGTAGATAGACTCAAGGAAGCCACGGCCCTGAGTCTGCAAGACCTGAGCAGGTCTGTTTATGACAGGGTGATTTGTTGGCCTCTCATTCATAAGGTCACTATAAGTCGAAGTCAACTTGACAGCAGTTAACAACAAAATATCCTTGTGCAGTGCCAATGATGATGATGATGATGATGATGCCAGCAGAACCCCCTAGTTAAACTTGCATATTTTTACCAAGGTGTTTCTGGGTACCATGTTTTTCCTTTGAATGACATGCTCTGAGCTTAATGTACATTAAGCATGATGCTTAATCTACCAGGTTTACTGACATCACCAGGCCCTGTTCCCTGTGACATCCCCCATAAGTTTCAGGTTTTACCTTGGAATCTCAGGGCCAAAAACTTTCTGATTACTTAATCAAAATGTCATTTGCCTACATTTGGATGGCTAGGACCTAAAACTACTTTCCCACCACCTCCACTACCTGTTTAGACCAAGCCTATGGATATTTTCTACACAGGATAAGTAGAATAAGTTGATCATTTGCTGTTCAAAGCAGTGGGTAAACCATATCTGCTACAGGCCACTATTTCATGCCCTCCAACATTTCACAGATGAAAACTGTGGCCCAGCAATATCAGAGTGCCATCAAGACATCAAACATTATCAATGAGGAAGAACACACAAGCTAGGAGAGGTTGAGCAGTTTTCTTTTGCCTGAGCCAAATGGGACAAGCAAGATTCTGCCCCCTCCTCTCCTCTTCCCTTGCTCAGCTAATTGAATGCAAACTAGTTTTGCTCTTTGAATTCTGTTTGCAACAACTGAAGTAAGCTCAGAACAAAGGAGGAAGCTGGAGAAGGAGAGAGAAACTGCAACATTTTAAAAGCAGCTGAAAAAATTGGACAACAGAGGATTACTCAGGATTGTCCCTGCCAAATTGGGATGTTGGAGGGCATGCTGTTTATGACAGATTACGGGGTTCCAGCCACCCTTCTTTTCTGTTGCACCAAAATCAGTTTGTGAGGGCTGAAGTTGTTGTTTATGACCAATGCTTGATGAGGGATGTAAATCCAAAAGGTGAACCTTCTAAATCTTCTTTGCTCCTTCTGTTCACTTGTCAGGCCTTTATAAAGTATAGCTCACCATTCTGGGCTATACATCTCTCTGGGACATATGGGAGAAATGTGCTGTAAATGAATGGCAGCTGGAGTTGGTTTATATTTAATGGTTTCCATTTAATGATCATCATTTCCTATGTCAAATGCTAAGCATGGGAAAATTATTGTGGGTTTTTCTTTTCTTCTCAAAAAAAAAAAAAGGCTTCTCTATCATTAGCAATAAACTTTTTACTGCCCCAGGGACGTGGTTGGTTTGAATAATACTGCAAAATAGGGTAGACAACTTCAAATAGTTCTGGGTGTAGAAAAGGCTTACTCAAACAAACAAACATAACAGTTAGGTAATAAAGATAATTGACCTGCATTGCTGAGCACTCAGAAGCCTGGCTAAGATCCCAAGGCAAGCAGGGCAAGACCTAGAACTGCCCTAGATAGCAGAGCTTGGAAAAGTTATTTATTGTACTACAACTACCAGAATCCCCAGTCCAGATTGGCCACTGGCTTTGTTGGCTGGGAGATTCTGGGAACTGTAGTCCCCCAAAGTACATTTTCCATGGGCTAGTAGATATGCTTCAGGTTAAGCAGGAAATAGTTTATCTAGGGTTTCCCTTGTAATGTTATTTAAGATAATTCTTTATTCTAATATCATGGCCTCCATCCTGCATCACACACTGGCAGAGTGTAAACCTTAGCCTGATGTAGTTATAAATCTTCCCCCTCTCTGTGTACCCAATCTAGCTGTTTTCAGGCTGGGCAGCCCCATCCCATAACCCATCAATGGTCAGGCTAGGATGGAGAAGGGGCAGCCAGATGGGTTCCCACAGCTTGCTGCAACAAAATGATGACATTCCACTAGACCTCTGGAGGACCTTTGGGCAGTCCAGGAGAATGCCCGTTCCTTCCTGGCACACATATACCCCGGTCCTCCCGTGGCCACTGAATGGTTGCACAGTGAGGGGTCTCCTGAATGATAGAGGTCCTGATTTCCTCCTTCCTCCATGAACAAAAAGTGCATATTCAGCAGGTGTTATAATTAGATTTGGATACTGGATTAGATTTGGGTACTTGCAACAATTCCACAGGACCCCACAGTAGAACTTATAGAATTATAGAATTGTAGAGTTGGAAGAGGCCACAAGGGCCATCCAGTCCAACCCCCTGTTACACAGGAAATCACAATCAAAGTATCCCTGACAGATGGCCATCCAGCCTCTTTTTATAGACTTCCAAGGAAGGAGATCCTATTACGCTCTGAGGGAGTGCTTTCCACTACCAAACAGCTCTTACTGTCAGAAGGTTCCTCCTAGGTTGAGGTAGAATCTCTGTTCCTGGAGCTTGCATCCATTGCTCCATGTTCTAGTTTCTGGAGCTGCAGAAAACAAGCTTGCTCCATCCTCATTTTGACACCCCTTCAAATACTTAAACAGGGCTATCTTGCCCCTTAACTGTCTTTTTTCCAGGCTAAACATACCCAGCTCCCTAAGTCTTTCGTCATAAGGCATGGTTTCCAGATCTTTCACCATTTTAGTCACCCTCCTCTGAACACACTCCAATTCAATTAAATCCATTTCAATTCCATGTTGAAATTCAACGAAATGTGGAAAAATCAAAGACGGGTGAATACTGTACAGCTGGAAGATACTATAGCTACAGTTTTTTAGCCCTCATGCATTTCAGTGGGACATTTTAATACCCCAGATGCACTTTTGCTTTTTGAATGTTTGTGCACATTCAGTAAGAGCCAACTACAATGTTTTGCTCTCAATATCTGGGTGGAGAACAGCTGATCCTACATACACAAATGCTCCTTTGGACATTCCACAGTACACTGGCATTTGCATTTGGGGTCAGAGAATACCCCATAATTCACATAATGCAAATTTGTTCATCCAAATGCCTGAGAACTGAGGGCTTTGCTATACAATATTGTAAAATGCATCTCTTTCAAAATGCATCAGTTTGGATTTTTAAAAAAGGAATGCTGACTGTAGTGGACCCTACTTTCCTTTTTTCCCCCAAAGAAGAAAAAGATCACCACACTCAACAAAATTGGAATTGGAGACATACCATGCAACTGTCATCTTCTTGCAGTTTTTCATAGATTGGGCCCATCTTTTTCAAAAGAAACTGCTAGTATGTCTCCATGCCTCCTCCTCACAATTTGCAATGAAAAGTGGTAAAACCACTGCAGAATAAAATTACTGTCCCATACTGTTAAGAGTCCCCCCCCCCATACCTTCTTTGATATAAATATGCAGAGGGATATAAGTATGCATGTTTCTGAGGAAGCAGATTTAGGGCTTGTCTACACCAGGGGGCAAAACTCTGGAGTCCCAAATGTTTTGCCCAAGAGCCGCCCAACTACCTGTCACTCTGCAGGGACACTGGGTAGACTGTCTATATGTGTGCCTGCATCCTCATGTTGTTTGGGTGCACTGCCTTGCGATCTACCGTCATCTTCCCTCCGTGCTGCTTCCATTTTTCTCCTGGTAAGTTCCGTGATATTTTACTAACGAAGAACTTTCGTTAATAAAAAATCACAGAACTTACCGGGAAAGAAATGGAAGTAGCACGGAGGGAAGACGATGAGAGATTGCGAGAAGGAAGGGAGCGTGTGAAACGAGGGGCTGCTACTGGAACAGACCCATTTCTGTCCCGATGTCCCCGGGTAATAATTTCCCCATGTGAAAATCTCCTAAGAGATAGATTTTTGAGGACCTTCTCTACACTAGCAATAAAATCTGAATTCCCTCTGCCCGTTCCAAAATGTAGCCTGGTAATGCTACATGACATGCAGCATTATCCCTGAATCTGGTGTTATACTGCCACATGACGTACAGCCCTATCCGCACCAGACTCATGGTATACCCCCTAAAACCTGGTTTTGGAAGACTCAACCTTTTCTCTGGAGTTTGCTGGAAGCTTTGGAAAAAGCTGTAGTGTAGGTCCATACTGGATTTTGGGGGTGGGGTGAGGAGGCAGGACAAGCGCTGCCTAACAGTCGCTGTCATTTCCTCCCCCTCTTCAACATCATTGCTGGCTCTGCCTTCCCAGCAGTCACTCAATCACTATGCACTGGAAGGCTGAATCAGCAGCGGTGGTGCCAATGAGGGGTGGGGATGGCAGTGCCTGTTGTCCTGTGCCAGGCAGAGTCGCTCACTCTGACCCTCAGAATGAGCAACCATACACTGGGGGGTCTGCCTTCCCAGTGTATGGCTGCTCATTCTAAGGTCAGAGGGAGTGACTGCACTGGCCAGAGTTGCTCACTCTGACCCTCAGAATGTGTGGCCACATGATGGGCGTCTTTGGGAAGAGGTGCATGGCTAGGCAGTTGGTGGCAGACCTACAACAGGGGGTAAAAATCTGGTGGGGAGATTCGGACTTTTTGGCCAGGTATATGTGATGCTTAAATCCAGACTACAGTGGTCCAAATATCATGTGGGGTGGCTCTGGGGCAGTTCCATGCCAAAGCCCATATTTCAATTGGATTCTTACCAGCCATGTAGTCAAGCCTAAGGTCATATTTAGTCATTAATGACCATAAACATGAATCCCAAAAGTTACAAGATTGTAAGTCTGGCTTATGAGCTTGTAAATACTGAACAGGATGACAGTTCAATTCTTTATGAGGTAGTTGGACAGGCTACTTACCTGTAACTGTAGTTCTTCAAGTGGTCATCTGTGAAATCACACAAATGGGTTTCGCGCCTGCGCACAAGTAGGATTCAGAACATTGTAGACCAGCCAGTAAGAGCTTTTTGGCGGTAGCTCTGCCCACCTCCCTGTGATATGTAAACAGAGTCTGCCAAAAGCACTCAGCCCACCAAAAGCACCCCAGTTCTTTTCATCCCTGTCAAAAATTGACAATATTAAAGATTCTTTTAAAATCCCAATATTTTGCCTTGCCATTAGATTTAACTAATTTAGAATATTGTTCCCAAAATCCATGATCTGAGGGCAAAAGACCCACAGAAGGTGCCTTCACCCCCACACTACCCCCAACATTTTTGTGAAATTACATTATTAATTTTGCATAGTTTAACAGGTGTTAAATGCCACCTTTTGAGTGGTTTTAATTACTTAATGAATTGTTTCTTAGTTGTATTCAGACTTCTGAATCTCTCTTGATGATAGAAAAAAAGAGAAAGAAAACTGTAGTTAGCTGTTCTGTTAAATTACTTTAGGTATTTTTATAGGATGTTTTTATTGGTGGGATAAAAATGTGGTTACTGTGTGAATCACAGATGAGCACACAAATGTATTTACCAAGATATTTGAAGAAACTGTGTGTTGTTTTCTAAGCACAGTACAGTGATAAAATATGACCCTCTCAGAAAACCCAAAGCATCTATGAGTTTGTTTGAGGCGGCTCAGCAAAACTCCATTAAAAAAAGCTGTTTATTTAAAAGGAGGCAGCATGGCTGCAACCAAGTCAGGTCTTGGTTCTACTGTGGCACTCAAAAAACCTTTTTGTGGTCAACAAATGAGTCTGAAACTGGTGGATGCTGCTGCCATGTTTTGGGAAAGTTTTGGATTCTGTCTGGTTTCCAGGGCAGTGTCACAGGGCCATAAGAAAGCTGTGTACCACACCAAAGGAAGCTGGGCAGCTGCTGACTCAGAATGTTAACAAGTCAATATGTGACTAGCAAAAGGCCATCTTTTGCTGTTTGCCTTTTGGGAGCATGAGGAAAAGTTTCCAAGAGTATTCTTCCACACTCCATCAGTCCTGTTGACTTGTTCCCCCCCCCCCGCCCCCAATTTTAGGGTTGAACAGAACTTGAAAGTAACATATTACACCAAGAAACTTGGAAACATATTCAGGGGAAGTTGTGTTGGCCATGCAACAAAACAAAATCCAAAATCCATTAAGAAAAAGTGATACCTTTATTAACCAACCAAATGCAAAGCATGGTACAAGCTTTCAAAACTCTACTGGCTTCTTCATAAGGCAAAAGATGTGGGGAAAAATTAAAATGAAGAAAAGTAACCATGTTGGAGTCACAGGCCTACATGTTGTTGTTGTTGTTGTTGTTGTTGTAGTTTTGTTGTTCAGGTGAGGGGTCTCATGCAGGCAGTGGCCACTCCTACTTCCTGGCTATGTGCAGTTGAGACATAAGACAGTAAAATTTAAATCTTTTTGCAACAGTGAAGCAACTTCTCTGGCAGCCAGCATGCCTCTGTCCCTTTGTGAAGCAAAGAGCTCTTTTGTTTAGGCAGAGATAATTGCATTTTTCAAAAAAATTCTGTACTTTTCAGTGTTGTATAGGCAAAACTAGCCAATTATACTGTAGTCCGAAAGAGAAGTTTTACCTTTGTTGGAGGCAGAAATCTCAGAGAGTTTAGTTGTAGTCCATACAATATCTAAATACAGTGCTTACAAATTCAATTACTGAGCCCACAATTATTCTCATGGGCAATTCTGAGTAGGGCTGCTTCCACTGCAAATCTAGATATACAGTTGTCCCTCCACATTCACGGATTTGGCATTCATGGTTTTAAGTATTAATGGTTTGAAAATATTCTTTAAAAAATAATAATCCAAAAAGAAAATCTTGATTTTGCCATCTTATATAAGGGCCACTATTTTGCTATGCCATTGCATATAATGCGACGAGTATTCACGGATTTGGGTATTCACGGGGGGTCCTGGAACCAAACCCCAGTGAATGTGAAGGGACAACTGTAATAGCCAGGACTAATTTAATTGATTTAGACAGCAAGTGTATCATTATTGTTATTTTATTTATTTATATCCCTGCCTTTCTCCCACTAGTGGGACCCAAGGCAGCTAATGGCATCTTTAAAACAATACAAATGTAAAAACTGCATTATAAATATAAAATGTAAAGAAGAATTTATAACAATTTATAAGTTAAAAACATTTATATTATATATATATATATATATATATTAAAAACATTAATTTAAAACAATTTATAAGTTAAAAACATTAAACAGTAAAAATATTTAAAATGCATTAAAAACTGTATAAAAAAACCCCTTCAACTATCTTAAGAACCACATCACACAGCCTTACATGCCCAGCCGTTGTTGGGTCGCATAATTTTATCTAGTGGGAATGAAAAAGTAATGAGCAGTGCAACAAGTTCTCTTTCCAAATACAGTATCGAGTTGAGTCACAGAAATCGATTATGTGTGAAAATCTCTAACCAATAATGGGAACACATTCGTTTTTTTAGAGGATTATCTTTCCAAACTTTGGTGCAATAGCCAACAGTGCCTTTTTGGAAAGAGAGGCATATCTTTCCCCTTATGGAAGATTTTGTGAGCTATACCGGAACCTTCAACTAACAGTATAGAAAGAAATAAGATTTTTCACAACATCTCCCTTCTTGCTGTTCCAGAATCCTGAATTTCAGCCCCCCGCTCCTTCCCAATATGGCAAATCCCAGCAAGAGCTCATCTGGACAAAAGGTATTCTGCCTGCATTCTTTGAGGATTTTTTCCCATCTTTCTTTGAGATTACAGTATTTAAGGAACCTGAGGGCTTCACTTCAATTTGAAAACTGTATTTGGCTCCCTCTGCTGACAAAATACTTGAAGTACATGACTGGACCAGAATGCTATGATGAACAATGAAAAAATCAACAACCTTCAACCATTCATCTCTATTGAGGGGGGAAAATAAACAATAAAAAACTATTATAGTTTTCATAATTTCAATTACAACAAAGACATCAGTAGCAAGAAAAGCATCGTTATTCTTGTGCACCTTGTAAGCTGATTTTTGGGAAAAGAAAAACCAATAAACAAAAAGAAACTAAATTGGATACAGCCTATACTGTAATTTCAATTTTCCCTCTCCATTGAAATCTGCACCACAGGATGAACACCACCATCCCCACATTGCCGTCGACAACTCTGTGCTTAAGTCCGTTCAGCAGTTCACCTACCTGGGAAGCATCATCTCCTCAAATGCCAAGATTGACAAAGAGATTGATCACAGATTAGCAAAGGCATATAGAGCATTTGGAAGATTTTACAAAAGTGTCTGGAGTAATAAACACCTGAGGTGAAGCACAAAAATCAGTGTGTATAAAGCCATTGTACTGTGTAATTCTCCTTTACAGGTCTGAAACATGGGTCACCTATCGCCAAAACTTACGACTCCTCGGACACTTTCATCAGTGCTGTATATGCACAATCCTAAATATACACTGGACTGACTATGTGATGAATGTTGCTGTCCTTGAGCAAGCAGGGATCACCAGCATTGAGGCCATGATATTGAGAACACAGCTGCGCTGGGCAGGGCACGTTTCTAGGATGGAGGATCATCGCCTCCCAAAAATACTACTCTACGGTGAACTCGCCACAGGTCAGCGTAAGAGGGGCACTCCAAAAAAGCGATACAAGGACTCCCTGAAACAACATCTCAGGCTCGGCCAAATTGATCACCAACAATGGTCCGCCCTGGCCTCATATCGAGAGGCATGGAGACGCACTATCCACAATGCTGCAGCCTTATTTGAGAACTCACGCCGAACAAGTCTTGAAGAGAAATGACAACGCAGAAAGAATCACAACCCGGAAACATCACCCAAGGAGACCTTCTGCTGTGCTTTCTGCAATCGGACTTGTTTATCTCGGATTGGCCTTTTTAGTCATCAGCGCGCTTGCAGTAAGCGTGGGAAGAGTCCTTCCTGAATCTTCATTTGCGAAGAAAAGCCAGAGAGAGAGAGAGAGATAATTTCAATTTTCAGTAGAATTAACATTATCTGTAAAACATATTCAGGGGTATCCGTGTTGGCTATGCAGCAAAACAAAGTCCATAAAAAGGTGATAGCTTTATTGGTCAACCAAATGTAAAATATATGACGCAAACTTTCAAAGTCTACTGGTTTCTTTATCATGCAAAAAGAAGTTTAAAAATAAAGAAAAGTTATGATGTTAGAGTCACAGGCCTACATGCTGTTTCAGATGTTTCTTCTGTTGTTGTTCAGGTGAGGGATCTCATGAGTGAAAAAGAGAAATTGCCAAACCTTCATTGGAGAAAAATTTGGCTGTAGTTAAATGAGACAATCCCAGCAATAATTTAAAGGATATCTTTAAATAAATATTTTATTATTATTTTGTATTATTATTATTTTTATTATTTTTCTTTTCCAAATATGTATAATTTTTATATGTAACTTCTAATTTTAGTATAAAGGTGTAAATATAATGTTCATTGGAAAAGAAAAAAGAGTGATTACAGTGTGTTTAGATTAAAAGGAAAAATGTATTAGTGTTAGCATAGATAAGTTTTATTTTTGTATTAGTGAAAAAAGAGGAAAACTATTTATTTATTTATTTATTTATTTATTTGCATTATTGTTACGGCCTTTTGCGGTCGGGTGTATTTTTCAGTAGAATGGTTTTATTTCTATAAAAAATATCCTAATCCCTGTTGCCACGGTTCGTTTTTCAAAAACAAACATCGGGAACCAGAATTGCAGCTCCAGACCTACAGAGACTGTAACCCTTTGACTTCTCCTGACACACCGCCTTGGGATTCCCACGCATGCTCAGTGGGATGGGTTCGCTTTCCCTCTCCGCATGTAGGGGTTACTTAGCAACATGGGCGGAGTGCTTCCGGGTCACGGCCGGGTCCTTCCCTCTCTTTCTTCCTCTGGAAAAATTCTCTTCAGTTTTAGTCGCGCTGGAGTTGTGGTGAGTATCGGGGGGGCGGCGGTTGTTCCTGTCGCCTCCGTTTCAGCGCCGGTTTCGGTGAACGCCTGGCCCTCTTGGGCATTCTCACTAGACTACATATCCCATCACCCATGGCTGTGCCTGGACCGGCCAGGTTGAAAACTGGAGGGGGCTCCCTCATGGTTGTGTAGAAGAAGAAGAAAAAGAAGAAGAGAGGTCAGCCAGTGTGACTTGGTACCTGGTTGCGTGACAAGGGAGGGAGACTTGCTGAAATCCCCTTTAAAAGTATAGGAATCCTCTCTATGGCCGATGGGAGTTGCAGTCCCACAACATGGAAAGGCCACGGGCTCCCCAGCCCTGGTCTAAACTCCCTTATCTCTCATAGTCCAGTCGTTCTTAACCTTTTCTTTACCAGGGGAAACCCCCCCCTCTAAATATACAGTTGTCCCTCCATATCCACGGATTTGGTATCCGCGGATTTAAGTATTTACGGCTTGGAAATATTCTTTAAAAATAGTAATCCAGAAAGCAAACCTTGATTTTGCCATCTTATATAAGGGACACCATTTTGCTATGCCATTGCATATAATGGGACTTGAGTATTCACGGATTTTGGTATCCACGGGGGGGGTGTGTGTGTCCTGGAACCAAACCTCAGCGAATATGAAGGGACAACTGTATTTTGTTACTGCAGATTCCCAAGACTTAAGATTTAAAACAACAACAACAATAATATCTAATAATAATATATGATGATGAAATAATCATCTCTCTGGCTTTTCTTCACAAACGAAGATTCAGGAAGGACTCATCCCGCGCTTTCTACAAGCGCGCTGATGACTGAAAAGGCCAATCCGAGATAAACAAGTCCGGTTGCAGACAGCACAGCAGAAGGTATCCTTGGGTGATGTTTCCGTGTTGTGATTCTTTCTGCGTTGTCGTTTCTCTTCAAGACTTGTTCGGCGTGAGTTCTCCAAAAAGGCGCAGGCAGCATTGTGGATAGTGCGTCTCCATGCCTCCCTATGTGAGGTCAGGGCGGACCATTGTTGGTGATCTATTTGGCCGAGCCCGAGATGTTGTTTCAGGGAGTCCTTGTACCGCTTTTTTGGAGCGCCCCTCTTACACTGACCCGTGGCGAGTTCACTGTAGAGTACTATTTTGGGGAGGCAATGGTCCTCCATCCTAAATAATAATAATAATAATAATTATGCCATCCATTAAAACCTCCCTCATTGGCACTGGAGGGGGAGGGAAGACTTTTCTCCTCCTCCTTCCTGCAAGTTTGTGGCTAGAGCAGAATGAATGGCAATATGCAGACCAAGCCAGCCTTGGCTCCTGTCACATGGTCACTCCACTGCAGGCAGGAGGTGAGCCAAGCAACTTTCAAGCCTTTGCGGATCCCCTTTGAGGACATTACGGCACCCTGGGGGTCCCTGGGCCCCAGGTTAAGAACCACCATGATAGTCCTCCACAAAGTTGAAGGTTGGTAAGATTGTGAATGGTGTGGAAAGTGGGGAGTTGTTTCTCATTTCCTCACACTGAAATTGGAGAGCAAGGAGGGTAAAATCCTTGGCCCAAGATTCAGGACAAACAGGAGAATGGTGTATCCACACAATGATCAGTGTAGGTGTCTCAGGATATGTAGTGATGTCCACTGTTTTAGACAGTTTAAAAGAAAATTAGACAAATTCATGGAGAAATGAATCACTGGCTTTGAGCTAGAATAGCTCTTTGAAACCTCCATGTTCAGAGGAAGTTTATTTTTGGATGCCATTGCTGAGAAGCTAACAGCAAGTGAGCATTGATGCTTATGGGCTCTCTGAAAAAGTCTGGTTGGCCATTATGCGGAAGTGGTACTGAATTTAAATGGTACTTGAACTAATCCAACAGAACATTCTTCAAATGAGATACTACTGTAGGGTACTGTTGTCCATATTAATACATTTTTTCTGCTGTGTCATAATTTTTAGATTTACCATCTAAGCACTCTACCCAGAAATAGCCAAAACAATTTTTTTCAAGCACAGCAATGATAGCTTCTCTATGTTTTTCATAGAAACTGGAAATACAGTGGCATGGACAATCCTGACATTGTTATTCAATGATATATCTTTACACTTATGGATTTTGCCTAGTTCCTTCATAGCTGCCTTTCTAAATCCCAGTCTTCGGATTTCTTGACTGTAGTCCCCATTTTGATTAATGACTAAGCCAAGGTATAGGAAATCTTTCATTATCTCAATATCTTCATTGTCTACTTTAAAGTTACAAAAATCACCTGTGGTTATTATCTTTGTTTTCTTGATGTTTATCTGTAGCTTTCTTTTGCACTTTCTTCCTTGAGTCTCTTCAGTTGTTCCAAGTCTTTGCTACTTTCTGCTAGTAGTATGGTGTCATCTGCATATCTTAAGTTGTTGATGTTCCCTCCTTCAATTTTCACACCTCCTTCCTCAGGATCTAATCCAGCTTTGCATATGATAATTTCAGCATACAAATTAAACAGAAAGAGTGGTAAGAACAGCTATTGGGCAGCAACAGTATAGTGGTGATGGGGTGACACCAGCAGAGGATCTCTCACAGACAATAGCTCTGTGAGCGCCATAGCTAACACTTAGTACTGTTCAGAAGAAGGCAATGGTAAACCACCTCTGAAGCCTTCTACTATACCTTGAAAACCCTATGTTGAGACAATCCAAAATAAAATATATACATATACACATATACTCATGTACATATATGAGATACATGTGAGTAGCTGTGGCTCTGAATAGAAAAAGAAGCTGCCTGCTTTAGTCAGAATGGAATTTTGTTTACACAGAGTAAATTGTAAGTCACTTCAGGTGAACAGTATACTGTCATAACCAGAGCTATAATTATGTTGTAAAAGGCATAAGACATTGTTCTGACTCAGAGTTGGCTAAAGAATCTTTCAAACTGATTGTTATGACCAGATTGAATCAGTAGTGGTGGGTATGAGGCAGGTTCTGGGTACTGCCCCTTTCAAATATGTCCCACTGTTTAGTGACCCTCTGTTTAATGGAGTGAAGTCAAGCAATTTCTGGTAGGTGAGAGATTATTGAAATTAAAGGGAAAAGGAATTGGAGAAAAAAGCAAGCAGGGAAACAGTGGATTCTACATCTTCTGCAGACAGTGATAAAGCTAGATATGTACCCGAAGGCAAAAAATTAGTGAAATCTCTCCACTTTTATTCCTTGTATGGGGAGGTGACAATGACAAGTTGAGGGAATTCCTCCAATCAGGAGTTGACAGAGAATATTTTGTGTAGATCTTGCATAGGTAGGTGAGAGCTGATTAAAGTTTATTGCTCCCCATTACAAGAAAGAAAGGTGAGAACTGAGTAGACATTTTCCTTCTGCAATTTGTCAATAAAAAGATTTTTGGCAGTTTAGTGAAAAAAGCAATAGAGGTCAACAAGTGTGGTCATGGCAAATGCTGTTATCAGCTATGATGAGCCTAGGAAGTTGTAAGGTAATATATATGATATATTTAGCACAACAGTATTTTCTATTTCAGACCTGTAAAGACATATCTGTAAGACTGGATGGGTGCTTCCAGCTCCCTTGCTGTCTTAACTACTCCAGCTGTTTGTAGTGTTTTCTTTTTTGTCTTTCCTTACAGACTTTTCCATTAACCAATGTCAGGAGATGGTAATGGCACCATTAGAAGTCCCTCTGAGGGATCTTTATCAGGAATTGAAGTCCTACCAGATCAGCCAAAATACGTCTGCACGCTGTCTGCAGAGCTTATTGCCAAGGCACGGGAAGAGTTGCAGGAAAAACCTGAATGGCGACTTCGAGATGTACAAGCCCTAAGAGACATGGTGTGCAAAGACTATCCTAACTTAGGAACCTGTCTAGATGATGCATTCTTGCTCAGGTTTCTTAGAGCCAGAAAGTTTGATTATGATCGGGCACTTCAGCTTCTTGTGAACTACCATGGCTGTAGGCGGAGTTGGCCTGAGGTCTTTACAAACTTGAAACCATCTGCTATAAAGCCAGTCTTAGAATCTGGTTTCGTCACTGTGCTTTCTCACTTAGATGCTGAAGGACGCCATGTTGTCTGCATTCGTCCAGGTATGATTAACTGTTTAACATGGAATTGGTTATCCTTTTGTGTCTTGCAAGTGCTTGCTTTCCCTCCTTACAGTTATAAATTACTCATGTGATGCTGACATAATCTTTTGTTTCAGTCGGTAATTCTGTTCTGTAGTGTGCTCTCTAATCAAATGAGGCTGGAGGTTTCACTAGAGAATATGGTCTGAGAACATTGGTCGATAGACTCTTCTCCCTGCCCCCCATGCTTAAGATTTAATCTCTTTCCCAACCCCTGCTTTTCCTGCCCCGAATAATTAACTAGCATGGATTTATATTTTTAGGAAATTATTTTAGGCTATTTGTAAATGCTTTTATCTGTTGATATCTAATGTTTTTAAATAATTATTTTATCCATTGCATGTCGTCTTGGGCTCCTTGATGGGCTGAGACATGACAAATGCAATAAATAGCTGCAAGCCTCAGCCTTCATCTCCTCAAAAGATATGTCCTCTGTTTGGCTTCAGAAGTCCAAGAACACGAAATATGAAAATATGAAGTATACTGATGGCTTATTCTTTCTGAAGGAATGGGCTTATTTCATACACAAGAACTACAGTAGTGTGAACAGCAACGGAGATTATTAAAGGATGGCTAGTATCTGTAAGGCAAACAGAACACTGAGTCTGGGAATGTACTGTAGGTTTTCTGTTCAGCTTTGTAATTTACCATCTCTGTCTTACAACCATAGACAGATGGACACCAAGTAACTACCCGATTACTGAAAACATTCGTGCCATATACTTAACATTAGAAAAGCTCATACAGTCTGAGGAGACCCAGGTGAATGGAATTGTAATCCTTGCAGACTACAAAGGAGTCAGCTTATCTAAGGCGTCTCATTTTGGTCCCTTTATAGCCAAAAAAGTGATTGGAATTCTTCAGGTAAGATCTGAATTGATAGTGGGGGGAAATATGTGTGTAGTATTAACAATTGCATCTTCCTACTTGTTGTCTCTCAGTGGTCCAGATGCTGGATGCTTTCTCTAGAAGACAGGTTCTCTGAATGAAGACTCTTCCAAAAACTAGAATACTTTTGCAGGGAAAAGATTAATAAGATAATATTTGTATACATTTAACAAGTACCACCTCCTGTCAGTCATAAACATAGCTATCCAAAAGTAATTCCCATTGAATTCAACAAGGCTTTCTCACACAGACTTAAGGTAGGGTTGCAGCCTCATTGTGGGGAAGAGAGATTTTGCTGCCTGAAGAAAAGTTGAGTAAAGGAGATGGAGTTATGTGAGAGAGAAGCTGCATAAATAGTAGACAAGTATAGGTACATTGAAGTTTTCCTGAAACAGGACTCAAGAATAAAGATAAAAAGGGTATACTTGACATGTCATTGAAAGGGATTTGACAGTTATACTGATGAAAGGGCTGGCAATGTTATCTTTAGCATTTGAATTTACTGGACATCACTGGTGGGGGTGGAAATGAAGCAAGTGGTTCTTTTTCTTCTACTTTCACTGATCTTTTAATCTGAATGGTGTAAATTTTGATTTATATTCTCCTTGGGAATGAACTCCAGGTAAGTCAATATGCAGTTAGCTGTCTAATATTATCATTTTGGGCAGTGTTGAATACACCTATTTTGTACATACAAAAATTGCATGCACAGTTAAATTTTCTTTTCCATTTATAATGTAAAGCAAAGTGTTTTAGAAATATGCAGGACTTCAACTCAGTAATCAGCTTAGAGCATTGCACCAGCAGTAAAATGCATCCCTTGTGAGTGGGCTTACTCCTTTTCTCATTTAATAAACCTTGCAGGTTTCTAGATTTCAGTTTCACACAGAAAGTGGAAAAAATGTACATGGGAAGGCTGTGATCAGAGAACATAATATTGTTAAATGTAGAGTATGTAAAGAAGGGTAAAGTCTGGGATTTGCCTTCAGTTTTAACCAAGAAAATTGCACACTTACACACTAATGAACATTCTAAGGTATATTTAGCAGGTTTGGAAACAAGCTAATACTGGAATTCAGGTTGGGATCTCCACACATGTACATGACCCTTATGCATGTGGGTGTCATTTTGGGGGGCACTGCAGGGGTTGGTATTCCTATCTTCTCTGCGAAGGGCCCAAAGCACTCTTCCCAACTTTAAAGCCCTGAATTGCATTGTACAGGCCTTCCAAGTTTCAGTGTGAACAGGCAGGATCAGAGCAGCATCGGGCAGTCCCTCCCCCAGCAACCTGGACACACAGTGATTACAAAAGCTTTGAGACCTCCAGAGGACCCTCACAGAACTCAGCACTGATGTCATCTTTGTTCGTCTGGTTATGAGGGAGGCTAGCCATACCTTCTCTGATCCTTCCTGCTCACATAGAAGCATGGAATGTCTATAGGAGCCAACTTCAGTGCTTTAATGTTAGTTTGTGGGGGTGGTATAGGGGTCAGCATAGTATAAGGTGCAAATGCAGATTTTTATGTTATGCTGAGGGGATGTTAAATTGAGGCCATAGTCTGTTTAACAAAAGAAAATACGGTAAGAGCTCGAAATTAAAATGAAAGGATGCTGGTGCTGGCTTTGGTACTGGAAACAAATATCCAGTAAATGTACAGCCAAACTTACTTTATAGTGGTTGCAGCTGAAGCTCTGCTCATCATGATACAAATACTTGATTTGCTGATGGACGTGGGCAGGTTATTCTCCCTTCCAGAACCCTACTGACATTCGTAGAGTCCAGACTCATTGTGAACTATCTTCTGCTATGCAGAGGGTATAGCTGAAAAGTGAGTGATTTTCTGGTGAAAGGGATGCCTCCCTGAAGGAAAAAAAAGATAATATCAGTTACATATTTGGAAATCAGGTACCTGCATTGAATTGATGTCCTTGCTGATAGAAAAGTGGGGGTAGAATAGAAATTTCAGTCTCAGAAATTTTTTACACAAAATTCTGTAATAAAGAGGATAGCTCTCTAGCAAGTCTATATAGTGGTCTCACCAGAGTGTCTTCTCTGAGGAGGAGTGCACACTTGAAACAGACAACACACCAAATTTCCACTGTGGTTGATAGCCATTTTTCTTTCTATTTCATAGGTATGGCTCTGCTGCCAATTAGTAAATGCAGACTATGCCCCCATTATTTGGTAAGGTTGTATGTTTCTCAGACATACAACCTTAGCTGCCAATGGGTTGTGATGTGGGTGAGGTACAATGTGTGGGTCTGTGCCTTCAATTCGCCTGCCAACTTATGGTGGTCTCATTACTTTCATAGGGTTTTCTTAGGCAAGGAGGTGCTTTTCCTTCCTCGGAAACATAGGAGATTTTCAGACGCCTCTTTCAGTGTCTTGCCGTGCAAGCAGCCTCCAGAGCAGTAACGAGGCTGCTGCGCGGCAAGGGGTCCATTTTGGACGACGCTGTTTCTCTCGGCGGCATCCGTGAGTGTTGCGGCTAGCATTGGAGGTGGCTGCGCTGTTTTTTAGGAGCCCTGGTGGCGCAGTGGTTAAATGCCAGTACTGCAAGTCACCACCTTGCAAGTTGCAAGTTCGATTCCAGCGGGCTCCAAGGTTCACTCAGCCTTCCATCCTTTCGTAGGTCGGTAAAATGAGTACCCAGCTTGTGGGGGCAATTAGCTAACACACATTGGAAGCTGTTTAATGCAGTTAGATGTGTAAATAGCTATTGCTTAAAACAATTTGTAAGCCGCTCTGATAGCCTTGTGGCTGAAGAGCGGGGTATAAATAAATAAATAAAAATAAAAAAATACTCATGGACAACTTCTGTGAGTGAAAAACAGCGCGGCCACCTCCAATGCTAGCCGCAACACTCACGGACGACGCAGAGAGAGAAACGGCGTCGTCCAAAATGGACCCCTTGCCACACAGCAGCCTCGTTACTGCTCTGGAGGCTGCTTGCACAGCAAGATGCTGAAAGAGGCATCTGAAAATCTCCTTAGTCTACAGCACCTGATATTTGTCGGTAGTTCCCCATCCAAGTACTAACCAGGGCTGACCCTGCTTAGCTTTCAGGATCGGATGGGCTCTGGTGCTTTGGGGTATTTAGACTATGGGTGAGGCACAGACAAGACAATCAGGAGGGTGGGCAACTGTAGGTGGGCAATTCACTGTAAATTAACTGCAAATTAAAATGTAAGGGTTCCCCCCTCCCTTTGGAACAGAATTCATCTTTAGACATCTATGTAGTCTCTCTCTGGCTTTTCTTCGCAAACGAAGATTCAGGAAGGACTCATCCCGCGCCTTCTGCAAGCGCGCTGATGACTAAAAAGGCCAATCCGAGATAAACAAGTCCGGTTGCAAAAAGCGCAGCAGAAGGTCTCCTTGGGTGATGTTTTTGGGTTGTGATTCTTTCTGCGTTGTCGTTTCTCTTCAAGACTTGTTCGTCGTGAGTTCTCAAATAAGGCTGCAGCATTGTGGATATTGCGTCTCCATGCCTCCCGATGTGAGGCCAGGGCGGACCACTGTTGGTGATCAATTTGGCCAAGCCTGAGATGTTGTTTCAGGGAGTCTTTGTATCGCTTTTTTGGAGCGCCCCTCTTACGCTGACCCGTGGCGAGTTCACCGTAGAGTAGTATTTTTGGGAGGCGATGGTCCTCCATCCTAGAAACGTGCCCTGCCCAGCGCAGCTGTGTTCTCAATATCATGGCCTCAATGCTGGTGATCCCTGCTTGTTCAAGGACAGCAACATTCGTAGACCCATTTACTTATTCTATGGAAACATTTCAGTAGGGTGGCTTTATTATTAAAGAAAGCACTAAAAAAAATCCCACAAGGAAATGAGTATAACTTTGGTTTATTCTGTAAAGGAAGAAATTACGTTAATCCCCCGTGTAGGCTTTGGGAGGGGCTATTTTGATCCCACTCAAAACAGGTTTAGTTTCTGGAGAGATAAAAGGGAGGATGCTACTCTCACAGGACTAGGGGAGAGCAGAAATGACTCTCAGAGGTTGCCCACCCGTGGCCTCATCTTAAAAAACACCACCACACCTGATGTGGAAGCTTATAGAATGGGACAAGAACATGTGTACCTGCCAATCTCAAAAAACACATTGTGCATTTGGTGACGTGAACACTAGTCCATGAATGCTACTACATATGTTTAAGTCTAAAACAAAAACAAAACAAACTCATGTGGCACTTTAACTTTAAGGTGCCACATTAGTTTGTTTTGTTTTTGTTTTCAAGCTGCCTTATGCAGAGTCAGACCATAGATTGAGTTAGTCTATTATTGTCAGCACTGTCTGGCAGCAATGGCTGCCTAGGGTTTCAGGCATTATTCTTTCCTTGACTAACTGAAACTGTCAGAGATTGAACTTGGGACCTTCTGCATGCAAGGCATGTGCTTTGCTTCTGAGTGACAGCTCCTCCCTTCTTGCTGCAATAGACCAACATGGCTACCCATCAGGAAACAAAGGAGGAGCAGTTCATCTTTAAAATGTTCCTTCAGAGTCACTTAAAAAAAAATCACCTTAATTATAAGAACATTCTGACTAAAAGGGTATATAGGAAGATAGGGTGTGTTGTGTTAGATATAGTATGCGTTTTTGCTTATTATGTCACAAATGTGTATACTTAAAATTTTAAACATTGTCTTATGGTGTTCTCTCTGTTAAAAGAAGATTGTCTTTTTTGGACAATATGGCTTCTGCTAAAATTTTGTGGTACTTTTTAGGAATATACATTTTGTTGTTTGTTTGTATCAAACTATTTCTGTCCCATCATGAGTTCATATGACAGTACCAGTAGCAGTGATGAGACTTCTTACAATTGGATGGGCTTGTTTTGAGAATTGACAATAACTCATAAAGTATCCTGTCTTTACAAACTTTACTGGCATTCTTTCTTTTCTTTTTAGGATGGCTTTCCTATTCGAATAAAAGCTGTCAATATCATAAATGAACCTCGCATATTTAAGGGCATTTTTGCCATTATCAAACCGTTCCTGAAGGAGAAGATAGCAAATCGGGTGAGTGATCTTCATGCCAGTGACATACCAGGGGTTACAGCAAGGTAGGGCTATTGTCTGTAAATCTGTGTTGTGGGCAGTGTTTCTTTCAGACAGTTTTTTTGCCAGTTTTAAATGCTAATGCTTAGCAGTACAACTTTGAAGAAAGGGAGGGGGTCCCTGTGGGTTGTGTATTTCCCACCTCTCTTCTGAATTCATTCCCTACCATGTTTCACCACCCCACTCCATCCACTGAATGCACAAAAATGTAGAGGTGCTTCCTAAGGACAACATTGCCTAAATATTTGGGTCCACCCCCTACTTCCAGATGAAACTAACCACCAGGGGGTGCAAATGCTGTAAGAACCAGATGATGCCTATGCATTTCAGACCTCCTTGTTTCTCTCCACCTGTTCTCACCTTCAGCACACAGCTCAGTTTTTCTTTTCCAAGAA
This sequence comes from Gambelia wislizenii, assembly GCA_030847615.1. Taxonomy (NCBI): domain Eukaryota; kingdom Metazoa; phylum Chordata; class Lepidosauria; order Squamata; family Crotaphytidae; genus Gambelia; species Gambelia wislizenii. The sequence continues at coordinate 37,049,455 of JAUMIR010000004.1, forward strand.
CAATGTGCCATAGCTAGGCTGGGATGGGGTAGCTGTATATCCTCTGCCTTTCGTCCTCAATCCACCAAGCCTTTTTTGTCTTTCTGTACTCATTCTGGACCCTCATACTGGCAAATCTGAATATTTTGGAAGTCCTGTTCCTACCCTTTCCTTGGAGTTTCTGGATGGAAATAATCCTTCTGAGTGTCTGTAGATATCATAGCTTTATTCGGGAACAGGATATATAACTACTTTAAGGTTCACGGAGTCTGTTTTAAAAAAAACACCCCTTTAAATATGGAGGGGGGGTTACAGGCTTGGGGGCTCTTGTAAGTCTTTGGAATCAGTCCTTAGAGACTAATGTTGCTGATGCCATTTGGCTCAACCATTGTCTGATTTTCTGAAACCAGCATTCATGTGCTTATTTCAGGAATAGCGTGATCAATAGCGTCTGTATGTCCTGTTTTGAATGAGGCACAAAAGGCTAGTCTTTAGCCTCTTATGCCCCACCCAAGTGGTGTGGGACTGCTGGTATGATGGGAGGAGGAGGGAGGGCAGCAGGGACTGCCTCTCCTCTCCTGGCAGTTTGTGTGTGAGAGAGGCAGAGGAGCAACAACACTATTCCTCTGTTTCTCTCTGCTAGTGAACTGCAAGGGGGTGAGACGCAGTCCCCACTGCCTACTTGCCTCCCTCCCCCTTTCTCACTTTAATGGCCATTGCACTGCTTCTATGGGCTTGGCTGCTGCATGGAGGACTTTCACTCTGAGCTCACCATCTAGAATCTCAGCCCATACATTTCATTTCAGACTTAAAATGTCTCTTTCTTCCCCCTCAGTTTTTTCTTCACGGGTCAGATTTGAGCTCTCTCCATCGCAACCTTTCACCAAGGATTCTTCCAGAAGAATATGGAGGCACTGCAGGGAAGCTGGATATCTCTACCTGGAATGAGCTCCTCCTTGCCTCAGAAGATGATTTCCTGTATGACATGTCTCACTTGGCTCTTCCCAGTGACTCTTCACCTCATGATCCATTAATGAGTGGGGAGATTGATGAGAAGCAATGTGATGACTCTTTGCGAAGCTTGAAAACACAACTCTATTCCTGCTACTAACATAGCAGTAAAAGCTTCCAAAAGGTCACTCTACTGTCTGTAAAGGGATTGTGAATTCTGCCTTGTTCCTTAAGCTGTAGCCAGATGTAGAGACAGCTGAGGCACTTTACATTGGAACCAAAGCATATTTAAAAAAGAGAAGCCATGGAGGAAGAAGGGTGAAGTTCTGTGGCAATCTAGCAAAAGGGTGCATTTGGAGCCAATGTCAGTGTTTTTGTGGTTTGTTGGCCCTTTGCAAAAGAGCCCCTCTCTGAGATGAATCGCCCCCAAATGATTGGCTAATTAGGCAGTATTGCTAATATCAATGTTCTAAGCACAATTACTTGAAAGTAATACTGAAATTAATGGAATGTGTTTCCAAATAAACAAGATTAGGATTAAAGAGCTTGATGCTCTCAAGGAGAAAGGGACATAAATGACTTACCATCTGACATTGCAGGAATATCATAGGGCTTGGCAACTGTCTGGGATGTTTTGGTGTACCATTCCCATCAGCTGTAGAATAGCCAGTGGCAATGAATTTATGGGAGCTGAAGATGAAAAGCAGCTGGGGGATTAAACTTGCCCCCTCCTGTCATAATGTCATGTTGTGAAGAACGGCACAAATGTGGTATATAAGGATAGTTGGTTATTTTATGTCAGATAAGCTAACCTGACAGATATCTTTTGGACTGTCATCCTTTTTATTGGTTGTAATGTTTTCTGGTTATTACCATCCCTAACATTCCCTCCACACATAAATATAATAGGTTTTGTTTCCAGTTGGAATTGTCTCCTGTGAGGTAGAGGCCTTTATTTGAATCTTCTAGCTGGTAGGTGCCGTGGTTATTGCTATAGTTCAATGAAAGCACATGCTCATTCTACATAATAGAAAGCATCAAACAGTCTGTGAACCTATTTGATACCCATACTTGAACTTGTAAAATAGATAGGACCAATTGAAAGGAAAAGAGATAATTTTGCAGAATTGTTCAGCCACCAGTTTGTAGCCAGTGTAATTTGTTAAATTACATCTTGGGGGCAGGACACCGAAGTTGTTGTAGATAGTTCTAGATACCTGTCTAGTAAGGGGAAAGATGGTTGTTTAGATATCTTTATTTTGGGGAAATAGCATTTTTGAAATGGTCTCTGTGCAAACCAAATGTAGACAAGGTGTTTTACAAGCACAATATGCTATTTGTAAAGGGCAGCATTTTCCATACACTGTGCAGTATTTTGTCAATGTTATTTTGGCCTTGGCATCTTTCACCCAGGCCACTTTTAGTCTTGTCTCTAAGATCCCGTGCATCAGTGTTTCAGATCTGTCTTTATTGCTGGTTTATCTTTAAGGTGTGATCTGTCTTCACAGTTGAGTGTTCATCTCCACTTCATACCCTCAAGTTATAGATAAAACATTTGACCGTTTCTTCACATACCTCCAGTGCTACAGGATGAAACCTTAATGGGGACTGAAACCCTGCACACGCTGTCTGCTGTTCTATGCCAATATGGTAGCAAGTCAGCACTTAACACAATGTGATTTTATAGCACTTTTTAAATAGTTGGAGCTATTTGTGGAGGTTTTTTTTTAACTTGGTGCCAACTAAGACCAGAAACTGGTGCTTATTGTAAATACAAACTACGGTCTTCAGAAGATATACCATTGTATTATCAGTGCCAAGCTTATATTTTTATTTATTGATCACACAACCACTGGCTTTGTGTTGCCAAAACCTGAAGCAGTTTTGAGGAATGCTGTATTTAAGTACAGTTCCCCTTTGAGTAGGTGTGTTGTGTTGGTATAATAACTACCCAGAAGGCCATGAAACCTATTCCTAATTTCTACTGTAGGTCTCCATTTTAGTGAATAGGAACAGTAGATGTTGCCATTCTGCAGTTGCTCAAAATCATAGGCCTGGAGCCTGTGGTAAGCAGGCTGCTATTCAGCAGATGTTCTAAGAATTCTCAGCCACAACTGGTCCAGTCAGGATGATAAGCATTGCAATCCAAGGTATATTGCAAGGAATCATGCAAGTGAGGTGTGTTAGTATAATCCTTGGTTATGCCATTGTATATACTTTGAGGGTATTGCACAACACCCCTTGCCCCAACTGTGCCACAATGGCTTAGGGTTGCTTGTATAACTAGCCCACACACACACTTGGGGGCTACAGGTGTGTGCTGAGACATGGTTCACTTGGCTGCTCTGTCTTCTCTGGGTGCATTAGGAATGCCAAACATGCCAGGATCATCTCTACAGCTAGTTTGTATCTATGTAGAAAAGTATTTTATGGCCATAGTTGAAAGGTACTGCTTAAAAGAGCTGTCCTGTATCAGATTTTTATGAATCAACTTACGATTTTATAATGAGGTTCCACCGGTCAGAAGCTCCAAAAACCAGGCTGGGCTCTCTAGCCTGCCTTTATAGCATTGGCAAGCTTTCCCCTACCGCTTCCTGAATTCTGTGAAAGCTGATTTAGACACACTTCTCACTTTTTTTTGTTAAGCTATTTCTCTTGGGAATGAGAAAGCTCCAAAACAGTACTGAATGGCAAAAGTTGTTAGTATGCAAAAAAAAAAAATGTATAAGCTTGTTACATTTCATTTGTTCTCTGTGATTCAATTGTACATCTTTGCCATCTTTCCTTCAGTGGCTGACTCCCTGCAGATACTCTCTGGTGGAAGTATGCTTGAAGTTCTGATGAGTTGTATTTCACAAGAACAAACTGCCAGTTTGAGATTCACATTTTCACTTTTCTGTCCTGCACATTCCCCAAACATGTCTGGAATAATAGTTTCTAAGGTTGTAGAAATAGTATCCAGTAGGCTCTTTTCAGCAGTAAATACAATACCCTCCCAACTCTTCTGACATAAGTCAGAACTCACTTCAGTAATATCTGCTTTACAAGTTACTCTTGGGAATATTCAGTAGCTTAGACATGTTAGGATAAGGTTACAAAACAAATATTTAGGTGTTTTACAATTAAGGCACATACGTATCTTTAAAGTGTACAGGACAACTGAACATATTGTATGCATCCTCTGGATCCTTGGTCTAAAGGTTGATACTATTGAAACATCTTTTAAAAAATCCTTCCAAACAGAGGAAGGGTATTGAAGAGGAATACCAGGCCTTAAGCAAGAGACATTGGTAACTAACCGTAGTTGTCAAACTGCCTTTTTAGGTGTATCTACATAGGAAATAGAACTACTATAAATAAAATACTTGAATTTATACTGTGGGCTGGACAGGTGTCTGAAAGCCTGAAGTTTTTCCAGAGGTGGTCAAGGTGCTTTGTTTCTACTGTTCAGTCAGCTTTGACATGTTGCTCAGTAATTGTTCCATATTAATTTGTTTTGCCTTTTGCAGTATGTAGAATTCAGATGTTTGGTTGAAGCAATGACCTTTTAAGAATTTATTTTTATATTGCACTTTATAAAATGATTAGTCTAACTGTAATTTTATGTACGTATGGATATTAAACAATTCTACCTTAAAACAGCCTCTATTGACTTCAAGGGAACATTTGATACTCCGTCGTTTCATCAAGTTTACATTAAAAGGATGTGTTCCTACACTGTGTAGGCAGTGGTTCACCTACACATTTGGGTTTAGTCTTTTTCTCCTTCAGAGGACTGGAGTATGTTTGTAGTTGCTGGAGGTCCAGGAGAGCAATATTACAACCAACCCTCTGTATCCATAGATCCCATTATCCATGGGTTGAAAATATTTTAAAAAATATCCAAGAAGCAAACCTTGATTTTTCCATTTTATATAAAGGACACCATTTTTACTATGCCATATTATACATATAATGGGTCTTGAACATCCACAGGTTTTGGTATCCACGGGGGGTCCTGGAACCAAACCCCAGCAGATACCAAGGGCCGACTGGATTTATCTTGCCAGCTGCCTAATTGCAGCCACATACTGCCTGGGCACCTCCTATCCTCCCCCAGCCACTAAATGATGAGGGGAGTGCATACCAGGCCTTGGAAACTGCCTTCCAATTGGGGGCAAGACACTGAGGGAGAAGTTAAATACCCCTTTCAATACCTGAAAAAGGACACACCCTCACATGACCCCAGGTTATGTGAGTATATATCACCAATGTGACTCTGGCAAAAATGTACCATAAGTACAATTTTAAGACATTGTCCAAAAGTGCTAACTCCATCCACTGTGTCTCGAAAATGTGGCAGACATACCACATTAAGGAGTAGACAAATCTTCCCAAGAAAACAGCAGGGCTGATGGAGCTAGTAAGTTGAGGCCATAATGCAGGAAAGTGTAGTTGACAACTCCAAAATTGGTTTACATAACAAAATAACACAACAATTGGCCCTAAAACTTGGATATCTAAGAATACCAACTGGACCAGACAAATAACTCAGCATAGAGGAAAGTACTGGTTAAAATACTTGCTGAAGCTTAACAGAACATACTTTGTTAAGTAGTACTCGTAACAACTTAATGGGATGGAGGGCAAAAGGAAAGTTGGGTATCAGGTATAAAGCTGCTCAGTGTTACTTTTTTAAAACAAAACAAAACTGAACACTTAATTTTAATCAAACATGTTTATAGTGCAAATATTAAATGTCAAGATGGACAAACTCTTGCACTGGCTTTTACAAGCATTGGTCATATTAGAAAACAGCACTTCAGTAAACTTCATTTCAATAATTTGTTTAAAGCATACGGAATGCAATGAAATTACAGTGATCTAAAATTGCTAATTCTAACTTACAACACTGAACACCTTGTTGTCTATTGAGAAAAGCAAATTCTACCCATTAAAAAGAGCACTATTGGACACACTTCCTGAAGCGGAATTGTACACTTGCAGTATGTCTTTCACTTCCATATACTGAAGCATTAGAACTTTAAAATATATTACTTTCAGCTCAGTTAAGCTTTCTTCCAATATATAAGTGTTGCACTATAGGCATTTACAAAACTTTAAACAGCAAAGCTGTAATAGATTAATAGTAAAGGCTAGCTTTGAATTAAACATATCAAGATGTACACATCTTAGATCTTGCATCAAGCATGATATGAGTTAGCAGCTTTCTATTCATCTGTATGTTGCAGGAGAGGTGGCTGGAGCCTTAGCTCCAAGAAGCAATACAGAACATTTGGCTTTCAGCAGAGCAGAACGTCATGTTTCCATGCTTTCAGGGAAGTTATCGTTTAACTGAAGTCCCGATTGGTTAGGATAAGAGGTGCTATTAAGGTCCAGAGATAAAGGAGAAGACAGACCCAACTTGAGGAGATCTTCACCCAGACAGCTGGCCACTTACTTGTCAGAGTTTTGGTTTCAGCATCAGGACTGCATAATGAATAAAAGAAAGAAATGCATGAAGCTATAGCTGGAAACGCCATTAAGACTACAGAAAAGAAAAACTGCCAGTTTTTTTGCTTTTTGCACAATTCAAGAAAAATAAAATTAAATGGATGGTCATCTATCGGGGATGCTTTGATCGTGATTTCCTGCGTGGCAGGGGGTTGGACTGGATGGCCCTCGTGGTCTCTTCCAACTCTACAATTCTATGATTCTAAGTAATTATTTTTTTACTTACAAGTTGTTTATATTAGGGCTATTATTTTCAAGACATTAGGGCTCTACATAGAAAAAAAATCTGCTTGGACTACAGCTGGCATCCTCTTAGTTATGATGTCATTAGGCTTACGTCCTCATAATTGTTTCCTATTCACATTTAAAATCATGGTACCATTGCCATAATCATAAACGCCCCCAGCCCACCTTAAAATCCAGCCAGCCACACCAAGGAATGGAGTTCTGCAGCACTGATAAGCAGGGCACTAAAGGGTGATGGTTCTAACCCCTCCTACCAGCGAGTCAAAGTGCACCAATGACTTGTGATGGGACCCCCACAGGGGTCCCTACATCTGGTTGGCTCACTGGTGGGAGAGGGGCTAGATATGTCATCCTTCAGTGTCCCACTCACCAGCACTGCAGAGTTCCATCTCTCAGTGCAGCTTGCTGGATTTTAAGGTAGGCTTCGAGGGTCAAACTGACGAACGGAGCATAGCGATGACATCACGGTTACATGTCTGCTGCAGGATCTCAGCCTATGACTTTAATTTGGAAAGACCTGGGACTTAACCTTTAAGATGAGGCAAAGGCTTGCTTTGTTTTCTGAAAGCTCAGCTGTCTTCCCACCCCCCCATAATCTATAATGGGAGGCAGAAAAACTAATACTATTTTTGGACTGAACTGGGTGAAAGTGACAGGCACAAGAACTCCCTCTGACGAGATGATACCTGTCATGTTTGAGACAAATAATTGCTGGGGGGTTTGTGCTGCACCTGGGAAACTTAAAAAAAAAATATAAGATAAATTCATCCACAAGGAAGAAAAAAGGTGGAGCCACCCCAACCCCCTTTCGGGCTGCCCTTCAGGGCATCACCAAATAGAAGCCACAGCCTTTAGCCAACTCAGAGTTCTGCCTTGTGCATTTTTATCTCTATCAGGTGCTGTAGGCTATATTTCAGAGGAAGGAACTGGCAAAACCACCGCTGAGCATTCCTTATCGAAGAAAACCTTATGAAATTCATGGGGTTGCCGTAAGTCAGGTGACTTGAAGGCACATACACACACACACACGTTCAGCCCACTATTACTGCTGACTTTTTTAAGGGAACAACTTATGAGTGGTGCTCAAGAGTGGCTGACTGACACCACTCATGAGTACAGTCATCCCTTCACATTCGCAGGGGTTAGGTTCCCCAGACGCCCGCGAATGTGAAAATTCCACGAATAATGACTGCCCTCCCCCTCCGCCGCCAAAGCGACCGTGGGGCCTCCGGAGGCCCCATAGTCGCTTTCCCCCACCTCCCCCTCCCTTCCAAGGCCTTCACGGGACCTCTGGAGACCCTCCTGAGGCCCCGTGGATGCCTCCCCAGCCCTCCCCTCCCTCCCAAGGCCTTCACGGGGCCTCCGGAGAGTCTCCGGAGGCCCCGTGGAAGTCTCCCCGGGCCTTCCCCCTCCCAACCCGGGCCTCCCCCCCTCCCACCCCGGGCCTTCACAGGGCCATCTAAGGCTCCATGAAGGCCTCCCCGGGCCTCCCCCCCTCACCCGGGCCTTCACGGGGCCTCCAGGAGGCCCCTAGTCGCGGTTTTGGGAGGGCAGAGGGGTCCTCCCAAAACCGCAAATAATCAAAACCGCGAATGCTAAGTTCGCAAATGTGGAGGGGCAACTGTAGTTTCTTTTTTTTAAAAAAAAAGTCAGCAGTAATAGGCTGAACTGGGCAGAGATAAGAATGGCTAAGCTCATAAGGAGCATATGGAGCAATGCCTATGGTCAGGGGTTCTTGGGGCTCCTTCAGGTTGTGACACCCAACATGCTGCTACATCCCTTGCAAAAAATTGTATGTTGAATGAAAAAGTAGCGATCAGATCTCTGTCAATCACAGAATGAAACCCATGTTACAGCAGGCATTTTTAACAGAGTTGTAGAGAAATCCCAAAGTATATCAAACAACTATTTAAAAAAAAAAAACAGTTCTGAGGCAGATCAAGTTTTGGTGTGAGGCTACTTCACCTTAGATTTTAATGTCATACAGGGATCTCTAAAGTGGGATATTTTGTCCTGGATTTGTGGCTTGGTTGTGGCAATTACATAGCCCTACATAGTATGTCTAACCTCAAAGGAACTTCTGTCTGCAGCATGCCATGCTTAATAGAAAACATGCAAGACAAAGATGTACACTAACAATTCCTTTCCTTTTCATTTTCTAGAGCAGGGGTGGGAATTGGGTAGCCCTCAGATGCTGGACTGCAACACCCCTCATTCCTAGCAAACTAGAAATGCTAGGAGTTAAAGTCCAACAACTTCTGGAGGGCTATTCTACCGGATTACTTTGAAAATCCATTATATAGTATATTTAACTAAAAAAAATATTGTCACAGCTCTACTATTCACAGAAGAGGAGGGGACCAAATCCCCTGCAAGTGAGGCAAAAAGTCATAACAAAGTTAGGCTAGCGAGTCACAGATTGAACTATAAGCAAGCACCAAGCCAAGAAAGACTCTCTCCCCTGTTCAAGTCATGGGGAAATGGGAAATGTCATCCAGACTATGAAACAACTCAGACCTAATGAGCTTAAGACTTGTGTAACTCTGAATTGGTTATGAAAAGTGGTTTTCAGGGGAAACACTCCACAAAAAGAGATTCAACTCTAAGTCAGCCAACTGCAGGGATGAAATGGGGCCTTGTCAGGAGTTGTCTAAAACTTGGTACTGTCAAATAATGAAGAAGTACAGTAAGGGCTGTGTATCTGCAGATTCCATATCCATGGTTTCACTTATCTGCTGCTTACAAAACAGCCTTAGGATGCTCCTTAGCAATGAAACAGAGAAAGTAGACCTCTGTTGCCTGGGGGAGGGGGGGAGAAAAACTGCCCCTCGTCTCGGGCAACAAAGCAGAGGAATTTCAGGTATTCTCCCCTCCCACAGCTGGGGGCAGGGGGAGATAGCTAACACTCTATTTTTGCACTGAGCATGAAAGCAGAGCATTTGCTTTTACCTGTAGTTTCACGTATCTGTGGGAAGTCTTGGGACATATCAGATACAGCGGTCCAACTGTATACCACACCCGCTGAAACAGGGACTTATGCTACTAGCTTTCTTTCAATAGTTGCTCTGGTTATGCAGGAGGCCTCTCTTTTCATGCAAACCACACTGCATCACCAACGCAAGTCATTGAATATATATGGGATTTCATGACACCTGATAATTAAGTACAACTTCCTTTGTTTGTCTAGATAGGGCTGGGAAGGATGCCCCTCTGGAGCCCTACAGAGCCACTGGTTGTTGCTTAGACTGGGGAGGACAAGTGAGGCCCCTTGGATGTTGCTGTACTGAAAATTCCATCATCCCTCTTCACTGGCTATGCCAGCACTGATGGGAGCTGCAGTCCAGAAATATCTAGACAGTCACAGTTGCTCACCCTTGACATTAACTGTACACAGTTAGGTGGACCTTATAAAGCATTTTCTTAAGTTCCTTTATTTTTTAAATAGAGTAAACTTAAAAATGATTTAGCATGAAACACACTTCCACCACAAGCAAACAAGGCTATAGAACAATGCACTGGTGACAAGACAAGAATCTCCAATTAAAATCCCCACTGCAGCATTCTTACCTGTACCAATTAGTAAGAGTCATCATAATATACAGGGAGGCAAGACACAGCATGAAGTGGAAGAAGGTATAGCTATACTGGACGCCATCCTTCTCATTGTCCAAGACCCTCCGAGGTTCTCCATCTTCTACATCACCACCTGCAGTACCTGGAGTGTCATCCAGAATGACACTGTCACTTGTAGAAAGTGTCAGCTTGTTTACTTGGCTATAGTTAGAAGATCGGATGCTGCAAAACAGTAGAAAGAGATTTCAACATTTCGACATTATGAATAGCAAAGCTGTAATTAACCAAACAGTTTAGCCTTATTAGGATTCAAGAACACTGTAAGCCTCCATTTTTCTGAAAGAGCACAAAGCAGTTCTACCACCCATGTTAAACTGGCCTTGCCCATGTAAGCTGCTTGGCAAGAAGACGGCTGGAAACCATATATAAGCTGCTTTGAGTTCTTTAGAGGAAGAATGGATTCCAAGTGTAACAAGTATATTTTTAAAGAACATTTAGGACACTCATTTTTACAAATAGTGGAGATTAACAAGGCCAAAGATGGATCACTTTACCAGCCAAAATGATTTGTGTCTGCAAAATTGGCACTTACACAAATAGTGGATTGACACACTTGTTAAAAATTAAAAATGCATGCTTTCAGTTACAATTTGAAGAATAGCTCGCTTGCATTAACAGGGCCATTAAAGTCCTGTTCTCCAGTAATTCTGCAATCACACATTACACAACTTTATGTTCACTTAAAGCAACAGGGGTGGACAAAGTGTGGCCATGGACAGCATGCTGTCCCCAAGGATGCTGCTGTAGCCCCCACCTCTCCAGACTCCATGAATCACCCTTTCCTGGGCCAAGGAGAGGCCCCCATGAGCAGAGATTTGCCTTTTAAACAGGCTGCAGGGCCTCTATGCACTGTTTACCATTAAAATATACCTGTTTTTCAAAACCACAAGTGGACTCCTGGCCACTTCCTTGGATATTTTGTGCATTTTGGGGCACTTCTGGCAGTGCATGTGAATCCTGGAGAGTCCCAAGGACAAAAAATTGACCCCTGGTTTCCCATGATTTCAGCAAAGATCTAGACCTTCAATCTATTTAATACAGTTATCCCTTCATATTCGCTGGGCTTTGGTTCCAGGACCACCACCACCACCACCCCGTGGATACCAAAATCCGTGAATACTCAAGTCCCATTATATGCAACGGCATAGCAAAATGGTGTCCCTTATATAAGATGGCAAAATTAAGGTTTGCTGTTTGGATTATTATTTTTTTAAGAATATTTTCAAGCCATGAATACTTAAATCTGTGGATACCAAATCCGTGGATATGGAGGGACAACTATACACTTAAATTTAAGATTCCATTTTCCAAGCTACAATAAAAGGGTTGGTTCCTGGCAGTTTAGTAAATTTCAATCTCAGGCTTACCTGGAATACAGGAGACAAAGTACAAAGATGAAAAGCCCAACAATGCTCTGTGCATCCCACCACTGTGGGGATTTTTGTGGCGCAGGCGTAGGAATGACAGGTATAGCAGTGGCATTCACTGGGCTGGAAGTAGGTGCAGCTATTTGGCTGATGATGTTCAGGAGACTTGGGTTACAGTGGCGGTCTGAAAAATAAATTACAGAGGTCATGTATATAACAAAACTCTCTAAACAATTGTCAGGAGAGCTTCTTGCCTGGGAATATATCAAGGATCGTCATGTTTGTCATACAAAGGCCCTCTAACAATAGGGGCGGAGATCTCTTTTCAAGCTAGGGACCAGATTGTCATTTGAGAAGTGCCTTAGAAGGGTTTACTCCAACACTAAGGGCCAAGGACAGAGTAAATCAGGCCAAAGCAAAGGGGGACCAGATTGTACTTCTTACCACTCTGGAGCTTTTCCCACCAAGTATACAAAGCTACAGAATTTGTGTTAGAGAGCCAGTGTGGTGTAGTGGCTTGAGTGTTAGTCTATGACTCTGGAGACCAAGGTTTGGCTCCCCACTCAGCCACAAAAACCCACTGGGTGACCTTGGGCAAGTCACACTCTTTCAGCCTCTGACAAAGGCAAAGACAACCCCCTCTGAACACATCTTGCCAAAATACACACACTATGATATGGTGACCCTAAGGCAACCCTAAGTCGGAAACAACCTGAAGGCACACAACAAAATACAGAGCACAGTTCAATACTGTGCCTGCCTACTGAGGAAGAAGGGTAAATGCAACAGCTTGCTGGCCTGCAAAGCACAGCTCAGTTTTATGCAGTGTTTCAATTGAAACGCTTCTAAAATATCCTCTTACACACATTGCTGAATATAGATAAAAGCAAAAGAAGCTCACAGCAAGATGAGAAACCCCATTGGGCACAGCCACAGTTTCCTCATATCTGTTCTACAAATACATCCTTCCAAGATGTTCCTACTCCACCATTAATGCACAAGGAGTTTGTAAGTCTCTAGAGAAGCACACACTAACTTCATACTTTGCTATGAACTGTGAACCTCTGTGAAGCATACCTTGCTCCAGTTCTCAAAACAGTCTAAAGATTCATTTTTAATTCTTCAGCAGTTATCTCCATTACATTTCCCATTTTGAATATACATCAGTTTTCACATATGGGAAACTTACCAGGTTCATTGGACATGGCTGACCAAGTGAGGTACATAGTGTAGAGAGTAATGACAGAAGACTGGAGAAGACCAGAATGAGGCTGATGTTCCTGTTGGGACAATCAATTTTTAAGTAGCATAATAAGTGGTTTAATCTGATCCACATAGGTTGATAGTTTAACATTAAAAACCTTGACAGGAAATATTTCAGTTATACTACAACTTTAGGGCTGAGTAAAAAAGTACAATTTCAAGTCCATGATCAAAGGCATAAATACAGCCTAAGGAACTTATGAGCAGTATGCAAAAGCATCAATTTCATCCATGCTTCTACCACATCACAAATATTAATCCTATATATTTTAATACAGAAAATGGCTCTTCCAAGAATCCCAGATCTACTTCCTTTTTACTAATTCCCAGCCCAGCCACACTGACCAGAACCACTACTATCTAGCTCCTGGTTTTCTCTGTTCCCTGCCTTCCCCCCACAACTGAATCCAACACTTGCTGTCATGCTGCATTTGAGCACTAACAACTTTAGAACACATACTGTTAAAAACTGCATAGGATTTCAGCTGTTCATATTTCCATGGTAAGGAAATAGATTATATGACTATTAAATCCACCAGAAATGTCTTGTGTATTATACAGCCTTACTGAGGTGGGTGGGAAGTAGTTTACAGCTTGTTTCACCACAGCAAGCCATAACCTGTGACATCCAATCATGTACTTGGAGGATAAGTAGCACACACCTATCAAAACGAATTAGTTATCTTGTAATTTATACGCCTAAGTGAGTCAGTCAGTTCTGTCCTTATGTCCCACACAAGAATCCCATGGAAAAATCTTCATACCTGGATTTTGGGAAGGATTGATGTGATAGACACAGCAATGCACAAAATCATATTAAAGCTGATGAAAAACTTGTTCTCAATACAACCCTCAGGTTTTGTGTAGAAGACATAGAAGAGCACAATGGCAATGAATGACAGGGCATAGTTCAAGCAAGTACACGACAGCAGAGCTGAAGAAAAAGCACATCTCCATTACAAAATGAAACTGTTAAACTACACAAAATATCGTTTTTACTCAGATTTTTAGTACACATACCAAGACAGATTAATTTCAAATAGGGAGATCTTAGACTACCTACTCTACTATTTATTTATTTATTTATTTAATATCTCACCTTCCTCTCATCATAGGCTACAAGGTCTGCATAAGCTGTAAGTGAATTATAAAACTCAGATTTATATTTTGCTTATGTGGCTGCCTTTCCAACCTCTCCATATTAAGCCAGGATTCAAATGAAAAAAGGTCTTTCATTCTGATTATCATAACATCCTGCACAACATCTAGAATATTTCTCCCTGCAGTTGTGGCATTTCTATTATTATATACACACTGATTGATCAACTCATCAGCAATAGTAACAAACACAGAGGCTGGCATCCTGTTCAGTAATTATGGTGTTGTAAGCAGGGCTTGAGAGGCAGTCTGCTATAGTGATCTGAGCACTGGGAGACCAGGGTGCAGCTCCATGCCTGGTCATGGAAACACATTGGGTGAGTTTGGGCAAGTCATATTTTCTCAGCTTCAGAGGAAGGCAATGGCAACTTCCCACCTACCCACCCCCCGAACAAATCTTGCCAAGAAAACCCCATGACATGTTTGCCTTAGGGACCCCATAAGTCGGAAAAGACTTGAAGGCACACATCAACAGCAGAACCTGGCTTATGACATTGTAATTACAGTATGACCCCTGTAACCACAGGGGATACGTTCTTAGGCTTTCCGTGGATACAGGAAACCACAAATAATAGCGAACCTTATTAAACTGCATGACTTTTGGCCCAAGCATACCACAGAGTTGCACTGGAGGACCTAGAAGATGCATAGAGAGAACACATCTCTAGGCATCTCCTAGGTCTTCCAATGCAACTCTATGGTCAGCTACCAGTGGAAGCATACTATAGAGTTGTGCTGGATCTAGAGAGACCATATTTTTTTGAGATGCAGGTAAATGAGTCCATGAATACAGGTCCTGTGGATATGGGGGGTAGTACTGTATTCCAATTCACGTTTACAGCGGCTGCACTATCATGAGGACCGAAAGTGATTAAAAAAAAATGCCTCTGAAGCCTAAGAGCCTCACTCTCAACCCAGCCATTTACAACATGCTGGAAAATGTGTAATGATTTGTCCAGTCCTCTCCCAGTTACGGGGCGCACTGAGACAGGCAGCTACAACAGAACTGTGGAAGGACCATGCACCACTCTCTGCAGCTGTCTGTCTCAGTATGCTCTGTGACTGGAAGAGGGCTGGACATGTCATTATCCACTGCTCCACTCTCCAGTGTCTTAGAAATGACTCTGTTGGAGGAAGGGGCTGTCAGTCTTCAAAGGTAGAATTTTGAAGAGTACCAGTGGAAGATGCTGACATAGCTACATCTCCCAATGCAAGTTCACAGCCAGTGTTCCTGTCTCTTGTCCATTTTTGCTGCTCATAAGACAAATGGGATTTACCTGCATACCAGCATCTGGGGTTTCCCTCTTCCATTCGTTCAACCCAAGATTCATTCCAGGAATGAGCAAAATCAACAAGCAGCACCAGCTGGATGAGAATGAAGACGAATGCGCCAATGGTGCCAATTGTAAATAATGCTAAAAAGAAGGAGAGAGCGTTAAAGCTGAAGTCTGTAGAATGTGACAGCCTCTGGATGAATATATTTAAATCAAGTTGGAAAATTATTAAGTCTTAATCTGCAAACTAAATACAGTATGTACAGATGTGTATATGCCTGTTTACGTTTTCTCTCCAGTCACTTGCCCCTCATTTAAACATTCATTTGTTCATAAATAAATAAATACATTTGTATGTATTCCAGAGGGGTAGCTGTGTTGGGCTTTAGTCAACAAAAGATTACATTTGACCCCATGGTACACTATAATGCTAAAACCAAAACTTTCAAACGCTCTATACAGAATGTATAGGATTATATTTCATTCCTCTTTAGCACAAAATCTGTACAACATTCCCAGTTGCCAGAAAGAAAGAAAGAAAGAAAGAAAGAAAGAAAGAAAGAAAGAAAGAAAGAAAGAAAGAGGCAGGGCAAGGTAACAACCTTGCAGCAGATGCCTTAATAAACAACTTCCTACTTTGAATATGTCTCAGTAAATTACTTAATACATAATTGTCTCACCCTTTCCTCAAGCATCACAAATTGGCATATAGAAGCTTTACCCCATCCTCTTTGCTCTCACAATCCTGTGAGCTAGGTTAGGCTGACAACTCTAGGTCACCCACTATGTTTCACAGCTAAGATTTTGGGTTTTGTTTTGATTTTCAAGTAAAACAGGTTTCTCCAGTCCAAGTCAAGGGATGGGTATCATGTTGTTAGAGTGCAAGTCTTAGACTCCCTAGCCAGAATACGAATTGCCAAGAGATGCAGTCCCACATCTGGAGGGGCACATGATTCCCACCTGCCATCCTAGGCTGACATTCTAGCTACGTTACAGTGGCCTTAATGTTAATGATTGTCAATATACAGCACATAATTTTTTGAACTGTTTGTGGGGGGTGGGGGGATGTTGTCTGCAATACATAGGCAGGTGATAAGGCCTTTTTGTTCCTATGCCACCACATCATCCCACCCCGCCAATTTCATTAAACATGCCATTCAATAAAGGCATAGTTAAATTGGCCTTGCCATGCCATTAGATACAATCATGGTGTGAGCTGCTCATATCGTGACTATCCTAGGAAGAGTTTCTAAGCCACCACCGTGTGGCAGATGATCATCTGACTCCACTTTTAGTAGAGATTTAATGTCGACATCATTTTCCACGACAATAGCATGGCATTAACTGGATGCCTTCTATGAAAAAACACAAGAAAACCACACATTCACACACAATTTTACATGATTACAATAAAGAAAAATAATTTTATTTCCTTATCCATATGACCTTACCTGTTGTGAAAGGCCCTTCTGGAATGTAAAATGCTCCAACCATGATGCCAACAATTGCAGCTATTTTGAAGAACCAAAATCTGTTTTAAAAACAAAACAGGAGACTAACAAGTATTTATCTGGCTGTAATAAAGCTTCTTAATCTAACAAAGCTAAGTACTAAGAAGACTGTCTGATAGTTATAGGTGAAAAATGGTATGTATGCATGCATACTTCCTTATTCTCACTTATCTCAAAGTTATCACATAACTGTGTGCACTTATGCTTATATTGGCAAGCTATGGTTTACTTTACATATGAATGTAGTCATTACTGGCCCTTAACAATTATTTCCGTTCATCATCAGACTAAGCAGCAATCAAAAGAAAAAAGGTTAGCACATTTAGGTGAGAATCTACAACACATTTCCCAAAAACAGTCCCTGTTTAAATGGGGAAAAAAATGACAAATTAATGTATGAAAGATTCTGCACTATATTGTAGTTCTTTAAAATGAAGAAAACGCAAAACCTAGCCATCAGATAGGCTGGGCACAGGTCTAGTTCATATGTAATGGGAATGTAAACCTCTTCACTTTGGGTTCATGATTGGATTGCTAGACGGAGAGGATATGCATTCAAAGATTAACTACACACCAAAGTTGGTATTTATAAGCAAGCGAGTTTTTAAAGGTTGTTTGTAGCATAACATTTAGTTCTCATTAAATGAAATATTTTTTTCTTTTTCAAAAGACAAACTGTAAAAGTCATTATGTAGTCTGCACCCAACTTCAAAAGGGACTGCCATTCACTACCTCAAGAATTAGAGCAAGCTATTCATTTTCCACATAATTTCTAAGCAATAGGCGGGAAATTAACGAAATTCTTCCATGGCTAAGGCAAAAATGCATTCTGAACATAAATTAAAGCTGAAATTAGTGGTTACTCTTTTATTTCACCTCATGGGGTCATATTTATATAGCTGTTAAGTCTGTAACAATGAAAACATTTCTATATTCAACTTTATACACACCATTAAAAATGGAAGTGTTAATTCATTTTTGTTTTTTTCATACATCTTGACTATAGAGGTAAAATAAAAAAACAATTTCTAGCATACCCATTATGCACAGCAGCCCTTGGATCTTTACTTGATTTCACTTGTATCATAAGAAGGGCGAAGAGGCAGAAGAACACAGCCATGGCAAAACTGATTCGGTAGACCGCTCTATATCCAACCAAAGCTTCACAGTCAACAAAGCCTTCACAAAACCCAGGCACCTGAAAGAGGAAACAAATCCCACAATGCTTGGTCACAGACATATGGATTACACATTATCCACATCTTTTCCATGCTCCATTGTGCAACATTAGAGCATCAGAGGACAGTGCATTTCTTTTATCCTGGTCCTATCAAAGTCAGTAGCATTGTTTCACATTAAGAGTTCTACCAACTTGTCGGTATGACCATGTAGCTTTAGCAGATTCACCAAATAATCAGTAGCCAGCCATATTCAGAAAGTACTAAAAGGGTCAAAAAAGGCAAGAGTACCCATATTGCTGATTCCCATATCTGAGCCTGACTTTGGAAAGTTAGGTTTAAAAATGTATTTGATAATGATAGTGGTTAGAAATTGGAAAATTAATTCACTGGTGTAATCACTGAAATCATTTAATTCATTAAATTATCATTAACTAACTCACTGAGGGAAACAATGTGGGGCAAGTTCATGACATTTACTGACTATGGTATGACCTCAGTGAAGCACATTTTGTTACTAGCTCCTTCAAAAGATCTGTTAGCTGTCTCCCTCCAGCCTAGAATTTTCCCACATGGACTACAAAGCCCATAGTAGGATTGTTGCCTGGCAATGGTGGGAGTCCAACTTGTCTGGGAACTTTCAAGCTGGTAAAGGCTGCCCAAAACATAAGATCTCATCTAACAAACTCTTGTTTGTCACTCGTCAGCATCTCTCTTTTCGCCCCCAGCACCATCTACCCTTCAAATGCCCTATTTGTTAAAGGTTAATAAGGAATTATATTTATTTCAGCTAGAGGGCCCTGATCTCCCACAAAAGTACAGCAATAAGTGGATAGCTACAAAGATTGGTCGGTGACTCAAGAGTGGGGAATTCTTAATCTGAAATTTGAGTGTCTCAGAGCATATGCAGAATATTTTTCTGCAGAAATGAATCACTGGATCCTTTCTGTCTCTCCGCTACCAATGAAGAAGTGTGATCTACAAATATCAGTGGCAGAGCATACGGTCTGTATGCAGGTGCCAGAAGAACCAGTGTGGTGTAGTGTTTTCAGCCCTGGACTATGACTCTGGAGACCAAGGTTCAAATTCCCACTCAGCCAGGAAACTCATTGGGCATGTCACTCTCTCAGCCTCAGAAGAAGGCAAAGGCAACCCCTCTCTGAAAAAATCTTGCCAAGAAAATTTCATGATAGGATTGCCTTAGGGTCACCATAAATCGGAAATGAGGTGACGGCACACAACAACAACCAGGGGGTTCCAAATGCAATCTGTGGCATCTGTACTTTTAATGATGAGGTATTTAACAGGGCAAATTTTCTTTGCACCAATCTTACCCTAACTGTATTAATGGGTGAGGAGGATGAGGACGATAACGCCAGACCGGGTGGGTAAAAAAGCAGAATGGGAAGGGTGGGAGATGGAGAGAAACCAAGAGAGAACAGAGAACAGAGAAGAGGAACAGAGATTCCACCTCAACATTAGGAGGAACTTTTTGACAGTAAGAGCTGTTCGGCAGTGGAACACACTCCCTCAGAGCATGGTGGGGTCTCCTTCCTTGGAGGTCTTTAAACAGAGGCTGGATGGCCATCTGTCGGGGATGCTTTGATCGTGATTTCTTGCGTGGCAGGGGGTTGGACTGGATGGCCCTTGTGGTCTCTTTCAACTCTGCAATTCTATGATTCGATGAAAGAAATGGGAAAGAAACAATGGCTATCTGTTCTAGGTGCCAATAAGTTCTCTCTCCACATCCCTCCTCCCTATTGTCTTCTAGATGCAGAAAAAATACGGCACACACACACATGCACATATCCACAGAACCAATATCCATGTTTTCAGTTATCTGAGGGACACAAAATAGGGGACACAAACCATAGAGTTGCACTGGAAAATACCTATATAAAACTAGAACACAGAAAGAAGGGCAGGAGAGCATTCAGTTTATCCTCAGTAACAAACGTCTGGGTCAGTAGGACAGTCTCCATGTCTCATTGTACAGATGTGACATGGCAATCACATGAATAAAAGATGAAACAGGCAGCGACATACCTACTTGAGGTCTTAATATGTACCCCAAACAAGACAAATAATAATATGTAGACCCATTATTACAGAAGTTTTCTGATTATGGGATTCTGAAGTCTCCAATAAAATATGGTCACCACAGAAGCTAGAAAAACCATGTAAAAGCAAAATAGGTATTTAGCATACTGAAGCATTTTTTAAAAAAAGAATTTGATAGCCTGGCTAGAATTTCTTTTTTAGGGGCCCAATTCTACCACTTGCTGCTAGGAGATGCTAGAACCCATCAGCTTAAATGACTGGTGCTTTCCTCTGTTGTAGAGCACCTAATGCATCATTTACCACCAATAACATTTATGTGATAAAAGTGATAAATTGCTTTTTAATACCAAAGTCCAGCTCAAAACAATTGTGACACTGCAAATATAAGGATCTAGCTCTCCCCTGCTCCAAAAATAATAAACACACTTTGGTTTAGAGCAAGTTCCTGAACACAATAGGTATTTTGAACCTTGTACCCTTACATACCAATACCAAAATTATGCAGCTTTTTGTGTGGCACAAAACTTTAGAGCACCTGTAACAAATGTGGAAACAATAATTTAAAAAAAAAAATTAGTTAACTGAACTGTCAAAAATTGCTTTCATCACTTTTTAAGGTATCTTTCTAGAGATTCAGATGCTATAGCTTAGAAATTTAAATGAAATATTAAAAACTGAAGGTTTTTTTGCCGTGATTATTATTATCTTTTATTTCTATAGCGCCATCAATGTACATGGCGCTTTACAAGAAAAAGAACAACAAAACAGTTCCCTACCCTCAAGCTTACAATCTAATGAAGATATGATACAAAAGGAAAGGGGATGGCAGTAGGATTAAGCTAGATAAAGTCTAGCTTTCTCTTCTCTCCCTCCTTGGCTAGGGCAATGGCAATTGGGATGGGGGTGTTGTTTTGCTTCTGATAGGTAGCTAGGCAACTTCAGTATTTGGGGGTTGAAGCCCACACACTGAATTACTCATTCCCAGTAAGCAAAGTAGACTGGAGATTTTTTGAGGCAGTGACAAGGTATATCAAACACTAGTGTGGATTTGGATACAAGAATAGTAGGATTAGCAACTACAGGCCTCAGGGCCAAACCACTCTTCCAGTCCAGCTGCCCACATACAGGAAGGGTGCACTGAAAGGACTGGTAGCCCACTAGGCTCTATGAGGCATTTTACAGATAAACTCACTCATATGCATCCCAACACAGATGCTACCATTAACACAATACCAGGAGGCGTACCTTTGGCTATTGCTTGTCCAGTTAATCTGGATGTTGTTTCAATTTGAGCAGTCTGTGGAAGTGGACAGGATTTTTTGAGATATAAGGCTCCCCTACCCATCCTGGCTAATAAAAGGAGCTAGAGGCAGATTACTCAAGTAGGTGACAGGAGTGGTAAGTACTTCATTGTGAGAAAAGTTAGATCTATTTTGATTTAGCTTTAGGCTTTGTTTGGAGATCAAGAGAGACTTGGTGGAGGATCTATGCTGGGAACTGGATGGGGGAGTACATCCCTCTGCTGGACCTCTCAGCAGTTTAGTATCACAGACCAGCATATCCTTCTGGATTACCTTGCCTTTCAGGCCTAAGACATGGGTCTGTAGTGTTACATTAGTTTCAATCCTCCCCCACTTCCCAGAAGAACAGTATGAGGTGATGGTAGCAATGCCTAATCATTCCCCATGGGATCCCACACAGTTCTTTCTTGTCCCCTACGCCCTATCTAAAAAACTGTTAAGGGAGGTTGTTTGGATCTGACAATTCAGTGTCAGTAACATGGAAATGACATTCAACTCTTTCTCCTATTGATCTCATTTAAAGAGGGCTGTAGAAATTCTGAAGGGTTCCCTGGACCCAATAATAGACTGGATATGTGCTAACAAATCCAAAACAGCAGAGAGATGCTTTTAGCCTGACCAGATGAACTGGGGTTTAATCTATGTTTGGTGCAGGGACACTTCTCTTGAATGGCTCACAGTTTGGGGATTTTTCTGAACCCAACACTGATCTTGGATGCTCAGCAGTGGCTGTGATTTTTTATACCTTGGCTCAGTCATTAATTGGAATGGGGACTGCAGTCAAGAAATCAGAAGAAGACTAGGAATTGGAAGGGCACTAGACAAGATCCTCAAATGATATAAAGACATATCATTAAATACTAAACTTAGGATTATCCATGCCATCGTATTTCCTGTTTCTATGGATGGTTGTGAAAGCTGGACAGTGAAGAAAGCTGACAGGAAGAAAATCAATTCATTTGAAATGTGGTCCTGAAGGAGAGTTCTGGAAATACTGTGATACTGATATTGCACACAGAAAAATGAGCCCAATAAAACAGAGTTTCTATCTTCCCTCTTACTAGTTTTATGGAAGACAGTAATACCATAATGTTGCTTCCAGTCTTTTTTGCATGCTTTTTTGCATAGTGAATCAGTACCCAATTGCAAACGGAATTATTAAACTTCTCAGTACCTTTTTCAGCTGTTTCTCCATTCCTGGTGCCAGCATGATACAAGCAACAAGAGTACTGAGGAAAAGAAGGAAGGCATAAATAAGCCGAGTCACAGTAGAATTCTTGCTGTTAGGACAACAACGACACAGCAAACATGATGCACCACTGCACAAGCAGGGAATCTGCAAAACAGACGTGTTAAGTGATTAGATTTTATCTTAAGTGTTAACTTGTATATACAAAAACCCATGTAGCCATCATTGCCTCCTAAACACAAGTTTAGTTTCTTTTTAAAAGACAAAAATAAGATTTACAGGCATGTAGCAAGTGAAAAATGGGAACATAAAGGTATCATAAACACACAGTGTGTTCCTTAATGACTGACAGATTTTCAAAACAGATTGGCAAACAGATAGCACAATGAATCATTCTTGAACTTTAACTTGAAGAAATGTTGTAAAGATGTTCCATTTTAGATTACAAAAACTGCCTTAGAAACTGTAACATGGTCAAATGAAAAATAGTTATATTACTTCAGCAAGCTCGACACCAAGGGTGAGCAATTTTGGACCTGCAGGTGTTTTTTGTTTGTTTTTGGCCTACAATTTCCATCAGCCTTAGCCAGCATAGCCAGTGTTAAAGGATTCTGGGAGTTTGCATGATTTGAGCTGGGCTATAAATAACAAGGGGCTCGTTTACACGGGCAAATATTCCCCTAAATATACTGCTGAGATTGCTCATTGTTCCCACGGATCACGCGACAGTATCGCCTCATTCAGAAGGGGTGAAGGTAAAAACCCCAAATATAGCATGACAGGGGATATCGCTACTTTTGCTGACTTATTTGAAAAGTAGCGCGACTTAGCGTATTATTGATTGTGTAAACAACCATTTCGCTACGGGCTGTGTGAATTACCAGCAATCTTCCTGATACAATTACAGCAGAGCTGCACTGTGATTGGTTGTTATGATGAAGGGGTGGGCTTGCAAGAGGTGGAGTGAGGGAGGGAGATTCAGTAGCGATCAGGAAATTTTGAAAAATCCATCATCTCTGCAGCTTGCTTTGCTGCCAGTGGATAAGAAATCCCCAGTAAGTGTTTGTCTGTGTGTGTAAGAGTGAGGGGGGGAGATTCAGTAGCAATCAGCTGTTAACCATGGAAAAAATCCATTTTCTCCATTTTCTCTGCAGCTTGCTTTGCTGCCAGGGGATAAGAAATTCCCAGTAAGTGTGTATGTTCTGTGAGTTAATGAAAACAGCAGACATTCCTATGGCATTCCTTTGTCCTTCTCTCCAATGCTTGGCCACGCCCCCCCACAATTGCCTGTCTGAACCAGAAAGTGGGGGGGGGGGAAGAGCACCTGATTTCCCCATAAATCGTCTAAAACTACCCGCCACTGGTGCGAGAAAGCACTAAAGCGCAATTTATCGCAATAAAACCTGTCGTGTAATTGAGCCCAAGGTCTCTTGCAGTCTCTTATTCATAGTCGCAGCCAACTTGACGGAACACAATAACAAAGTCCAGAAAGATCTGGAGGGCCACAGTTGGCTCCCCTGGCTCTCTGAAGTGTAAAAAGTAATTTTGTATTTCTCGTGCTAGATTTTACTTTTCCAACAGCATATTTGCACACTATCTGGGAACGTGTCTGAATTAAGGGAAAGAAATTTACTGAGGACATTTTCCATATCCTTTTAACATATGCCTTTCATAATAATTATTTGAACATGTTCAAATACCAATTTCACTACTGTCAACATCAATTTACTGTGAAATCAACAATTGATTTTTGGTTGTCTGTACATGAACCACTTGCACACATTTCAACTGGATCAAAGAATACTGTGGCACTAATTCAGCATGAAGGGCCAGATTCCCTCACTCCCAGGGCTGAATGATATTGGAGTGATTGCCTCTCTTCCAAAGCTCTGTCCACTAATGTAGTCAATTCTTAGCTCAGTGATGCAAAAAAGTCTGAACTGGGAATCTCAAGTCTTATCATCAATCAATGATCCAGAGATAAGAGCTAGCGGAAACCCCAGTGGCCATGGCTAAACAGCTGGTAGGCAGTCAGATTAAGGGTTGTTTTCCCAATAACATGAAACCATGGTTTCCCATAACATACAGACATGATGGTGAATCTGGTGCTAACACCCTTGCCTTTCCTTCTCTTGGCATGCAAGAGAGAAGAGATGAGAAGTAATCACTTCCATGTTTAAACTAAGCACATCTCCTCACTTAGGGAACTGTGGTTTGCTTAGATTTCCAACAGTCAGCAAATCATAAATCATGCTCTGATCTAAGTGACACAGGATGGACAAAACTATAGCTTGTTTAAAAGCAAAAATATTTGATTTCCTCCTGTTGGGCATGAGAGAGAAGAGGACAACCTTGAGGATTACTGCAATTCATGGACGCATGGAATCCACCATTTCCCATTACATTTAAACTGGTCTGCAAAGAGATGGGGATCTATAAGAAATTCTTACTCATGTCTTTAGAGTATAAAATTGAAGCACATATTTGGTGAACATATTCACCACAGAAGTGTCCCCCGGACAGCCCATAAAAATATACAAGAAAACTCAAAGGTGGTTGTTCATCCACCAGCAAGCATCAGAAAACCAAAGATCTAGAAAAAACAACAGTTGACTTCTGGCAGTTTCACTGGATGGTGGAACAGCAGGAGGAAGTAATTTGTATTGGGAATGAAATGCCCTATAACATCAATATGCTGGTTTGGTTGCACACAGATATGGTAAAATTTCCCATTTTTGATGGGAAGCTGAATGAAACGTAAGTGAACCATACAGTTACACGTAGCTGACAGTGACCTCAACAGGTTGGTGCTTTGATCGTAAAAGGACCTTTACTTAAACTTACTTCTAGAAGCCTATATTTTTGGGGGATTTTTAAGAGAGTGTCTCGGGTTATATTGGGCTCTACCGTACTGCTGTGTACTATATACATTTTTGAATAAGTTTTCCTGTTCTTCAGGTTTTCCAGCATGTGCATGCATGCAGACACACACAATTTACACATGCATACATGCATCAATATAAACACTCCATGGATCCATGCAGAAATACAAGGGAACAAACTACTTTGCCATATAAACTCCGGGTAGTGACTAACTCCAAAGAACTAAAAATGTACAACCAACTTTTTTAAAAACAATCACTCACTTTAAACCCTTCTGAGTGGATTATAGTTTTAAAACAGATGTGAATGTGAACTGGGGCATGAAAGGGGCTTTGCAAATTGAGGCCATAATTTCAATTGATTATGAAAGATCTGTACCTGACAACACAATCTCTATTTATCATAAAAGAAGTCATGCTAATGAAAAGCCGTACTAATGGATGGATTCTCAATTTGGCTGAAAAACAAAGCACAAGCAATCTGCAAACATTCCAGCAGTGTATTAACAAGCCCATGACACCATAAGTGTTATCCTGAAATGGTACACCCACTATGAAGCGTAGAAATATGAAAGCACTTTGTTCCATTAGTTATCCCAATTCTCCTTCATTTAAAGAGAGATTGCCTCTTTTATTGCCTTCTAATCTGAACTAAGCTTTCTTGTCCTAAATGCCTCAGAGCCATACAAGATAAATACATGTACTGTATTTCAGAACATACCACTGCTCTACAACACTCGTAATCATTCCAGATCTAAACATTCTGGTTTTTGCATGAAGCTGGGATGGCCTATAAAACTTATTCAGAACACCACCATGATTATTGCTCTGACTGTTAGAACAAGAGGGGAAGACAAATGGGCTGTCGTTTAATATTTGGTTTGTAATACAGTACTTGCTTATATTAAGTAACCACAGATAAACTCGGACAGAATAGCTAGAATGCTAAAGAGGATATGAGTGACTCGGCAGTCACTTCCTGGCTGAAGAAAAACATTCCTAGAGATAAAATCACAACCCTAGGAAACATAAAGGAAAGAGTACCACAATCTCAATTTTAGACTCTTCTCCCATAAAAAGTGGGCAAAACATTAAAAGCCAAAGTAATCCTATGATTAGGACTACAAGCACAAACACATCCAGTAAAAAATATAAATAGCAACTGATGAATAAAATGAGAACTAAGCAAGTAAGTTTGACTAATAGGTCTGTGTGGCTAAGGATATAAGGTGGATAAGCTGTAAGGTGGATGGGAGACAGCCAATGCATACTAGGTACTGTAGGCTAAATTTCAGAGGAAGGAACTGGCAAAGCCACCTCTGAGTATTTCTTGCATAAGAAAACCCTAAGAAATTCATGGCATAGCCATAAGTTGACAGGTGACTTGAAGCCACATGTACTGTACGTACACACACGAGTGAAAATTATAATTCATAAACGCTATTTCTGTTTTATTGTTGATCAGTTATCACTTCATGTAAATTGGCTCCTACACTCACATTGTATGTCAAGTAATGGAAGGGTTTTACATCACAATAATTGGGGAGGGGGGTCAAATGAAAAATAATGATAAAAATAATATAAATCATGAGTTATAGCAATAAATCTACCCCGCTGGATCAGACTAAAAACATAGTACAGTGCATGTCTAGTTAGAAGGAAGGCTCATTGAGTTCAGTGGAGCTACACCCAGGTAAGTGGATACAGTATTTCATTAAGAAGGTCCTTTTAATCCAGCATTTAAGCACTGGGAAGATGAGTCTCAGGAACTTAAAGGCAAGACTAAAGAATAACACCCACCATCACCCTTTCCTGTTTCTCTCTAAAGTCTGATATTTACAACAGAGCTTGGAATGGTTACCTTTGGACTACAACCCCCAGAATACCCCAGGCAGAGCAGCCACTGGTCATGCTGGTTAGGGAATTCTAGGAACTGTGGGCCAAAAAGTAACTTTGCCAAGCTCTGGTTGAGAAACAGGCTACCCCTGTATGAGGAGATTTGATGGTGTCGATCGACCCTGCCTCGTGGGAAGCAAAAACAGCACGGATTAGTTTCTGGGCAAGGTACAAAGTGTTGGTTATTACCTTTAAATCCCTACATGGTTTGTGTCCAGGTTACCTATGAGATCGCCTTCTCCATATAATCCACCCCTACACTTAGGTCCTCTGGAGGACATTTGCTCCAGTCAGCCAAGACAAGGTTGGCAACAGTCACCCAGAGGACTTTTAATTCAGCTGCCCCCAGACTACAAAACGGCCTGCTGGAAGAGATATGACAGGTGAACACACTGTCAGAATTTAAAGTAGTGTTAAAGACCAGTCTCTTCTGATTGTTTTAAGATGTCTTAGTCTTACAGTAGGACCCCCGTATCCACTGATTCATTATCCACTGATTCAACTATCCACAGGATAGTTTTCTCTAGCCATTTTCTAGGTCCTCCAAGGCAACTCTATGGTATTTTAAACTGGAAGTTCCATTACTTTCAATGTTGTTTGCTATTATCCACAGTTTTCGATATCCACGCCTCCCCCCAACCAATCTCCAGCGGACACAGGGGTCCTACTGTACCTGTTTTTTAAATTGTTAAGTTTTAACTGATATGTGTTTTTAACGAATATTGTTAGAGAGCGGAACTGAGGGAATGTATGTGTACTGAGAATAAGTGTTAAGAGGAACAGAGGGTGATTGGAATATAGAGTCAGAGGAAAGAAAGAACCTCACAATTTGTTATTGAGTCTGGCAGATTCTGAAATTATATGGTCACCACAGAGTGTGACTAGCAACCAGTTTGAATTTAACCAAGTTGGAGACAAAGTTCAAAGCATCTCTGTTATCCTGTTTACACAATAAACTAATCTTTATGTTTTATTTATCAAATCCAGACTCCGCCTGAATTATTTCCCTTACTTGTGTTTACTTGGCATGCTAACCCTGCAAGTAAACACACACTGTGATACAAGTACTATCCAGAAGTGTAGATGTGTAAATTGCTATTGCTTAAAACAATTTGTAAGCCACTCCGATAGCCTTGTGGCTGAAGAGTGGGGTATAAATAAATAAATAATACAATATAATATAAAAATAATTAAGTCAAACCCCAGTCCAAGGAAGGGATAAGGGAGAAGTTTGACATAAAGGTGGCAGTGTAAGTGACAAGCCAGCCAGGCTGAAGAGTGACGTAAATTCAGCTGGTGCGCCTGTGCATCCATCACAAATGTCATAAATTCTGAAACACCAAAATGGGACCAATGGGAAAAAAACTGAACTAAAGGGATTAAGTACACCATATCTCAAAATTTAAGAGAAAACTATTACAAGATGAACTACTGTTGGTACCTCACTCCAGGTATCACTCCATAATACTATGTTTATTTGTGGATCCCCTCCTTGATCCATAGGGAGAAGGGGTAAGAAATAACAACAATAACAACAATAATAGTTGCTGTTATTTGGACTACCATCCCCACAGGGAGCTCAGGAATTCCCCCTCTTCCTTCACTAGAGTAGAAATCAAGGCTCCACTGAGGATTCCACAGGAGGCAGCCATAGCAGTTAAAGTAGGATACTGTAGGAGCCCCCGTATCCACTGATTCATTATCCACTGATTCAATTATCCGCGGGACACTAAACAACACACCTACCATAGGGTCTTCTTAGAAAATGCATCCTCTCTAGCCATTTTCTAGGTCCTCCAAGGCACTATGGTATTTTAAACCGGAAGTCCCATTATTTTCTATGCCGTTCGCTATTATCCACGGTTTTCAGTACCCTCGGCCCCCTGGACCCAATCCCTACCGGATGCGGGGGTCCCTACTGTAATAGCGCTGTAACAGGGCCAGCGAGGGGGAGCCGCCCGCCCCTCCGCCTCAACTCGGAAGCCCCCGGGCGCCTCAGAGCCCCTTCCCCGCTACTCACCCAGCTGGCCAGGGAGCAGACGCCCAGCACGGCCCCCATGGTGATTCCGCTCGGCTCCGGCTCCCCCGCCGCGCAGCCACTTCCGCCTGACCTGGCCTCCCCTCCGGCCTTGGCCGCCTATCGCCACCGCAGCAGCTCTCGGCTCGGCTGCTGTTGCCGTCGCCGTCACCGCCACCCAGCAACGCCGCGCTGATTGGCCGCGCGTTTTACAGGCTGCCAAGGGCCGATCCTTATTGGACGGCTTCGTCCTCGTTTGTCCTCCGCGAGGGCGGAAAGGGAAGAGGCGATTGCTCTCTCCGATTCTGAGGGAGGGGTGTGTGTGACATAACAAGTCGCTGGTTGGATGTAGTCTTTGGAAGGGGGCGGCACTATTGTCTGAGGCTGGCCAATCAGAGAGCCTAATCTCTTTGCGGAGGCGGGACCGGGGAGAAGAAATGAGGGGATGGCGAGAGAAGTGTTCCGCCCATAGTTTCGTACCGTACAATGCGGCAACGAGCGCCTATGTAAATAGTTGCTGTGGCAACAGCCCTCTGAAGCCCCCTGGGAGGGCGGCCAATGAGAAGTTGCCTCGGTATGATTGGCTGGCTCAGTTTCTTGGCCGGAGGTTCTGACGTCATTCGCTTATTTGTTCCTTCAGCTGCTTTGCTTAGAAGTGGCTCAGAAGCAGCATCCATAGATTTAAGCGCTGTACTTGCATAAGATCTGAGGGAGCCAGTGTGGTGTAGTGGTTTGAGCCTTGGACTAGGATACTGAGAGAATAGGGTTCGAGTCTCCACTCAGCCATGGAAACCCACTGGGTGACCTTGGGCAAGTCACACTCTCTCAGCCTCAGAGGAAGGGAAAGGCAAAACCCCTTCTGAACAAATCTTCCCAAGAAAACCCCATGACAAATTTGTTTGAGGGCTCCCTAAGTCAGTAAAAACTTGAAGGCACACAACAACAAGGTCCAAAGACTGCGATAACAGGGATGTGATTTATTTAGAATATGAGAGTATGTTTGGTCTTAAAAATCATTTTTTCTGTTTCGATAGATTCTTCCTGGCTGTGTATAGTGTAGTAGCACCTAGTGGTGTGTACAATTCTTTATTAAAGGTTAGGGATGTCGATGCTGGGGACTGAAATTGGAACTTTTTCATGAAAAGAATGTGCTGAATCACAAGGCTGTAGCCCTTCACAAAATGCATGCCTTGCCAAGCAGATGTTGATGTGCACACATAAATACATTCCTCTCCCCATACCTTTTAAAATAAGTAGTAGTGCAATAGCTATTCCTACTGGCTCCTTAAACTGTTCATGTATATTTTAAAGGAATAACAAAAATGTGTGCTTGTGTTTTTCACCTTTGGTGCTCATATAGTGTATACAGTGGGCCCTCGGTATCTGCTGGGGTTTGGTTCCAGGACCCCCTCGTGGATACCAAAATCCATGAATACTCAAGTCCCATTATAGGCAAAGGCATAGTAAAATGGTGTCCCTTATATAAGATGGCAAAATCACGGTTTGCTTTTTGGATTATTATTTTTTTAAGAATATTTTCAAGCCATGAATTCTAGGAGTCCTAGTAGACCACAAGTTGAACATGAGCCAACAGTGTGATGCGGCAGCTAAAAAGGCCAATGCGATTTTGGGCTGTATCAATAGAAGTATAAGTGTCTAGATCAAGGGAAGTAATAGTGCCACTCTATTCTGCCTTGGTCAGACCTCACTTAGAATACTGTGTTCAGTTCTGGGCACCACGATTCAAAAAGGATATTGACAAATTGGAGCATGTCCAGAGAAGGGCAACTAAAATGGTGAAAGGTCTGGAAACGATGCCTTATGAGGAGAGACTTAGGGAGCTGGGTATGTTTAGCCTGGAAAAAAGACGGTTAAGAGGTGATATGATAGCCCTGTTTAAGTATTTGAAGGGATGTCACGCTGAGGATGGAGCAGGCTTGTTTTCTGCTGCTCCAGAGACTGGAACACGGAGCAATGGATGCAAGCTCCAGGAACAGAGATTCCACCTCAACATTAGGAGGAACTTTTTGACAGTAAGCGCTGTTCGGCAGTGGAACACACTCCCTCAAAGCGCGGTGGGGTCTCCTTCCTTGGAGGTCTTTAAACAGAGGCTGGATGGCCATCTGTCGGGAATGCTTTGATCAAGATTTCCTGCGTGGCAGGGGGGTTGGACTGGATGGCCCTCATGGTCTCTTCCAACTCTGCAATTCTATGATTTTATGATTCTATGAAATCCATGGATACCAAATCTGTGGATACAGAGGGACAACTGTACTTGGATTTTGTACTACAATGCTAATATATTAATTGTCATGAAGTTGGCTTTGACTTTTGGCAAGCCCTGAATGGAAGAACTCCAAGATGTGTTATCAACAGGCCTTCTCAGGTCCTGCATACTCAGAGCTGTGACTTCCTTGATTGAGTCTTTCCTCCCGTACCACATTTCAAATGAGTTGATTTGCTTCCTATTGCATTTCTTTACTGACCATCTTTTACAACCATACATAGAAAGGGTGTGTGTGTGAGAGAGAGAGAGAGAATGAGAGAGAGAGAGAGAGAGAGAGAATGAAATGAAATGAAGTCTTTGGACTTATATCAAACTAATGTCTACAAAAACTATAAGTCCACGATTGAAGAAAGTGGAAACATAGTGGCATTATTACACTTATTATTACATGTTGCCATAATTGTTCGATACTACCACCATGGAATTATCTCACAAACACTGCCAGCACTTTAAGAATGGGATTTTACTTCCAGGATTTAGCATGGGTGAGATTTCAGCTGTTCTCGCAAGAAGATGCGAGTGTGCTTAAAAACTCCCCAAACCCCTGAAATTACAAAGTAAATGAACACACAAATGCTTAAACAAGCCTAAAAACATGCAAACAAAATGGGACAGTTCATTAAAAAGAGTGTCCTGTGGATAGTTTTCACATCATCCGGAGGTTTTCTCGCTGGGAATGGGAGAACCACCCAGTCACGCTGTAATCTCGCAATTACAGCAGGACATGGTTTTGCATGATCTTTAATACAGTGAAAAAAGCAATATTAAGAGCTACTGATGGCTTGTCCCATCAATGAAAAGTGACACCTTGTTCGCAGCTGGAGCGCTAACTGACCACGCAAGAATGACAACATCATGCAATAGCGGGACCCATTCGTGCTACTGTGACATCATAATCATTCAATTTTTGCCATGTTTGATAAAGTCCTTTATATCTGCTTACCAAGGCAAAAGAATAACAACGTGTGTTTTACCTTAGAATATATACACCATTTTTTGATCACATGTTGATTGTATGCCTCTCTTTCTTTCTTCTTTGTTCTGCAGAATTTTTCATTATCTTTCCCAAAGTAAATCAAAAGTGACCAATGAGATCTGTACAATGAGCAATACCACATTGACAGAGTAGTTGCCTGAATACCTTTGCATTGCATTCTGTCAAGAATGACTGTGTACTTCTAGCTGAGGAAAGACATGAAACATGCACACACACACAAACCCGCAATTTCAGTAGTATATGGCCAGAACCACATTGGTGTCTTAAGCAACCCTGTGGAAGTAGGTGGGCATTTTTCTTAGGTGTGGAATGGCCATATTGAATTCAGTGTTGCCGATGTGGAATTGCATGTGTTTGCCATTGTGCATGGTTGTGCATTGTGTGTGATTGTGCATGTATGTGGATGCATACGGTTGTGCATACACATTGCACATGGTTGCACATGCATTGTGTATGAGATTTGGCTGCACATTCAGTTCTGCAGCATTGCAATTCACTAACAAGCTGGCATTATGCAAACCCCACATAATGCAGCAAACAATAAACCTTACACCTTGTCTCTCTGATGTAGGGTCTTGGCCTATATTTCAATGGGTCCCCAATGCCATATGCATTTCCTGACTCACCAGGAGTGCCAGTATGTGGATTGTGGCTGTGGGTGAAGCAAGGTTGTATGCTGGGTTCCAGGTATTAGGGCTGTTTATCTTTCCCAGTAGCCCATGCAGTTTTCCTTGACTCTAGTATGGAGCAGGAAGGCCAACAAGTCAAAGGCAACCTGGTTGGGTGGAAAGGGGACAAAGCTCAGGAGCAAGTGCAAGCCTCATTCAGGCTCACTTATAAGCTGCTTCTGCCTCATGGTGCTTTGAGCAGCCATATCCACCCACTCAGAGTTTGAGTTTCTGTATGCATAATTGTTTTGTTGATTTCATTTTGGGGATACACTAGGGACATCTGGTATGTCATACTGAGGATGGAGCAAGCTTGTTTTTTGCTGCTCCAGAGAGTAGGACATGGAGCAAAGGGTTCAAACTCCAGGAAAAGAGATTCCACCTAAGCATTAGGAAGAGGTTCCTGATGCTAAGAGCTGTTCAGAAGTGGAATGCACTGCCTGGGAGTCTCCTTCGGAGGTTTTTAAGAGAGGCTGGATGGACATCTGTCGTGAGGGCTTTGATTGTGTGTTCCTTCAGGGCAGAAGCTGATTGGATGGGATGGCTGTTGTGGTCCCTTCCAGCCCTATGATTCTATGATTCTATGATTCCCAGGCTGCATTCAGAGCCTGGGAAAGTTACTTTTGGATTACACCTCTCAAAATCCCCCTGCCAGCACCCTTCTCAGGGTCTGGTTGCATTGTTCCTTTTCCAGCATTCTCTAGCCCAGTGGTCTTTAAACCATCTGTCAGGGATGCTTTGATTGTCATTTCCTGCATGGCAGGAGGTTGGACTGGATGGCCCTTGTGGTCTCTTCCAACTCTACAATTCTATGATTCTATGATCTTCAGAATGTGGTGGATCCTCCTTTGTTTGATGTTAGATGCCCACCCTCTCAGGTGCCCACTTTAGTGGTTGATTCCTGGACTGGCAGGAGGTTGGATTAGAGGACCCTTGGCATCCCTTCCAACACTATGATTTTATGGATTCTTGTAATAATTCACAGTACCATTCCTGCACTTCAGTGTCATTCTTGTGCAGGGAACATGTTAATCTTGTCTATATCATTCTGATTTTAATATTTGTGGTGCTGTAATATACAGGCTTCTAGTATCATTTTTAACTGAATCTTAAATTGCAACAGAACAATGCAAGCTAATGAAACTGTAATATAATATTTTAGGAAGCTCATTGTGTTTATGTAATGCAATCATAAAATAATGAGCTTCCCAGATAAGAGTTGACATAGCAGTAAGATGTCATCATGATGAGCAATCCTAACTTGGGTAGATAGTAAGGAGATTATCAGACGGGGACAAAAATAGTGTCCCTGTCTCGCTATCTCCTCTCCCACCCCACTCCCATCCCTGTAACGGTATAAAATGAAAAGTTTTCAGACCTACCTTTGCCAGTTCTTCCCCTCGCCCTGGCAGCTCAGGAGTGAATGCATTCACTTCCTGGAATGGAAATTCCGGCCGTTCTCGTGAGAGGATGATCGCGTGGGAAATTCAGAAATAAAAATAAAAATAAACGTCAAAAAGTTACACCAAGAACAAAAACACACTTTAAAAAATA
Organism: Gambelia wislizenii; assembly: GCA_030847615.1. NCBI lineage: Eukaryota > Metazoa > Chordata > Lepidosauria > Squamata > Crotaphytidae > Gambelia > Gambelia wislizenii. Next base: position 37,084,360 of record JAUMIR010000004.1, read on the forward strand.
CAAGTAACCTGAGGAGGGTACAAAAAAGTGTGTAACTTACCTCCTTGTCCCGATCGCACCTGGAAGTGTTCGGCACAGACCTCCCAATGATGCTGGCATCACACCAGCATAATGGGATACCTTTTCACTCACCCATCATTCCGTTAGAGAAATGGAATGATGGATCAATTCACGGCTTAGCCCACGAATTAAAAGGAGTGCCAGGGGAAAGTAAGGGGCATGGGAGCATGACGACCTGTTAATGACATCATCTGAAAGGGAAACCCTTTCGTGAACTCCTGGCGTCCCTGTGCTGCTATATTTAGGACATCTGACAATCTCCAGTAAGTGCAATTGATCTCAATAGGGTAATATTAATTGCTATTTATAGCCACTGTAATAACTATGCATGTCACATAATCCCACCCCACCCCCCACAATTACCTGCCCAACAGGCTTACAGTATAAAATCTATGAAGAAAACAATAGAGAGGGGACAGGCCACAACCTAGGAATGAAAGAGAGCAAATGAAGTTACATGTGCTTTAGCAAGAGACTAATTTCAGACTTAACAAGACTAGGCTCCTAGGAGGCAAATAAGTGGTTGTTTACATTGCTGAAATTCCATATCTATTTATAATTTTATGATACATAGCACAAGGGGAGAGTTTCTGACTCCCAGTAATTTGACAAAGGCAGATACAAAAAGTACTCTTTTTTTTCTTTCTGAATAAGATGCTGAAACCAATTATGCATCAGTGAAAGCAGGAACTGATTTGTATTTTCATTTTTTTTCTCTGAGCTCCTTACACTTGCAAAATATCTTCGCAGACTCCAACATGTATTCCCATTGGTTCTCCTCTATTAGCCTCTCTCCTGCACATGATTGCAAAGGATGGAACTCATGATTTTTAGCAAACAAGTAGGTCTAGAAACCAAGCATTCTGTCCACTCCTTCTCTCTGGTAGTCCCAGAAAAGAACAGAACTGCAAGAGGAGAATCATAATTAAGAATTTAGATGACAATATATTCAAAGAACAGACCACTTTTTGGGCTACTTTATTTAAGAATATTTTATTCTAGATTGGTGACTGGATTCACTACAAAAATGCATAACAACTATACATTTATTTTGTGTGGAGAAAAATTATGTAGGAAGGCTGGTAACTGGATGCAAATATACAGTAGCTAGTAACCATTGCTAGTTTGATCCTACGTGCATTTATGCAGTCCTCTTTTAAAACCATCTATACTACTATACTACCATATTTTATGGCAGTGGATTCTAGTATTATGGGAGAAATGGAAAGGACTAAAGTTTTTTAAGGACTACCGTTTCCTAAAACAGAATTTGTTGTTGCCTGAAATAATTTGTTGGAATTGTTTTTTCACACTCTCACCCATTCTTTTATTGTGGTTTAACTATAATGTTAATATTGCTTCATTCTCCAAACCAGTTTATTTCTCTCACTTCAACCTTAATCTACGGGCCTTTCTATATGAGCCCCCCAAAACTGGAGTGACCCACAGTAAAGTCAAGTCACAGCAACTGTGACTTGTCTTAATGGTCTTACAGCCCCCATAAACTTTGCATGCCCTCTATCAAGATGGCGGCCATGAGTGAATTACTCGCGTTTTTAAATCTGCTGCTTCTAAACTTTAAAAAAAACCCTCTTATTTCCACAATCACATAAGCGGTATTTCGTCTTTACCAAAAAAAGGGGGGGAGGAAAAACAACACCCTATTTTATTGCCTTAATGATTCCTCGCTAAGGCGAAAATCCAACATGGCGGCAGTGGGCGCTTACTCTATTAGCAAGCCCCACCCCCGTGCTCATGCAGCCGATCGGGTTTGCACTTCCTCTCATATGGGAAAGTGATTCATATTGAATTGCTTGTCGCAGCGAGTGGGAATGCACATTCCCCTCGCTGTTTTTTAAAAACTGTGAGAAGCCATGAAGGCTTCTCCTGCAGAGTTTTTGCCAACTTTTGCCCCCCTCCTTCACAATACTGCAAAACAACTCGGATTGCCATTAGGACAGGTTGTCTTCTCCTCACATTCCATGAGGAGTATTTTTGCCGTTTAGTCAACCTCTACCTCAAATCCCTCTCAAACACTTTTTATTGCTGCACTCTTCTCAAACCCTAGGCAAAACTGCTTTCCACTCAAACTGGAAACTCTAACTGCTATTGACCAAGTGTCCCATGCAAATCTCCTCAAAGACTCCACCAATCAGCATCCACTTCAACAGTCCATTTTCGCGCACCTCCCAACAGCGACTTCCCTCATACTCATGCAATAAATCAAGGAACATTTTTATATACTGTACTTTTGAATTCCAGAATCGCTGTCATTCTGAGAGTTTGGTTTCAAACAAGGTGTCTGTGGTGGCAGTATTGAAGGTAGACGGTTGGTGTCCTGTTGGGGATAAAAGTAGTATAAATCTTCATAGGAACCTTGAAGACATATGGGAGATTACCAGACACATCAAAAACGGTGTTATAGCAATGCCATGAGATTGAAAAAGGGTTTCCTTATTAGACAATGGGCCCGTCAATACGATTTAAAAAAAATCCGTTTGGGGGGTAAAAAATATGAATAGGCAGTCATTCGAATACCTACGATCCGCCTACATGATTTTTTATCCCCCCGAAACTCTGTATGACCCCACTTCTCCAGCTGGCTGGAGCGAGCAACCCAAGCGGTGGTTTTAAATCTCCCGCCGCTTTTTTAAAAAATTATTTTAAAAGGTGCCTGCTTTGCGGACAGTCAGTTTTCCCTATTTACAATGTAAAATAAAAATACATATATATAAAATTCACAGACTTACCGGACTCTCGCTTAGCCGGGAATCCAACATGGCGGCCGCTCCCAATTCCCCTCCTTGCTAGCCCCGCCCCCTCTACTCAGCCAGCCAATCAGATTACACTGCCTGTTCGTATGTGTGCTAGTGGGGAGTACAGATGATCAACCATTCGAACGGCTGTACGGATTTTAGGCCAAGATCCGCTAATCCTTCCGAATGCCAAACCCATGTAGTTTATGGGGGATTCACTAGCCCCCCTTCCAAATGACACCTATGAATCCGAACGGCCGTGTGTATGGAAGATTGATCTTCCAAGTGGCATACGTATTTTTTTTACCGTGTAGACGGGCCCAATGTCATGCCCCAGTGTTATGCAAGCATTCTGCTCCTATTACAAGGGAGTTCTTTTTTATTGTTGGGAAGAAGTTGAAAATCGGTCTCCCATAGTGTTTGTGTTCCAGATTTTTGTGTGTGCGACAAGCTGCCCCATTCTGCTGGCATGATTCCAGTGTCAACGGGAGGCCCCGCCAGAACACTTCTGGTTTCGAACAGGAAAACTAGGTACCATATGCTCTTTTCATGAAACGTTCCGTCTTGCTTGCAAGTTTCTGAATGTGTATCTGTGCTTTTTCTGAATGTTTTCTTTCTTTTTTTGTTTTGAGGCTTTTTAGCATGCTCGCGTCTTTTCACAAGATGCACCGAAATCTCGTTCACAGAGAAACATGGAAGTAAGCGGCATGGTGCTTGTATTGCCGGATTCTAGGGGTGGTTTTATATCGTTATCACGGCAGCATGCGAAAACATATGTCATTGTGCCAGAATACATACGCTGTAAAATATAGTGCCATAATAACATTTTTAGGCACTCATCTGATAATCTCCTTAAACTGAGCCCACAGTTGATGTGTCCCACAAATGGGACATGAGGAAGTCTTAATGTGTGACAGATGTAGGCATCAGGGAAAGCCTTCACACTGAGTGTTTGCTTCTTAAGCTATATGATGTGAGGAGACTGGCAGGGCTTTTTCCTCAATGTGCCAATGTGCCAGGGATTGGCCCTGCCTTATTTGTGCCTATTGACAACAACTGTTTCTTTCCTTCCTGGAAACTCTAGGAACTGGCAGCCAATGGCATGAATACTGGCACCAGTCCAGAAATCACTTTGAGTAACACTGATCCAGAAGTAGCACAATATGCTGCTGAATCCAAGGTTGTTGAGCTGGTAAACCAAACCTTTGACTGACTCCTCTATTCTTCTATTGTCTAATTCTGGCTCCTTTATAAATGGCAAGTGTGCATTAATTAATAACAACAAATTATTATAGTAAAGTGGTAGCTCAATACATTTCATCACCACCATGTAAATCACCTAGCTATATTTGATTAAAATTCCTGAACAAGAACACTTTCCTAAATTTCTTTGAAACTAAATATGCAACAAATGAGGCATTTAATAAATTTTACAAAGCTTTGCAAGAGAAACATAGGATATACCTTAAAACTAAAGAATATATAAAATTAAGGCTAACAGAACTTAATACATAAGCTGCCTACTATATATAAAAGTTTTATAATTATATTACCAAATGCTTTCCTAAAAATATAAATGCTACTCTACTATGTATGGTAAATCTAAAGGGATATATTTACCATATACTGTTATAAATTTTATTCTGAAGGTGGAGTAGAAATGGGTACATTTCTACTGACTCTAACTCTACACCTTTGACTGAATCTTTTTGGCTGCATTCCAGAACACAGTTAACTGCATTCTAGCATTAATCCCTTTGCATTGTCATGTGATAGAATAATTTTGAGTGGGATCAAGGTGTAAAAATGCTCATGAGCTTCTCCATGTCTATGGTTCAATTATGTATGCCAGGTCATCTATTCCCTCGTTGTTGGACTGCCTGCTAGATAATAATGTCCCATCTAAGATCAGCTTCTGGGCTACCCATTTTTGACATTTTTTAAACAGACACTGAAGTCTAAAAGGGCTAAACTTCACTCAAGCCTCTGGATTTATCAATCTGTGGATCATAACTTAACTGTTATGGGAAATTAACCACCGAGTCATTTAATCCATTTGCTTACTTATTTTATTCAGAACTTTTAACTATTACTCAGATACACAGTAACCCACAAAAAGAATTTAACAATAGCTGCTCCGAAACACAGCCAAAAATAAGAAAAAGTCAGAATCATAAAAGAAGAGAGCTGCCAGACTTACCCTGTGCTGCTGGTGGCTCATTTGCAGGTCTGGTCCGCCCCCCTTGCCCCCTCGTCCCATGTGGTGGCTGGCATGGGGGCCACCATATTTGTCTTCCCCTTCCTGGCCTACTCTGCGGGCTGGGAAGGGGCGCGAGAATGAGAACCATTCAGGGCAGGTCTCCCCTGCCCTGATTGGTTGATCTGAAGGGAGGCAAGATATTGCTGCCTTTTACAGCAGTTTTTCAGCAGTTTGATGACAATTGCTTTACGGCGCGGTGGTTGGGTATATATCCCTGGCTGCCGCGTTGGATTGGCCAGTAGCTTTTTAGGTGCTGAAACCCACCCACCCTCCCTTTATCTCTTGTTGTAGGTTTGTAGGTAATTTTGTAGCATGTATTTTCTTTCTGTCACAACTTTGGGTCGGTCGGCATGGGTCCTGATCCAAGGTCATCGGTAATGGCAGCAGTGGTGGTGTTGGTAGTTAACCAAGAGCGGTATCATCGACCAGCATTTGGGTTGGTCGATGTCTGGATCCAGAACCATGTGATTTGAGCCAACCGTTGCAGCTGTCATAAATAAAGTTGTGGCCTTTGTTGGCAATATACATATTGTCATGTACCAATATATCTTTTCAACTTATATATGTGTCTGTCATTATTTGGGGAAGAGGGGTGATGGGAGAACATGCAGCCTGGACACACAAAGTGGGAGAAGGAGGAATGGAAGGTTGGGGAACACAAAATAAGGAGGTAGATGGAGAACTGAGGGTGAGAACACTGGACTGTTTTTGTTTTTGTTTTTAAATCGGGAGAAGACCAGAGTGAAGCCTGCACTTAGACTTCTCTGGTCCTGCCCCCAAGCCATCTGGTGGCTGCTGATTAGCCAGCCTTTCTGCCCTCTCCGAAGTCCACAGAAACTGCACAGGACTCTGGGAAGGGAAAGAGGAAACCAGCAATGCCGTCTAGCACCTGTTCCGCTGCCACTGTGATCCCCCAAACCACACTCCCATCAAGTCAGGAATAGCATTCAGAGCAAAGATGTGCAGGATTTCAGTTAATCACAGTGTGTTTGGAAAGCTGAAATACTTCTGTAAAATGTTTGGATGGAGTGGCTTAAGGAAGTTACTTGCACAGATAACAAAATTAATTTGTCTGGGTGCATTAGAAGAAAGATTTGGTGGCTTTTTCCCAACAGAAAGTATGCTGATTCTGTTCAGTATCATCTTAAACCACATGGGTTTAAAAAGTGATAAGGATGAAATCAGCTTTCTAACTGTCCTGGGAAAAGAAACAGAGTATGCCAGAAGGTTGTCCCAATCGGGTGAGCCTGCAATAAATAGCTTGTCAGACACAAATCCCTCATGACAAAATGAAATCAACAACAATCCAGTTATCTGTAGAATCCTTCTAGGAGAAAAAGAAAATGAGCATTTCAAAAAATCTACTCCTATTCTGCTATTGCCTTGAAATCTATATAAATATTTGAAATATTAGACATTAGATGTTGCTAGCGCCTCAAAAAAAAGAATGGAATATGTATAAATATTTATCATTTTTGCATCAAAATATATTCAAAAATATGTTATTGAGCAGTCCCAGTACAGCTTAAAGTTGAATAGGAAGACAGACATTTACTTGTTTGTTCAAAACATATTATAAGTCACCTGATAACCTCACAGCAGTTTGTTTGTTTGTTTGTTTGTTTTACCAATCCTTCTGTCTAGGAAGTTGGGGACTGGAGTGGAGAAGTCCCACGCCAAGCATAGCTCCATGATTCATATGGCATCCATCTCTTCTTGTGGTTATCATGGCATGCAATTACTTGGATGAGGCTTACCGAAACTGGATGAGTCTGTGCCAAGTATGATCAGGAGTTGTTGTATCTCTTCCCACTTTAGATATGAGGGTGTGTTGCTCTTTCTTAACAGAACCAGCTTTTCTTTAGTAGAAGCATAGGATAATGTTGCTCCATGAAAGAAATCTGCATTATTATAATTATTATTCAGAGAGCATTTTCCAAAGTACAAATGGCAAACTGTAAATAGCAGAAAAGTACATGCCATCGGCTAAATCCAACATTAATCCTATCTGGAGTAAATCCACTGAAATCAATGCAACTCACATTAATGGGGACTAATAAACCCCATTCATTTCAATAAGTCTGTCCTATGTAGGACTAGTTTTTGATTTAGCCTTATAATTATTTGTGAGTTACTCATTGTAGTATTCTGATTGTCTTCAATACATGTCACTCTTTCAAACAATTCCCTGATGATCTCTGTGTCCAAAATGTGAAAAGTAAACTGATGGAATTTATTTAGATTATTAAAAAGCCATCTAATCTGGGTTTTTTGACTGAAGGAGAGAAGATCCATGAAAATACTCAAGTTACTCATGTAATAGGGGGAAAAAATTATGGGGAAATGATGATGCTGAAAGCATAAAGTAGACAGCAAATAGCATGTACATTTTGCCCAAAATGGAAAATGTATGTTTTATCAAGTTTTGTTTTAACTTGAAGTGAACTGCCTTGAATCCTATACTAAGAGAAAGGTAGGATAATAAATAAATAGAACCATAGAATCATAGAGCTGGAAGAGACCACAAGTGCTGCCTAGTCCAACCCCCTGCCCTGCAAGAATACACAGTCAAAGCACTCCAAACAGATGGCCATCCAGCCTCTGTTTAAAAACCTCCAAAGAAGGAGACTCCACCACACTCCGAGGCAGCGTATTCCACTGTTGAACACATCGTACCATCAGGAAATTCTTCCTACCGTTTAGGTGAAATCTCTTTTGCATGTCCAAGCAAGATGCCCCCTCCCACTTCAAATAAAAGACAGACATAAAAATTTGACATTGTTTGGCAATAAATGGCCACAACTTTATTGATGACAGCTGCAATTGGGGGCTCCACATGGGTCCGGATCCAGGCATCAACCAACACGCCTGCTGGTTGATGATTCCGTTGTCAGCCAGCCTGCTGACAAGTGACACCCTAAGAGGGGAAGGAGTTCCTGCAGGCCCAAGTACCTGGCATCCAGTCTCCTCCACCTGAGGAAAAGGGGAAAGTACCCAGAAGGTGTTTGCCCTGAGCTAGCATGTCCTTCTGTCCAGTACACTCCCCCCATACCCCTGGAGGGAATCTCCGTGACCTGCCAGTGGCGGAGACCCCCAATACTGATGACATTGGATCCAGGACCCATGCCAACTGCCCCAAAGTTGTGACAATTATGAAATATTAAACACATGAGCAATCCCCTGCCTAGAGGGTAGGTGGGTAGGTCAGCTCCCAGAGAGCGACTGGCCAGTCTGGTGTGGTGGCCAGGAACTTATACCTGACCATTGGACCAGAGGGAAGCCTACAGCAAAGGGTGAGTTCCCTTTCCCCACTGGCCAATCAGTTTCAAGCAAAATGCTAGACTCTGGCCACACTGCACAGACTCCAGCCAATCAGAGCAAGTCGTGCTGTGTCCTGATTGGCTGCTGGCTCAGCATCCCCAAGCCAGGCGCGAAGCCTTTAGGGAAGAAGATGGAGGCATGGCAGCTATCCACCATGCTCAAGCTGCGGGGATGAAAAAAGGGGAGACTGTGCCAGGACCACAAAGAAGCTACCGGATGAGTCCGGCAGCTTAATTAATAGTTTGAGTCCATTGCTCCATGTCATAGTCTCTGGAGCAGCAGAGAACAAACTTGCTCCATCCTCAATATGACATCCCTTCAAATATTTAAACATGGCTATCATGTCACCTCTTAACCTTCTCTTCTCCAGACTAAACATACCCAGTTCCCTAACCCACACCTCATAGGGCATGGCTTCCAGACCTTTAACTATTTTGGTTGCCCTTCTCTGGACACATTCCAGCTTCTCAATATCCTTCTTAAATTGTGGTGCCCACTGGACACAGTATTCCAGGTAAGGTCTGACCAAAGCAGAATAGAACAGCACTATTAGTTCCCTCAGTCTAGACACTATACTCCTATTGATGCAGCCTAGAATTGCATTGACATTTTTAGCTGCCTCACACTGCTGACTTGTGGTCCACTAGGGACTTTATCAGACGAGCCCCTTAAAACGTTCTTTTGCTGGAATGCTCAACATCACACTTACCTCTAATCCCGGCAAAGGCTTCCCCGGCAATGAAAGAGGAAGTCAACCGAGCTCTGTTCACTTCCTTGTTCAAAATCCTGCAGAGTCTCACGAGACTTCATCATGCAAGATTTTTTTTTAAAAAAAAGAACACACAAATAGTTACACAAAGCACATATACACAGTTTAAAACTTACAAGTAACCCGGGGAGGATCATAAAAAGTGTGTCACTTAGCTGGATGTCACAATCTCACCTGGAAGTGTTTGTGCTGGACCGGCCATTGACACTGCATTCACATGAGTACAATGGCATGAGGTTTCACATGCTGGCACTAAAGCGTCATGTGGGATCAATTGACAGCATCAGCCATCAATTTAAAAGTACGGGTTTTGGCAGGGACATAAACACGAAAGGGCAACACCATGTGGTATGCGTGCCCTTTCATGTTTAAGTAGCATCGTTATGATGCCATATTTAGTGCGTCTGATAAAGTCCTAAGACTCCTAGATTCCTTTCACATGTGCTGCCGTTAAGCCATGTGTCCCCCATCATATGTCTGTGTATTTCATCTTTACTGCCCAAATGCAGTATCCTACATTTCTCCCTGTTGAAATTCATTTTGTTAGTTTTGGCCTAGCTTTCTAATCTGTTGAAGTTATTTTGGATTCTGATCCTGTCCTCTGGGGTATTAGCTACCCCTCCTAATTTGGTGTCATCTGCAAACTTGAAAAGCATACCCTCTATTCCCTCATCCAAGTCATCGATAAAGATCTTGAATAGCACTGGGCCCAGGACAGAACACTGTGACACCCTGCTAGTCACTCCTCTCCAGGATGAAGAGGAACCATTCATGACTACCCTTTGGGTTCAGTCAGTCAATCAATACATACGTACATACATACATACAAACCAAGTATCCAAACTGCAGTAGCATAAAGTATTTGGGGGGCATTTCAGAAGATCGACACAGGTGCTTTAAAATTATCGCACATTAACTGGCTAAAGCAAAGATCTGGTCTGTATTTTAGAACTTCCTTTCTTTGGGACTTGATGAGAAAAATCCTTTCTAACTACTAATAGGTGATGGGAGTGAGCTCACCAGTAAGGCTTCTAGATAATTGTGTACTGTACTTATGAGGCCCTGCCATAAGTATGTAAAAATTGCTTGGTCAGATCAGAGGCGTCTCTTCCAACATTTGTCAGTTTCAGCAGTGAGGGAAGGCAAGAGAGACTGAAAGAAATAAGAGCTAACAAGCCTCTGGCTTATGTTGTCAGTTTCACTGGAGATTTCTAGAAAAGAGGCATAAGTGATATTGACAAGGCTTTTGTCAGAAATAGTAAAGGAAATGGTGGATGGACAAATAAAAGAGCACAGTGGGGTACACAATGACAGGCTGTCACCCAATAGAGTTGCCAGGTCAGGCGTATCCGATTCCCTGAAATCTCAAAACCTGAGACCTAGGGATGACTTTTGTGATGTTGTAGGGGATGGATCATGGTGATGTTAGTGCCCCTAATGAGCCCCTAGTGGGTATATGCATCCCCTACTGAGTTTTTAAAAACTCAGAGAAAAGCCCCAAAGACTCTCCGGGCATAGTTTTTGAATTTTTTAGCTTCCCCCCTTCAAATATGACACATCAATGCAGATTCCCGTTAAGACAGATCAATTTCCCAGCAAATTCTATGAGGATTATTTTGACCATTTAGACAACCTAAATTGGCCTAACATTTGACTTATCAAATTTAATATTTTCTCCCAGAAACGAAATGTTTTGGATATGTAAGCCCTGTATGTCGCCATTCTCCTAGTTTACTATAACTCTCCAGGACAGCTTTCATACATCCTTATTTTATGTAGTTTAACTGGAGAGTCATACCATTTATGAATAATTTTAATATTCTTTAGCCAGGTTAGATGTTGATATATAGGATGTCATTGTCCAAGTTGTATCCGACAGCTTCTCTGATATTTCTGTTTGGAAATCTTATTTCTATAGCATTCACTTGGATCTTTCAAACTTCTCTTCTTATAATAGTCTATATAGTCTTGAAGTATGCCTCTTTTTAAAATTCACACTATTGCTAGAATATACCTCATGAAGTTAGAGCTCTACAGGGGAGGGGGGCTTCTGTTCTACTTAATTTATGAGGAAATAATTATTTTTATTAATTTTAGCCAGAACCACAATTGTAGCATTGTGATTCCACTTTAGCTGCCATGGCAGCATCCTTTAATTTTTACTTTAACTGACTTTCTTTGAGAGCTGCCTTGGGTCCCACGAAGAAGAACCTAGGATTTGTAGGTTGGTGACACACTAGAAATCTCTGGCTGAGAATACTAAATCCCCATCTCTCCCCTCAAATCAGTTGTCCCCCTATTCTAATTTTGCCAGGAGGCAAAGATCTTCTTATAAACAAGCCTTGAACCTTTAACTGGTTGTGGAGTGGGGGTGGGAAGCTGTTGAATGGGGGTGCTGTATATTTATTATGTAATATACACTACATGTGTTTCTAATTTAAAAAAAGTATTGTTTTAATTGGATTACTTGTTTAATGCTTTATAGAATCATAGAGTTGGAAGAGACCACAAGAGCCATCTAGTCCAACCCCCTGCCATGCAAGAATACACAATCAAAGCATTCTCGACCAATGGCCATCCAGCCTCTGTTTAAAAAGCTCCGAAGAAGGAGACTCCACCACACTTCGAGGCAGTGTATTCCACTTTCGCACAGCTCTTACTGTCAGGAAGTTCTTCCTAATGTTTAGGTGGAATCTCTTTTCCTGTAGTTTGAACCCATTGCTCCGTGTCCTAGTCTCTGGAGCAGCAGAAAACAAGCTGGCTCCATCCTCAGTTTAAAACCCTTTTACAACATATCTTTCTAGCTCTTTCGTTTTAACTCACTTTATAAGCTCCTTTGGATTCCATATTGGGGAAAAGGATGGATGTGAATTAAATAAAATAATTTAAAAAAGCATGTGCTGTAGAACAGTTTTGCATAAACTGCCACACGTTCTCCTCTTCAGAGATAAATTATGAACACTGAAATTAATGAAGCATGGTGGTGTTTCAAAGGAGAAAGATTAAGAGAAAGAGAGAGAGAAACTAATGAAAAGCTTATTCTCTCTAAAGAATTCGAGATCATGCTCTGTGAGCAGAGTAAGGCACACATTTTAAAATAGATCTACTGGTAGCCAAGCTGTATAGGAGGTGGATATTCTTTGGAAGTAGCTGGGATACTCTTATGGAATGAAATCCCAGAGATGGAGAGAAAAGCCATTCCTCCGCCCCCTGCTTTATCATCTCAGCAGAGATTACTAGAGCTATAAATAGCACTTTGAGAGTAAACATTTGGAGGAGTGCTCTTTGCCTTGTTCCTCAGCGCAGCTTCCAAAGTGACGGTCTTTTCTCTTTGCACGTCCTCACATCCTCGTTAAAAGCTACAAATCCAGTGACTGAGATAATGTGCTTCTTAAAGGCATTTTTATCATTCTGGAGGACTCTCCATAGAGCAGGTTGGGCAGAAAGTAGATCAGAACTGACTGTTTTAATCACAACTTTTTATATGTTTTAACCATATGTGTTTTATACGTAATTCTCTCTACTTTGTAAGCCCAGTTTGGGGGAAAGATGAGGTATAAATAAAAGGATGGGTGGATGGTAGATCTCAGGGTGATTTCAAGTACAGTATATCAGCAAAGATTTCTGACTCTCAATTGTTTAACAATGGCAACAGCAGAATTACCTCCCCTACCAGCACAATGATGCTACTGATATTTTTTTAAAGAGGGGAAGGAGAAGACGAGAGAGATCAGAGATATACAGTACTTCTATTTACAAGGATTATTAGTTCAGTTCAGTTTTGAACCTCAGGACAAATTCTTAGGTTGAAAATTATTTAATTAAAAAGATTCATTCACAGACATGCACATACATATGCATGAGCATCCATATGTGTGTGCACAGCCACATAATTCAGAAATGCACCTATACAAAAGTACACACATGATCCACACCAGACACCAACCATTCAAACACCCACCACTTACTTTTCCATTTAGCCCCTTTGCCTCAGCTGATCTAGGCAGCTCAACAAAAGAGGGAGAACTTAGAGAGAAAGTTCTGGGAGCGGGACAGAGAAACTGGGACATTTTAAAAGCAGCTGACAAAGTGAGATGATAGAGGATTAATCAGGACTGTCCCTGTCAAAGTGGGACAATTGGAGGGTATGTAAGATTAAGGCAGCCAGTGGTGCTACTAGAGATCCAGTGGAAAAGTTGCTGAATACATCTCATGTAATATATATTACATAATATATAATGAGTGTGTTTTTAATTGTTTTAAAATATTTTAATTTGATTGGTTGCTTGATGATTTTTAAAAACTTTTGTAGTACCTATTGCTTTACCTATTTTGCTTTAACTGCTATTTTAAACTTTATATTATAAAGAGAGATGGTACTGTAAATTACTTAATATTTGCTAATATTTATACTACTAGAGAGCCAGTATGAGGTAGTGGTTTGACAGTAGAACTAGGACTCTGGGAGACCAGGGTTTGAATCCCCACTCAGCCCTGGAAACTCACTGGGAGACCTTGGGCAAGTCACACTGTCTCAGCTTAAGACAATGACAAACCTCAGAATAAATCTTGTGAAGAAAACCCTATGGTAGTGTAACCATAAGTTGAAGTTGACTTGAAGGCACATAACCACCATCACAACGAAAACAGCAACAGCATATCATAGCTGCTGAAGCATGGACTCTGCTACTAGCTTTCTTCAAAAAGTTGTTTTGGTTATGTGTGAGACTCTTTTCTTTTCAGCCCAACAACACTGGTAGGTTAGGAGGTGACATGACAGAGTCATCATAAGTCAGAGTTCACTTGAAAACACAAACTATGATTCACAAAGTATATCAATTTTTGAACTTTGTGGAACTCTCTAAGTTAGTGGTTCTTAACCTGTGGTCCAGGGACCCCCAGGGGTCAGTGATGTCTTCACAGTGGGTCTGCAAAGCCTTGAAGGCTGCTTGGCCCACCTCCTCCCTGCAGTGGCGCAGCCATGTGACAGGATCCAAAGCAAAGGCTGGCTGGCTGGCTGTCTTGGCCTGCAGATTGCCATCCAATCCACTCCAGGCACAAACTTGCAGGAAGAAGCAGGAGAAAAGTCTTCCTTTCCCCCTCCAGTGCCTCTGAGGGAAGGTTTAATGGATGGTGTGGTATAATTGTATTCTTGTTTTAAAACCTGAGTTAAGTCTTGGGGGACCATGGCAACAAAAGGTATTTAAAGTGGGTCCCTGGTAAAGAAAAGGTTAAGAGCCTTAACAGCACAGATGAAAAGCAGAGAGATAACAGCTTGCTTGAGTCCTCCCTGTGTTCACTACCCAGAAACGACTCAAGGGAGGTTTGAACCAGCAACCTTCCCATTCACAACTTTCATTTGTAATCTCTTTGCTATACCAGCTCTCACACAGAAAGCTTAGAACAATTAGCTGCAAAACGATCTCTGCTAACTTACTACTTTTAGATTCTAGCAGTATTTGGAAGCCAATTATACAGCTGGAGTGCAGCCAAGGCTTAACCCAGTCTGTTTGCTAGGCATGTAAAGCATTTTAAATTTAAAGGTTCATTTCACAAAGAGGCTGCAATCAAATCAAGACTCCACTTTGGGAATACGCAGAGAAATCACATGTGACTCTGGGGAGCAGTGTGCTTTGTGACCATGTGGCAAGAGGCTAGTCTGAGCACTTTTTCCGTGGGATGTTGGACTCATCACATTTTTTTGCAGTAATACTTTGAGGGATTTTGTTGCCCAGCGAAGGAGTGAGCAGAGCCAGACTGGAATTTCCCTTGGAAGGATTCCGAGCAATAATCATATCACCCAATGTCTGAGCTGAATTCTTGCCGCACTATATTGTGTGACTCATATACATCCTCACCCCACCCCTAGTAGTCCACTTCGCAGAAAACTTCTTGTCCATCTTCTTCACCTCAATAACAGGTGGACTCTTGTTAAAGTAGGAAGCCTCTTTGGACTAACAGAAAAATAAGAGGAAGGATGTGTTCAATGTGCACAGCTGTTGGGAGATGAGGTTACAACGTGAAACTAAACAAAAGAAAGGGAAGGAAACAGATCTCTCCTGTGTACAGTGAGATGGAAGCCAAGCAAGTAGCTGTTTGACATCATCAAGGCTGAGCATTGGATTACAACAAACAGGGACTTACTTGGCAAGGCTGACAGGGGAACCGCCTCCCCAGTCCTTGGAGTGCAATTTCATTTAGCTGCCTTTCATGCAAGGAACTGCAAGTCTGAAAGTGTGACTCAGCTGGCCACTTTGGCTCTTGGCCATTCCAGACACACACCTTTTGGTAGATGTGAGATCGAGCTGGATTTCAGCCTTGAGTTTTAACAGCCCAGGTCCGTTTATTTGTTATGCTGAGATCTGTTGGAGTCATCTTCTGTAAGTACAGTTTTGCATGGTGAACAGCGCTAAGCAACAGCTGTAGAAACAGAGTTTTTTCTGCCACAAAATGTACACAGTTACAGTGAAGGAGCAACTTGCTCCAAATAAAGGCACACTGGAGCGGTTGCATGGGAATGTAAAAAGATGTTTGTTTTAAATATATATTTTGTGGGCTTCCATCCCCACCCATGAATGATTCTGTGTATAACTTTCTCTGTAAAGAATGGCAACTTCTTAACTGCTGCTCATGGATTAAATTGGGAGGACAATCTTGAAATAAAAGATGAAAAGTCTACTGGAAGCTGCTGAGGACAAATAAAATGGATTAAAGTTTTTACAAAACCTGAATTCAGCTACTATTAGAATTGCTGGAGACCTATTTCTTTATTACAGCAATCTCATTATTATTAGTTGGCTGCTGTATTTAACACAACATTGCTTCATATTTTTGGTAGATGAAGGACTTGGAGAAAGAAGAGCTAATCAATGTTATGAATATTAATACTGTTGATGGTTAAACTCATTCCCATCTTATGAATATTCTAAATGTACTGTTTAATTTATTTTCTAATTAACAATTGATTGCAAAGAGACAGGGCATTATGATGTTCATACTGGATTGGAGGTGAAGTGTTGTATAGTACTTAAACAACAGTTTGATAGCTTGAGGTCAAGTGGAGTGCATTTGCCAAAGTTTGATTTCAAAATATTGTCCATCTGAGAAGGTCAGACTCAGGGTTTGGTGGGCTGACTTGAAAATTTAGCTGGTACAGAATGCAATTGCTCAAGTCTTCATGGGGTCTAGATGGCTGATCATACTATACCAATCCTGTGCCAGCTGCACGGGTTGCCAGTGTGTTTCTGTGCCCAATTCAATGTGCTGGTGTTTGGTTGTTGTTGTTTTTTAACCTTTAAAGCCATAAGCAGCTTGGGACCAGGTTATGTGAAGGATCAGCCATACTGCATATACTGTACCTGTCCATCATCTTTGGAGACCCTGCTTGCTGACTTGCAACTTGGGCTTGTCTGTACGAGGCTATAAAATGTGGATTGGTGCGTGAATTGGCAGCAGTTTTCATTTGTCTCCATGATTTATTTTTTTTTGCAAGATTGCAGACATGCAAAGCTATCTGCGTTCGTTGTTCAAACGGGCATGCCTATGAATCAAGATAGCAGGCACGAGTGAATTACTCATGTTTTTATTATCACCAGTTGCTGCCGCCAAACAGTATTTTTTTTAAAGTAAATCTAAGGTACAGAAGTGCAATCTTCTGCTTAAATAAACAGAAAAAAGGGGGGAAAGGCTGTTTCGTCACCTCAGCACACAATTGCTACAGCAAAAATCCAACATGGTGGTTTGGGGCATTTGCCTTGCCAGCAAGCTCCGTCCCTGCACACGTCCAACCAATCAGCTTTCCACTTCTGCTCTTATTGGGAATGCGCATTAAAGCGAATCAGTTGTCCCAACATGTGAGACAACATTTCCTTCAGACTTAAAAAAAAAATACAGGAAAAGCCATAAAGGCTTTCCCCACAGAGTATTTGGTGTTTTTTTGGGGGGGGGGCTTCCAAATATGGCGGATTGATGCGGGATCCCATTTAGACAAATTGTATTCTCCTCGAATTCTATGAGGAGTATTTTTGCCATATAGACGAGCCCCAATATTTCTATTGGCAGGCACAAGAGATAACAAGCCTTTTCAGCGGTGGCCCCCACACTATGGAATTCCCTCCTAAAAGATAAATGGCTGGCTATATCTGTGCTACTTTTAAAAGTATTTTTAAAACTGATTTGTTCACCCTTGTTTTTAACTGAAAACTTTTTATAATATCTGTTGTTGGCAGATCCAGATTTATTTATAGATATCTGTATTTGGCTGTAGATTATCTGATTTAAACTGTTACTATGTAATACAATTTTATTAATATGTCTGCATTGTTTGTATACTGTAAGCCAATTTGAAAGGTGGTTAAGAAATGGGTTAAAGAAAGGCAGGCAGGCACACCGCTGAATTTACCCCCATGCCGCCATACTCCCCCACTCCGCCGAACTGCCCCCCCCTGCACTCTGGCACACATGCACACACCACATCCACCCCCATATTACTCTTCCACTCCAGCTGCCATGTTTGAAATCTAGATGGCCCTGCCCCCAGTGTACTGATTGGCTGCCCAGCAGACCTTTGATTGGTTGGTCAGTTCCCTAAGAAGCCAATCAGCACACTGGAAACAGCAACATACCCAAGAGAATTATATATATAGATTGCAATGCTTGTTTCTAAATTTGTATCTATACGTATAAATTAGCACAGATAAATTTTATACGAATTGTTGTCTTCTTTTGTCTTCTTTTCTGGTGAGGCATAAGAGGCCAGCCTACTTACTAAGTACCTGCTGGCTGTGAGTACTAGGACTTTTTCAGACACCTTAAAATGTGAGGAGAGGACAGGAGAGGTACGTGGCTATTCCGTGAGTAAAAAATGGCGTGGTTGCCTTCAATCGAACACGGAAGCAACACAGACGACGATGGGAGGGGGATGGTGATGTCCAAAACTGACCCCCTGCTGTGTGATAGCCACGTACCTCTCTCGCCCTCTCCTCACAGATTTTAAGGCGTCTGAAAAAGTCCTTAGACTCCAGTCTAATACTTCAGTAGTTTTCTTTATACTTTGCTGCATGCATCTTAAAAGGTCTACTGGAAAAAGTAACTGGTCCAATAAACACTATGATCAGAAAGACACAGTAGCATTCATTATACTTGCAAATCTGGAGTGGGAAACTATGGCCCTTTAGATATTTTTGGACTGCAGCTCCCATATTCCTCCATTATTGTCTCTATTGGTTAGAACTGATAGGAGCTGTAGGCAAAAAAACATCTGGATGGCCACAACTGCCTACCCCATTGTAGATTAAGGATATGTTTCTGTAGGTTCTTTGGTTGCTTCGATGACCATTTGGGAACTTCATTTGTCTAACTGATTTGTGGAACACAACATCAAAAGGCCCGATTCTTTAGTAAGAGTTTAAGTGAGAGGAAATATCACTATATGGCAGAATATTTCCATAATGTGCTCCAACTGCAGTAGTTCTCAATCTTACATATCTTATGCCCTACAAATCATTCTGTCAGATTTGTAGGGAGAAAAAAACTTCTGAGAAGGACATTAATATGTTTGCAGGCTTTGTGTTATTTTATTTATCATTTATGGTAAGTTGGTGGGCAAGAGAATGCCCCCCCCCTGTGGTCACAAGTCCCTTGCAGAAGAACGCTGTACCTATTTTTCCTGTTGATAAATTCGTCCCCTTGGCGGATGGGGGAGACTATATTTACATGGCATCCATCCAGGCAAGTGACCACTTGTGGGTATCCCATTGCTGCAAAGGAATCCATTACCTAAAAAATATCAAATGCAAAGAAAAGGGAACAATGAGAGCACGGAAAAATGAGTTTTCGATTAAACATATATGTTCAGACATAAGAATTGCAATATCCTGTGGCATGATCCCAGTTTCCTTAATAACAAAATACAGGGAACCTGTAAAGGTTATCATTATGGTATCACATAGGGGACTGCATATTTCATTATTTTTACACATAGCAATTGATGCGATTAGATGATTTTTCACAAGCACATAAAATAAAAGAAAAAAATCTCTCTCTCTCTGGCTTTTCTTCGCAAACGAAGATTCAGGAAGCACTCATCCCGCGCTTTCTGCAAGCGCGCTGATGACTAAAAAGACCAATCCGAGATAAACAAGTCCGGTTGCAAAAAGCACAGCAGAAGGTCTCCTTGGGTGATGTTTTTGGGTTGTGATTCTTTCTGCGTTGTCGTTTCTCTTCAAGACTTGTTCGTCGTGAGTTCTCAAATAAGGCTGCAGCATTGTGGATAGTGCGTCTTCATGCCTCCCGATGTGAGGCCAGGGCGGACCACTGTTGGTGATCAATTTGGCCGAGCCTGAGATGTTGTTTCAGGGAGTCTTTGTATCGCTTTTTTGGAGCGCCCCTCTTACGCTGACCCATGGCGAGTTCACCGTAGAGTAGTATTTTTGGGAGGCGATGGTCCTCCATCCTAGAAACATGCCCTGGCTAACGCAGCTGTGTTCTCAATATCATGGCCTCAATGCTGGTGATCCCTGCTTGCTCAAGGACAGCAACATTTGTCACATAGTCAGTCCAGTGTATATTTAGCATTGTGCGTAGACAGCGCTGATGAAAGCGCTCGAGGAGTCATAGGTGGTGGCGATAGGTGACCCATGTTTCAGATCCATAAGGGAGGATAGACAGTACGATGGCTCTATACACACTGATTTTTGTGCTTTGCCTCAGGTGTTTATTGCTCCAGATTCTTTTGTGAAGTCTTCCAAATGCACTATATGCCTTTGCTAATCTGTGATCAATCTCTTTGTCAATCTTGGCATCTGAGGAGAGGATGCTTCCCAGGTAGGTGAACTGCTGAACGGACTGTAGGGAGCAGAACAAGGGTCTCTATGTAACATTTGTCGACCTCACCAAAGCCTTTGACACTGTAAGTAGAAAAGGTCTGTGGCAGATCCTGGAAAGACTAGGATGTCCCCCCAAATTCCTTCAAATGATTATCTTGCTACACGAGGGCCAGCATGGTCAAGTCAGATATGGCGATGCTCTTTCAGAGCCCTTTCTAATAACTAATGGAGTGAAGCAAGGTTGTGTTCTTGCTCCAACTTTATTTACAATCTTCTTTAGCACGATGCTCCAAAGGGCTACGGCAGAGCTCGAAGAAGACGACGGCATCTATATACGTTACCGTACTGATGGTAGCTTGTTTAACTTAAGCCGTCTGAGGGCTCACACTAAGACTCTAAACTATCTAGTCCGTGAGCTGCTCTTCGCCGATGATGCTGCCCTTGTTGCCCACACAGAAGTAGCTCTGCAGCGCCTAACGTCCTGCTTTGCAACAGCTGCGGAGCTGTTTGGGCTGGAAGTCAACCTGAAGAAAACAGAAGTTCTTTACCAGCCTGCACCACAGGATGAACACCACCATCCCCACAAAAGAAAAAAAAATACCTTTCTGTGATCTCCCAGGAAGACTGTCCGCTTAAGAAGTAACTTCTCCATAGTGAGGACGACCTCCACAAAAATCTTACACACAGTTGCTCTTCCGACACCGAACAGTTGGGAAACTGCACCATATGAGCAGCGGTGGGCAAGAAGGAAAACGGCAATAGCGAATCTCTTCTCAACAGGGATGGCTTTTCTCATGTTTGTATCCGACTTAGCAATCTTTGGATGGAGTAACTCGGCAAGGCGCATGAAGACGAACCAAGGCATCCTGAAGTACAGTATCCACCGTTCGTCCGACCAGATGTTCATCACGAATTTCTCCCACCACTCGTCCGTTGTCGGGTACACCCACCACCGTTACTTCCTCCGGTCGGGGCGAACGTGCCTCAGAACCTCCGGGGGTTCCACGGCAGCAAAGTACATAACCTGTGGTCGAAAAATTGCTGTTTCCATCGCTTGGGAATGGAGAAGTAAAAGGAAAATAAGAAACATCCTTCTCCTATCCGTGATTATTACCCGCCTCTTAAGAGCTAAAAGAGATCATAGAATCATAGAATTGCAGAGTTGGAAGAGACCACGAGGGCCATCCAGTCCAACCCCCTGTCATGCAGGAAATCACGATCAAAGCATCCCCGACAGATGGCCATCCAGCCTCTGTTTAAAGACCTCCAAGGAAGGAGACCCCACCACACTCCGAGGGAGTGCGTTCCACTGCCGAACAGCTCTGACTGTCAAAAAGTTCCTCCTAATGTTGAGGTGGAATCTCTGTTCCTGGAGCTTGCACCCATTGCTCCGTGTTCCAGTCTCTGGAGCAGCAGAAAACAAGCCCTCTCCATCCTCAGCGTGACATCCCTTCAAATACTTAAACAGGGCTATCATATCGCCTCTTAACCATCTTTTTTCCAGGCTAAACATACCCAGCTCCCTAAGTCTCTCCTCATAAGGCATCATTTCCAGACCTTTCACCATTTTAGTTGCCCTTCTCTGGACAACTAATCGCAAACGGGCAGCGGTAGCCAGAGCAGCCGATGTGGCCGCCTCCATGTTGCCATAAAGAAGAACAAGAGGTGCACGAAAAGGACATGTGATGTCCTTCTTTGTTTAAACTGTAGCCAATCGCTGCATCTGTGGCGGGAAGAAGAACCGGAAACACATAGCCCAAAGATTGAAAAAACGAGTAATCGCATCCTTGATTGACAGCCAAAAAAAAAAAAAAAAATTCCCGGTACGCTAACCGTGTGTAAACAATAAAAGCACGGGATAAAGCGTCGCGGTACCAAAAATAAAAAACGGAACTTTGGACGTGTAAATATCAGTCACGGGACCGCCCGGGATATCCAGATCAGTGACAAAAATCGTATAAACAGCGAGGGACGGATTCGGGATCACAATGTCACGGTAAGCCCCGTGACAATTTTTGTCGTGTAACTGGCACCCCAGTGTTACTGCTAGTATGTCAAAAGGCCACTGAGATATCATCTGTGGCAGAGAGGGTTGTTAAGAACCAGCATGTCAGACTTGGAAGAGAATATGAGTACTGAGGTAGGGTGAATTCACAATAATTGTTATGAAAACTCTGCATCCAACATAGACTGCTTCTGTGTCCCACCAGTGATACAAGAACCATGTGACCAAGAACCACTTCTCTGCAGGATTTCTCTGTTATCTTTGTGTATATCCACACTATAAACCTGTTTTGGTTCTATCTCTGGCTCTCCTATAAGGAACTGCAGTTTTCAATCTTGTTATGAGCTGCCTTGAGTCCTAGTCCTGGGAGAAAGCCTGGAGATAAGTCAAATAAATACATAAATAAAACTTGTCATTAAAGGAATGAGGATGAGGATTTTCTGTTACACCTTCCCAGAACTATTGTTCCAGAGGTTCCAAGAGAGAGGGCATAACTACTACAGAAATGCATATCTGTTGTTACTATGTGTCTTCAAGACAATTCCAACTTATGGTGACCCTGTCGTAGAGGCTGACTTACTTGACCAATGTCACCCAGTGGGTTTGTATGGCTGAGTAGGGATTTGAACCCTGATCTCCTGGATTCCTGGTCCACTACACCACATTAGTTCCCATGGTTTACTCAATAATAACAAGAGGTATGAGGTTGACCTTCAACTACTGCCATTGCCTTGGCAGGTAAGATAAAAGGATTTCCTCTACAGAACAAAATGTCTACACTGCATTTGCTGAATGGAACATCTGCACTGAGGTCATTGGTTTAAAAGCAGGAAAAGAAATAGGTATAGTGATGGAAGATTAGGTAACCATTAGATATATTTGTTCTGCACTGGAATGGGGGAGGTGCACAGCTGTCAAAGACTTAAAACAAGAGCAATTGTGGAATAAAAAGAATTATCCCTTGCTAGTGTTGACAGTTACTTTTTCACCCTGATAGGGCAAATGCAGTAGTGATACAGTTGAGCAATAGCATGAGGGAGAAAACCATTTCTAATTTATTTATTTTTAATAATCAAATGGTGAAAGCTTGGTGCAGGGATGAGCCTGGATTAAGAGTAGTTTCAAAAACAGGGCCCCTTCTGCATGTGTGGAAACTTTACATTTGGAAGATCAGCTTTGGACTGTGGCAGATTAGGCTAGGTTGCATAACTGGGTGAAGAGGAGCCCCGTTGAGCCAAAACCAATAACTTTCAGGCCTGAAGAAGGGGCCAGTTCTGGGCATCCCCCTCACTTTTGTCCCAGCTGGCATGAGCAAGACCAGAGTCTCAGAGGCAGCACCCCCTATGTACTATTTCCTCTTTATATGCTCCACAGTTGGAATATCAGGCTTATCTATACATTAAAATTAATCCAAATGGCAATCACATGGAAGGTGATCTGTATTTTATATTTATTTATTTAGGTATTTATACCTTTGCTCTTCAGCCACAAAGGCTCCCAGAGTGGCTTACAAATTGTTCAAGCAATAGCAATTTACATACCTACACCACATTAAGCAGTTTCCAGTGTGTGAAATTACCCCCACAAGCCGGATACTCATTTTACTGACCTATGAACGGATGGAAGGCTGAGTAACGTTGGAGCCCTGTGGGATCGAACTTACAATGTGGTGGCTTGCAGAACTGGCATTTAACTACTGACCACCAGGGCTCCCTTGTCCAAACGGACATTCACACAAATACATGTCATTCAGCCAAATCCACCTTAAACTCCATGTGAGAAGCCTCTGGGGCTTCCCCCGGACTTTTTAAAAAGCTCCATACAGCATGCAAATGTGCGATCACTAGGACAGTCGCATTTGCATTGCTACAAACAGGCAGCATAATCTGACTGGCTGGATGAGCATGGGAGCAGGGCTAGCAAACAGGGAAAGCACCTGCTGCCGCCATGTTGGATTTTCAGCTAAGTGAGGGTCCAGTAAGTTGATAAAACAGCAAAAATTGGTGGCGGCAGATTTAAAAGTGTGAGTAAATCACTCATGGCTGCCATCTTGTTGGCTAGGGGTCATGCGAAGTTTAAGGGGGCTCTTTTGACCGTTAAGACAGGTCACAGTATTGTGAATAGCTGCTTTTTCGAATGTGTTCATATTTTTTTCCCCTCATATAGACGGGCCTCTGAACCCAAAGGGTAGTCACCAGTGGCTCCTCTTCATCCTGGAGATAAGTGACCAGTGTGGTGCCACAGGGTTCTGTCCTGGGCCCAGTGCTATTCAGGATCTTTATCAGTGACTTGGATGAGGGAATAGAGGGTATGCTTATCAAGTTAGCAGATGACACCAAATTGGGAGGGATAGCCAATACCCCAGAGGACAGGATCAGAATCCAAAATGACCTTAACAGACTAGAAAGCTGGGCCAATATTAACAAAATGAATTTCAACAGGGAAAAATGTAGGATGCTACACTTGGGCAGTAAAAATGAAATGCACAGGTATAGGATGGGGGACACATGGCTTGAGGGCAGTACATGCAAAAAGGATCTAGGAGTCTTAGTGGACCACAAGCTGAACATGAGTCAGCAGTGTAATGCAGCAGCTAAAAAAGCCAATGCGATTCTAGGCTGCATTATTAAGAGTATAGTGTCTAGATCAAGGGAAGTAAGAGTGCCACTGTATTCTGCTTTGGTCAGATCTCACCTGGAATACTGTGTCCAGTTCTGGGCAGCACAATTTAGGAAGGATATTGAGAAGCTGGAACGTGTCCAGAGGAGGGCGACCAGGATGGTGGATCGTCTGGAAGCCATGTCCTATGAGGAGCGGCTTATGGAGCTGGGCATGTTTAGTCTGGAGAAGAGAAGGCTGAGAGGGGACATGATAGCTATGTTTAAATATGTGAAGGGATGCCATACTGAGGATGGAGCAGGCTTGTTTTCTGTTGCTCCAGAGACTAGGACACGGAGCAATGGGTTCAAACTACAAGAAAAGAGATTCCACCTAAACATTAGGAAGAACTTCCTGACAGTAAGAGATGTTCGGAAGTGGAATACACTGCCTCGTAGTGTGTGGAGTCTCCTTTGGAGGTTTTTAAACAGAGGCTGGATGGCCATCTGTCGGGAATGCTTTGATTGTGTCCCCCTGGGTGGCAGGGGGTTGGACCCTTGTGGTCTCTTCCAACTCTACGATTCTGTGATCTACAGCTCCCTTCTTTTTAAGAGTGTTTTCTTTCTACAGTACAAGAAGTGGGTGTAGGTGTCAGTGCATGCACGTGTAGTAAAGGTCCTACAGTATTTGATCCAGTTGTACCATTGATAATCCACCTTTATGCATGGGTATATCTCTTAAGGATGTAACGAACAATCAAACAATTGCAGTAGTTTTCTTCTCTTATTCTTCTTCATGGGGTTTCCTGACCTTCTTTTTCACTTGGGAAAAATCAAACCTTGATTTTGCCATTTTATATAAGGGACACTGTTTTATATGCCATTGTATATAATGGGAATTAAGCATCCATGGAGTTTGGTATCCATGGGGCTCCTAGAACCAAACCCCTGCGCATACGAAGGGCCCACTGAACTACATATATTAAAAATTACTGGGAGGATAAGTGTATGTGCATATCACATCTGATATGCAATGCATGCATTTTGTGAGGAGGGGCTATAGCTCAGTACTAGAGTCACATGCTTTGTATGAAGAAAGGTCCAGTTTCAATCCCTAGCACCTACAATTTAAAAAGCATTTCTACCTGAGATCTTAGGTAGCTGCTGTCAGTAATCATAGATAGTACTGGGCCAGATAGACCAATGGTCTTGGCCTCATGTGGGCCAAAGAATGCAGCAAATAAATAAAATGTCTTATACAGCAGCGACTGATCTGCAGAATTAGTGTTCTAATTGCTAGGGCTATAGTAAATTTAATGATGTTTCTTTTAAACCAGGGGTGAACAACTGCAAAAGACGCAGGGGCCATTTTGCACTCCCATGCCATACCAGAATGCCTGACATGACAGTAGATGACATCTCACCACTTCCAGTTTAATTTTTAGCCTATTTTCAGCTTCCTACCCCCCACTTTTTGGGGATAAGTTGTGGGAGACTTAGGCTATTGCTTTGCAGTGGCTTTGACTGGATTGGAGCAGTAACAATCACCTTTTTTAACAGGGGTCTGGGAGCTTTGAGAATCTTCAGGGGCTGCATGTTTGGGCCCAGCAGGCTGTATTTTGCCCATGCTGTTTTAAACCTCACTTTGAACCCTTACAATCTGAAATAAAATGTCACTCAAGTTTTGTTTTGCCATTTGGCATCACAGAGAATCTAAAGAATCCAGAAGAAGAATTTTCTAATTGTTAAGGGACCAGCCACTTTTTAAAAATCATGTCTATCTCTTCCTTTCCCTCCTGACTTCCCAGAACTACTTGGTGCCTTTTCATATGTGGATGCCTGTGAACTACGGTAACTGCCTTGTATAGAAGGAAAATGAATTAAATCATATATGTTTCAAATCATTGCTGTATCTGATTACTCATTAGTACAATCTAGGGTAGCTCAGTTTTTGTTTGTTTCTATGGTGACTACATATAGCAGCTTGGTTGTTTATTTTGGAAAGAAGTAATAACATACCAGATACGCAAGAGACAACAGTAATAGCTATAGCTAGAGTGTTATAGGAGATTTTCAGACGGGGGGAAAAAACCTCTGCGGACGTCGGGAGAGAAACGGGGCTGTTTAGCTTCCAGTGCTCCATTTCACACACCCCTGTCCTCCTCCCGATCTCCATTTGTACTCCCTCCGTCCTGCTTTCATTTTCCTTCCACTGTTTTTTACTAACAGAAGTGTCCGTCAATAGAAAACAGCGGAAGGAAACTGAAAGCAGGATGGAGGGAGAACGAACAGAGGTTGGGAGGAGGACGGGGCGTGTGAAACGGAGCGCTGGAAGCGGAACAGCCCTGTTTTTCTCCCAACTTCCGCGGAAGTTTTTTCCCCCATCTGAAAATCTCCATACAGTTGGAGTTAGGAGATTATCAGATGGTAAAAATATCCCAGGACAGGGATGACAGGAGATCGCTAAAAAGCTTACCTTTTAGACAACGACACCCCTGTCCTGGGATGTTCCCATTATGCTCCTGTTCCTCCCCGCTTTCTCTTATTCGTGGAAAAATCCATGAATAAGAAGACAATTCCATTATCGTAACAGAATGAGGGGTGAGTGAACAGGAGCCCCATTCTCCTCCCGGGATGACGTTGGAACGTGATGTCACCGGGATGTCCGTGCCGGACACTTCCAGATGTGATCTGTACAACAAGGTAGATAAACACCTTTCTTCCTCCCTGGGCAGCTTTTAATTTTTTTAATGTGTTTTCGGGCATGTTTTATTGTTTTGACAGCTGGAGGGGGTTATTTTTGAATTTGCCACCCAGTTGTTCTCTTGCGAGAATGGCCAGGATTTCAGTTCCCAGTTGTAAAAGAAGTCTTAAGGGAGGGGGAGCCCGTTCCTGTATCAGAATGAAGGTAGGTGTCTGAAACTTTTCTCTTTATTCTACTGAAGGAATGGGAGTGGAGCGGGTGGGGGGTAGTGGGACATAAACGGGCTACAAAGACCCATCTGATAATCTCCATAGTTAAAATGGGTCCGTGACTGGTTTAGTCTGATCCAGTGATCACTATCAGGGCATCAGTAGTAGTTTTGCACATGTGGAAGAGCTGCGCTACAAAGGTATAGAATTCAAAGACATAGTCATGTTAGAAGATTTTCACACTACAGTTATACTGTTACTATTCCACTTTATTTGCTATGGCTGCCTCCTGTGGAATCCTGGATTTGCAGTTTAGGGAGAGGCATTTACAACTCTCAACCAGAGAGCTCTTAGGCCTCACTGAATTACAAACCCCAGAATTCCACAGGAGGAAGCCACAGCAGTTAAAGTGGAATAGTAACACTATAACAGTGTAGTGTAAAAATCTCCTTCGTCTGGAATATCAGATGCACATCACTGTAGATCATTGTACATATTGTAGTTATAAGAACAAATCTCAAAGTTCCTCCATGCATCTGAGGAAGTAGACTGGGGCTGGGTATGCACTGCAGAAATAATCCAGTTTGACACTGATTTAACTGCCATGGCTCAATGCTATGGAATTCTGGAATTTGTAGTTTTGTGAGCTATGTAGCCTTATCTGTAAGAGAGCTTTGGTGCCAAAACAAACTACAAATCCCAGGATTCCATAGCATTGAGCCATGGCAGTTAAATCAGTGTCAAACTGGATTATTTCTGCAGTGCAGATGCAGCCTAGGGGCTTGTCTAGACAGGCTATTTACCCCATCTTGGAACCCTGCAGTCCAGATGACACAGGGCATTTGCCATGTTTTACCCCTGGGCAGTCTGCATGACCCCTGGGGCAAAGATGGGGTCAAAACGGGGTGGGAGGGAGATGGGGTAAGGCCCATTACACCATTTTAAAAAAATATCTGGTAAAATCCGCTCTGGGGGCAAAATACGGATTGGGCCCCACGGGACCACATGAGTCCATTCCAGCACGCTGGCCCTTCACTGTAGCTGCTGTCTGCTGTTCCTCTTCCGGATTCAAGAAGCAAGCCCACAGCATGTGACCAGGCTGGTCACATGCAGGGAGCCTTACTCATATGCTGTGGGCCAACTTCCTGGCTTTGGAGAGTGGGATGTAGGCGGTGCTAGTCATGGCTGTAGTAACAGACCAGCGTGGTGGTCTGGACTTCCTCCCATTTCATGCTGGTAATAGGAGAGGAACAGGCCTGATTCACAGGAAGAATATGCCAGCAGGGAGCCAGTGTATTCTGGCCCGTGTAAATGAACCTCAAGTCTACAAAAGTTTATACTCTTTCTCTCAGTCTAAAAAGTGCTAAAAGATCCCTTTGCACACAAAGGTATAGTAAGGAAATGTGCATGCAGATTGGTTAATACTAGATGCAGAGGAACCAAACAATACATATGTATATAGAAAAGCAGATAACTGAACTGCAGGTGCATGGCACAAAAGTTACTTGGTAACTCTTGCATGGGACAGATTACGATATTTCAATGTATACGCATATAAAAACCATATTTACAATGGAATCCATATCCACCACCCTCTCAATTGTTAGCAAGCTGCAGTATGTGCCCTGAGTGTGATCTGACACCAAGGTACTTTGAAAGATGCTACAAAACATACAAATTACTGTAAATAGTATATTTGTTTTTCATAATGCATCAAATGGTTCTTGTTGATGCAAATCTGCCCGGTTAACTGAAAGGAAGCAAGGGATCTAAATATAGTACTGAATTCTCTGCTTCATGAATAGTCTACTTCATGAATAGCAAGACTGGAGTAATTTGACCTAGTCTCTCCTAGACTGGGATCTGATTTGCTTTCTTGTCGTGAATATCAACAGTACTGCCTTTGGGGGACTTTCTAATTGCATGTCGGAAGACAAGAATCAGGAAGCATCCAGCTACTTCAAAGACAAATGAAAGAAAAGGATTGTTTGCTGGTGTTGTATAAAAGAAAAAAATAAAAGAAAATGGAAGAATATAAACAATATTGCCTTGGGAAAAAGGAAATATCCCTGTTGCCATTCAGCAAAAACCTGTTCTTTAGTGATATTCTCTGTGGTCTTGTCTTCTGTTTACAGAGAGCTATAGACAGAGTTGGGAGTTTCCTGCTGTGCTACAGTCAATTTGAAATTCATTTTCAAGGAATACTGTCAAATTCACTTTCCATACAGAAATAAATATACTGTTGGAAAGCTGCAAGTAACTCCCACAGAAGTATGGAAGATCTAGTATGGTAGCCAAACTGTTCATGCAGTGATCACAAAGGCAAAGTCTGTTTGCCTGCCTTTGACTAAGTTTCAATGATATTCACATCTTTGCATACAGAACCTGAGCACTCCCCACTGTATGGATCTGCAACAATCCGAGGATGGAAGTAATTCACACACACATGCCATCTTGATTTGCAGGCACGTCCATTTGAACAACAAACCCAGATAGCTTTGCGTGCCTGTGATCTTGCAAAAAATTGTGGAGACAAATGAAAGCTGCTGTGTATTACTGTTAGTGTGCATCAATCCACACTTGATAGCCTCATATAGACAATCCCCTAGTCTAATGGTATTAAGTTACAGGAGGGTAGATTTCAATTGAACATTAGAAGGAACTTCTTTACAGTGTGAGTGGTTTGGCAATAGAATCAATTGCCTAGAGAGATGGTAGGGTCTCCTTTCAACATCTTCAAAAATATTTGCTGGAAATGCTCTAGCTGGAGATCCCACACTGAGCAGGGGGTTGATCCTGGTGGTCCATAGGGCCCCTGCCAGCTCTATGATTCTATGAACACAGGTGTGAGACAGCTATTGTGCTTATGTCCTGTTTGTGAGGTTTCCCTGGGGTCTGGGAACAACATTCTGGACTTTAGTCTAATCTAGTCCTGTGAGACAGTTCTTGCATTGTTATGTCGACCCTATCTGCCTACCTATTTTTAGTGAGTAGCAGAAATCTTTGACATTTCTTGGTAAAATTTTTGTCCAGGAAGGGTTTTGCATGTGTTTGTGTAGAACTCCCAGAGTTTGAGTTTAGATTTATCGTTTCTTATGAAATGATGGAGTAAAATTTATGGCAATTCTGCTAACAGTCCCAAAAAATTCTTGAAGCCAGGCCTATATGCCTCTCTGCTTTGGATAATAGCAGGGGATGTTCACAGCAGCCCCAAGGGAAAAGTCAGAAATGTTCATGTTGAACCCTATAGTAAAATAAGATCTCAGAACTACAGGTATTCTTTACTTTTAAAACATTTTAAAACCTCTGTGGGATTACTTGCTCTTGTTCTGGTTCTTAGTCTGACAAGAATTTCTAGCAACAGTTTGAAAAGTATAGAGACTAAAGAAGGGGCAAAGGCTGAGTAGTGTTTTTAACAAAAAAAAATTGGTTCACATATTTTAAAATTGTTGTGAAACTTATAGGTCTAATGCAGTTTACTTGAAGGAGGCCATATGTTGGGATTTCTTCAGAAACATTTGTTGTATACATGAACATGGCCATGTGGTTATAAACGATGACTTTATATTTTAAATTTCACAGGTTCTGTTTGCTCCATTTCCTTTGGCATCTGCAAATAGAACTTGTTATTTCTTGAATCTCTCCCCAACCCCATTTTGATTTTTGCATGGGAAAATCAAAATAAATGGTCTTCCCAGACCAGTGAGAACCAAATTGTATATAGAGGGCCCTTGGTATCTACTGGAGTTTGGTTCCAGGACCCTCTGTGGATGTCAAAATCTGTGGATGCTCAAGTCCCATTATATACAATGCCATAGTAAAATGGTGTCCCTTATATAAAATGGCAAAATCAAGGTTTGTTTCTTGGATTTTTTTTGGGGGGGGGGGATATTTTCAATCCATGGATGGTGAAAATCATGGATGCCAAATCTGTGGATACAGAGGGTCGACTGTATATACACATGTTCAACATCACCCCAACATGCTTTTTAAATTAGAAAAGCTTATTCTGTAATGGTAGTGAGAACTGGAGAAATGGGAGGAAAGAGGTGCATAAGCCTTTCTCTGTTCAACCTTTCCACCTTAATATTTCTACCTTAATATTTGTCCCTGTTGGAATCAGACAAACTAGGGAGAGAAGGATCTAAGCATCTCTTCACCCCCCCTTTCTCTAATCTCAATCAGCATTTGAGAAGTCATCACAAGAGTTATCTAGTTCTGCAGCCTGTCAGTGCAGGAATCCACTACTAGATGGTTAGGTGTAAAAACCTTCAACGAAGGAGAGGATTCCAAGTGACTCCAAGGACTCCATCTTCCAAGGGAGTCTATTCCACTGTCAAACTGTCTTTACCTGCAGGAAGTTCTTCCTAATGTTTAATTAGAATCTCCTTTCTGTCATTTGAATCCATTGGTTTGAGCCCTATCCTCTGAAAAACAAGCTCACTCCATCTTCTTCATTATAGCTCTTCAAAAAAATTAAAGATAGCTATCATATCATGTCTCCGTCATCTCTTTTCCAGGCTAATCATAACCAACTCCTTCAGCCATTCCTCATAGGGCTTGGTTTCTTGATCTTTGCTAAAAGCAAAGGTATTACAGAGTTCTATCATGTTTCCTTAATGGTTTTAATCTTGTAAGAAAAAATCTTTAATCTTGTAAGAAAAAAAAATGGAAGAAGAAATGAGAAAACTCAAGGAGGATGCAAGCTGAGAACATTGTCACGAAGACCTCTTGTAAACTTCCATGAATGGTTAGGTTTCAGTGCAATTCAACAGTAAAGCCTTAACTGGAAGCACCATACATTAAGGAGGAAAACACGTTTTCTGGTAATTTTGCATCTGTCTTCACCCTTAGGAGGGGCAAATAGATCAAGAGGGTATCTACACAGCTGTAGCAGTTTGATATTTGATACCACTTGAACTGTAATTGTTCCATCCTATGGGATCCTGGGATTTTTAGTTTGGTGAGAGACTTCGAATTCTCTGCTTCATAGGTCCACTGCACTTCCCTGAACTAAAAATCCCAAGGTATCTTTCCTTCATCCTCTCAGAATACCTTGGGAACCATAGTTTAAAAGAGTGCAGTACAATTGTGTAGCAAAGAATTCTAAGTACCTCACGAAATGACAACTCCCAGGATTTTGTAACATGGAGCCATGACAGTTAAAGTGGTATTAAAAGTGATAACTGTGCAGAGCAAATACAGGGTGTCCAAAAATTATGCATATAGAATTGAAATTATAAAGATAAATTTTGGACAGCCTGTACACTCCACATGAAGACAGTTCACAACTGGGTGAGAAAATCCCTCTATTACTTCTCCCACATAATATTTACCTTGCTTTGGAGCTCACATAATCCCATTTCCCCATGGCCTCTCCTTTGATAAAGTTGCTGGTGCCTCATATTGTTAGTAGGCTTGTCAATCTGCTCCAGATTTAAGTCTAAACATTAAAGGATCAGTCCAAGGTGATGAACCATTTGGCAGATAGGGTTTATTACCTTGGAGAGTTCCTTACAAATCTGATTAAAATCGAGAGCAGATTCACCACTTCACTGCTATGGGAGTCATGAGCCACCACTGTAAAGATGAGGTGGTAAAGGATTCCATTCAGAACTTCCAAAGTGAGAGGAATGTGTACCTCAGATGGTGTCACAGTTGAGGCTGTTGGATCCTAACTGCCAGGTCATTTAAAAGGGGCTCATGTGACATAGGAAATGGGAGGGGGGTTCTTATTCCCTGGCCAAAATGAGATAAAGGAGGGGCGTATTAGGAATCAATGGGACCTCTTCAGATATTCAGTTGCCAAGAAGCCAATAGCCTTTGTTTTAGCCTTGTAGACCTGCACTTCTTTGAAAATAAGGACAGTTGCCATTTCTTCTGTAGGAGGTCACCTACAAATAGTTGGTCCTCTCTGGCCTGCATACATGATCCTGGCCAGAACTGGAGGTGAGAGCAGAAATGGATAGGTGCTGGTGGCCCAGTCAGACTCAGGACTAGGAGATGAATGAAAGGGTTGTACATTACAAGAAGAAAAGCTGGAGAGCATTTGAACACAATAGGGGCTCCTTTATCCTGTCTCCATATCACCTAATTTCCCCAGCCCCTTGTTCAGTCTCTTCCCCTAGTCTTCTTTCACAGTTACATATGGTGGGGCAGGGGGATACATTTTGTCTCTAGCATGCACATAAGTCAGTGGATGCCTAGAAGCTGTAAGATGCCAAAGTCACTGAAGAGTGTGACTTCAGCCACTGAGGTCTGTTTTGAACTTTTAATATATCTGATGACAATTATGCTTTTCTACTGTTCTTTTCAGCAAAGGAAATATATTGTCACAGGATTTATAGATTACAAAAGCAAGCAGAATATAGCTTTCAGCAATACTAAACAATTGAGGGGTGCAGGGGGAAGGAAGGTAGTTCAGGCAATAGTTCTTGTTTTTAAAAAAGCAATTGTTACAAGGGCATCCATGTTCTAATATATGAAATGTACAAGGGTATGGGTCTCTTTTCCATAAGCACACAGCCCTCAGCAGACCAAAGGAGGAAAGAAGCAATTGTGTCTAAATGTAATTGCTGATTTTTATTTTCATTTTTCCTCTCTTTTTTTAAAAAAAATCATAATAGAAGAGGCACAATGGCTATAACCTACATCGATGGCCTGAGGAACCCATCTGCTCAAATATGAGGTTCATAATAGTGATCTACCTTGCAGGATTATTTATTGATCTTTTTAGGCTGAAAGATTCCCTTCAAAAGGGATGGTTTAAGGACAAAAAGATTGCTGGATTTCAAAGCCAAGGCTTCATCTCTGGCTCTACGGCACTCTTAATGTCTGTGGCCTACCAGGAGGATATTCCTCGGGAAAAGCTAGCTGAGCTACGAGTATGATAGTTTGCTGCTCCTAACTATAAAATAGGGAAGCACTGTAGGTGGTTTGATTGAAATACAGTAGTTCTGCAAACCCTAAGGTTAAGCTGTTATTGCTTTTCAAATTCCCCTTCATTACAGTTAAGTCTAGGAGTGCTAAGCTGGCCAGTTGAACATTTAGGAATGTCTGAGAGCAGAAAGGGAACCTGTCTCAAACAATGTCAGAAATGCCACGTCGATATGAATGGAGACATGTTAGATGCACAAGGTGTGTGTCTACACTGCAAAGCTGAGGCAGGAGAGGAGCAGCAAAAGAACCAGAAAGTCATGAGGTAAGGCAGGGTAGAACAGCAAGATTGGGATTAAGATATG
Source organism: Gambelia wislizenii (assembly GCA_030847615.1). Lineage (NCBI taxonomy): Eukaryota > Metazoa > Chordata > Lepidosauria > Squamata > Crotaphytidae > Gambelia > Gambelia wislizenii. Next base: position 37,119,108 of record JAUMIR010000004.1, read on the forward strand.
GAAGCAGTGATGATGCCTGCTAGCTGAATAACCTTTGTGGGAGAAAAATCACTAGGTAAATCCATGGAGGATATATATTTGATGGCTACTGTATTTGCCGTGTTAACTGGACAGAGCCCCCATGTTCAGAGACAGCATACCTGGGAATCAGAGGTGGAAAATATCAGGCACCATCCCCCCTCCATGCGCCACTTGGCTACTTGTGACATACAGTAATTCAATATCACTTCCAGTTCTGGGAATCAACCAAAATATGTCTGATTCCTAACATTTTGGTGGGGAGTGGGAGGCAACTATAGTCAAACCATTATGTGTTTTAAATAGAGATGATTTGGAGGCTTTGGAGTCTCGAGGGGATGCAGGGGATGCAAGCCATATGCAGCCCACAAGGTGCACTCCCCAGCCCCCGCCCTAAATACTGGAGGTGTAGTGGGGGTAAAGAATGGGACTGGCACATGCAAGAAACTGAATGGAGCATTGACTCATTCTGTGATGTGCTCTCTGCAAGATGTATATCATGCCAGATCAGAAGAACTGAGTACTCCGGAGTGGATGTGCTGCACATTTGTTGTCAGAAGATGAGACACACACACACAGCCAATTTGCACTTGATAAATAGGAAGGGATCTTCCTTTGGGAAAACTGCATGCTGAAAATGATTTTCTATTGATTTTAAAGATGCTGTAATTTGGGGTCTTACAACTTGGGGCTGCCTTTTCTTGCAAATGGGAGAAACATTATATCATGTATACTGACATGCATATCACAAAACTACTTGCATAGATGGCCTTTATATTGGGCTTTAGGAGAAGAAACTTTGGGACTGAACCAGTCAGTCTTTAGCACTTTTGGAACTCATTTAAGTACCAAATTACAGTAGGATTCCCATATCCACTGATTCATTATCTATTGATTAAATTATCCACGGGACACAAAACAGCACACCTACCATAGAGTCTTCCTAGAAAATGTGTCCTCTCTAGCCATTTTCTAGGTCCTCCAAGGCAACTCTATATAGTATTTTAAACTGGAAGTCCCATTATTTTCAATGGCGTTTGCTATTATCCATGGTTTTTGGTATCCACCCCCCCAAACCAATCTCTAGTAGATAAGGGGTCCTACTGTAATCAGGAGAAGACCCTCTGAATTCTAGGTAACTGGGTAGAGTATTTAATTCATCATTTTCCACCTGGCAATATATTGAGGATTTTGGTATTAAAATGGTTAAGAAATATTAATCAAATAGTGAATTTTAGTTATTGTTGTATTTGCATATGATTACAAAAAACAGTTTCTCAAAAAGCAAAGAGTATAGGTAATTTTTAGATGGTGCATGCATGTGCCGTAGAACACATTGCCTTAAGATAAGATATTCTATTTTATGTTCTGGTCCTTCATAATATCATATATTAGTTGAAAGTGTATTCTGACAAGAGTTCATACCTTCCTTGGTTATACAGGCAAAGGATACCTGATATGTTTAACCTCTGATCACTATCGTGCTGGTAAAGCTTATTTCACAGTAGAAAGATGAAGTCGCAACTTCTTTTCTAGACTTCATAACAAAAATGAACACACCAATCATATGGTGTGTTTGACAGTGTTTTCTTATATATAATCAGGTATGAATCACATCACTTATAATATGTGTGCCAGTTCTGAGGACCGCTGTCGCAATCTTCATATAGAGGACTTTTTCGGACATCTTAAATGTAACGGAAGCAGCCTCGCCACGTTGCGAGGCTGCTGCACTGCAGGGCGTCCCTTTTGGATGACGCCCGTCCCTGCCAGTACTGTTGCGGTACCGCAGGGACATTTGAGTGTTATATTTCGCCGATTTTTACTCACGATCAACTTTCATGAGTAAAAATCGGCTAAATATAATACTCAAATGTCCCTGCGGTACCGCAACAGTACCAGCAGGGACGGGCGTCATCCGAAAGGGACGCCCTGCAGCGCAGCAGCCTTGCAACGTGGCGAGGCTGCTTCCGTTACATTTAAGACGTCCGAAAAAGTCCTAAGTCTCATACAGGTCTGCCTCAGTTAAACGAGGGAGATATGTTCTGGGTGTAACTTTTCAGCAGAAAATTTACCACCAGAGGTAGAAATAACATGGAAAGAATAGGTATAGGTTCCTACACCACAAAGAAAAAAAAAAAAGCAAGAAAAGAGCAGTTCCAGTACGTTTAAGCAAAGTGTTTTTTTTTTATTCAAAACTCGCAATAAGCACACATGAAATGAAACAACCAAGTCCTGTAAGCTTGGCATAAGTAAACAAAAACATTTTCAACCTTCCTGAGGCCACTTGAAAGCTTATTCCCAAATGCATCCAGGAATAGCTTTTTGATATTGCAAGCCTTCACGTTTCTTATTATTTCTGTTTTGTTAGCCAAACATACTGATCTATGCTTTTTAACATACTAGAAGTAGCTGGTAAGATGTGCTAATCTACTTTCCTCTGTTTTGCTGCTCATGCATGCTCAGTAAGGGAGGACTTTTTCAAACGGTTGAAAAAACCTCAATTCTTCTCCTGATCTCCTGGTGGGTTTTTTCAACCATTTGAAAAAGTCCGGAGTCTGGAGGAAGCTACTGTTTACCTTGCCTGTTATAGGCACACACACCTACAATAGAATCATCTAGAGCAGAATCCTATTCTTTCACACCTCATCTTTTATTGCATTGTTTACTAAAGGCATATTGTTGCAACCAGACACTGAAAGTCTGTGTTTCTCCAGCCCATGTTCACCAAATTCTCAATGCTGATTTGTTGTTGTGTGCATTCAAGTTGTTTCAACTGATGGTGACCCTAAGGCAACTGCTAAAAACACACCTTCCAGCTAGATAGAAGGCAAGGAACTGGGTTGGTGTAAAAAGTCTTTGTAAAAAGGAGCGTCCTTATAAGAAGCTTTGTTAACAGAGGTATGACTGTACAGTATAAATGTTCTGTTTGACTCGAGTCTTTAAAATTAAAGTGTTTAATATTAGCCCACATTTAAGACACTGCTGATGCAACTTGGCACATAGTTAAATATGCATACATCTCATTCTCTTCTATGGATTATGTTTTATGGGCATAGCTTTATATCCTGTGAATAAAGTTCTAGGCATCTATTAACAAGGACCAGAGTTGTTGTCGCTGTGTGCCTTAAAGTAGTTTCTGACTTATGGCAGCCCTGAGGTGAACCTATCACGGGGTTTTCTTGGCAAGGCTTATTCAGAGAGGGTTTGTCTTTGCCTTCCTCCGAGGCTGAGAGAGTATGACTTGTCCAAAGTCACCCAGTAGGTTTTCATGGCTGAGTGCGGATTTGAACCTGGTCTCCAGGGTCCTGCTTCAACATTCAAACTGCTGCACCACACTGGCTCTCTAAGGGCTAGAGTACAAATGCTTGTAACAACCATGCCTTGATCTGTCTAGTGAATTACTAAGAATCGATTAGATACTGCTGAAAAGAAGATTATAGAGCTAATTAGATCACGATGTTTCAATTTGGCAAAAATATTTAAAGAGGAGTCTGTTTTTACTGAAACACTATCAAGTTTTCAGTAGTGGAACCAAGAACAAAATTTCAGAGGTCAATCGATACTACAGAAGAATAAGAATGAGACACACTGCTGCTTCCTTTGCATCATAACATCACCAAACCTGATTAATGCATTAAATCCCTCAAAAACACAAACACATGGGCACCATTTAATGTGGGAATCTGTCTGTATGAACTTGCTTCCCATGCACTTCAGCCAGGTCAGCTATGCTGCTTATCAACAGCAATGCTGTCTCTGCTGTGGGACGTTGCTTTGGGGCTTTCTTAAGATCTCACACTGTGATGGGAAAGTGACATAACCCAAGGGCTCCATCTGCTGGTATACAAAGTCACGAATCTAGCACACACCAGACTCTGCTTCCCTTGCGTAGCTTTAAAATCATAGCCAGGGTTCCAGATTAGAGGCTCCCCTATCCTGCCGCCACCATACCCCATTTTAAGACACATTCCACAAAGCTACAGAGAGTTTTGCCAATGTGTATCTGGGGGTGGGGCAGGAGAAGTTTTTCTTTCTCTCTACTTTATATATTAGAGGGATAGACATCAAGTAGATATGGATCTACTTGTAGATCTCTAAGGGTTTCTGACTCCCACAAATTTAAAAGCTGTAAAGAAAATTGCCACTACAAATAAAATAAAATAAAATAAAATAAAATAACATCTCTGCTATAGGTGACCTTGTACTAATCAGCTTCATCTGTAAAATATACAGTATGAGCTGGCTGCAATTTTGCAATAGCTCTACTTGTCAGTTTTAGAGTTAGGTGTTAAAAATCCCTAATCCAATAAATTTATACTTATCTCTCAGGTTTCTGGTGTCTGCATAAAGGAAGTAATTTGCTCCATCCTGAGCCACCATTTTGCATCTGTCCGTGTGCCCTTTGGCCACCATTTTGCACTTGTCTTTGGTTAATGGACCTCTAGGTAGCTCATCCAAGTCTGAAATCGTATAACACCTCTGTGTTACAAGAAATACTAGAAAAAAATTAATTTAACTGCCACTGTTTTTGCTACAATGTGGTTGTCTCTGACATGGTTGGGCCAGGTCTTTCCACTCTAAATTGTCAACAGAGGACTGTTCTTGAGAAGACTGAATGGCCCAGCTGGAGGAAGGTGTATCCTTACAATGCTGAAGGTGAAAATGTTTCTCAAGGGTGATCAGTTTTTAGCACTGCATTTCTTTAGCACCTCATCAATCATGGAACTTTGTAGATGTGTTAAGGGAGTGGGGGAGAGAGAGACTTTCATGCCCAAGAAAAGGGAGTAGTTTTGCAGCCAAGCTGCTAAACTGAGGAAGGCAGAAAAGAGCACATTGCCTAGAAAGTTGGTACTCTGCCTTTGTAGGAGGGATTCGTCCTTTGTCCAGAGTTCATCGCTGAAGGGCAGGACTCCAGATTATGACAGAAAGAAGAAAGGAAACAAGCATATGATGGCTTGAACTGATGTTCGCCTTACCATTTCCTGCATTTTAGAATCATATGCAGCCTCATAACCTCATAAGCAGAGGTTACTCTCCTCTGGACATGTTCCAGCTTTTTAATATCCTTCTTGAACTGCAATGCCCACTATTTGTGATGAACCCTGTCAGACTTCAATCACTTGAACAACAGACATTAGTTCAAATGCTTTATTGCAAGGCATCAAAGTAAACGGTAGCACTTCATTGACAGATCTGACAAGTTCCCACCAGAACCCCAACTATAGCATCAAGCCATGGTTTCGATTTCCCCCTTTCACACCATCCTCCCCGACTTCCACATGCATTAATTGGGTTTAGGCTGCTCTGGCTCCCCTTTCTTCCCAGGCTGAAATGACCTTGAATGTTCAGAGTAGCAGGCTAAACACATTCCAGAGCTATTTAGCATTCTCCCATCAGCCATTTTACTCATGTCAAGTCTCTGGCCGATATGCACAGGCCTAACTATAGCTAATTAAACAGCAGGCAACCTAACTATGGCTAACTAATAGCCAGAGACCTGACACTATTGGACACAGTATTCCAGGTGGGGTCTGACCAAAACATAACAGAGTGTCACTACTACTTCCATGGATCTGAACACTATACTCTACACTTTGTAAATAGTGAAGACAAAAGACCTGGGTTTTACAAGCAATTTTGTGCCCAGACATAGCACTTGTTCATATGCCTGTACATAAAATATTGTTATGTGCACCTGAGCTGTGAGATTTCAGGACCCCAGTGCTGACCTTTCCTTTGGTTTCTTGTGTATGTAGCCATTGGAGACTTGCTAGCTTTTCACAGTATTTGCATTTATTTATAAATATGCTGGTAGAGTCTGGTGAATATTTATAGCTTCACTTTCCAAAAGATGTCCTAAAGCTTACAGCTCCCATTCACATTTTCTGAGGAGGCTTGATCATCAAAATTCTTTCAGAGAGCAGTGTATCTCGCCATGCCATCTTAGTCACTACAAAGCTGTATTTATTTATTTAAAATATTTTGACTCCACCCTATATCAAGATATTTCAGGATGGCTTACAAATAGCATTAAAAGAGGTTAAACAGGTTAAAAAGAGTAAGACTATTTCAGTAAGATAAAGACATGTTAAGCAATATATTTAGTTTTTAAAAAGATTTTAAAAATTAAAAGTTTAAAAAACTATATATAACAGACTTTGGGTTGAATTGATACTCAAAGGCTTTGGTGAACAATGAAATTTTAACTTGGCACCTAAATGACATCAGAGTTGGTGTCAGTTGGGCCTCCAGGGGGAGAGCATTCCACGGTTTGGGTGCCATGGTCCCAACATGGTGTATTGACCTCACTGGTGGGACATGGAGGAGGGCCTTCCCAGCAGATCTTAATCCTCAGATAGGCATGTATGGGGAGACGCATTCCCTCAAGCATCACGGTCCCAAGATGTTTAGGGCTTTAAATGTCATCACAAGCACCTTGAATTCAGCCCAGAAATGTATTGGTAGGACTGGCATTACATTCTGTCTGTATTATATTCCAGTCAGCAGTTGAGCTGCCTCATTTTGCATTAGCTGCAGCTTCTTAGTCTTCTTTAAGGGCATCCCCACATAGAGTGCATTGCAGTAGTCTAATTGGGTGGTTACCAGTGCATGGACTAATGTGGCTAAGTTATCTTTGTCCAGGGAAAGCTGTATCTGGCATACCAGTCGAAGCTGGAACCACTCTGAGCCACAGAGTCCACTTGGGCCTCCAGTGACGGGATGGATCTAGGAGCACCCCTAGGCTATGTACTTGCTCCTTCAGGGGGAGTGTACCCCATCCAGAACAGACTGCTTATCCAATTCCCGGACAGAGGAACTGCCAATCCACAGAGCCTTCATCTTATCAGGAATCAGCTTCAGTTTACTAGCCCTCATCCAGCCCACTACAGCATCCAGGCACTAGTTCAGCACCTACACAGCCCCAGCTGACTCTGCTGACAAGGAGAAATAGAGCTGAGTGTCATCAGCAAACAGATGACACCCCAATTCAACCCCCGCCCCCTATAACCTCCCTCAGTGGCTTCATGTAGATATTGAACAGCAAATAAAATAGAACCCTGTGGTACCCCACAGCTTAATCACCATGGGGCTGAATAGCCATCCCTCAGTGCTGCTCTCTGTAGAACAGTGTCTCCTACTCCCATCCCACAGAGCAGTCCAGTAGATGCGTACCATGATCAATGGTATCAAAAGCCGCTCAGATATCAAGGAAGATGAACAAGATAACACTCCCCTTATCTTTCCCCCAGAGCAGAACATCAGACAGAGCAACTAAGGCCATTTCAGGGCCATACCTTGACCTGAAACCAGATGGAAATAGGTCCAGATAATGTTTCCTCCAAGAATGCCTAACATTGTCCAGCCATCACATGCTCAAGCTTTTTGCCCAAAAAGGTGATATTTGGAATAGGGTGGTAGTCCCATATTACCTTTGGTTCCAGGGAGCTCCTCTTTACGGGCACACCCTGCCTCCTTCAAGATAGCAGACACACACACCCCTGACATAGTGAAGCATTTCCCACCCCCTGGGCCCACCTGCTCAATCCACTCCTGGTAGATTTTATCAGCCAAGAAGGACAAGGGTCAAACTTACATGTGGTAGACCAAAGTGCTTCAAGGATCTTGACCACATAATTGGGCCTCAGTAACTAAAACTGATCCCATAAAAACTGACCAGACATTATACTGGACACTTTCCTAGGCTTTATAACAAGTGGAATGTCATGTTCTGAGCGAATGCGAACTTTTTCCTTAAAGTACTTAGCAAATTTTTCACAGGAGGTAGCTGTGGGTTGCATATACCTGAATGATGCTGGGCCTGTACCCAAAGACTCCTCACCACTTGGAAAAGTCCTATTGGGCTTTTCTTTGGCCTTTGTGTCCAAATTTGCCCTGTCTATGGCTGGGAAGGAGAGGGGAAAATCTATGATCATCTCTTTAACTCTAATGGACCTGGGATGGAGGGTCATCTGGGATAGTTGTACTTTTTTGGCCATGGTGTCACATCTGTATTCAGTTCGTAATTGCATGTGCAGAGTTCCAAAAGTTTAATGGTTCCACATGAAGTTGTGCATTCTTAGTGACTACTTATTAGTGACATTAGTGTACAACTTGATTCACTGGGATTGCAGACACTGCAAGCACATTTGCTGATATTTGGTTGCACATTGTTGGTATTCAGCAGAAGGGTAGTATAATGTGACTATCACATAACTACTTAAGCACAAGCTGTTAATGTTGGTTTTGGTTTTACTTTCAGCAAATCCAGTGAATTCATACTTTTATTTTCGGTTTGGATTACATGTACTTTCAGTTTTTTATTCTTTCCTACAGCCATAGATAATGTATTCCCTTTTCAAATTTGAGATTGCTAAATTCAATGTGCAGTTTGCTAGATCTGATTGGTTTCATATCCATTCATCCATGTTACTATTTAGTTTTATGAAACAATGCATTTTTTTGACATAGAAAATTTTCTGCAGAAAAAAAAAAACCAGTTACTGTACAGAAAAAAATCCACCTTGCCTTTCTAACATTTTGAGAAGTAGGGGCATTTCTATGTGTTTCTAAAGAATGAGGAGAGCAAAATGGAGAGGAAAAATTAAGGAAAGTGGATTATAAAGTATGTTCTAGCCTTGAAGAAAGATGGCCTACAGCTTCCACTCTTCCTTTTTGCTCACTGCCTGCTATAATACTGGAGAGTTTTGTTCATTCCAAAGAAGTTATGGGACTAGAAGTAGCATTGCTATTTCATTACCAGTCTCCTTTCCCAATTCTTTGCCTTTAACATACCTGCCTGATATTAAGTCAAGGATGCAATTCCACCCCACCCCACCCCCACCCTGCTTATCGTTGTGCTAGCAGAAACTTAATATCTCTGTGACAAGCAATCATTAAAACACAAGAAGCTGGTCAGTAAGGAACAGATGGAGTAAGCAGCCAGAGAGAGAAGCTGCAGCTCAGTGGTACAGCACATATTTTCTATGCAGAAGATCAACTTCCCAGCATTTTCATTTTAAAAGGGTCAGGACTTGGAGAGCTCTTTCTAATTACAGCAAACATTATCAGGCTACATCAGGGGTGTGAGCAGTGTGGCCCTCCAGATGTGACTGAACTGCACCTCTCAACATTCTTCACCATTGACTGCTGGCACAGGGTTCTGGAAGTTGCAGTCCAACATCTGGAGCGCTGCACACCTGCTACACCTAGGCTAGATGGATCAGTGATCCAGCCACTGAACATAATACAGCTTCATGGATTCACATGGCTTGGTGCTTTGTCAGGTTTAGCCTGGATAATGTTTGCTGCATTGCATCTTTTAAAGCAAGATTTGTTTGTTTTTTAAAAAGTTTTTTGCATAGCTGCAAAGAGCCTCCTAAGCATTTCCACAAGTCTTTCACATCATACCTAATGGAGAAGCCTATGCAGTTGTCCCTTCATATTCATGGTTTTCACATTCGTGGTTTTGCATATTTGCAGTTTGTAGCTGCTACTCAACTAGCTCAAACTCCAGGACCCCGCCCTCCTCCCCTCTCCTCCTGTCCTGGCAACAAAACAACTCCAGTTTGCTTTCGTACCTTGCACCAAAACATCACTGCCCATTACTTTAAACCTTACTGTTTTAAATGGGCAGCACTGTTTTGGTGCAAAGTAAGAAAGCAAGCTGGAGTTGTGTGGTGGCAGGTATTGGCAGTCCTGTTGGCAGGAGAGGAGTCTACAATACTGTAGTGTAGTATGCGTGTTGGGCCGGGGCTTAACTTATTTGGAGGTTTTTCTCACTTTTGCGGTGGTGCTCCATCCCTAACCCCAGCATATGAAGGGACAACTGATACTCAAGACAATAAGCCAATGGCAATAACAATAATAATGATGATTTATTTATATCCTGCCCATCTATGAAACGTAATCCGAGAAGCTTACAACAATTAAAATATACATTCAAACCCTCAATCCCATCCCCCCTTAAAATACAATTAAATATTTCAACGTGAGAACTTTTGTCATTGAGTGATGAATATATATATATATATATATATATATATAGGAATCCTTTCTGAATTGATCAGACACAAACCATCAAACTGGTGAATAGATTTTTTAAAAAGTTTTTCACTTAATTTTGCTGGCAGCTTCTTTGATTTCAGCTTCTCTGGGTGCTTTTCATTAGGAAAAAGAAGAGAAAAAATTCTAGAAGTGCCCATTCTCTGGTCCAATGTACAAAACTGGATTTACTTTATTAACATCTAATTGTTAGTAGGTAACTTTGGAGAACAAAAGAGATTTAGAACTTGAGGGATTTTATTTAAAATTAGGTTGGCACGGATATCTGGGATATAATAAGATTAAAACTGGGAAAGATTTTAAAAATCACATAATAAGAAGGTCACTGATTCGAATTTGGGAAAAATACAAAGCCAGGATATGTCCAAAAATTCCGGGTTGGCTATCCCCCCAAGAAGCATTTTGTAAAAATGAATTGAGGGACTATAATTGGATAACATATCGAGAAATTATGAAAAAAAAAGGAAATAAATGGGAAATTAAAGATTGGCAGGAGTTAGTGACAGAAGGAACTCAAATACAATGGTTAAGTTATTATCAGATCCGTTCCAGAGTAAGGGAAGACTTAAAAGAACGACAATATGAAAATGAGATGTCAGATTTTGAAAAATTAATGATATCAGATAATAAGAATCTAATTAGCAAACTTTACAAAATGTTATTAAAATGGTATACGGAAGACGAACAAGTAAAGGACTGTATGGTGAAATGGGCCAGGGACATAGGACAAAATATCCAACTAGAACAATGGGAAGCTGTTTGGAAAAGGGATTTGAAGTTTACCTGTTGTTATAATTTAAAGGAAAATTTCTATAAAGTAATGTATAGGTGGTACATGACGCCACGGAAACTAGCTAAAATGAAGAAGGGTTTCTACTCATTTTGTTGGAGATGTAAGGCTTGTCCGGGCTCCCTATACCATATGTGGTGGGAATGTAATAGAATAAGAAAATGTTGGGGGGAAATTAATAAAGAAATAGAGAAAATTATTGGAAGTGATCTAGAATTAAGACCCAAGTTGTATTTGCTAAATATGATTGATATAGAAAATCCAAAAGAAAAGGAACATAGATCCCTAATACTTTATTTGGTTACGGCAGCAAGGTTGGTCTTAGCAAAAAATTGGAGAAACGAAGAAGTACCATCAAAAGCAGAATGGATAGAAAAAGTTATGGAATTAGCTAAATTAGGTAAACTGACAAATTGGATGAGAAAAACAACAACAGAAGAATATACAAAGATATGGGAACCATTTATAAAGTATTGTAAACAAAAAGAAGGAAAAATAACTACCTTGGGTTTTTATAGTTAAACAGATATTATCTATATATAATGAACCTTTTTTCTTTTAGTTACACTGTGATATGGGGAACTAAGGAATTAGATGGGAGGGAATAGTTAAGTGATGATTAATGGTTATAGGACAAGGGTATTATATTCTTATTAAATTAGATATTACCTGTTGGTAGGAATTAATGATAAACCACAGTGGAAACCAATGATAATACGAAGATAATGTAGATATCTTAGATCTATTAGTAGAAAGCGTGAGATTAAGGATATAATAATTTGAATAGGAGGGTTATTTTAGAATGTGGAATAGAGTCAAACAAGATCAAGTGGGAAGTCTTTTAACAGTTTGTGTTTTGTGTAAATATTATGTTAAATTAAGTATTCTGTAGATGTCGGGTGTTGGGTATCTTTTTTTTTTGTTCGCTTTTGTATTTGTTTCCTCTTTTTTTTGTATACTGTATTTTGTATATTGAATATATTGTATGTTGAATATATTGAATATTGTATATTATTATAGTTTTTGTTTTTTCTTTTTTTGTGTGTTTTCATAGTCATGTGTATATGTTTTTGTAATTTTTGTTGTATGTTGTATGCTATATTCACTCAATAAAATAAAATTAAAAAAAATTAACATCTAATTGAGGTTCTTTTTCATAAGGTATCACTTTCTACCAAGCTAGATGGACACTTTGTCTCACAGTACAAATCTGTCTGCTTTTATGTCTCCTATTAATCTGATCTACAGCAATAACCTTCAAGGGCATAACATAAAAATGACTCCTTATTCATGTTGACCAGCTACAGTGGTTTTATATAATCATCATGGGTTTTTAATGAGAATGTATCCTGTGGCCCTTGATACTCTCCTCAACCATTCATGTCTCTGTTTCACAGGGATTCTGTTACAAAGAATGTAAATGAGATTATGGAGACTGAGCCTGCTTATTCTGAGTTCATCAGTTGTGATCGGAGCGGTCGAAGAAATGCAATCGCTGATCTTCAAGGAGATGCAGCTGCCCTTCAACTAGAGAAACTAGTAAGCACCATGGATATTGCCCTTGCAGAAGAAGGTGAGTTACTCTGTACCCCAAACAAACTGAACCCTGGCAGGCAGTCAAGGTAATTCAGGAAGCTCACATGGAAACATTTTGCATAATTTACATGGGGTTGGTCTAAGCGATCATCAAAGTGTGTCCCAATGGTATATCTATTGTGTAATGTCATATCCACCAACATTTCACAGATAGCAGAGGGACATGCCTCTCACAGCGCATTTTGCCACTCCCAGGATTGATGCCCATCTACTTTCTTACACATTTTTGATTTTATGACTGTGTCATAAACAGCTGAAATATGCTTCAGAAGTTAAACTACATGAAATGGCTCACTTTGAACAGCATAATGGCCTCAACGTGCTTGGACAAGTATTTACCTGTGAATTAGAAACAAGATGCATCCAACACTCACTCACACACTTTTGAGTGGTGACTGCTTAATGCAGTGTAGATGTGTAAATGGCTGTTGCTTAAAGCAATTTGTAAGCCACTCTGACAGCCCTGTGGCTGAAGAGCAGGGTATAAATAAATAAATAAATAAATAAGGAAGCTAAAGCCAAATTACCAACAGCCCTGGCAACTTGTACAAACAAAATGTTATCATGGCTTCCCCCAAAAGCAAAAACGAAGATAGTGATTTCCCAGGGACAGGTATCACAACATAGGATTCTCCCTATTTAAATAGGGGCCATTGGAATACATGTTTTTCAGTTTGGCAATATTATCAGACAGGATTCCTATGAAAATTTCAAGATCAACTTCTTAATTAAGTTTGTGTGAGTGAAAATTAAAGACTATTTTCTTTCAGCAGTTGTTATCTTCTTTTGCTAAAACCTTAGGGCTGGGAAAACTGAAAATCATGGATGCCAGGTTTCACTTGTAAAGTATCATTCTTTACATCTCAGCTTCTTCCAAGATTATTTCACAGACCTCCACCACAGTATCCCATAGCCAGTGAGAATGGGGGTAAATAAGCTGCTGTACATCAATGCCCCTGTAGACCAGTTTGCTTTAGGTAGCTCAAACAAATGAGTTAGACACCTGGTACCAAATGAGGCAAAATTAAATCTGCAGGCTCTTTTACTGCTTTATTTTTCATTTCCTAAGAGTGAAAAATGTATTAAGTATTGTACATAGATTAAAAACCACAGCTCATGTTTGCATTTAAAAGGCACAATACAAAAGGAGAAGCAATGTATTGAGTCATCAGCACAATGTGATTTTTCTGCTCTCCCCATTCCTGTCCACACACAGGACAAACTGGGCCAACCACCATGGAATATGATGCAGTTCTGCCTGTATTAGAGAATCATTTTTACTAGCCAGACTACATTTACTTACCCCCACAAAAAATTTATTGGATTCAAAGTATTTTTTTCCTTCACAATCACCCATTTTAACCATTTCCCCCACAGAAAATCAAGTAGAGGATGATGATACCGAAAAAGAACCCAGAATGACTCCTAAGAGCCAAGACAGCAGCCCAACCTTGTAAGATTTCTGACATGGACTGCAAAAGGCTGGGAATCTTCCATCTGCAAAGAAATCAACCTGTGACAAGGAGGTCATCACTTAAAGGCCTGTACCATGACCATCTGGATCTCACAGTCACTTTCTCTGGCGGGTAGCTGGTAGTTCCAAAGAACTCTCTTTCTATAACAGCAAAGGATTATCTATTCTAGTGACCAGAGCCAGAAAACCGTAGCAGTTATTTTCCTGTACAGGAAAACACATCAGTAATAATATAAATATAAATACAGTATACACTTTAGATTTGATTGTAAAAGGTACACTTTGCTCACATAGTAAATACAAAATATTCATTCCTTCATCCCTGTAGATTATTACTTTATTGCATCCTTCTCCATGCACATGACATGGCTAATATTGTGGAGCTGTGAACATGGGGATCATAGGATATCATTCACCAGGCACTTCTCTGGCATGAAGACATTTAAGCCACTGGAAGATACGTAAGAGCAGCCATGCTCACAGACAACTCTGGTAGAATGCATTGGGGATTACACAAGAAATGTTCCCATGGATGTACCCATATTCTTCTTGAGGAGACACACAAATGAAATACAACTATTCCCACTCCACCAACATAGTACTTCTCTTTTCTGGCATAGAAGAATAGAATGACTTTTATAGATATCCACCATCCAAATCAGCTGGTTCAGCATTGCTGAACAAGTGCATTTTGAAATTTGGTTTAATAGAGTACTTTAAAAAAAAATAGAAGTTGACACATCTTCAAGCTAATTTATTAAGTTTTATAGCTTTCAGTTGTCTAGTAAAGTTTTGCATCTATTGTTAACAGGCATATTTTGTGCTGAAATTTGTATGCAAATTTGTAAACTTGTTTTTCAACAATTAAAACTAAATGAAAACATTTTTGTTGCTGTTGATCCATTGCACTTTTCTTGTCACTTTATTCCTAGGCTTGCAAGTTTCACAGCTAGTTTTATGAAAAGATCTTAATTACTGATGTGGAAACAAACATTTTGAATCAGTCTCATCTATGCATGAAATACAGTGGTGTTCTCAACCTTGATTGTGGGGGACATAAAAATATTACTTGATGTGTGTATATTTGGAGTGGAAACTTTTTAGCTGACTGCAGCCATACACAGTAGTGAATTCCACAGTTTAATCAAGCACTGGTGTACTGTCTAAATTTCCTTTTGCCTACCCAGAATCCTCCATTTAGTTTAACTGGATGATCAAGGTTTGCATTATGAGTGAGAAATGCGTCTTTGCTATATTGCAGTGTTTACTGCAGACAGGCTGCTGCAACCCAGCACTAAAAGTCTGTTTTTCGCCAGCCTTCCTTCACCATCCTCCCAATGCCAATGCTGCAAAAAACAAACTTCCAGCTAGACAGAAGACAAGAAAAGGGAAGCTGGGCTGGATTCCCATAAAAAGACTTTTGTAAAAAAGATCTTCTTTGTCGAGGCTTTGTTAACTGAGATATGCCTGTATTTTCTAAAAGGAGTGTTCTTGTTTCTATTTCCTACATGCATGCAAAAAGGTCAAGACAGTAGGATGTTCATTAGTAACTGTAGTACCATAGGAGACATGCTAATCTTAGTGCTTCTAGGCTGTTACGTATGTCTGGACTAAGTATTATATTTAGCCAAATCCCCTTGTGAGCAGGTTGCAAGCTACACGGGTCGGTATGCAGTTTCAGTGGTGATGTGAACAAGTTAAATGCAATTACCAATAGTACTGAAGGATCACACTCTTCTGTATAATGTCTCTCCCCCAATGCCCGCTCCCCAGTGTATGGAGAAGCCAGAGCTTCCATTAAATGATCTGAAAATGATCTGAAAACACATATACTGAGCTCCTATAATAACACCCTTGCTATAGTCTAACCCTTGCTATAGTCCAACAGTGGTCCGCCTGGCCTCACATCGGGAGGCATGGAGACGCACTATCCACAATGCTGCAGCCTTGAGAACTCACGCTGAACAAGTCTTGAAGAGAAACGACAACGCAGAAAGAATCACAACCCAAAAACATCACCCAAGGAGACCTTCTGCTGTGCTTTCTGCAACCGGACTTGTTTATCTCGGATTGGCCTTTTTAGTCATCAGCGCGCTTGCAGAAAGTGCAGGATGGGTCCTTCCTGAATCTTCGTTTGCGAAGAAAAGCCAGAGAGAGATAATAACACCCTTGCTATAGTCTAACCACAAGACATCTTTGACTGCCAAAACTGCACCCCAGTTTTGGCAGTCTGGCCCAACACTACTTACACCGAGTCAGATGAATCATTATCCAGCTTCCTGTCTACACAGACCGGCACACTACCCTGTTATAGCGCTATTGTTCCACTTTAACTGCTGTGGCTGCCTCCTGTAGAATCCTGGCATTTGCAGTTTAGGGAGGGGTGTTTAGAACTCTTAGCCAGAGAGCTCTTAGGCCTCACTAAATTACAAAACCCAGAATGCCAAAGGAGGCAGCTGTAGCAGTTAAAATAGAATAACAGCACTATAACAGTGTAGTGTTACATTGTCTTTAGGTGGAGAAGGATTTTCCCCCTTACTTACATCTCAGTCCTTGAACCAAAGATGCCAGGCTTATTCCCCGTCACCACTGTTTGTTTTTAGGTGAAAAAAAGCCCTGACTGGCTGCTATTGTGTAAGAATGATGTGGTGATGGGGTTTAATCCTTTCTCCTCTCTGTTATCAGACAATTCACTTTGGCTCACTGGGTAAAAGATGAAGAGAAAACAACTGCTAGGTAGAGGTGATTTTGTACAAAGCTTAGGAAAGGAAAGTATTAGATAGACCCACTGTCACTACTCAAATGTGCAACTATGATTCTATGAAATGTGCAACCACCCAAGGCAGCATTTCATCTAAAAGAAATGCAAATTGCTCTAGCAAAGTGACAACCTATTGAGCATCACATCTAGTTTGGCTCTCAGACACAAAGGAAAACAATTTCCCATTCCTACAGCATTAAACTAAGGCATACTAAGCAGCAAGCTCCTCTATTTCACATTGCCCTTTCTTTTTCATTTTATTGATTCATTTCATCCATCCAGGTGCCCTACTTTGCTTTATAACCATTTGAGCACAAATAAAGCACAGCAGTCTGCCCTCTCTGCCTTGAGTTGTAACATTAACAAATTCATTGTGATCCCTTTGGACCAGCCTGTATAGCAATTTGGATTTTTTTTCTGACACTGTCAAGAAAAAAATGAAATACTCATGTAGTTAAAATTGACCTTATTTTATTTTATTAAATGAAGAGACACAGCATATTTTGTTCTTCAGGATGTGAACTATCTCCTCAAAATGAAATTATGAAACGGCATTACAAAACAAGAAGTAGATGACAACTTAGGAAACATTTACAAATAAGATATTTTTCATTAGCATTACAACATTAACAGAATAATTCCTTTACATATAGCCCTGGAGCCCTATATAGCCCCTGTGAACAGGTTGTTTACCTGTAACTGTGGTTCTTTGAGCGGTCATCTACACCTGTGCAGTGCATCTCTCAGAACTTTCTAGAGCTATACAATTTGTATTTTGGCAGTAGCTCCTCCCATCCTCTGCACACATGACCAGTACGATTCCTGTCTAAACCCTCAGTTCCCTGGATATCAAAACAGCAGTCCAGGACCAAGGAGAGCAGGACACGATGAAGGGAGGATGGGTGGAGTCATGTGAGTTCACAGATGGCCACTTGAAGACCCACAGTTACAGGTAAGCAACTTCTTCTTCGTCTCTTAAGACTCACACAAATGGAAGACTAGAAAGCTACTAACCATAGGAGGGCATGTCATGTGACACAGGAAAAGAGAACTGCCCTCTCAAAAGCACCCTCTGATTGGGACTCTGAAATGAAGGTTGAAGGCTGGGACCAGGTGGCAGCTCTGCCGATATCATGGAGCGGGACAGCTCTCAGAAAGGCAGCTAACACCATCATCACTCTGGTCGAATGAGTCCTCACTTGAGCAGGAGGTCCTTTCCTAGAAAGTGCATAGGCTAAATGGATAGTAGCTGCAAAGCACTTGAAAAAACACTGGGCAGAGACTGGCAGACCTTTTCTGCTAGATAAGTAGCAAAGGAAAAGCCTCCAAGACTTCCGACAAGAGGGTGTATGGTTTATGTAAAAAACCAACACTTGACACACATCTTGGCAGTGGAGAAAACATTCAAGATCCAAAGTGGGGTTCTGCATAAAGACAGGATACACAATGTCCTGAGTAACGTGAAAGGCAGAGACTACCTTGGGAAGGAAGGGAAAGTCCAGTCTGAGGACCACTTTGTACTTGTGAAAACTAAAGTAAGGTGGATCAACTCATAAGGCACAAAGCTCACCTGCCTCTCTTGCTAAGCTTATAACCACCAAAAAGGCTGTCTTCCAGGTTAAGTAGCCTCAGATCACATGAGGTCACATGCTCAAATGGTCTTCTTGACAACTGGGAGAGAACCAACTCAAGGCTCTAGTGAGCCATAGGACCTGCCACAGGTGAGTGTAGATTCTTGTATCTCCCCAGGAACCTCTTAATCAAGGGATGAAGAAAACAGGAAGACAGGCCAAGGTTTTGCAAATTTCAGGAACTCACCAACAGTAACAAATGATCAACAAAAAGGAAAGGCCTTTGTTTAATAAGGAAACAAGAAAGTCCAGAACATGACTAATCTGTACTTCAGCAGGAGAGACACCCTGAAGTACTACAAATTGGAGGGGTTTGTTCCGTTTATAGGAGTATGAACATTGAGTGGAAGGTCTATGTGCCACATTGAGCACACGCCTGGCGGAATCTGACAAAGACGCTACAGGAAGAATCTCCAAGGAATAAGCTTGGGTGTCTGCAGGTCTGGTTGTCTCACCCTCGTGAATGGTGAATACTGCCAAAATTCATATTGCATAGTTCTAGAAGGTTCCGAGAGAGATGAACTGTGCAGGTGCAGATAACCCATCTGTGTGAGTCACAGAGACCACAAAGAAGAAATATATAAACAGACACTTGTATTTACATTAAAAGCTCATTTCCTTTTCACTAGTATAAGCTATTTATTCACTGGCTCACTTTTCTGAGATAAGTGCTATGCAAGACTCACTCTTTTGTCCCCACATATGACACTGATCTCAAAGCCAATATTAGACACAGATTTTGGTGTTTGTAATACCAGCCTTTATAACCACTTGAAATGTGGCAGCACCAACTTATATGACTTCCTCAATATTGCTTACAACTTCATAGAACACTGACAAATGATAAAAAAAATTAAAATAACCACAACCATTTCAATATACAAGATGCAGCAATATACTGTCAGAGAGCATTTTGACAGACAGGGCCTGGGCAAGCTGACTCAGATTTATTTGTGTTACTGATATGCTATGGTACTAAGGGTAAACACCACGGAAAGCAGCCTGGGGATACACCCCACAATCTGGAATAAGCCTTGCTTGCATTGCAGTGAAACCAGAAGTGTTGTCATTTATGTTTGCAGAAATTAAAACTGCCCAAATTGTGTGCGTTCAAAAAACCTAAGGCTTTACAACTAGATTTGAGCCAAAGAAAGAACAATACTCTGAAGCAGGATTCAGAGCCAGTGGACACACTATAACAGAACAAGTTTGAGAACTTTATTGTTGTTTACATGGTTACAGTGTTTAAAGTAAGTCCAGCTGCTTAAAAAACATTCTATTCAATAAAAGCACAAGTATCTACTTATCCTATAGGGCCTCAGACACATTTTCAGCTTCCATGAAGGTATATAATGAACCTCCCACATTACAGCATCCAGTTAGATACTGCAGTTCCTCTAAACACAGACAGCAATTTAAGAGCTAAACCAGTTTTAGAACATGAGTGGAAAAGATGGGCCCTTCCGCATCTCGTTGAACTGTAGCTTCCATCAGCCGTAGCCAACATAACCACTGGTGAGGAATGCTGGGAGCTGCAATCTAACAAAAACTGGGAAACCACACCTCTTTCATCCCTGCTTTTTACATTAAGACAAAGTGATAATAAGGTTCACATGGCCACACATGAAATGCACATGCGCACACGCACACACAAGATTTGGAATTTGAGTAACATTTTCATATTTTGAGGTGATCTTGTTGAATTTGGAGTAAGAATTCACAGTATTGCTGGAGTCACATTCACTTTTTCAAGTTTTTAACAACTTGAATTAATTATTCAAACAACCTATGTTAGATAGTCACTCGGCATATAGCTTAATACATTAACAATCAGTTAATCAAGTTGCCAAATTTAGAGACATTGAACCAGGATAATCAGCTCTATTGACAGGGGGGGGGGGAAGGATCATGTGAATCCATTTTCTTGGGTGAGAACTTCTCACTCAAACTATATGTTAAGCTAAGTGTACAAGTGCTACTACAAATGGCAATTGAGAGTTTAACTATCGCCTTAACTTTGATCACATCTACAAGAACTTAACTTGTATATTGTTTCCCACCCTTCACTTATATGTTGTTGGCTGCCATATGTAGGAAGTAGTGAAACACAGAACATCATAACCCCCTAAGTTTTTTGTTTTTTACGGTGAGGGAGTAATTGTGTGATTTGCAGCAGCTGTAAACTTACTGTAATGCTTCCTTGGGATCTCAGTAACTGTTTTCAAGGTTAAAGCATGGAAGAAGGAAAAGGAAGAGAAAGAACCTGCCTATTTTAATAGAAATTAAAAATAGGAGGGAAATCGAGTAGGCATAATATGAGGCTTCTCCAGTGGTATAAAAATGTGAATACCACTTCTAGAAACTAGAAAAAAAATAGAATGCCTTGCTTTTCTGTTCATGTACAGGGTAGGTGAATTCCCACCAATTCCTTCTTAACACCTGCAGCACTTCACATCATATTCCATCCTATTTCCAAGAGTCCCTGAACTTCTAGAAGCAAATTTTCAGAGTTGCTGAAAAATGTGGGGGTAAGAAGAGAAGGGGAAGTGCTACTCTGCGAACTCTGTTCCGTTTATGGATGGAAAATTTGGATTTGAGCTTAGATATGTCTTACATTCTATCAAGAAAGATTTCTGTGAATCACAGAGGCAAATTCTGTAGTAAACTAGCTATGCTCCTTGCTGAATTTCATAATATAAAATGTAAAGACCCCAATAGCTCATCAGATGCATGGGAACTTTATGAATATGAGACTCTTCAAAAATAGTATTTTAAATGTGCAAAATAAAATTTCACGATCAGTAAAAGAAACACCACATATTTATATTAGAATGAGGCACCCTGACTTTTAATTTCTGTGGTATCATTTTGCTTTTTGATACCGTTATTTAATGTTCCTGCACAAAACAGAATTGTTCCACTACTATATTATTTATACTGACATTTTAACTGCCATGTTATTTGAACTGTTTTGTATAATATAAAATGTATTTAAAGTACTCGCTTTTCAACCAAGGTTGTTCCACTGAAAAATATATATCAATGAAACATATAGTTCATTTCTAGTAGTTCAGCATTACTAGTTTGTGTATTAGACTATTAAGCACTTACCCACAGTTAACACACATTGACCTAGCACCATTAGATGTTAACTTGCTGTTAATCTTTTTTCTTGGCTAAGTTAATCAAAATTGCCAGAGCTGTTTCCATGTTAGAGGTAGGGAACGAGGCAATTGTTAGCAAATATACTGGAGTAAATATTTGTAGAAGTTCAATTCCTCTGTAAAGTCAATTTATATGTACTAGCAGGACCTGGCGTACCATACGCCATTAAAAAACTCTGTTCCCTGCCATCCCCCTCTCCTCTTGTTCTGCCCCCTGCCACCCTCCTCCACTTTTTCTGCTCCACTGCCACCCCCCCTCTGCTTGTTCCTCCCCCTGCCACCGCCTCCACTTGTTCTGCCCCACTGCTACCCACCTTTGCTTGCTCTGCCCCCTGCCACCTCGCCTCTGCTTTTTCTGCCCCCTGCCACCCCCTGCTTTTTCTGCCCCACTGTCACCCCCTCCGCTTGTTCTGCCCCACTGCCATCCGCTCCACTTGTTCTGCCCCCTGCTACCCCCTCTGCTTGTTCTGCCCCACTGCCTCACCTTCTTTTTTTCTGCCCCACTGCCACGCCCCCTTTGCTTTTCTTTCCCCTGCTGCCCCCTCTACTTTTTCTGCCTCACTGCCACCCCCTCTGCTTGTTCTGCCCCACTGCCACGCCCCCTCTGCTTGTTCTGCCCCACTGCCACACCCCCTCTGCTTTTGCTGCCCCACTGCCACCCCCCTCTGCTTGTTCTGCCACCCTGCCACCCCTCCCTCCCCTCATTCTGCCCCTTGGCCCCCACCCCCTGCACTTCAGCACACACCACATCCACCCCCATGGTACTCACTCTCTCTCTGTATCGGCCATGTTTGGAATCTACATGGTCCCACCCCCAGTGTGCTGATTGGCTGCCCAACAGACCTGTGATTGGTTGGTCAGGTCCCTAAGCAGCCAATCAGCACACTGGAAATGGCAACATACCCAAGAGAATTATATAGATAGATAGATAGATAGATAGTTTTAAAATGCTGGTTCTTGGTTCTTTGCACAGAGTCAGTTTAAGACATCTTAGGCATGTTGGATTTTGAAAAGCAGGTGCTGAAGGGAATCAGGGAGTGAATACAACCATTCACTCCAATTCAGCAAGGGAGAGTAGCACACAAAAAAGGTTATTTCATGCATGGATCCTTTGCTACACTGGAAACTATGTCCACAAACCAGATGCAAATGTGTACCTGGAGAAGAATCCCATTCACACTGTATTATGTAGACAGTAATACACTTGTCTCAGACTTCTTAAAACATAGAGAGGAATTCTATCTTCCATGTGATTACAGTTATCTTTGGATTGGAGCCATTAGCTTTAGATATGAATTCTACAGAATTTGATATTAAAAAATGCTGAGCTAGCACTAAGGCTAAGCAGAATCACGTACAAGACAAAACTTGTCTACAGTTTTGTTGACAGATCAAATATACGGGAATTAAGTGACATATTCTTTTTTTTTTTTTTTAATCAGAGGTTCTCACTAAAAGATCACAACTCTTTGACAATGTTCAGTAGAAGTGTGTGATTTTATTTCTCTCTCTTTCACGTATGGGGGCACACAGAACGCAGACCAGTTACAGGGAACTCTGTAAGGTCACAGATGAATTATCATTTTTAAGGCCAGTTTTTATTTTTAATTTTATTTTTAAGAAAGAAGAAAATTATTTGAGAAAGTTTTTGCTTCTCTGTGTATATTTTTGTTGCACTGTCACATCTGGGAAAGTAGCTGTTTTTATAATCAAAATCTGCAAATCCTATATACCAGAGTGGAAAATAAGAGGAATGTAATCACTACAAGCAGCAAGCCTGTTTTCAAGACTTTAGGTCTCTAAAAAAATGTCTGTCTTCAGTCTAAAAAAATGAATAGGGTTAACTTAAGTTTCATGTTCTATCTATGGAATCGTGCTATAGGTAAATATGATATAAACATCATAGAAATACTGTTCTGTTTATTTAGTGCATGCCCCCACTCTGTGGCTAGTATAGTAAACACAATAATAATACTAAGTTTGTGTGTTGTCTTCCAAGAAGCAAAGCAGAGGTCTGCAATGTGCATGAATATTGTCAGGCATGGCTGGTTTGCACAGAAGAGATTAGAACTCTGTGCTTTTTACCATATTGTATGCTTCATACAGCTTGTATAGAAGTTCCTTCTTCTCCTTCTCTGGCAGGAAACTGGACTTGGCTGCATTTATATTCTGCAAAAAAGGAAGAACGAACACAGAAGTTGACTACATTACAGCAAAAAATATGAGATTTTGCTAGTGACTTGGTATGCACAGCTAACCAAATTTAGGTGAAGGTAATGAGCAGCTGGCAGTGGCTTTACTCAAGCCTGTATTTTAGCCCTTTTTTTAAAAAAAAAGGGGGGGGGGAGAAGAGGCTTTTTAAAAACACAGGTCTTGAGGCTACTATAGATAAGCACCCCAAATTAAGTCCCATTAAACGCTGCTGACATATTATCAGTCACTCCTGTTCCCCTGGACCAACTGCCACAAGCCATTTGGGGTGACCAGACTAAGTCTTTGTTTTTTTTCTATCTACTAAATTTAGAGTGCACAGAATAGTTCTCGAATAGCAACTCATTGGCTCACTACTTGTCTAAAAGATGACCCAGCATTTATTCCTTTCCTTGTGACCCAGCATGATAATTCAGCATTTCCCCCAAGGATTAAAATCAAGATGACATTGTTTAATTACAAATCCAGAAGGAACAACAAAGTTCACTGGCATGCTTTGTGCCTTGTTTTCATGTGAGCTGGCCCCTTATTAAGCCAGTACTTTTTTTTCATTGTTTCCTTGTATATGCACAAGTTTTCTTTCTATAGGGTAAATTGTTTTTATTTACACCATTATACTCATACTTCCATATTTCAAATAAACATAACGGTTGCAGTGATACATCTTTAAAATTACTATGTAAAAAGCCTCAGCTCTTATAATATAGAAGAGCTGAAAAGGCATATAAACAGAAATTCAGCTTTAACTATTTTAAGGAGGGGGGGAGACAAACCCCAATAATAGAAGATTTCTGCATGCTACTGAGTTTATTGTCACTATCATCATTAACTCCTTGAATGAAACACTCTACTTCCTGGTTACTTCAAATAAAAAGGGGCCAGAGTAAGTATATCAGTAAGATGCATCAGCTTCCAACACTGCTTTTGCTGAGAATCCTTGTGAATGTATGAAAATATATGCAGTAAACGCAGGTAGCCATTTACAAAGCAGTACCTTTGTAATAGCTTCTAATTATGGGGAAAGCTAATTAACTTATCCAAATTGCAGATGCTATGGCAAATTCCTACACATTTCAACAACCTAGATTTCTGGCTGCTTGCAGATAGAAGGTATACAACCTAATCCAAATGTGGGTGGACAGGCTGCATATGTGGTTGTAGGTGAACAATGATAAACTCCTCCATGAGCATTGCTATTTTAATGACTTTGCCTAAAGACTTAAAACACAACCTTCCTGGAAGTAAGCTCTTATCTCCAAGCAAATAGATTTAGAGTCAAGCCATAAGTTATTGTAAAAGAAAAAGCACATCCAATGCAGAACACCCGGATCAGCTTACAAGTCTCTTGAATTCCTCCTCAGTGAAGCCCATTGAGTCCTGAGCTATTTTGTAATCAGTATGAATTGTGGAGCAGAAAATGAGTGGATCATCTGTGTTCAAGGAATAATTTGCACCATCTTTCTTAAATCTGGAAAATCAGATATGAAACAATTTTAAAGAGGCTTCCACCCTACATTTTCTTATGGGTAGTGCAGCAAGCTACCCTAAGATTTCTACTCTATTTGTATTCAACTTCATACCCACCAAGGCTTTTGTCTCAGTGACACAGTTACACACTCCTTTTAGAGTTAAAAAGACAATTAGGAGATGCTTCCAAAAACACTCTGGGCAGAAATGAAGGGCAAGGCAAACAGAGAGGCAAAAGTTGGGACTTGTCTATTTTGACAGTCAGATTTGAGATGGAACAAAAACGTATCTCATAGCAAACCAAACAGACATGCCAAAGCCCATTTCCTCTATTGTGAACAACCCATTCCAGTGGTAAAGAGAACAAAAATAAGACATTTGATTAACAGGATGGAAAATTTGCTTCAAGTACTGAGGAATAATGAAGCTGAAATCAAATTGAAGTATGGGATGATTACTATGAAATAACAACATATAAAAGGATAATCAACTATACCTTACTACTGGATGATTACTGAAGGGTGTTTTACATGCACCAGTGAGATAGCTAGACCAAGGGCAGAGCTGTATGTTTATCATTTAAAAAAAAGAACGAAAACCAGAAATTAATACAGATTCCCTTAAAAAATACTTCTATACTGAAATCTACTGCAAACACTGAGGATGCTATGTTAGGTATAAGGAAATGTTGTTACACAGAAGATTGTATCACATGATAATTCCATTCTTACTTTTGCAGCACAAATATTTCATCTCTTTTCTGCACCATGAAAGAATGTGTTTATGAAGATACTGCTTTGTATAAAATGCAAACATAATGAAAACATTTATACAAAGTAAGTATTAATCTATGCCTTTGCAGTTAGTTGCTGTACACTCACCACAAAAATGAGAAAATCTGAAATAAAAAATGAACTAGTGAGCATGTGACAACACAAGCATTATGTGCCACATGAAGATGATGACACTATATACTGCATATCAGGATACATCCTTCTATAGCTGTTGGAGGGGGAAGTGGGTAAGAAGAATCAAGAGGTCTTTGTAATTACAGTTCTATGTTGGAGTTTGTCTGTGTGAGTGGGGGAGATTAGGGTTTGAGCTTGTCAGTGATGCACAAGCAAAAGATAAAAAGGTTTCTCAGCAGTACAGGAATTTCTTTCTTCAAAAGTTAAGTAGGTAGCAGAACCTGTATATGCAGGGCAATATATATATATATTAACAAGAATAGTATTTCATATATTATTAACAAGAAACAGACTGCATACAGAAAGCCACTTCTGTTTTCAAATCAAGTCAAACTTCACATAACCAGTTTTGTGATTTCAGCAGAAATGAGGTTCTCAGTATTATACAGTATTTTTTCCCACTCTAACAAAGACCCATAATGAAGTGTATAGTCAAAATGTTCTGCTGAAATGTAACACCCATAGTTGCATTTTAACAACAAGAGCACATGTTGTACATGCAAAAGATCCCAGATTCAATCCCTGGCATTTTCAGGTAGGGCAGAATCCACCTGTCTCAAATGCTTCAGTGTCACTGCCAGTCAGTGCAGAGTCTAAATAGACTCCCACTCCACCCCTGTCAATTGCCCAGACATGTTATAAGGCAGTTTCCTATGAACTGTTACTTATACAAGATAATAGGTAGAAAGATTCTAGGCTTCTAAGGTGTTTCATTACCTCAAAATGCATATTTTCTTTCAAAAGCTGTTTATATAGACATTCATCTTCAAAGACATGGTAGCCATGGCCAATTCGTTCTGCTTTCAGGATACCGACTGCCTGGTATAGGTATAGGATGGGGGTAAAAGATAAATACTAGCAACATGTAATCAGGTTGCTTTGAGTTATGCGGTTAGCATAGCAACTTCAGCAAATTCAAAAATCAAAGTCAGAGGAGCTTTATTAATAGATCCAGAACTAAGAATGTGATTTTTAATACATATTGTACATACTGTAATATGTTAAGGTACAGAGCTTGGAAAACTTTGGTCAAAACTCAGGCCAAATCTACACTAAACAACACAAAAAGTCCAGTTTGAAACTGGATTATTTGCTATAACTATGGAATCCTAGGATTTGTAGTTTCACACAGTCTTTAGCCTTCTCTGCCAAAGAGTGTGTGTGCCTCACCAAACTATAAATCGTAGGATTTCATAGGAAGGAGCCATGGCAAATAATCCAGTTTCAAATTGGATTATTTGTGTAGTGTAGATTTGGCTACAACTTTCAGGATTCTAGAAGCTGTTGTCTAAAAAGTGACATATTCTAGCTCTGGCTAATAGCTTGAAATACAGTACTACTAGATTTGGCACAGTAGTAGTAATAGTTGCTATTATCATTATCATTATCATTATTATCTCTATTTC
This sequence comes from Gambelia wislizenii, assembly GCA_030847615.1. Classification (NCBI taxonomy): domain Eukaryota; kingdom Metazoa; phylum Chordata; class Lepidosauria; order Squamata; family Crotaphytidae; genus Gambelia; species Gambelia wislizenii. The sequence continues at coordinate 37,146,659 of JAUMIR010000004.1, forward strand.
TATCCCGCTCCCCCCCCCCAATTTGGGATCAAAGTGGTGTACAATAAAATAGACTTCTTTGACATATCCTAGGATTGTTTCAAGGAGAACAGAACAAAGTATGGTTTGGCTTTCTGTGAACAATTACTGGACTTGCACATTACCTCTTTTCTTTTTCTTGTCACAACTCCAGCAAATTCAAAAATCAAAATTAGAGGAGCTTCATTAATAGATCCAGTTTGCAAGTTAGATGTGGCACACAGGGACAGTTCTCAAATGAAATCTCTCTATGTCCAGAGGAGTCAGACAGGGCTGTATCCTTGCACCCACATAGAATCATAGAATTGCAGAGTTGGAAGAGACCACGAGGGCCATCCAGTCCAACCCCCCTGCCACGCAGGAAATCTTGATCAAAGCATCCCCGACAGATGGCAATCCAGCCTCTGTTTAAATGCTTCAATCAAAAAATCCCAGCTATTTGGATCAAAAACATTTTGCAGAATAAAACCAGGATCCAGAAAAGCCTGTGTGAAGACACAAAGCACTTCTGTATGGTCATAGATGTCTTGCTGCTCTTTTTTCATCAACAGGCAAATATCTTTTTACATTGACAAGCTTCTGATTTTCAATTTTTGTGCAGAAGGGCTTTTTAAATAGGTTCAGTTAAGAACTCTCTCTCTCTCTCTCTCTCTCTCTCTCTCTCACACACACACACACACACACATAGAGAGAGAGAGAGAAAGAGAGAGAGAGAGAAACCCAACAAAGCCCTTTATTATTACATACTAGGGCCAAGCAACTTGGTGCCCTACAGATGCTTTCAGCTACAATACCCATCAGCACCAGTTAGCATGGTCTATGGCCAGGAATGGTGGGAATTGTAGCCCAAAACATCTGGAGGGAACCAGGTTGGTTGCATACCCCTGAACTTAAAAAGCTGCCAAACTTTGTTTTAAACATATTTTAAATTCTTTAAAATCAATTTGTAAAATAGTCTTTAATGGTATTGTCTACTTAATGTTTTTTTTTAACTTTTGCATTCTATATTGTTTCAGGTGAATTTGTTTTTAACTTGTACTGTAAGACACTTTAGATTTCTTATAGGAAGAAAGATAGGATATAAATTAAACTCACATGCCCACCCCAATTGTTCATTCTAGTAACAACTCTTCCAAAATTAATACGTTTCTCCAAAGGAGTCCCTGACATTCAAGACCAGCTTTGGAATTAAGTGCAGACATATCCTGTGTACATGCAGAAGATTTCACATTGCTCTTTGGATCTGATCCAATGAAATCATAAATAATTAGCTTCTCTTCATTTTATAGAAGCAGTCCTTGGTTAGAAATGTGGATCAGCCAGGGACTGAATTCCATGGAGAAGGAGTTATCCAAAGAAGTCCTACCAACCAGCTGCTAAAAGCTTCATCCAGAGGACTTTTAATTACTGGTGCTTACCAGCTAGTTTCTAAAGTGAACTAGAAACATCAGGGTTCTAGCACATGCTATTTCCATTCTGAAATGCACCTTCTATAATCTGCTGTGTCATTGTCAATTAGCAGCTTTTCTGAAAAGATCTAGTTTCATTGTTCTGTTGTACAATTTCTTACCTCCTTGATGACCTGTGCTTGCCCAACCTCACCAGCATGAACAGTACGATGAATGCCACACCTTTCAGCTTCCTGAACAAAACAGAATTTGAGGCAGAGAAATTAAAACTGACTAGTAGGTGTCAGAGAGGTTTAACATGGTCAAGGTTGGTATTTGCTAACTTCTTTTTTCATAGCTGTAGATTTAGAAGAACTGACTCATAAAGATTTTAAAAAATGCCTAGGGTTTCTATCTTTCTCAGAGGAAAAGTTGTTAAAATATATTCAAAGCTAAAGATACCAATTTCTTGATTTGTGTATGAAAAACAAACCACACTTAACTTTCCCCTGTAATGGCTGCAATGTTATGCAGTTTTACCTAGAGTAAGCCCCTCTAAACTTTAACCTGCCTATTGGTCTACCTAGCTCAGTATTGTTGACACTGACTGGTAATGGCTCTGTACTGTCACAGCAAGATTTATTCCTAATGGTACCTGGAGATACCAAGGGTAGAACCTGAACTTTCTGCATGCAAAGCAGCTACTCTACAATGAGCCCTCTCATTGGGAAATAGCCCTCTTTCCCATGGCTGTAGGTTATCCAGTACGACATGTAGTAACATATCGGTGGGAGGCGAGGGGATCTTTTTCAGAAATTATTGCAGGAAGAATTCAGCTGATCAACTGACACTCATGAACTAGTGCATGGCCCTACTTTTATATAAGCCATTTAAAAACTGTCAGTATTTATTACAACCACAAATCACCTCTGTATTCTTTGGCTACCATATAAACACTCCAGGTGGGAAATGAAAACCACACAGAACTCCTGGCAAGTTAAAACCAATATAAGCCCCAGTGCAATACTGTATACATATATTTGAGGCAAATTGTTTAAATCCCAGGGAGATGAAAGATGGCTGTTGGGGTGGGGGAGACTCAAACAATTAAACAGAAGGAGGGACACCTCCCACCCACCCCTCAACTTGCCACTTTCTAAATTAAAAACATGACGCCCTCTACAGTTCAGTTCCAGGTTATTTGAAGGCCCGTATTCTCCCTTACGAACCAGCCTGTGCTTTCAGATCTGCGGAGGGCGGGGAGGGGGGCTTCTCTTTGTTCCACCATCCTCCCAGATACTGGTACATCTGCTGGGAACAAGGGAATGAGCCTTCTCAGTGGCTGCCCCCAGGCTCTATAACTTCCTTCCCATAGAGATTAGACTGGCACCCTCCCTACTTTCTTTTTGCAGACAAATAAAGACTTCCATTCTGACAGACATTTGATAATTTATTGCATAAGGCTCGTCTCACCTTGCTAATTGTTGTGCTGGGGTGTGTGTGCATGCGTGCACGTTTAATGATGTATGTTTTAATCTGATTTTCATTTTTGATTGTTTAATCTTGTTCTAATCTTTATATCTTCTGAATTTTTAATGATGTGTTTTTTTTTAATTTGTTGTAAGACGCTTTTGTGTCCTGAACTGGGAAAAAGGCAGGATAGAAACAACAACAATGGTCAGCCCAACTACTTGCTGCATTAGGTGGAAGAATTTAATATAATTATTAATATTTTGTCATACTGTTTTAATTCTTTGTATTATTAACCATGGAACTGAATAAGTGGTCACTAAGGGCCTAAATACCCTGAAAGTAGCAGATCTTGTCTGATCTTGGAAGTTAAGCAGGGTCAGCCCTGGTTAGTATTTGGATGGGAGACCACCAAGGAACACCAGGGCTGTAGGCTATATTTCAGAGGAAGGCCATGACAAACCACCTCTGAATATTCCTTGCCTAAGAAAACCCTATGAAATTCATGAGGATCCTGTGTCAACAAATGACTTGAAGGCGCGCATGCGTGTGCACATGAACCCACACACAAAGAGAGCCTACAAAGACCTTTATTATTCCATACTAGGGCCAAGAAACTTGGTACCCTCCAAATGCTTTCAGCTACAATATCCATCAGCACCAGTTAGCATGGTCTATGGTCAGGAATGGTGGGAACTGTAGCCCAAAACATCTGGAGGGGACCAGGTTGCCTGTCACTGAACTAAAAAAAAGCTGTCATACTCTTCATATGTACACATTGATGTGAACAACAATATAGAGCACATTAGAAACAGATGATCTTACAAGTATATAAAATTATAAAGGCATTCTGCAAAATCAAGATCAATATTAATCTGTATGTGGCAAGCAGAATAGCACTGTCCAGCTTTATTTCAATAACTTTAGCCACACACCTCCTGAGCATTCTGTGGCCTTTAAATGCCAGCCTTCCCATTTCTAAAAAGCCTGTTTCATAGATTACCTATTCTGGATGCCTAACTAACTAAATAATAATAATAATAATAATAATAATAATTATTATTATTATTTATACCCCGCCCCTCTGCTAAAACAATCAGGGCAGCTTCCAACAATTAAAACATTATAATAATGACTAAAAACACCACCCACCCCCATCCTCCCCCATAAAAAGAGATTAAACACTATACAATTACTAATTGTGTGATTATTTTTTTAAAAAAACATGTAAATGGAGAGGAGGTAGGGGAGTACTAACTGAGACCATGGTGTGAAAGAAAGAGGGGGGGTCAAACCACTTTGCCCCATTGTGGTCCACCCACCATGGTACCAACTATGGATGTTAGCACTAGGATCTTGGGTACTACCCTTCTGCTGCAAGTATCATCATGGAGGTACAAAGTTCAAAATAGCACTATGGCAGGGACCAAGGATTTGTCTCTTATTTGAAATTACAGAGTTACTAATTGTGTGAATAATATTATGTTAGTTTGGATCTGGGATTCAAGAGGTACACCACTATGCTTCCTCTTGGGCAAACAATTTAAGTGCAACAAAATATTATCCAGAACATCCCACTAAAATGCCATCCTTGTGTGCAAAGGCAGAGCAATGAACAAGAACAGATAAAATACATAAAGGAGCAGTATGCATATTGGACCCAAGTAAGCTACCCAGCTTTATCAGGGGAGTTAATTACTTTGATCACTGATACTTAAGACAAGGAAGCTGGATATGCTTTCTTCTTGTTCTTTCGTAACAATTATCCGAGTTGGCTTATATGAAAATGAAACCAACTGGTACACTTCCACAACAAGCAGCTTTTATAACACTATACTGGTACTTGCATAATTCATGGCAAGAAATGTTATTAGACTGGATAAGAAATTACTAGTTAAGTATATGTTATCATTAAATATTTCTGGCAAAGACAATAAATGCTGGAAACAACATGTTAACATTTATACTCTACAGGAAATAACTTGGTTGTATGTGTTGGGGAGATAAACATACCATAAAAGCCAAAGAATGTAATAAGACAACATGCCAAGAAAGCATTTTCAGAATAGAGAAGTATCACTCACACACCAATAGTCTTCAATCTTTTCTAGAAGAGTACATCTAGTGATTCCCAGCTGGGTAGGGGGTAGGCAGAACAGGGCATGAGTGAAACTTTGAATGAAAAAATCTATCCCTCCCAACTCCACATATAACAATTCCACTGATAAAAGATATGAACAACTAAACAAATCTTTTTATGCTGGAGTTTAATCTGCAGAGATCAATAGCTACACTAATCACTTAGTTGCATACTTCTGAGAGATGTTTTCTGATTTCTGTTATGTCTTAATCGATGACAGAAGCTTTCCTAGTGGGTGGAATTTCATTCTTTTAATCTAGTGCTATTCAGTAGATGTAGCAATGCTAATCTCAATAAATGCCAATATAAAAGATTTATTACATGTTGCTGGCCAAATTGATCACCAACAATGGTCCGCCACGGCTTCACATCGGGAGGCTTGGAGACGCACTACCCACAATGCTGCAGCCTTATTTGAGAACTCACACCGAACAAGTCTTGAAGAAAAACAACAATGCAGAAAGAATCACAACCCGGAAACATCTACCAAGGAGACCTTCTGCTGTGCTTTCTGCAACTGGACTTGTTTATCTCGGATTGGCCTTTTTAGTCATCAACGAAGATTCAGGAAGGACTCATCCCGCGCTTTCTGCAAGCACGCTGATGACTAAAAAGGCCAATCCGAGATAAACAAGTCCGATTGTAGAAAGCACAGCAGAAGGTCTCCTTGGGAGATGTTTCTGGGTTGTGATTCTTTCTGCGTTGTCATTTCTCTTCAAGACTTGTTCGGCGTGAGTTCTCAAATAAGGCTGCAGTATTGTGGATAGTGCGTCTCCATGCCTCCCGGTGTGAGGCCAGGGCAGACCACTGTTGGTGATCAATTTGGCCGAGCCTGAGATGTTGTTTCAGGGAGTCCTTGTATCACTTTTTTGGAGAGCCCCTCTTATGTTGACCCATGGCCAGTTCACCATTGCTGTTCTCAAATTATACAGTAGTGTGATTTCAAACCTATTCTACCAATATGCTGATGATACCCAATGTTTTCTCCTTTCCACCTAAATTATTAGCAAAAGATTAGATCAAAGTGAAAAACTGAAAAGACAGATCAGGGAACAGGGATTTGACCTGAGCTAGAGAACCGCTTTACAGGAACTTTGATTTATAGGTGTATTTCTGATGCCCAGGTTTGCCAGTAGACAGGAGTGCGCTTTCTATTTAAAGCTAGGCCCATTCCTGGAGATATCTGATCTGCACACTGTAGTTGCATCCTGTTTTTACTGTAATGTCCTTCATATAGAGCTGCTTTGGAAACTGTTTGGAGTCTTCAAATTGCTGAGGGCATACTGCTGACCAGATCCACTCACTGGGAAAAACCAAGTACCTAGTAACAACAGCTTCACCTGTTTTGGGTTCATTTCTGGGTATAATTCTAAGTGCTGGTCATGACCTATAAAGCCCTACACAACTTGGTTCCAGGCTATCAGAAGGACTGTTATCTCCTGCTAGGAACCTATCTGGGTTTTAAGATCCTTGGGGGAGGACTTTCTCCTAGTTCCACCAGCGTTACAGTCTTGTTCTGTAAGGATGAAAGAGGGGGCCTCAGAAGCTATTCCTAGATTGTGGATCCACTTTCCAAGGAAGACAGGTTGTCCAGCTTTTTGTTTTCCTTCTGCCAGCCAGTAAAGAACTTCTTATTGAGATGGGCATTTGGCAACATACTGGCTGTTGAGGAAGAGGCAACATACTGGCTGTTGAGGAAGAAAGGGGGGCAGACTGCTGTGCTCTTCCCTCCCTCCATGCTTATAAATGACTTTTAAATTTTGTTTTGTTTAGTGGTTAATTTAACATATAGTTAAGCAAGTACCAGGTGTAGGGGATCACACTGGCCCTCCATGGGACCTTGGAGAGCCACACACCCAGATGTACCTCCGTCCCTTGAAAACGTTTAACTTAAGACATTAGGCCAAAGGGAGCATGAAGGATATCTTGCCATGTTTTGCCACCCCTTCAGCCATTTTAGGTCTAGAAAAGACAGTGAACTGGAAAAATTGGGGATGGGGTGTTGGGGGGGAGGGGATTCGGGGCTGTCAAAAACAGCCTAATGAGACTCTTGTATGCCACAATTTCCTCATCTGTTTTAACATGATTATTGCATTAAAACGCAAACAAATTATTATGTTTTTTGCCTTAGCTTCCAGTAATGGGAGAGAGGCAGTATACCAATAAAACAAATACCCTCCAGCCACACAATAGCAATCTTTGGTTGGTATTCCATAGTGAATTGAACAAACCTCATAAGCCTTCCGATGTCCTGGGCAGGTCTCAGCATTTATTGACTCATCCCCAGCTAAGTCTATGCCAACCACTGAATCATTCTGATACTTCTTACACAGCTCCACTACTTCTAGTGACCAGCCTAGAAAGAAAGAAAAAACACCAATGAGGAAGGGATGTTTTCCCCCTGAAACACCCAAAGCCTCACTTGAATTAGATGTGTCATTCATAGGAAAATATCTATCACACAAAGACAGCACTTTGTTTTCTCAGGTTTTTCCTTCTGGCAAGGCCTTCCAAGAAGATCTGGCAGATGTTCAATACAGCCCAAGAACCACGGGTAAATTTACTTCTGGGCATGCAACACTTCAGATGTGGTTACTGAAACTTCCAGAAGTGAACTATAAGCTGTACCTTTTCGTCTGAGGCACCTGCACAACCCACACATTGCAATCCTATCTGCAAGTTACTTGCCCTGTTTAAAGAATGTCAAATATTGACAGATTTATAGTATAAGCCTTCATGGATTTAAACATCCAGTTTGATAAATGGAGTTTGACACATGACGTGTTATCTATCTATCTATCTATCTATCTATCTATCTCCACTATTATGCCAATTATATATGCACACACAGTGAGATCAATTGTCCATAAAGTGGTATAAGTTGGGGTAATTATGTAAACACTGCAGTAAACAGTAACCAGAAAGATCTCTCCAGGCTCTCAAGCAAGAGTTTTTCCCAGCACTACCTGGAGATGCCAGGGACTGAACTTTGAACCTAGTGCCTCATAATGAAACACACTCATCCAAAAGTTGCAGTATGAGCTATCTGCAGTAGGTAGTATCTCTCTCTCTCTCTCCACCTTTCTGTCCCCTGCATCAGTCCTCATAAACAGACAAACAAACAAACGGATAATCATAAACCCAGAGGTTATGTGAATAAGCACACTATATAACCCTGGAAGTATGCCAAGTCTATGTGTGTGGTAACGTAGTCATGCAATTGCTTTGTCACATTTAATTCTACCACTGTAAAATACTGTACACTGTCTGTATACAGATACATTGTCCCCATCACTGCTGACCAGCTTGTGGCAGAAGATAAAATGACCATCCAGATTGCAAAATCAGGGACTTGAATGCATACTTGAAGTAAATGTACAGTATTGTTTTTAATTATGTGTATTAGACTTAGTACATATTTCAGTACATTTTTAGAATCATCCACCTTAGTCAGAGCTTCTGTTATAAAGGGTGGGGGGATACTTTTTGAACAGTAACACTGTCTGATCTAATCTGCAGGCTACAAATCAAAATCACATATTTTTTTTAAAAAATATTTTGTTGACTTCTTCCATCCCCAAGATTATAATGCTGCCATCTAACATCTCTCTGGCTTTTCTTTGCAAATGAAGATTCAGGAAGGACTAACATACTGCATTGAGAAACAGCACAAAATCTGACTAGCTGAAGAACATTCTTCTCTTAGTTTTATTTTATAGGAATCAATAAAAAAATATTCTGTATTAGTACTTTATATATAACAGCATTACATTACAGTAGGACCCCTGTATCCACTGATTCATTATCCACTGATTCAATTATCCACGGGACACAAAACAGCACACCTACCATAGAGTCTTCCTAGAAAATGTGACCTCTCTAGCCATTTTCTAGGTCTTCCAAGGCAACTCTATGGTACTTTAAACTGGAAGTCCCATTATTTTCAACGGTGTTCGCTATTATCCATGGTTTTCGGTATCCACACCCCACCCCAAACCAATCCCCAGCAAAGACATGGGTCCTACTGTATACAGAATCAAAGAACAAAACAAATCTTAAAACAGTTTCCTATGGCATAAGGAAATGTTTTAAAAATAGAAACATATGGTGTTAAGCATGCTTCTTTAGAGAACTAATTTTTACAAGAGGATAATGTTGAAATGGTTAGAGGTGAGGAACTCCAGGCAACTTATTCAGGGAACTCCAGGCAACTTATTCAGATTATTTAATGGAATAGGCTGCCGGATCAAATAGGGAATACATGGGAGGGAAAGTACAAGTACTTATCCTAAAATACTGTGGCCGGTCTTAATGGAGAATGGCTTCAGTGCTCTAAATAAACTAAAAGGCTTCAAGTTGAGTCACCTACCTTTAGCTTTTCTGCATTATGACACTCCTTACTCAATCAGTTCAAAGATCATTTAGTTTATAAGGAGTATAATATACAAAAGAGGAAAGGGTAGGAGATACATTATAATTGACTTGCTTGTCAAGTTTCTACTAGTCTGTTTGACAGTGCGCAGTGCCCAATTGAGAGGTTCTTTAACTTTGCCATATTCACTGAAAAGGCAATAAAATTATTGCACTAGCCTACCAAAGTATATCACAGGTGTATCACTTGGATTTGGGCAATCCTGCCTTCAGCTCAGGGCACACAAACAGAAGCAGCAGGAGTATGACAGCATGGTAACATACAGACTACTTTAAAGTCCTCATAAAAAGAGCCTCAGAGGTCTTATAGAATGAGTAAACAATTATGAAAAGAATCTGGCCAATTCCAATGCTCCTGGCCAAAGGTCAGCCAAACGGTGGCTAATAGAGCCCCCCACCCCTCAATTGGGCTGGACATGTTGGTGCATGTGGGGACACAAAAAAGAAAACCTGGGGGCTGCACAGTTTGCTCTTCTCTACCCTATACCTACATGGGAACTGATTTGAAGGACACCTTCTGTTGACTGGGACAAACATTTTAAAATTCTGCCTTTGAGGCATTCAGAAACCAGCATTAGATCATATGTAAAGCAGGATTAAATGCAGAGGGAGAAGGCATGAAAATTGGAGGAAGGATCATCAACTATTTAAAATATGCAGATGACACCATACTACTACCAGAAAACAGCATAGACTTGGAAGAACTACAAAAGAAAGTCAAGAAAGAAAGTGGAAAGGCAGGTTTACAGTGGAACATTAAGAAAACAAAAATAATCATCACACATTATTTATACACCATTAGAGTAGACGATAAAGACATCGAAATAGTTCAAAATTTTTCATACCTTGGCTCAAGCATTAATCAGAATGGAGAAATCATAAGAAGACTACGACTTGGAAGGGCAGCTATGAGGAAACTAGACAAGATCCTGATGTGTCAAGATATACCATTGAATACTAAAGTCAGGATGGCCCGTGCCATCGGACTTCCCATTCCTATGTATGGTTGTGAACGCTGGACAGTGAAGAAAGCTGTTAAGAAGAAAATCAACTCATTTGAAATGTGGTGCTGGAGAAGAGTTCTACAGATACCATGAACTGCTAAAAAGATAAATAAATGGGTCCTAGAGCAAATCAAACTTGAACTTTCCCTACAAGACAAGATGACTAAACTGGCACGTGGAGAAAACCCTACAGTGCATGGAGTGATCCTCCTGCTATCCAAAGAATAAAACTGTCATACTTTGGCCATATCACGAGAAGACATGACTCACTAGAAAAGACAATAATGCTTGGTAAGGTAGAAGGCAGTAGGAAAAGAGGAAGACCACATCCCAATAGATACTCAATCAAGGAAGTTAAGTCCTTGAGTCTGTAGGACCTGAGCAGGGCCATTGAGAATAAGGTGACAGGTCACTTATTCATAAGGTCATAAGAAGTTGATTTGACAGCAGTTGACAACAACAACAACAAGAACACAACTTTGAGACTAATCAAGACAGTTACTGGGTTGGATCAAGGAGACAACCAGGCCTATAATTTGGGCAAATCTATGCCTGCTTAGGACATGCTGCTAAACTACTAAGTTTGTTTAACTTGAGAACTCTATCTCTATCAAAAGTCACACATAGACTCCTAATTTCTAAGAATTAATATTGTTCAGGCCATTAACTTCTTCAGAAGAATTTTCACTAGGGCTCTTGCAGCTGATCTATTGGAAAAGGAAGAGCATATCTGTTTCTTCCGTTTCACTGTCTTCAGTGGTATCTATACTGAACATGAGGGTCACCAGCCCTACTGAACAAAATCCTCTGAATACATGAGAACTATGTTTTTCATAAAATCTGTTCAACAAAACTTGCAGCTGTCAGAGTTATGTACATAGGCCTTGATATTTGGTTTTAACTTTTTATGAAGAGTTTAACAGTACAATTATTTTCTTAGTGGAATAGCACCAATTCAACCTCTTGCTGGTTCTAACTAGGCACAATTCAATAGTTTTTGTCCTTCTAGACAATGATTTATTTACTTAAAATTTAATTTATTTTATTTAGTCACTGGAAGGGATAGACAGGAAGAAAGCATTCCTTATAAAAGCATACTAATTTAATGTTTAAACAAGGCTATGACACAGCTAGGAGAAACTGTTACTTCCTGGTCTTTGACTCTTTATTATAGACATTTCTCAGACAGATCCTTCAAAACTACAGTCTGAGGCAGGGACAGGGAATGTGCAGCCTCTGGATGTTACCAGATTGCAACGCATATCGACTCTCATAATTGGCTATATTGGATATAGTTGATGGAACTGCAGGCCAACTATATCTGGAGAGACACGTGTTCCTCACCTGCTTTGAGTTTGGTGCAGCCCTTGTGTTATAGGCAGACCCACCAGCATCTTCTTTATAATGGAAAAATAAATAAGAGCTTCCACATACAACACCAGCATCTATTTTCTTTACAACTAAGATTATCCAAGTAACAACTATGTCAGTGAATCAAAACTTATATAGTAACTAGCTGGACCCGGCATACCATACGCCATGAAAAAACTCCCCCCAAAATGCCCAGGAGACCTTAATGACAACCCTTTGATGTAGGCTGGTGGGTTTAAGTCGCCCCCCCCCCGCTGCTCATCCTACTCCCCCTGTCGCTCGTCCTGCCCCCCACCGCCACTCTAACAATTTCACCCCCCGCCACTGAACTACCCACCCACCCCCTGCACTCTGGCAAACATGCACACACATCCATCCCCATGCTACTCCCTCTCCCTCTCCAGCTGCCATGTTTGAAATCTATATGGTCTTGCCCCCAGTGTGCTCACTGGCTGCCCAACAGACCTGTGATTGGTTGGTCAGTTCCCCAAGCAGCTAATCAGCACACTGGAAATGGCAACATACACAAGAGAATTATATATATAGATTGTAGCTATTCTGTATGTGTAGCACAGGTTATCAACTGGCAGCTGAAACAGGTAGATCTTACAATACCCAGGTTCTGACTGACCCTTCAGAAGCAAAAAGGGAACAGCCAGTGAGAGCATGTCTTTGCATATATTTGAATGTCATACAGAATACAGAGTCAACAAGAAATTCTTCTCTTTTAAAGAAAAACTACAAATGCCCATGCAACAAAACATTTGTGGTTTTCCAACTGTGTGAAGCTTGCACACTTTCTTACACTGGAGGGCTAGCAATGTATAAAGGTCATATATATATATTAGGACTTTTGAAATAACAAGGGGGTGCTTATTTCATTATCTAATCTCTAGTTGCAAAGGTTCTTTTCACTTATACCTGTGTCAGCAGAATGGAAAATAATGGAACAGTCATATTCTTCAAAGATAAATTCTTTCCAGGCAACAACCAGCTTATTACAGAACAAAAATTACGTTTCACATTTTTTTAACCAACATATTCCTTATAAAAATCTTCTACTGTGTAAAACTAATTACAACTCATGAGACTGGCCTAGTTCAGCTATTTAGGGCTTCTATCACCATTATTTGATAGGCAACAAACACACACACAAACAATTAGAGTGCCTATAGAAAGCCACATCATAGAAATATGTCACAACTACAGATATGACTTATTTGGACTATACTTTATTGAAGAACACAAGATTCCATTTTTCAGAGATAATTAGTTACTACACATGCTTTTCACCACAAAATTTTATTGCTGGCTTGAAAGCTGTACAAATACTCATTACTCAACTGCAGTTTTGAGTTAAGTAAATCATCTGCTTTGTACAAAACACAATAAAGGAGCCAGTATAAAATTGCCTGAATCTACTCTGTGGAATACTTTGCTTTTAGGAATGGCGTTTGTTCACAGATTTGATTTTCACCAACAACTGAGGATTATTTCAGATTTCAGTATTTTGGATATGGGATACTTAATCTGTAGCACAATGTAGGTGTCTGCCTAGAAGTCCCTGAGGCAATCACTTACAGCAGTGAAAGCAGCTGGTGAACCTGGGATTCTAGGATCAATGTTGAGTTCAAAATCATGCTCAAGATGTAAACCTGAATCTCAACCTGATCCCACCTAGAAACTCCCCCTCCCTGGCATACTCAAACAGCTTCTAAGGCACACACATTCTTGGAGAATGAAGCCCTGACTAGGCACAGTGTCACCACTTGGCATAGTAGGGTAAATGCTGTAGCATCTGGCATAACACTGGTCTCTTTAAAAAAAAATTAAACCACACAGTGTTACTGGGAAACATTTACATCAGGGCTCAGAGGCATTAAAGAGATGAACAAAATTGCGTTGGTAAGTTACTATGTTTCTCAGATGCCAGCAGAAACTGTTAATCAGGGCAGGTGACATCAGAAGTGAGCCAAAAAGTCCAAAGCAATGCTTTTGGCTATGTCTACTGCTGATCATCAACACTCCTACAGTTCCTACCTGCCCAAAGTAGGAGGATTTAAAAAGCCACCAGCCACCAGTTGCCTGTGCTTTTCCAGAGTTTGCTGACCAGATACTTACGGGGAGGGGTGGGACCTTTCCTGGCAATTTACACAATGCTGGGAAAGGAGAATACCCTAAAAGTTGTTGTTGGATCCAGAATAGCACAGGTGTCACCTGTCCTCTACCCTCACCGACCAGTGCCTAATAAGCCTAAGGTCAGTTGGGACACATGAAGGGCATCTTGCCTAGGGCACCCTTGTGTTGCTACATCTGACCCTTGTCCTGAGCTTTTAACAATTATTCTTTCACAGGGATGGATGTACACCTACATGCAAAGTACTGGAGTGCAAAGATATCATTCTAGGTGTTGGGTAGTATTTCCAAACCAAACAAGATATATATCTGCTAAGGCTTCACTGCATGGGCAAAGTTTCATTAACAATCATCTAATTTACTGCCATATTCATTGAACTCAGAGACAGAAAATTCTCATTAGCTTGAAACAATCTATGATCAAGATGGAATGCTGACCATAGATTAGGACATAATTAGCCTTAAACCAATGGCATACTTAGTCTTTCTAGAAAGCAGGAGAGACAGATAAGATAGGAAATTAACAATTAACATACACTTATTTCACATGTTCCTCTAAACAAAAAAAGATGCTGCCTGATTTGTCATTAAAAATCTGCAAACATCTCTCTCTGGCTTTTCTTCGCAAACAAAGATTCAGGAAGGACTCATCCTGCGCTTTCTGCAAGTGTGCTGATGACTAAAAAGGCCAATCCGAGATAAACAAGTCCGGCTGCAGAAAGCACAGCAGAAGGTCTCCTTGGGTGATGTTTCCGGGTTGTGATTCTTTCTGCGTTGTCACTTCTCTTCAAGACTTGTTTGGCGTGAGTTCTCCAATAAGGCTGCAGCATTGTGGATAGTGTGTCTCCATGCCTCCCAAAGTGAGGCCAGGGTGGACCATTGTTGGTGATCAATTTGGCCAAGCCTTTATTTAACTAAGTTGTAATTATTAGGAGTTACACACTTCTGTTTATATTGGAAATTGATAAAGGTTAATAGGACAAACCAGCTGGCAATTAAAGAGAAAATAATGAACAATGTGGAAAATCTTCAGACTAGCAAGGTCTAGTGTTTTCTTGTTTGTTTGTGATTTTTATTCTAACTGTGGAGGTCCAGCAACTAGGCTCAAGCGATGATCCAAAATGGTGGCTTAGGGATGGAAGTTAACTATGTACTGCATCCGATGAATGCTACACCAGTTGGGTAACTTCCGTTGTTGTTGTGTGCCTTCAAGTTGTTTCTGAGTTATGAAGACCCTAAGGTGATCCTATCACAGGGTTTTCTGAGGCTGAGAATGTGTTACTTGTCCAAGGTCACCCAGTGGATTTTTATGTCCAAGTGGGGATTTGCACCCTGATCTCCAGACTCATAGTCCAACGCTCAAACCACTACACAATGCTGGCTCCTTGTAACTTCCATCTCTCTCTTTCTCTCTGGCTTTTCTACGCAAATGAAGATTCAGGAAGGACTCATCCCGTGCTTTCTGCAAGCGTGCTGATGATTAAAAAGGCCAATCTGAGATAAACAAGTCCGGTTGCAGAAAGCACAGCAGAAGGTCTCCTTGGGTGATGTTTCCGGCTTGTGATTCTTTCTGCGTTGTCGTTTCTCTTCAAGACTTGTTCGGCGTGAGTTCTCAAATAAGGCTGCAGCATTGTGGATAGTGCGTCTCCATGCCTCCCGGTGTGAGGCCAGGGCGGACCATTGTTGGTGATCAATTTGGCCGAGCCTGAGATGTTGTTTCAGGGAGTCCTTGTATCGCTTTTTTGGAGTGCCCCTCTTACACTGACCCGTGGTGAGTTCACCGTAGAGTACTATTTTGGGGAGGTGATGGTCCTCCATCCTAGAAATGTGCCCTGCCCAGCGCAGCTGTGTTCTCAATATCATGGCCTCAATGCTGGTGATCCCTGCTTGCTCAAGGACAGCAACATTCGTCACATAGTAAGTCCAGTGTATATTTAGGATTGTACGTATACAGTGCTGATGAAAGCGTTTGAGGAGTCTCAAGTGTTGGTGATAGGTGACCCATGTTTCAGACCCATAAAGGAGAATAGACAGTACAATGGCTCTATACACACTGATTTTTGTGCTTCGTCTCAGGTGTTTATTACTCCGGACTCTTTTGTAAAGTCTTCCAAATGCGCTATATGCCTTTGCTAATCTGTGATCTGTCAATCTTGGCATCTGAGGAGATGATGCTTCCCAGGTAGGTGAACTGCTGAACGGACTTGAGCACAGATTTGCCGACAGCAATGTGGGGATGATGGTGTTCGTCCTGTGGTGCAGGCTGGTAAAGAATTTCCATTTTCTTAAGGTTGACTTCCAGCCCAAACAGCTCTGCAGCTGTTGCGAAGCAGGATGTTAGGCGCTGCAGAACTGCTTCTGTGTGGGCAACAAGGGCAGCAGCAGCAGCGAAGAGCAGCTCACGGACTATATAGTTTAGAGTCTTAGTGTGAGCCCTCAGACAGCTTAAGTTAAACAAGCTACGATCAGTACGGTAATGTATATAGATACCGTCTTCTTCTTCAAGCTCTGCTGTAGTCCTTTGGAGCATCATGCTGAAGAAGATTGTAAATAAAGTTGGAGCAAGAACACAACCTTGCTTCACTCCATTAGTTATCAGAAAGGGCTCTGAAAGAGCATCACCATATCTGACTTGACCGTGCTGGCCCTCGTGTAGCAAGATAATCATTGTAAGGAATTTGGGGGAACATTCTAGTCTTTCCAGGATCTGCCACAGACCTTTTCTACTCACTGCACACTCAATAAACATTACTTCCACATACTCTAACAAACTCTAGCTTCTAAGATGCCATTTTTGTCCATCACACAAAGGCAACAAGCATCAATTAAAACCCAAACATTTTTATTTTACAAAACAGTGCATTATTTCATGATTTTTAGAAGGTTTGTTATCATTGGTTTGCCACCAAAACTGTCTGGTTTCATGAAGCAGTCACAGCAGACACAAAGCAAAGGGATGAATGCATTATATGTTCTGACAATCTTAAATAAAAATTTTAATTTGAAGAATTATGTTTGCATAAGATAGCACAGAATTAAGTACATAAAATGTGTAAGCCTATTCAAGACTGCAAAGTAAATCTTTGGACAGCTATAATAAATGCAAAGCACACATTAAGTATGTCAATACAATGGGTCCTTGGTATCTGCTGGGGTTTGGTTCCAGGAACCCCCATGGATACCAAAATCCGTGGATGCTCAAGTCCCATTATCTACAATGGCATAGTAAAATGGTGGCCCTTATAGAAAATGAAAACAGCAAGGTTTGTATTTTGGATTTTTAAAAAATATTTTCAAGCTGTGGATGGTGGAATCTATGGATAAAGGCTCTGTGGATATAGAGGGCTGACTGTACTTTATCTACATGACTGAATAGCTACAAATATAAAGTTAAAACAAGAGCTGGGCCTTGTATCTTATAGTTTGTATACAGTCAAAAATGAGATGAATTTGTATGTCTTGGCATAAGAATTGTATTTCCAACATTATAAACAAAAATATTATGAAGAGTTATTAATGATGGTTTCAAAACTAATTATAAGACACTTCATTGTAAGCATCCTTCTCCCTTCTGAAACAGCTTCAGGGTCACAATTCTGTACACATTTTTAGGACAGCAATAAATTACCTTACATGCTCGTGTATAGGACAACCTCATGTATAAGTTGAGGGCAGGTTTGTGGGCCAAAAGTATGGGTTTTGATAAGACCCATGGATAAGGGGCATGTAACAAAGGACGTAAAGGATGAAGAAAAAGAAAACAATGCTAAAGAACTTACAAAATTCCAGCAAGCATAATTGTTTGTGCTCACCCTAAAGGCTGGATGAGAAGGGAAATACGATAAATGGTGGCTGTTTGATGTGTGGAGGAGGCAACCAGGTGCAGGCTGACCTAAGAAAACACAGATCCATCCCACAAGAGAGGTGAAAGCACCAGCACCACATCAGGGGGCGAGCCACCCTGGCTGCCACCACCACCCAGGCATTCAAAAAGGCCTTTTGCCACTCTACTCAGAGAAGGGTTCTTTTGTTGATAATAGTTAAGGTACAGCATTAGCTCTTATCAAAAAAGGAACCATCCCCTTCTCTGAGTAGAGTGATGAAAGGTGAGAGCTTAGTCCATCCTGGGAGAACCTAAACAAAGCATCAACTCCCTCTACTCTTTCAGTGCTCCTTTGAGGGGACGTGCCAAAAAGCCACTGCCACTTTCCTGCCCATGCATTCAAAAGGGCCATTCAAAAAGGCGGTGCCACAGTAGAAAGAGTAGACAGGATTGGTGCTTCTTTTAGGTCCTCCCAGGACAGACTAAGTTCTCACCTTTTGCCACTCTACTTAGAGAAAGGCGAGAGCTTAGTCCATCCCGGGAGAACCTAAAAGAAGCATCAACCCCCTCTAATCTCTGTGCTCCTTTGAGGGGACATGCCAAAAAGCCACTGCCACTTTCCTGTCCATGCATTCAAAAAGGCAGTGCCACAGTGGAAAGAGTAGATGGGATCCGTGCTTCTTTTAGGTCCTCCCAGGACAGTAGGTCTCACCTTTTGCCACTCTACTCAGAGAAGGGGATGGTTCCTTTTTTGTTATGTGTTAAGGTAAAGTACTTACATTGACCTGTGGATACGTTGTTTTGGGGGTCCATTTTTTAATAAAATTTCTAGACTTATACATGAGTATACAAAGTAGGTGTTTTTAGTATTAGATGTGAATCTTAAATATAATTAGACTCTTTATGCAGATCATTTCCCATAACACTAACTTTTAAACTTTTAAAGATACTGTAAAAGAGGAAATGAGAAATAAAGGATACTTTTAAAAAACCGCTTATATTTTTATAGTCATTTATACTACAATGACTTTCTAGGTAAGCTAAGCTATGCTAAACTACACTTTCAATCCTAAGTGTATTGTTTCCATTTTTACTTAGGATGCTTCCACGCTAAACTTCTATAGAGCTGCTGAGGCACTGTTTTTCTGCTCTTAGCAGAAGAATTCCAGCTAAGAATGCAAACAGTAGTCTCATAAAGAATTTGATATATGCTGTGTGATCCAGCAATTATCCCCTTTAACAAATATCTACTTATACAAGTTTTTTTTAAAGCAACCCATTTCAGTAAAGGTTCCCTGTAATGTTAAAGGAACATTTCCACCTTCTAGTTTCATCTTCTTTCATTTCTTGCTGTTAAGTGGAGATAGAAGGTTACTTACTGATGAACTGTCCCTAATTGCTCAACTCCTGTTTCCTGCCTGGTGAGTCAGTGTGGACTGCATTTCTATAATTTGCTTTCTTGTTTGTCTCCTAATGAAATGCCACTGCTTTGCAATGAAAGAAAAAAGTTTTTAAAAATGGGAAACACAAGACAGGAACTATTACTGGGAAATTCATCACCAAGTCACCACTTTGTATGTGGGTAATATATGTTCAGGAAGCACTAGACACAAGGCACAATAACCCTTAAAAGGTCTAAATAGTGCATTCTTCATACTACACATGCTGGCATTATAAATGCAGTTTATTGACAAAATTGTGAGAAGTCAGGTCTGAAAAACATGGAAGGCCAACAAAGAAGACATTTGATCATTCTTTTGTTTCTCACTAAAAATGAGTGGCTAAGGATGGTGATTCCAGAGAACCACACTATTGCAGAAACAATTTTTGATTAAGCAGACCCTTAACCAAAATGCACAGATGAGTCACACTTGTCAACAGCCCTCAACAAATTTCGTAACTAGAAAAAACAACCAGATTTCTCATGCTGAAATGATTAGCGATCTATTGAAGTTCCTTTCGGTGTTATACAAGCCAAACATCGTCTGTTTGGCATGATCTATTTATCTGTTTATACCTATTCCATGTACCTATTTTTCAGTGGGGCTATTTATTAATGTTATGTGACAACTGAACATCTAAACCACAAACAATTACTTCTTCGAAAGGACTTGAATCTTCAGAATCAATGTATTTTGGCAGAGGAATGAGGAACAAGACATGGTTGGTAAAGTAGGGCACAGAGCCATGGCTGAGTTGTAATACATTACTTGGCATGTGGCGCATGCAGCATAGAATAGACCTGGCTTTGATGTTGAAAGCCTTCTCTCCAGCTTTTAACCCCCGATTAACAAGGCTAACCACTTCATCTGGAGTGATGTCTCCCCTGAATAAAACAAATATAGAAATCAGTTAGTATATCATTGTTCCCCACCATCACTGCCTGATATTAGAGAAAAAGGAAAAGACTGCTTTGCTGGTTGCTTCTTGGGGTCATTTATTTTATTATCCTTTTGTTTACTGAAATACTGTTCATTAATTTTGTATTCAGCGAATTAGTGTTTCCATAAGTACTGAACGTTTATTTGTAAGTTTATTGGAACATTTTTACTGTTGGATAATTTTTCAAATTGCTAATCTTTTGAAAGCACTGCCTTGATTTTCTAACATCTTTTGTTTTTCTGCTACTCTGGGCTTCGTTATGGAAAGGGTTACAAAAATTAAACAAACACACTTCATACTTCAAAATAGCACCAGAGCCTCTCTCAATAATCATGAAATGGTAAAACTGCAAATTACATCAGTGAAAGTTACAAAATGCATGATGGACAATGCATGCATGTCTGGAAAAATGGCTCTGGAGCAAGTTACAGGAGTAAAATGCATGCAAGAGAAGGTTTAAACTCCTTTCTTCTCTTCCAGTTCTCAACTCCAAATTGTTTCATTTCTCAAGTTGTTTTCTCCTTAAACAAAGGTGGACTGAAAGCAGATACAGGATGGTGTACAAGAAAACCTTGTCATAGCTTCACCTTAGGGCTGCCATAAGTCAGAAGTGACTTGAAGGCATACAACAACTACAACAGTTAGATCAGCAAGGATTTCAGCACTTGCCCTACACTGTAACAAAGAAAAAAAAGACGTGAAAGTGTGTATAACAAAGAACAGATTTTTGTGTAGAAAGTCTGTACCTTCAGTTCAGGTCTGGCCCTCAAAAACAAATTCCTGTGATTGAAATTATTTAATTTTAACTGTATGTTTTTTGAAACATCTGCTTAGCAGATCTTGAGATTCAATTTTTTTTAAAGGTCTTGAAAGCCTGAAATCTGCTCACTCCTGCTCTAAAACATTCTTTCAGGGCTTTGTTATAGATGCTACATGAACTATTCAGTTAACTCTGCCCTAAAATGTAAAGAGAACAAAATTCTTTAACACTTTACAAGATTCACCACAAGAAAAGACCTGGATATACATAAGCAGCAAACACATTTGCCCCATAAAGAACCTAGCTTAGCAGTAGTGCAATTGCCTTGTATGTAAAAGGTCCCAGGTCTAATCCCAGGATCTCCAGCTGACCAGATCCTCATCTAAAGCAAGACCTCTGCTGGAGAACCTGGAAGGCCTCTGACAGTCAGGGTGGATAGCACTGAGATCAACAGATATAGTCCAACTCAAAGATGATTCCAGTTCAAATTCAGTAGATTCCAAAACATTATTTAAGTACTATGAGCATACCAGAAAAGAAGCCTAATTGTGGTACTTCATATTCAAATTAAACTAATACAGATAGAACTTTCAGCATTTTACTATTTCTACAGAAAGCAAATAGCAACAATGCACCACCTTCTTTTGAAGATCTGTGAGCCACCTTGGGTCCCACACTGGGAGAAAGGCGGCATATAAACAAAATAAATAAATAAAGATCTACATGGTAGTACAGTATAGTTCAAATGTGCCACCTGTAGATTGATAATGTCCATGTACTACTTTAATTATTTTGCTAACCTAAGACTGCACTTCCTCCACTCCAAGTACGGTATCTAATTAACATGCTCCAGGCTACAACAACAAAGGCTATGCTAGGAGGAATTACTCTACAGCCAGCAGCAGCAGGGAACCTCTCTTCCTCCTGAAACTCCCCTACAAAGCTGGTTCAAAATATAAATTAGCAATTTATTGTCAAACAAAGCTCTGATTCCATCTGAAGGAATTAGGAGGTATAAAGATCACCTGCAGGGTCTTGACCCAGCAGCTGTAAGAGCCAAAACTTGTTTTTAAAAGTTGCTGGGGAAGAAAATGCTTCTGTTTTAACTCTGGTTTCTTTCTTGAACTGAGTCACTTCTGCCAACAGCCCTTACAGCTGATTCACACAAGCAAGATGGATGAAATTCTCGGTCCTATTAACATGGAACCATCCTCAGAGAGCTGGCTATGGAAAAGATGGGAGAAGAAATAGGACCGACTAATTAAACTGCTAACCTTTTCAGAAGGGAAAAATAAATGCAGATAGCTCCATGTCTTCTGTAAATACAATACTGTACTTTGAATTTTATAAAGTATAATTGACATGAAGGCTGCAATGTTACACAGCTTAACTGAGATCGAGCTCAGTGGGACTTACTTACACGCATGTGTTGAATTGCATTACACAGTCCTTCTCAAGCTACTTGATGTGTTGCATCAGCAGTTTTCTTTTCCAGTATGCTAGGGATTGGTACCACGTTTATTCCATATCATCATCATCATCGTCATCATATTCATACGATTTCCTAGAAACTCACTGCAGGCTGACACTAATGGCTCACAGACTGGCACAGGTCCACAAATCACCACTTTGAGTGGCACTGCCCTACTGGATTATTTTTAGCTACAGTAATGGTATGATCCAGTCAAAGTTTAAGCTATTTGAGTGCCATTATCGCCAAATGAAGAACTAGGCAATTCCTATTTCCCTTCCGTTGACGCTAAAGGAACTTTAACTGTGGAATCCACTGTAGAACTCCCTCCACAGAGGCCAGGATGGCCTTGCCTCTCTTCTCTTTTCCTCAACAGGTAAAAAACATGTCTCTGCCGGCAGACATTTGAAATGTGATGCGGGCTAGACTTTTAAATGTTGTGTGACTTGTATTTTAAACGTTTTTAATATATTTAAATATTTCAATGTTTGTGGTTTTAACTGTATAAATTGTTTAATTTATTTTTAAACTTGATATTTATACTTTAATATTTTGTATTTTTTTTAACTTGGACTATTTTAAACTCATTGTTAGCCGCCTTGAGTCCCTATATTAGGAGAAAGAAGAGGTACAAATAAAATAAATAAATTTTCCTTGGGTTTTTTTCCAGGCTGTGAGGCCGTGTTCTGGAAAAGTTTCTTTCTGACATTTTGCCTGCATCTGTGGCTGGCATCTTCAGAGAATGGTTGAGTAGGAGTGTGTATGGAGTTTATATGCTGTTGGCAAGTGTATCCACATTTGTGTAATTGAATGGTTAGTTTCTGGGACTAACCATTCAATTACACAAATGTACATAAACTCCCCAACAGCATATAAACTCCATACATACTCCTACTCAACCATTCTCTGAAGATGCCAGCCACAGATGCAGGCAAAATGTCAGAAAGCAATTTTCCAGAACACGGCCTCACAGCCTGGAAAAAAAACCCAAGGAAAATCTATGGATGCCGGTCGTGAAAGCCTTCGACTTCACAAAATAAATAAATAATCATCCAGTACATATTTACTCATCTCATTGTGTTTTGGCTCAAAGGAAAGAGTGCATGAGATTCAATATTCTTTTCTCTCATATTCAGAGTAATACAAAAAATAGCATAGGTAAGGAAATTCTAGAACCAGAAATATACAAGAAGAATCCTTTAAAGATACTGGTACTGCTTCCCTATTTAGTCAGGAGAAAGTTGGTCATGCAAGTGCCCTGATCTCTTATGTGGTATTGAGTGCTAAAGGCTAAAAAAACCAAATCATGTTGAAAATATACCTTGCAAATGAGTCTCCCTTTCTTGTTTTACTTGCAAGCAAGCACAAGGTGAGGACCATTCAGTGTAAGTAAGGGGAGTTCAAACCTTACTTCTCACATGCTCTTTTCTGTGGGTGCAGGCTTCAAAAGAGGGGAAAACTCAAAAGGTACCTGTGGAGTTTCCTCCTCTTTTTAAAACTCCTACATCTATGTGTGTAGGGGGGAGGAGGGGGGATTTTGGAAATAAAGCAACTGAGGTAAAAGGTTTCAGCCCCTTTGTCCACAGTTGGTAGTCTCAATCTCAGCCCATATCAGAAGTTTACCTACTTCTACAAAAATAAGAAGCTGAACTGCATGCTACACATTTATTGTGACATGTAGCTTAGACTTTAGTAGCAAGGAGAGCAGTTACACAACGCTAACATCAGCACTGATGATGCACTCAAATGCAGATGTGATGTTACAGAATTGTATTACTAGCAATATAATATTTTTTTTAGTTGCCTGCTCCCAGACAGTGTACTTAATCAGGTGTTTGGTCCTCTTGCAGGTATTAAATTGATGTGCACTCTTCCCACATATTTAAAGAGTTACTCACTTTTCTTGTTCCCAGGGAATAGGATGCACTTCACAGTTGGCAAGGAGATGAGGGCTGTATCTGGCTTCCACATAGATTATACCCTCCTTTGCTTTCATTTCCACAAACTCATAAGCAATTCTTTCTATAGCCTCACGGTCCCCCCTGCAAATGCAATACAGTATGAATTATAATAGCTGCAACCAATCTACAGATAAGAGCCTGTAAAATATGAACTGAGTACTCTGCTGCAGCTCAAGTTCCAAGCAAGACATTAATCAAAGACCAGGTAGATTTACAATCCTGACTGCAGGTTAAGGAAAGGTTATTTAAATACAGTAATATTTTAGTTCTCCATATATGTTTCAGATGGCTACAATTCAAATAATATAGAAACAAAGCATGATAAAATTCACTTCCAGTCCCAAAATATTATGCAGTGATTCAGCCATGCTCGTCATACACAGAGCAGGAAAACATTTTCTCTATTTGAACTTCAACTATCTGTGCTCTGTTTAATGTGGACATTGCAATTAGCTGAACCTGGAAATCCTTCCAATCCATTGAAATTCTGTCTGTTGTGGCAATCAGTTTTAGTCCAAGTTCTGCACACGTTTTGTTGTGGGGACTGAAGAAAAAGCAGCATTCAGCTCTAGCTGCAAAAAAGGGGGACAGGCAAGCATACAGGAAGAAATGGACATGTGCCTTGCATCAATTTTGATTTGGAACCAGAACTACTTCGACTTGCCAAAGTTCCCCTACTATTAATCAAATCTGTCAAGTTTGTTATTCAAGAGTGCCTAAATTCTAGAAACTGTGTCCCTAAATTATGTTAGTTCTAATTTAAGACCTCATAAAAATGATGATATGAACTAATTCTGTCAATGCCTAAGCAGGCATCATATGTGGTGCCAAGGGATTCCGTGGGTCTCAGAAAGAGCATGACAGTGTCTGTTCCCAACTTTATACTAGCCACTTATTAGAACTTGCAAAATTTATTAATTTAGATGTATTAATTGTATTAAATGTATTAATTTAGATGTATTAGATGTATTAATTTAGAAGCCAGATAATTTAGATTTAGATGCAGCCCATGGTTTGGCAGTATTGCTTACCTGAGACTCCCACTCACACAGTCTCTTTACCTTTTTCTTTTTTTTCTTAATCCTGCTCTGGGTTCAGCCTTTTAGTCCAAACTGGGCAAATTATAGTTTGTTTGTTTTTTTAAAAAAAAATAATAAAAAAATTATAGCTTGTGCAACCATAATTTGTCTCCAAACCGAGATCACAGAACAGGATCAAATGAAGTCCATAGTCAAGCTATGGTTTGAGTGAACCATGATTTATCTGCATCATATAAAACAGTAGACAATAATTTGCCAAGAATTCAGAAGTCTGTTAAGAGGTTTTGGTGAATAAGAAATGTATACTCTTAGGAGAACCCATTGTTTGCTGTTACATCTAAATCAATTCACACAGAGACAGATTAGGCCCTTGTATCACACCATGCAAAAATATACTGTCTACAACCAAAAAGCAAAAGGAGCCTCAATGGATGACAGATGAAACTTTTCAAGTCTTTGAGGAGATATGAGAAACAAAAGTAAGAGATGATAGAAATAAGATCAGACTCCTGAATTCAACTGTTCAGTCACTTGTGCACAGGGACAAAGAGAACTGCTATAATAATCAGTGCAAAGAAATAGAAAATGACAACAAAAAGAAAGAACAAGATACCTCTTCCACAAGATCTGTGAAATCAAAGGGAAAATTAAACCAAGAGTAGGGATACAGGGGAACACATTACATGACCAAGTAGAAATGAAAAGCTGATGGAAACAATACACTGAAGAACTATATAAAAGAGATTAAAGGATGACAGATTCATTTGAAGAACTATATGAAGATGAACCTATAATTTTAGAAAGTAGAGTGGAAGCTGCACTCAGAACACTTGGGACAAATACATCACCTAGAACAGATGGCATACCAGTAGAGTTGCTTCAGTCTACAGAGACAGACTCTACTCTAGTACACACCAAAATCTGTCAACAAAATGGAAAACAATAAAAAGGGCCTTCAGATTGGAAATGCTCAAATACATTCCAATCCACAAGAAAGGGGACACCAGGGATGGCAGTAACCACAAGATCACTGCATCAATCTCCCATGCAAGCCAAGTCATACTCAAAATTCTGTAACAAAGATTTTTTACCATGTATGGAGCAAGAAATGTCGATATCCAAGTTGGGTTCAGAAAAAGAAGAGGCACTACAGATCACTTTGAAACATATGTTGGATAATGGAGCACACTAAAGGACTTCAAAAGAAAATTAGCCTGTGCTTTATAAATGACAGCAAAGCCTTTGTGTAGAACATGAAAAACTATGGATCACTCTTAAAGAAATGGGTGTACCACAACATTTGATTGTCCTGATGTGTAACATGTATTCAGGACGAGAGGCTACTGTCAGAACAGAATACAGAGAAATGGAATGGTTTCCAATTGGCAAAGGAGTCAGACAAAGCTGCATTTTATCACCCTATCTGTTTAACTCGTATGCTGAACATATTGCACATAAAGGATTAGACTTGGAAAAAAGGAGGTAAGAAAATTGGAGGGACATGATCAATTTAAGATGCAGATGACATCATGCTATTAGCAGAAAATAGCAAAGACTTGGAACAATTGGTTTTCCGTGGGTTTTTTTTGGGGGGGGGGCTGTGAGGCCGTGATCTGAAAGTTTCCTTCTGATGTTTCTTTCACCTGCATCTGTGGCTGGCATCTTTGAAGATGCCAGCCACAGATGCAGCTGAAACATCAGAAATAAACTCTTCCAGAACATGGCCTCACAGCCCCCCCCCCAAAAGCCCACGGAAAACCTATGGATGCCGGCCGTGAAAGCCTCTGACTTCACACTTGGAACAATTACTGGCGAAAGTTAAGGAAGAAAGTGCAAGGGCAGGTTGAAATCAATGGGACTTAAGTTGGACTTTAACTTTCACCAAGGACAACAATGAGAGTGATGATTGCAGTCTAACCTATCTGGAGGGTGTCAGGTTGGGGAAGGTAGAATGTGCGTGCTTATATTTCATCAAGAATGCCCAGATGCTAGCCTGCAAGTCACAGTCTGTGCTAATGTTTCAATATTAGATTCCCCCCCACCAAAAAAAAAAAATTACTTGAAGTAATTCCTTCCTCTATAGTTGCATGTAGCCAGTTTTAGGGTTGAGGTACCCTCCTCTGAACCCTCTTGAGGTCTGAAGTCTTCCCTGATATTTCATAGAAAACCTTGATGGGAAATTAGGGATAGCAAGATGTGCCCATGAGAGCATGCATTTCTCCATTCCAAATTCACACAATTCTATGATTCTTTATGTAGGCATGTGTGTGTGATGGGCTGGGTTCTACTTCAGAACTGAAATATTTCTGAAAGCTGAAGGCTGTCATGGCTGGCATCCATAGGTTTTCCTTGTTGTTTTTTCCGGGCAGTGAGGCCGTGTTCTGGAAGAGTTTATTTCTGACATTTTGCCTGCATTCCCTGAAGATGCCATACACAGATGCAGGTGAAACGTCAGAAATAAACTCTTCCAGAACACGGCCTCACAGCCCGGAAAAAACCCAAGGAAATCTATTTCTGAAAGCGTTAATTTGGATCTGAATGAGCAGGATTCCCTATCCATTTTCATTCACTCCCAAATGACCTTTTAAGCCGCAATGGAAAAATATCTACTAAAAGTTTAAAGAGTTCAGAAGAAAGGAACTGATATTGTGTGATGAACTCTCACTTTCCTGTTAGAGAATATATCAAGATGGTATACAAGCCAAGCCACTCATGTTGGCAAAATCTTTACCCCTTACAAACTTTGACTTCTCAACATTGCAAACAAGCCTATAAAATGCATCAGCCTTTTCCAGTCACAGGTACCCAGATGTTGCAATGTTGCACTCTCTTCATCCACAGGCAGCAGGGATCCAGAGATGGAAGAGGCTGGAATATGAACTAAAATTCCACTGTTTCATGAATCTGAATGCAGAGTCCTATTTACTGAAGGGATTTCTTCAATGAGTTATAATTAGGACATTATCCTAATGTTTGGAGTACTGTTTGAATTACTGTAATGTACTCTACATTGGGCTGCCTTTGAAAAGTGCTCAGAAACTTCAGTTGGCTGAAAGAACTGCAGCCAGGTTGTTAATTGGGGTTGTCTACAAGGAGCACACAACTCCCTTATTGCAACAGGTCCATTGGCTGCTGGTCCATTTCTAGACACAATTCAAAGTGTTGGTTTTCAGCTATAACGTCCTTGGGTCCAGGTTATCTGAAGGGCTGTTTCTCCCTTTATGAGCCCATTAGAGCTCTAAGATCATATGGAGACGCCTTTCTCTGCCCCACCACTTTCTCAGGCTCATTTGGGGGAACAAGGGAGAGGGCCTTCTTGGTGGCTGCTCCCATACTTTAGAGTTCCCTCCCTAAAGAGGTCAGGATGGCTCCATCCTCAATCTCCTCAGTCTCGGCAGGTCAAAACATTACTGTACCATCAGGCTTTTAATGCTGTGTGGTGCTGTTTTTAAGGTTTGCATATAGTTTTTTTTAAAGAACTTTAATATTTTTAATGTTTAATATTCTGACTTTATAAATGTTTAATTGTTTTTTAAATCTTATATTTATACTTTTAGTAAGGCTGTTGTATAGTTTTTAATTTGTATTGTTTTAAATATGCTGTTAGCTGCCTTGAGTTTCATTACCGGGAGAAAGGTAGGATATAAATGAATACCGTCGTCATCATCATCATCATCTACTATATCAAATCTGGAAGCTCCATGAATACTGACCACACAATCTGTACCAGTGTTGCGCTGGCCTCAACTGCAGAATGAAATGGTGAATGTACATTGGGCTCCCAGTGAATCCCATCTCTTGTGACAACAGTTCCAGAACTGCCCACACAAGACTTCAAAAGGATAACATTTTTCACATGTCCTTAGAAGCTGTTCCACTCACTTAATTGCTTGTAAGGCTACAGGGTCACCATGTACCAGCAAGTCACACTTATTGAAATGTTATTTTCTCATCAGGAATAATAGTCTTGGATCTCTAGTTAACCTGAGAAATGAAAACTTTTGTGCATTTTTTTATCCAACACCTTAATAGGCAAGAAAACAGAGCAGATAAAACATTACAAATCCCCAAGCTGGTAACATCAATGAGTAGCTGTTCTGAGGGACCAAGGAAAGGTTTGAGTTTGACAAAGGTAAAAATGGAGCAAGTTACTATACTTACGCAATTGCTGGCATGTAGATAGAAAACTTTGCTAGGAATGCTGTGAGACTGAAAGGTTCTTTGCAACTGACATGTTGTATCAGGCCTTCTACGGTATCTGCAGGGAGCTGTATTCCTCTTTTCCTAGTTTTTAAAAATACACATTTCAGTTACTAAAGGTTTACATGGTGTGCTGAGAAGAAAATGATAGTAGCAGAGCCCTAGATGACTTGCCATGTTGTCACTAATTAAGCTTATGGAATTTCCTGGATCTATAAAAGTTCTCACAGTCTCTGTCTCATGAACAAATGAAACTATAAATATGGTTTGGAGCACATAATACCAGTCATTGTACAGAATCCCTACATAACTCAACTTTTGTATTACAAAATCAAAGTTCTTGGCCTCATGTTAAAGGAAGCAATTTTCGTAGCCTGAAGACAGGCTTATAATACTTAGTTGTTTACTACATCTGCCTCCCATGACCTGGTCAAATTGCTCCTCTCAACATAAACGATAAGAATTCCTCTTCAGCTGGTAGAGGCAGGTCAAATACATAGAAACTATAAAAAGAAAAAAAATGGCAAATATCAAGTGAAGGCACATAAATAAAGCACACATAAGATTTTTGACTTGTTCAGAGAAACTGGGAATTTTTAGCATAGAATGGTATCCTCAGTTAACCTCTAAACTTAATAATCTTCTTGGTGAAGTGAGATAGCAATTTCCTTTCTTGGAGTAACTCTGCTGATAAACTGTACTTCTTCATGCCAGATGTTTCTTGACCCTTATCTAGCTTCACCTTCCAATTTCCTTGGGTCATAGAAACCATGTCTTAGTAAACAAATACATCTCACTGGCTTGAGAAGTTTCCTTTTTGTGAACAGGTATTCCTTATTCATGAACTTATGACAGCATCTTTCTCCACTGGACAGGAAGATTTGATTGCATTCCAAAGCAATAGAATTCAAGAAGACCCTTGTTCCTACTGACCTCTCTCAGCTGAATGATACTTGGATTTGCTATAGCAATGGAGTGCAATCCATAATGTCCTGTTAGCATTTGCAAATGAATCCTCACATCTGGAAAAAGTTTTAGAACAATAATACATCATTATGGGAATGGCTGGTGGACATAATAGGCCAGCGAAACACAAGAACTCTGGCTTACTGATTACAAGGACTAGCTGGTGCACCCTGCTACACTGCTTATGCTTGCAGTTTGTTTAGTATCTTCATTGTTTATCATCTGAATGTGTGAAACTTCCTCTAGGGTTTCCTTCTCTTGTTCTTTGGGAGAAGAGCAAGTGAGGCAGGAAAAATTGCCCACATCTGGATGACACAATAAACAAACCATGGAACAAAGGGCAAGTGGGAACAAACAAACTATATATGTTTATGTAAACCACTCCCGCAGTTCCCTGATTTGCTGTCTGAACTCAGAGATTTTACCTAAGCATTGTGAAGAACTTCCTGACAGTAAGATCTGTTCAACCATGGAATACACTGCCTTGGAGTGTGGTGGAGTCTCCTTCTTTGGAGGTTTTTAAACAAAGGCTGGATGGTCATCTGTTGGGAGTGCTTTGATTGTGTATTCCTACAAGCCAGGGGGTTAGATTGGAAAACCCTTGTGGTCTCTTCCAATTCTGTGATTCTATTATCGGTGACACAGAACAGAATATTATCCAACTGTGATAGAACAAGATTCTGTCAAGGAAGGCTTCCTTTCAGACTTCCCATCCTACTTGACTGATGATGAGTAGTGACTGGACGTCTGGCTTGGATCAAGAACAGGAACCATAAAGGCCTCCAGATATTGTTGGAATCCAATTTCCAGCAAGGCCTTGCCACCATAGGCAACAGTGAGAAATCCTGGCAGTCACAGTACAGCAACCCCAGCCCTGGTTTAGAGGGTGACAACCATGTCAGTACTATGACTTTAGCAATTTTCAGGCTGAAATATTAAGCAGACTTAACTAGGAACAAGACCCATTGAACACAGTGAGGCATACTTTTGAGTAAACCTATATAGGATTGTGCTGCTAATCAAAGCACATTTCCTCTATAGAAATTAGTAAAAATTAAATGTTATGCTTAGAATCATAGAATCATAAAGCTAGAAGAGACCACAAGGGCCATCTAGTCCAACCCCCTGCCCTGCAGGAATACACAATCAAAGCATTCCCAACAGATGGCCATCCAGCCTGTTTGAAAACCTCCAAAGAAGGAGACTCCACCACACTCTGAGGTAGTACATTCCACTGTTGAACAGCTGTTACCACAGGAAGTTATTCCTAATGTTTCGGTGGAATCAATTAGAATAAATAAGGAATGTTTTATAAAGAAAGACTCATTCATACATGACTAATAAAAGAAAAAAGAGGGAAGTAAACTCAAACCCAACACTGTTTACTCACTTGCCAAAGTATAAAATAGTTTCTGGTTTAATGGCTCCATCCAGGTGGACATGAAGTTCTACCTGCAACAGAGTTGGAAATATGAAAATTATCGGTAATATATATCGATAAACTATGGCCATAAAGGTAAGAAAACACATTTTTGCATATAGGTTTGCTCTAGGTACAGCAGCCCTTTCCCCATCCTGCAAAGTAAAGGAAATACTTGAATTTTGGCAAAGTTTAACACCAGTTTGGAGAGCTGCACAAAGAACTATCCAGTCCCCCAAGCCCCCCACAAAAAAGAAGAAAAGAAAAGAAAAAGAAATAATTTCATGCTTATACATAAATTCACCTATGTTGCTCCCCAAGACTTCTTTTCACATGACAACTACTATAAAATGCACTCAGGCTTTTAAGAAAAGGCAGATCTTGTGGAGTATTTTGTACTCTACATTTGTACCCATTCTTTATCCGTTATATATCTATATCTAGATAGACAGATAGATAGATATTGCTCTTGTGTATGTTGCCATTTCCGGTGAGCTGATTGGCTGCTTAGGAAACTGACCAGCCAATCAAAGCTTGGTTGGACAGCCAATCAGCACACTGGGGGTGGGAACATGTGGACTTTTAAATCCTTTCTAAACATGGCCACCAGCAGAGCAGGTGTGAGTAGCATGGGGGGGGATGTGACATGGTGTATGTGCGTGGGGGGGAGCGTGGCGGGAGGCGCCAAGGGGCACGGTGGCACAGTGGGGAGGGCACGGGGTGGCGGGGGGTGAGGAGGGTGGCGAGGGCCGCAGTGGCACGGGGAGGCAGTGGGAGGTGGGGAGGGAAACACCAGGGAGCATGGGGAAGGCAGCAGGGGGCGCAGGAGGGAGGCGAGGGTGGTGGGTGGCGTGGGGAGGGCGGCAAGGGACATGGTGGCACAGGGCAGCAGGGGGCACGGTGCTGCAGGGGTGTGGTGGGGAGTGGGACGTGTGGAGGGCAGCAAGGGTGCGATGGCATGGGGGCGAGGTGCTGCAGGGAGCGTGGGGGTGTGGGAGTGGGGATAGAGGCGGCTGGGGCGAGGGAGGGTGGCGAGGGGCACAGGGGAGCAGCGTGGGGGAGTGGTGTGTGTACCATCAGGTGTGTGTGTAGCACGTGGGGGAATGGGGTATGCTACACCAAGTATATCTAGTATTTTATTATTTTTTATTTACCAGAGTATTATCTCACCCTTCTTGAAGGAATTCAAAAAAGCATACATACATGGTTTTCTGAATTTTATATTCACAACAATACTGTGAATATCTGCCTTGGAACTTCTGTGGCTTAGAAGGTAACAAACCTTGGTCTACGCAAGATAGATCTAACACTCTAGGTGTTAAACTTTATCACCCACTTAATAAGAAGTATTATGCCTGTAAAAATTTAAAAAGGAAAGCTAAACAAGACAAAGCAAACATTGATCGTTCTTAAAATACTGTAATTAATAATTATCACTACAAGAGATTTTGAAGGAATTAAAATACGTATAGGTGTAAGAAGAAGAGTGAAGTGGTTATCATTTAGTCATCACACATTCTACACAGAATTCAAAGCTGCCACTTGACCAACCTAGAAATGAAATGGCCTTTTCTCAGTGGTAAATTTCTATACAATTATCCCTTCATATTCGCCAGGGTTTGGTTCCAGGACCCCCCTCCCCATGGATACCCAAATCCGTGAATACTCAAGTCCATACTATGCAATAGCATAGCAAAATGGTGTCCCTTATATAAGATGGCAAAATCAAGGGGGTTTTTTTGGATTATTATTTTTTAAAGGATATATTTTCAAGCCTTGAATACTTAAATCCGTGGATACGGAGGGACAACCGTATATGCATTTGGAAAAGGCAGCATTTAAGTGTTTGTGAAAGAAACAGCAGAGAGACTGTCGTTTAAGTGAAACTAAAAGAGAAGACACCTGGGGTCTTATCTATACCGTCAAAATAATGCAAACAACATGTGAACATATAGCAATCAATTCATACAGACATATGCATAAATATGTGTCATTCGGAAGGGGGCAGCCAAATCCACACAAAGTCCACGTGCATCACGTTTGGGGCTTTGTCCGGATATTTTTTTAAAGCTCTGTACAACA
Organism: Gambelia wislizenii; assembly: GCA_030847615.1. NCBI lineage: Eukaryota > Metazoa > Chordata > Lepidosauria > Squamata > Crotaphytidae > Gambelia > Gambelia wislizenii. The sequence continues at coordinate 37,180,722 of JAUMIR010000004.1, forward strand.
TGCAAATGTGCAATGGTTCAAACACTCACATTCGCACAGAAACGAACCGGCAGTGTAATCTGATTGGCTAGACGAGCATGGGGGCGGGGCTATCAAACAGGGAAAGTGTTCCCACCGTGTTGAATTTTCGGCTAAGCGAGGCTCTGGTAAGTGGATCAAACAGTGATCTTATACTTTTTTCTATAAGCTATAAACGGAGTGGGAGGCTAACAACTTGCTTTTGCAGTACAACTCAAGACACACTTTGGGATATTTAGCTCACTGAACAAAATACATCCTCTCCATTTCACAAAGGACTTTAGAAACATTCTGTTTCAAAGGTCATCTGCCATTTGGCATTGGGCTGTGTTACTTGTGATATGTCTGAATGCCCCACTCTTGTCTGATTTCAAGGGTCAACCTGGTTGGAACTTGAATAGAAGAGAACCAGGGAATACCAGGGCGGGGCTAGGAAAGAATCTGCTGTAATCCTAGAGAGCCACGGCCGGGCAGAGCTGACAATACTAGGCTAGATGGACTATTTCTCTGACTCAATAGAAGGCAACTCCTTATTTTCCTATGAATGACAATGCAGGAGCATTAATTATTCATGTAGCTCTTTGAACTATCGAATTAAGGTATAGGTTTTACACAGTATTCAAAAAAAGACCCTGTCTGTCATATTTCCCTGCATCAGAACAAAGCCACTGAACAGGTTGTTCAGCACAGTCATTAAAGAGGACACTTATGTGTACTTAATAATAATAATAATAAAATTTATTTCTATCCCGCCCCTCTGAAATGCAATTGGGGCAGCTTGCAGCATAAAACTTAACCCCTCTTAAAACCAAGAAGACAGGTCAATTTAGGTCAAGCTATCTCTTGACCTTGCTTATATTACTAACTTTCTGGTGAGTAACCTAACATCAAGGGGCCTATTGTCCTAAATTGTGCCACAGGGACAGAAACCTATATTGGGATTATGCAGAGCATAACCTGTATCTCCTGAGCCAGCATGGTGTAGTTGTTAGCATGGTGTAGTAGTCCAGTGATGTACTACGACTCAGGAGACCAGGGTTTGAATACCCACTTGGCCATGGAAACCCACTGGGTGATCCTGGACAAATGACACCCTCTCAACCTCTGAGGAAGGCACAGACAAACCACCTGTGAACAAATCCTGCCAAGAAAACCCCATGGGTCACCGTAAGTCAGAAATGACTTGAAGGCACACATCAAGACACGGTTGGGGAGGACTCAGGACAGAGCCTTCTCCAAGGCTGCTCTGAGGCATAGAACTCCTTTCCATAAGAGGTCTGGTTAGCTCGCTCTTTCCTCTCCACCAGCAGGTGAAGACATTTTTATTTAGGGAGGCTTTTTGAATTTGAATTATGGAACTGTAGTGTGTGTAATGTGATGTGCTGTATTCATTTTTTAAAATAATATTTTTAGCGAAATTATGTTGTAAATATGTTTTAAGTCTTTAACTGTTTTAACCATTTTTAATAATACTGATATTTAATTCTCTTTGAACTTTTAGCTGTTTTAAAATTATTGAAAGCTGCCTTGAATCTTATTTTGGAAAAAAGTCAGGATATAAGTGCAATCAATCAATCAATCAAACCTGTATCTCATCAGACACTGCCATTGTCATTCTTTTAATGCACTAATAGGGCATGCAGAAAGTGACACTATCTGCACTAGAAATACACTACAAAGGCGTGGTTGAACCACAAGGCATCTTCCCAAACCTGCATCATAATAATTCCAATGTACCTAGAATGCTCTCCCACTCAACCAGTTCCATCAATCATATTTGACATGTACACATTGCAAAGCCTGAAAAAATGTTGTCCGTCTTCCTCCTGCCCCAAGGCATGTTTGGACATGACTTTCAATGCAGTATTGTTTTAAGCTTATGTACAGGATACATCTCTGCCTCTTCCCAGTAGGAAAAAGTGAACTGCCCTTTACTGTGATTATTTGAATATCTCGGTTCTCTGACTATCTAATAAATGCAATACCACTCAGTTAATTTAACCCAGTCTTTCTACTGGAAGGAGGTGGGATCACCAAATTTCAGCAAGAAATCCTGGACATATTTACTCAAGAGTAAGCCCCAGTGAATGCAGTATTACTTCTGAGTAAACATGCAGTACTGGAACACTTTGCTTATACTAGACTGAGTTTATACTAGATTGAGATCTAGATCACCTTGAAATATGATGGCTGAAGAAGACTGTGGCTTCAATTTCATCCATTATCATCTCATCACAAGAGAGGAAATCCATCTGAGATCACCATAACCTTATTACACTTGTCTGACAATGTTTGCTTCTATGAACTTGATGCTCTACAAATTTGAAGCTTCTAGCAAGAAAGAAGCTAGCAGATGACACCAAATTAGGCAGGGTAACAAATACCCCAGAGGATAGGATCAGAATTCAAAATGACCTTAACAGATTAGAAAGCTGGACCAAAACTAACAAAATCAGTTTCAACAGGGAACAATGTAGGATACTAAACTTGGACAGTAAAAATGAAATACGCAGAAATAAGATGGTGACACCTGGCTTAATGGCAGTACACGTGAAAGGGATCTAGGAATCTTACTGGACCACAAACTGAACATGAGTCAGCAGCATGATGCGGCAGCTAAAATAGCCAATGCAATTCTAGGCTGTATTGATAGGAGTATAGTGTCTAGATCAAGGGAAGTAATAATGCCACTCTATTCTGCCTTGGTCAGACCTCACCTGAAATACTGTGTCCAGTTCTGGGCACCACAATTCAACAAGGATATTAACAAGCTGGAATGTGTCCAGAAGAGGGCAACCAAAATGGTAAAAGGTCTGGAAGCCATGCCCTATGAGGAGTGGCTTAGGGAGCTGGGTATGTTTAGCCTGCAGAGGAGAAGCTTAAGAGGTGACATGATAGCCATGTTTAAATATTAAACAGAGACTGGATGGCCATCTGTCAGGAATGCTTTGATTGTGTATTCCTGCAGGGCAGGGGGTTGAATTAGATGGGCCTTGTGGTCTCTTCCAACTCTATGATTCTACGATTCGTGAATAAAAATGTGTTGGAATTCTCACACTGAAGCCAAATGCCTTTTAAAACAATAATCAGAAATATGGTAGAAAGATAGTGGCTTGAACTTTTCTCCATTATTACAAATGCATACAATTCTTAATTATTCTGACTTAATTATCAGGCATATAGACAACTAAATCTCAAGTATACACACACTACACTACAGAGAAGTTTGTTGAAAAGGGAAATGCTTTCAGCCACTTTATTTACCAAGAAAATAAGTAAACATGAGGGATACTTGAGTGTATTGATTTAATTATTTCCATATTGGTTTTTAGTACACTAGTCACACAGAAAATATACTTGCAACCAATCTCAATGCATTTCATTTTTCTAGAGAAGCTTGGACTTAGAATTCTTATGAATAGACTACCACTAATGGGATATAGTTGCTGAAGGAAATGGGGGGAGGGAGACAATATTCATCAATTATCCCTTTCCCTTGGCACCTGATACCTCAATTAACCAACTGATTAACATTACATATGAGTAGTAACAACAGTTCATAAAAAACTTTTTTCCCCCTGATTTTAGATGATACATGCATGTGTGTTATGGCAGACACCATCTTAGGAGAGGTATTTCCTCCTACCAGAGAAAGGGTAGTTGCCTCAGGAGTGTATGCCAGCTGTAGTTTTTGCATTAAAAAATAGTGCTTTAAAATCTGCTATCCAGTTAACGAAAGAAACTTCGCAGTCAATTTAAAGTTTTTTAAAAGTCGGTGTATTAAGCACTGTTGCCCTAACAATCAAATAAGGACACTATAGTATTATTTATTGAATGTATATCCTGCCTTTCTCCCAAGATGGATTCAAGGTAGTTTAGAATAATTGTTAAAAGATTAAGCTAAAACATAAGTTTATGAAAGTTAAAAAAGAATAGTAATATTATTTTTAAAATATTATTTAAAATAGTTAAAACACTTAACATATTTAAAACAATGTCCAGTAAAAGATTAAAAATACAGCACACCACTTTAAAGTCTTTAAAGTCACACTACTCCATAATTAAAATTCAAAGGTCTGCCTGACGAATATAACAGGTAATTCTCCCTTATCTGGAATTCCAAAATCTGAAATATTCCAAAATCCAAAATATTTACATAGGTGGCTGAGATAGTGACATCTTTGCTTTCTGATGGTTCAGTGTAAACAAACTTTGTTTCATGAACAAAATTATTAAAAAATATTGTGTATAAAATTACCTTCGGGCTATGTGTAAAAAGGTATATGAAACATAAATGAATTTTATGTTTAGACTTGCGTCCCATCTCCAAGATCTCTTATTAAGTACAGTATATGCAAGTATTCCAAAATCCAAAATATTCCAAACTCCCAAATAGTCCCAAGCATTTCAGATAAGGGACACTCAACCAATACAGATTAAACTTAGAGGGGAAACCCCTTTAATAGACAGGAGTAATATAAGCTGAGTTTTCAGTTTCTGAAGACACTTAGAGAAAGTGTATCTGTCTTCCATTTTATTCCATAAAATGAAGTGCACATCAAAGGTAAAATACTGTATACACATGCATTCATAATCATGTTAAGGCACATACTAACTATTATTAGCCAAGCAAAGAAGTGAGTGAAATAATAATGGTAAAAAGATGTGCACAGTGTAACCACAGTGCAAGGGACATTATTTTACTCTTTGCTCAGATGTACATGCAATATATTTTTTCTCATAATTCAAACTATAATGTTGGTCTGAAAAGGAACTGGCAAAGGAAAGTTTCACAAAGTGTTCCATGCAACATATTTATCTATAAGAAGAGCAAGAACAGTCTTGTTTAAATTTTCCTGCCTGTCACTTGTCATATAAGTGACTTTTCCACAAAAGTGAGAGCACATGTGACTATCATGACCCTAGTGCTGATACTGGACAAATCTTACAAACAAATTCAGAGCTATAGACAAATACTCACAAAGTTGTCCATTATCACAGACTTGCATAAAAAATCCTCTGCCTCTAGATTAAGAGAGCATTTATGCCTTGTGTTATTTGTCTAAGTAGTCTCATTGACGTCACAAAACTGAAGCAAAATCATCTGCTTTCTCCTGATACTGCTTCACTCAGACTGAGCAGTGTTGTCTAAAACTGTCATGGTCAATAATGTGCATATGCAAGAATTTTCAGTATCAGATCTTAGTTATTCCCCTCTGCATACGCGCGCGCACACACACACACACACAACACACACTTACTTCATTAGGCCTTAAGAAAAATAGCATTTGAAAATCTGTCTTCTTTCCCATTCTCTTTAAGACTGGCAGTATTAGCAAGTGTATAAGCAAAGTGTTTCTTTGTCATTAAAGACAGCCAACAGTTTATACTTGCAAATCCATATGGAAACATTTTCGTATCCCGTATTTCTAGTGGTGAAAAACAGCCGCTCTGAGATACAAGTTTATAGACTGGGTGCATTTCAAGATTCAGCCCTGAATCCAGATGCTCAGGCTTCTTCAGTGCTCAGAAGTGCATTTGGATAGTTAAAGCTAGTTGTACCAGCTGCATCCATTGCTTGGTCACAATGACACATGCCTTAGTTACATCCCTTATTGATTACTGTAATGCACAGTGAGAATGCCTTTGATAAGTGCTCAGAAACTTCAGATAGCCCAAAGGGTTCTAACCAGACTGCTACTGAAGTTGGGCACATACAACTCCCTTGTTATGACAGCTCTATGGGCTACCACTACCTGTCTACTTCCAGGCACAATGTGCTGATTATGACTTGAAAGCCTCAGGCTAGGGTATCTGAAGAACCATGTGATGTGCTTTTCTCTGTCCTGTGGCCTCACAGGCACACTCTAGTGATAACCTGGAAGACGGTGTCATTGATAGCTCCCAGGCTCTAGAAATCCCTTCATAGGGAGGTTAGATTAGTGTCCTCGTCAGCTGGAATCATTTCCCTCAGTTTCCAAGGAGATACATAAGGTTCAACTTATGATCTAGCAACCTAGGACAGAAATACTTCAAATGCTTTCCCAACTGCATATTCTACTATCATTTCTAAAAATCAATGAAGAAGGTACCCTTCTGCAACTATGCTATTCGTAATTTTTTTTAAAAAAAAAAACCAGAGAAAGGTATATTCCCAAGAACTGCTCTACAAAAGGTGAAAGTCATGTCTCTGGGAGGCTTGCCAAAGCATTAGCAGATCTCAGAAGCACTATAAGAGGTTACTACACTAACTGCTTGCTTAAAGGCAGCTCATTATAACAAGAGTCTGTTATATCAGACCCTGTACTCCACAATATTTTGATGTTTTCTCTATTTTTCCTCCCTACATTACCTATCTAGATTATCCAGTGCATAAACAAGCAACAATCCAGTGTTTCAGAAAAACGGTTGCAAGACTTAACTAGAACTGTAGTTTACCACACAATGCACAGGCATTCAGCTCATTTGAAAAGGAATCTAACAACAGAATGTTGTCTGGGTGTTATGTGCATTTGTTGACCCCCAACTCGAGGCCTTGATACTAGTGGCCAGCAGGGAATCCCACCAATAGTTTGTGTGCCAGCCCTGAGATCCACCATATCCAATGAATATGACCAACTGCCAATGAATTTGCTAACACTTCCAAGTAAGCAGATACAGAAGAGGCAGTTGATACTTTTCCATTTGTACAACCAGAACCTCAACAAGAAAATACAAAGAAAACCTTTTGGGCCAGGAGGAACACTTGTGGAAGTTGGATGCTCAAGTTGGATACCCACAAAAGACAAGGGGTAAAAGAAAAGCTCTTACACAGGAGCACTGATATAAGATAGAAAGGGAGGGTTAACATTATACATAGGCAGATAAGTCTGAAATGCAAGCTAACTGAAAACAGCAGGCATGTGGAAAACAAGCAAAATTAAATTTATTTATTTATATTAGTTGTTTATACCCTGCTCTTCAGCCACAAAGCTTTCAGAGCGGCTTACAAACTGTTTTAAGCAATAGCAATTTACACATCTACACTGCATTAAGCAGTTTCCAATGTATGTTAGCTAAATGCAACTGAGGCAAGAAAAAAAAGCCATTGCAGGAAGAGATGAGGATCTGTCCACACTACACAAATAATCCAGTTTGAAACTGTATTATTTGCCATGACTCCTTCCTATTTAATCCTGGGATTTGTAGTTTTAGAAGCTCTTTAGCCTTCTCTGCCAGAGTGCTAGTGACCTACCACACTACAGATCCTAGGACTCTACAGAAAGGAGCCATGGCAAATGATCCAGTTTCAAACGGGATTATTTGTGTAGTGTGGATGCAGAGTTTTCAAAATGCCATTTCCCAAGCTTTTCTTTCTTGCTTTGGGAGGGGGGGTAAAGTTTTATTGATTTGGTGGGGGGGGTAAAGTTTTTATTTATTGGTAAAGTTTTATTGGTTCCCAAACTTTTCTAACTTGCAGTCACTTTCAGTTTTGCTAAATTACTGACAAGGCCAAGTCAAATTAGCAACTGGGGGGGGGGGGAGAAACAGATGGAGGATGCCTGGGACACGGAGGGGGGGGGTTGTTTAAGGAAAGGCTGATTATAGTGCATTTAGATTAAGAGGAAAAATGTATTAGTGTTAGGATAGTTTTATTTTTGTATTAATAAGAAAAGAGGAAAACTATTATTATTATTATTATTATTATTATTATTGCGTTATTGTCACGGCCTTTTGCGGTCGGGTGTATTTCTCAGTAGAATGGTCTTATTCCAATAAAAAAATCCTAATTCCTACACAACGAGGGTGTGCTGTACATAACACACCCGAAAGCCCAGAACCGCTGAGGGACTTCCTTAGAGGTAAAGGCGCGAAGACCGCACGGGGAGAGCCGAGGAGCCACCCAGGAGGGCCAAAGGGGAGGCGCCTCGGGTTAAATGGGAGGGTTGTGGGTCGTCTCAGGAGGGCGAAGGCGGCGGGTGCCAGCTCCAAAAACCGTGAAACCCGGGGCATGGGTGCCCCTCAGCGGCCAAGCGAAGGCTCCCCGTCTCCTGGGGCGCCAGCCAGCCCGCCAGCCCTCCGACTGGCTCACTTACTCACCTTCGGCTTGTTGAAAACCGGCACACTGTTCTTCTCCATGCTGCTGCTGCTGCCTCCTCCGCTTCTTGCCGCTCAGTCCGTCAGGACTTTTTGTAGCCGCCGACCCGCCCTGGCCGTGTGGCAGCTGGGCTGGCTCCGCCCAACGGTCTCCTTTGGGGACCGGCCCGCCTGGAGCGTGTGTGAATAAGGCTATAACACTTGAGGCGGGAAGTTTCCTCGCCAATGGCCAAAATGGCCAAGGAAGCAAATACAGTTGCCCCTCCACATTCGCGACTTTCACATTCGCGGTTTTGATTATTCGCGGAAGTCTACTTCCCCCCCCTCCTCAACACACCCTCCCTTCCCAAGGCAGGAAAGGGCTTAGCCCCTCGTTGCCTTGGGAAGGAGGGGTGGGGAGCAGCTAACCTGCTCCTTCTGCGCCCACTCCCTTCCCAAGGCAGCGAAGAGCTTCTGAGGAAGCCCTTCCGTGGCTGGGGAAGGAGGGGTGGGAAGCAGCTGCGGCACTGGTTCTGAGGGAAGGGGAGCAGCTGGCGCGCTGCCTCTGCACCCCACTCCCTTCCCAAGGCTCCGAAGGGCTTCTGAAGAAGCCTTTCGTTGCCTTGGGAAGGAGGGGGGGGAAAGCAGCTGGCGCGCTGCCTCTGCACCCCACTCCCTTCCCAAGGCTCCGAAGGGCTTCTGAAGAAGCCTTTCGTTGCCTTCGGAAGGAGGGGGGGGAAGCAGCTGGCGCGCTGCCTCTGCGCCCCACTCCCTTCCCAAGGCTCCGAAGGGCTTCTGAAGAAGCCTTTCGTTGCCTTGGGAAGGAGGGGGGGAAGCAGCTGGCGCGCTGCCTCTGCGCCCCACTCCCTTCCCAAGGCTCCGAAGGGCTTCTGAAGAAGCCTTTCGTTGCCTTGGGAAGGAGGGGGGGGAAGCAGCTGGCGCGCTGCCTCTGCGCCCCACTCCCTTCCCAAGGCTCCGAAGGGCTTCTGAAGAAGCCTTTCGTTGCCTTGGGAAGGAGGGGGGGGAAGCAGCTGGCGCGCTGCCTCTGCGCCCCACTCCCTTCCCAAGGCTCCGAAGGGCTTCTGAAGAAGCCTTTCGTTGCCTTGGGAAGGAGGGGGGGGAAGCAGCTGGCACGCTGCCTCTGCGCCCCACTCCCTTCCCAAGGCTCCGAAGGGCTTCTGAAGAAGCCTTTCGTTGCCTTGGGAAGGAGGGGGGGAAGCAGCTGGCACGCTGCCTCTGCGCCCCACTCCCTTCCCAAGGCTCCGAAGGGCTTCTGAAGAAGCCTTTCGTTGCCTTGGGAAGGAGGGGGGGGAAGCAGCTGGCACGCTGCCTCTGCGCCCCACTCCCTTCCCAAGGCTCCGAAGGGCTTCTGAAGAAGCCTTTCGTTGCCTTGGGAAGGAGGGGGGGGGAAGCAGCTGGCACGCTGCCTCTGCGCCCCACTCCCTTCCCAAGGCTCCGAAGGGCTTCTGAAGAAGCCTTTCGGTGCCTTGGGAAGGATGGGGGGGGAAGCAGCTGGCACGCTGCCTCTGCGCCCCACTCCCTTCCCAAGGCTCCGAAGGGCTTCTGAAGAAGCCTTTCGGTGCCTTGGGAAGGAGGGGGGGGAAGCAGCTGGGGCGGGGGTGGTGGAGAGGAGCAGCGACGGGGCTTTAGAAGCCCCCTCGCTGCTTCTGGGAGGGCAGGGGGGGTGGAGAGGAGCAGCGATGGGGCTTTAGAAGCCCCCTCGCTGCTTCTGGGAGGGCGGGGGGGTGGAGAGGAGCAGCGATGGGGCTTTAGAAGCCCCCTCGCTGCTTCTGGGAGGGCAGGGGGGGTGGAGAGGAGCAGCGATGGGGCTTTAGAAGCCCCCTCGCTGCTTCTGGGAGGGCGGGGGGGTGGAGAGGAGCAGCGATGGGGCTTATGAAGCCCCCTCGCTGCTTCTGGGAGGGCGGGAGTGGTGGAAAGGAGCAGCGATGGGGCTTTTGAAGCCCCCTCGCTGCTTCTGGGAGGGCGGGGGTGTGTGGAAAGGAGCAGCGATGGGGCTTTAGAAGCCCCCTCGCTGCTTCTGGGAGGGCGGGGGGGTGGAGAGGAGCAGCGATGGGGCTTTAGAAGCCCCCTCGCTGCTTCTGGGAGGGCGGGGGGGTGGTGGAGAGGAGCAGCGATGGGGCTTTTGAAGCCCCCTCGCTGCTTCTGGGAGGGCGGGGGGGTGGAGAGGAGCAGCGATGGGGCTTTTGAAGCCCCCTCGCTGCTTCTGGGAGGGCGGGGGGGTGGAGAGGAACAGCGATGGGGCTTATGAAGCCCCCTCGCTGCTTCTGGGAGGGCGGGGGGGGTGGAGAGGAGCAGCGATGGGGCTTTAGAAGCCCCCTCGCTGCTTCTGGGAGGGCGGGGGGGGGTGGAGAGGAGCAGCGATGGGGCTTATGAAGCCCCCTCGCTGCTTCTGGGAGGGCGGGGGGGTGGAGAGGAGCAGCGATGGGGCTTTAGAAGCCCCCTCGCTGCTTCTGGGAGGGCAGGGGCGGTGGAGAGGAGCAGCGATGGGGCTTTAGAAGCCCCCTCGCTGCTTCTGGGAGGGCGGGGGGGTGGAGAGGAGCAGCGATGGGGCTTTTGAAGCCCCCTCGCTGCTTCTGGGTGGGCAGGGGGGTGGAGAGGAGCAGCGATGGGGCTTTAGAAGCCCCCTCGCTGCTTCTGGGAGGGCGGGGGGGTGGAGATGAGCAGCGATGGGGCTTATGAAGCCCCCTCGCTGCTTCTGGGAGGGCGGGAGTGGTGGAAAGGAGCAGCGATGGGGCTTTTGAAGCCCCCTCGCTGCTTCTGGGAGGGCGGGGGAGTTGGAGAGGAGCAGCGATGGGGCTTTAGAAGCCCCCTCGCTGCTTCTGGGAGGGCGGGGGTGTGTGGAAAGGAGCAGCGATGGGGCTTTTGAAGCCCCCTCGCTGCTTCTGGGAGGGCGGGGGAGTTGGAGAGGAGCAGCGATGGGGCTTTAGAAGCCCCCTCGCTGCTTCTGGGAGGGCGGGGGTGTGTGGAAAGGAGCAGCGATGGGGCTTTTGAAGCTCCCTCGCTGCTTCTGGGAGGGCGGGGGAGGGTGGAGAGGAGCAGCGATGGGGCTTTTGAAGCCCCCTCGCTGCTTCTGGGAGGGCTGGGGGGGTGGAAAGGAGCAGCAATGGGGCTTTTGAAGCCCCCTCGCTGCTTCTGGGAGGGCGGGGGGGGTGGAAAGGAGCAGCGATGGAGCTTTTGCAGCCCCATCGCCACTTTTGGAAGGGCGGGGGGTGGTGGAAAGGAGCAGCGATGGGGCTTTAGAAGCCCCTTCGCTGCTTCTTGGAGGGTGGGAGGGGGGTGGAAAGGAGCAGCGATGGGGCTTTTGAAGCCCCCTCGCTGCTTCTGGGAGGGCGGGGGATGGTGGAAAGGAGCAGCGATGGGGCTTTTGCAGCCCCATCGCCGCTTTTGGAAGGGCGGGGGGTGGTGGAAAGGAGCAGCGATGGGGCTTTAGAAGCCCCTTCGCTGCTTCTGGGAGGGCGGGGGGGTGGAGAGGAGCAGCGATGGGGCTTTTGCAGCCCCATCGCCGCTTTTGGAAGGGCGGGGGGGGTGGAAAGGAGCAGCGATGGGGCTTTAGAAGCCCCCTCGCTGCTTCTGGGAGGGCGGGGGGGGGTGGAAAGGAGCAGCGATGGGGCTTTAGAAGCCCCTTCGCTGCTTCTGGGAGGGCGGGGGGTGTGTGGAGAGGAACAGCAATGGGGCTCTAGAAGCCCCCTCGCTGCTTCTGGGAGGGCGGGGGGTGGTGGAAAGGAGCAGCGATGGGGCTTTAGAAGCCCCCTCGCTGCTTCTGGGAGGGCGGGGGGGTGGAAAGGAGCAGCGATGGGGCTTTAGAAGCCCCTTCGCTGCTTCTGGGAGGGCGGGGGGGGTGGAAAGGAGCAGCGATGGGGCTTTAGAAGCCCCTTCGCTGCTTCTGGGAGGGCGGGGAGGGTGGAAAGGAGCAGCGATGGGGCTTTAGAAGCCCCCTCGCTGCTTCTGGGAGGGCGGGGGGTGGTGGAAAGGAGCAGCGATGGGGCTTTTGCAGCCCCATCGCAGCTTTTGGAAGGGCGGGGGTGGTGGAAAGGAGCAGCGATGGGGCTTTAGAAGCCCCCTCGCTGCTTCTGGGAGGGCGGGGGTGGTGGAGAGGAGCAGCGACGGGGCTTTAGAAGCCCCATCGCTGCTTTTGGGAGGGCGGGGGGGGGGTTCCTGGAGGGCGTGTCATGACCTTTATTTTATTCGCGGTTTTTTCACATTCGCGGGGGTCTTCCGCCCCTAACCCCCGCGAATGTGGAGGGACAACTGTACTGTAGTGTTCACCTCGTCTCACTTGTAAAGCTTTTCGCCTCACGCCTTCTGTGTGTGAGACAGAGAAGCGCAGGTTAAGTGGCTCTTAACCTTTTCTTTACCAGGGACCCCCCTTTAAATATCATTGGTTGCCCTGGACCCCCAAGACTTAAGATTTAAAACCCTCATAACAACAACAACAACAACAACAATAAATAATAATAATAACAATAATTTTATTCATTTCTATCCCGCCTTTCTCCCACCAATAGGACTCAAGGCGGCTCATAACATCATGATAAAAACAAAGCGACAAGGCTATCAGAGTGGCTTACAAATGGTTAATTTAACAGTTGTCCCTCCGTATCCACGGATTTAAGTATTCACAGCTTGAACATATTTGTTAAAAAATAATAGTCCAAAAAGCAAACCTTGATTTTGCCATCCTGCACCACAGGACGAACACCACCATCCCCACATTGCCGTCGGCAAATCTGGGCTTAAATCCGTTCAGCAGTTCACCTACCTGGGAAGCATCACCTCCTCAGATGCCAAGATTGACAATGAGATCGATCACAGATTAGCAAAGGCATATAGCACATTTGGAAGACTTTACATAAGAGTCTGGAGTAATAAACACCTGAGGCGAAGCACAAAAATGAGTGTGTATAGAGCCATTGTACTGTCTATTCTCCTTTACGGGTCTGAAACATGGGTCATCTATCGCCAACACTTACGACTCCTTGAACGCTTTCATCAGTGCTGTATATGTACAATCCTAAATATTCACTGGACTGACTATGTGACGAATGTTGCTGTCCTTGAGCAAGCAGGGATCACCAGCATTGAGGCCATGATATTGAGAACACAGCTGCACTGGGCAGGGCATGTTTCTAAGATGGAGGACCATCGCCTCCCAAAGATAGTACTCTACGGTGAACTCGCCATGGGTCAGCGTAAGAGGATTGCTCCAAAAAAGCGATACAAGGACTCCCTGAAACAACATCTCAGGCTCAGCCAAATTAATCACCAACAATGGTCCACCCTGGCCTCACATCGGGAGGCATGGAGACGCACCAAAGACTTCCAAAGGAGTTTACAAAGAATATTCCTGCCCTCGGTTTGAAAGGCATCACTTGAAGCCAGATGCAAAATAGAGCAAGGATGCTGTGGTAAGGCAGGAGCCAGCATGGTTTACTGATTTGTGTTGACTAGGTGTCTTTTTATTGTTGTTGTTGTGTGCCTTCAAGTCCTTTCCAACTTATGGCGATGCTAAGGCAAACCTATCACAGGGGTTTCTGAGGCTAAGAGTGTGTGACTTACCCAAGGTCACCCAGTAGTTTCTCATGGCTGAGCAGAGATTCAAACCCAGGTCTCCAGAGGCCTAGTCCAACTTTCAAACTACTACACCATACTGGCTCCCCTAGGTTTGCCTTGCCTTAGGGTTGCCATAATTTAGAAGCAACTTGAATGATCACAACAACAACAGACAACAACAAGCTGTCATAAGGAAGAGGGTAAAGGGAATTTAGGCTACTTGAGTTTTCTGTTTTGCATAATCACTCAAGATAGAGAAGGCCTTTCTTAGAATCATAGAATCTTAGAATTGGAAGTGACCACAAGGGCCATCTAGCCCAACCGCCTGCCATGCAAGAATACACAACTAAAGCATTCCTGACAGATGGCCATCCAGCCTCTGTTTAAAGACCTCCAAAGATGCAGAATCCACCACCTTCCAAGACAGTATATATTCCACTGTCAAACTGCCCTTACAGTAAAAAAGTTCTTCCTAATATTTAGGTGGAATCTCTTTTCTTGTAATTTGAATCCACTGGTTCACGTTCCAGTTTCTGGAGTAGCCAAAAGCAAGCTTGCTCCATTTTTTACATGAAATCTCTTCAGATATTATTATTATTATTTTGTTATTTTGATACTAATTTAATATCTTTTTATGGGGGAGGGTGGGGGTGGGTGGTGCTTAGGAATTCTACTCAGTATTGTTGTATTTTAATTGTTGTACGCCGCCCCAAGGAGACCTGCTGTGCTTTCTGCAACCGGACTTGTTTATCTCGGATTGGCCTTTTTAGTCATCAGTGCACTTGCAGAAAGCGCAGGATGAGCCCTTTCTAAATCTTTGTTTGTGAAGAAAAGCCAGAGAGAGAGAAAGAGAGAGATGTTGCCCCTATTTTTTTTTAACAGAGGGGCAGGGTAAAAATTATTATTATTATTATTATTATCATCATCATCATCATTATCATTATTTATATTGTGCCATAGATGTACATGGTGCTTTACAACAGGTTACAAAATAAAACAATTATCACTATTCTAATAATATAAAATACTAAAATACAATAAAAGGAAAAAGCATACAGATAATTCAGAATAAAACAAAATAATCAGTACTGGTAATCAAATACAATAACAATAGAAACTTGTTTAAAGATAACAATCATGTCACCTCTCAGTCTTCTCCATGCTAAATATGTCCCTCTTCCTAAGTCATTCTTCATAAGACTTGGTTCTCAGACTTTTCATCATCTTGCTCACCCTTCTCTGGACATGTTGCAGCTTGTAAATATCCTCCTTGAACTGTGCTGCCCATAACTGGATCTAGTATTCCAGGGTGCATCTGGTCAAAACAGAATATAGTGGCACTACTACTTCCCACAGTCTGGGCACTATAGTCCTGTTGATGCAGCCCAGAACTACATTGGCTTGTTTGGCTGCTGCATCACACTGTTGGCTAAAGTTTATTTTGTGGTCTATTAAGAACCTAGATCCTTTCAGATGTACTGCTTTCAAGCCAGATGTTACCCATCCCATATTTGTGCATTTCATTTTTCCTGCCTATGTGTAGTACTTTACATATCCCTGTTGTAAAGTTAGTTGTTAGTTTTGGCACAGTTCCCCAATCTGCCAAGCTCATTTTGAATTCTGATCCTGTCTCGTGAGCTATTTGCTCTTCCTGCCCTCATCTGGTGTCATTTGAAAATTTGATAAGCATGCCTTCTATTCCATCATCTCAGTCATTTATAAAGATGCTAAACAACACTAGGCCCAAGACAGAACCCTGAGACACCCCACTAGTCACTTCTCCCCAGGATGAAGAGCAGCCATTGGTGCTTACTGTCTGGGTTTGGTCTGTCAACCAGTTACAGATCCATCTAACTACAAAACTGTCTAGTCCATAGTTCACCAGCTTGCCTGCGAGAATATCATGAGAAACCTTGTCAAAAGCCTTACTGAAATCAAGATATTTTACATCCACAGCACTCCCCTGATCTACCAAGCTTGTAATTCTATTTTAAAAAGATGTAAGATTTGTTTAGTGTGACTTGTTTTTGAGAAACACACTGGCTCTTCTCCTAGGAGCTGGCCACCTACACCATACAAGAAGAAACAGATTTGGGAGGAAAGAGTATAAAAGTAAAATAAAGTGAATGCATCTATTACTTAGCAATAAAGTTTTCATTGGTATTCTTTCTGACGGAGGAAGGAAAAGTCAGCTCCCCGCAGATGTTCCTTCTCTGACAGATGTATGGGAATCACTTTCTGGAAACAGAAAATGTAGCCACACCCACATCCATCAGACCACAGGTCCCCTGTTCTTGCTTTAGAGATAAAAGAAAGAGGGAAATAAATCAATACCAGAATAAAGTAGAATTGTCATCTTTTTATTCATGGGGCTCATCCCTTTTACAGCTGCACAACAGGAAGAGATTGAACAAGTGAACCTGTCCCTTCTAGGACTACTGGCACCGGTTGAATTTCCATGTAAGGATATTGAAAGCTGTGCCTGAAAAAGAAAGATGGTAATCTTGGCTACAATAGCCAGGTATAAAACTGAACTTTTAATTCTCAAATCCTCATATTGTGCTGATGTAGCTTCTAAACTTAGCTTTGTAATTGTTTCTGTTTCAATAATTATAAAACACCCACAACTTGTCATAAGATCTTAAAGGGAGGAAGGCAGTAAGGTACTGATGATAGTGACAACATTATACAAATATGTAATTTGTCATGATACTAGCTGAACAAGTTTGAGCTAATCTTTGTACAGAAATACACAATGAGATATATGAATGATGCATTATGCTGTGCATTTGACAATACAAAAACAGTATTACTGAAGTTATATTTTAAGTAATAGTCAAGCATACAGTGCTGCAATCTCCACATTAACTGTTAACCACACTAATATCTGCCTTTTAATACAAAGCATGTGCATTAAAATGACAATAAAGTATATGAAATGAGTCAAATTATCAAAAATCCTTTGTCTCCTTCCTCATTCAATTGGAACAGTCATCCAGTTATGGTACTTTGGTTTCTGCCCTGAAACAACATCTCAGGCTTGGCCAAATTGATCACCAACAATGGTCTGCCCTGGCCTCACATCGGGAGGCATGGAGACACACTATCCACAATGCTGCAGCCTTATTTGAGAACTCATGCCGAAAAAGTCTTGAAGAGAAACGGCAACGCAGAAAGAATCACAACCCGGTAACATCACCCGAGGAAACTTTCTGCTGTGCTTTCTGCAACCGGACTTGTTTATCTCGGATTGGCCTTTTTAGTCATCAGCGCGCTTGCAGAAAACGCAGGATGAGTCCTTCCTGAATCTTCGTTTGCGAAGAAAAGCCAGAGAGAGAGAGAGAGAGAGAGAGAGAAGACAGTTTCAGATGGACAAAGCTTTGTGTCACTGCATGTGCCTGCATGTTGTAGGAGCAGCAGGCTTTATGGCCTAAATATCCTAAAGGCACCAAATCCCATTTGATCTTAGAAGCTAAGTAGGGTCAGCCCTGGTTAGTACTTGGATGGGAATCTGCCAACAAATACTAGGTTTCAGAGGAAATTCTACATTTCAGAAGAAGGAAATGGCAAAAAACACTTCTGAGTATTCTTGTCTAAGAAAATCCTGTGAAATTCATGGGGGTCACCATAAGTTGACAGGAGACTTGAAGGCACATGTATGCACAGACACAGGCTTTGGCTTCTAGTTCCCTTTATTTAAAATGGTTTTTGTGAGAATTTTCATCTTGCATATCTTCCTCTGGAGTTCAAGAAACCAACCTTTGGAATGGAGAAATAGCCAGGGCAGTGGGCATGATAGCTCCTTACTGTTCCCTTTCAAAGAGTAAAGCCAAACCGGCCCCATGGCTTTCCAGGGCTGGCAGCAATGAAACAAGTGAGAAGGAGACTAAAGTGATGTTGGCAGAAAAGCTCAGGGCAGGGCCGATGGAAATATAGGCTAGAGTCTCTCTAGGGGCCTATTCTGTAGTAATGCAGGAAGAAAAGAAACATTTCTTCTCTGTTCCCATTATGTCTGTAGGGAGCTGACCAGTAATGCTGTTTTGAGTGGTTAGGGGTCTTATATACACTAGCCCATGTGAAGAAACTTCAGACCACACAACAGCCAACAAGATGCCTGGCACTGTGCAGATAAAATTGTTCAGATCTGCTCCATCTTAGATGCTATGATTAATATAGATCCAGTAGATGTAACTTTGATCCCTGCTGTCCAGTGACAAGGATACTTTTCCATTTGTACAACCAGAGGATATGAACAGGATTCTTTTAGGGGTGATTCTTGCCTTTCCTGACTCATTACAAAAGCCAAAAGAGGACTGACTGAGTGGGTAGTGGGAGAGGTAAATGCCTCCCTAAAACAAGGCAGAGTTCCATGGTACCTAAAGGGGACTGTTACTACACCATTGTTGAGAAAGGCCTCTCTGGATCCCACTGTATTGTGCAAGGTACTGGAATGTGTGGTAGCCAGCCAGCTCCAGGGGTTTCTGGATGATACCAATTATCTAAATCCATTGCTGTCTGGTTTTGGGCCTGGCTATGGGAGAGAGAGAGCTTGGGTCACCTTGGGGGATTACCTACACCAGGAGCTAAACAGATAAAGTATGCCTCTGTTGGTTCTGCTGGACCTCTCAGCAATTTTTGATAACATCAACCATGGTTTCCTTTTGGGCTGCTTGGCCAGAATGGGATTTGGAGGCACTGTTTGACAGTGGCTCTGTTCTATCCTGGAGGGACAAACCAGGAAGGTGTTGCTGGGGAACTCTTGATCAACTCCTTGCTGTTGAGCTGTGGGCTCCCTTAGGGTTCTATTTTATTCTACATGCTATTTAACAAATAATGAAACCACTGGGGGAAGTGGTCCAGAATTTTGGGATTTGGTGCCATCAGAATGGAGATGACATCCAGCTCTACTGTTTCTTTTCACCTTAATCCAAGAGAACTGTCTTTGTTCTAAACTGGTGCCTGTCATCAGCAATTGTCTGGATGAGAGCAAACAAATTGAAACTTAATCCAGACAAGAAAGAGGTGTGCCTGGTAGGTTGAAAGACAAATCAGGGAACAAAGATTCAGCCTGTGCTGAATGTGCTTACATTCCCACAAAAACATATTTATAACCTGGAACCCCAGGTTTCAGCAATAGCCAGGAGTGCATTTGCTCCACTGGCTGATGGTCTGTTTCCAATGGTGGTTATGACCTACAAGCCCTATATGGCTCAGTTCCAGATTGTTGGAAGAACCACAACTTCCTATATGAGCCTGTCTATCTTTCAAGATACTCCACCACCCTCACAGGCCACATCTGGTGGGAATATGGAATACAGCCTTCTTGATGGCTGCTCTCAGGTTCTGGAACACCCTAGAAAGGTTAGACTGGCACCCTTCCTATCCTTCCATAGTCAGGCAAAGACCTTTTGGTTTCAACAAGACTTTGAGGACTGGCTACTCAGGGGGAATACGCCTTGTAGAATTGTGCTGTTGTGTCCATCTCTACCCACTCTTCATTCCCATCCTGCCATTGTGAGGCTAGCTACCCGATCTGGCTTCAGAGAGATCGACTACCACAAGGGCTTTGCTTTTCTGGCATATAATTGCCCCTCTGAGCTCTGGGAAAATCAAAGCCCCAGTAGTAGCCTGGTAGGTTGAAAGATACTTCACTTCAGAGAAGTGACTACCACTGGTGCTTTGCTTTTCCCAGTGCTTAAAGAGTTGAGAGTTGATTGTAAGCAAAGTCCTAGAGGTAGCTGCCTGTTCTGGCTTCAGAGAGGCAACTACTGCTGGAGCTTTGCTTTTCCCGGAGCTCAGAGGGGTGATTTAAGCAAAGCACCAGTGGTAGTCACTCTCTCTGAAGCCAGATAGGGTGCCCACCCTGCCATCGCAAAGCTAGCTGCCTGATCTGGCTTCAGAGAACGTGACTACCACTGGGGTGTTGCTTTTCCAGTGCACAATCACCCCTCTGTGCATCAGGAAAAGCAAAGTCCCAGCAGTAGCCACCCTTTCTGGCTTCAGAGAGGTGACTACCACTGGCAAGTAATGCTGGTGCTTTGCTTTTCCCAGAGCTCAGACAGTCAAGCATGAGCAACAGCTGTAGTAGAAACCAGTGCAGATTTGGGCTTTGGCAGGCGTGGCACTGAAATCCAGGACAGAATAGTTCAAATTTAATGTGCCACAGCTCTAGGCCAAAGTAGTCCGAATCCCATCTGGCTCCCCCCCCCCCCCGTGTAGTCAAGCCCCATATTACTAGCAGAAAATAGCAAAGACTTGGAAAGATTACTTGTGAAAGTTGAAAAAGAAAGTACAAAAGTAGGATTATAGATAAATGGGGCAGGGGAGCAAAGATAAAGACCACAGAAGATTTATACAACTTAAAAGTGGATGATGAGTAATCAAAAATAGTTAAAGATTTTCTGTTCATTGGCTCAGTCATCTGTCAAAATGGAAATTGTAGTCAAGAAGTCAAAATAAAACTAAAGTCTTGGAAGGGCAGCTATGAAAGAATTAGATAAAATCTTCAAATGTATAGACAGACCATCTAATAGCAACATATACAAATTAATTGCAGTTCCAGTGTCTATGTGTGGTTGCAAAAGCTAATCAACTCATTTGAAATGTGGTATTGGAAGACAGTTCTACAAATACTATGAACCACCGAAATGAGAAATCAATGAGACTGAGAGCAAATCAAGTCTGAATTCTCACTAAAAGCCAAAATGACTAAACTGACATATTGTAGTCTGGACATATCATGAGAAGACATGTTTTTGTTGTGTGCCTTCAAGTCACTTCCAACTTATGGTGACCCTAAGGCAATCTATCACAGGGTTTTCTTGACAACATTTGTTCAGAGGGGGTTTGCCTTGGCCTTCCTCTGAGTCTGAGAGAGTGTGACTTGCCCAAGATCACCTCGTAGGCTTCCATGACTGAGTGGGGATTTGAATCCTAGTCTCCAGAATCCTAGTCCAGTCCTCATGACTCAATTGAAAAGACAGTAATGCTTGGTAAAGTAGAAGGCAGCAGTAAAGAGGAAGGCCACATTACAGATGAATTGACTCAGCCCAGCAAGCCACAGTCTGCAAGACCTGAGCAGGACTGTAGCTAACTGGGGCTCTTAGAAGTCACTCATTTATAGGGACAGTGTTAAGTCAAAGCTGAACTGAACTGACAGCAAATAAAACAACTACAGTACTTGCTGTCAAGCTCTGACCTAGTTAATTGTGGTGCACCTGCTGTGGAATATCCTCCCCAGAAGGCCTGGCCAGGCACCTCCTGGAGAGGCAATTGTCACTGGAAAAACAGTACAAGGAAAATAATTAATCCCTCTCTTCCAAGGTCTCAATCTGAGTCATGGGCCCATGTGCTTGCTATTTTTTTTTAAAGGAAGTTTTCTTAAAGGATAGAACTTATAGGTATGCATTTCTGATCTCATCTAGATTCATCCTGATGCTACTCTTGAACAATTAAAAGGTCAGAGTGGCTTTTCAAATTCTGTAGAAACTGGGCTGGGACACCACCAAGAAGGGCTACCTTTTTTATTGTATGTCTGAGAGTTAGGATGGTGTAGCAGTTTGAGCATTGGACTATGACTCTGGAGACCAGGGTTCGAATCCCCACTGGGCCATGTAAACCCACTGAGTTACCTTGGTCAAGTCACACTCTCTCAGCCTCAGAAGAAGGCAAAGTCAACCCCCCTCTGAACAAATCTTGTGAAAAAAACCCTGTGATAGGATTCCCTTAGGGTCACCATAAGTCGGAAATGACTTGAAGGCACACAACAACAACAAAATGCAATATGCTTTTCGGTAAGTGGCTGTGCTGACATCTGCAGCACACATGTCTTATGCAAACTGATATGTGTAAGATTCTCTATATGTGTGCAGAACATTTTCTTCTGCTTCCTATTCTAAACTTACTTTACCTTATGTTCCCCCATCCACTTAACCCAAAAATAAGAGTCTTTTGGATGGTGGAGATCTTCATGTGGATTGGGAAATAAATCCTAATCCTAGCACCAGGAAAAGAACAAACTGTGACATTTTAAAAAATATATTTAAAATATCCCCCCTCACCTCACTTACTTCACTCAGAAAATAGTAAAAAACAACAAAATAAGAACAGCAGTATAGCAAAAGAACAAACATTAACTATCAGCAGTAAATAAATTTAAAAGCAACTGTAGTAAGCATCATCATAAGACATACTAAAAAGACAGGTGGTGGGGAGCCAAAGTAGAAAGCCAGAAAGACTGCTTATATGTTTTTTTTTATTATTTTCAGCAATAAAAATCTAACCTCTAAAAGCTTGCCAAAGGATTTCAAAAATAGGAGTAATGCTGCTGTCGAGGCCAACGAAGAAAGGCAACATCTGTGATCCCTGCACAAACTCTGATAAGAAAGCAGCCACACCAACTCATTCTCCGGTGCCCTTTCCCCTCAATACTTTGAGATGATGGGGTGGTGTCGGAGTGGGAATTGCACAGCCCTCCAGATGTTTTGGATTGCAAATCCTAGCCACCCTAGCTAGTATAGCCAATGGTGAGGAATTCTGGGAGTCTAACAACATTTGGAGGACTGCATTGATTCTTACCCTTGCTATAAGACAAGAATCTTTATAATTTCCTAACATTCTTTTTTAGTATTCTGTTTTGGTTTTAACATTTGTTATACATTGCCTTGGGTGTGTTTTTAATGGAAAGCTGGGCTACTGTGTCTTTTAGATTGCAAATGTATGGGTAGGAACTGTTTTCTGTAACCTCACATTTAGCCAGGCTGTATGTAATAAATAACCCTCACCCAGGATAGTCTAACTGCTTACATTTATTTTATTTTTATTTGAAGAGTAATAAGCTACCTTCTCAAATATAAATTTTCCCAAGCACAAAATAAAAAAGAAAACAACAGTAAAATCCATGTCAATATTAACAATAAAAAGCAATAAATACTAAGAACAATGACAACAACAACAAAGCAGAGAAATAAAGTAGCAATAAAAGCATATCATTTTAGCCAGCAATGGAACCGTAATATCTAAAATACTGCACAGCCATAAGAACAAGAATAATAATAAAACTTTAACATTTTAACTTGAAAGCAGATGGGGGAGGGGAGAGGTTTTGTGCAGGGGGCCAGCTTGTCTGTTATTTAGTGCTAAATGACATTGGCAAGGGTTAATTACCTTTTCCCCTTCCTTCTCTTTCTGGAAATACTGAATACAGGCGTACCTCACTTAACAAAGCCTCTGACAAATAAGCTCCTTTTTACAAAGAACTTTATCAGATGTACAAAAACCGGTGTCATAACGACGCCAAATAACTGTGAAAGGGCATGCATATCAGATGACATCGCCCTTTCGCGATTATGTCCCTGCAAAAACCCAGTTTTTAATTGATGGCTGAAGCTGTCAATTGATCCCCTGTGGTGATTTTTTGCCAGCATAGCCAGAGTGTGAAACCTCATGGTTTTTTCTCCTCGTACTTATCCCGTCAATGGCTGGTCTGGCGCAAACACTTCTGGGCGAGATCACAACATCCTGGTAAGTGACGTACTTTTTATGACCCTCCCCGGGTTACTTGGGACTTTTAAAGTGTGTTTAGGTACTTTAAAAACGTTTTTGTGTTCTTTTTGTGTTTTCCCACGCTATGAAGTCTGGCGGGAGTTCCATTCACTTCATCTGACATTGCCGGGGAAGCCTTCTGCTGGAAGAGAAGGTAAGTGCAGTTGGGGAGGGGCATTCTTTTGCTGGCATGAACATTGATTTTTTTATGCCAGCAAAAGAATGTTTAAGGGGCTCATCTGATAAAATCCAAAGTCTTTTTATGTCCATCCAGACCCTGCTTTCCCTTCTGTCTAGCTGGAAGTTGTTGTTTTTTTTAGTAGTATTAGCATAGGGAGGATGAGAAAGGAAGTCTGGTGAAATAGAAGACTTTCAGTAGTAGGTTGCAGGAATGAGTCTGCTATGGTGTAATAAAACTCAGGCTGAGAATGAATGGAATTCTGCTTTAACTGACTATGCTATAACCATGTGTGTCTGCCTATAACAGGCAAGGTAAACAGCAACTGCCTCCAGAATTTCTTACTGAGTATGCATAAACAGCAACACAGAGAGCAAATAAGCTTGCCTCACCAGTTACTCCCAGCATGTTAAAGAAGCACAGGTTTATACATTTGGCCAGCAAAAATGGAAATCATAAGAAAAGTGGAGACTGGTGAAAGAAAAGTCATCCCTGGATGCATTTTGGAATACATTTTCCAGTGGTCCCCAGAAGATATGTTTTTGCCTACTTATCCAAGGCTTACCTGACCTGGTTGTTTCATTTCACATGTGCATATTGTGCATTTTGAATAAAAGTTAACTGAACATGTTAAACTATTTTTCTTGTTTGTGGTATAGGAACCTATCCCAATTCTTTCTATGGAGATTTTCAGATGGGGAAATTATTCCCCAGGGAGATCGGGACAGAATTGTTTCTGTCCTGGAAGCAGTGCCGTGGTTCGCATGCCCACTTCCCTCTCCCGATCTTCTGTCGTCCTGACACTGTCCTTTTTCTAGTTCTTTTTATTAACAATGAACTCTCGTTAATAAAATATCATGGAAGGGACTGGCAGGGAACTAGAAAAAGGACAGCGTCAGGACGACGGAAGATCGGGAGAGGGCAGTGGGCGTGAGAACCGCAGCACTGCTTCTGGGACAGAAACAATTCTGTCCCGATCTCCCCGGCGAATAATTTCCCATCTGAAAATCTCCTATGTTTTCTGCCCCAGTAACCAGTATCAAAATTTCTGTTAAAGAAGTAATGTGTAGGAACACACCTATTTTGTTAACTGAGGTATACCTATACTGTGATTATTGGGCTAAAGGGGCTGGGAAGCTGGCCACACCATTTTCAGTCTCCCTCTGCTGTGGCTCAATGTTGCGTTACCTTCTCTCTTTCTCCATATTTCTAGTCTTAATTCCT
Source organism: Gambelia wislizenii (assembly GCA_030847615.1). NCBI lineage: Eukaryota > Metazoa > Chordata > Lepidosauria > Squamata > Crotaphytidae > Gambelia > Gambelia wislizenii. Next base: position 37,205,311 of record JAUMIR010000004.1, read on the forward strand.
GCCACAAGCACTGTCCTGGAAGTCAACCAGAGATGCTAAAGAATACTTGGAGCTGCAGCTTCTTCCCCCACCAGAAAATATTCCTTCCAAATATCACTTCATCATCCCCAGTAGAGGATGGCAAGCTGCTTCTGTTTTATTCCAGCTCTTGGTGATTAAAAAAAAAAAAACAGTTTGTCTTATTAAATGATTGGTAGAATAGGTAGGAGAAGATGGAGGGCATTTTCAAATCTGCCTTCTTCCTTCACTACTTTCCTCCACCTGCTGCCTGTTTCTGTTTTCCCACCCCCAAATCAGTGTAGCTGGTTTCTCTGTTGTGCTTTGCATGCTAGAAAGAAGGGACAGATGGTTGGACAGACCAACTCTTAATTGTGAAGGGGCACTGGAACAAAAATCTAAAGTTATTTTTTGAGTGGGTAGGGGACTGTGCCTCCTAGACTCTAACCTTAGTTTTGAAAGCAGATACTTGCTGACCTGGCGAAGAGTTTACCAGGGAAGGGAGAGGGGCAAATGTTTGATTTTTTAAGAAAGACAATAGCAGTAGACTCAGATTTATAAGGAACAATGCCATATGTGCTATTAGCTATTTTCCTTAATTGTGTGGAACTGGTGGAATGCCAGTTGTTGAGTACAAAAGGTAAGACACAATGTCTTCAGAGGCTTTTTGATTTTATTTTTTGCTGACTCATAGAGGTTTTGGCTGCTAAACTCAAATATATTATGAGGAGTTCTCTCTGTACTTCCAGAAATATTTTTGCATCAGAAAGCATTTGAACTGGGGTATAGCAAAGGTCATTCATCTCTCCAGATCCTGTTGGATTACAGTTCATAGCATTCCTCACCATTGGTTATGCTAGAGAGGGCTACTGGGACTTGCAATACCACAGCTTCTGGAGGGTGGCATAATTCCCATCTCTGGGATAGAGTTAGTTAATCTGTTATACTCCTGCTTATTTTGTTGGCTTTATCTTTTATTTCTTTTATGCTGTTTTTTAATAATTTAAATTAGTGTTCTATTGGAAAGTATCTGAATATTCTATGTTTTTTTTAGAATGTGCCTTTTTGTATGCTGCTCTATCTAGATTTTATTTTAGGATTTAAAAGAGAGATACAAGTGTGTCATCACATACCTGTCCTGATTTGGCAGGGACACTCCCAATTAATCCTGTGCTGTCCCACTTTTCCAGCTGCTTTTAAAATTTCCCAGTGTCTTTCTCCTCTTTCCATTTTCCCCTGTGTCCTTTACTTACTTTGGCTATAGCCACACTGAGAATTAAAGCAGTTTCATACCACTTTAACTGCCATGGCTCCATTCTATGGAATCCTGGGATTTGTAGTTTGTTGTAGCACCAGAGCCCTCTGACAGAGAAGGCTAAATATTTCACAAAGCTACAAATCTCAGAATTACATAGCATTGTGTTATGGCAGTTACATGGTGTCAAACTGTTTTAATTCTGCACTGTGGCTACAGCCTTAGAATCATAGAATCATAGAATTGCAGAGTTGGAAGAGACCACGAGGGCCATCCAGTCCAACCCCCTGCCACGCAGGAAATCACAATCAAAGCATCTCCGACAGATGGCCATCCAGCCTCTGTTTAAAGACCTCCAAGGAAGGAGACCCTACCACGCTCCGAGAGAGTGTGTTCCACTGCCAAACAGCTCTGACTGTCATGCTGTAAACTGAGTTTAAAGTGCAAAAGTAGTTTGTACTCAATTAACTCAGCAGGGGGAGAGAAGGGAGTGGAAGTTTGTCCTCCCCAACAGGATCAAGCAAAAGCAAACTGCTGCAGCCTCTCCTAGCTTCTGTGTTCTTCCTCCTTACTAACTTGCCATCTTGAGTACACCCTCATGTTGCTTGGCCATATGTGTCCCAGATGTCACCTGTGAAATGTTGGAGAGTATGTCATCATCAACAATGTGCATAAGTGTATCCCAGTCTTCTTTGAACAATGTGACAACTTTTATTGCTATCACAGCTTTATTCCTGTAAGAAATACCTAGACCAATAGCCATGTTAATATGTTGTAGTATGTTGTTCTTTAAGGACTGTATCCATAAACTTTTGTAGGTTTGTAGGATTGGACTGATATCATAAACTTTGTGCGTTAGCACATCCTTTACCAGATACAAAATGCTGTCATTCTGGAGAGAGTGATCCAGACATGTACAACTATAGTCACAACAGAATTCTGGTCACCATTCTAAATTCATTAGAGGCTGCTTTTTTGCTTTAAGTCAGGTGGGCAAAGTGTGGCCAGACCCAGAATTGCACCCCCAGCCTCTTGAGCTCCCCTGCAAAGTGGAGAGACCCCTGATGATTTAAAGAGTGAATAAAGCTTGCCATGCCTCAGCTAATGTACACCTCACTCACTCCAACCTCATTTTAAAATCTCATCCCTCACAAATGCTCCCACCCCTCCTTCCACCTCCCTCACTCTAATCCCACGTTAAAATTAATTGCTCTATAAATGACTGGATTTATTTTTAATTATTTTTTTAAAGATGTGCCCCCCCAAGAAGTTCCAGATTTCTGAATGCATCCCCTGGTCTCATTAAAGTTGCCCACCCCTGCTTTAAGTCTTACTGCTCACTGCCCCCATTTTAACAAAAATCTAAAATCTAAAAACTAAAGTAGCTCTATTATTCCCACCTTTCCTCCAGGAACTGGAAGCAATTTACATGGCCTTGTTTCATTGTTATTTTTATGACTTATGGTGACCCTAAGGTGAACCTATAATAGGATTTTCTTGGCAAGGTTTGTTCAGAAGGGGTTTGTCTGCCTTCCTCTGAGGCTGAGAGAGTATTTCTTGCTCAAGGTCACCCAATGAGTTTCCACGGTTGGTGGAGGATTCAAACCCTGGTCTCCAGAGTCATAGTCCATTGCTCAGACCACTACACCATGCTGGGTCTCACTTACATGGCATAAATCCAGCTTTTTGGTGGTCAGATCTACTTCACTTCAAACATGGAATTGTATCAGTTCACTCTCAGTGACAGAGCTTGAGAACTTATGCGCCTTCCTGATGATATAACATCTGGAAAGCCATATGCTCCCCATCCCTGTTGTAAGCCAATCTTCCCCAAACTATTACCATGCCTACTAGGAATGATGGGAGTTGTGGTTCCATGCCTCCAGAGGGCACTAGATTAGGGAAGACTGATCAATGTTCTAATTTTCTCCTGTTTAAAGCAAGCCAAAGGTTCTGAATCTATGGTCACAAGTACGATTGTATCTCCCTTAGACCCTTGCCTTCTTCTCCAAATGATGTCCCTAATTGGCTCATAGCATCCATGACCATGATTCCAGAGAATTTTATAAGCAAATTATTGTGCAAACTATTTACAATCTACAAATAATCTGAAGAATATGTATAGGATGTGCCTATTCACACAAGAGTGAGTGGTGCCATTGAGAAAAGGCAGGAAAGATGGGGTTTTCCTGTTTCCTTTTTTGGGAAACTGGAAAAGGAATACAGAAAGGTAAAAAAGAAAGTTCTTACGCATGTTCTTGTTGCTTTTTGACATGATTAATTTAAAATATTCTTAGAATGTATGTTTGGCATGCTGTTCCTCAGCGTTGAAGTTGATGTTGTTGTACACCACATTATCTTGCATCTGTTTTATAATTCTGCCCTGTGATTACAAAAGTTACAGCTAAACACTAGCTGCTGATAATGAGATAAGAAGTTTGTTATTGTTGATGATGGAAAAGGGAGGTGTAGCTAGGAAGACCTTACACAATACAGCTAGATAGCTATAGCTATAGCTGTGTTCTTGCTGTGTATGAGGGCCTCTGGAGCAAGCTAGTTTTCTGCTGCTCCAGAGACAAGGCATGAACCAATGGACTGAATTTCAACAAAAGAGATTCCAGATTCCACCTAAACACTAGGAAGAATGTCTTTACTGCAAGAGCTGTGGAACAGACTGCCTTGAAGGGTGGTGGATTCCTCTACTTCAGAGGTCTTTAAACAGAGGTTGGATGGCCATCTTTCAGGAGTGCTTTAGCTATGATTCCTGCATGGCTGTGGATTGGGCTGGATGGCCCTTGTGGATGGCCCTATGATTCTGTTGATCCTTTGCTTTTTCCTTCTTGCTCCCAGTTGATGAGGTAATTGTTTTCCAGTTGTTTATATGGATTCATGTAGAACTATGTGCATGGAACAAAAGCAAAGAACAGGTTCCTATCCCAAGGAATGTATAGTCTACGTATAAACATAACAAAGGGGGAGGCAAGAAAGAGAGGTTTGCTCTTCTGGTCCAGGGTGGGGGGAGCTGAATGCTGGATGAGCAGCTTCTGCCAACAGCCCAGAGTGAAGCCTTTTATTATGCCTTGATATCCAAGACAACTTGACAGGCATTGCCCCCACCTTGAAAAATCCTCACGCTCCCTCAGCTCTCTAAAAGTATATGTAAGGTTAACTGCTTGTTTTGGGTTACCAGTTCTGTAGTTCTGTGAGTCCCTTTAAGATAGATCTGGCTCTCTGGTAGGTGTAGCCTCAAGGATCACTGGCACCTCAGTTCCATTGGGTCTCCAGCATATCAGTTTGGGAGGGTCTCCAGGGTTTTGAGCTTCTAGGTTTCTTGTTCAATGGCTTTACTCAGGCCTGGTGTCTTTGCTATCAACATCAGTGGTCTGGGTGACAGCTGACTCTGGACAGGAAGAAAGAAAAGGGCAAGAAGAGAGGAATGCAATCAAATGTTGGTGTACGTGCTTATGTACACATGCTAAGAAATGCTAAATAACTCCAGCACACACCACATCCACCCTCATGGTACTCCCTCTCCCTCTCCCTCTCCGGCGGCCATGTTTGGAATCTACATGCCCCCCCCCCCGTGTGTTGATTGGCTGCCCAACAGACCTGTGATTGGTTGGTCAGGTTCCTAAGCAGCCAATCAGCACACTGGAAACAGCAACATACCCAAGATACATAATGCTCTTGGGTATTTTGCTGTTTCCAGTGTGCTGATTGGCTGCTTAGGAACCTGACCAACCAATCACAGGTCTGTTGGGAAGCCAATCAGCACACGGGGGGGGGGACCATATAGATTCCAAACATGGCCACCGGAGAGGGAGAGGGAGAGGGAGTACCATGAGGGTGAATGTGGTGTGTGCTGGAGTGCATGGGGTGGGGGCCAAGGCACAGAATGAGCGGAGGGGGACAGAATGAGTGGAGGGGGGTGTCAAGGGGTAGAACAAGCAGAGGGGGTAGCAGGGGGCAGAACAAGTGGAGGGAGGATGGCAGGGGGGCAGAACAAGCAGAAGGGGGGTGGCAGGGGGCAGAACAAATGGGGGGGTGGCAGGGGCAGAACAAATGGGGGGGTGGCGGGGGAAGAACAAACGGAGGGGGGTGGCAGGGGGCAGAACAAGTGGAGGGAGTGGCAGGGGGCAGAACAAGCGGAGGGGGTGGCAGGGGGCAGAACAAGCAGAGAGGGAGTGGCAGGGGGCAGAGTTTTTTTAATGGTGTATGGTACACTGGGTCCAGCTAGTTTCAAGTATTTTTCTATTTCAAACATGCATTTTGAATCCAGAAATGGAGACCAGGCTCCACGTGCTGCTGTGCTTCCCTAAACACCCTCTTTTATTCACTAAAAGTCCCAAAGTTCTGCATTGGTTTGGATTAAATTTAGCTTAATATGGAATCTTCCTATAAAATAAAAGAGTGTGCACATTAGTGGTCCTCCAGATGTTGTTGGACTTTATAACTCTCATGATTCCTCCTGCAGCAATATTCCTCTGATGACTGGACATTCTCTGCCTTCTACAATCTAAAAGTGTCTCCCTACATTTAATTCAGAAGACACTATTAGGTGTCAAATGTTGGCTTATAATGACCACTGTGAAAAGAATATCCATAGCAATCTAACACATGCTTCAAAGAATTTAGAAGTTATGCTAGGTTTGTCTTGGTTGATAGATAAATAGTTCCATATTTCTGTCATATTCCCCCATCCCCCAAAAAACTGCATTATGCCTATTTCAGTTGTCATGCAGAGAGGCTGTATAGACCACTAGGTTCTGCTTATTGCTAGAGCTTACTGCTGTTCTGAATGGTCATTGTGTTTATTTTTGATGCATCTGAACATTGTACTGAAATGTCACATGCAAATATCTTTGTGTGTGACCAAGAGAACAAACAGAAATAATCCCTGACCAACAGAATAATCCCTGACCAAACAGAAACTAAGAAACAGTGTAAACATCAGGAAAAGGAGTATATTACAATATAACACAATTATTACATTTAGATATTATTAAATGCTTAAAAACAAAAAAAAATATTGAAGAGGCAAGGAATTTAATATATTGTTTGCAAAATAATATCCTTATTGGAAGACAAAGAGTAATAAACCTAAATACCAATATACAGTATATGTTGAACAATGATTCCAGTAGCGAGAGGCATATCAGCCTTGCTTTTTCCTTTTGTACAATATAACTTAACAAGATTAGACTGCAGTCCTATAGTGATTAACCTAAGAATAAGTCTTGCAGCATTTCCAAAAAAATCCCTGTCCCTTGTGGACCACACAGAAAACATTAAAAACAAAGGTTCCCTCTTTGAAATAAACATCTATAGAAAAGTTCATGTAAAATCAATCCCTTACTGCTTCTTTCTGGGTGTGACTACATGCGCGGAAACCCCGCACCTACCTTGTAGCTGCAGAAAATTTCTTTGATCTGCAGTGGCTCCATACATGACACACGCACTGAGTATAGGTTGGAGTATAGCATGTGGACCACATGCTAATCCACGTCAGAGTAAATGGGTGGTTTTATGCTGATCACGTGTCCTATACATCGTGCTATTTCTGGCCACACAGCCAGGGCTGCTCCAGAATTATTATTTTTTCTGTTCAGTTGTGCATGCAAGTAACTGAATATACATACTCCCAGAGTACTGTATAACTGGATAAGCATAGACATACCTATCCAGAAATGTGCACAATTGATTTTTAAAAAATAAAGATAAAAAAATGCCAGAGTAGAGTCCCATCCACCGGACGTCCCACCCTGGCTTTGCTCTGAAGCCAATCCTTGGCCACCATGCAGCCAATAATCTGGGTTTCCCCCTCAAATGTGGAGCAATCTCTGAATCTTACAGATTTGGGGTTTTCTGCAGAAACCCCGGTGAAGATGCAGATTGTTGAAAACTTCGTATTTCTTTAGTAAAAGGCGAAAGATTTATACGATCTGAAGAGAAACCAGACTTCGTATTTCAACTGTACCATGAATAGGGCGGGAGGGGGGTAAGCATGGGTTTTATTGCCCATGTAGTCAAGCCTAGATCTGTCTCATACTTTATTCTTTCTGCATTATTAAGCCATGTCACAAGCTACTTCTGTTTTAAGTGTATATTGGGGGCGGGACTGTAGTGCCTTCTTCCCAAAAAGGCTTTCAGGTGTGCACCTAAAATTTAAAATGCAGCACAGTAAACAACTTCCTGCCTACATCAGGAAAATGAACACACTACCACAGCACTTTTCCTATGCTTTTCCCTGCAACTTAACAGTTGCCTGGTTCTGTTTATGTATATTACTCTTTAAACCTTTGTATATGTACTCTTTGCGGTTGTCTAAACAGGAAAAATACTCCTCATGGAATATGAGAATACATTTTGTCTTAATGGCATCCTGCATCGTATCGCCATATTTGGAAGGAGGGGGGCTAAATATGCCATATACTTTGCAGGAAAAGCCTTTGTGGCTTTCCCCAGAGTTTTTGAAAAACAGCAGGGGGAATGTGCATTCCTGCTCATTGGGAGAAACAATGCGAATTGCTTTCCCAAAGAAGCAGAAGCTGAAAGCTGATTGGCCAGATGAGAGTGGGGGGCAGGGCTTGCTCACAAGGCAAGTTTCCAGAACCATCATGGTTTTTTCCGCCCGCCTTAGTGAGTGAGCACTAATGCGATAAAATGTGGGTTTGGGGTTTTTTTGTTTTTGTTTTTTGATTTTCTGTTAAGGTGAACTTTCTCAATTTCGCACCTTAGATATGCTTTTTTTAAAAAAAAATACTGTCCATCAGTGGCAACTGGTGAGAATAAAAACACGAGTAATTCAATCATGGTCACCATCTTGATTCACAGACGTGCCCGCTGGCACCCCCTGAAGAACCCATTAAGACATATCACAGCTGCTGTGAGTTGCCTTTACTGCAGAGCAATCCGCTTCTTTTTGCCTCATATAGACATCCCCTTTATTTACTCTTTAAAATTTTCTTGAACCTTGTGGTTTCTCTGGGCATTAATCCTTAGTACATTACATCAGAAAGCACAATTGCACTACTCCCTTTTTAAAAACAAATAAGTGATGTTTTTAAAAGTGCTGGAGACAGAGAACTAATATGCAGCAGTTCACTTGGGAACTCTTGGGAATATGGGTGTATTCCCAGCCCAGCCCAGCCCAGCCTAGCCACCAGAAGTAGTCTAGGGTTTCTCTGCTGGAAATCCCCAGGGAATCCCCAATGGAGGAGCAATGAAACCACACCCACAGTGTACCCGCTGTTCTCCCATTATTGCAACAAAGCAGAATGAGACATTCTCACCCAAAGTGATTACTAAACCACTAGGTGGACTTAGCGTACCATACGCCATTTAAAAACTCCCCCAAAACACCTGGTAGACCTCGTGACAACACTGTAAGTTACATCAGCGGGTTTAAATTCCCTCCCCCACTTCTTAGCATTCCAGACTTTTCCCGGAATTGCTGAGGTGACTCGCTCTGTTGCCCTGCTGCCACCACTGCCTGGGTCCCAGTTGACTGTCTGGGTCCCAGTCTGGGCCACAGATTGAGTGACAGGAGTGCATTGTGAGGTGGACAGGGAATTTGCATGTGGGTGGTGGTTGGCTGGGTGTGTTTCCTGAGCAGCCAATCAGCACACTGGGAGAGGCAACATACCCAAGAGAATTATATAGGTAGATAGCAGGATAGACAGTCATTAATTGATTGTTTCAAGTGGGAGAACAATAATTTCCAAACAATCCAACAGCAATACAGCAAGGTATAGCACCAGTAGCTATGTTGTGCGATAAGCTTCAGACAAAGATAAGACTTAACATAGTGCAATTGCAGTGTAAGAGTGTCATGTGAGTCTCAAGAGTATGCAATGTAGGACTAGGTTTCCACTGAATCAGGTTGAGAGTGCATAGAAGATGGTGGCCTGCTACCTTGCTGGGTTGGTTGTGACCTCAGGTGAGAGTTGGTGGGGGAAGAGATTCTAGCTTGTTGAGTGGAACCTGAGAAACTTGATTTTAGCCCTAATTACTCTCTATGTCAGTTTCATGTTGATGCCAAAATGAATACAATGTTGGTTTGAGATGGATTTCCCATAGTAGGGCATTTATAAGGTAAGGGCACTACCATACAGGCAGCCCTGTGTCTTGGGATTTGAAAAGGCACAGAGGGGCCTTTATAATTTTTTGAGGGGATAAGGAATAGGAGCCTGTTGCAATTTTTCTTTACACCTCTTCTTTAGTATACATTCTGGGCAAGAATAAAATACCTGATAATAACATCTTCCATGTATTCTTAGAAACTGTTCCTAATATTGCATCTTGCTATTTATTTCCTACCAGTGAAGGACTGGGTGAAGTGGAAAACCTGAGCCTGGCTCTCATGGTGAGATGATAAACCTGTAGAGGGACTTAGGGTTTCCAAGGGCAGCTGGGGGAATATACAATCAAAAAATGGTTTTCCCATCCCTGAAATTCTTCCACACAACTGAGAACCAACAACTGAGAGAAAAGTCTGAGCCTTTGACTTCTCATTTCTAAGAAGGAAGGGGGGTGTTTTGTTTTGTTTTGTTTTCTTTTAGATAGCAAAACCTTCTCGATGCAGGCTTACTACCTCAGTGAGAGCTGGGCCTATTGTCTTTGCCCCCAGAGGTGAAATTGTATATTGGAGCTGACTGAAGAGCAAAAAGCAAGATAGAATCAAGGAAAAATCAACTTATAAAAAAGAGCACATGGAAAGTACGAAGCCACTAGTCTTCCAAAGCGGTTCTGATAAAGAAATAGGCTTTGGGGAGAATTTTGAAAGAGGAAAGGGATGTGGCTTTTCTGAGAAGAGACAGGAAATCTTTGGGCCTATAGCCAGCACTCTACACCACGGTGAAGTGAGGTAATTGGTAGTGTAGGGTTTAAAGTGGCAGATTAAGACTGGGGAGACTTGCCTTCAAATTCCCAGATAGCCATCAAGCACTCTGGCTGACCTTGCACCAGTCATTTTTTTTTGGGGAGGGGGGGGAGGTTAAGGAGGTTAAGTGAACATTCAAGCAAGACTTATCCCCAAGGAGACCCTACCCAGCTGTAGCCTTGGAAAGGCCATTGGGTGATAGAAGGTCTAAAACGGTTGTGTGAGAGACAAAAGGTGGACATGCATTTATTTATTATTAAAGATACTTTATCCCATCTTTATCCCATCTTAATGTGTCCAAGCTGTCTAACAAAAAGATAAACATGAAAATATAAAAATAGAAACAAGTACTCAGGGAAGCACATTAAACAGTCATTAAGATCTTTCAAGTAGCAACAGAGAGCTAAAATAATGTCATTAAGCAGCATTAAAATACAATGGAACAAAAGCATCTTAATTAACCAGCTATTGCTAAACCTCCTGGAAAAGCTGTGAAAGGCCATCAATATAAGAATGAGATGAACCTAGGAAGGCATTTCAAAGCTTGCATAATTGCTGAAAGGCCTTCTCTCACATTAGGGGGAAATGCCCTTTGCCCCAAAAAAGAAGACAAAATATTTGCATAAAATGTGCATGTACTCATTCATGTGCATAGATTTTACAACCATTGAAATAGAAATTGAGTACATCGCACCATACTCTGGCCAAGTGAGCTGTGTGCTTGGTCAGTCTGCTACCCAGGTGCTAATTGTTAATTGGCAAATTCAAGGCTCTCCTTCCTTATTTTTAAAAATCTTTAAATTAGATTCAGACTGGATAGTCTGTCATATAAAGGATGCCTTCAACTAGAGGAAGCTCCTCTATAAAGTAGAGCACATGGTCATTTTATCCCGCACCCCTGCCAAGTGACACATCAATACTGGCAGGAGTCACACATTCAAATCCAAATGTCTGCATCTGTGCATTCAGGAGCAGGCATTGCTTTGAACGCTTAGATTTCAGCTCACATAGAGCCTCTTTCCCCACTCTCTTTATTCCGAGCTCAGGTTTTGAAAATGCATGTAGGAAAGTGGGCAGGCACTGAGAAAGCCCAAATTGGGAGCAAAGGAAAACCATTAAATAAAATATTGTGAAGATCTAAAAGCACTAAATCAATTTTCAACATTTTGGAGACAAGGGGGGAAAAAAGAGGTCTTTACCTAGTTCCAAAAATACCATATTGTAGGTGCAAATTAGGCCTCTCTGGGGAAGGCATTCCACAAATGGTGCCAGCACTGAAAAAAGTGTTTTCTCTGTCTTGTAGCTCATTTGTAGGTGGTAGCGATAGGTGACCCATGTTTCAGACCCATAAAGGAGGATAGACAGTACAATGGCTCTATACACACTGATTTTTGTGCTTTGCCTCAGGTGTTTATTGCTCCAGACTCTTTTGTGAAGTCTTCCAAATGCGCTATATGCCTTTGCTAATCCGTGATCGATCTCGTTGTCAATCTTGGCATCTGAGGAGATGATGCTTCCCAGGTAGGTGAACTGCTGAACGGACTTGAGCACAGATTTGCCGACGGCAATGTGGGGATGGTGGTGTTCGTCCTGTGGTGCAGGCTGGTAAAGAACTTCTGTTTTCTTCAGGTTGACTTCCAGCCCAAACAGCTCTGCAGCTGTTACAAAGCAGGATGTTAGGCACTGCAGAGCTGCTTCTGTGTGGGCAACAAGGGCAGCAGCATCAGCGAAGAGCAGCTTACGGACTAGATAGTTTAGAGTCTTAGTGTGAGCCCTCAGACGGCTTAAGTTAAACAAGCTACCATCAGTATGGTAACGTATATAGATGCCGTCGTCTTCTTCAAGCTCTGCCATAGCCCTTTGGAGCATCATGCTAAAGAAGATTGTAAATAAAGTTGGTGCAAGAACACAACCTTGCTTCACTCCATTAGTTATTAGAAAGGGCTCTGAAAGAGCATCACCATATCTGACTTGACCACAAGACACAGCGCTGTCTACGCACAATCCTAAATATACACTGGACTGACTATGTGACGAATGTTGCTGTCCTTGAGCAAGCAGGGATCACCAGTATTGAGGCCACGATATTGAGAACACAGCTGCACTGGGCAGGGCACGTTTCTAGGATGGAGGACCATCGCCTCCCAAAAATACTACTCTACGGTGAACTCGCCACGGGTCACCGTAAGAGGGGCGCTCCAAAAAAGCGATACAAAGACTCCCTAAACAACATCTCAGGCTCGGCCAAATTGATCACCAACAGTGGTCCGCCCTGGCCTCACATCGGGAGGCATGGAGACGCACTATCCACAATGCTGCAGCCTTATTTGAGAACTCATGCCAAACAAGTCTTGAAGAGAAACGACAACGCAGAAAGAATCACAACCCAAAAATATCACCCAAGGAGACCTTCTGCTGTGCTTTCTGCAACCAGACTTGTTTATCTCGGATTGGCCTTTTTAGTCATCAGTGCACTTGCAGAAAGCGCGGGATGAGTCCTTCCTGAATCTTCGTTTGCGAAGAAAAGCCAGAGAGAGAGAGAGAGAGAGAGCTCATTTGATACCTGGCTAGGCCCTCAGATTAATGACTAGGGTTACTAGTTCTCAGGTCATTGGCTAAAGTCTTAGGGAATTGCTAGACTTTCTTGGGTTTCATGGAAGCAGTACAGGGAAAGGGAGAAAAAGTCTGATTTTTTTGTGTAAAATGTGGCTTTAAAGCCTGGGCACATAGTTGTTACCCAAAGAGGCCCATGGGGAGTCCACCTGTGATGCCAAATCTCAGTTATTAATTGGAGAAATTATTAGCTCAAATAGATGGCTGGGAGAGGTTAAGTAACACATATTTCCTGGGGATGAAGGTTGTTTTGGTCACTTGTTTGTTTGTGGTGTGTGACTCATTGCCAAGGGTGCCCAAGAGGGGATTAGCACATACCACCTTAATGGTGTAGCCCCGTCCTATGGAATCCTGGCATTTGTAGTTTTACAAGGTCTTTAGCCTTCATTGTCAGAGTGCTGGTACCTCAGAAAACTACAAAAGCCAGGATCCTGTAGAAAGGAGCCTGGCAGTTCAAATGGTGTAAAACTGCATTATTTCTACAGTGTAGATGCACTCCTAGGACTGTATCAGACCACACCCCAAAGCCCTGTTCTTTTGCCAGCATAACTTTGCCGGTTTTTTTGCCGCGAAAAAACTCCCCATGCCATGCTTACCTTATCCATGCGAAAAGGCTTCCCCAGCAATGAATGAGGAAGTGAATGGAGCTCCGTTCACTTCCTCGTTTGAAATCCTGTGTATTCTCACGCGAATACATAGTGCAGGAAATTAAAAAACAAATAACACTAAAAAAGTTACAAAAAGCACAAAAACACACTTAAAAACTTACAAGTAAACCATGGAGGGTCATAAAAAGTGTGTCACCTACCTGGATGTCGCAATCTCACCTGGATGTTTTCCGGCTGGACTGGCCATTGATAGTGGAATGATGAGAGGACATTGGTGCGAGGTTTCATAAGCCGGCAAAGCCGGCACTAAAGCGCCATGGTGGATCTGTTGATGGCTTAAGCCATCAATAAAATATGATGGGATTTTTACAAGACATAAATGCAAAAGGGCAACATCATCTAATATGTGCACCCCTTCATGTCCATGTGGCATCGTTATGACACCATATTTGGTGTGTCTGATAATGTCTTAGTCCAACACTCAATTCACTACACCACACTGGCTCTTAGTAGACCAGAAACAAAACATGCTTGGATATGTCCAAAGGAATATACCCATGATAATAAAGGGTCTGGAAACCAATCCTTATTAGGAATGATTGAGGGAACTGGTGTGTTTAGCCTGGAGAAGAAAATACTTGAGAGATGATGTGCTAAGCCATTCTGAAATATCTGGATGGTTGTCATATACAAAATGGAAGAAGCTTGTTTTCCACTGCTCCATATGGTGAGATTCAAATTATAAAAGAGGAGATTTCTGAATTTTAGGAAGAACTTTCTGATAGTGAGATCTGTTCAATAGTGGAATGTATGTGAGGGAGATCTGGCTGCAACATGTCACCCGATTGATTGCCAGGGTTGATTCAGCTGATTTGGCTGGCTAGGCTGGTGTCCTCTTCCTCTCTTCACCACTCTACGTACATCCCTCCTGAAGCTGCATGCTCAGTGGAAGAGGACAACCATCCCATATAGAAGGAGTGTACTGTTCTTCAGTCAAAGGTATATGATAGCTGCGCTCCCTTGCTAGAACCTCCAAACAACAATGGAATGTAAAGTCGAAGGCTTTCACGGCCAGCATCCATAGATTTTCCTTGTTTTTTTCCCGGACTGTGAGGCCATGTTTTGGAATAGTTTCTTTCTGATGTTTCACCTGCATCTGTGGCTGGCATCCTCAGAGAATGGTTGGGTAGGTGTGTGGGTGGAGTTTATATGCTGTGAACCCCTGTAAAAAACAACGGAATGGATTACCTTGGAAAGTGGTAAACTGTCCTTAGATGGAGGTTATTATGTGGAAGTTGGATGGCTGCCAGGGATGCTTTAAGTGTGGATTCCTACATTCACAGAGGTTGGATTAAATGATGCTTCAGATGCCTTCCAACATTGTGATGCCTTCCACAAATCTCAACAGTATCAGTCATGTATTAGAAAACACATGTGTCATATGTGCTGTAAGTAAGACTGTGGGTGATGCTGGGCACATTTTGCCAGCTGTTCAACAGTCAAAAAGTTGGTACACCCATTGACTTGCTTATTAACTAGTTAGCCAGGTTGTAGCAGATTATGGGCCCATTCACCCAGATTCCCTTTCTGCTAATTTCCACAATCAACTGGCTGAAAAGCAGTTACTGACCCTCCCAACACTTCCCTATCCTGCCTTTTTGACATCAGAAGACATCATCCCTGTGAGCATTGCAAGCCCCCCCATCCCCTGGTTTCAAGTTTTGGCCCTGAAAATATAGGGAATTACTGTATATGGTTCTGACCTGGCAACTCTTATTATGATTAGTGAGGTCTGGATTGATGCACAAGAGGACATGACATCTTTTTGTTTCTCAAAAAAAAATTCTACAACACCTTTTGGCTGTAACAAAATGTTGCAATTTAAACAATAATCAAATTAAAACAATAATAAAATACAAAAGCAAAAAGAGTCATTGAATCTTTTGATCTTAAAAAAAGAGAGAGAGAGATTGAAATCCAGGAAGGCTCAAAATGACCTCTTTACCTGAAAGGCATGAGGTTAGTCTACCCTACCTTGGGAAGGAATTGCATAGCTTGAGGTGCTACCACCGAAAAGACCACATCTTGCTTTCCTATCATGTTTTGATGGCTTTAAATCATTTAGGGATCTATAGAGAATTAGCACTTTAGCCAAGAATTGGATGGAAAGCCAGTGCAATTGATAAGTTTAAGATGATTTGAAAAATGTGCACTAGAAAGCAATCTGGATGGTAGAAAGCCATTTTTTGCACTGGGTAAGATTTACAAACCATTTTCAAGAGCAGTTCTGACTTTCATCACTATGGCCAAATCCACCTTCCAGAAAGAGGCATAATTTGTCCAATAGCTGATGTTAGGCAGAAATATTCCTGGCCACATCAGCCACCTGCATGCCCAGAAACAATGGGAGATATATGCACTTCCAAATTGTCAGCCAGATCCTTCAGGGATGACTGTCATCATCTCTCTATATAAAATGCTTGTGTATGTTTCTGACTTCTCTGATTATTATCATTTGAGAATTAAAATAGTCTTTATTCAATATAAATATTAAAACAGATAGAACAGGCAGATATAGAATACATAAGAACATAACAACATAATGAGAAAACATAACATAACATGACATAGTGAAAAAAAAAGAAAAATGAAAAAAAAAATGGAAACACACACAAAAACCCCTCCACCAACAGAAGGAAAAAACATCAAGAAAATACAAGCATCATCCCATCCCTCCCTCCCCCCCATTAAAACTGACCTCCTGCTTCCCTCTGATTGTTTCCCTACAGAAATTAGATTACTATCTCCTCTCCTTATCAGACAATTTATTAACTCATTTGCTTTTTGTAGATTATAAAAAATCATATACATTTCTCTCAAATCCCAGTATACAATATATTACCAATAATTAAACAACAAATCCCACAGTACTAATATCCCATTTTCTTGTTTAATATATTCTATAAATGGTTCCCTCTTATTTATATAGATATGTATTTATATAGATTGTTTATATAGATTATATAGATGATTATCATTTGGATATAAAGATATTTCTGCTTTTATTTCAAGAGCAACATGACAAAAACTGAGCATAGGTATGCAAACAGAATTGAGTCACTTCCTTAGATAGAGTCACGAGAGTTGCAATTTAAATGTTTTTGTTCTGTGGAGTCAGCAAACCCTGTGCTACATATCCAATGGAATGTAAACATGAATGCTATTGTGTACAGCAAACAAAATCCTCTTGTAGCGAGCTTTGGAGTTAGAGTCAGGGTGCTTTTAATAGGCCTGACCTTGATCCAATGTATCTATATTTATCCAGACTTAATCAGTGTTGCTATAGCTTCTAAAACCATTATTCTGTCTTAATTGTCACTGCTCTGACATGACAACATTAGCACTGCTTTCTGAAATAACTTGCCCAATGGAGAGAATTGATGATCTCAAACATTTGCACATTTTTGTGCCATTGAGGTTAACCTGATAACCCATTAAGAAGGATTTTGGAATTTTTTAATGGCCAAACTTGTTTGCTTTTAATGTAGACAAAGAGTTCTCAAAATACTACCGTATTTAGGGATTATTATCTACATGTAGTAAATGTCTAGTAGGGTCTGGAAGACAAGAGAATGCATGGGCCCGAATGACTGGCTAATGTTGTCTAATAGCTATAGAGATGTCTTTTTTTCTGGAAAATTCCAAATTCCATATTAGTGTAGTGGAAAACCTTTTGTAGGCCCACTGAAAAGACACAGACAAGTGTCCTTGAGAAACATAATTGTCAGATGATGGCTTAGAATTTAAGACAACATCTTTGTCCCATGTCACAGCTAAAGAGAGGCCTGATAGGAGGTGTGTGTGTGTGTGCATGTTTGTGTGCATGCATGCATGTGTGTGCATGTGTGTACACACGCGCAAGTGTAACACAGAGATGGGAACCTTTTTTCTATCAAGAGCCACATGGTACCAGTGGGTGCTCATAGC
The DNA here is from genome assembly GCA_030847615.1 of Gambelia wislizenii. NCBI lineage: Eukaryota > Metazoa > Chordata > Lepidosauria > Squamata > Crotaphytidae > Gambelia > Gambelia wislizenii. The sequence continues at coordinate 37,222,652 of JAUMIR010000004.1, forward strand.
TAAAAGTGGCTGGAATACCTCTTTCTCCCTCTTCTGCTCTGTTGTTTTCTCTTTGTCATCCTCCTCCTCCCTACACAGCATGCTGCTTAGATTGCACTTATCAGAGATCTATGCTGATCGCTTGCAGAGGGCTTTTGAAACTAGACTGAGGGCCATAGGTTGCTATCCTTTAGAGGAATAGGAACCGCCCCCCACCCCTCCTGCCCCAGCAGTTTGGGATATAAAGGGAGAGAGAGTGCAAGGTGCAAACAGTAAGCTACCTAGAAGGCTTTGGGGTGGTGTGGAATGGAGCAGGACATTTGCTGCTTATAGCGGCACATAAGTATCTTTGGTTGCACCCTGGCTGAAAGAACAGTCCTGTGGGGAAAGACATTGGTCTAAATTGTTCTCTTGTGTTGGAAACCTGGGGCTAAGAGGCTGTGGATCCAGTGGGTGAAATCCTTTGCCTCTCTCTGTGGGTTAAATACTTTGCCACCACCATAACCATGGCACATCTTTCCTCCTGTATAATATTGGACTTCTGGCCTTTTAGACTGTAGGACCCACTGTGGAAGGTGGCTGAGAAAGCCAGGAGGGCAAATCTGATCTCCTCCTCTAAGGTTTCAGCTCAGTCTAAGGGCCCTTTCAGGCTATACAAACTGTAGCACTATGATTCCATTTTAACTGCCCATGGTTGCATCCTATGGAATCCTGGGGTTTGTAGTTTGGGAAAGCACTGGAGTTCTCTGGCAAAAAAAATCTAAATCCCTCTCCCTAAATTACAAATCCCATGATTCAGTAGGATGCAGCCATGGCAGTTAGCGGAATCATGGTGCTATAATTGTTTTATTTATTTATTTAGTATATATATTTTATCTCTGCCCTTTCTTTTTCTAGGATTCAAGGTGCCTTGGATAGTTATGTAGTGTGAAAGGGCTCTTAAGACATAGGTGGGGTCTCATTTTTCAATCTAGGGGTCAAATTCCAAGCTTGCAGGGGTCTTTAGAGGATGTAGTCCTGAGGAAGACCTTAATGTAAAGAAAATGTTTTGGAAGTCAACCGGTTCCCACTCTCAATGAGCATCACAAGAGCTCCTCTCTGTTTCTACAGAGAAGTGGCAGTTGAGAAAGCAGTAGTGTATTGTGACAGAAGAGAATACAGTTGTCCCTTCATATTCGTGGCTTTGAACTTCACTGTTTTAAGTATTCACGGTTTGTCCTCCTTCTCCTCCCCCTCCTCGTCCAGGAGGACTGCAGTGATGAGGGTGCTGCGAGAGGAGGAGCAGCAGGAGCAGCCGCCTTGGCTGCCTCTGATTTGGAGGCATTGGCGGTGGCAAGGAAGCAAGGGAAGCGAGGGAACTCCAGCCACCTCAGGGGCTTGGCTCCATTTGGGGTGGGGATGCAAGCCCCAGGAGAGCAGGGAGTTCGGGTCTAAAGTGCCCAACTCCCCACTCTCCTGGGGCTTGGCTCCCCACTCTCCCGGGGCTTGGCTCCCCATTCCAAAGGGAGCCAAGCCCCAGGAGAGCAGGGAATTTGGCACCTTTGCCCTGAACTCCCCACTTTCCTGGGGCTTGGCACTGTTTGGGGTGGAGAGCCGAGCCCCAGGAGAGTGGGGAGTTCAAGTCTAAAGGTCCCAACTCCCCGCTCTTCCGGGGCTTGGCTCCCCAACCCAAAGGAAACCAAGCCCCAGGAGAGCGGGGAGTTTGGCACCTTTGTCCTGAACTCCCCGCTCTTCTGGGGCTTGGCTCCATTTGGGGTGCTTTTGGAGGGGCGGTGGCGAGGCTGCCCAAGCCCCGCCACCACTTTTGGAGGGTTGCTGGGGGGTGGGTGCTCATTGGGGCAGAGACGAATGTTATTCACATTTTTTCGAATTTGCGGTGCTCCGCCCCTAACCACCGCGAATTAGAAGGGAGGACTGTAATTGTGCATGTCTGCTCAGAATAACTATGTGTCTCTACTCAGCTGTAAACATTAATTACATAAGCATGGAGCAGGGGGAACTAGAGTGAGTGAGGGAAGCCACAGATCAAAGGTAAGAAGGGCTGGGCTTTTAAAAGATAGTATGCTCACTGACAAAGTCTTCACAGGGTCTGAATGGCACCAGAAAAATGTTTTAGAAAACATAGTTCCCACTGAAACCAGTGGGACCTAACAGGTCATAATTATTAATTGGTCCCACTGATTTCAGAACCAAGTTCTGCTAACGTATTGGTCTAGCTCTAGATCCTATCCGATCTTGGATGCTAAGCAGAGTTGGCTCTGGTTAGTGCTTGGATAGGAAACCACCAATGAATGACATGGGATGGATCCACACTACACAAACAATCCAGTTTGAAGGAGCCATGGCTAATAATCCAGCTTCAAACTGGATTATTTGTGTAGTGTGGACAGGGTGATGGTGTTTCAGAGGAAGGAACTGGCACCTGAATATTCCATGCCTAAGACAACCTTATGAAATTAATGGGGTCACCATAAGTCAACAGGTGACTTGAAGGCATGCACACACACACACACACACACACACCTCTTTATCTTTACTAAGAGTTCATTGACACAGCAGAATATGCTGGCTCTCCGTCAGTGTATTCTGCTGCATATCTGGTCTGTTGCTCCCCCGTTACCTGAACAGAACAGGATGGAGACCAGACCACTACACCGACTGGTCTCTGCAGCTGCCACTGCCTGCCTTGCTCTCTCTGTAGCCAGGAAGCTGGCCCACAGCATGTGAGCAAGGCCCCCTGCATGTGACCAGCCTTGGTCACATGCTGCGGGACTCCTTCCTGGCTATGGAAGAGCAAGGCAGATGGCAGCTGCAGTGATGGGCTGATGTGGTAGTCTGGGCTCCTGCAGTCAAATGGGGCCCAACCCAAAACCCTATAGGTCTTCAGTGATCTTGCCTTCAAAAGGAAGCCAAATTCTGGTAACTGTGGCCCCAGGAACTTCTCACTGAGGAAGTGCATAATAGTATAGAGCAATTCAGACTAGGCTGTTCTTACGTGCGGTCCTTGATAGCAAACCAGATACCAGTAGATCAGAATGGACTGTCATTCTTTAAACTGTAATCCTATCCTACACATACAGTACTTATTTAGAAATAAGTTAAATTACCATGAATGGGATTTACTTATGGGTAAGCACACTTAGGATGGTGCTGTATATTCAGTGACAGTATGCATGAGTATAACTGTAGAGAAAAGCAAAAGGAATAAACCCCCTGTTTCTCTAAAAGAAACCAATTTTCTTTGAGCCAGTGACCTAGACCCACCTTCTCCAATGTGGCGCTCCCCAGATGTTTTGGTCTGCAACTCCCATCATCCCTGACATTGGTCATCCTGGCTAGTGCTGATGAGAACTGTAGCCCCAACACCTGCAGGGTGCCCTACCTGTTCTCTCTTCTTTTTATGGTCCTTTATTTATAAATTGGACTTAGGCTGGGCAACTGTTCAAACAGAGGACAGCTTAAAACAGCAGGCTGTCCTTCAAATAGAAAACTGTCTTTGGGAAAGGGGGACACATGGCCCTCCTATCTCAACCCATTGGTGCAGAGTTGCAAACATTTTAATAGCACTGATGGAAACAAAAACAGGTCCATATTTTGCAATGGCAGCCTGCCTTATGTTGGTGTACCTTAGGTTCCATTCCCATCTTACTTCCATCACCAGCAAAAAGTTGCACAATAAATGAATGCTTGCTAACTGAGGTGTTTTTGTGGGTCAGAAAGTTAAATAGTTTATCAACTTGCCACATGCAGCTGGAAGCTGAAAACTGATAAAAGCCTCCAGCACTGATAAAGCCTACTTCTTCATGATAAGCGAACACCACCCAGAATTTGTCAGGCAGATGCTCTTGACTTCGAGGGTATTTTCACGTCCACCTTAAGAACATAAAAGAGTCTTGCTGGATTTGACTTAAGGTCTGTCTTATCCAGTGTCCTGTTTTTGTCAGAAACCAACCAGATGCCTCTAGGAAACCCAGAAACAGAATATATGTACAATAAGTGTCTCCTTCCATTGTTCCTAGCAGCTAGTACACAGTGGCATGTTGACTCTGATTCTGGAGCTGGCATGTAACCACATAACTTACTTGTCATTGATAGGTGTATCGTTTATAAATCTGACTAATACCCTTCAGAGCTGTCCAAATTGGTGGTCATTGCTACATTTTCTAGTTCTAAATTACGTTCCTTAACTTCTATTGAGTGAAGAAGTACTACTGTTAGTAAGTGGTGGGGAATTTTTTTTGGCCTGAGAGTCAGGTTCTGTCCCATTTGAGAAGGGCCTCAGGGGCTGATTTCTGCAGTAGGTAGAACTAAGGACCTAAATACCCCAAAGGCAGCAGATCCCATCTGATCTGGGAAGCTAAGTTGGGTCAGCCTTGGTTAGTATTTGGATGGGAGACCACTAACGAATACCAGGTGCTGTAGGCTATATTTCAGGAAGGAATGGCAAAACCACCTCTGAGTATTCCTTGTCTAAGAAAACCCTATGAAATTCATGGGGTCACCATAAGTCAACAGGAGGCTTGAAGGCACATACACACACTTTGAGAGCCAGTGTGGTTTAGTGGTTTGAGCATTGGGTTAGGACTCTAGAGACTGGGGTTCTAATCCCCTCTTGGCCATTGACCCCTCCCTGGGTGACCTTGAGCAAGTCATACTCTCTCAGTCTCAGAGGAAGGCAAAAGTAAACCTCTTCAGAACAAATCTTGCCAAAAAAAACCCCTCTGTGATAGGTTCACTTTAGGGTCGCCGTAAGTCAGAAATGACTTGAAGGCACACAGCAATAACAAGGAGCTAAGGGTAGTAGTTCTTACTAATGTGAATATTTTCCCAATTAACACACAAAGAACAACTTTGTTCTAGGCACTGTATATCTATTCCAGATTAGGTTTGCCAGTTCACATCGTCCCAGGCCCTGAGGTTTCTGGACCAAAACCTGAGAGCTAGGGATGGCTCCTGGGGAGGTCATTAAGTGTTACACATTCAGTATCAGCCAGTTTTTGGGTTTTTTTTTTTTTTTTGGATGTTGAAATCAAGGAGATGATCAGACATGGCAAAAACTGCATCAGAAGATTGGTAGGAGAACAAGAAGGGGCAATATTATCAGACACCAACGTCCTTCAGCGTTCTGGGGACATAGCACGGGTGTGAGTAAAGTGTCCCTTTTTATTGGCACCCTGTCCCCGTCAATGAAAAGGGGAAGCCTTGTCTGCAGCAATTCTTATGCCCCAGGAATGGCTGGGTGTCTGGTAATGTCGCCCTTTCTGTTCTCCTAGTGACCTTCTGACATGGTTGGAAACACTGTTTTTTGGCGCATTCCCCTGCGTCTGATAATCTCGCAAGACAGAGGTCTTAACTAAACAGGCAAGGTGAAATGAGGAGATTGTTCCTTCTCATCTATTTATGGGATAATGAACATTTAATCTAGCCCACTTGCTTCTGTCCAGAAGATGGATGCAGAGCAGACAGTGAGCCTTGGTGCCACAATAAATGGGAGTAAAGGAGAGAGCTAACAAAGTAAATACATGGATCCCCTCCTCAAGAGTCTTTTCAGCAGGGATAGTGAGGGACTCTGAGAGTTTCCAAGATCTGAAATAGCAAATCAAATTGAGTTAAAAAAACAAACAAACCTCTGCCATGATTTGGTATATGCTAACATATATGCTTAGTATGCTTATCTCTTGCTCCTGATCAGTAAAATGTGAGCACTATTTTTGGCTAGTTTTAGGGGCTGTCTATAACAGTGAAAATGCTCCTCATGGAATGCGAAGAGACTCCTACCTGTCTTAATGGGATCCTGCATTGTTTGGCCATATTCGGAAGGAGGGGGGCCAAAAATGTCAAAAACATTCCTGCTCATTGGGATAAGCAATTCACTTTGCATCTCTTTCCCATAGGAAAGGAAGTGCAAACCTGATTGACCAGACAAGTGTGGGGGCGGGGCTTGGTAACAAGGCAGGCGCTTGGCACCACCATGTTGGATTTTTGCCTTAGCGAATGAGCGAGAAAATGGGGTGTTGGGATTTTTGTTTTCCTACAGGCAAAATATCACTCTAGTGTACAATAGAAAATAGGTTTGCTTGTTGTTTTTTTTAAAAAAAGTTCAGCGACAGCAATTTAAGGCAAGTAAAAATGCAAGTAAATCCCTCATGCCACCATCTTGACCAGTGAATATGCGAAGCTCTGGGGGTCCAAAACACCATTAAGACAAATCACAGCTGCTGCAATTTGCCATTACTGCAGAGCAATCCAGTTTTTTTTTTTTTTTTGCCTCATATTGACGGGGCCCTAGTGTTCGGTTACAACCTGTGATCTTTAGCAACATTAGTAACTCAGATGCAGGTCTATATTTGTATATGTATATGCAATGTACTGCTCTTGGGGTGCTATGGATAATTTACTGTACACCTTACTCATATCTTGCACCTTTGTGGATTCTAGCTTTAATGAGTTAATATCCAGATTCAGGTTAAAAAAGGTGAATCCTAGAAACCTGAAGTCTTCCAATTCATGTTTTAGAGAACAAGAACATCAACATAGAGAGGGGGATGTGGAAAGCCTGAATGCTGTTTCTGGACACATGCTCGATTTTGTGTGTGTGTGTGGAAATCATAGTTTTGTGGAAATCTCATAGTTCTTATATAAAAATGTCTACGTATGTTTCTTAAAAACATGGGTATTGTGCAAAAAGCCCCACACAGACTTATTTCCTCAAATGCTTTGTATGTGTTAATGCCAGACAAAAAACTGTGCAAAATTCTCTGTTATTCTTCTCAACTGGGTTTCCTGAAACTATTTTTTTTTTTGGACTGGGCAACAAATAATGGAATATTATTTCCATCCTAGTTCAGGGTCAGCTCTAATTTGTACTTGGAGGGAAGACTGCCAATGAATACCAGGTGCTATAGTTTTGTGGGGGTTTTTAAGGAATTGGCAAAACCACCTCTAAGGATTCTCTGCCTAACAAAGCCCTGTGAAACTCATGGGGTCGCCATAAGTCTTAAGTGCCTATACAGTATTTGCATCTGTACAAAACTGCCAGTAGAGGGCAATATGTGCTTGCTGAATTGACTGCAAAGCCAGCTTTTGGGGGTCTATGTTACTTCTACAATAGAAAGGTTACATTTTATTCTTGTACCAGCTGACTTCCTTTTCTCACTTTCTTGTGCTTGAACAGCCTTCCCCAACCTGGTGCCCACTAGATGTACTGTATTGGGTTACAACCTCATCATAACCTCTCAGCTCATCTGATTGTCTGAGGAAATATGGTCACTTTGTGTTGAATTGGACCTGGGATCTAGTGCATAAAAAAGCGACAGTACCTTCTGAGTCTTTAAGGATGGCTACACACTAGGGATGTAATTCTTCACTAAGTTTTTTCTCAGCAGTAGCAAGGAGTAAGTTCAACAATTTTCTTCCTGCTGTGAGAAACCACACAGTTTTTGAAGGTTATTCATAATTTGGGACTTTGTGAAAAAATCCCCTTGTGGTGGCTTTGCAAAGAAACTAGCATTTTCTGTGGAGGAAACAACATTTTCTGCACAGAAAATGCTGTAATTGGGGATTTATTCTGCGTAAAATTTGTGCATGGTTGATTTGCATAGAAAATAGCATTTTCTGTGCAGAAAACAGCACTTTCTGTGCAGGAATTAATATTTTTGCATTGAAATATTATTTTGCGTGCAGAAAATATGGTTCCCTGCATAGAAAATGCTGGTTTCTAGTGAGTCATGTCTTCTTATGATATGGCAGTCTTAGTTTGGTCATCTTGGTTTATAGGGAGAGTTCAGTCTTGATTTGCTCTAGGACCCATTTATTGCAGAGCATACTTCATGAAAAGGTGATTAAGCTTGGGAGAAAAGTTACAGAAGCTTGCACTGTGTTTGCTAATCCCACTTTTGGGATTGGGCAATATGCTACAAGCCAGCATCGTGTAGTAGGGTCCATCTACATAGGCCAGAATACACTGGCCCTCACTGGCATAATCTGTCCGCAGATGTGGGCCTGTTGCTCCCCTGTTACCTGCACAGAACGGGATGGAATCCAGACCAGCATGCTGGCCAATCTTTGCAGCCGCCACTGCCACTGTCTGCATCCCACTCCCCATAGCCAGAAAGCTGGCCCGCAGCATGTGAGCAAGGCCTCCTGCATGTGACTAGCCTCAGTCACATGCTGCACGACTCCTTCCTGACTATGGAAGATTGAGGCAGATGGCAGCTGCTGCAACAGGCCACCGTGGCGGTCTGGGCTCCCATGGTCGCACAGGGCCCAATCTGTTTTTTGCCAGCTGAAGCAGTTTTCCCAGGTATCTTTTAAAAAAATGGTACAATAAGTCTTAGCCTCTTTTGGCCCCCAGGGTTGTGAGGACAGCCCAGGGCCAAAATGGGGCAAAAGCCTTGCATTGTCTGGACTGTAGGGATCCAAGATGGGGCAGATGGGGCAAATTGCCTGTCTAAACAAGCCTGTAGTTCGAGTATTGGACAAGTACTCTGGTTTATAGCAGCAAACTCTTAAAAATTGTTACCAAGAAAGCCCCATGATAGGGTTGCCTTAGGGTCTCTGTAAGTCAAAAACAACTTGAAGGCATAGAACAATAACAACTGTCTGGTAAGTTAAAAACTGTCTGCTGAGTCTCCTTGCTCTTTAACTGGCCATGCTGCATGAACTCTTGTTGACTGGTCTAATGTGTTAGTAGTAGCCGCCTTAGCAATTGCTATGCTTGGCAGAATGCTTCCAAACGTTGCCCAGCATAAACAGCTGCCCATGAGAAATCAGTTCAGCAACAATAGAGTAGGATGGAAAAAATGTCTTAAGTCATGAAATCTCAGTGTTCAGAGCCTTCATTTAAAATGATACAACACTAGTCTATGTAAATTTTACATGTCACGTTTCTAAATGCTTCATATATGTTATCTCAATAAAATCCTTGCAAGAGCCTTACAAGGTAAACTACTACTAGTACTAGAAAGCATATGATACAGAAGAACAGATTGATGGAGCATAGTGGCTTGGCTAAAGGCTATGTAGTAATTTTACACTTCAGATAAGTTGTGAACAGGAAACACAACATGTCTCCATTCAAAATAGGTGAAGCATATTCTCAAGTGTTGTCTTGAAAGCAGAACTTAGAAAAATTACTTCTTTTGGATTAGAACTCCCCAAATCCACCAGTTAACAGGTGAGCATTAAAAGGTGTCCAATACTGAGTCAGAACATTGGTCCACCTCGCCCAATATGGTCAACGCTGACTGTCAGCTGCTTTTCAGCATTTCAGGAAGGATTCTTTCCTAGTCCCTGGTGTTCACTGGGGAGGGGGTTCATCCAGGTATTAACCAGAGCCAATCCTGCTTAAGTTCCAAAATCAGATGAGATCATGTGTGTTCTGGATGATACCGTGATGATTCTGGTGTTTGTGATCCAAATGAATAACTTCTCCAAACTCTGTTGGGAAGACAGTGAAACCCCATTTTTTTACAGCTGAGATTTTAATGGGACCTTCTCTATTTGCCTTGTTGGCTAGCCAATATAAAATTCTAAAAGTGTTTGTTTAGTGTGGATGTTGGCAAAACTGAGATTGTAAAGAAACTGGAAACAGATCATTTGGGGAGTCAACCATTTCACAAAGTAGACGTCCAACTGTCTGTCATAAAGCTGGCTCCCTTTTGACCATTCCTTAGCTGTGATGCAAGTCTAGCCTAAAATAAATTTTCCCCTAGAAGCAACAGAAAAGCTTGGGATTCAGAGAAAAGGTAAATGACTGGGGAATAACACAGAACAAATGCCAATGTTCTTTCACATCTGGAAATGAATCAACCAGGATTATGTTTGCAGCACTTCCTGAATGGCACATAGTTGAACTAGCAAAAACATTAAGAGTTAAGTAAACTTTAGCTTGTGGAAACAGTATTTTAAATTTGCATTGAGAACCAGTCTTCCTCAGGTTGAAAGAAGTATTTGGCTGCCACCAGCAGAATTTTACTAGGGTCAGAGAAACTTCCTCTTGCACATTCATACAAATAAAAAACCTGGAGGATTCCTGTCCCAAAGCTGCTTCATATGTTAAGGTGGCAGCTTGCCTGGGTTTGGCATGGTATATACACTCGTCCTAGAGTCTGTAGCCACCCGGAGACTGAAGGTAATTTTATCTGACAGAATTTTCAAGAATGTGTTTCTCACATCTTTCCATTTTTTGCCTGCCAGCTTCAGGTAATTTTGGAGGAAACTAACAACTTAGAAGCAGGATTCCCAGCTTTTTTGACCCTGTGGGCACACTGGGGTTGTCTATAGGATGAAAATACTCCTCAATTCAAGGAGAATACCTTTTGTCTCAACATGCTATGAACAATATTCACAGTATTTGGAAGGAGGGGTCCAGAAACTCCATCTACTGCATGGGAAAAGCCTTTGTGGTTTTCTCCAAGGTATTTTGAATAATGTGCAGGTTTGCACATTATTTCACATCTGGACATCCAATTTGGGATGCTGTGCATTCTTGGTGAGGGTGGAAGTGGAGAGTGGATTGGTTGGATGTGTGCAGGGGCGGGCTTGCCAGCAAGGAAGTGACTGGAAGTGCCATTTTTGAGCTTCACATTATCAATTATGCACTTTTTTGCTGCAATGAGATGACCAAAAGGCTTTTTTTAAGCAGAAGGCCACACTTGCACACCTTTGATTTAGTTTTTTTTTTAAAAAAAATAATACTGTGCAGCTGCAACAATGTATGGAGAATAGCACATTGTAATTTACTTGGCCACCATCTTGATTCACAGGCATGGCTGCGTGTGCACTTCAAACATAGATAACTGCATACAATTGATTTTGCCAAAGGACCGTGGAGACAAATGAATGTTGCTGCAAATTTGCATTAATGCGCAGCAATCAGCATTATATCTTCTCATCTAGACAACCCCTGAGAAACTGCTGTAGGCACTACCACAAAATGGCTACCAGGAACTCAGGGGAATTACTTCTGAGTAGAGCTACATAGGAATGTTCCATCTACAGGCTCATCTGCACAATCCAGGATATGCCGGCTTCCCGTCAGGTATCCTGGCTGTGGGTCAGGCCCATGTCTCCCCTGTTACCTTGATGGAATGGGCTGGAGTCCAGACAGGAATGCTGGCCCATCACTGCAGCTACTGCCATGTTTCTTACTCTCCTGTCATCGAGGAAGCCAGCTGCAGCATGTGACCAAAGACCCTCTGCATGTGATCAGCCTTGGTCACATGTTGCGGGAACTGTTCCTGGAGCTGGAAGGGTAAGGGTGACCTGCAGCTGGAGTGACAGGCTGGCCTACTGGGACGGGCTTCTGCGGACATGCGGGGCCCTCTCCATCCTCGCCCCCTGGAAGCAGCAGAATAAAGCAGGTCTTATTTTAGAATGTGGTATCAGGCCCTACCTTGGCTTGCCCCTGTCTGAGTCCTGCTTCTTCCCTGGAGGTCATAAGGACTACCTGGGGACAGAATGGGGCAAATGCCCTGCGTCGTATGGACTACAGGGCTCTCAGATGGAGCAAGCCAGGGTAAATTGCCCATGTAGATAAGGCCTAGCCCACTGAACTCAAAGTGGGAAAGGGCCTACTGCAGTCTGCTGTATCGTCCACTTCCATCAGAACTCCCACTTAGGATACAGATGTGTGAATGTGAGGGCCTATCTATACAAGGGGGGAAAATGGATTGATGCGTACTCATGCAAATTCGAAGCAGGATCAACTTGTCTTAATGGTGTTTGACAAAATAGCAGGCCTGCAAGGCTATTTGCTTTTGCTGTCCCAACGAGTATGCCTGCGATTTAAGATGGCGGGTGAGACTCACGTTTTTATTTCTGCCAGTTGCCACCACCAAATGGTATTTCTAAAAAATGGCATATCTAAGGTGCGAAAGTGCGATAGTGTGCTGGTCTGCCTAAATAAACATTAAAAAATAAAAGAAAAAGGTGTTTCATTGCCTCAGTACAGTATCACTAAGGCAAAAATCCAAGATTGCAGTTCTGGGGCGCTTGCCTTCTTAGCAAGCCCTGCCCCCTGTTCCCATCCAGCCAATCAGCTTTCAACTTCCGCTTTTCTGGGGAAATGTGTATAAATTTGATCGCCTGTCCTAATGATCAATCATGTGTATTCCCCACTGAATTTTTAAAAAACTTCAGAAAAGCCCTGAAGGCTGTTCAGAAAAGCCCTGACATTTATGGTGGATGTCCCCTACCTCCTTCTGCATACATCGGAATTATGCGGGATCCCATTAAGACAGGTAGGATTCTAAGTGAATTCTACGAGGATTATTTTCACTGTTAAGAAAACCCCTGAGTGTAAGAAAGAGGACAAGACCGTTCTGGTTGCAGTTTGAGCTCTACTCCTCCAGTCACAGGCCAAAGTGGCAAACCACAGACCACAGAAAATATTATAAAGTATTGTTACCCAGTGTCTATAATTTATAAAGGGCAGTTTATAAGATGGTTAAAAGTACATTATTACCACCACTAATAAGCACTACCTGTGTGGTGCTTGGCTATATAAATACTCCAGATGGGAAATAAAAACAGACAGGACTACTATTTTAGACTCATAGAAGATTATCAGATGCGGCAAAAAACACGTCAGAAGAATGCAACGATAACAGAAACGGGCAACATTATCAGACATTGTTGTTCTTCGCTGTTCCTGGGGCATAGCGTGGGCATGAATAAGGCATCCCTTTCTATTGGTAGCTTAGCCCCATCAATAAAAAAGTGAAGCTTTGTCTGTGCCAGTACTATGCCCCAAGAACAGCTGAGGACATGGGCGTCTGATAATGTTGCCCTTTCTGTTATAGTTGTGTTCTTCTGACGTGGTTTGGGACACATTTTTTTGCTGTGTTTTCCCGCATCTGATAAAGTCCTTAGTAGGTACAGACATGTACTGTATACCTAACACACTGCTTTATGCCTAGTTTACATACTTGAGGTCAGATGGTCAACAGGGGGATGAAAGGAAACGGAAAGAGAAACATCTCCTTCCCATCTTTTAACTCACCACTGTATGTTATGGTCAGCTCAATTATTTGCATCAGGTAGAAAAGTTTACCACAACTATTAGCTGTTGGTCATACTGTTTTAATTCTTTCAATGATTAAATACAGAGTTTGATAACTGGGTTCTAATGCCAAATTGTAATTATTTTCCTACACAATGGATAGGCAACCTGGGCCCCATTCACACTAAAGCAGTATTATTCCACTTTAACTGCCATGGTTATATCCTATGGAATCCTATGATTTGTAGTTTGATGAGGCACTGGAGCGCTCTGGCTGAGAATTCGAAACACCCCTTCCTAAACTGCAAATCCCAGAATTCCATAGGATGGAACCATGTCAGTTAAAGTGGAATAATAGCACTGTACCTGTATAGTATGAATGGACCCCTAGTAGCGCCAGTTGTTTTTGCACCACAACTCCCAGCCTCTATGGCCAAGAGTTTATGTGTTTGTGTGTGTTTATGGAAGTTCTGGTCCAAAACACATAGAGGGCACCAGGTTGCCTCCTCCCACTGAACATTAAGGAGCTCCATTCAGACAACTGAAAATTGTGCCAATCAGAAATTTGCTAGGGAGAATAGCTATATTTTTGCTAATGGATCAAATATCAACTTCAGTTTTGTTGAGTTAATAGCACAATCAGAAAATCTCACAGGCCTTGTGCCATGGTCCCAGTTGGGATTGCACTCTCTCACAGTTGCTATTTGCCAAAAAAGAAGAAAAGAAAAGAAAAATATCTGGAGAGAGACACATTCATGCATCTCTGGGCTCTGTAGAGTGACCAAAAGTCTCGGGATTTGGTGGGAACTGTAGCTGTATTTACCAGGTTTTTCTTTTGATATCCATACGACACTTTTCCAGTCGTGATGTTCCTGATGGTTTTCTTATAAATTTCGAGTACTAACCGCAATTTTTATTCGCACTTGAGGATGGTTTCTTTCTATCTCAGATATTTCCAGTATAGGCCAGGATAAATGTAACATACAGTATTTTTATCTGTTGTCTCAGTTCCTCCCATGGTACTCTTGGATGATTCCACTAATGATATTTCGAATGGGGTTCTGAGCTTTGCCACAGAGACTTTCTGCTGACCTTCTCTCGGCCTGTCTAAACGGTAAAAATACCCCCCATGGAATTTGATGGGAATCCTACCTGTCTAAACCGGATCCAGAACCAATCCACTATTTGGAAGGACCCCAAATGGCAAAAACAATGGGGTAAAAGCCTTCGCAGATTTCCCCGTACTTTTTCACAAACTGCGAGGCACGTGCACATTTTTGCTCATTTGGACTATAGAACAATAAAAACCTCGAAGGGAAGCATAAAACTGATTGGCCGGGCGAGAGTGGGGACAGGGCTTGCTAGGAGGGCAAGCGCCTGCTGCCGCCATGTTGGATATTCGCCTTAGCGAGCAATCGCTAAGGCGATAACAAGGATCAATATTTTCTGTTTTGCTTTGGAGACTCGCTTTATAGCACCAACATACCTTGGGATGACTTAAAAAAACACACAACCCAGCGGCAGTAAAGAACTAATGTCACTCACAGCTGCCGTCAGGAATGAGAGGCTTATGGGGGCTTCCGAGACCAGAAAAACTGTTTGTACATGTCACTGCTGCTGTGAGATGCCAATAGTACAAGGTAGTTGGGATTTCTCCCCCGCCTTGTGTAGATGGCCCATTGTCTCATTACATGTCTAGTTACCAGACTGAATGTTTATCCCCTCTCCTTCTGTTTAGACTTATAGTGCTTAAATGATAGCCTTATAATGCTTTAGCACTGTGCTGTTGTGTGCCATCAAGTTGCTTCCAAGTTATGGCAGCCCTAATGTGAATGCATCACTGTTTTTGGGGGGGGGCAAGATTTGTTCAAAGGGTGGGGGGTTGCCATTGCCTTCTTCCGAGACTGAGTGAGAGTGACTTGCCCAAGGTCACCCAATAGGTTTTTATGGCTGAGTGAGGATTTGAACCCTGTTCTCCCAGTCCTAGTCCAATACCGCAACCGCTACACCTTGCTGGTTCACACTAGCACTATGATGATACACCTCTCCGTTGAGGCCCCCTTGTTGTGGGAGAGAGGCTTGCGTACCCTAATAATGTTTTGAGCTATGCTGGCAGTGGCATAATAGCCACTGGTAGGGTCTCCCATGCCAGACAGGTCAAAACCGAAAGGTCTGATAAAGAGTGTCAAAGGGCAGGATGGGTTCTCTAGCCTTATGGCAACCACCCTAGGAGAAGGAAAGCTCTAATCCCAAACCTGGGCAGATGGTTATCGTCCAACCCTGTAAGGTCAACCATCTAAGAAAAGGAAACTCTAACCAAACCTACGACCCAAGGACCTTGCTGCTACTGTCCATGCTTGCAAGGTCACAGCAGATGCTGCTGCCCTTGTTGCCCACACAGAAGTAGCTCTGCAGCGCCTAACATCCTGCTTCGCAACAGCTGCAGAGCTGTTTGGGCTGGAAGTCAACCTTAAGAAAATGGAAGTTCTTTACCAGCCTGCACCACAGGACGAACACCATCATCCCCACATTGCTGTCGGCAAATCTGTGCTTAACTCCGTTCAGCAGTTCACCTACCTGGGAAGCATCATCTCCTCAGATGCCAAGATTGACAAAGAGATCGATCACAGATTAGCAAGGACATATGCCACATTTGGAAGACTTTACAAAAGAGTCTGGAGTAATAAACACCTGAGGCGAAGCACAAAAATCAGTGTGTATAGAGCCATTGTACTGTCTGTTCTCCTTTATGGGTCTGAAACATGGGTCATCTATCGCCAACACTTGAGACTCCTCAAACGCTTTCATCAGCGCTGTATACGCACAATCCTAAATATACACTGGACTGACTATGTGATGAATGTTGCTGTCCTTGAGCAAGCAGGGATCACCAGCATTGAGGCCATGATATTGAGAACACAGCTGCGCTGGGCAGGGCATGTTTCTAAGATGGAGGACCATTGCCTCCCAAAAATAGTACTCTACGATGAACTCACCATGGGTCAGCGTAAGAGGGGCACTCTAAAAAAGCGATACAAGGACTCCCTGAAACAACATCTCAGGCTCGGCCAAATTGATCACCAACAATGGTCCACCCTGGCCTCACATTTGGAGGCATGGAGATGCACTATCCACAATGCTGCAGCCTTATTTGAGAACTCACGCCGAACTAGTCTTGAATGAAATGACAACGCAGAAAGAATCACAACCTGGAAACATCACCCAAGGAGACCTTCTGCTATGCTTTCAGCAACCGGACTTGTTTATCTCGGATTGGCCTTTTTAGTCATCAGCGCGCTTGCAGAAAGCATGGGATGAGTCCTTCCTTAATCTTCATTTGCAAAGAAAAGCCAAAGAGAGAGAGAGATGATGATGATGATAATATAAAAAAATAGACAGGAGATGATGAAACATGGATACTGAGAGAGAAGCATGGGGTGCTGAGTTCATGGAGGAGATGGCAGAAAAATCCACCCCCACCATGCCTCAAAGTGTGGTTGAAAAGAAATGTGTAGATTTGGGGTATCAGTACAAACAGCAATAAACTAGGACCAAAAGCCTCTCCATTGACGCCCCCTTGTCGTGGGAGAGAGGCTTGCATACCCTAATGATGTTTTGAGCTATGCTGGCGGTGGCATAATAGCCACTGGTAGGGTCTCCCATGCCAGACAGGTCAAAACCGAAGGGTCTGACAAAGAGCGTCAAAGGGCAGGATGGGCTCTCTAGCCTTGTGGCAACCGTCCTAGGAGAAGGAAAACTCCAATCCCAAACCCGGGCAGATGGTGCTCGTCCAACCCTGTAAGGTCAACCATCTAAGAGAAGGAAACTCTAATCAAACCTACGGCCTGAGGACCTCACTGCCACGTCCATGCTTGCAAGGCCACGGCAGATGAATCTCTGGTTTAAAGGGTGAGGCCAGTTCTGTGCACGCTGCGCTCCACCAGAAAAATCCATTGCACAGGCTCGAAGGACAAATCCATTTCCAAAAAAGCCCTGTAGCGACTGGCGAGGGACGAAACCGGCAGGTGTAAAGATGCACTGGAAGCCGCAGCCCCAACCCTGCATGCAGGCGGTTCAGGACATTGGTCGCTCAAGCCTGACCCGGGAGATGACAGTCTTGTTCGGCAGCATCCTGAACGACCAAGCAGCCTTTTTTAAGGAGAGCACTGCTTGCTAAATATGGAGAGGGGCCTAGAAAAGGTGGCCTAAAGAAAGCTCATCCCCAACTACCTGGTTGGCTAGCCGCGGCCAACGGGAATCTTCTGATGCGGTCAAACCAAGGCAAAGAAACAAAGGCACACACCGGCCTCCAAAGGTGTAAATAAACTGACACTTGCATGCTGGAACATCAGAACCATGCAAGACTCTGAAGATAGTGGACGGCCTGAGCGTCGTTCTGCCCTAATAGCCCTTGAACTATCACGGCTTAATATTGACATCGCTGCTCTTAGTGAAGTTCGCTTCCATGAGGAAGGCAGCCTTAAAGAACATGGCACCGGCTACACACTTTACTGGTCTAGCAAACCCAAAACCGAAAAACAACTGTCAGGAGTAGGCTTTATGATTAAAAACTCCATTGCCTCCAAACTCGAAACCTTGCCAACAGGACACTCTGATTGCATTATTTCCTTACACCTCCCACATGTTGTTCTCTTTAGTATATATGCCCCAACTATGCAAGCCGACCCTGTAGAGAAAGACAAATTCTACACAGACCTACGCCAACTCATACAAAAAGTCCCTGTAGAAGATAAAATTATTATCCTTGGTGACTTCAATGCCAGAGTAGGAAAGAACTCCGAAGCCTGGAAAGGTGTCTTAGGCAAGCATGGTGTTGGAAATTGCAATGATAACGGACGCCTCCTGCTAGAGTTCTGTGCAGAACAACAGCTGACTATTACAAACACAATCTTTCAGCAGAAAGATAGCTTGAAGACAACCTGGATGCATCCCCGATCCAAACATTGGCACCTCATTGACTACGTTCTAGTCCGTCAGAGAGACATTCGTGATGTCCGTCATACCCGAGTGATGCCCAGTGCAGAATGCCAAACAGATCATCGCCTCGTCAGATGTAAACTAAATCTTCATCTTAAGTTCAAACCTAAGAGGGGTGGCATCTTAAAGAAGAGGCTCCAAGTCAACAATCTTCAACAAGCTACCATGAGAGACAACTTCCAGGCAAATCTACAAACGAAACTTGAAGACCATCCTACAGATCCTTCTCCTACAGTGCTTTGGCAACATATCAAAAACAGTATCCTCCAGTTTGCAGAAGAATCCCTTGGCTTCTCCCACAAGAAAAATCAAGACTGGTTTGATGAAAACAACCAAGAGATCCAGGAGCTGGTGGCAAGGAAGAGAGCTGCTCACCAGGCATACCTCGCCCAGCCAACCTGTCATGTAAGAAAAGCAGCTTTCCACCTCACATGTAGCAAACTACAACAAAAACTCCGAGACATGCAGAACAAGTGGTGGATCAATATAGCAGAAAAGACACAACGCTGTGCAGATCTGGGTGATCATAGAGGATTTTATGAAGCTCTTAAAGCAGTGTTTGGACCTACTTATCAGGTCCAAAGCTCCTTATACAGTACAGATGGTCAAACATTAATTACTGATAAAGCCTCCATCCTAAATCGTTGGGCTGAACATTTTCAAAGTCTCTTTAGCGCCAACCGAGTAGTCCAAGCCTCAGCTATCCAATATATGATACAAAAACCAATGAAAAATGAATTGGACATAGCTCCCACTTTGGAAGACACCCTTAAGGCCATACAGCAGATGAAAAACGGCAAGGCAGCTGGGATTGATGGAATCCCACCTGAAGTTTGGAAACATGGAGGTCATGCACTCCACGAAAAATTCCACGAATTCCTTGTGAATTGCTGGGAAAAAGGGGAACTGCCATCAGACCTCCGAGATGCAGTCATCATCACCCTGTACAAGAAAAAAGGAGCAAAATCCGACTGCTCAAACTATCGAGGCATAACACTGCTCTCTATTGCTGGAAAAATCCTTGCAAGGATACTCCTGAACAGGTTAGTTCCTGCTATTGCAGAAGAACTTCTCCCTGAAAGCCAATGTGGCTTCAGAGCCAATAGGAGTACTACAGACATGGTATTTGCCCTTAGGCAACTGCAAGAAAAATGTAGGGAGCAGAACAAGGGTCTCTATGTAACATTTGTCGACCTCACTAAAGCCTTGGACACTGTAAGTAGAAAAGGTCTGTGGCAGATCCTGGAAAGACTAGGATGACCCCCAAATTCCTTAAAATGATTATCTTGCTACACGAGGGCCAGCGTGGTCAAGTCAGATATGGCGATGCTCTTTCAGAGCCCTTTCTAATAACTAATGGAGTGAAGCAAGGTTGTGTTCTTGCACCAACTTTATTTACAATCTTCTTTAGCACGATGCTCCAAAGGGCTATGGCAGAGCTTGAAGAAGACGACGGCATCTATATACGCTACCGCACTGATGGTAGCTTGTTTAACTTAA
This sequence comes from Gambelia wislizenii, assembly GCA_030847615.1. Lineage (NCBI taxonomy): Eukaryota > Metazoa > Chordata > Lepidosauria > Squamata > Crotaphytidae > Gambelia > Gambelia wislizenii. The sequence continues at coordinate 37,242,132 of JAUMIR010000004.1, forward strand.
GCCGTCTGAGGGCTCACACTAAGACTCTAAACTATCTAGTCCGTGAGCTGCTCTTCGCCGATGATGCTGCCCTTGTTGCCCACACAGAAGCAGCTCTGCAGCGCCTAACATCCTGCTTTGCAACAGCTGCAGAGCTGTTTGGGCTAGAAGTCAACCTGAAGAAAACAGAAGTTCTTTACCAGCCTGCACCACAGGACGAACACCACCATCCCCACATTGCCGTCGGCAAATCAGTGCTCAAGTCCGTTCAGCAGTTCACCTACCTGGGAAGCATCATCTCCTCAGATGCCAAGATTGACAAAGAGATCGATCACAGATTAGCAAAGGCATATAGTGCATTTGGAAGACTTCACAAAAGAGTCTGGAGCAATAAACACCTGAGGCAAAGCACAAAAATCAGTGTGTATAGAGCCATCGTACTGTCTATCCTCCTTTATGGATCTGAAACATGGGTCACCTATCGCCACCACCTACGACTCCTCGAGCGCTTTCATCAGCGCTGTCTACGCACAATCCTAAATATACACTGGACTGACTATGTGACGAATGTTGCTGTCCTTGAGCAAGCAGGGATCACCAGCATTGAGGCCATGATATTGAGAACACAGCTGCGTTGGGCAGGGCATGTTTCTAGGATGGAGGACCATCGTCTCCCAAAAATACTACTCTATGGTGAACTCGCCACGGGTCAGCGTAAGAGGGGCGCTCCAAAAAAGCGATACAAAGACTCCCTGAAACAACATCTCAGGCTTGGCCAAATTGATCACCAACACTGGTCCGCCCTGGCCTCACATCGGGAGGCATGGAGACGCACTATCCACAATGCTGCAGCCTTATTTGAGAACTCACGCCGAACAAGTCTTGAAGAGAAATGACAACGCAGAAAGAATCACAACCCAAAAACATCACCCAAGGAGACCTTCTGCTGTGCTTTTTGCAACCGGACTTGTTTATCTCGGATTGGCCTTTTTAGTCATCAGCGCGCTTGCAGAAAGCGCGGGATGAGTCCTTCCTGAATCTTCGTTTGCGAAGAAAAGCCAGAGAGAGGACCAAAAGCCCAGTATATTTAAGTGAGGACTAGAAATGGGAGCAGAAATAACCATTACAAGGGATGAAATCCTGACATTTTCAGGAACTGTTGGGGAGTCTGAAGGAGCTTTTTTGTTACCCCAAATGCTCCTTGGAAATTCCAAGAAAATACCAAGTTTCTAATATGTTGGGGAAATTAACAGCAACTTGACTTTAACAATGTGATAGGAGGTAACAAGGGAATCATGAACCTATGTATACCAGTACTAGCCTGGATGGAATACACACACATGTGAAATTAATTATGGTTTTTATTAAGAGTTCAAAAATTAACACCAAACACACACACAGTCACACAAGAAACATTCACACAAGGCTATAGAAAGCAGTAGGAAAAACTTGGATACAGGAATAGCAAGAGGGTTTTGGTGGGTTATACGACCTGTCTGGAGTCCAAAGTTCATTGAACAGTCCAGCAGAGTGGATGGAAGAATCTGGAGTAGCTACACAGAGTGACAGGGTTTCCCCTGGAACTGGAGTCTGTGCACAATTGAGGAAGATTTTGAGGGTCATATTTATACCCAAATACGCCTGAGGGGAGGGTAAGCCTCCTGGGTTGGAACATTAGATTCCATGAGCCTCCATGGATTGCACAATGAGTTTCCTGATCTTGACAGTGGATGCTGAAGATGCTTATGTGTTGCAAAACTATACTTACTGTCCAGTGATTGGATTTAAAAAGCTTGAGCTGCCTCTTTAATTGGTGGGGGTTAAGGAGAGGAAATTTCAAAATCAGCACATAAAGGATTCATCCACCCACCATCTCCCTTTCAAATGTACAGTGCAGATTGTGTCCTTTTGACTTTTAGCCTTAGTATTCCCTAGGGTAAAGCATCGCACTCAGCTGACCTTTCTGAGACCATCCTGCTTTTTCCCTTTTGGAAGGCCACATCAGTAAACCAAATTGTTAATATGCCAATTTATTAATACACCAATTTTATTATATGTCAGTTTCTGAGGTCTCTGGAAGTAGAACTGTTAGCCTTACTAACACTTTTTTGTAACATTTTCTGTGGCCCAGAGGAAATTCCAGGCTACCTTCCTCCCCATCATCTGCTGCCACTTCAGTCACTCCACAAAGTTTCTGTTTGTACATATATGCCACTGCTGTTTCAACTTGCATAGAGATATTCATTCATTCCCTCCTTATTTGTTTCATAATTCTGTATATTTTAAATACCTCCTTGCTATGAAAGTTCATAGCAGAATTTGGGAAAATTAGCTTTTTTGAATGACAAATTCCAGAACCAACAGGCAGCATGACTGTTATAATCCAAAAAAAGTAAAGGTCCAAAACTCTGGTTCAGAACAAGATCTACAGGGATAGGACTGTTAGAGTGAAGTAAGGGTCTGAATGCAAATTTGAATTCTCCCTGGCTCTCCTCCTCTCCTGAATCAACATGGTGGAGGAAGGGGACCCAAGCAAGAATTATTAGCTACCTTTGTCTGGCACTTTCCCTCTTACCTCATTGGGTGTGGCATGACCCAAGGTGCAAGTTGGTCAGTTGTCATATTAAGATTCCATAAACCTTCATGTGTGATGTAGCCTACTTCTATGAAGGTGTCTAAGGACTTTATCAGACCACACCACTTTAATGTTATTGTGGCGTTTTTATGTCAGCAAAAGAACCCCTTGTACCAGACCTACCTTTACTGGTATTAAAGAGGCAGCCCAGGCACTAATGGAGCTCAAATGGAGCTCCATTTACTTCCTGGTTTGAAATCTCCCAGATTATCATGAGAAGAAGTTCATGCAAGGATTTCAAAAAACAAAACAAAACAAAGGCAATAAAGTTAAAGAAAGCACAGACACACACTTTAAAAGTTCTAAGTACGGGGGTGGGGGCGGTTTCATAAAAAGAGTGTACCCTACCTGGCTGTCCCGATTGTGCTCTGAAGAGTTTGCCCATTGACACTGCATTCACGTGAGTACAGTGGCGTGTGGATTCAGACGCTGGCAATGCTGGCAGAAAATTGCTACGGGGATCAGTTGATGTCTTGAGCTGTCAATAAAAAAGTACAGTTTTTTTTTACTTTACATGATCATGAAAGGGCAACGTCATCTGGTATGCATGCCCTTTCGAGATCAATAGGCATCTTTATGATGCAGTATTTGAGTTGTCTGATAAAGTCTTAAGTATAGTGTAGAAGGCATAATGTGGACATTTGCAAAACAAAAATGGAAGGCGCTGCATTTTCATATGGAAGTAAATTGTTGGGCTGGCATTTCTGAAATTTAAAGTGTATCTTGAAAACAAAAAGCTAATATTTATTGTAAGAAATATATTGAAATAGAAAATATTATAGAAACCCTAATTCTAACTAATATAGAGGTGCAGAGAGCCATGCCTGCCCCCTGCCTCCCAAAGACCATGCTAAGACTATGGCCTTGCCAAGGAGGACAGGGGTCAGGAGTGGACAAGAAAGGGAAAGTAATATCAGCAGTTCTAAGAAATACCCATCTAGGATTGGAAAGAAGGTCTGAGGGGCCAAAACGCACAGGGACCAGACTAGGAAACCCAAAGAGGTTTATCTATCTACTCCTCCAATGCAAATGCATACATTAGGGAGATAATCAGACGACCTAAATATGGCATGATAACGATGCCAGGAGATTGCTAAAGGGCTTGAATATCAGATGTTGTCATTCCCATCCCGTTATGCTCCTGCGCTGGTCCTGTTCCACCATTGTTCTATTTTATTCACGGGCTAAGCTGTGAATAGATCGCCTGTTCCGTTTCTGTAATGGAATGACAGGCATCTGAAACTGTTAGTGAGAAGTCCATGCCAAACACTTCCAGGTACAATCGGGAGATCGAGGTGACACACTTTTTTGTTCCCTCCCTGGATTACTTGTATTTTTTAAAGTGTGTTCTTGTGCTTGGTTTTACTTTTTAAGCTTTCTTTTTCTTTTTGATTCTGCCGCATGATTGTCCTCTCGCGAGAATGGCCAGGATTTCCATTCCAGGAACTGAATGCAGCTCCATGAGAGCTCCATTCACTCCTAGGCTGCTGAGGGGATGGGTGTATGCGGAGAAAGTGTCAGGAGTTAGAGACTGAACTCCATTATAAAATGGCCGAACAACTGCAGAACTATGCTGCATGAACTACCAAGTCATGCCTAGTCAGGCCATTAGGGGGCAAAGTCATTCATATATATACACGAGAGTTCAGAACAGAGCTCACTTCCGCCTTCTTCCTGTGAATGCTGAGGCCTGGTGAAGCAGTTTCTCTTTGAATTATAAATATTTGTATATATTGCAACTGTTTGAGTTTGAAGATAAAAGTGCCTCCTGCTTATCTGGATGTCAAAGGAGATTTTCAGACAACACTGTTATAGTGTTACTATTCCATTTTATTTGCTATGGCTGCCTCCTGTTGAATCCTGGGATTTGCAGTTTAGGGAGGGGCATTTACAACTCTTAGCCAGAGAGATCTTAGGCCTCACTAAACTACACACCCCAGAATTCCACAGGAGGAAGCCAGAGCATTTAAAGTGGAATAGTAACACTATAACAGTGTAGTCTGAAAATCTCCAGATACTCTCTGTGTGGATATTCTTGGGAATGGTTTGCTACTGAGTCTACTGAGACAGTTTTTTGGCTTCTGCTGGGGATTGTGTGTCCTATCACCCCCTGACAGAAGGTAGGGCTGAAAAGTTTTTGTTTCTGTGCCAGGACGGGGATGGGAGGGTGGCAGTATAGGATATAGTGAGATGGGGACGTTATTTTTGTCCCCGTCTGAAAATCTCCATACTGTACAGTTGTAAACTAAGTTGCATTTCTGTCACTTCCAAGTCAGGTATGGCCTATATGAGAATGGTCTTAGATGTGATAGAGCTGGCTCTCTTCCTTAACCTTCTCTCGACTCAACTTGGTAGATAGATGACAAGGATGTGGCTGGCTGTTAATTTGCCAAGGAAGTACATTCCTTTGCTCATTGGATGTGTTTGCCCATTTATTTTTCCTACCGAGTATTTGACCATAAAAACATATGCCACGAAATAGCGGAAGTAAGTGCTGAGAGGAAAGACAGGAAGCCCTCCATTTTCTTTTCTAAATTTGGTCCAGCTCAAACTGTAACAGTTAAAAATAGCCATGAAGGGAACCTGCCCAGTTCCTGTTTGCTTCTGTCTTCCACTTTTCTTTGCTTCTCTTTACCCTTCTTGCAGCTATGAGATATAAACTCCAGCACATAAAAACAAACACAACCAGATCTGGGTCCTATTCCGAGCCAACTGAAAGTGGAGTGCCTGTTCCAGCGGCTCTCTGTGCTCAGGGTTGAGTATATTCTTTCCTTGATGAATATTTGATGCCAGAGTAACTTTAATTCTAGCCCAAGAGCTATATATATGACTCAACTACCAGAACTTTGGACACCAAAATACAGGTCACAACAGGTGGACCAAAGTACATGTTACATCAGAGATGCATTAAGGCAAGAGTGGGGAATGGGTGGCTTTCCTATTTTCTTGTTTTTATTATTTTAATTATTATGTATAGAATTGGATAACAGGTCACTAACACTTGATGGCCTTTATAGTCCATTCTTATCTATCTCAGGAATAGACAACATGCACCCCTGGTCTTTGTGTGTGTGTGTGTGTGTGTGCATGCACGCACCTCTCCAAGAATAATCACCACCCTTTTAGCCAAATTTGCTGTGATATCAGTGATGACAGTTGACCTTTTTTGTGAAAACAAGTTGCACAGGGTGTGCACATCTTGTTTCCAAAGCTAACAATACTCTGTGCAGCCTTGTGGCAGTACCATTACTCTTGGAAACAAGTTGCATGTGCCTTGTATACTTTGCTTCTGGGGAAAATAGAATGATCAGATATGTGCATTATACCAGATAAAAAGCAAATGTGGCATAACACACCTTGTTTACAAGGCTAACATCACTGGCAGGAGGCTCGAATTAGACTTGGAAACAAGGTGCATGTGCCTTGCATTCATTGTTTTCATTACAAAATGTGATTTTTGCTATTTTGATAACAAATTGAGTCAGGCATGACTTCTAGCAGGTTCTGGGGCAGGCTCTTGGATTCTCAGATTTTCCACCCCGATATAACTGTTGCCCACATCCAATTTGCATGTGTAGACCAAGTAGAGGCTTGGAAATGGCACTAGTCTGCTCTTTCACTGGGATTATGATGATTGTGCCAATTTGTTTTTACTAATGTATCACATAGCAATGGGTGGGGGGGGGGAGGATTTACTGAGCAAATGGTTCCAGCAGAAAGACTTAAATGCTTCCCTCCATTTTGCATGGTCCCATCTGGAAGTTTAGCTATATTAAAAAGATTCATTTGGAAATTCATTGCAAAAGCATTAAAGAGACTTCTAATGAATTGCAAAAGTACTAAAGAGACAAGTACATTTGGAAATATAGTACCAGCATGTGTTGTTTGGAGAGCAAGTCCAAACCATTTTCTTCCCCATCTTTCCTGCTACTCTGCAATATTGGTGCTTCTGTTATTTAAAACAACAATAACAGCAGCAGCAGCAGCAGCAGCAACAACAACAACAACAACAGATATCTTCCCAGGGAAGTGACTGCATGGATACAGGTCAGGCTTTCACACAGTCTGTATACTCACTTATACTGCCCAAGTTTCACATGTACCCTTCTCTCTGAAAGTCTGGTGAGCAGACTTCTTTCCACTGCACCAGTGTGTGTGCTTGATGCTGAGCTGAAAATCTTTGCCATTTCATATTTGAAGATCCAGACAGTGGAAACTTTAGCTGCTGCCCCATTCTGCTAGGAAATTCTTCAAATTCCTCAGCCTCCCCAGAGTCTTGCTTTGGCTATTTCACACTGTACTCTTTCCATCTGGAAACCTAACCAACAGAGGAACAGCATTGAAGCAAACATCATAGAATCATAGAATCATAGAACTGTAGAGTTGGAAGAGACCACGAGGGCCATCCAGTCCAACCCCCTGCCACGCAGGAAATCTTGATCAAAGCATCCCCGACAGATGGCAATCCAGCCTCTGTCTGAAGACCTCCAAGGAAGGAGATCCCACCACGCTCCGAGGGAGTGTGTTCCACTGCCGAACAGCTCTTACTGTCAAAAAGTTCCTCCTCATGTTGAGGTGGAATCTCTGTTCCTGGAGCTTGCATCCATTGCTCCGTGTTCCAGTCTCTGGAGCAGCAGAAAACAAGCCTGCTCCATCTTCAATATGACACCCCTTCAAATACTTAAACAGGGCTATCATATCGCCTCTTAACCATCTTTTTTCCAGGCTGAACATACCCAGCTCCCTAAGTCTCTCTTCATAAGGCATCATTTCCAGACCTTTCACCATTTTAGTTGCCCTTCTCTGGACATGCTCCAATTTGTCAATATCCTTTTTGAAGTGACAATGTAGCATCCTTTGCTTGGAGCTCGAAAAAGTTACCTTTTGGACACTACCCACAGCTCCTCCAATTGACATACCCTCTGATCATGCTGGTTGGAGGTTTCTGGGAGCTGTAGTCCAACAGATAACTTTTCCCACTCTGCCTTCAGGAGTAGCTACACGTAGCCTTAGGCTGTGAGCTGCAGATTCAATTCAGCTAGGTGTGATAGAGAGCATGAGAGTGTATGATGATGATATTTACATATTTCTATCCTGCCTTTTTTCCAGATTAGGACTCAAAGCAGAGTACAACAATTTACAAAGACATTACTAAAAATCCACAAGATACAAGTTAAAACAAGATTAAACAATCAAACATGCATGAGCACACACCAGCAAAACAATTAGCAATATAACACATTGTATAAGATGAGCCTTATATAGTTTTTCATGAAATGTCTGTTGGAATAGAAAAGTTTTTACTTGTCTGTGAAAAAAGGTAGGGAGGGTGCCAGTCTAACTTCTCTGGAAAGGGAGTTCCAGAGCATGGGAGCAGCCACTGGAAAGACTCTCAGAAGTCCATGCAAACTGAGCTAGAGAAAAGAGGTAGAAAAGCTATGGGTCCAGATTCAGGCACTGGTTGATCTGCCAGCCAACCAATAAGCACCATTAACCCAGCCCATTGTCTGGGTTCTCATCTGGGAAGACAAAGGTGGGATTCCATATGGGTGAAAGCCACTGTGTGGTTCCCTAGCTACCTGGAAGTGGGGCAAAGCCACTTGACTCTAAGCTTGGTATTGCCCACACTCCCAAGGTCTGATAAAAGAAACCCCATTACACTCCTGATGAGCATACAGACCCCATCTCTTCCCTGACTGGATCCAGCTCCCATGCTAAAACCAGTACAAGAGGCATGTGCCAGCTCCCAGCTCCTGCCAAAATTAATGCAGCTGGAACCAACAGCAAAGTTCATATTGCAGTAAATATAACTAGGGCTGCATCTGCACTGCAGAAATAATACAGTTTGACAATGCTTTAACTCCCGGGGCTCAACGCTGTGGACTCCTGGGATTTGTATTTTGTTCTGACACTAGAGCTCTCTGATAGAGAAGGCTAAATATATCACAAAATTACAGACCCCAGAATTCCATAGCATTGAGCCATGGCAGTTAAAGCAGTGTCAGACTGCATTGCTTCTGCAGTGCAGATGTACCTAGGTGTCTTGGCCTCACTCCAACAAATGCATGTCATCTGGTCAATACAAAGCATCCAGTCTGAAGAAGATATGATGATAAATCCACCTTCCTTCAATTGACATGACACTGCCCCCAATAGTCTGTGTGACTTTCTGACACACAAGGTATATTTTTTCTGGGTTCTCATTTCCCCACAAAAAACACTGTTCTAGCATATCAGGCCGCATGATGATTGTGCTGGGGAAGGTATTTGTACCTCACCCGAGTCGATCTCTCTCCAGTCTTTTACATGCCCCAAAGTCATTCTCTCACAGCTCACCCAAACAAGCAGCCTTACCCTAACAGACACAACAGCTAAGGCCCAACAAACTCTCCCAAAAGTCTTGCTGAGGCTGGGGAGGTTTAACCCAACAGACACAAGATCACCTTATGCTGTCACGTTCACCATGGCCATGCAAAACACCTGTAGGAGTCTGGTTGTCAATACTTTATCTGTCTTTTTCACATGCGGGCAGACAGAATATTTATGGGGGTGGGGAAGAACATTTTTGTACTTCCTACTACTATTGTATTTCTAGTAATTTATTTATTTATTTGGTTGGTTATTTTTTAATTTTTATGCCACTGTTCCTCCAATAGCTCACACACATCCACTATGGAATCCTCATTTATTAAACTGCTCCAAGGTCACAATCACTTCAATGCAGTCTTTGGAAGGTGGGAATGGGCTGTGTTGTGGCCCACGTGATCTCCCCTGCTCCCATAAATCCAGAAATAGCCAGACATCACTTCTAGTTTTGGAAAAAGACTTTTCTGGATAAAAAAGAGGCATATCCATCCCCAAATGTCATGGAATAGCTAATCCCACACCCCAAAAGCCTCTGCAGGTATGACTGGCTACTTTTACGCCCACTGCATACCTTTCAAAATTCAACAGATGAAAATAGGGACACGTGTGGCCATCAGAGTATGGTCAAGATGACAAAAGATATTAATGAGGAAGAACAGACAAGCTAAGAGAGGCTGCATCAGTTTGCTTTTGGCTGAGCCTAGAAAGGGAGAGACAGTGTGGTGTAGTGGTTTCAGCATTGCACTATGACTCTGGAGACCAGGGTTCAAATCCCCACTTGGCTGTGGAAACAGGGTGGATGACCTTGGGCAAGTCACATTCTCTCAACCTCAGAGGATGGCAGAGACAAACCTCCTCTGAACAAACCGCACCAAAAAAGCCCCATGATAAGGTTCACCATGAATCAGAAACTATTTGAAGGCACAGTTGTGGGGACAATAATAACAACAACTGGGGAGATTTTCAGTCGTGCATTTAAATCTGTGGGTGACACGGAACAGGGTCGGAAAAAAAAGTCTTCTTTTCAGAAGACGTTCACCCTTTTCCGTGTCTCCCCTGTCCCTGTTCTGGATTTCCCCCTGATATTTTCATCATGGGGAAACATTGTTTTTGGACCACCCATTCCATTTCTGTTACGGAATCACGGATGGTCCAAAAGGTGTCTTGTTTCTCCCGCGATGACAGCAGCTGGAGGGAGGTGCATTCTGGACCCAGGAACCCAGGAACGGGACACCCAAGTAAGTGGGATCCTTCCCCCCCCCCCGGGTTACTTGTATTTTTTATTTTTTGCTTTCTTTTCTTTTTTGACAGCTGGGGAGGTTATTTTTGAATTTCCCTCCCACTCGTTCTCTTGTGAGAACAAGCAGGATTTGGCTTCACTGCCGTAAAAGCAGCTTTATGGCAGCTGCTTTTACAGCAGTGAAGCCAAGGGGAGAGGGAGGACGTTCCTGACGTGGGATTAAGGCAAGTGTTTAAACATTTTACCTTTATTCTGTGGCAGGAATGGGAGAGGGGCTTGCGGGGCAGGAACAGGGCATTTGGCCCAGTTTGAAAATCTCCTGGAAAAGGCAAGATTACATCTCCTTCTCTCCTCTCCTCCCTGCTAAATTAGCTGAGTACAAACTACTTTTGCACTCTGACCTCAATTTGCTCCAACTGAAGTAAACTGGGGACAAAGAAGGAGAAGAGGAGGAGGAGAGAGAATCTGAGACATTTTAAAAGCAACAGAAAAAGTGGGATGACAGAGGATTAATCGAAAACTGTCCCTACTAAATTGGGACAGTTGGAGAATATGCAGTTGGGAACTGGGGTCTGGGCTGGTATGGCTCATGTGGATTGCTTCACAGTAATAGCAATTTGCAGCAGCAGCTATTCGTCTTAACAGTTTTTTTGGGGGGGGCAGATTGCAGGCATGCCCGTTTGCACAGCAAACGCAGATACCTTGTGAATCAAGATGGCGGCCACAAGTGAATTACTGTACTATCGTTTTTACTTATCTCAATTTTCTGCCACCAGACAGTATTTTTTTTAAAAAAACAAAAAACCATAGCCAAGATGTGAATGAGTGATCGCTTTAACAAACAAACAAACAAAAAAAGTGAAAATCCAACATGGTGGTTCTGGGTGTTAGCAAGGTCCACCCCTGCACACATCTGAGCAATCAGCTTTCAACTTCCACTCATATAGAGAAAGTGAATCAAATTGAATCGCTTGTCCCAATGAGCAGGAATGTGCATTCCCACTGTTGTTTAAAAAAACAGTGGTGCAGTATATGGTAGATTTGGCCCCCCTCCTTCCCATTACGTTGATATGATGCAGAATCCCATTGAGACAGATTGTATTCTCTTTGCATTCTGTGACGAGTATTTTTGCATTCCGTGAGGAGCATTTTGCCATTTTGCCAACCCCCCAGAGTCCTACACCAACACTCAAACCACTATACCACACTGGGGAGATTTTCAGACAGGCAAAAATCGCTCCTTGCCGCGCGAGCAGCCTCCCGAAACTGCTGCGCGGCAAGGGTCTTCTTCGGACGACGCTGTGCCTCTGGCGAAACCGTCCGTGTCACTTCCGTGAAGCTTGGGACGGCTCCGCGTCATATTTCAAGCACGGGCAGCCTCCGTGCTTGAAATATGACGCGGAGCCGTCCCAAGCTTCACGGAAGTGACACGGACGGTTTCGCCAGAGGCACAGCGTCGTCCGAAGAAGACCCTTGCCGCGCAGCAGTTTCGGGAGGCTGCTCGCGCGGCAAGGAGCGATTTTTGCCTGTCTGAAAATCTCCTGGTTCTCAGAAGTTGCCCACCACTGCCTTAAGCACACAGTCCAAACTGTGCTGAAACTAGCCACACCTTTACTTAGAAAAATAAATTGCAGGGCCTCCTGATCCAAGTTAAGATCTTTGCATAGTCCCTACACTATTTTTCCATCAACAATCACTCCAGTTGCAATTTGCCCCACATTAAACACAATAGCAGCTGAGGGGAGTTGGTTTTCAATGAGCAAATAGCATGAGGGAAAGGGTTAATCCTTTCCTCATACTTTGGGCCTGATGCACACAGGAGGGATGCTTTTCATAAACAGAGAGTTGTGTCCAGTTTAAACATGTTTTTTTTTAATCAATGTGCTTAAAGACACATTTAGTTTGACTCAGCCTGAATGAGAAGATTTTATATATCTTACAGGGAGCCAATTACCAGCATGGCTGGGCCACATTGGAAAGCAGGGATCTTTTTCATTATCCAGCAAAGGAACACTCCCCCCCTCACTCTGTCTCAGTTTTGAGTTTTCAGGAGTTATTTCTATTTTCCAAGATGGAGAACTAATGTTCATTGCCTTTTATTGTTTTTCCTATTCCCAGCAAGCTGAGGGGTCATTCAGAGTAGAACCTAATACGTCAAGAACCCTATTCAAGAACCTCCAGTCCCTTCCTCCCTAACACCCCTCAGTACGGCATGCACACTGTGGCTGCTGTCACACTGCAGAAATATTGCAGTTTGACGCCACTTTAACTGCCATGACTCAATGGTATGGAATTCTGGGATCTGTAGTTTTGTGAGACATTTAGCCTCCTCTATCAGAGAGCTCTGGTGCCAGAACAAACTGTAAATCCCAGAATTCCAGAGGATGGAGCCATGATTGTTAAAGCAATATCAAATGAAATTGTTTCTAAAGCGTGTCAGCAGCCATTGTGTGTGTATGTGCCTTCAAGTCGCCTGTCAACTTATGGCGGACTACATGATTTTAAAATCAAGCCCTTCCACACACACCCTTTCTTTGTGCCTGCTCTTTCTAGCATCTTTAAGTGTGAGAAAGGGACCTGGAGGTCTTGAAAGCTTGCATAGACTTTTGCTTGGCCTCTGTGTGGACTTTGGAATTTGTCATAGGGCCAACACAGCTAGCCCTGTATTTTGTATAGTTCCCATTTATTCATCTTGGCTCCAGGCCATAGCAAACCTTGGGATAATGACATATGGGAAAAGCAACAACTGTAATATATATGCAACAAGGATGGGCAACTTCAGTGGGCCTAATTTCAACCCTTCCAAGATCTGCCACATACCTATCGCCATTGCACTAAACTTCAGCAGCAAATTGCACTGCCAAATTTCTGTGGCTAACCAAGAGGTGGGGGAATATTAAAACAAGCATTAAATGTTTGGGTTTAAAAAAAAAAACTCTTTAGTGGTTAACCACTGAATTTTAGTGGCATGTCTGCAGGCTCTAAAAATGATCTTAGGCACCACATGTTGCCAATCCCTGATATAAAATTGAGAGGCTTGTGAGTGGCACCTTAGATACGACAAGGGCAGCAGTCTTATCATTAGACATGCATAAGTTTGCACTGAAGATCTCACCACCACAAGCTTAATTACACCTGTGTTACTGGAATATCTGAATAAAAAAGTCCAACCCACCCCAGTCAGGTGTATAGTACAGTTTCTTTTGCCATTGAATAACTTCAGAGAATTCCCATACTATAAGTGAACTGCAGAGATTAAAGGACCAGGCTTCCAAATCAGAGGATGGGAAGCCATTTCCAGACATACTTGAATTCTGGCACCTCTTTTTCCAGGGGTGAGGTGCTGCTTTCCAGCTCAAATGAAGCTGCCCATCGGCTCATCCAGTCTCACACAGCAGATGCAACCCTACCGCCAAAAAACCCATGCCTTCACATTTAAGCCAAACACCTTTTACAAATTACTCAACATACTTTGCATTCTCTTCCTTTTTACAGGCGTTTCAGTTTGCTCAGATTGATCATGGCTGGAGCCGAAGTAATTATGTTTCACAATGATTCCCACTGATTTAGAATTCAGTCTGAGATGCAATCCACGCCCCTGATACAGGATGTTCTCTCAGCTTTGCATAGTTTCCAGGCGACATTGTGGCTTTCATAACCAGACTAGACCAAATGTCCCCCCCCCCACCTCAGCTGAATCATACAAACACATAACACAGGCACGCTGAAACACATAGGTTGCAGCTGCATCTTTATGGACTTGATTGAACCAAAGTACTGAGAAAAGAAGCTCTGTGTTGTATTAGTTCATATAAATTGTCTATGAGGTTTATCACACACCGAAGTAAAGCAGCAGAGCAGCTGGAAGGTTCTGGTTTCCGTGCTGCCTTACTGCATGATGCTGTCGTTCTTCTGTTGTTCTGCTTTTTCGGTTCTGTGGGAGACAGAGATAAAACTGTGTCTTTTTACTAACAGATTTTTCCAGTTAGTAAAAAGATGTGGCTTTACTTCTATATCTCACAGGACCAGAACAGTAGAACAGAGGAAGCACAGTGACGTCATGCACTAAGGCATCACAGAAAGCAGAACCTTCCAGCTGCCCTGGCGCTTTACTTTGGTGTGCGATAAGCCTCTGAGAATGGGAGACATCTTATAGTTTCATGATGGAAGTGAAAGGGAGAGCTCCAATGGAAAGGAAGATCCTAATCCTATTGATATACATTTGCAAATGGACAGGGGACTTAATCAGACTAGCATCTAAAAACACTGTAATTTTGCGATTGAGGAAAGCAGAAATATAGTGGCATGATTACAGTAATTATTGCATGTCACTGTAATTGCGTGATACTACTGCCACAAATTTATTGCAAGACCACCTTCTAAGGGCAGAGTATTAACACCTCTGCTGACGGGCACATGTGCCTTTTAAGAAAAATTTTCTATTTTGCAGTTTTGCATGGGTGAGATTTTGGCTGTTCTCACGAGAAGATGTGAGATTTCACTCTAAAACATTAAAAACAAATAAATAACCAAAGAAATTCACAAATAAACACTTAAATATAAAAAGGTACCATGTAGAGGCGACAGCTGATTAAAAGAACATCCTATAGGTCCGCTTCATGTTCTCCCCCAGACGTTTAATTATGTGTTCTTGTCAGGAAAGGGGAGAGGGAGAAGAGGACCACTCATTCATGATGAAATTGCACAATTACAGTGGGACATGATTGTTTCACATTCATCAATATGGTGAAAAAAGCAATACTGAGGGCTATTGATGGCTTTGCCCATCAATTAAAAGTTACACCTAATTAACAGGGTGTCTGGAGTCAGAGACTGAACTCCATAGAAAATGGCCAGACAACTGCTAAGTCACGCTAGCCGAGGCCAAGGAACTGCCAAGTCATGCTAGCCCTGAGTCCACAGCTTCACAAGAAGGTTACTGGGGGGCAAAATCTGATGTAATGCACCCAATGTGGTTGAGGGAGCCAAGGCCCTGTAAGTCTGTATAAAAGAAGGCTCAGTTCAGAGCATTCCTTCTCTTGAAATACCTTTATGTCTGGCGAAGCAGTTTGTCTGTCTGCTGTTTATGTCTGTACATATTGCAACTGCCTTGAGCTTGAAGATAAACTGCCTCCTGTTTGTTTGGATGACAACACTCTGTTTGTGAGTATTCTTGGGAACGGGTTGCTGCTAAATCTGCTGAGATATTTTTTGGCTTCTGCCAGATTTTGAGTGTCCTATCATACCCCAACACAGCGACCATGGGAGGACCACGATGACATTGTGCGATAATGGGAACCTGCTTGTGATACTATCATGTTGTAATTCCACTATTTCAGCCCCGTCTGATAAAGTCCAGGATTTTGTAAGTTCACATAGAAAGGATAATAAGCTTGGTCCATGTACTGAGGGAGAGAGGGTGGTCTGATGCAATGTTGGACAGGGCTCCTGCAGAACTTGTTCCAGGCAATACTCTGAGCAGCATTGGGCCACTGTTTCTAGATGCCATTCAGATTTCCTATATGGAGCCACTCCAAGGCACCAAGGGACACAACAACCTGGCCCTGCTCAGAGTGTCAGGCTGGTACTCCACGGGGTCCCATGAACTAGTTCCATACACTATCAGGTTAATGTAAGGCTAATACAGTATCTGATTTGAGACAGACCGTTTGAGCAGAAGCTGATGCAAATTCTACACCGCTTGTTGTTGCAAGAATGCACACATTGGAAGCAAGGGAGTGCCATGCCTCCTCTTGAGCATTCTTCCTTAGATGGGGAACAAGCCTTACCTTGGAGATTTTCAGACACGGAAAAATCGTCCCTTGCCGCGCGAGCAGCCTCCCGAAACTGCTGCGCGGCAAGGGTCTTTTTCGGACCGCGCTGTGCCTGTGGCGAAACCGTCCGTGTCACTTCCGTGAAGCTTGGGACGGCTCCGCGTCATATTTCAAGCACGGAGGCTGCCCGTGATTGAAATATGACGCGGAGCCGTCCCAAGCTTCACGGAAGTGACACGGACGGTTTCGCCACAGGCACAGCGCGGTCCGAAAAAGACCCTTGCCGCGCAGCAGTTTCGGGAGGCTGCTCGCGCGGCAAGGGACGATTTTTCCGTGTCTGAAAATCTCCCTTGTCAGTAGGAAAGAGAAGAAGCTCAGCAGCCCATTGGTCAAACAGCCAAAGGACTTTATCAGACAAGTGCCTGGAAACACTGTAATTCTGCTATTGAGGAAAGCTGAAACATAGTGGCATGTTCACAGTAGTCATCACACATTGCTGTAACTGCATGATACTACCACTGAGGAATTATTGCACAACTACCACTAGCGGTTTAAGAACAGGATTTCAGCTCATGCTATAGTAACACTTGTTTTCACATTGCTGTCTAATGACAGAGTATTAACACTTTGTGCTGGCCCACACATATGCCTTTAAGAAATATTTTCTCTTACTTCCATGATTTTGCATGGGCAAGAAGATGCAACTTTAGTTAAAAACATGAAAAACATATACATAATGAAAGAACTTCACAAATAAACACTTAAACAAACATAAAAAGATACCAAGCAAAAGCAACAGTTGATTAAGAGAGCGTCCTGTAGGTCCACTTCACATTCTGAACGAGATCCGTCAGATAACAACCCTGAGTAGCTTTAAAAAAGCACTAAAGACGGCTCTCTTTCGGCAGGCCTTTCCTAATTAGATCCCGGCCTCAGGGGATCCTGGCTTCTTTTAGTCCACTGGCCATTTATAGTATTTTATTGTATTTATTGTTTTTAATTGTTATTTTTTTTATCTGTTGTTTTTAATTTATAATTGTTTAATATTTTTTTATGACGGAGGGTGGGGTGGGGGGTGTTTGGGGATTTTATCTGTATGGTATTTTAATTTTTGTAAGCCGCCCCGATTGTTTTAACATAGGGGCAAGGTATAAATAAATTTTATTATTATTATTATTATTATTATTATTATTATTTATTCTCCCCCAGAAGTTTAATGACATGTGTTCTCATTGGGAAAGGGGAGGGGGAAAAGACTGCCTATTCATGCTGTAATTGTGTGATTACAACAAGATGTGATTTCTCATGCTTGTCAATACCAAAAAAGAGCAATATTGAGGGCTATACACAGGTTTTGCCTGTGAATGAAAAGTTACACATAATTAATGAGTGGAGCACACACAGACCATGGGAGGATGATGACAACGTGCAATAAGAGGAACCTATTTGTGCTACTATCCTGTCATAATGGCATGATTACAGCCTTGTGTGATAAACCCCAAAGACTAGCTATCCCCCTCTTCTATTGGGCAAGGCAACTCTGAACAGGAACAAGATGAGGAACAGCTAACCAACCTCTGAGAGAGGGACAGGCAAAGCCTAAACTTCCCCTCAGACACCTTGTGCATCAACAATCAAGGCATACTCAGGAGGGGCATATCTAAAAATGCCTTGACTGACAATGGTTAGGAAGCTGGGTGGGGCTAGGATCCTTCAGTTGTATAAGCAGGGCAGTAGCTCTGAACCAACACTGTAAACAATACTACTCTTGGCTGTTTGCATATCACTTTGGAATCCCTGACTGCTGTTTATGACCCCTAGAACATTTATGACTGTTTGTTGCTGAATCCCCTTGGATCTTCTGACATTTATTTACTACCTAGCTCTTGCTCTTGGATTATTCTTCACTCTTTCTCCTTAGACCATTTTTGACCTCCTGGTAGCTGAATCTGGTTTCTTGACCTCTGCTCACACACCTCTGGCTCTGACAAGCAGGGCTCTGTAGTATTGGAACTTCATTTGCAGTCAGAACAGGGCAGGAAGTAATTGTTGTGTTTAAACATCAAGTAAAGGTTTGTACAATGAGGAGGGAAGAAGTCATAGAGTCTTCTTTATGGTCTCTGTGACAGGACTTTATCCCATGAGGAGGATATTCCTGTGCAACAGAGATCTGGAATCTACTAGGGCTCTTCAACAGTGTTTTGGCAGTAGTTCCTTTCCTCCCCAGCTGTCATGCCCTGTAAACCTGATGAGGCTATAGAGTCAGAGGAGGAGGACACAGCAGGGAACAGCCCTAGGGACCCTGGCACAGGTTCATCTACACCTGTGCCAGTGGGGAATCCTGCCAACCAAGAGGTTTGAGCAGAGGAAGAGCCTGGTCCAAGTGGGTTGGCATCAGTCCCAGCAGGGAGTCCTGCCCATTCAGATAAGGACAAACAAGAAGAGAGGGACTTACCTCCACCATCGTATACCCAACAGCAACTCAAAAGCTAGCTCAAACGAAGTCTCTGAGACTTTATGAGGAAAACCTGCTGTTTAAGAAACACCTTTATATATGATGGGAGATGAGATGGAGGCTTTGTCAGAGATCAATGGATCTTCCTGGTGACTTCATGCTGACTTCGGTGCCTGGATTCCAGTTATCTTGACTTCTGTTACCTTGACTCGTGCTTAGACCTTGGACTGTCCCTGACTACTCTGTTGCCTGCTCCTGTTGACCTTTGGACTGCTTTGGACCACACTAACTGATTGCCATAAGCATTTGACCTTTTGGACTGTGTTTGCTTATTAACAGTTGGCTTCCTTCCCAGACTAGTGCTGTTTATACTTTGCTGGTATCTAGTTGCTTTCTGGACACCAGCACACATACCCAGTGCAATTCTTGCCCATTCTCTCAGTTCCCTTTTAACCGCCATAGGACCAGCACCTAGTTTAGGAGACTCTGTGCTCTAGGCTCTCAGCACTGCTATTTTATTTCCATTTTTTCCTCATTATGTCTCCATAATGAGCTATTGTGGCATAGTCCTTCACAGGTGCACTGCTGTGAAATAGTCATTGTCCAGGAAGAAATACAAGAACAATCCTTGTTTTCACATCCCATCTTCCAACCCAGTACAACTTTACCAATTTATACTTTTGCACTTTCCTCACCTCTCTCTGCAATAATAATCTTTATGAGAACCAAGCCCATGTCTAGAAACAAAGCCCTATGAGAAACAGTTGAGAGAGCTGGATATGTTTAGTCTGGAGAAGACTAGATTGAGAGGTGATATGATTGCCATCTTTAAATATTTGAAAAGTTATCATATAGAAAACAAAGCAAGTTTGTTTTCCACTAATTCAAATGGTAGGGTCTGGACCAATGGCTTCAAATCACAAGGAAGGAGATTTTAATTAAATATTAGCAAAATCTTCTCATTGTAAGAACTGTTCAAAAGTAGAATAGTTTGCCTCAAATGGAGATGGGCTGCACCTTCTTGGAGGTTTTTAAGCAGATACTGAAAGGCCATCATGCAGGCAGAAGCACTTGATGTACCTCTTCCCATGGAGGATACAGACCCTGCAACAAATGGGTATTAGAGGAAATCAAGCCTGAATTCAAAGCCAAGATGACTAAACTGAGATTGTCATACTTTGGACATATCATGAGAAGACATGATTCACTAGAAACAAAAATACTTCTTTGCAAGTCAGAAGGCAGTAGGAAAAGAAGACAACCACATTCCAGATGGATCGACTCAGCCAAAGAAGCCATGTCCCTGAGACTGCAAGAGCTGAGTATGGCTTTTGATGACAAGGTGACTTGGTGGTCTCTTACTCATAAGGCTGTAATAAGTTGAAGTCAGCTCGAGAGCAATGAACAACAACAAAGTCACAATGACTTTGCTCTCAGAGTGTCTTGCACATACTGTACATTATAATATGTTATTGAGAGATCTACTAGGTTGTCTCCTGGGCATGGTTGCAAGGCATCTTCTCAGAAAAATTCCCCTAAGTGCTCTAAATTATATAAGAATTGAGGAGAAAAACTGCTTCTTCAGCTTCAAAGAATAGAACCAAGAAAGGATTCACACTTATTATTGATTGACTCTATCACCCGCTTTTCTCCACTTGCGTTCTTGCCTTAGTCCAAGGCATATATCCAGTAACTGTCTAGCCCTTTTCAGTAAAAGAGGGTTGCTTGGGAACTGTCATGTCAGTGAAAATGAAATGCACAGTTATAGAATGGGTGAGACCTGGCTTGATAGCAGTGCATGCAAAAGGGATTTAGGAGTCTTAATGGGCTACAAGGTGAACATGAGCCAGCAGTGCGATGCAGCAGCTAAAAAAGCCAACGTGATTCTAGTCTGCATGAATAGGAGTATATTGTCTAGATCAATAGTGCTACTCTATTCTGCTTTGGTCAGACTTCACCTGGAATACTGTATCCAGTTCTGGGCACCACAGTTCAAGAAGGATATTGAGAAGTTGGAACACATCCAAAGGAGGGCGACCAAAATGGTGAGACATCTGGAAGCCATGCCCTATGAGGAGTGGCTTAGGAACCTGGGTATATTTAGCCTGGAGAAGAGAAGGTTAAGAGGTGACATGATAGCCATGTTTAAATATTTGAAGGGATGTCATACTGAGGTTGGAGGAAGTATGTTTTCTGCTGCTCCAGAGACTAGGACAGAACAATGGACTGAAACTATAGGAAAAGAGATTCCACCTAAACATTAGGAAGAACTTCCTGAAAGTAAGAGCTGTTTGGCAGTGGAATGCACTGCCTTGGAGTGTAGCGGAGTCTCCTCCTTTGGAAGTGTTTAAACAGAGGCTGGATGGCCATCTGTCAGGAGTGCTTTAATTGGGTATTCCTGCATGGCAGGGGTTTGGACTATATGGCCTTGTGGTCTCTTCCAGCTCTATGATTCTGTGTCAGAGATGCTTTATCTGTGAATTTTCTATGGACTTTATCAGACAGAGCCTCTTTAAACGTTCTTTTGCCAGCATTAAAAAAAGCATTTTTATGCCAGAAAAGAACGTCCCCTGCCCCGCACTTACCTTGTAATCCCAGCTCCTCTTCACTTCCTCATTTGAAATCTCATGTGATTTCATCATGTGGGAAATTCAAACTTAAAAACAAAAATAAAGCATTTAAAGTTACACCAAGCACACACACACACTGTAAAAGTCCCAAGTATCCAGGGAGGGTCATAAAAAGAGCGAAACTTACCTGGATGTCCTGATCTCACCTGGAAGTGTTTGCACTGGAGTGGCTATTGTTGGGGTAAGTATGTGATTTAAATGGCCCGAGGTATCTCATACTGGGAATGCCGGCAAAAAAATGGCAGGGGGATCTATTGATGGCTTAAGTTGTCAATTAAAAAGTACGTGATTTTACCTCTTTATAACTGCAAAAGGGTGACATCATCTGATCTGCGCACCCTTTTGCGGTTATGTGGCATCCTTATGATGCCGTATTTTCCTCATCTGATAAAGTCCTATATCACCAAGGGTTGAACTAGATTATCTTTGGGGTCACTTCCAGTCTACAAAGCTATGGTTCTGTGAACCACAACCAAATAAATTAAGACTGTATTTGTAACCCTATCAGAATGCCATCATATCTTGCATTTCTCTTACATTTCCCACTACTTGATCCCCTCATTTGTATATATGCCTTTCTATGGAGGGTTCCACCAGACAGAATACAAAGAAACAGAATGGTTTCCTGTTGGGAAGGGGTTCAGGCAAGGGTTTATTTTATTTAATTTGTTTAACTTGTACACTGAATGAATTATATCTAAGGTTGGATAAGACTCGGAGGAAGAAAGTATGAAAACTGGAGGAAGGAACATCAACAGTTTAAGATATGCAGATGACACTATGTTACTAGCCGAAAATGCAAAGACTTAGAACAACTAATGAAGAAAGTCAAGGAAGAAAATGCAAAGTCAGGTTTACAGCTGAATATTAAGAAAGCAAAAATAATGATCACTGATGATTTACATAACTTTAGCGTAGGCAATAAAGACACTGATGGCCGGTCTAGAGGAAGGAATAAAATGTGAATAGGGGCACAGAAACACCAATTTACAGCATCTGTCTCAACAACTTTTTCGCAAGATCGCTGGTATGCAAAGCTATCTGTGTTTGCTGTTCACATGGAGGCATGCCAGCAAATCAAAATGGCGGCCACTAGTGAATTACTTGCGGTTTTGTACTCCCAAACTTGCCCCTACCAAACAGTATTTTTTTTAAAAAAAAAAATTAAATCCAAGGTGCGGAAGAATTATCTTCTGCTTAAATAATGAAAAAAGAAGGAAAGAAAGCCTGTTTCATCACCCCAGCACACAAGCACTACAGCAACAATCCAACATGATGGTTCCATGATCTCCACCCCTGCACACGTCCGACCAATCAGCTGTTCTCTTCAGCAATGCGATTTGGTTGTCCTAACGGGTGAGGGTGTGCATTTCCGTTGGAGTTTTTTAAAAACTCAGGAAAAGTCCTGGAGGCTTCTGCCACGGACTTCCCCCCACTTTTGCTCCCCGTCCCTCCAAGAAAAATGGAATGCTGCAGAATCACATTTGGATACATGGGATTCCCTGCGGATTCTAAGAGGGTTTTTTTCACTGTCTGGACTACCCCTGAAATACTTACTTGGACTCAGTCATTAATCAAAATGGAGACTGTAGTCAGGAAATCAGAAGACTAGGACTTGGAGAAGCAGCTATGAAGGGACTAGACAAGATCCTCAGCTGTTAAGATATATCATTGAATGCCAAGATCAGGATTGTCCATGCCATCATATTTCTGATTTATATTTATGGTTGTGAAAGCAGGACAGTGAAGAAAGTTAATGGGAAGAGAATCAATTCATTTGAAGTGTGTGGTGCTGGTGGAAAGTACTATGGATACAGTAGACTGACAAAAAACAAATAAAAGAGTCTTAGAGGAAATCAAGCCTGAACTCTCCCTAGAAGCCAAGATGACTAAACTGAGACTGTCATACTTTGGACATATCATGGAAGAGACATGACTCACTAGAAAAAACAATGTTTGTCAAGATAGAAGGCAGTAAGAAAATAAAATTACAGCCACAGCCCTGAATTGAAAGATCTGAAGAGGGCTGTTGATAACAGGGTGACTTGGAGGTCTCTTGTTCATAGGGTCACCATAAATCAAAACTGACAACAGCAAACTGAATGTTTATTCCATGCATATCAAGAAATGGACTGGAGTCTATGAATGTTTATGCTGAAATAAATTAGTTTATCTTAAGGCTGCCATAAGACTCTTTCCTTCTTTTTAAACTGAACCCAGCAACTCTGGGATAAGAGTTTCTATATGAAAAAACACGATTTGTGGACTAGCTTCAAAACTCTATGTGCTGCACAAACAGAGAAAGAAACTAGGTGTGCTGTACACCCAAGTATGCAAAAAGTTATTGAGCAAGTCTAGATAAAAAACAACATCTTCAGGTACTGGGAGAACCCATTTTTTCCAGATAATATCCCACAAGAACAGCATTGTTGTTGCAAGAGATGCTCATTAAAAGAAACAGCTTGCTGTGTCCAGTGTAATAAAAACAAACAAACCATTTATTGCCCATTTTACATACCCCCCCCTTTTTTCAATACAAGATGCAAAGCACATAAATATCAGTTTGTGTGGCTTTGTCAACAAAATTTACAGTGTTTCCACTAGATGGCGTACAATGCCAGAAATTTAAGTAGGTCTTTGCTAGCTATTGTGTAGGTAGAAGTCAGGCCTTTAAATCTGAAATTATCTGACTGGATTGCACCTTCAACTATATAAAGAGCTAAATCTTTGTCTAAGATTCATACTTAGTAGGGGATTCTGTGGGGTGTAGTTCAAGATTAATTTTCCTGACTCTGGCTAAAAGCTATGGGGAAGGACAATAGCTAAGTGGCAGAGTACAGTACAGTACATGGATTTTCCTTGGGTTTTTTTCCTGGCTGTGAGGCTTTGTTCTGGAATAGTTTCTTTCTGATGTTTCACCTGCATCTGTGGCTGGCATCCTCAGAGAATGGTTGGGTAGGTGTGTGTGGGGGTAGGTGGGTGGGTGGGTTATATGTTGTGAACCCCTGTTGGGGAGAATGGTTAGTTTCTGGGCATAGAATTCTATACCCAGAAACTAACTATTCTCCCCAACAGGGGTTCACAGCATATAACTCCCCACCCACACACCTACCCAACCATTCTCTGAGGATGCCAGCCACAGATGCAGGTGAAACGCCAGAAAGAAACTATTTCAGAACACAGCCTCACGGCCCGGAAAAAAAACCAAGGAAAATCTATAGATGCCAGCTGTGAAAGCCTTCAACTTCACATTGTACAGTACATGCTTTGCTTGCAGCTCACACAACACAGATTTGAACAAGATGCAGCTCAAATACAATCAGGATAATAAAAAGAGGTTTTATATAAAAAAAAATCACTGTCCTATTAAAATCAACACTACTGTATTGTAACACAGTTTTAAAAAATTTAAATTATAACACCAAGAATAAAAATGCAGCATCCATTAAAAAACCCTTCTGCAACAGCCAGTTAACAGACAAAACAGTTGGACTACAACCTTCATCAGCCCTACCTAGTATGATGGGAATTGCAATCTAAATAACATTTGGAAGATCACACATTCCCCATCCCTGACTTAAAGAAGCAGGTGCCCTTGACAATCCTAGAAATGGTACATTAACTGGTTTCCTTCATAGTTCTACATCAATGAGTGAAAAGGTACCACCATACTAACCTAACCCTAACCCACCATCACATCATAAAGCAAACATCACATCTACTTGCTACATTTACTTCTGACAAACTAATTCAGTGCAGATCACAAGCAGAAAGCAGGACCACTGCAGTAAAGGTAACTTGAGCAAAGAAGGGGTAATGTCTGGGATTACTGGTGAGTTACAAAAGTGGTGTGTGAGTGGTATGACCCCTCCAGAACTCTTCATCAGGCATGAGGGTACAAATATTAGGAGACAGGAGCAAACAAAAAAACCCAAAATGTGTTCTAGTGGATTGGCCATTGTGTTTTTTTGCAGTTGGAGGAGTGATACTGCAGACTAAGGAGATTATCAGAGACGGCCAAAAAGCCCAAGAGGAGCACATGAGAACGATGTTACTGTACCACGAACGGGTCCCAGTTTCAGATGTTGTCGTCATCCTTGCATGCTGAGTCTGTGCTGCAACCCCAAATAAGGTGTTGCTTTCAATTGATGGGGAGGGATGTGTGTGTGTGTGTGTGTGCGCGTGCGTGCAAATATTCCAAAATCCAAAACACTTCTGGTCCCAAGCATTTTGGTTAAGGGATACTCAACCTGCATTCCTGCATGGCAGGGGCTTGGACTAAGTGGCCCTTGTGGTCCCTTCGAAATCTATGATTCTATGACTGCAGAACATATGCAGGAGATAATCAGGAACATAGCTGTGAACAACTGAACATATCATGAAAGACAGAGCCTCTACTCACAAATGCTGAGACACATGTATCCCACAACTGCATGCACCCCGGGAATTTTTTCAATCTCTGCCATTTGCTACTGCCGCCAAAGAAATTCTGTGATTTTCCAAAAAAGGAGACACTTGGCTCAGTAAACCTGCTGGATCCGTGGTGTGAAGGGGTGCTCTGATCCAGCATAACTCTTCCAATGGCAACAACCTGAGCCTCTTAATTGGCAAGGATATTGGTAACTTCCTAGACTGCTCCTGTTCATTCTGCAAGGTAGTGAGGATAGGCTACATGATTTTCCCTTCCCATTTATCTTAACAACAACCTCATGAAATAGAATAGGCAGAACAATGATGACTGGCTCAAGATCATACCATGAGTTTCATAACCAAACAAGAGACAATGTTGAATGTAGGCCTCCCTCCCTCTCTCATCTATGTCCCTTACAATACTTTGACTTCAGCATTCCCTTAGGGGTTGGTAATTTGTCACCCTTTGGAATGGGATGTTAAAAGACCTCATCTCCCATCATTCCTGGCCACTGGCTTATCCTGGCTTGGGCTGCTGGGACTAGGAGTCAAACCATATCTGGAAAGGTACAGGTCACCTACCTTTACCTTAAGATATAAAGGGCCCTGGCTATTTTGTGGCTTTAAAAAGTACAATAACTATCACTTTGAAAGGAGCTTGGGAACATGGGGGTCTATGTAAATATGCTCTCTGTTCTCCATTTCTGTTAATAGGTGGGCTACAGTATTTTGTGTACCTTTTCTATTATTTCCCATTAGAAAGACTGTCAATACTCATCTAGTGAGTTGAAAGGATTATGCTGTTTTTAGCAGAATCCCTGCACAGATTCCTAGATGCTTGGGGTACAATTCATAATAAATTCATTCCTCCCACCAAATTCTTTCCATTCAGTTCTCCTCAAGCATGTCTGTACCCATAATTACCATGGTGAAAGCACTGTACAAGCCAGTGATAACACTGATGCAATCAATGATTTCCGCTGAGGCAGCAGTACATTGGAGTCACACTGCAGTTGTGAAGAAGACTGCAAACGTGTGCCTGCATACTTGTGTGTCACAGCAAGAATACTTTCCTTCTGGAAAGGAGCCAGATCTCAGCAGTAGGCTGTATGCTTTGTATGCAAAAGATCCCAGGTTCTTGTGTGTGTTATCTGCCTTCAAGTCGCCTGTCGACTTATGGCGACCCCATGAATTTCATAAGGTTTTCTTAGGCAATGAGTACAGGTACTCATAGGTGGTTTTGCCCATTCCTTCCTCTGAAATATAACCTACAGCACCTGGCATTTGTTGGCTGTTTCTCATCCAAGTACTAACCAGAGCTGACCTTGGTTAGCTTCCAAGATCAGAGAGGATCTTGAACCTGGGCCTTTAGGGTATTTAGGCCCAGGTTCTTAGAAGGTATTTAACTGGACCTGCATCTCACCTTGGGATTAAAATTATTAAGGAAGGAAGGAAAAGAAAACATCAGGTAGACTACACATTCCAAATCCTTCTTTAGATTAACCCAATGTATTGATATACATAGGAAGAATTTCTTTATTAAGAGGCTATGGTAAGCACAGACAAGCAAGCAGATGAGTTCTATAATTAATCCAGTCCTTTAAAGCTGGGTGTGGACATGGTTTATGATGCTTTGCTAACCGATTCATTCATAAACTCTATGTGAACTGGAAAACATCCATAATTGTGATACAGCACAGGGTGGTTGTATCACCATACAACATTCACCATGCAATCCTGCTATAAATAATTTAAAAGAAATAAGGTTTCTGGGTGGAAGGGTGAACAAACAAAACCATGCTGTCTTCTGATTGAAGTATGTTTAACAATCCAAGTCCTCCACAAAGCCCTATGGAATCAACGTGTCTCTTGTTCTTTTATGACTAGGCAAAAAGACAAAATGTTAATAGAACAAGACGAACATGTTTTAATGTTTTCCAGGAGAAATGGAAATCCCTGTAGGATTGTGGTGCTTGATGTTTAATGATATCAGACAGAGCTTCTCTCAAAAGATTATGTTTAATGGATGATGAAGACTGGGAATCTCTTTTTTATCCGGATGTACAATTGCTGCATAATATAGCAAAACATGACGACAAATTATGATTTGAGATAGCCGCTAGAAAACACGTCTCACAATGAATGATGAGCAGATGGATACTCTGATATTAAAATAATCGTCCCTGTGGGCTTGGATTATGACTTCTTTCTTGTCTTTGGCTGACTTATTATTTACTGTTGGCTTGCCTCCTGGCACTATTGAATTTAACCTCCTCTTTTTAATTCTGTGTTCCATCCTGGCTGTCTGGGAACAGACAGCTACAGGAAATCCAGTGCCTGTCCGTACCCTACCACACAGTTTCCACTCAGGGTTTGGAAATGTTACTTTTTATTAGAGCTACTATGTTATTTTGGATTATAGCTTCCAGTGGCCATGCTAGATGAAGAGTTCTGGAGATTGTAGTCCAAAAATATTTTCCCCCCAAACTCTGACCTACCTGTCTACACTGGAGGGAGCAAGGATTTTGTTATGATGGAAGTGGGTCATTTGGCAGGAACTGTGCACTGTAAGCCTCTCCTAAAGACAGACTACATGTTGAAGGCGTCTGTGTACTTGCAAACTGCCCAAATGTTGAAGAGCAACATTTTTTTCCCTAGAGACATTTTTGCCAGTGTTCTCTTTACACAAGAGTCCACCCCCTGCAATCTCTTTGGCAGCGGCAGCTGATGTCTGGTGGAGCTGGAAGGTTGGAGTAGGGTCACCATAGGTGAAACAATGGAGGCACTAGTAGTGAAGCCAGCCATGCATAGTTTGCTATTTGACTGCTTACTTTGCAGAACCTTGTAGTACTGGTTTAGAGGAATGTTGGGAGTTAGGATGGGAGCGTTGGGAGTGTTGGACTGTGACCCCTCTACCCAAACAATAGAACCAGCCCTTAACTTTGCACTCTGAATTAGAGGTCTTTGCTTAGCTCCAAAGTCAGTTTCCTAATTCAGGAAGCCCATAAGCAAAGTAGAGAGTGAGACTACTAACACAGAAGAGTGGTACAGGTTGAGTATTCCTCATCCAGAATTCTGAAATCCTCCAAAATCCAAAATTGTCCACAATGGTGGCTGAGATAGTGACAGCTGTGCTTTCTGATGGTTCAATGTACAAAAATTTTGTTTCATGAACACAATTATTCTAAACATTGATTTTCCTTGGTTTTTTTTTCTGGGCTGTGAAGCCATGTTCTGGAAGAGTTTACTTCTGACGTTTCACCTGCATCTGTGGCTGGCATCTTCAGAGAATGGTTGGGTAGGAGTGTGTGTGGAGTTTATATCCTGTGAACCCCTGTTGGGGAGTATATGTAAATTTCTGTATTTGAATGGTTAGTTTCTGGGTATAGAAATGCAAGAAGGGTTAGTGTCTGTTTGGCTAATGGTTGGTTGATGGCCTATTATCTGCTAGAAATCCCCCTGTCCCTGGGTGGAATTCCTTTGTAAGTGTTGAGTTTTGATTCGATTGTTTTTCAAAACTGGAAGCCAGGTTTTGTTACTTTTAGGATTTCTTCTTTCCTGTTGAAGTTGTTTGTGGATTTCAATAGCTTCTCTGTGCATTCTGACATGATAGTTGTTGGCCTGGTCCAGAATTTCTGTGTTTTTAAATAGCATTTTGTGTCCAGGTTGGTTTATAACATGTTCTGCTACTGCTGATTTTTCTGGCTAGCCCAGTCTGCAGTGTCTCTCATGTTCCAGAACACGGCCTCACAGCCCAGAAAAAAAACAAGGAAAATCTATGGATGCCGGCTGTGAAAACCTTCTACTTCATATTTAAAACATTGTGTATAAAATTACCTTCAGGCTATGTGCATAAAGTGCATACCAATGTCTTGCTTAGACTTGGGTCCCATCTGCAAGATATCTCATTATATATATGCAAGTGTTCCAAAAACCGGAAAAAATCCGAAATACGGAATACTTCTGGTCCCAAGCATTTCAGATAAATGATACTCAATCTGTATTTGTTTTTACAGGTCTATCAATAAAGAAAAGGTGTTATTTAAATAGGCTTCATTTCACTGACAGAAAGCAATAAGTGTTGAGTATATGTATGCATCGGTGTGGAGAGCCCCTCTTTTAACCCAATGTTGACTCTGGAGGAGCACATTGAGTGTGTGTGTTTGTTTGTGTGTTTCTGTCTGCACATGACATCAGTAGGTAGAGCAAGCCCACTGTTGGCTGTGGTTTTCACTGACTGGCTGACAAAGGCATCAAACTTATTTTGGTACTTTCTTTTAACCAATGAAGTTGTAATTTTTCAGAGCCTGGAAAAGTGACTCGGTTGGACAACAGCTGCTAGAATTTCTCCTGCCAGGCATACCGAGGATTGTAGTCCATAAAAATAATGCTCTGAACATTTAATCTGAAAACAAAAATTGATAATAGAACAGCACAATTTGTGAATCTATGTCCAACAGTTGTTGCTGTGGTGGTGGTGGTGATGGTTACTACAAATCACCTAGATTTGGATTTGGATGGATGGCACAGGAGCTCAACAATTTCCTCTATTCCATGGCTCCTATTCTAATTGCTCCTCCCTCCTGGAGTTGCTGTTAACTGTAGAAGGAAAATATATTTGACATAACATCAGCAGTTTGCATCAGCACAAAGAAAAGGTGCTTTCCTCCTCTCCCTTAACCATGACTTGGTCGAAATCACTTTCCTGTAGTTACTTCTAGCAACCCCATCACCAAAACATAACCCCACAGAACCACATCACCAGAGATGCATTCTTGATATAACACCCTACTCTGGGCCAAGGCAACAACCTTATTTCTTTAATATTCTGAAAATGGGACATTTGCAAACCTTTGTCCCAGAATGATTTGGACACCACAGGTCACCCATTTGGACACTGCTTTATTAAACATCCAATTACAATATGTATCAGATTAGAAAGCTGGGCCAAAACTAACAAAATGAATTTCAACAGGGAGAAATGTAGGATATTACACAGGCAGTAAAAATGAAATGCACAGATATAGGATAGGTGACACCTGGCTTGATAGCAGTGCATGCAAAAAGGATCTGGGGGCTGGTTTACACGGTAGATTTATTGCAGCAACTTGCGCTTTAATTCTTTTCCGCAGCTGTGCCAGTCAGGTTTTTTTTCTAATTATGCCGCTTTTTCATTCAGACTTGAAAAAGTGTGGGGGGGCGTGGCCTCCCAAGCAGAAGCAGGCTTTATGGGGAAGGGCATAGACCTTCCTTTGAAGCCCTGCATTTTGAAGCTAAAGAAAGACTCACAGACTGCCAAAACCAAGCAGAGCTGACAGATGGGAACTTTATGACCGAAAGGTCTTGGGAATCCTTTTTCTTGGCAGACTTGCAAAATAGCAGAGAGAATTTTTCAAAGTTTCCTGAACGCTACTGAACTCAGTACCCCTCTTTTAAACCCGCCCATTGCATCAGAGCAACCAATCACAATGCAGATCTGCTGCAACCCTTAACGGAATGGTAGTTTACACTGCCAATAAAGCACTACATTGCAAATATACCTGCAAAAGTAGCAACATCCCTTGCCACGCTATATTTGGGTGTTTTACGTTCCCCCCTTCTGAATGAGGCGATGCTGTGCCGCGATCTGTGTGAACTATTAGCTATCTTAGCAGTATATTTAGAGGAATATTTGCCCGTGTAAACAACCCCTAGGAATCTTAGTGGATCACAAGCTGAACATGAGTCAGCAGTGTGATGTGGCAGCCAGAAAAGCCAATGTGATTCTAGGCTGCATCAATAGGAGTACAGTGTCTAGATCAAGGGAAGTAAGAGTGCCACTCTATTCTGCTTTGGTCAGATCTCACCTGGAATACTGTATCCAGTTCTGGGCACCAGATTCAAGAAGGATATTAACAAGCTGGAGCGTATCCAGAGGAGGGCGACCAAAACAGTGAAAGGTCTGGAGGCCATGCCTTATGAGGAAAGGCTTAGGGAGCTGGGAATGTTTAGCCTGCAGAAGAGAAGGTTAAGAGGTGACATGATAGCCATGTTTAAATATTTGAAAGGATGTAATTTAAGCTATTGCCTAAAACAATTTGTAAGCCGCTGTGATAGCCTTGTGGCTGAAGAGCAGGGTATAACTAATTAACTAAATAAAATAAATAAATATGGAGGACGGAGCAAGCTTGTTTTTTGCTGCTCCAGAGACTAGGACACAGAGCAGTGGATTCAAACTACAGGAAAAGAGATTCCAACTAAACATTAGGAAAAATTTCCTGACAGTATGAGCTGTTCACAGTGGAACGTACTGCCTTGGAGTGTGGTGGAGTCTCCATCTTTGGAGGTTTTTACACAGAGGCTGGATGGCCATCTGTCGGGCCTGCTTAGATTGTGTGTTCCTATATGGCAGGGGGTGGACTGGGTAGCCCTTGTGGTCTCTTCCAACTCTATGATTCTGTGATCATCATACAGATATCATGGGAAAGAACCCATTTGCCCAGATCAAGGACATAGCACCTGGTCATGCTGGCTTGACAGTACCACATCAGGCTGCCCATTGCCATCCATTCTATAGCTTAGATTGTCTTGTTATGATAAGCCTTCTCCCTACAGTTGCCCAAAATCGGTAGGTACACTTACCAATGATGCATCCTCATCTTTAGCATAAGAGCATATCTGATGGATAAAACATCTATCCAAATTTTTGGATTTCCAAAACTAGTGCTTCTTTTGCCACTACTCTGCCCATTTTTAAAACCACCTAACATGGTAAAGAGCTAGCAAGAATTTGAAAGTTTGTCTGCTATTGTGGAATTATAGTTGGTTATATTAAAGGTCTGCTTTTCTATCACTCTTGGATTTTGTTTTATTCTTATGGATCAACACAACAAACTTTTGTTAGAAACTTAGCTTATGGTGTCTGAATTGACAACTTGGTTGGTATTTAAAGAACATTTGAAATTCTGGATGTTTAGTGTGCCTGCCAGAAAATAGGGGAATTTAAATTTAAAGACAAGATTCCCCAAATTATTTCAAGGGGCACAGCAACCACAGAACTGTTTTTCATACTGCTTGCATAAATTCAGTAAATATCCTCTGGCTTAATCTGTTTTCATCTGGCAAATACTAGTGAAAATCTTATTTAAGCTGTCTTTAGTATTACAGCTGAATGGCATAGGTTTTCAAGTCTAACTCCACAGTGTCTGAATTAGTTGCATCAGTTTCCCAGTTTCTGTAGGAACACAGAACAACCTGCCAGTTCTGAATGCAAAGGAATTTTATCCCTGTCCTTGTGTCAACTCTTGTCTTACACAACTGCCACAAGAAGACAATCCAACTCTTGAACACCGTGGAAAAACTTGAGATGAACATCATGATTTAATTAAGCAAATAATGAAACTAAAAACAAGATTAGAACACATATGAAGCATAAGGTGTAAAGAAGGAAAGCTAAATTAAACTGTTGTTATAAAAGACCCTTGATATTTGGACAAAGGGGAGTCAGCTTTAAGAAACCTGCCTTGAGTAAGGGTGGTGGTAGATGTAACTTGGCAATCACCAGTGTCCCAGCCAGTTCCAAATTCTGTGATCAGTTTCCCCCCTCCCTGCACTGCACCAAAATCTTTGAAGGGGCTGTGAAGGGTCCCTTGCCCTCTGGAACAATCCTCAGTGAAAAAAGGATGTCTTAACAAGCTGAGAAAGCCTGTTGAACAAAATTTGCAAGCTCTAAGGAAAAAAGGCGTGCTTTTGTTGTCACCAACTGCAATAGCAAAAGAAAAAGGAAAGGGAAAGGGAAAAAAAATTTAAAAAGGGGGGAGGGGAGAGAAGTTTGTGCAAAACTAATTTTTGTGCAAACCCCCCACCTTTGTTCAAAAAGACAACAGCCAGACATTACATTGGGCAGACTTTAGTGCTCTACCCACATCTGGCTGCTCATGTTCTGTCTGGCTAAATGCTGCCTGAATGTGTAAGGACATTATCACACCAGCCTGTTGTCCCGTAGCAGTCACACTAATTTAATTATGCAAGCATATCAGTTTTGCATCAATCTTCATCATACTTTATACACTTTTCTGCATTAGCACTACTTTGGTACTAATGTGGTGGCACAAGCTCTTTTCCACACTGCTGCCATAACTCCACCTTCTGACCCCTGCATGCCCTCCCTTGCACATGCATGTCTCCCGGGTGAAGGAGGACTATCGTTCCTTCTTTGGTGGGTGGTAGGTGGGGAGAATCCGCCCCTCTGCACCTACCAAAGGAAGAAGGAGAGTCATTCCTCACAGGGAGACATCTGTCATTCTTTCTTTGGTGGTGGTGGTTGTGGAGAAGCTGGCTGCGCCTGCCAAAGAAAAAATGACAGTCATTCCTAGCAGGAAGATGTCTGTCATCCTTTCTTTAGTGGTGGTGGTGGTGGGAAGCCTGCTGTGCCCTTCTGCACCTGCCAAAGAAGGAATGACAGTCATTCCTTACCCAGGAGCAGTCTCCCTGGTGAGAGAGGACCATCATTCTTTCTTTGGTAGGGTGTGGGGGGAGGAAGAAGCTGGCTGTATTTTTTTTTTTTACTGTGATCACAAGAAAATAAATAACTAAATAATAAAAAAATAGGCACAGAGTAAAATAGCAAGGGGAAAGGGAGAGGGGGGAAGAAGGAGGATCATACCCACTCATGCTACATAACTTCCATATTCCAGGTACTGTTGCGGAAGAGATCTTTCACATGAGAGGGAAAACTGGCATAGGGGCAGAATTGAGAGCTATTGACGGGCTTTCCCCGGAGATTATCACACATACCAAGTATCTCCGCACAGGAACAAGAAGAGATCGCTAAAAGGCTCCTTTTTCAGATGATGTCATCCCCATCATGTCACGATCCCGTTCCCCCCCTCCTGCTCTCTCTTATTAACAATTTAAACCATTAATAGATTGCCTGTACGGAATCACAGGCATCTGAAATGGAGCCTCGTTATGCTGGCGTGATGCCAGCCGCAGTGGGAGGTCCCTGCTGAACACTTCTGGGTGCGATTGGGATGAGGCGGTAAGTGACACCCTCCCCTCCCCAGGTTACTTGTATTTTTCTAACTTTGTTTTTGTGCTTGCTGTCACTTTTCTTTCTTCCGTTCACTTTTTTAAAAAATTTCCCGCATGCTCGTTCTCTCATGAGAACAGCCCGGGATTTCAAATAAGGAAGTGAATACAGCTCCGTGTGAGGTGTACTCACTTCCTGGACTGCTGGAGGGAGGGGGAGCCGTTTCTGTTGTGGCATTAAGGTAAGTCTGATTTTTTTTTAAGTGTTACACGGATGGGAGAGGGGCAGGCTTGGGGGTACTGGGACAGTGACAGGTTTTTTGGACCCATGTGATAAGCTCCCCCATCAGTGAAGAGGTGCGCTATAGAAACGACTGGAATGCTAAACAGCAACAGAATAGACACGGCATTATGTGATAAGTGCTGGCCAAATTTGTGAATACCTTGCTGTGATTCCAGAATAGTAAGTAGCCTTGCGTGATCATCTCCTAAGTCTTCTTGAAAAGGCATGCATGTGCTCCCTTGGCCATTTAGTGTTCAGGGGAGGATGCAGCATCTTGTTGCGCTCCTGCACCTAGAAGCAAACAGTAGTTATCCCCTTCCCAGATCTCTAGTGATCTCTAGGTTCAAATCATTTGACGAAGTTCATCTAGCAGTTCATTGATTTGTTTCTGCACACGGGATCCATCTGGCATATCCGGATCTCTGGTATCTTATTACAAGTGACACCTAGTGCAGGAAGCAGATGAATTAATCCATCGACCCATGGTTCTGCCTTCGGGGAGGAAGAAGGGCCACTGGAATTTCTCTGTGGTGGAAACATTGTCTGGTTCCCATGCTGCTCTCTCTGGAGCTGCTATGAAATCAGATGAGGTGGGAGCAAACCCCTCCAGGGGATATTTACTCAGTGAACAGCCCTGATAAAATCTTAAGTATGGGCTTTTGGCTGTTCTCACATTTGTGGTTTTGGCTTCCTCTCTTCCTTGGTATTTTCAGAAAATTGCAGCAACTTGCTTTGACTTCCAAAGCTCACCAGGGTAACTGATGGCACAACATGTAAGAGGATTTATATTAATTTCTCACTAGCCTTCCTTGTCACTCTTAGGTCTGCAACCTCCAAGGGGCATCCCAGGGCAGGATCACAGGGGTTCATTTCCTTTAGACAAGAGAGCACTAGTGACTGATAGGAGTTTT
The DNA here is from genome assembly GCA_030847615.1 of Gambelia wislizenii. Lineage (NCBI taxonomy): Eukaryota > Metazoa > Chordata > Lepidosauria > Squamata > Crotaphytidae > Gambelia > Gambelia wislizenii. The sequence continues at coordinate 37,277,824 of JAUMIR010000004.1, forward strand.
TGGAATATTATACAGTATACTGATATAATCAAGGGTAACATGAATGGAGCCAACAGACATTCCTATGGTAGATCCATAGAGAGAAGTTTGGGTAGGCCATGCTAGGAGGGCACCTGTGCTTTCCCCTACCAAAACTCAGAGCCAGAGGCAGGTAATACTGACCTCCAAATGATTTGGACTACAACACCCACAGTTCTTTATCATTATCCATACTTGCGTGGGCTTTTGGGACTTGATGTCAGAGATCCCCCAGCCCTGTTCTAAGCTTTCTATTGCTTCCTATGCCTTTTATAAAAAATCCTGTCTCTTTCTCTCCCTGCCTCTCTTTTTTTCATTCAGACATGTATACCTTTTTTTTTTTTTTTTAATGGAGAGAAGTTATTTTTTTCCCAAACTCTGGAAGCCTTCCTCCTTTGAAAATGCAGCAGAGAGCTCCGGATATTAAGAGACCATCTCCCTGCAAACAGGTAGACAGCAACTTTAACATCTTCCACCCATGGATATTTCTATACCAAATAAAATAATTCTCAACATGCATTGACCAGAGTTTGGAAAGGCATCTCTTAAAAGTAATGTGTTCCCACAACTCATGATAGTACTCATTTAAGAAGTAAATAATTGTTGTTGCATTCATGATTCTGTGATTGCTCCCCCTCACCCAACATGGAGAACAAAAGCAATGAAAAGGTAATAAGCAATGCAGTGCATAGAGCTACCTTTTAAACACCTTTAATGAGTTTTCCTCCATTTTTGTTTCTTTGGGGGTTGGGGGAGCCTTAGGACAGATAAGGGAAATGCATAAAACTTGAAAAAGGTCCTGCCTATATGCCTCTAAAATGCCTTGGAAAAGCTGCTTTTACTAGTAAACAGCTTTATACACCCATAATTTAACTTTGTTCCCACTTGTTCCATTATTTCTGAAATGTAATTTTTTAATGCCTTCGTTACTAAAACAGGATAACTCATTGCAGATGATTACACTGCTTGTGGAGTAACTTTCAACAAGGAAGGAGAAATGGGAGGGGGAAAATGGGGCTCATGTAATATTACAGAACTGCAACATCCCTAGCTTCAAACACAAATGCTGTGTGTTTCATGGTAATTGTTCCCCCCCAGGGCCCTTTCACACTACACAGTTATAGCACTGTGACGTACACACCAATATTTCACAGGTAAAAACGGAGACACGTGTGGCCAAACAACATCAGTGTGTGATCAAGATGGCAAAAGTTATTAATAAAGAAGAACATAGAAGCGAGGAGAGGTTGCAGCAGTTTCCTTTTGCCTGAGCCTACTGGGAAAGGCAAGATTCTACCCTCCACCCTCCTCTCCTCTCCCCCCACTGAGTTAACTGAGTCCATGCTACTTTTGCACTTTGAACAGTTTGCAGCAATTGAAATAAGGTGAGGATGACTGAAACTGGGTTATTTAAAAAGCAGCTGAAAAAATGGGATAGCAGAGAATTGATTGACTGTCCCTAACAAATCAGGACAGTTGGAGGATATTCCATTTTACCTGCCATGGCTGTATCATGGGGACTGTAGTTTGGTGAGACACCAGAACCCTCTGACTGAGAATTCTTAATACGCCTCCCAAAACAAGAAATCCTAGGGTTCCATAGGATGGAGCCATGGCAGTCAAATTGGAACCACAGTACTATAACTTTATGTAGTGTTATAGAAGGCCCATATTTGGAGAAAACAGTGGTCTGAGATTACCAGGCTGTACACATTCCTGGTAGTTTTTATCAATGCTTAACACATTTGCCATAATAGGTTGCTTGAAGCTGAATTGGCAGGATGGAAAGAGTACTCAGTCCCTAAGACCAGCAGATGAAAATAACAAGATGCAGCAGTAAAAGGCTACCAAGCTGTAATAGAATAACTGGCTACTAAGGAGCTTGCCACATTCCAAAGAAAAGCAGCAAGGCAGCAGAAATGTTCTGCCTTTCCTGATGCCTTACCACACGGTGCTGTCTTTTTTCATTCTGGTCCTGTGGGGGACTGAGGTAAAATCATGTCTTTTTACTATTCAGAAAAATCCATTAGCAAAAAGATGCGGTTTTAGCTCGGTCCCCCATGGGACCAGAACGAAAGAACATGGGAAGAGCTACAACATCATGTTGTAAGGCAGCAGGGAAGACAGAACGTTCCTGCTGCTTTGCCGCTTTTCTTTGGAGTGCGGTAAGCCCCTAAAGACAACCCAAAACAAGTAGGCCTGTGTCTCCAAAGACGTCACTTTTCTTTTTTTATTTTTAAACATCTTTTGCCTGATGAAGAAGCCAGTAGACCTTCGAAAGCTTGCATCATGTGTTTTGCATTTGGGGAAGTAAAGGGTTAAATTTCACCTGTGCATGCATCTGAGGAAGTAGACCAAGGACTTTTTCAACCCCCACTGAGGTTGGGAGGAGGATGGAGCCATGATAGTTAAAACAGTGTCAAATGGCCTTATTGCTGCAGTGTGTCAGCAGCCTATGTCACAGCCGTAAAATGGCTGGCATTCAGTTTTGCACTTACAGATTTGTAAGCTAGAGTTATGGATCTGTAACGGTTCTGTATTCAAAGACATAGCTATGTTAGTCTGGGATATCAGTATGCAAAGGGATCTTGTAGCACCTTTGGGAGAAAGAAGTTTTAGCATAAGATTTTGTAGACTTGGGACTTTTTCAAACAGGGGGAAAACCCCCACCAAGGTCGGGAGGACGACGGCGCTGTCCTGCTTACAGCACTCCATTTCAGATGACTCTGTCCTCCTCCCTACCTTCCCCCATGCTTCCTCTGTGCTGCAGGCACAAGAAATGCACCACTTTTTATTGACGGTGGTTCTCCGTTAATACAAACGGCGCATTTCTTGTGCCTGCAGCACGGGGGAAGGTCAGGAGGAGGACGGTGTCGTCCGAAATGGAGCACTGTAAGCAGGACAACATCATCCTCCTCCTGATCTCGGTGGGTTTTTTTTCCTTTCTTTGAAAAGGTCCCAAGTTTATGAAATCTTATGCTACAACTTCTTTCTTCCAAAGGTGCTACAAGATCCCTTTGCATACTGATATTCCAGACTAAGAAGATTTTCAGACGCCTCTTTCAGCCTCTTGCCGCGCAAGCAGCCTCCGGAGCAGTAACGAGGCTGCTGCGCGGCAAGGGGTCCATTTTGGACAATGCCATTTCTCTCTCAGTGTCGTCCATGACTGTTGCAGCTAGCATTGGAGGCGGCCACGCTGTTTTTCACTCATGGAAGTTGTCCGTGAGTAAAAAACAGTGCGGTCGCCTCCAATGCTAGCCGCAACAGTCACGGACGCCGCCAAGAGAGAAACGGCGTCGTCCAAAATGGACCCCTTGCTGTGCAGCAGCCTCGTTACTGCTCTGGAGGCTGCTTGCATGGCAAGAGGCTGAAAGAGACATCTGAAAATCTCCTAATACAGCTATGTCTTTGAATACAGAACAGTTACAAATCCATAACTCTAGCTTACAAATCTGTAAGTGCAAAACTGAATGGCAGGCAGTTTTATGGCTGTGACATAGGCTGCTGACACACTGCAGAAATAATGCCGTTTGACACTGCTTTAACTATCATGGGTCCAGAGCACTCTGATAGAGAAGGCTAAATATCTCACAGAACTACAAATCCCAGAATTCTATAGCATTGAGCCTTGGCAGTTAAAGCGGTGTCAAACTGCATTATTTCTCTCTGCAAAGGTTTCCATGTGGTTTAATTTGAAATGGGGAACAAGTCAGTTGTGTGTGCAATATCTAACCTTCAACCTGTGACTTTACCAACTCATCTCTCCTGCCCCAATGACTGGAGCATTTTTTTTAAAAAAAAGTTTATAAGATAAAGATAAAAAGTACCTGCATAAAATATAAGGGAAACCTCATAAAAATTTACAGATGATACCAAATTAGGAGGGGTAGCTAATACCTTAGAGCAGTGGTTCTTAACCTGTGGTCCAGGGACCCCCAGGGGGTCATAATGTCCTCACAAGGGGTCTGCAAAGTCTTGAAGGCAGCTCAGCCCACCTCCTGCCTGCAGTAGAGTGGCCACATGACAAGACCCAAGACAAAAGCTGGCTGGCTGGCTTGGACTGCACATTGCCATTCACTCTGCTCCAGCCACAAACTTGCAGGAAGAAGCAGGAGAAAAGTCTTGCCTTCCCCTCCAGTGCCTCTGAGGGAAGGTTTAATGGATGGTGTAATGGTATCATCCTCATCCTCAGGTATTATTATTGTTTTAAATCTTGAGTTAAGTGTTGGGGGTCTGTGGCAATAAAAAATATTTAAAGGGAGCCCCTGGTAAAGAAAAGGTTAAGAGCCCCTGCCTTAGAGGAGGGGGCTCAGGAGCCAACAAATTACAGCTATAAACTAAAAACATGGTTTGGAATTCATGACTGCCGTTACAAATGCATAACCTAGAATTATTGTAACCGATTCATATTCACAGTCATGGCAATAGTATAGGGAATATGTAGGGATCAGAAAAGGAGGGTGGAAATGTTAGTCTTCTGCATCCCAATTGACAGGCGAACAGGCCTATATTGCTCAGAGCAGCTGATGCCCAGTAAAACAGGATTGGGAGTAGGGCATCAGCCCAGGAGATGCTATTCAATTAAGTATACAGCCAGACCCCCATATACACGAAACCAATATCCACGGTTTCAGTTATCCGTGGGACACAAAAAGAACAACACATACCAAAGCCTTCCTAGAAAATGCCTAGAGAGGTTCTCTAGGTCCTCCAAGGCAACTCTATGGTATGGTATGGTATTCTAACCTGGAAATCCCCTTATTTCCAATGGTGTTCGCTGTTACCTGTGGTTTCCGGTATCCTTGGTAAGCCCAGGAACCAAACTCCCATGGATATGGGGGTCTGACTGTACTTAACTATGTAGCTAATCTAGAATCTTGATCATGAATTTCAATAGGGATCAATGTAAGGTACTCTTTTAGTAGATATTACCTTGCATATATCTCTGTAAATACCCTAAAAGCACCAGATTCTGTCTGATCTTGGAAGCTAAGCTGGGTCAGCCCTGGTTAGTACTTGATACTTTAGAGCAAGGAACTAGCAAAACCATCTCTGAGTATCCCTTACCTAAGAAAAACCTATGAAATTCATGGGATCACCATAAATCAACAGGCAACTTGAAGTTACATACAGTATATATGCACACACACTCTTTTATTAAGGTACTACTTTTAGCCACATAGTCAGTCCAGTCTATATTTAGGATTGTGCGTATACAGCGCTGATGAAAGCGTTCAAGGAGTCGTAAGTGGTGGCAATAGGTGGCCCATGTTTCAGACCCGTAAAGGAGAACAGACAGTACAATGGCTCTATACACACTGATTTTTGTGACGAATGTTTCTGTCCTTGAGCAAGCAGGGATCACCAGCACTGAGGCCATGATATTGAGAACACAACTGTGCTGGGCAGGGCACGTTTCTAGGATGAAGGGCCATCGCCTCCCAAAATTAGTACTCTATGTTAACTCTCCACAGCTCAGCATAAGAGGGGCACTCCAAAAAAGCGATACAAGGACTCCCTGAAATAACATCTCAGGCTCGGCCAAACTGATCACCAACCATGGTCTGCCCTGACCTCACATCGGGAGGCATAGAGACGCACTATCCACAATGCTGCAGCCTTATTTGAGAACTCACACTGAACAAGTCTTGAAGAGAAACAACAACGCAAAAAGAATCACAACCCAGAAACATCACCCAAGGAGACCTTCTGCTGTGCTTTCTGCAACCAGACTTGTTTATCTTGGATTGGCCTTTTTAGTCATCAGCACGCTTGCAGAAAGCGTGGGATGAGTCCTTCCTGAATCTTTGTTTGCGAAGAAAAGCCAGAGAGAGAGACATTTAGCCAGGAAAAATGAAATACACAAATAGGGGATGGTTAATTACAGTACATGCCTTGGAACATAGCATCCAGATTGAGGGAATAGTACCACTTTGCTCTGCTTTAATCATCCTATAAAATCTTGGGATCCTATGGAATCCTGGGGCTTACAGTTTAGGGAAAGGTATATAGAATTCTCTGCCAGACAGCTCTAGTGCCCTACTGAACTACAAACCCTAGGCTTCCGTTGGATGCAGCCATGGCAGGTAAAGTGGAATCATGGTGCTATAATTGTATAGTGTGAAAGGCCTCAGTTTTCACATATAACACTGTCTAGTTCTGAACACGAAGGTTTAAGAAGGAAATTCAGAAGCTGGAACATGTCCAGAGGAAGGAGGCCAAAATAGTGAAAGTTGTGGGCACCAAGCCCTAAGAAGAATGGCTAAGGGAGCTGGGTATATTTAGCATGGAGAAGAGAAGATTGAGAGATGAGATGACAGCCATTTTTAAATATCTGAAGGGATGTTGTGTAGAAGATGGAGCAAGCTTGTTTTCTGCTGCTCCAGAAGCTAGGATATAAACCAGTGTATTCAACTTACAAGAAAAGAGATTGCGCCTAAACTTTAGAAATAATGTTCTTATGGTAAAATGGTGTTTGGATGTGGAATAGATTACCCCTAAAAATAGTGGACTCTCTTTCATTGCAGATTATTAGAGGTTTGATGGCCATCTCTCTGGGTACTTTATTTGTAGGTTCCTACATCACATGTGGCTGGACTAGATGGCCCTTGGGATTCCTGCCAACTCTGTAACTCAACACTCAACAGTCCCCTGCAAAGAATTTGCCCACCATTTTGCAGATAAAATCACCCAGGTTTGCTCTAAGTCAGAGTTGATACAGTTCCAGTGGATGTAATCTTGGCATCTGCTTGTCCAATGTTGATGGATACTTTTCAATTTGTGCAGCCTGAGGATGTGAACAGGATCCATGGAAAGATGAGAGCCACCATATGTGTACTAGACCCTTGCCCTTCCTGGCTAACTAACAGGCCAGAAAATGACTACCGGTAGTTGTGTAGGTAAAGAAAGTGATTAATGCCTCTTTACAGCAAGGCAGGGTCCCAACATGCCCGAAGGAGGCTGTGGTAAGACCTGAAAAAGCCCTCCCTGGATCCTACTATATTAGATGACTATAGGCCAGTCTCCAACCTTCCATTTTTGGGCAAGGTAGTAGAGTGTGTGGTGGATTCTCAACTCCAGGGGTTCCTGGATGAGGCAGATTATCTAAATCCACTGAAGTCTGGTTTCAGTCCTGGTTAGGGGACAAAGACAGCTTTGGTCACCTTGCTGGATGACCTACGCAGGGAACTGGACAGGGAAAGTGTGTCCCTGTTGTTCTGTTGGGCCTCTCAGTGTTTTTCAATACCATTGACCATGGTATCCTTTTGAGTAGCTTCTCTGGGATGGGGCTTGGAGATACTGTTCTACAGTGGCTCTGTTCTTTCCTGGAGGGATGCTCTCAGAAGGTGGTACTGAAGGATTCCTGCTTGACCCCTTGGCCACTGGCCTGTGGAATCCCTCAGGGTTCAGTCTTATCCCCTATGCTATTCAACATCTACATGAAACCACTGGGAGAAGTTGCCTGGTGTTTTGGGGCCAGATGTCACCAGTATGCTGATGATACCCAACTCTATTACTCCTTTCCACCTAATTCCAAGAGAACTGTTCCTGTATTAAACCGGTGCTTGGCAGCTGTAATGGACTCGATGAGGGCAAACAAATAAAACCTTAATCCAGATAAGACAGAAGTCCTGCTCCTCATCAGTCGAAAGACAGATCTGGGAATAGGGATTCAGCCTGTGTTAAATGAGGTTACACTCCCCTTGAAAATGCAGGTTCTCAGTTTGGAGGGGGTACTCCTGGATTCAGCTCTGAGCTTGGAGGCCCAGGTTTCAGCAGTGACCAAGGGTATTTTCATACAGTTAAAGCTAGTGTGACAACCGCACCAGTTCCTGGAAAAGTCAAATCTGGTCACAGTGGTACATGCCTTGGTTATACCCCTTTTAGATTATTGTTATGTGCTCTACGTGGGGCTGTCTTTGAAAAGTACTCAGAAACTTCAGTTGGCCCAAAGAACTGCAGCCAGGTTGTTAACTGGGGCTGGCTACTGGGAGCACGCAACAGAGAGGCCAGGATGGCCTCATCCCTGCTCTCCTTCTGGTAGCAGATTAAAACATTTTTGTGCTGCCGGGTTTTTACAAACTGACAAGGACTGGGATTCTAAGGAGATTATCAGACGCAGCAAATAAAGCGGAACAGGGACACCAGAGTATCGAGAAAGCCTGTCCTTTAAATCCTGTCTCTCCTCTTCTCATGAGAGCAGCAGCTGGGATTACGAACAAGCAAGTGAAAGGAGCTCTAGAGCACAAGAAGCTCTTGTGCAAGAAAGCTCTAGAGGCTTCCCGGCACAAGAACAATTCAGGTAAGTTTTCGTTCTTGTGCCAGGACAGGGGTGGGAGGGGTCGGGAAAGGAAACTGTGGGACAGGAACGCTTTTTTTTGTTCCTGTCTGATAATCTCCTAAGGCTGTGCAGTGCTGTTTTAAAGATTTTAAAAGGGTTTTTATAGAGTTTTAAAAATGTATTTTAATATTTTAAATATTTAATGTTTTAACTTATAAACTGTTTTTTAAATTTTATATTTATACTGCTATTTTTACTTTTATATTTCTTTTAACTTTTTAAAATTATGTTGTTAGCCACCTTGAGTCCCGTTATCAGGAGAAAGTTGGGAAATAAATAAATAAATAAAGTCAGACTCCCATATCTGTTGGGGTTTGGTTCCCGGGCTTTGTTAACCATGGATAATAACAAATGCCATTGAAGTAATGGGGCTTCTGGTTGCAAATACCATAAAGTTGTCTTGGAGGACCTAGAAAATGTCTAGAGAGGATGCTTCTCTAGGCATTTTCTGGAAGACTCTATGGTAGGTGTGTCCTGTGGATAACTGAAACTGTGGGTATTGGTTCTGCGGATACGGGGGTCAGACTGTAAATAAAAATAATGTTATTATTATAATTTATAGAGAGAGGGGCCTGGTAGCTGGGTACAGTGCAGCCCTTTCCAGTGTGTATGGCCATTTTGGGAAAGGAACATTCAGTTACCACACTTAAAGTGGAGTATGTTTTGGAGAGAGATACTGGGAGTTGTAGTAAAACATGTAACTGTTGTGTTCACCTTTGTCCTAATGTTCATATGTTTTGTTTTAGGTTGGTTTTTTTTAGTGTGGGTGAGCAGTTGATGAAAGAAGCTAGGAAGAGTAAAAACTGGAAGACCTCAGTGTGAACCATCTTCAGTGCTCTTACAAATGTCAGTAGCAGCTCACCCATACAGAGAGTCCAGATATTACAAGATCTTGTGATATTTACCAGAGACAACCAGTTGTGTCAAAATTCAAAACAGTCATTAAACCTCCCCTATAAGCTCTCTCACATATGCACAAAAAACCCTCCTGCATTTTGTCAGTCTCAGTTTTATAATGAAAAATAATCCTTTGCAATTCCCCAACATCGTTATAGGTTACCCTAGACCTTTTGGAAGAACAATGCACTGAATCCAGACCTTGGAAATGGTAAGAGCATTTTGGACTACAGCTTACCACTGGCCATGCTGTCTGGCAGATTCTGGTAGCTGGAGTCTAATAAAATACCACTACCAGCATCTGCCTGAATTGAATTCAATATACTCAATATTGAATTGAATTATTGAAATAAATGGGTCCTTATTCAAATTATGTGAGTCAACTAGAATGCAAGAGAAATGAAGCAAGTAAGGTGATGGAGCACAGCTAAAGCTGAGTGACCATGTGCATATTCATCAGTTGATGGCTGCAGCAGGAAATGGTGGCTTCTGTAGGCCATGTCAGGTGAAAACACCATGGAGCGGATGTGCATCTCACTCCAGATGTAGTGCTTTGTAGTGGAATCTTTGGGTGCATTCCTCTATGTTCTATCAAATTCCTCCTGACAAAACCCTTTTCATGCATTCTTAAGAACACACAAGGGATTCAGTTGAGGGTGATGAGCCCCACGTCTTCCATAGGGTTGTCAGATCTCAGGGCCTGGCCCTGAGTCTCCAGTTTTTGTGGGTTATCTCCAGGTGTGAGACAAGAGTTCAAATTCTCCATTTTTGGGGTGGGGGTAGGGGTTCAACTAGTAGATCAGCAGCTTGCTACAATTCGCAAAGTTTAATTGATTTGTTGCTACAAAACCACCCCCCATGTGTGTGTTTATGGATTTACTTAGTTAAGTCCCTCCTTCTCCTGAAGTTATTGTGGGGTCTGGGTTCACCCTCCACTCTGCTCTGCATCCACCTTCTGGCTAGAAGCCAGTAGCCCTGATTAAATGTTCCTTACCCCAGCTCTTTAATTCTCTAACAATCCTTTCATTTCATCTTGAACTGGGAACAGTCCCTTTATAAGATTCCTGCTTTAATTTCCATACAGGAAAATATGTTCCCCTGCTCCCTTTGTGTGTGTGTGTGTGTGTTTCGATTGCAAACTGTGAGCAACAATGGTTGGTACTTACACTTAAAAACATCCCCAAGGGTCATCCTTGGGCCTATGACAATCCTGAATTGGCCACCCTACTCTTGTGTCCCTGTGTGTGCCAGCTTCATCTCCTTTCTTCCCTAACATAGCTGTACAGCAAAGTCTGCAGACAAGAAAAACTCTTGGTGTGACTCAGGGGGCATTCACATTATTACCCCCCCCCTCAAATTCCCCCCAAATCTGGCCTGATAATGCCACATGGCATGCGGCCTTTCCCATGAATCTGATGTGAAAAGGACACATGAGGTACAGCCCTATGCACACCAGACTCGGGGAATACCTCCCTTAATCCAGTATTAGAAAACTGCAGTTTTTCCCAGCGTTTGCTTGAAACTCAAGCAATCATCTGCTCTGGATTGAGGGGAGGGGGCATGGGGAGGAGAGGAAAGACAAGCGCTGCCTGAGGTGCTGCCATTTTCCCTTTCCTTGAATCCCACAGCAATAACCACTCTCTCTTGAAGCGAAACAGGCAGCACGCACCCCCCATTGGGAGGTGAGCCACCAGTTCTGGCCTTAGAGAGAGCATCTAGTGCTGGTGGGTTGCTTCCTTGGAGCCCTTGAGCTTTGTGAAAGCAAAGCCACAGCGATAACCATTCTCTCTTGAAGCTAGAATGGGTGACATCCCACCCCCATCAGGAAGCTAGGCACCCATTCTGGCTTCAGAGAGAGCTGATTAACAATGCCAAAGGTCTTTGTTTTAAGTGTCCGGAAAGCAACTAGGTATCAGCAAAGTATAAATAGCACAAGTCTGGGAAGGAAGCCAACTATTAATTAGCTCACAGGAATGCAAACACAATCCAACAGGTCAGAGGCTTATGGGAATCAGTCAGCATGGTCCAAAGCAGTCCGAGGGTCAACAGGAGCATGCAGCAGAGTAGTCAGGGACAGTCCAAGGTCTAAGCACAAATCAAGGTAACAGAAGTCAAGATAACTGGAATCCAGGCACCAAAGTCAGCAGGAAGCTGTCACCAGGAAGATCAGTTGGTCTCTGACAAAACCTCCATCACCTCTCCCAGCATATATAAAGCAATTAAGGCTTTGTCAGGTGTTTCTTAATGAGCAGGTTTTTCTTATAAAGTCTCAGAGACTTCCTTTGAGCTTCCTTTTGAGCTCACTGCTGGGTATACAATGGTGGAGGTAAGTCCCTCTCTTCTTGTCTGTCCTTATCTGAATGGGCAGGACTCTCTGCTGTGACTGATGCCAACCCACTTAGACTGGGCTCTTCCTCTGCTGGAGCCTCTAGGTTGGCAGGGTTCCCTGCTTGCTGGCACAGGTGTAGATAAACCTGTGCCAAGGTCCTTAGGGCCATTTCCTGCCATGTCCTCTTCCTCCTCTGGCTCTATACCCTCATCAGGCTCACAGGGCATGACATTTAGCCAGTAATGGAAGTATTGTTTGGATGATTCTATGATTCTATGATCTTGATGCTTTATTATAAGGTTGAGAATCACACCTTCCAAAAGCTGTTGCACTATAAATCCCAGCAGGCCTAATTAGAATGCTGGTAGTGACAGTCCAGCAACAGCTGCAGGGCCATGTGATTCATCCTCACATACTGTTAGGAAAGTGTTAAAAATCTGTGTATCACGCTTTGTTATGGCCCACTTTGAGCATATGACATATGGAAAATCAGTACAGTCAGCCCTCTGTATCCATGGATTTGGCATCCATGGATTCTATCATCCATGACTTGAAAATATTCCAAAAAATTAAATTCCAAGAAGTAAACCTGGGTTTTGCCATTTTATTTAAGGGGCACCTTTTTACTGTGCCACTGTATATAATGGGACTTGAGCATCCAAGAATTTGGTCTCTACAGGGCCCTGGAAAATTCCAGTGCAGGTCCTGGAACCAAACCCCAGTGTATACCAAGAGCCCACTGTATAAAAATAAAGTGATTGATTGATCGATGTCAGGAGTGGGGACTGCACGCATATCCTTGTCTCCTAGTTAAGTACTCACATGTTAAGAGAATGCAGAAAGAAGGCTAAAGTCACTTCTGCATATACCCTAAGGGAGAGAAGAAGAATCGTACCTGCTGGTTCTGCCCCCAGTGCCTCTGGCTACTACGTAATACCTGAAAAGAAAGTGCTTGCTCAGGTACAACTGTGTACTTGTAGACTTCTATGCAACTGGGAATCCTGAATGATCTTGAGCTTCCATTTCAGATATCACACTGAACACAGACTTGGACATGTGTATGTGTGACACACAACCTGGTAAACAGGGCTCAAGCTGTCCAACTAATCAAATGAGTTGCAAACCCTGGCTGCTCATAAAATTGTAAGAAGCAGTTAATGTTGTTGCTGTTGTTGTTGTGTGCCTGTGTTGTGTTGTGACCCTAAGGCAAACCTTTCATGGTGTTTTCTTGGCAAGATTTGTTCAGTGTGGGCCAATTTGAAAGCTAGATTTTACTACAAATTACCATTATGGGTCTCAACACAAGAAGGCTTTTTTGGGAGGTCAAAAATAGAACAGCAAGAATGGCTAAGATATCAGGAATTGTTAAGGAAGGAAACCCAAGGTAATATGAAAATTAAATCAAGGGAGATGTTAGAAAGTGGGGGATTTAAAATAAACTGGTTCCTCTATAAGTAAATTCAGGAAAGATATAGCATGGATTTAAGACTAAGGAATTTCCAACCAGAACCAAATGAAATAGATAAGGTGTTATTGGATAATGGGAAACATCATATAGCAGGATATTATAAGATACTTTTGAATAGAGACTTAGAAAATGAATAGGTAAAGGAGCAAATGATAAAATGGGCCCGTGATATAGGTCATGTCATTGAAATAGATAGGTGGGGAAAATCATGGGAGGAAACGCAGAAATTTACTCTGTCGCAAAGCATGAAGGAAAACTACTTTAAGATGTTTTTCCAGTGGTATTTAACACCAGTGAAGTTGGATAGGATGTATAAAACAGGCGAAAGAAGATGCTGGAAATGTGGTGAGGTAGAGGGCACCTTAATACATATTTGGTGGAATTGTTCAAAGGCGAAATCTTTCTGGAAGATGATACATATTAAGATAAAGGAAATTCTGGGAAGTAACTATCCAATGGAACCAGAAATGTATCTCCTAAATATGGTAGATAAAATTAAGGGACAAAATGTTGCGGCTAAAAAGAAAATTATATTGTATATGATAACAAGCGCTAGGATTATATATGCTAGCCCCTGGAAAGAGAAAAGAGAACCAACAACAGAGAAATGGTTAAATAAACTATATGATAGCTTTGATATGGCTAGACTAACGGCCTCCTTGAAAGGCAGATCGCCAGAAAAAATAGAAAAAGAATGGGAACCGATAAATAAACTTTTTTGGAAGGCAAATCAGACCATGGGATAGGAAAGAAGAGGTAGGAAACTTTGATAAGGTTAGGAATGGACAGACGAAAACAGAGGCTGGATGGCCATCTGTCGGGGATGCTTTGATCATGATTTCCTGCATGGCAGGGGGTTGGACTGGATGGCCCTCGTGGTCTCTTCCAACTCTGCAATTCTATGATTCTAAAGGAGATAAGGAGAAAAGGTATGGGTATTAGGTTTCAGAAGTAAGATTGTAGTGACAACCAGATGAAACAAGTTGAATGTAACAAGCAGGCAAGAGGGAAAAGACAAGAACAGAGATCACACACAAACAAAGGAGGAAGGGTCACATGGAGGAATATTCCTAAAAATTTCTTTAAAGTTTATTTGAAAGAAGTGAAGAATATATAGATAACAGAAGTTTCTCTATGTGTAAGTTTTTCTTTTCTTTTTTTGATTATGTAAAATTTTGTTACAAAGATTGTGATTTGTTTATAAAATTGATGGAAAACATGTGTAACTAATAAAAAAAATAAGATTTGTTCAGTGGGGGGTTGCCTTCACCTACTTCTGAGGCTGAGAAAGTGTGACTTGCCCAAGGTCACCCAGTTTCCATGACTGAGTGGGGATTTGAACCCTGCTGGTCTCCAGAGTCCTAGTCCAAAGCTCAAACCACTACACCATGCTGGCTGTTCAGCAGTTACTGAGCAATAACCAAATCTGAGAGTCCCACCCTATTCAGTGGCTTTATCAGTGCAAGCAGACACCAGTGCATGGTCACTGCTTCTGAGCATGGCAAGGATGGTTTAATTGGACCTGTGCTCGTGGTGAGCACTGCTGGCTTTTCAGCAGCCATGTGTGGTTATGTACTGCTTCATTTGCCTTGGCTGCTGTGAAGCAACCCCCCTACCAAGTGTATGTGCATTCCCCTCCACTGTTCTTGCTTTTTCATTATTTACTGTAACCACTTACTATTTATTGAATTTACTTACTTACAACCACCCTTCCTTAGGAGCCGCTTCTGGATATAAATACCTCCCAAAGTGTACAACCTATCTTGATAACACAGAACTCCACTCATCTAAGAGCTGTGTGTATTTATGTGAAGGCTGTCCATACAAAGGATGCACCTTATCTGTTTGATATCTTTCCCAGTTTCTGCTCTGTTCTGCTTCTTTGGTCTTTGCTCAGCACACAGCCAAGTCTCATTTCTCTGCTTTGTCAATGGGCTGCATGTTCTCACCTTGAGATGAATGGAAATGTTAAATGGAATGTGGGGGGAAAGAGAAAAAAGAAAAAGAAAAGAAACAACTTGACGCTTGTCCAAACCTACTCGTGTTTATACTGGAGCCTAGGAGTGACATCAGAGCAGGGAAGAGTATAAACACTTGCAGGACTTTACTCACAGACTTTAAAAACTGCAGACACACTGCTGTCTCCAAACTGCCTGGGGAGAGATGTGCTGAAGTGTCAGAATGAAAATCCAGCTTCTCTTGATCTCCTTCCTCTGTCTCCTTTCCAAGGTAAGGAAGTTGGGAAATGTTAGTTTAGACAGTCAAGATTTGTTCTTTTGCCTCCCTCCTCCCTTTCAGAACAATTTATAACCAAGAGACTCAAGTATGGCAAAATACAATAGTTCAAGGATGTATGAAGCAGCATGAATGTTTTTTAATGTGCATGTTTAAGTGTCACGTGCATGAAAACTAAGGAGAATGTGGTGGTGTAAAAGGCCAGCTCTTAAAAACCTATTGGCCAAAATAAACACCCACTGTAGCTTGTTTAGCATCTGTGGTCCTATATCTGGCTCTCATTCATTAATTGCTCCAGTATCAGAGGGATGCACTTAGGTTAGCTGAGGACCCCAGTAGTAATCCATTCAGTTTGTTTCTTTTTCACACTCTGTTCTCAGTGTTACAACCTACCAAGGCAGAGAGCCAAGCAGCTGGCATTATTTTGCAAGATTGCTCAACTGTTGTCCAATGTTTGCTCTGAAAAACACAGAGAAGCATATGTACAGCTGTTGCCTCCTGCAGGATTGTGCAGGATGAACACAGTTCATTTAAAGCAAACACATGTGTGCGTGCACACACACACACACACACACACACCAGAAAACAAAGACTGAAAATAATTTTCCGAGTAGTTTCCGTTTGCTGGTTGATTTTCAGCTTTTTGGACACAGTACAAGTGCAGAGATGGTTGCAGCTGTATGCCTCTTTAAATTTGTTTCAGTCCTGTGACATAAGATTTGATGGTACCTAAGGACCCAGTAGGCTACATTAAACCAGGGAGAGAAAAAAGGAATCCAATCATACCACATCTTCAGCATGCTATTTACATCCAGGAATAGGCTGTACTGGTCAGAAGCAAACCCCATTAAAATGAATATACTTCAGCCATTATAACAAGCTGTAGACGGAGTACAGGTTTCTTTTAGTGGCTGAAATACTTTGTCCTCTGACAAAATGATAGTTGCTAGCCCTGGTTGTTTTATGCATAAAGAGAGGCTTCAAAAAATGTTTTCCTTACTGCACAATTTTATCATGGCTTGTTGTCAGAAACAGTACACTTCTTAATTATTCCAGCATTCAAACAGAACTTTTGTCAGTGCCACTGGGTATGTCTTGCTTCCAGATTCTACAAGGGAGATAAAAGGCTACCAATCTACAAGTTATTTTGCTACATGTAGAAACACAGTGAAACTATTCTTCCCAGTGCCAATGGGTAATAATACAGATGGTACACTGGTATATACAGTAGCTCACCTTCAGCAGATTCATAAGAAGGCAAGCTATTTTATAATCCTTGGCACTTGGCAACTGAGTAACCCAAATGGGAATTAACTTGGAAATGAAATCTCCCCCTTTCCCCCTCAGAAAACAAGAAATGTCAGGAGCCATTAGGTCTGCCAGTTCAAGAATGTCCAAGGCCCTGAGGTTTCTGGGCCAAAACCTGAGACATCGGGACAGCCCCTGGTGATGTCATTGTGCTGTGCATTAAGTATCAACCACACTTGCTCATGTCTTGCTATTCAAACTCACACAGAGATAGAGAAAGAGAGAGACAGAGAGATAGAACATATTTTCCTATTTGGAAATTAAGACAGAACACAGGAGAAACTGGAGAACTGGCACCCTTGTCTTCTATGTGGAGACAACCACTGAAAACTAGAGACTCAGGACCAGTCCCTGAGATATGGCAACCCTAGAAAGCATCCACATTCATTGGTTTTTAAAAGTCTAAATTCTCTACTTAATTCTTAATCTACTTAATTCTCTACTTAATTCTTAATTCTCTTTCTAACTTTAATGTGTTCACTGACTCTTTTCTCTAGCCCGAGAATGGCCTTGACTTTGTTGCAAGGTAGTCCTAGCCACTCTCAAACCATTCATTCATTTGTTCATTTATTCCATTTTAATCCAACCATCCCTCCAAAGAATTCAGGATAACACACAGATTTTTTTCCAGTATAACATTTCTTTGCTTATATGGAAGCTGGGGTATGTCCACAATACACAATTAATACACTTTGATACTACAGTACTTTAACTGTCCTGGCTCCATCCTATGGAATCCTGGATTTGTAGTTTGGTGAGGTACTTAGAATTTTCTGCTAGAGAGCTCTAGTGCTATAGTTCAAAGGAATGCAGTAGAGAATTCTAAGTTGGTCCTAACTCAAAATGGTCATCTGTGGACATCTACAAGCCTATCCATCATCAGCTGCTGGTAGTGGTACCCAGCAAGTTTCAAAGAAATGATGCAAATATGACACTAATATGGCACCAATATGGAACTGATCTTTGGTATACTAGGGAAATATTGCCATTCCAGATAGAGTTGGGGAAATGGGCTATAATTACCTGTCCAGAGAGCAGAGGTATGTGCAGCAAAAAAAGACTCAGACTTTAAGCTGAGGGTGGGATAGCAGTCCAGCAGAGTGACGATGTCCAACTGTAGCACACATGGCTATTATTTGAGGGTATAGATATGCAATATTGTGTCCTTAAGGGCTGTAAAAACAATGCTTAAATGGGTTTCCCATAGTTAAACAAAGGAAACTCTGGATTCATTGATTGCCACTAATGGTTGAGACATTAAGGTGGATGGGTTTATGGCAGCCTCTGTATTGTGGAGAGGGAAAGGTGCGAGGGATGGTATTTTGTGGATAGTGAGGATTCCAGTCACAGTTTGTTTTTGGAGTATGTCTCATTGCCAGGTGCATCCAGGGAAGATTAGCACATTCCTCCTTAACTACTCTGACTAAGGGGCTTTGCTTAATCCCTTCCTGGGTGTGTTGCTGGGGAATTTCCAAGACAATTTTGTTAGGTCTTTGAGTGACCTTCACTTGAACCTAAGTTTCAATTGCTCTGGTCTAACTTAGACCTCGTGAACTCATGAGGTGGTGGGGTCTCCTTCCTTGGAGGTCTTTAAACAGAGGCTGGATGGCCATCTGTCGGGGATGCTTTGATCGTGATTTCCTGCATGGCAGGGGGTTGGACTGGATGGCCCTCGTGGTCTCTTCCAACTCTGCAATTCTATGATTCTATGATTCATTATTGCCAAATTATGAATTATTGGAGGGGGGGTGGTAGGGCCAGGTAACAACTGATCCAGTGGGTCTACTTTGTTTGGGGGTAAAAATAGAATTCAGATCATTGTTGTATAGGTTCCCCCCCTCCCGTATCCACAGAACCAGCACCCATGGTTTCAGTTATCCATGGCTGAGAAAATAGGGACACACATCATAGACTTGCACTGGAAAATGCCTAGAGAAGTGTCCTCTCTAGGAATTGCTATGTCCTCCAATGCAACTCTATGGTATGTCATACCAGAAGTCCTTTATTTTTAACAGGGTTTGCTATTATCTGTGGTTTCACTTATAAATGGTAAGTCCAGAACGTATTCTTCATGGATATGGGTTGGGGGGGGGGAAACATGTATTTAGTTATGAAAAATCAACCAGGAATTACCCCCTGAAGTACCTCCCAAGCTTCAGATTCTCCCTTCTCATTCTTCACTTAGTCTAAAAGAAATTCTGCTTTAGGCTTGTATTTTGGTGTTCAGCTGGGGAGCTACGCATTTCCTTGTTTCATGGTTTTGTTATATTTCCAGCAACTATCTGGGATCTCAATTAATAGAACAACTGAGTTTATTATGTTCTGTACCACGTGACAGAGAATGAAATAAAGTTTCAAAATACAGCCATTGTCTTCTCATCCATCCTGCCATTTGCCCTGTACATTTTCATTGTATTTTAGGAAAGAAACACTATTTGTTTAGTTTCTTTTGCCCTCATAACGCCGGATTTAGTTTAAGAAATCAAAAGCTTTCTCTGTGACTGCTCCTAGACTGTAGAACTCCCTTCAATGGGAGATCCAGTTGACCCCCTCCCTGCTCTCTTTTCACCGGTAGGTGAAGACATTTTTATTTAGGCAGGTTTTTGAAATGTGAAATTTATTGGTGTGCTATTTTTAATGTCTTTTAATGTTTGTAATTTTTATTATGTTGTGTCTTTAACTGTTACATTTTAATAATGATAATTATTTAAGTCTTTTTTTAACTTTTGTAATGTTCTAGTTGTATTTTTTAAATTATTGTAAGCCGCTTTGAATCCCATCTTGAGAGAAAGGTGGGATAGAAATAAAATAAATACATAAACAAAATAAATAAGCTCTTCTAGCCTTTGACAGGCTAAGGGATATAAGACATACGGATAGCTGTTGGATGCTGATAGCAAAACAGAATAGTACTGTATGCATGTTTCCTTGTATATCTATTCCATGCCAAGGCAGTTCATTTGTTTTTAAAAGTAATATACTAGTGTCAGTGGTCAATAATGACAACACTGAAAGTCAATCTGTCAATCAAAGTTGACCAGAAATCGAAGTTTACTTATACCTGTACTGTAAGCCACCTTAAAAGACATAACCATCTTAGTCTGGAATATCAGTAAGCAAGGGGATCTTGTAGCAGGGTTAAGCAGGGCTACAAGATCCCCTTGCTTGTTATAAGCCACCTTGGGTCCTATGCCCCATGTCAGGAGAAAAATGGGCTATAAATAAATAGAGATATGATCCATTCTTATGCAATTTGGCTAGCATACTTCTTCTTTTTTTGCAAGAGTCCAAATCCTGCAAAATGCTGCATTCCTTTAGCTTTGAGATGCCTTTGTAGACATTCTAATTCTGTCCCCCAAGGAATATTTATGCACAAATATATTGTTTAATCTTTATCTGAAGGCCTATTCTGCTTCTTAAAAACCAGTGTGGTATAGCTGTTTGAGTGTTGTTTTAAGATTCTAAGGAAATTATCAGACATGTTAAAAGTGGCATCACACAAATGCCAGGATATTGCAAAAGGGCTCCCCTTTCACACAACGTCGTTCCCCCCTCATTATGCACCTGTTCTGTTGCTGTTCCACCAGTGCTGCTTTTTATTGATGGGAGAAGCTGGCAATACATCCCCCATTCCATTTCTGTCATGGAAGTTCCTGTGAGTGAAATGGTGCCCCACGATGCTGGCGAGATCCCAGCATCAATGGGAGGTCCCTGCCAGAACACTTCTGGGTGTTCTGAGATTGGAACATCCAGGTAAGCGACCCTCTTTTTTGTACCCTCCCTAGGTTTTTTGTAATGTTTTTAGTGTGTTTAGGTGCTTGGTGTCACTTTTTTTGTGTGTATTCTTGTTTTTACTTTTGAATTTCCTGTGCTCTCGTCTTCTCGCGAGAATCCATGGGATTTCAATCCAGGAAGTGAAGGGAGCTCTGTTAGAGCTCTGTTCATTCCTGGCCTGCAGGAACAACCAGAGAGAAGGTAAGTGTGATGGAGAGGGTGATTGTGGCAAGTCAGGGATGGGACAGGGGCGGGAGAGGAGATTGCGGGACACTTTTTATTGTTCCTTTCTGATAATCTCCTAAGAGACCAGCGTTCAAATCCCCAATCTGCTGTGGTAACCCACTGGGTGACGTTGAGCAAATCACACACTCTCAGTCTAAAAGGAAGGCAATAGCAAGCCTTCTCTGAATAAATATTGTTGAGAAAACCGTAGGACAAGGGCACCATAAGTTGGGGTCAACCTGAAGGTGCATAAAAACAACAAACTCTGCTCCTGAGCTTCAGCCATTCATTTGTGGGAGAGGTGAGCATACACTAGAGACTGCCCTAAATGTGTAGCTAAAAAGCAGGCTTGGAAATGTTACCTTTTTGGACCATGGCTCCCCAAATCCCCTGGCCATCCTGGTCACTTTGCCATGACAATAATCATTCTCCCTTTCTTTCTCTCTCTCCTTGCAGGTGTATGCTCAGCGTTGCCAAACTCCATGCTATTGCCCTTGGCTTCCTCCCCGTTGCCCTCCTGGTTCTCCCTTAATCCTTGATGGATGTGGCTGCTGCAAGATCTGTGCCCGCCGGCTAGGAGAGCCTTGCAACTTCCTTCACGTGTGTGATTGGAGCCAGGGGCTTATCTGCGACTACAGTGCAGCCCCTGTTGGGAGAGGAGGCATCTGCAATTGTGAGCAAATCTAGATCACAGTTTTCAGGAATCTATCAGCCATGGGGAGGGAAATCTGGCTTCTTTCACCAACATGAAGTCACAGGAGATTGAGACAGGCTTAGTGGAGACTTAGTGGAAGAGTTCAAGTTCTTATTGCACTACAAATTCTCTATTAGATTTATAGGTCAGAATCTTAACTAGGACAGATTTTGGAAAAATTACATTTTGTACTACAACTCCTAGAATTCTACAGCCAGCTGTACTTCACCCCTACCCAAAAGCAACACACACACACACACACACACACACACACACACACTTTGTTAGTCTCTGAGTTGGAATCATTTCAGATTAGGTGACTATCACTGACCTCCTCTTATTGTTTTTCCAGTGAATCTGTTGTCCTGACATTGCTAACAGTCCAAGAAGTCCAAACATACAAGTGTTTAACAGCTTTGGTGAAGTGGACAGTTTTAATCAGGAGAATGATGTTGGGGGTTGGGAGTTAAGCCCCATTCTTTACTGTCATGATCCTGATACAAATAACAGCAGGATGGCTACTTATACATTGCTAGAGAGAAGGTGGGTGGGACACAGGTGTGCTTAAAATCAGCATGTATTTAAGTTATGTCTGTAAGTGTACATTTAGAAATAATTGGTATCATTTAAATAGAAAAAATAGACTTCACCATAGCAAGTAAGACTGGAACCTGGAACTTCTGCTTCTATTCACTCTATTATCTAGGTGTTGTTGGTAGGCAACATCGAGGGCCTGATCTCTCTTACTGTTCTTTGTCCTTGACCCAGACTTGGATAGCACAGCCCTTCAAAAAGAGGCCAGCATCAAACACAGGTAGCCCTATGATAGTTATTCAGATGGAGGACTGTCCTCTGTAAAGTAGGATATAGGTCCACCCTATAGATGCCAGGCCCTGTCTACACTGTTGAAAAAAACTTGAACCTTTCCCTGCTGAATCTGGCCCATCATCAAACACAGATAGACCTATGATAGCTATTCAGATGTCTTCTATAAAGTAGGACATAGGGCTACCCTATTGCTGCCTAGGAGACTGTATACATAAAAGCCAGCTCCTGATTTCTGTTTGTCATGTTTTAGTTATCACAATGCAGAAACAAAAGTCTAGATCTGTCCAGGGCTACTCTAAGAAACTGAGGAAGAACAGCAAATGTCTCCCTTATGGCACTATACATCTGTGCACATTCACACATACCTGTCAAGGTCCATAGTACTATATACTTTGTTGTTGTTTGCCTTCAAGTAATTTCCAACTTATGGCAACCTTAAGATGAACCTATCATTGGGTTTCCTTGGCAAGATTTGTTCAGAGGGATGGTTGCCTTTGCCTTCCTCTGAGGCTGAGAGAGTTTGACTTGCCCAAGGTCACCCAGTGGGTTTCCATGGTCAAGCAGGGATTCAAACTCTGGTCTCCAGAATCTTAGTCCAATGGTCAAACCACCACACCACACTGGCTCCCATATACAGTACTTGTTGCTGTGTGCCTTCAAGTTGTTTCTGACTGATGGTGACCCTAAGGTGAACTTATCACAGGGTTTTCTGGGGGCTGAGAGTCTGTGAGTTGCCCAAGGTCACCCAGTGGGTTTTCATGGCCAAGTGGGGATTCAAACCTTAGTCTCCAAAGTCATAGTCCAACAGTCAAACCACTATGCCATGCTGGCTCTTTTCCCATATACTAGCCATGTTAATTGGTATCACACATGGAAATTCTTTCTGGGAATACAGGAAGAATGCATGAAATAAAGAAAAAAAAATAGCTACCCTTCATTACATCTGAAAGTATGTGCCTGAGATGATTGCTTCAGTCTATCTGATAGGAGGGCTGACCCTAGTTGCTGAAACTCTTATGGGCTTGATCCATAATAGCTTTTAGTAGCATAGTAAATTATATGTAATGAAGTTCTTCTATGAACACCATGCTCTTCCAGACAGAGACTGGAAACGCTGGCTGAGATCCTGCATCAGACATAACGCCAATGCTACAACTACAATCTGTTTCCTGATCCAACCCCTGAAACCAACCTTAAAAGTGAGCCCTGACCCATAGCGGCTATTTAATCCTGTTACTAAAAATTACACACATTATTTTGTGGTCTACAAAACATACTCCAGAATAGACCAGTTTTTCTTATCCAGATCACTATTAAGGCAGGTAGATAAAACAGAGGTAGACATTGCCCTCTATTCAGACCATTCACCAATAATACTTGATTGGTCAGAGGGTGAAGATGTCTTTTTTCCCAAACTGTGGAGGTTCAGCCCTTCTCTCCTAAACAACGAGACCTTTAAAACAAAATTAAACAGGTCATAAAGAACTTTTATTCAAAGAATGCCACAGAATATACATCCCACACACTATTATGGACACTCTTAAAGCCGTACTATGGGGTAAATTTATACAAGAATGATCAAGGCAAAAAAGAACCAGGGAAGGACGTAGGTCCCAACACCTACAAGAAATAGGACAGTTAATAAAAAATACATAAACTATCGCACACCCAACAGGTTCATTTGACCTTGTTCCAAAAAAAGAAAGAACTTGATAGCCTAGATCTCCACAAAATTCAGGCGTCCCTAAACTACACAAAGGCATATACTCTACGGTGAACTCGCCACGGGTCAGCGTAAGAGGGGCGCTCCAAAAAAGCGATACAAAGACTCCCTGAAACAACATCTCAGGCTTGGCCAAATTGATCACCAACAGTGGTCCGCCCTGGCCTCACATCGGGAGGCATGGAGACGCAATATCCACAATGCTGCAGCCTTATTTGAGAACTCACGACGAACAAGTCTTGAAGAGAAACGACAACGCAGAAAGAATCACAACCCAAAAACATCACCCAAGGAGACCTT
This sequence comes from Gambelia wislizenii, assembly GCA_030847615.1. NCBI lineage: Eukaryota > Metazoa > Chordata > Lepidosauria > Squamata > Crotaphytidae > Gambelia > Gambelia wislizenii. Next base: position 37,301,964 of record JAUMIR010000004.1, read on the forward strand.
CTGCTGCGCTTTTTGCAACCGGACTTGTTTATCTCGGATTGGCCTTTTTAGTCATCAGCGCGCTTGCAGAAGGCGCGGGATGAGTCCTTCCTGAATCTTCGTTTGCGAAGAAAAGCCAGAGAGAATAAGAACTCAAAACTCCTTGCCAGATTAGTTAAAAGAAAAGCAGAAAGAAGGATGTTAACCAAACTAAAGACATCTTCTGGAGGAATGAAAACAACTTACAAAGACATATTGCATGAATTTCAAATGCTTTACTCTTTGTTATATTCAGAAGATATAATTCCTCTGGACAAATTAACAGATTTCCTCCAGTCGCTTAAAGTTAAAACACTAAGAGAAGAACATAGCACGCTGGTGACAAAACCAATCACAGAACCTGAACTTAGGGAAGCTGTCCAATACCTTAAATTGGGACCGTCCCCTGGGGCGGATGGTTTTTCTTGCGACTTTTATAAATTAATGTACAAAGACCTTCCTGACAGTAAGAGCTGTTCGGCAGTGGAGTACACTGCCTCGTAGTGTGGTTGACTCTCCTTCTTTGGAGGTTTTTAAACAGGCTGAATGGCCATCTGTTAGGAATGCTTTGATTGTGTATTTCTGCATGGCAGGGGGTTGGCCTGGATGGCCCTTGTGGTCTCTTCCAACTCTATTATTCTATGATTAAGGGATAGTTCTATGGTGCTGGCAAGTGGTGCACTGAAGAATGGCATGCCCAGACCCCTCACACTAGTAATTGAAAGTGCACTGAGCAGAAGAAGGGATCTCTGCAGGTTCCTGTCACAACTCCTCAGTGCACTGCCAGTCCCTGGTGGGAGGGGTCCAGGTACATAATCCTGCAATGATCCACTTGTCAGTGCTGCAGAATTCCATTGCTTGGTGCAGCTGGCTGGATTTTAAGGTGGGTTTTTGGAGGCATTTATGATTGTGGCAATGGTATCCCAGTTGTAAATGTGAAAAGGAAACAGTCATGAGGTCATAAGTCTAACTTATGACATCGTAACTGACAGCATGCTAGACATTATTTTTTTGGACTACCAGTCTCAGAATCCTCCAGCCAGCAGGGCCATGACTGGTGAGCTTAGTCAATGAGCTGTATAAAGGTTTCATCTGCCTTGAACTATCGGTAGGGAAAAGGCTTTAGACACTGAAGAGTTAACTGCCTTTGTGAAAATTGTACTTTATAGACTCATTGTCCCCCTTACCCTCTTGCTTGCCTGTTTGCATGAGCTTTGACTGGTACATTAGATTTCAAACATTCCTACAGTTTCATGGGTACCTGGTTAGAAAGGCATAATACCATTACAGTCACATAAATCAAGCGCTGGGCTTTGGATTCCAAGAAGTAGGTACGCAATACATGCTTGCTTTTACGTCACAATTGTATCTTCTCTACTTTCTCTCTTGGGAGCTCGGGTGGTAGCTGGGAGGAATGCAAACAAAGCTCAGCAAATATGCCCTGATTTCCTGTCCTCCTTGGAGAGTTCAAGCCAGCTGACAGGGATGTGAGCTAAACAAATATCACTTCCTCACAAAATAACAAGACCTAACTAGGAACGAAATCCTTAGAAAGCTTCTGAGAAAGGACAGCAGCATAGTGGTCAAGTCTCGAAAATTTATTATAGTACAGTCTGTGGAGTCTTGTGCTTTGCTTGGGTATTACTTTGTGCTAGGCAGACAAATTCAATAGCAACAAAAGAGGCTGTCTTACATCAAGTGAGAATGTATCCAGCCCAGATTTGTCTCCTTTGATTAGCAGTGATGCTTCCTTCCTTACTATGTTTCACTTGAGAGGCTGGTGACTCAACTTGGAATTTACTGATGCAACACTGGATGCACTCAGTCATTGAGCTATGGTTCCTTCACAGCAAAGAAAAAGGTTATCATGCAGAACTTGGAAAAGGTTGCCTTTGTGGACTACAGCTCTCCAAAATTCCTCTACCTGGCATGGCCAGTGGAAGTTATATTCCAGAAAACTAAATTTCCCATGCTCAGCAATTATCTAGTCTCTCTCTCTCTGGCTTTTCTTTGCAAACGAAGATTCAGGAAGGACTCATCCCGCACTTTCTACAAGCATGCTGATGATTAAAAAGGCCAATCCAAGATAAACAAGTCTGGTTGCAGAAAGCACAGCAGAAGGTCTCCTTGAATGATGTTTCCGGGTTGTGATTCTTTCTGCGTTGTCATTTCTCTTCAAGACTTGTTCGGCACCCCTCTAACATCAGTATTTCAGAGAAGTGAAAAAGTGAGTAGTGTAGTACTTTTCTGAAGAATATGAAAAAGCTGGAAGGCCATCATTTCCCCATAAAATCCACTCTAGGGTTGGATTTTGTTCCTACTCACTGACCTCTACATTACACTTCTTACTCCCACTTCAAAATGTTGGCTAGGAATCACTTTATTTCTGAGTTTTCTCAATAAAGTTGGTGGGTATTTTGAGGTGAACAGCTGTTGCCATTGTTAGTCAAAATCCACTGTGCAGCTGTTCCATATTTCCCTACTTAACTGATTTTTGTGCTTAAAAACAAACAGAAGAAGCTGTGGAAAAATACAGGAGGGCTTCAAAGGGAAATGTCTGAACTCCCATGTAATTCCATGAATGAATCAAGGTGACTGAACAATAAAAGTCTTCTCAGGAAGAGCAATGTGTTATGCCGGAGAAAGCGCACAGAAGCCCAGTGAAATCCCTATTTCTATCATGTAGGACAGGGCTGGGCAATGTGTGGCCCTCCAGATGTTTTTGGACTGTGGGTCCCATGATCCTTCATTATTGGCTGTGCTTTCTAGGGCTGATGGGAGTTGTAGACCAAGGACACATGGAAGGCCACAGCTGCCCAGCCCTGCTGTAGAAGGATGGAGAATCGATATCATGAAGATGAGACCTGCCCTCCAGTGCCTTTCCATCTAGCGTGTAATCTGTCAGGTCTCACCGCATTTCTTCTTCTCTTCTCTTCTCTTCCCTGCTTCAGTTTCCTTTTTACTGCAGCAATCCACACCTTCAGCTTCCTCCAGGTGGTTCTTCATATCTCCTTCTGTGCCCAGTTCCACTTCCTTCTGTTGAGCCTCTTCTGCCTGAATGTGGTCTCTAAAAGATGAACTCCCAGGAAAACATAGTCCTTGTTTAGAGTGAAGTTTCCTTATCTCTGGTAGAGAGATTGCCTTCTGTCATCTACTCGAGCTTTCACTGTGCAGAAAATCAGCATCTATGTGGCACCTCTGACACATTGTTTGGACATTTTCAGATGGGACCAAATACCCCGTTCCTGCCCTGCCACCTCCATTCCCATTCCTGCTGTAGAATAGAAGAAAAATGTTCACACACTTACCTTCATTCCATGGCAGGAAAATCCTCTCTCTCCCCTCGCTGGCCAGTCATAAATGCAGCCGTCGTAAGGCTGCATTTATGAACGGAAAATGAAATCATGCCTGTTCTCGTGAGAGAACAGGTGTGTGGCAAATTTTAAAAAAAATTAAACCCCCAACGGTCAAAGGTAAAAACAAAGCACCAAAACACAGGGGGGGAAAATTACAAGTAATCCAGGGAAGGGGGGAGGAAGGGTGCCACTTACCTGGATGTCCGGATCGTGCCTGGAAGTGCTCAGAATGGACCTCCTCCCCCATGGCTGTCATCTTGGAACAGAACGGGGTTCTGCAATTCCATGCCAGACACAGAATGGGTGCTCTATTCACAATGTTTCATCATGAATAGAATACTCTGGAAGCAGCCCAGGGCCAGGATGGAACAGGTTGACATCGTCCAAAAGGGAGACCCTTTCTCAACCCTGATCCATGCCTGCCACGGAATATTGGCCCCATCTGAAAATCTCCTTTCTGTTTAGTCATGGAATATATACTTCTCACTTTTGTGATGGAAAAAGATTAGGGTTAAATGAACAATTTTCATTTAAACCAGGAGGAGGCTAGTGGTACTAACTGCTTTGGCAAAATAGGAAATTGCAGCAGGACAGAGGAGTTGGTGGTGCCAAGAACCAAAACTAGACACAATGGAACTGGTTTTGTGACCCAGTTCTTGGGATTATTGCATCAGATAAATTCCTTTTCTGAAAAATTCAGAACAAATTTATAATCCAGTTTCAGACTATAAGGGCATTATATTACCTTGTGAATGTTTGTTATTGGATCTATCATAGGATGTATGCCTACATTTGAGGTATTCCCTTCACTCTGGTTATTCTAAATGTTGGCTGCAGATGAAGAGGGAGATGACGACAACTGTGAACTGAACGGGAAGATCTATCGGGATGGGGAAGTGGTCCAGCCAAGCTGTAAGCTCCAGTGCCGCTGCTCAGGAGGAGGTTTCACGTGTGTTCCCCTCTGCAGTGAGGATGTTCGCCTCCCTACTCCAGACTGCCCCCACCCAAGACGTGTGGAGATTCCAGGAAAGTGTTGCCAGGAATGGGTTTGTGAAAGACAGGAAAGACAGCTCTTGCAAGATACCTTGGCAGGTAATACATTCATCGGTTCTGGTCCTCATTTGTGGTTAATTAATTTGGTATTTATAACCTGTTCTACAGCCACAAAGGCTATCAGAGCGGCTTACAAATTGTTAAGCAACAGCAATTTTACACATTTATGCTGCATTAAGCAGTTTCCAATATGTATTAGCTAATTGCCCCCACAAGCCAGGTACTCATTTTACCGACCTACAAAAGGATGGAAGGCTGAGTGAACCTTGGAGCCCTCAGGAATTGAACTTGAAACATGGTGACTTGCAGTACTGGCATTTAACCACTGCACCACCAGGGCTCCCATATAATTTTTTTGATTATCATCTTCTTGTTTGAGCCACAGCTGCATCTTAAACTAACCTTGCATTTTATTTTTTTTTAATATTTTATTTACATTTCAGATTATTCTACTTATATACATAATACATACATTTCCAATCAATCATTAACCATTCTTCCAGTAGTACACTTGCTTTCGTTCATGGTAACATACTTATTACTTTCATTTCTTTCCTCCTATCATACAAACATCTATTTCCTTCTCATTCTTAAAACCTCTTCTTTCTTGCTCTATGGTCTCTTCTTCTCTTACTGTAAAACTCCCTTCTTACTTTCTCTTACCCTCTTACATATCTCTACTTCCTTTGTCTATACCATATCCCTTGTGTACCATTGACTTCCTTCGTACTTTCTGTTCTTGGTGCTTGATTCTTGTTTACATAATTGTCCTTGTAACACAAGATTAAATATATATAACTAAATACTACTCTACGGTGAACTCGCCACGGGTCAGCGTAAGAGGGGCGCTCCAAAAAAGCAATACAAAGACTCCCTGAAACAACATCTCAGGCTCGGCCAAATTGATCACCAACAGTGGTCCGCCCTGGCCTCACATCGGGAGGCATGGAGACGCACTATCCACAATGCTGCAGCCTTATTTGAGAACTCACGACGAACAAGTCTTGAAGAGAAACGACAACGCAGAAAGAATCACAACCCAAAAACATCACCCAAGGAGACCTTCTGCTGTGCTTTTTGCAACCGGACTTGTTTATCTCGGATTGGCCTTTTTAGTCATCAGCGCGCTTGCAGAAAGCGTGGGATGAGTCCTTCCTGAATCTTCGTTTGCGAAGAAAAGCCAGAGAGAGAGAGATTAACAGATATATTCCATGTGTATTGTCATAGGCCCAATATAATATTTCTAATTACCTAAATTTAAATCCTTTGCCTGTATAGTGTTCCCTCCTCTTTCTTCCATCCTTCTTAATTTCAACCAAGACCTCACTTCTTTCCATCCGTCCTTTTCAGGTTTCTTCTTAATTTTAAGTTTGCATGTTACATCTTTTTTCCTAATGTAATTTAACTAAGTCCCACTCATACATTTGCGTTCTGGTAGGTTTGGGTGTTAAATCAACCAAGAGCTTATCCAAGATTGCCATATCCACTAATTTTAATAACCATTCTTCTGTGGTTGGAGTTTCTTTATTCTTCCATTTTTGTGCCACTAATAATCTAGCTGCAGTAACCATATACAGAATTATTCTCCAGAATCTCTTCTCATCTTCTTTCTTTAATATATGAGTCATATTTAACAGATAGGTTTCTGGTCTCATATCGAATTGTATATTTAGTATCTTTTGGATCATCATGTGTATGTCTTCCCAGAATTTTTTAATTTGTGGACATTTCTACCACATGTGATAGAGAGTTCCCAAATGTTCTTGGCATTTCCAACAAACCTACCGTATTCTCAACCTTAAACATTTTGCCAAGTTTCACCAGGCAGAAATACCATCTCTGGGCCATTTTAAAAGAGTTTTCCTTCAAATTCTGGTTCATGGTAAATTTACTTGTTTTCAGTCTGGCATTTGCCCATGATTTCAACTCCAGTTAGTATCCAATGTCTGTGGCCCATTTTATCATTGTTTCTTTTATCTCTTCCTGCTCTAGTTCTCTGGTTAACAATAGACTGTATAATTTCATAATTTTCTTTTTATTTGGTCCAAATATTATAGTTTCTCATTTATTTTGTTTTTCTTCAAATCCCATCTCTTTTAGATCCAATTTAAATCTGTCTTAATTTGTATGTGAGTAAACCAGTGCATTGAGATTCCTAATTCTTCCTTCAATTTTAATTCTCATTCCTCTTCCTTGTTTTTTTGTAAAATATCTTTATACTGTAGCCAATTTTCAGTGGTCTTTCACCGGTTCATGAAAGCCTGTTGCGGGGAGACCCAAAGTGGAATTTTAATGTAGAACTTATTATTTTGCTTCTCCCAAACTTTTAATAATGCTGTTCTAATAATGTGGTCATTAAATTCCTTATTGATGTTAGATTTTCCATATCCTAGGTATGGATGCCAACCATACCGAAGGTTAAAACCTTCCAAGTTTAAAAGAGGGGTATCTTCTAATTTTATCCAGTCTTGTATCCATATTAGAACACTGGCATAGTAATATATTTTTAGATCTGGAAGGTTAGCGCCTCCTCTTTCCCTTGTGTCAATAAGGGTCCTCCATTTTATTCTTGATTTCTCCCCCCCCCTCCAGATGAATTTTGACAATTCCTTCTGCCAGTCCTTAAAAAAAATTGTCTGTTACAATTATTGGGGCAGTTTGAAACAAGTAGAGAAATTTGGGCAGGATGTTCATTTTTATCGCTGCAATTTCCCCCACAACTGATAAATTCAGCTTTGACCATTTTATCAGATCTTGTTTTGTTTCTTTCCATAATTTGACATAGTGATTTTCAAAGAGTTCTATATTTCTTTTAGCTAGCCATAACCCAAGATATTTTATCTTTTTGTCTATTTTGTATCCAGACATGACTTGTAAAGTTGCTTCTTCGTTTTTTGATATTTTTTTGGTCAGGATTTGAGTTTTGCTTTTATTCAATTTAAAGCTGGCCACTTTGCCAAATCCTTTAAAGGATTTCATTACTTCTGTCATGTTTTATTTTGGATTTTCTAAAAAGACCACTAAATCATCAGCAAATGATTTTAGCTTAAACTCGTTACCTTTTATCTATACACCTTGTATTTTTTCATTCTTTTTCAGATTTCTGTTGAGAATTTCAAATACTGTTATGAAGAGCAGGGGAGAAAGGGGTCATCCTTATCTTGTCCCCTTTTGTATTGGAAAAAGATCTGTTTTATCTCCATTTATAATCATAGATGCTTCTTGTTCTTTATAAATATTATCTATCCAGTTCATGAATGTATTCCCCATTTTCATTTTCCTAAAGCCTTCTTTCATGAAAGACCAACGTACATTATTGAATGCTTTTTCTGCATCCACAAAAAATTATCGCCATTTTTTCTCATTGTGTTTTTCAAAGAATTTAATAATGTTTAATACTGTTCTTGTATTTGTCTTAATATGTCTATTTGGGAGGAATCCATTTTGATCTGGGTGAATAACATCTGCTAAAATTCTTTTTAATCTTTCTGCAATTATATTTGTATAAATCTTATAGTCCATATTCAATAAAGATATAGGTCTGTAGTTTCCCAGCTCCTGCAAATTTTTACCTTCTTTTGGAATAAGAACCACATTTGCATTCTTCCATGAATTTGGTAATCCTTTATTCTCAATATCATTTAGAGTTTTTTGAAATGGTATTAGTAGTTTCTCCTGCATATATTTGTAATAGGTGGCCGTAAACCCACCCGGACCTGGTGCCTTGTCATTTTTCAAGGGTGTTTTTTTTTTTTTTTTTTTTTAAGCACAGTTAAGATTTCCATCATCATAAATGGAGTGTTCAGTTTCGTCTGTTGTTCCTCTGAGATCTCCGGGATTATCTGTTTAGATAGATAATTTTCTATCTTCATCTCTACATTCAGTCCTGATTCATCAGGTTCTTTATATAAAAAACTAACCTTGTATTTTAGTATTCACCTGGTAGCTGTTGGCAAAAAGAAACTGCAAGCTGTACATGTAGTTTTGGCAAAAGAACAACAGAACTTTCTGGTTTGCCCCAGTAAAATGTTTCGCATACTAATAACTTTTGTGGACTGCCTTACAAAAATGGCTGGCCAAAAAACAAGCTCTTTTCAGACATCCAGGATAGAGCCCAATGAATGCATATGAGGATGGAGCATGGTATTTGTGATGGCAAGTGGATCTTCTGTTAAAACCTGAACTTCACAGATTCATTAGGCTGCATGTAGGTATGGGAAGGAGCCTACCCAAAACAGGGCAATACTTCAAAATTCAAACTGAACAGTAAAAGATTCTTTGTAAAAGAAAAAACTTACATCTTGTAGATAAAGGTCATATTGTTAAGTGTAACAAATGTCAAATCTGGTTGGATCCAGACTTTGTGATGTTTAGAGTAAATTCACCGAAACCAAAGGTACTTAATAATATCTAACCTAATTTCCATTGGTTTCAATGGAGCTACTCTTAAGTCAATATCTAGTTACTGAGTTTGGCAAGCTGATTATACCTAGGATTACACAAACACAAGCACATGTATGCTTGGAGTTAAAAAAAAATCTTTGACCATTGTGCTTTGGCAAATGTAACAGGCTTGGTCTTCCATGAAGATGTGTCCGATAAAGTGGAATCTAGTCCACAGTTAAGTTTCTGAGACAGTATATTTATTCCTCTTTAAAGTGTCACAAAACTCTTTATTGTTTCTTTGCTGCAACACACTAGCATGGCTATCATTCTGGAAAATGTTAACGTAATATTCAAGTCTGCATCAGCTTTAAAATATCCCCCTCCCTTTCCTCTTGCTCAGCGCAAAGACTACCTGGGATAGCATCGATGGCTTTCCCTAGTCCCTGTGAAGAGTGGAGCACAGAATGGTCTGCCTGTTCTACCAGCTGTGGTGTAGGGATTTCCGTACGAGTGTCTAACCAGAATCCTTACTGCAGACTTGAAACTCAGAGACGCTTATGCATCTTGGGACCTTGCCAAGGTCTCATGGGAATACCCAACATGGTAAGTGGCAAGCTTAGACAAAATAATAATGAGAAACCTCCACCAGGTTTGAAGTTGATATGTAAAGAAGACAGAAATTGTCGCTGGCTGATCCTGCTGCATTTGGAAGACCCTAAGTGAGATGGCTAAAGGAACAGCAATATGAGAGAAGTATACCTCATCAGGGACCCTTTCATACTACATAATTATAGCCTTATGATTCTGCTTTAAATGCCATGGCTGCATCCTATGGAAATCCTTGGACTTGTAGTAGGGAGGAATTTTTAAATTCTCAGCCAAAGAGCTCTAGTGCCTCACCAAACTACAAGCCCCAGGATTCCACTCGATGCAACCATAAAGTGGAGTCATTGTGTTATGACTGTGTTGTGTGAAAAGGCCACAAGTATGCTTATGAAAAGTAACAAAGGGTGGAGGAGTATGTAGCAAGAAATACCTAGGCAGAACTTGGGGAGGTTACCTTTTTGAACTATAGCTCAGAGAATCCTGCAGCCAGCATTGCTAATAACTAGCGGCCATGTTGGCTGTGGAATTCTTGGAATTCCGGTTCAAAAAGGTAATGTTCTCAAGTGCTGGGCCTGAAATACAAGCAGGTGACTGGAAATAGAAGATGGTAAGGATAGGAAAGAGGGCTGTAATATGAGAAGAATATGAATGAGTGAGTGGCAGAGCTGGAAAGCAACAGCTCATTGGGGAACAGAATAAAGAGGGGCATTTATGTGTGACCAATGTTTGTTTTAATGTAGTTGAAGGAAATAAATGTATTTATTGAGCAGCAGGCCCTGATGAGACCTGATCATCCATTAAGGGGCTGAGAGCCTCAGGGCAGCCTTTACCAAAATGCATCATCCTTCAATTATAGTTCAATTCAGTTCACCCTCAGCATGGGAATCTACACCAGAAAGAAAAAATTGGAAGGGGGAAATGCATTGGGGTTGGCCTGTCTTCCACAAGTTAGATCTTGAAAGAGTAATTCGTTTTCCTATTCTATACATATTTCGCCTAAAGAAAGTATTTTAATTGCTTTTGAAGGAGTGAACTCTCAAGAAAGCTGGTTCAGGATTGCAGCCATATGTTTTTATTTCCATTTGCAAAGAACCTGTACGTCTTCCAGTTGGTATTTGAAACTCCCATCATCCCTGATGGTCATGTTGGTTGAAAGTAATGGGAACTGAAGTATAATAACATCTGGAGGGTCATTTGTTCCCTATCCTGTGGCTGGGCTTGTTCGAGGGGAGGGGGCTGTGCCCTTTATGCTGACACAGCTTTGTGTTCCTTGTCACATAGTTTCCCTGTATGGGAAGGAGGGCACATCAGCCTTTTCCTCCAGGGCTCTTCAGTGCCTCTGGCTGTTTTCATGACCTCTCTCAGGCTCTTTCCCACCTAAGTTCCCTGTGGACCACTTAGAAGTATGGTAAAGGACAGAGCATCTCGAAAAATGCCAGCAAAATCAATACTTGCAATTCGCCTGCTAAAATCAGTAACAACTGAATCCCCAAAATAGCAATGGACCCTCCTTGACCTAAAAAATATAGCAGCATGATTTATGGACATAGCTTGCACTAAATGAGCCACCTGACTGGATTTAAATTGGCCTGGGCTTGGGAAGGGGTAGAAGCAGGACAGAGACATGAGCTTCATTTGGAATGTTACATATTTTGCAGTTTCCCCATAGAAACAAAGTGGAAAGTAGGGAAGCCAAAACCTAAGATTAAATGGTTGTGGCAGCTAATAGTGTACTTGCTGTGAAACATAACATACAGAGTAACTCTGCTGTTCAAGCATCAAGATCCTGCCCAAGGCAAAGAATGTGGGAGCTAGATAGGCATAACAGATGAAGTAGCTCTAATTGACAGTCCCAGATTGAGAGTGTTAAGCAGATGAGTTGAATTTGCTTGGACAGAAAAAGAAGAACAGGAGGCAATGGCAGGGAAAGCACATAGGCAAAGGCCACCACTGTCCCCTGGAAAGCCATCACAGAAAGTGATGGAATACCCACAACAACATTTTCAGAAGTCATGCTTACATGCCAGTTAAAAGTGGCATTTTCTATGTGTATAACAAGGAAGGAAATTCCAAACTATGCATTCCATTTAGATTCAGTGATGACTCCTGCCTTCCATGTCAGTGGGGGTGAAGAATCCACTCTGGGTTTTAATCTGAACTGACAAGGGGCTAGCCAAGGTCCTAAACCCCCCTCCCAAAATAAATTCAGCACCTTGGATAGATCCTTTAAAACCTAGAACACTGCCCCACTTGTGTGGGAGCCCCCAGCTGCTGGTGCTTGGATCATCCCTGGGGAAAAAAAGTACTCCTATCACATCACTTGTGAACATACCCACTGTGTTGGGAAATGAATGCATGATTTTTGAAGGGTAATCTTTCATATCCTAAATTGGCCTGCTGCCCTTAGGTACAATGGAAGATGCTGTCCTGTTGCTAGTAATGGACTAAAATGTCATTTCCAATGTGACCAGCTTCTGTATGCGGAAGAGGGGTGACCTTACCTCATTTGCCACAGGCAACAAAATGTCTTGGGCTGATCCTGGTTGTTTCTGTGTTGAATCCCATTTACATTTTAGGAAGTATCTACAGTGTAAAAGCAGAGCTTGATAATAACACACAGAATCCCCCAGCTAACAAGGCCAGTTGTAGCAGCCTAGCTGTCTAGGAGATTTCGCAAGTTGTAATCCATTACACTTGATCTTAGCCAAAAGGCCAAGAAGTGAAAATCTACTATTTGTAAACATTTTTTCCTTCCTTAACAGACACTTTATTCATGCTAGCACCCTGCCTCATCCACTGAATTTTATGGAGGTTCAGATGTTACTGCTGTCCTTCACTCATAGCTTCCCCTATTTTTTTCCCTACAGTTTCTGTGGGAAATCGACTGAGGAGAAAAACACAAAATAAAGGCACACTGTCTTCTAACGGCTATTTTGAGGTTCCTTTGGGGCACTCCCAGATGAGTCTTACAATTTATAACGCACTCATGTTCATTTCAGGGAGGAGAGAGATCAAAACAATGGGCTTGTCTATACAAGGGGGAAATTGTGGATTGATGCGCACTAACGCCAAGTCGAAGCAGCTTCGATTTGTCTTAACGGTTTTTAGGCAAGATCACAGGCATGCAAAGCTATCAACTTTTGCTGTTCCAATGGGCATGCCTGCGAATCAAGATGGTGGGCAAGAATGAATTGTGTTTTTATTCTTACCAGTTGCCACCACCAAACAGTATTTTTTAAAAAAAGCATATCAAAGGTACGTAAGTGCTATATTCCACCTAAATAAATAGGGGGTAAAGGCTGTTTTGTCCCCTCAGCACACAATTGGTATGGTGAAAATCAAACATGGCAGTTCTGGGCATTTGTCTTGTTAGCAAGCTCTGCCCCCTGCACACATCCAACCAATCAGTTTTCCACTTCCGCTCGTATCAGGAATGTGAATGAATGTGAATCGGTTGTCCCAATGAGCAGGAATGTGCATTCCCCACGGAGCTTTTTTAAAAATATGGGAAAAGTTGTGAAGGCTTTTCCCATGGAGTTTTTGGTGGATTTGGACCCCCTCCTCCCAAATACTGTGGATTGATGCAGGATGGCATTTAGACAAATCGTATTCTCCTAAAATTCGATGAGTATTCTCGTTGTTTAGACAACCCTAATGTAATCTTCCACATGTAACTCTCCCATGTTTTCTCACCTATTCCCTCTTTTTTTCCCCTTGCCCCCCAAAAGTAAATAAGGAGGAAAAGATGAAATGACTGTACAGTGTTTTTTTTTTTTACTTGATAGTACTATGAGTTGTCCATTTAAAACCACTCTTTATGGAAAGAAAATTCTGGACGAAGCAGTGGGGAAACACAGAAAGTTTACAAGATGAGGGTGCCATTGTCAGGATGCCCGGTAAAATTTTATGAACAAGGCACAGGACTGATCCAAGACACTTTGCTGCCTGACAAAACGAAAAGGACACAATGCTGCCTCTTCCCTCATTCCATATAGAATGGTTAACTAGACTGGCATTTGAATTTCATCTCAACACTGGTAATGGGACATTGTCCACCATTTCATCCAAGAGTGAAGGACAAGGCACACACAGCTCTGTCATTTAACAGAGAGAAGTGGCTGGGAGGTTCAGGGAGCATGGTTGTTGGGACTGCCCTGCTGCCCCCAGGGCAACGTGAGGTGGTTGCCTCACTCTGCCTGGTGGTGGGGTGGCCCAGAATGTGGAAACATTTCTTTCTTTTCATGCTTTCTGTGAAGCTCTGGTCCCCAATCACAAATCACAATTCCAACCTCTTGGGCAACTCTATCATTAGGCAGGATGGTTGGCAATAAAAGCCTTAGATTTTCCTTGGGTTTTTTCCGGGCTGTGAGGCTGTGTTCTGGAATAGTTTCTTTCTGATGTTTCGCCTCAGAGGATGCCAGCCACAGATGCCAGCTAAATGTCAGAAAGAAACTATTCCAGAACAAGGCCTCACAGTCTGGGAAAAAACCAAGGAAAATCTATAGATGTCGGCAGTGAAAGCCTTTGACTTCACAATAAAAGCCTTGTCTGGAAACACCCCTGGTTTTAGAAGGCACTGGGAAATGATGACTATTGTTCCACTGTGTGGTATAAGTTTGGCCCTATTTCTGTAATCCAGCTGTGGGCTTTTTCAGAGATTGCAGAAAACAAGTAACACTGCATGTTCTGTCTCTACAGAGAGGAAGAAGAAACCACTTATAAAGTGGTCCAGTTCATTCAGAAGCTGACACATTGGCTCTGCCCCAGCAGCTAGATCACCATAGACCCAAGCTGCTGACATTTCTGTGGTAAAAAGAGAACCATCCCAGAACAGAGAGAAAACCGACTGGCTTCAGATGGGAAGGAATCAGAAAACAAGAGTGACCCTTTGTCACAGCTGATGCCTATCTTCCTTCTTAATCCCACTACCGTTACCCTAGACAAATGTTATAGTTCAGTGAGAGAAACAAGACTGTATGTTTTAATACTTTGCAAATACTTAAATGTTTATTGCCAGCTTGTGGCTACCATTATAAGTCCATCCACTGGGGAAATGATGCTTTGCAGCTGAGCTACAGTAATCCAAAGAACCAATGTCATGTCATTCACTCTGCATTATCGCTTTGCTGAAGAATGGTACTGGAGACCTGGTAGGTGAGACAACCACCATCGAGCAAAGCAGACTGTTGTTCTTAGAATAAATGCTTAAGTGCAGTGACCAACTGCCTGAGGATGGGTGACCAAAGCTACTTCGGGGGCTCTAATCTCCAGAGGCAAGCCCTGGTGAAATACAATAATACATCAGAAATTCAGACATTATATTGTTGTTGCTGTTGTGTGCCTTCAAGTCATTTCTGACTTATGGTGACCCTAAGGTGAACCTATCACAGTGTTTTCTTGGCAAGATCTGTTCAAAGGGGGTTTGCCTTTGCCTTCCTCTGAGGCTAAGAGAATGTGACTTGCCCAAGGTCACCCAGTGGGTTTCAATGATCAAGTGGGGAATTGAAGCCTGGTCTCTAGAATTGTAGTCCAATGCTCAACAGTAAAAAAATTTAAGGAGCAAAAGAGCCTCTTCATAATAAAATTGTCTGTGAATCAAACGTATCCTGACAAAGTGAAGTGAGTTTTTATTGGTTTGCTAGGGTTCAGCTAGATGGGAGAATTAATTGTGGAAAATAGCGCATTACCATTGCAGCAGTGTTCATTTGTATCCACAATGCATTCGCAAGCTCGCTGGCATGGGAAGCTATCCATGTTTGAAGTTCACACAGAGCATGCCCACAAGTAAAGATGGTGGCCATGAGTGAATTCCATGTGTTATTATTCCCCCAAAGCTCCCTTCATTTCCCTTCCCCCTCCTTGTTAAATCAGAGACACAGAAGAGTGATCTTCTGCTTAATTTCCCCCCCTCTCTGCTGCTTGAAAACAGCACACAATCGCTTCTATGAAAATCAACAATGGTGGCTCCAGCCACTTTGTCGCCGGCAAGCCTGCCCTGTGCATGGCTGACCAATCACATTTGTTTACTTCTGGGATGTACACCAGTTTGAATTAGTTGTTCGAATGGGATGGAATGCTCATTTCTGCATTTAAAAAAACTTCACAATAAATAGTGAAGTCTGTTATCACAAAGTACTTAGGATTTTTGCCCCCCCCTCCTTTCAAATCTGACGAATCCAAGAAGATTTTTTTCACCATTTAGATAACACCCTAGTCCAGTGTTTCTTAACCAGGGTTCCCTGGAACCCTAAGGTTCCCCAAGAGGTTGCCAGGGGTTCCTCAAGAGATGGTAATTGTAGGGGGAAAGCAATAGCAGTATATAGAATAACGTTTATGCAGGGATTCCCTGAGACCTGAAAATTATTTCAAGGGTTCCTCCAGGATAAAAAGGTTGAGAAAGGCTGTCCTAGTCTGTAGTAACATTCAAATTATTCTTCAAGCCTCATCTCTCACAGTTTCAGAGTGTTGTTAAATCCTCTGTTTTCTGTTTGGAGGAGGGAAGAAATAAATGATAAGCAGCTGAAAAGTCCAAGAGCCAAATATGGTCCTGCACAATAACAGAGAATGGAAACATGGAAGTGGGACAGAATTAAGCAACACACTATCATGAAACCCTTCTCAACCCCTACCAGGGCTTCTAGTTGTGTGCAGGAGCAAAGCTGAGGTGGTTTTGTGCCCAGGTGTTCTCCCCCTCCTGCCACTCTTCTTTTCTCAACAGTGCAAATAGGTGCCATAATTGGGACCTGCAGAAATCTCAAAATGATACTGTGCTGGGAGGATGAATTGTCAGTCCTGCTGCTTCCTCCGCAAGACACAACACCCTCTTTGCAGTGTCACTGGACTGCCAGTAGCCACAGAGCCACCTCATTTCATAACTGTCATCACCTTCCTCAGGCAAACATGTAGGATATCCCACCCAATCGTGGATCCTGTTGTGAACAGGATGATGTCTGATTGGATATGCACACAATCTGATTTGGGCTATACCCAAGTCACATGGGGAAGCCTAGCTAGTAAGTGAACAAACATGAACTGGATATTGTCATGCTTCTACATAGCCAAACAGAAAAAGGCAACCCAGGGAGTTTTGTCTCACTCTGAATAGGTGAACCTTTTTTTGCAGGGGGGGGTGTCCATTTTAAAGGCAACTACCAACACATTTCTGAAGATGGGTGGTCTTTTCAACACCGCTAATTCCACACAAAGCTTTACCATACATATTGTTCAGCTTCCATTACATGAGAGGACTGTAATGGGTAACATCCGTTTTAAAGGGCACTGCATAAAGAGTTACATAATCAGTCCATTTGGGCATAATGTTCTAGGTTCTGCTGTTTTCATGAAGGTATGGCATAATTTATATAACTGAACTTTTAACTACAGTTTAAAATTTCTAAAACATCTTAAATAGCAATAGCACTTCTATTTCTATGTTGCTTATCAATGGCAAAGCACTCTCTAAGCAGTTTACAATGTGTTGGCTAATTTTCCCCAACAAGCCAGGTACTCATTTTACCAGCCTACTGGAAAGATGGAAGGCTGAGTCAATCTGGAGCTCTGCAGGATAGAACTCACAATGTTGTGGCTACAGTACTGGCATTTAACCACTGCACTACCAGGACCCCATATATTAAATATGTTCTATTCACAAATCATTTCATCTACAAATAGTTTTTCATATTTATCATTACAGTTTTATGAATAGGAGAATGGAACACTGAGAACTAGCAACCTGATCAAACTTACACAAAAAAATAGATTGCAGATCTAAACTCAGACAAAGACCAGCATCCTAGCAGTTGGCAGCATACAAGCTGTTTTCAGGAGTAATTAAAAATTTTAAGAAGTCAAAGTTGTCTCCCTATATAACACAATGAAACATCAAGTCTGAAATTTAACAGAGCACAGATAAGTTCCAAGTCATCTCTGTACAGAAGGTGTCACAGATTATGTCTGGCTGGCACACTGTCTTGAGCTGGTGAAAGGTTGGTGTGCTATGGAGGTCAAAAGGGCAAAGTTGGATTAACCAACATTCCCCAGTTATGAATCTGTTCCTTTAGGGCAGGGTTAGTCCTTCAGATGTTTTTGGACAGCAGCTCCCATAATCCTTCACTCCAGTCCACTCTAGAACAAGCCAACTACTGTACTTCCACAATCAAACTGAACATTTTCTCACAAGCATATCCTTTCTGTCAGGAGTCTAGCATTTGTCAGGGAACCAGTATCAGCTATGGGTTCTCATTGAGAAGAATCCTGCTGAATAAGGCCAAAGGATTATCTGTCAGCACTCTTTTCACACACTGGCCAATCAGTTCTCTGTGGGAAATCCGCAAACAGGACATGAGTGTAACACAATTTTCCACTCATTGTCCCCAGAACCTTATATACAAAGACATACTACCTCTGGTACTGGAGTGAATAAGCATCCATCTTGGCTGCTAGCCACTAAAAGTGCCATCCTCTGAAATTTATCCAACCTTGTTTTAAAGCTGTCCAAGTTAGCGGCCATAATTCAAGTATGTGGTGTGTGAAAAAGTACTTCCTTTTTTCCAGTCCCTAATCTCCTACCACTAGGGTTGCCAGATCTCAGGGCCTGTTCCTGAGTCTCCACTTTTCATGGATCATCTCCAGGAAGGAGACAAGGGTGAAAATTCTCCACTTTTGGGGTGGCGGCAGCAGTGGGGGGAGTTACTGTCCTGTGAATGGGACCCGGTTTCAGACATTGTCATCATTGTCAAGTGCTGCTTCTGTGCTGCAACCATGAGTAAGGTGTCACTTTTATTGATGGGACCTCTCTGTCAATTGAAAGTGATGCCTTATTCATGGCTGCAGCATGCGATGATGATGAGGACATCTGAAAATGGGTATCTTTCACGGGACAGTAATGTCATCTTTGCGTGCTGCTCTTGTGTTATTTGGATGTGTCTGATAATCTCCTACAAAGATTTTCCAGGGGGATCTATGGATTTACTATTTAGCTTCCTCCTTCCTTCCCCTCTAGTCATTGTGGCATCGGGGCTCACCTTCCATGCTGCATCCATCTCCTGGCTAGAAGTCAACTAGATTAAATGATCTTCATCCCATCTCCCTAAGTAAGTGAGAAGGAATAATCCCCACATTTCACTTTGATCTGGGAATAGCCCCTTTAATGTTTCTTTCTTAATTTCCAAATGAGAAAATATGCTGTGTGTGTTAGAATGACAAGCTGTGAACAACTGTGTTTGGTACTTAATGTATAACATTTAATGGCATCACCAGGATCTGTCCCTAGTTCTCAAACCTCCAGGATTGGGATGATCTTGAACTGGCAACCCTACCTACCACAGAGCTTCAGTGGATAACCCCAGTTTCTATTATTATGAAAGAGGCCTTTTCACATTCTCCATACTATGGTCCCGTCTACACGATTTAAGTAATACGTTCGGCGTGCGGAAGTTCGTGCTTTGGTACACACGGCAGTTCGGATTCACAAGCATCCAAAAGAGGGGGGCGGTTTTCCACCCTGAAATACACACATGCGGCGTTCGGGAGGGAAAGCGGATCGCGATGAGAAATCCGTTCGCCGTTCAGATGGCTGACAGGTCTGTACGGTCCATTCGCACACATACGAACAGGCTGTGCAATCTGATTGGCTGGCCGAATAGAGGTGGTGGGGCTAGCATGGAGGGGAATTGGGAGCGCCCGCCATGTTGGATTCCCGGCTAGCAAGAGTCCGGTAAGTCCGTGAATTGTTTATTTATTTTTATTTTATATTGTAAATAGGGAAAACCGACTATCCGCAAAGCAGGAACCTTTAAAAAAAAAAAGCGGCGGGAGATTTTAAACCGCCACTTGGCTTGCTCGCTTCAGCCAGCTTGGGAAAGAGGGAGTCATACAGAGTTTAGGGGGGTAAAAAATCCTGTGGGCGGTTCGTATGCATACGAATGACAGCCTATTCGTATTTTTCCCCCCCAAATGGATTTTTTTATGATCGTATAGACGCACCCTATATTTGCTATACCTCTGTCATATATCCCTTTACTTGCCAAAAGCCTTTTGGAAGTCTAGTTAAACATTACAATACCAAAGCAGTAAAATCATGCAGCCCAAATATTGTTTTTGCAGTCCCAGGAGCCCACCCTTTGCCCCCCCCCCCGTCCAGCCAGTTTCTCACCCTCATGTGGGAGAATTTCACTTCTAGGTGGTTTGAATTTCCGCTAAAGTATGGTGTGCCCCATTAGTTTAGGAGAAAATCTGTTTTGCCTACCCCAGATTAAAAATGACCTTCTGTTCAATTCCGTTTCATCTATCTGGTATGCCCACTATGGAAGAATCATGCCTCCTGGGGAGTGATTCACCTCTAAAACAAAGTGTGCCTTCCATACCTTATTCATGAGAAAATTCTTTGCTTTTGCCTCAAACTCAAATGGCCTTCTGGTCATCTTAGGGTTCACATGGAGAGGTTTACTCAACCATGATCTAATGGATGGTTCCTGTTCACAAGTTTGTGGACATTATTTTTTAAAAAGCACCATTACACCTCTGCTTGTTTGCAAACCCAGATTTGTTGACTAATGTTTGAATAGGATCTAATTCAGTCTGCGTGGAGTGTACTTTGCATCTTACTTGTGCATCTACATTGATCTGCACTCCCCCGCCTTCTTTCTACAGTACATCCACTAATCTGTCTTTGCTTGCAGGAGTCTTCAGCCAACTCAACCAGCTACTGGATTCATTTAAGGCCAGAACCAGAAACAAGCATCCTGGCATGGCTCTGTTTATTACTTGAGGCAGCAGTTGCCTCTTGTGAATTACTTTTGAGAAATTGAACAAAAACTATCAGCAACCTTTTTTGCTCTTATGCCCAGGGGAAGAGTTTCAGTGCTGAAGTTTTCATTGTCTTTGCTTCTTTGAAAAGGTCAAATACTTTTGTGCTGGCTCCAGAGAATAAGACAATAATTATCCTGTTATATCCAGATGATACCAAAAATAAATAGAACATGTTCAAGTCGTCACTAAAACAAGCAGGGTCTTCTTTTTCCAGTGCTGTTAACACTTTTTTCTTTGAAAAGGTGTCTATCCTCAAATAGCTAATAACATTTATATATGAACTCTCAGCATCTCTACAGGGCCATCACAACTTGTCCAGACCAAAATCTTTTGTAGCTTGAGGCCAACGTAAGAGAATAAAACAGAAAAACTAAGGAGTACATATGGGAAGCCACATCCAAGAGCTTGCTCCAATCGTCCTTGGGATTATTCAAGAGTTTTGCTGAAGTGCTTGTAACTTTAATTTCAGCTCAAGGATGAAGTTCAAATGCCATCTAATGGCCTCACTCTAGATCTGCAGGCAGAAAACTGGCTAAAAATTTGAATAATAGTGACGACTCACCAGTAAATCCAGTTGCTTTTAAAATGAAACAGTTGCTTTTATTTCTACATCTGAAATCAGCTGCGTATTTCCTCTCACTATTTTTTTTCTATTAAAAATGATGTCAGTTCTCAACATTTTGTCCCAGTCTGGTATGAGCAAGGGCCAGAAGGACTGGCAAGACAAAAGCAGAGCTGTCTTGTCAGTGGCTGATGTAGTAAAATGTTAAGATTAAATTGAGGAACTCCTGTTTTTATCCTCTAGATCCAGATGTTACCTTCGGGGTTGTCTTCTTGTAACTTTCTGCTTCCCACTCAGGGCCAGGCTAAACAAGATGAGGCGACCAAATTTGTTTGTTATCTATGCTGTTCATACATAGCTTTAAAAAGGCTTCTCCTTGGTCTAAAATGGCCCAGTCTCCCCCCCACCAAAAAAAAAAAAAAAGAAGTCAAAAATGCTCCCTCCTCACAGAGACATAGCTAGAGCTTTTGCCACCCGGGAGGGGGGTGCCTGAATTTGCCCTCCCCTCTCAATACATAGCAAAAATACTACAAAAAGTCAGAATGATGTATAGGGAAATTAAATAAACTAGCAATACCCGGTGTAACATACAGTGTTATATATACATATAAAATGGTTCGGTATGTTTCCGTTCCCACTCTGCTGACTGGCCACTTAGGAAACATGTCAAGAGTATGATCATTTGACACATTACTATATAATCTTTCAAATCAGCTATAATGGCATGTATTACGCCGGGTACAGCTAGTTTCATATGGAGAGCCCCTCCTCAGTCGCCATGCAACTGCACACACACACACACACCATGACGTGAGAGCCCCTCTGCCGCCACCATGTAATTGTACAGTTGTCCCTTGACATTCGCGGGGGTTAGGTTCCACGGACCCCTGCGAATGTCAAAAAACCGCGAATATTGATTGCCCTCCCCCCACCCTCCCCAGGCCTTCACGGAGCCTTCCAAAGCTCCGTGAAGGCCTCCGCGGCCTCCCCCCACCCTCCCCAGGCCTTCACGGAGTCTTCCAAGGCTCCGTGAAGGCCTCCCCCCACCGTCCACCCTCCCTCCCCGGGGCCTTCACGGAGCCTTTCAAGGCTCCGTGAAGGCCTCCCCCCATCCTCCCCCCTCCCTCCCCTGCTCCTCCTCCTCCTCCTTTGCCTATGACTCACATGTACGGTGATCCTATCATAGGGTTTTCTTGGCAAGATTGGTTTGCCATTGTGTGTGATTTGCCCTTTGGGTTTCCATGGCTGAACAGGGATTCAAACCCTGGTTTCCCGGAATCCTAATCCAAGGGCCCATTCACACTCTACATTTAAAGTGCTATATTCCACTTTAACTGCCATGGCAATATCCTATTGGATTCTCTGTAATATGGTGGGGCACTTGAGCTCTCTGGCTGAGAATTCTAAATATCTTCTCTAAACTTCAAATCCCAGGATACCATAGGATGGAACCATGGTAATTAAAGTAGAACCATAGTGTTATACAGTGGGCCCTCGGTATCTGCTGGGGTTTAGTTCCAGGACCCACTATGGATACTAAAATCCATGGATGCTCGAGTCCCATTATATACAATGGTGCAGTAAAATGGTGTCCCTTTATATAAAATGGCAAACAGCAAGGTTTGCTTTTTGGAATATTTTCGAGCCATGTTTGGTTGAATCTGTGGATGAACAACCCATAGATACAGAGGGATGAGTGTAACTATGTGGTGTGAAAGGGCCACAACACTCAAAACACATCACTATGCTGACTCTTAAGAAGCAGAGTAGACCCCCAGATAAGTGTCAAATAATAGATTGGTCAATAGCTGTCACTTGAGGGGCTGATTCCATAAGCAGTTAAAATGTAGACCGAGACTACTCACAGCTAAAGACCTAGTAAAAATCCAAAGCTAAAAATCCACTGGCTCCTAAACTTGCATATCTGCTCCTGCTTTATTCTGTTCACATGAACAAAACACAAGGTTCCTACCATCAAATCTAGTTTGGCTCTTGAGTGTTCTTTCTGGCATTTCAGCAGAATGTTTTTTTGTCCTACAAACAGGAATAAGAATGGATCTGACAAAAGGGGAGTTTATGTAAAACTCCAGAAGTGTCCAGAAGACCTCAAAACTTCCCACGATGGGAAAGTGGAGTTCAATGTTGAAAAACAAGATTGGTCACCATATGTTCAAAGTTGGGCTCACTGTTGTCTGTTAAATGGAATCACTAATTTGGACAAAGAGGAAGCAATATTTTTCAGTTTGTCTAGCAGTAAAACAAATTCTCTTTTAAGAACTGTGTTGCAGTTGTGGAAGCCAGCAGACAAATGTTTAGCAAACCTGCAAAAGACCTTAATAGAACAGTATATTTTGAAGCCAAACACTATTATGGAATGTTCTAAATTCCATAGTAATGTGAGGAGAGAAAAGGAGTCTACATCAAACTATACAGTCAAGTTCAAAATGCTGGTGAATGCTGCTTATTTGGCAAAGTGCTATAAGATATGTGATGAGATAGGGTTGTCTGTGGTTTGTGAAGGGAATGAGGAGAAAATTCAAAGACAGCTGTTAGCAATAGAAAAACCAACACTGGCCAAGAACTGTGGACCTAGCAACAACTATAGAAGCTGTGGATGTAAGGTTAAAAGGAGTTATAGCTTAAAAACACAAAGGCACTCCCCATAGCCCCCCAAAACAAAATACAAGGATCTCAACACACATTTCAGGGGTTGTAAAAATATTTGGAAGGGTTTGTAAGCAAAAAAAATAAAAATGCCTCAATCCTTAAGTATCACACATGGTCAGAGTGCTCTTGTGCATGTCTACTTGGAAGAAAGTTCCACTGTGCTCAGTGGGGTTTACCCACAGGTAATAGAATTATAGACTTAGCTAAGAGAGATGGAGAGGCTTATCAGAAACAAGGATTTGAAGATACCAAATTTAGCCACAATGGGGAATCTTAAAATAAGAGGGAGCCCAATGAGTGGGACTAAACACTTTGAGGTTTTGTACCTCCAAGAAAGGTAAAAAAAACAAAACAAAAAACCCCTCTTTCATTGTTACTCCAATTGACAAGTTTTACCTATACAGTAACACCCCCATATCCACAGGGGATTGGTTTCAGGGCCTCACGCAGATGGTGAATTCCGCAGATAATAGCAAACGCCATCCCGGGAGGCCATTTCAGGGAAAGGGGGGAGAGTTTGCTCCTCCCCCTCCCTTTCCCCTTTCCCCTGCCGTGGCCCCACCACAGCAGCGATTACGGGGGTGAAGGGGGAAGGGTTACTGCCATGGTGGGGCCATGGTGGGGGAGAAGGGGGAAGAGGAGAAGAAGCAATCTTCCCCCTTTGCCCCCTCAATCACTGCCATGGTGGGGGCAAAGCGGATGGAGGAGTGAAATCGCCCCCCCTGCCCTTCCACAATCGCTGCTGAGGCAGGGACATGACAGGGGAGAAGGGGGGCAAGATTGCTCCTCTGTCCCCTTCACCCCCACAATTGCCACCACTGCAACAGGAGCCCTTCCAGGGCAAGGGACAGGGAAGGTGAGATCCCTTTCCCCCCTCCCTTCCCCCACCATCAGCAGGATGCAGGGGTGCTACTGTACAGCACCTAAATGTTTTCCCAGATGTAACAGTACCAAGACCTCTTGAGAAATTCAATGTTTTCTGCCTAAGAAAGGGGCCAATAGCTTCACACAGGATAGGGACAGCTGGATCTCAAGGGAAGTTATTTTTCTGTTGCTAATGGAATTGAAATTTTATTACCTGCCTTTGCATCTTGCCCTTTGTCCCTAGTCCTCACAAGACCAAGAAGGGGAGTGGCCTCTGCCTGCACTGAGATGCCTCAATAACATCTTAACTGATATCAGAGTAACATCTCAGACAAAATGTAGGGCTGTGATTCTAACATTGTCACCTTTCTTCTCCTGTATGATTTTTAACAACTTTACCTGAAGGACCCAGTGAAACTTCAAAAGCGTGCATGATATATTTTATACTTTGGAGTTGGCCCAGTTCTCAGGATCAGTCCTGGATGTGACCTTTTCCTGCCAAGATCAGTTCTGTTGTATCTCTTTGTAGCTAATTGAGTTTGCTCTTTTTTTTTTTTTTTGGTATTTGCTGAAGAGTATGTAGTCTAACTGGAAAATGGGAGTATGTGCTCTGTGTTCATGATGGTTTGATAAAACCAGCACCTGGCCTCAGCTATGGAGAAAAATGGGCTGAGCTCTGGGCTAGTGGGAACTGAGGGTGGAGATGGTGGATAGCTCCTCTGTACATCCCACCAGACTGTACATCCCACCAGATTTTGTAGATTGTAAAATGCTTTTAGTTTACTGCTTGTTAGTTAGGTTTCATTCTGAGCAATGATCATGTAGGGTTATCTCTTTGGATAACTGTGTAAATAAAGTTTTCTGTTTTTTAACTTGAAACTTCTGATCACTGAGTCTGAAGACACCAGTACATGATACCAGTAAAGGTATTGCTGCTTTGTGCATTTTGGATTTTGAAAGATTTGAAAAGTTATTTTGGGAGTACAACTCCCAGAATCTCCAAATAATATCTCCAGTCTGGGTGTTGTAGTCCCCAAAATTTAACTTTTTTAAGCTCTGAAGAAAATATAGAGCCACAAGAGGAATGGCCTTATAGGTGGGTGAGCTGAGTTTTTTTCAGCCAAAAATTTGGGCAGAAGACAGTATCTTTATTTTTTCCTTCCAAAGTTCTACGGTTCCTTGGGCACTAACTGTGTTTTAAAAAAACAAAAAAACACCAAAACTTCCATCACTCAGGTTTAAAGTATGTTTGTTTCTCCATTTCCTGCTTGATATCATTTGTTCTAAATAAAATTAGCAGCACATTGTTTAATTTGAGGGGAGATCACCAAGCCCTATAAGCAATACCAGTAACAACAGTAGTAGTAGCTGTAGTAGAAAGCTGCAAGTTGACAAAATGAGTCTGTTCACAGAGTTTGGAAAAGTTACTTTGATGGGCTACAGCTCCCGCATGGTGCCCATGATGGCTGGTGACTGTGCAAGTTGTAGTCCAAAAAAGAAACTTTCCCAAACTCTGGCTATTTATCCTGGATGAGTCCCTTCCCTGCCAGAGAACAAGGAAAGAAGCAAAACAGCTACTTAAGAGGAGAAAGAAAAGAGGTCGTTTATAGACAGGAGAGGAACTGGTTTGGGATGAGGGCCCAGATAATACCAGTACCACCCCACAGGCCAGATTATCTCAGGGCCATGGCCACACCTTATCTCAGGGATTTGGCCACACCCCAATGTTACCAATGTCCCAGCCAAAGCCAGAGCTTTTCCTAGCTGGTGCTTTGGTCAGAGAGGTTTCATGGGTCACCTGTTTTCCTCATGCAGGAAAGCAACAAAGGAGCGAAGCCAGAATGCACCAGGTGTATCAACACTACACAACTATATCAGTTGTATACTGCTTCAATTGCCATGCCTTCAACCTATCTCTCTCTGGCTTTTCTTCGCAAACAAAGATTTAGGAAGGACTCATCCCGCGCTTTCTGCAAGTGCACTGATGACTAAAAAGGCCAATCTGAGATAAACAAGTCCGGTTGCAGAAAGCACAGCAGAAGGTCTCCTTGAGTGATGTTTCCGGGTTGTGATTCTTTCTGCGTTGTCATTTCTCTTCAAGACTTGTTCGGCGTGAGTTCTCAAATAAGGCTGCAGCATTGTGGATAGTGCGTCTCCATGCCTCCCCATGGGAGGCCAGGGCGGACCATTGTTGGTGATCAATTTGGCTGAGCCTGAGAGGTTGTTCCAGGGAGTCCTTGTATCACTTTTTTGGAGCGCCCCTCTTACGCTGGCCAGTGGCAAGTTCACCGTAGAGTAGTATTTTTGGGAGGCGATGGTCCTCCATCCTAGAAATGTGCCCTGCCCAGTGCAGCTGTGTTCTCAATATCATGGCCTCAATGCTCATGATCCCTGCTTGCTCAAGGACAGCAACATTCGTCAACCTATAGACTGTCAGGATCAGCCCCTGAAGGTGTCTATTTCTGTCGTCTTTTGTGTGGTTCTGTAACCTTGCTGTTAATTGTGTTTTCATTTCTCTGTACTAGCTAACTAGTGCTTTGTGGTGGGGAGTATCCAGTCACTATGGAATGGGAGGTAAGCGGGCAGGCAGCTGCAGAAGTTATTTGGGGAAATGAGGAGGTACATTTGTCAGGGAAGAAAAGATCAAGGGATGATAGGTAACCAATAGCTTTGTAGCCAGACAGATTTTATAGATTGCAAACTGTTTTTTCTATACTGTCTGCTCTCTGAGCTTCAATTCTGAGCAAAAACTTTGTATGACATGATTTCTGGATTACTGTGGCAATAAAGTTTTCTGTTGAACTCTGAAACTGCTGGTCATTGCATCTGGGAATGCAAGTACGTGGCATAGACAACCTATTTGTACTTTTGTGAGATAATTAGAATTCTCTGGCAGAGAATTCAAAAGCGTAGTTCAAGAGAGTGTAGCAGAGAATTCTAAGTCCCTCATCAGACTACAAATCTCGGATGAAAACATGGCAGTTGAAGTGGAGCCAAAGCACTGTAGTTCTGCAGTGTGGATGTACCCATAGCCAGTAGTTTTGGAGACAGATAAGCTCCATCCTAGTCAAAGACACTTCACCTTTCCTGTATGAGGAGATGGAGGAGAGTGGGACAGTCCCTCATCTGCAGAGATGCCCAGATCTAGCCACGTCTTCCTTCTGAGGTGGTGAGGCTTTGGGGAAAGAGTAACTGGGGAACCTCTGGGTGATGGGATTAGGGCACTGGTGGGCTTGCGGTTCCCCTCCCCTGGTATGAAGTGAAACAATCAATACACAGACATAGGTATAGGGGTGAGGATGGGCATTCTATTATAATGTCAGAAGTATAGAGTGGATCTAGGTCTACCAAAAAAGGGAAAAAGTGAAATTGGGCCAATAAACTTGTTAAAGCAATTCAGGGAACTGGGAAGTGGCCAATACTGTGCCTGAAATAATGACAAACAATATAAGGAGACCTGGATGTCCATCTGGCAGTATTTCAAGAAGAGTTATGTACTAGGGTGATACAGGGAATAAAGTCTCCTGTAAATCTTTAAGAGTGGGCAACATCCCTACTATCTGTGTCTAAACCAGATAGGACCTCATACATCCCTGTGGACTGCGTAAGATGGCAGTTCCCCAAGTCTGTCACTTTCTTACAATTCAATGTATAGAATCACTTTGCTAGACTCAGCACAATGGCAGTTGGGACAGGACTGATGCCTACGAAGAGAAGGCCCCAAGAAAGTGTATGGACAGTGTCATTACACTGTTTAACCTCTAGGTGGCACTGGTTTTAGATGCAACTATGCATAATCAGGAGTTTCCTTTGTCTATTCTTTTTGGAGAGATACTTGGGGCTTGTCTAGACAAGAAGATATAATGCTGATTGTTGAGCATTAACACAAATTTGCAGCGGCGTTCTCCACTTTTTTTTTGGCAAAACCGCTGGTAAGTGAAGCTACTTGTGTTTAATGTTCACATGGAGCCAAGCCTGTGAATCAACATGGCGGCCAGAAGTGAACTGCTTACATTCTCAAGAAGTTGCCACAGTGTACAGTATTTATTTTAACTGTAAATTTAAGGTGAACAAGTGCAAACTTCCATTTAAAAAGCTGTTTGGTTGCCTCAGTGTAGTGAAAAAGCACATGATTGCCACCGCGCAACTCCAAAATGCCGCTTATGACCACTTTGTTGCTGGCAAGCACATGTCCAACCAATCAGTTTCCACTTCCACTCTTATCCTGGAATGTGCAGTGATGTGATTCAGTTGTCTTAATAAGCAGGAGTGCACATTTCCCCACATTAAAAAACAAAAAACAAAAACAAAAACTTCAGGAAAAGCCACAAAGGCTTTTCCTGCATAGTTTTGGGGGTTTTGGGCCCCCCTCTTTCTGAATATGGCAAATTGCTGTGGGATCTCATTGGGTCAAAAAGGTATTCTCCTCAAATTCTATTAGTTTTTTCACCATCTAGACAACCCCCAAGACAATAACATTCTGTCTCACTTCCTGGATGGTGTGGCATCCAAGTCTTCCATGACCAAATGCCCACAAAGAGAGTTATTCTTTCAATGTGCTTTACTGCGATTATAACTTTTTATAAGCCACACTGTTGAAGGGCAGGATATAAAACATGGACACAGATACACACAAAGACATTTACAGTACACAACTTTTTAAATGGCTCCTAAGTTGATTTCACCAAAGACAGGGATCAGACTTAGCCTGAGTGCTAATGGTGTTCCTTAGTTCAACCCTTTCTTGAACATAAGTGAGTAGTTGCCACTCCTCCTTCCTGTTCTCCAGATGCTTTTGAATATGACTATCAGCCAGCTGTTGTAGTCCAACACATAATGAGGGCACTAGACTGGAGAAAGCCAGGGTAAAATAAAATGCTACTCCTCGGAATACTACTGCAGCTGCCCTCCAACCCTAACAGTAGGTGCTTCACCTTCATTGACTGGGGTGCTGCTGGAGAGTGCAATGGCAGATTGAATCTTCTCCCCGCCCCCCCAAAAAAACTTCATTCAAAGAATGGCAATACTAGTGTGTGGGGGGCTCTGGCAGTTCTTTATTAGGCAGCATTCCAGTATCCTCATGACTGGCAGGGGTGGGGGAAGGATGTAAGTCTTGTACATGTAAACAGGACCCAGGAATCTGGCTGTATCTCAGCTCGCACATGCTGTGCATGTTTGGATGACAGAAAAAGGCACAACAGAGTAAACATCTGGATGCTGAGAGGGAATTTAGTCTCTTTGTAACCTTCTTGGGGAGAAAATGCAGCTCAGTAGTAAAGTACATGCTTTACTAGAGTTTTTTTCCCCTAGGTTTAGTCTCTGGCATTTCTAGCTCAAAGGACAAGGTAGTAGGTAAAGGCACAAATACTCAAACACTAAAGTCGATTGATTCCACAAGGCTGGGCTAGATAACCAGATTATTGGAAGTGGTGGAAGACAGTATCCTAAACATCCCTGTGCTATGCTACACTGCTTTCTCCTCTTTCTTGATGCTAGATCCTTAAAAATGGAAGGAAGGAAGGAAGGAAGGAAGGAAGGAAGGAAGGAAGGAAGGAAGGAAGGAAGGGAGGGCAAAAGCAAATGCTGCACATCAGGAGATGGAAGTATGCTTACTTTTTTGAACAAACACCCTGTTCTTGCTGCTGCAAATCCTCAAAGATCCTCAGACAGTTGCACAATCATACTGGCACAGATCCTAGATCTCAGCCTCCCTGTCTGTACAAATTCATAATGCAACTGCTATTACAGGGAGTTAAGGGGCCCTGTATAAAGAAGGAATGGGCAAACATGGGACTGGTGCATGTTTGTTCATATTAGAACCCCAAAAGCTATCAAACTGAACCAGCTGCAAAGTGGTAGCTGGAGATGAAGCCAGAGCTTGGAAGGAATGTGTTAAATGCGACAGTGGTGCTTGTAATTCATTACAGCTGGCAACCTGTCAGTGGCACATACAGGCATAAGTTAATATTGTGCCTGTGTGCTGTATATCTATTTTTGGTCACTATGGAGATTGGCATTCCCTTCCTTGTCCATAGCAACCAAAGGCTCCCCCAATGGACTTACCAGAGAGCCACTGCAGCCTCCACTCCATAGCCATGCCGTGTCTGGTGGAGAGTGGGAGAGATCACAGGGACATCTAGCTATGTCCCCATAGCCAGATGCAAAATGATTACATGAGCTGTGGAAATCTCTGGAGGGATCTAGCAGACCTCCGTGGATGATGTAATTGCTTCATGCCTGGCTAGGAGGACAGAGTTAGACACTTCTGTAATTCTCCACCAGGCATGAAATGGTTGTAGGGAGAGGGCTGAGCAGTTCTACAGGACTTTATCAGACGCATCAAAAAATGCATCATAAGGACAGGACAGGCTAAAGGGGCTAAAACTATCAGGCAACATTGTTACTCACCTATTCCTGTTGTGTGGTGCAGGCGTGAATAAGGCATCACTTTTTATTGATGACTTTTCCCATCAATAAAAAAGTGACACCTTATTCACGCCTGTGCCATGCAGTGGGAATAGGTGAGGATGTGCACATCTGATAATTTTGCCCTTTGGGCTATTGTCCTGTCCTTATGATGTGATTTTGGATGTGGTTTTGTGCCACATTTTCCTGCATCTGATAAAGTCCTAAGTCTGGGAAGTGGTAAATGGCTCAAAATAATGTAATTCCACATGTCAAACTACTACACTTTTTTGGGACATGCAGGATTGCAGCCTATATTTGTGTGTTTTAACAAGGGCCAATAATATTACTTTTTTCAAAATATGAAAACATGACATCAATGCTATGGTTTTATGGGTTTTGTAATGTTACATTTTTGCATAACAGGTAACATTTATTTGTTATGGTTCAAACATTACTTTGGTGAATGGATGGGGAATGTGGGGAGGGGTTAGCCACTTGGGGGTTTTCCCCAGTAGTTTTAACAAAATAACACTGCAAATTATGTATTAACAATGCATTTTGTTACTCATTATTCATGACAATTGTAAGATTAATATTGCCAAAAGCCTTTTGGAGGTCCAAGTAAATGATGTCTACTCCAGGGGTAGTGACCTACCTGGAGGAGTCCCCATTGGAGGATGACAGCCAGGATGACAGGCCCCAGCTGGGAGAGTCAATGTCAGAACCTGAGCCCTATTGAACTTCTGCAGATGGAGGCTCAGCCTGGGTCCTCATGAGAGGATACATCTGTCCCAGAAGACCACGGAGCACAGATGGACTCTGAAAGAGAACAGCCCTTAAGTTAGAGAGTGAGAGCAAGGCAGCAAGACAGCAAGACAGAGAGGGAGGGGGAAACAGGGGAGGGGGAGAGGACAGTATCAAAGGACAGGAGGCATGATGATAAAGTGCAGTTGTGGGGATATGCTCACCTTCAGCAGAGAATAACAGCAATAACTCAGCACATCAAAGTCTGTGGAACTGGCTGATATAAATATATCCATACCCTACAGTTGTTGAGCTTCAGCACATGTCCTCTCTTGCTCTGACCTCTGTCACTCAGCCTCTGTGGCTCAGTCAAGGACTGAAGCCTGACCCTGACACATTTCCTGGATTCTGTTTGCAGCTACTCCTTTGCCTAAAATCTGACCTGGTAAGACAGTGTTCTGGCCAGTCGAACTAAGCTTGGTGATTGACAACTCCCTTCTGCCGGTTCCTCCAACACACAACACCTCTGTGAAACCTGCATGTGCCAACCCAGTACTGACTGTCACTAACTCCTAGTGCCACCTCCTTGTAAGTGTTGTTTTTCCAAGGGACTTTCTTGGCAGGGTGGGGTGTGGCTTCTAGGTCACATGTTGTCACATCCCACCCTCTAGAGTCACACAGTTCAGATGAAGAGGAAGAGGAAGATTGCCAGGAATCTGCACTTCTTGATAATGGTGGTTTCTTGGAGTCTGAGGACCTGGGAGTTGAGGCAAAGGGACCCTACTCCCCAGCAGGAGGTGGCAGACTCTGAGGATGCTGAAGACATGCCACCATCCTTTTCTGAATGACAAAGAGATAGAGATTACATGAATACCAGTTGCTGTTACATAGGAGACGCTGATTAATTAGGCACCTGGTGTATTGGAGACAGCTGCCCATAAATCTCCCAGTAGCTCCCCAGCATCTTGATTGCTCACAACTGTCTTATTTGGGTGACTGACTGTACTCTTAGCATTCATGGTTTCTTAACCTTGGACTGGCTACACTTTGAGGGGAAAATATAGATATAGGAAAAAAATTGAACCCTGAGGGGAGCACATGTGGTCTGCAGGCTGCACTTTTCCCACCCCTGATCTAGATGAACATTTGGTCCATCTTGATTCTCTCCTGAAATATGTTGCTCTTGAACAGCCAGAAGCGGGCTATCACCTATACTGAATTCTTTGCCTAGCTGAAGGTTCTGTGTATGGTGTCCTTATAAAAAGAGATCTTGGAGAATGAGCAAAACCTATGATCATTGAGCTACCCCCCATCCTCCACCCCCTTCCTCTTGACTCTCCTCTTCTCCCCTGGCATCTTTTCTTACATTGTCTTTTTGTTGCTATAGTTATATTTGTTGTGTTTTTCTAAACTAAAAACAATACTCAAACTAAACTAAAAACAATACTAAATGAAATATCAATTAAAAACACATCTCCTTTTATCTTTATTTCTTTATATTATGATTTAATGCTGAAGTCATCCCAAATTCTTACTTCCCATTTGTTACTTCTCTACAAAAGAGGGAGAATGTATAAGTGACTTGTGGCTAATACCATTATATAATGTAATCAATAAGTGGCATTTGATATAGTTGCCAGCTGTTTTCTATCCTTGTTCATTTCTTACAAGACAGAGATAAATGACCCTAAAAATTTCACCTAGCTTCCTGGTCAGTGTGTCCCCTAAGACTTCTGTAAAAATAACTATAAATATCTGCCATGTTTTCTAGGAGCTTTACTTTACCTTCTTCAATTAACAGCAAATATATAAGCTTTAAGCCTTTTGGTTGCAAACGTATGTTCATTTATCTGAGATTTTCAGACTACACTGTTATAGGGCTATTATTCCAGTTTAACTGCTCTGGCTGCCTCCTGTGGAACTCTGGGGTTTGTAGTTTAGTGAGGCCTAAGATCTCTCTGGCTGAGAGTTGTAAATGCCCCTCCCTAAACTGCAAATCCCAGGATTCAAGAGGAGGCAGCCATAGCAAATAAAGTGGAATAGTAACACTATAACAGTGTTGTCTGAAAATCTCCTAAGTCTCATTATATCCAATCATTTATTTTGATTAGTTTGGTGTACTGGTTTGAGTGTTGGACTACGACTCTGGAGATCAGGGTTTGAATCTCTGCTCAGCCATGAAAACCCACTGGGTGACCTTGGGCAAGTCACACACTCTCAAGCCTCAGAAAACCCCATGATAGGCTCACCTTGGGATCGCTGTAAGTCGAAAGCAACTTGAAGGCACACAATAACAACAACAAGAAGATATATATTGGATTACTCTGGACTGCTAATTAACTGAAAATATCTGTAGTCTCATTGTTTGCAGAGTGGGGAAAATGTGAAATATGAAATAGGAGATTTTCAGACCGCGTTTCAGCGTGCCTAGCGCGGGAGGAACTTTCGGGAGAGGGACGGCGGTCTTGCGCGGCAGGGGGGCGTTTTCGGACGCCGTTGTCCCTCTCCCGAAACCATCCGTGTCACTTCCGTGAAGCTTTGGAAGCCGCAGAGCCATATTTTAATCACAGGCAACCTCCGTGATTAAAATATGGCTCTGCGGCTTCCGAAGCTTCACGGAAGTGACACGGTTGGTTTCGGGAGAGGGACAACGGCGTCCGAAAATGCCCCCCCTGTCACACAAGACCGCTGTCCCTCTCCCGAAAGTTCCTCCCGTGCTAGGCACGCTGAAACGCGGTCTGAAAATCTCCATAGTCAAATGGACAGACAGAATTCACAGCCTTTAAGCAGTGTCCCTTTTTCTTTGCCCTGGGAATGAGAAATCTATCACATTTGCCCTCTTTCAATTTTGCATTTCCAAGATGAAGAAGGCACATCATCAACCAGCAGTGCCTGCAAGTGTGTGTGTGCGTGTGTGTTAAATATACAAGCATACCTCAGTTAAACAAGCCCTCTAACAAAGAAGTTCCTTTTTACAAAGTTGTTTTACACTCACTGACTCCCCTTTTCTTTCTTGTCCTCTAGCAGTCTGGAAGGGTTTTTGTTATTGTTTTTAGGAATAACACCACTGGGGATTGGGAGAATGGTGAAGGGAAGCTGGAGAAACACAGATCTTCAGTGCTGGGTTGCACCAATGTGGCTGCAGTAAATAATGCAATAAAGTTTGATTTGGAAAAAAGCAGGCGTCTACTCCAGCTGATCCTGTTGTAGCTGTGTGTGGCCTTATCTACATGGGCTGTTTACCCCATTATACCCCCCATTTGAGAGCCCTGCAGTCCAAACCACACAACAACATGTGCCCTGCTCTGACGGCTGGGCAGTACTTATGACCTCAGCGCAGAAACGGGGCTCAGCCAGGGGCAAGCTGGGGTGGGCTTGATACAGTGGTTTTTAAAAATACCCAGTTTACTCCATTTCCACTGGGAGGAAATGGATCAGGCCCTGGGTGTCCACAGGAGCCCGTCCCTGCAAGCCAGCCCATTGCTCTAGCTGCCAGTTGCCCTTACTCTTCCATATCCAGGCAGCAAGCCTGCAGCTTGTAACCAAGGTTGCTTACATGCAGGGGACCTTGTCACATGGTGCAGGCTGGCTTCCTGGACCTGCCAGAGCAAGGAAAATGGCAGTGGGAGCAGCTGCAGTGATGGGCTGGCATCCTGTTTGGACTCTGGCCCATTTTGTATAGGTAATGGGGGCAGAATGGGTCTGAACCATGGCTGGGATACACCGGCAGGGAGCTAGCGTATCCTGGCTTGTGTGGATATAAAACATGCAAAGAAAACAGCAGCTGCTTCAAGAATCCCTTACTGAGCACACATAAACAGAAAAACAGAGAGAAAAGGGGGGAAATTGATTAGTGTGCTTCACCAGCTACCCCCTACCATGTTAAAAAAGCACAGATCTATAAATTTGGCCATCAATAGGGAAACAATAAGAAATATGGGGGTGGTGAAAGAAACAAACCATTCATAGATACATTTTGGAAGAAGCTTTAAAGTCATCTCTAGATTTTCAAAACGTTGTTGTTTACTTATACAGGGCTTACTTGACCTGGTTGACTCATTTCACATGTGCATAGTGTTAGGTGCAGATAAAAGGTTTCCTGAAAGATGTTGAACTGCTCTTCTTTTTTGCACTGCAGGAACCTATCAGTTTTCTTTCAATGTTTTTTTTTCTGCCCAATACCAAATTTTATCTTAAAGAAGTGCCCAGGAATGCATTTACTGTATAAACTGAAGTATCTCTCTCTCTCTCTCTCTCTGGCTTTTCTTCGCAAACGAAGATTCAGGAAGGACTCATCCCATACTTTCTGCAAGCACGCTGATGACTAAAAAGGCCAATCCAAGATAAACACGTCCGGTTGCAGAAAGCACAGCAGAAGGTCTCCTTGGGTGATGTTTCCGGGTTGTGATTCTTTCTGCGTTGTCATTTCTCTTCAAGACTTGTTTGGCGTGAGTTCTCAAATAAGGCGCAGGCAGCATTGTGGATACTGTGTCTCCATGCCTCCCGATGTATACCTGTATACTAAAACAACAGTCAGTGCAAGAGAAAAAACAGCAACACAGCCGCATTAAATATCTCATCAAATAAAAAGGTTTGGGAAAATAAAAGGTCTTTCCTTGTCACTGCAAAGCTTGAAACTTAAAAATCTTACTTCGGGGAAATACAACCCAGAATCCCCCTATCAGCATGGCTACTGGCCTTATTGGCTAGGAGATTCTGGTACTTGTAGTCTCAAAAAGGAACCTTTCTATGCTATGCTGGAACGGCACCAATGGAAGCACCATGCAAACCTCCGTAGGGAAAGAAGTCCATAAACACAATGCCACAACAGGGAAAGCTAGTTCCATACTTGCCCGTCTCCAACTGTCTCACCTCAGACTTAGGGGGAGGGTTTCAAAGATTATCCCAGGTATATTTAGGTTGATGCAGGAGGGTGCCAGGCAAAAGATGTTTTCTCATCATAAACTTACAGACTTTGTTAGATTACAAAGCATGAAGGTAGCTAGTACCATTAAACTGAGAAATGGAACATCAGCTTTCAGAAGCAGAGTAAGGAGATTTTTAGACGACACTGTTATAGTGTTACTATTCCACTTTAACTGCTCTAGCTTCCTCCTGTGGAATTCTGGGGTTTTGTAGTTTAGTGAGGATTAAGATCTTTCTGGCTGAGAGTTGTAAATGCCCCTCCCTAAACTGCAAATTCCAGGATTCAAGAGGAGGCAGCCATAGCAAATAAAGTGGAATAGTAACACTATAACAGTGTTGTCTGAAAATCTCCTAAAACTGAGTGCCACATACTGGAAGGAAATAACAGGGGCAGCCTTAATGTCTTGCTAGATAGTTTCTAATGTCACAGCTATCTGACTAGGCACTATTGGAACAGACTCCTGAACTGGTTGGACCCTTTGTCTCTCAACTAGCAAAACAAATCCCATGTTCTGATACAGAATCATAGCTGATCAGCCTCCAGGCCTCCATATGCTGCCAAGGCAAACATTAATACCAGAAATAAACTCATGCCAGGCACTTATGTCCCAATGTTCTTATCAAAAATAACACAAACAGAAGCTGGTGCTGGCAAATAATAGGGGCAAATTTAGGTGGCCCTTCTTTGATTCTTGTCATGATATGAAGTTATTCTTTTCTGATAACAGAAATATAGTTAAAATGAAACCTAGGAGGTCCTGGTCTTGATTCAAAGGCAAACTCTCAATGGCATAGTTGGAAGCAGGCATTAGTGTTCTGACTAATATTTGCTAACTCGCATTAACATGGCGGGATGGTATAACAACTGGCGCATAAGTAGCACTTCTGGCACATACTATACATCTACCAGAGTGCAAGGGTAACATGAATTATCTGTTCCTTCACCTATCATTGTTTCTCCCATTGTGATTCTCTGGAACATATTTTCTATAACCATAGAATAACATGATGTAATGTTAAATGCAAATATATTGGTGTCCATGGCAAATTTTCTTCCACTGCAAATAGTTTCAGAAGAGAGGATTTTCTCTCAGACAGGAAAGACAGTAAAAACATTATTTATTTACATAGTTTATGTAAATAAATGTAGCTTGCCCCCAAGGAAATAAACACATAAAATAGGTTAAAAGTCAAATACAAAATTCATAGTAATAGTATGAGCAGTAAAGTAACAGCAAAAATTAAAACTACAAGAGCACATACAGTAGCAGTGTCTCAGTTGGAGGTGGGTGCAAACAAATGGGTTTTATAGCCTATTTATAACCCTCTCTGTACCTGCTGTGGTCCTGAAACTTATCTGCTCACCTACCCACCTGCAGCGAGCACTATTTGCATTTTTAAAATGTGCACATCACGTTTGATCCCATCATAGTGTTATAGCTTAAGTATATCTTTCCCACAGGAGATCTAATTAGGAGATCCTGCTATGTACAACATGACTTTTTGTTATTTCAAGAAGACATCATACAGTACTAACATAAGCACACCCTTATGCTATACAAGAGAATATAGTAGCAGTTCCTTACCAGCAAGGCTTTAAAAAGCCAGCTGTTATGTTTAGCTATGCAAGGATTAAATGGGGGAGGAGAGGAGAGAGAGAGTTCCTGGCAGTAGCAGCAGACATGCAATTTCTTCTAACTATGGTTGCTTAGGAACATAAGAACACATATTCTAGGGTAGGCCAAAGGGCTATCTGGTCCAGCATTCTGCTCCCACAGTGGCCAACAAGATACCTCTGGGAAGCCCAGAAACAGAGAATGAGAGCCCACACATGTTTCTCAGTGACTAGTACTGAGTGGTACTGAGTGGTGGGGTCTCCTTCCTTGGAGGTCTTTAAACAGAGGCTGGATTGCCATCTGTCGGGGATGCTTTGATCAAGATTTCCTGCATGGCAGGGGGTTGGACTGGATGGCCCTCGTGGTCTCTTCCAACTCTACAATTCTATGATTCTATGATTCTAGTACAGTAGCACCCTCATATCCATGGAGGATTAGTTTAACCCCCCCCCCAATGGATACTGAAATCCATGGATAACACTGAATGCCCTGGACAAGTAAGAAGGAAGGAAGGAGGGAGGGAGGGAGGCTTGTGGCCCAGGCTGCTACTGCAATCTGGCCCACCTAGGTTGCCACCTCCCATGCCTCCCATGCCTTCTCCTCTTCCACCAACACCACCTCCTTTGCCACCACGCACTGCTGCCACCATAGCCCCCTGTCCTCCTCCACCACCACCACCACTGTGTGCCACTGCTATGTGCCACTGCTGCCATGGCCTCCCAGACCTTCTGCACCACCACCGCCACAAGCTCCCAGGCCTCCTCCTTCTCCTTCACCACCACCACCACTGCCATACACCTTCACTGCAGCCCCCCAGGCCTCCTCCACCACCACCATTGCTGCGGATAACTGAATCACTGGATACTGAATCAGCAAATATGGGGATGCTCCTGTATTCTGACTGGTACTGTATTCAAAGGGATACTGCCTCTAATACTGCAGGGAATACAGTATATAATCATTATCCATAGTAGCCACTGATAATATACTCTAAGAATTTGTCTAATCCCCTTTGACCGCCATCCTACTTAATGACTCTTACTAAATCTTGTGATACCAAATTCCAATTTCATGACGCATTGTGTGGGGAAGGACTTTATTTTGTCTGTCTTAAGTTTCCCAGCATTCAGCTCCGGTGGATGACATGAGGTTGTATGATTAAGAGACAACTTTATCTTCATTCACCATGCCGTGAATAATGCATACCCTCCAACTGTCCTGATTTGCCAGGGACAATCCTGGTTGCTCCCTTCATCTCATTTTCCTCCAGCAACTTTTAAAAGCCCCTGTTTCTATCCCCCCTCTACCCCACCTGCACTTTCCAGCTTTGTCTGTGGTTTACTTCCATTGAATACAAACTGAGTTCAAAGTCCAAAAGTAGTTTGCACTCAGTTAATTCAGGAGTGGGGATGGAGAGGAGGGGGTGGAATCTTCCCCTTCCCAATAGGCTCAGGCAAAAGCAAACTACTGCAGCCTCTCCTAGCTTGTGTGTTCTTTCTCATTAATCACTTTTACCATCTTGAACACATCCTGATGTGGGAGATTTTCAGACAGGCAAAAATCGCTCCTTGCCGCGCGAGCAGCCTCCCGAAACTGCTGCGCGGCAAGGGTCTTCTTCGGACGACGCTGTGCCTCTGGCGAAACCGTCCGTGTCACTTCCGTGAAGCTTGGGACGCCTCCGCGCAATATTTCAAGCACGGGCTGCTCGCGCGGCAAGGAGCGATTTTTGCCTGTCTGAAAATCTCCGTGGTCTGGCCCCTCATGCCCCAGTTTTCATCTGTGAAATGTTGGAGGATATGATAATGTTATATTTGTTGTCTTAACTGCTGTCATGTCATCCTCAACCTATGGTGACCTCATGAATGAGAGATGTCCACGTCACCCTGTATTCAACAGCCCTGCTCAGGTCTTGCAGACTCAGGGCCGTGGCTTCCTTGATAGAGGAGATTTTCAGACCGCCTTTCAGCATGCCTAGGGCAGGAGGAACTTTCGGGAGAGGGACAGCGATCTTGCGCAGCAGGGGGGCGTTTTCGGACACCGTTGTCCCTCTCCCGAAACCAACCGTGTCACTTCCGTGAAGCTTTGGAAGCCTCAGCGCCATATTTTAATCACGGGCAACCTCCGTGATTAAAATATGGCTCTGCGACTTCCAAAGCTTCACGGAAGTGACACGGTTGGTTTCGGGAGAGGGACAACGGTGTCCGAAAACACCCCCCTGCTGCGCAAGATCGCCGTCCCTCTCCCGAAAGCTCCTCCCGCCCAAGGCACGCTGAAACGCGGTCTGAAAATCTCCTGAGTCTATCCAGCTGTAATGCAGTCTTCCTCATTGCCTACTGCCTTTTACCTTGTCTTTTCCTGTAAGTCATGTCTCCTCATGATATGGCCAAAGGACAACTGTCTGAGATTAGTCATCTTTGCTTCTAGGGAGAGTTCAGCCTTGATTTGCTCTAGGATCCATTTATTTGTCTTTTTAGTAGTCCACAGTATCTGTAGAACTCTTCTCCAGCACCACATTTCAAATAAATTGGTTCTATTCCTATCAGCTTTCTTCACTGTCTAGCTTTCACAACCATACTTTACATAGAAATTGGAAATTTGATGGCATGGACAATTGTCTGTGGTCATTTTTTTGTTGGTTTTCTTAATGTTCAACATTCGACCTGCCTTTGCCCTTTTTTCCTTGACTTTCTTCAGTAGTCATTCCAAGTCTTTGCTATTTTCTACTAGCAGTATGGTGTCATATGCATATCTTAAATTGTTAAAGTTCCTTCCTCCAATTTTCATACCTCCTTCTCAGAGTCTAATTCACCTTTGTGTATGATACAGTCAACGTACAAGATAAACACACAGGGTGATAAAACGCAGCCTTGCCTGACCCCCTTACCAATTGGAAACCACTCTGTTTCTCCATATTCTGTACCAACAGTGGCCTCTTGTCCTGAGTACAGGTTACGCGTCAGGACAATCAAATATTGTGGCATACCCATTTCTTTAAGAGTAATCCAATGTTTTTCATGATCTACACAATCAAAGGCTTTGCTATCATCTGTAAAGCTCAGGCTTTATATAACTTCACCATATTCCCCCCCCTCCCTTATTTCCTCCTAAGCTAAAGCACTTCAAATTTGTATCCATTCCTGACAAAGGCATGTCTCAGCCCTTTGATAATTTCAGTTACCCTTCTCCATCTTTTCCAGTAGTACAGTACCCTTTGGTGAAGTGATTAGTTCATAATGTTTAGTTGATTATGTGGTTGGATTAACTGGTTTCTTTTTTTTAAAAAAAAAGCTTGAGTAAAAAACTTTTTCCAGTTAATCAGGGATCAGATTTGTGATGTTGTTTAATATACATTCTTATAAAAACTGCAGACAGCAAGCACTTTCTTAAAGGAGGCATTTCCTCTACTCTCACACACTGATGAAAAATCTCTTTTAGGCTGACATTTCT
This sequence comes from Gambelia wislizenii, assembly GCA_030847615.1. NCBI lineage: Eukaryota > Metazoa > Chordata > Lepidosauria > Squamata > Crotaphytidae > Gambelia > Gambelia wislizenii. The sequence continues at coordinate 37,343,426 of JAUMIR010000004.1, forward strand.
CACATGGTACAAGTCATCCCAAAGCAAAGTAAGTCTTCTTCTTGCACTTGAGATGTTGGGTTTTTTTAAAAAAAAAATCACATGAAAATATGTGTAAATTGAATTGATCAATTCATCAAGAGACTCTCAAATGATTAAATATTTACAGTTTCCTTAAGTATATAACCCATATGAATCCCAAGTGTTGGCTCAAAAGAGAACAATGGGCCCAATGTACATACAACATATCATGATAAGTAGAATTTTTTTGTCTATATCTGAACTTTCTGGTGGGGAACTGTGCTATTGTCAGGATCAGGTCATAAAGACCTTTTCCTGCCATTAACTCTGTGTGCTGGGGGACTGTTTCATGTTGTTGCATTCCTTTGAAGTAGGACAAATTGATGTACTGAATAGCAAGGGAGGATGGGCTCTGTGTAAACAAATAGTGGGGACAATACTGCAATGGAAGGGGAAGATGAATATTTGGTGAACCAATGAATGAATTGCCCGCCAGATTTGGGCTGATTGTAAATACTCTATATTATCCTACTTTTCCTTTGTGCTTCATTCGAAGCTACAGTGTTGTACTGTTAACTCTTTAGAATTATGTTAGTAATAAAACTTACTGTTTAAGTCTGAAGTTTCTGGCTACTGGGTCTCAAGAGGTGAGTACATGACAGCTACAAGGAAGAACTACATTTGTACAAAATTCTGAAAAATTGTAACACTTCCACAGGCATCCTATTGGTGCCTTATGTCACTGTGATAGTCCATTGAGCAGTAGTTTGTGCTCAGTTAACTCAGTGGAGGAAAAAGGAGAGGAGGGGGCAGGATCTTGCCCTACTCAGTCAGCTCAGGAAAAAAACTTGCTACACCCTTTCCTAGCTTGTGTGTTCTTCCTCATTCATAATATTTGCCATCTTGACCACAATGTTGCTTGGCCATATATGTCTCAGTTTTCATCTGTGAAATACTGGAGGGTATGTGACAAGAATATCTGTCATATGTGTCTAGTTTGGCAGCTACTGGAGCTACCATGGACCAGCAGGAGACTACTGCCAACTGTATGCTAGGTTACCACTGAGTGTGGCCATCTTTGCTCAGCCTGTGCATAGAAACAGGCATAAGGCTGAGAGAATTGCAGCCAGTTGCTGTCAACCAGGTGCGAGGCCACCATTGGCGCCATTACTGCAAGGAAGAAAAGAATAAGCCCCAGCCAAGCTTGCCATGCCAGCTCTTCAACAGTAGCTGACTCACAACAGTGTGCAAATTCTACCATGTATGTATTAATGGGAGTGAGGCCTATCAGGGCAGAGGGCTCCATTTTTTATCTCTTGCTAGGAACCCACAAGCACTGGCCCACAAAAGCAGATATGACTCAAAAACAATTGGCCATAATATTTTGCTATGCTTTGACCAAGGTGTCTCTCTGGCTTTTCTTTGCAAACGAAGATTCAGGAAGGATTCATCCCGCGTTTTCTGCAAGCGCGCTGATGACAAGGTGTACAGTCCAAATAAATAGCCTTTCCTAAAAACACACGAGACAGTTACAAATCCTTTCTATTTACTTTTGATACCTCGGTGGTCCAGAAATGGGTCATGCATAAGGGCAGGAACTGGACAAATAAGATTCTCTGAAAATCATCTGTCATATCCTGTTATAGTAATACAGTCAGAGTTCCAGGTAGAAAATTGAAAATAGTGACATTTTCTCACCTATGAGAAAGTAACAGTAGTTCAATCCATATGTGCTAACATAGCAGATGAAAGTATTATGTCCTGACAAGTACAGATTTTGAAAACCACAAACTATCTTGTGTTTTAATTTCAAGCAGCATCCTTTGCAAAAAATAGAATGTGGATTGTTTTTCAAACACCTCCCTGGGTAGTGAGAAATTGTTAGATATTTCAATTTACTAATTGGGATACAATGTGCACCACTTTAACAAAACATAATGGATGGTCTTTAGAAGGCTGTTCTAGCTCAGTTCTTATAACTTGTTCTAGATGTTCAGAGTCTTGATGTTCAGATCCAGTTCTAGACATTCAGATCTAGTTCTCAACATCCAGGGTACCAGTTCTGGACTTCTGGAGTACCAAAAGAAGACTGAGATTGCAATCTTCAGTTGCAGACTGTTTTTTTAAATTTACCTCCATGTCTGACAACCCATGAGATGTGGAAGATCACCCTATCCTCTTTTGGTAGTCCTGAATGAGTTAACACACACATATGAGATGTCTAATTCAAAATGTGATTTACACAACTTTCTCTCAAAGGCTGGGTACCCTTTTTGTGCTACTGTTCAGTGAGACCCCTAGTTCATTTGGTTCATTTGCAGTAGTCAATAGCAGCCAATAGACCCAGGGAAGAATACTTTATCCATTACCATAGTGTAACATGAAAGCCAGTTCAATGTGAACATCAATGTATCATTTACACATGTAAGTAATACTCTCTGAGAATGCTATGTGCATGTAACCTACATGCAGAATGGGTAAATGGAAGCCAATCATGGCTTCTCAATGTTGCAGTGCTTGTGAATACAGCACTTTAATTCCCATACTCTGGTAACATGGGAAACATTCTTTTTGTGTTTAGCTAGTAGCAGCTGGGTAGCTAGTATGGTTGTAGTGGTTTGAGTATTGGACTAGGACTCTTGGAGACCAGTGTTCAAATCCCTGCTTGGTCGGAGAAACCCACTAGATGACCTTGGGCAAGTAACAGTCTCAGAGGAAGGCAGTTGCAAACCTTTTCTGAACATATCTTGCCAAGGTTCACCCCAAGTCAGAAGTGAGCTGAAGACACACAACAACAACAAAAATCAGGTATTACTTCTGTCCTTGACTTGGGTGCCCAATAACGCAGGAAGAGGAAATTTAGTCTTGACTCAGTTCCTTTTTCTATTCAGATCCCACCAGCAATTGGAAAAATTACAACCTTGGAGCACACCTCCCAGAATCCCGCAGGCATGGGGCTGGTGGAGAGGGAGAAACAACCCCCCAAACTTGGACTGCTGGTTTGGGGATTCTGTTGGGGGATTCTGTGACTCATAGTGGCCACGCTGGCTAGCGGATTCTGGGAGATGTGGTTTGCAAAAAGTTATTGCTTCAAGCTCTGTCGACGACATGATCTTCGTGTGAGGTTTTGGAGCACAGGTGAGCTGCAATGCAGGAGGCCAATGGTGCAAGTAGGAGCAAAGGGAGAAAAAAATCAGGAATGTGGCCAATGAAATCCACTGCACTGGAAAGCGGTGATCCCGCACCCACCCCCGTTGCGGGCCCCCCCGGGCCACTTCCCCTCCTCCTCCTCCTCCTCGTGGATCCCCCCCCCCAGCTCTTCCACTTTCACTTTCGGGCTCCTCCCTATTCCTCCGGGATCGCCGCCCCTTTCTTTCTCTCCCTCTCCCCCGTCTCATTCTTTGGCAGTCCACTCAAGTCCCAGCGCTGGGCAGCCCCTTTTGCCTGCCAGCCTCTGGAGCCAGTGGAGAGTCCGGAGGAGGGAGACGAGCGGTTGGCTGCGGACCAAGAAGGATTCGAACCCACGGCCGCAAGCTCAACCCAGCGCCGCTTCTGCCCACCCGACGACCCGCCAGCCGCCTTTAAAGAGCGACCGTCGGAAGTGCCGTCGAAGGGGGGAAAAACTCTTGTACCTGTTTCGCCTTCTAGATCATCCCTTCCCTTCCCTCAAGAGAGTTCCCGGGCTCCCATCACGCTGTTCTGGCATCCTTCTGCTCTTCTTTTCTCTTCGAAGCGCCTCCCGGCAGTGCCCACGAAATGCTGCCTCCCTTGCCATCCCTTCATTGCCAGACCCCAGAGGTCCATCTTGCCTGGACATTCCACTCTGAGAACAACCCCCTTCTCTAGATTTCAGGGGTGTCTGCTTTTCTCCCGATGGTCTGCTCCCTGCCTCATCATGGATGTGACAGAAGGAGCCACCGGCAGCCTGGTCCTCAACTCCAGCCTTGCCACCCCCTTGAACATTGAGATCCTCTGCCCGGTGAACACAGACTTTGCTCAGTGGTTCCTGCCCTCTTTCTACCTGGTGGTGTCCCTGCTGGGGCTTCTGGGGAACGGGCTGGGCTTGTGGAACTTATGTGTCACCTCTCGGAAGAATGGCTGGAATGCCCTGGGTGTGCTGGTGTGCAACTTAGGGGTGGCGGACTTGCTGTACGTGATCACCCTGCCCTTCCTGGTGTCCTACTATCTCCGGGGCCGGGTGTGGGTCTTTGGCCCAGGCTGGTGCAGGCTGACCCGGCTTCTCTTCCACCTCAACCTGTATGCCAGCATTGGCTTTCTGACCTGTGTCAGTGTCCATCGTTATCTGGGCATTGTTCACCCACTGAAGATGCTGGGCAGGTGCCAGGCACTCAGTCCTTCTGTTTCCCTCAGCATCTTGGTTTGGGTTTGGGTCATCATCCAGCTGTCTCCTGATTTCACCTTCAGCAAGATGGACCAGGCGGGTGTGAGGTGCCATGACACTACACACCACGAGAACCTGGACACTTATCTGCCATATATCCTGACTATCACCGTGACCAGCTTTGTCATTCCTTTCCTCATCATCACTGGATGCTACTGCCATGTGGTCATGGTCCTTTGGAGGAACCAAAACGTGGATCCTGTCCTGAAGCGTAAGAGCATCATTTTGGTGGTGCTGGTGCTGGTGCTCTTCTCTGTCTGTTTCCTCCCTTATCACATCTTCCGGAACCTAAACTTGCAGTCCCGCAGGTGGCAACTCCAGGGCTCCTGCTCTCAGACTTTAAGGAACATCTATGTCTCGTACCAGGTGACCCGAGGCCTGGCCAGCCTCAATAGTGCCCTGAACCCTCTGCTGTACCTAATGGCCAGTGAAGAGCTTGTGGTGCGATTAAAGGTTTTTGGTCAAACCATTGGACAGGCCCTGAGGTTTCTTTGGCCAAGCCAAGCTCAGCAGCACTTGAGCCAAAAGAAATCAAGCATTATGCTTGAGGAGGAATGCGAGGAGGTGTCAAATGATCTTTGAGCTGATTGCTTCTTTTTCTTTTCCAGCTGTGTGTCACTTGATATATGGTGATCCCATGATTTTCATAGGGTTTTCTTAGGCAGGGAATATTCAGAGGTGATTTGCCATTGCCTTCCTCTGAAATACAGCCTACAGCAGCTGGTGTTCTTTGGTGGTCCCCCATTCAAGTACTAAACAGTCTTGACCCTACCCCCACTTCCAAGATCAGATGGGATCTCATGCGTCCAGAGTATTTAGCATATTCTAGTATCTACATCTGCTTCTCGTCTTTGCAATATTTCTTTCTCTCAGAGATTGGAAAAACTACTTTTGAGGACTACAGCTCTCAGAATTCCCCCAGCCAGCATAATTACTGTGAGATTCTGGGAGTTGTTGACCAATAAATACTTTTTCTGCACTCTGCTTTTTCTTTTGAGATGAGACAAATTCTTTTTTTAAAGAAAGCTGAAAAGTGACAAGATGGACTCATGTTTGTTTGTAGGACTGAAGCAAGTTTTTGAAGCACTACATCAGTTATCAAAAGCTGTGAATAGAGACAACAGTGAGCATGATACTAGTATGTTATCAGAATGGAAAGGCTTGTCAAAACATAATACTGCTAAGTTTGAGAACTCTCCACCTCTATGCACTGTATTTACTCTGTTTGATAGCCCTGCAACTGTTTATTCATGATACGTCTTTTACACAGTTTTGATAGCCTACTCCATGTTTGCTCCATTGTATGCCTGTTCACTGTGAATGGATTCTTGTGCATTTAAAGTCAATTGAATTGTTTAGCAGCCCAGTGCACAGAATTGCAAACACTATAATTATATACATGTGTAATATCTTTTCCTTGTACATGCATGTGTTTGAGAGAGAAAGTGAGGCAGTGAGAATCAAAGCAGGGTGGGGGGATATCCAGATGCCTTTAGTACACACACCTGTCCTTTATCTGTAAAAATTTCAATTTCTCCTTCTTAGAGATAGCAAGGCTCTTTAAAATGGCAATCAGTATTAGTTTAGAATTTGATACTCTCCTAACATTTTCTATTTCTCCTCCTTTGGGCTATAAATGACTAACAGGCATTTAGAAACAAAAGTACTGTGTAAAAAATCTTTGAGCACTAAAAGCACATGGGTTTGTTCTTGAAAGCTACAGTGTTACACTTAACCAACATGTGTACATAGTATATTCTGAAATATGTGTATCTTGGAGTGGCCACATTAGTTAATGTTGTTTAATGACTATTAATGTAAATGATATCATGATGATAATGATAAAGCTTCTAGAAAAAGATAGCTGTACTGCTTTTTATAATACATTTATACAAATTCTTTTGGCATTTATGCTAAGATTTAAAATCAGAAATTAAAGCTACAATACTGTGATCCTGGGGCAGTGCCCAGGGCAATAGTATTGACTGGATTTCCTCTGTGGAGGTAATCAACAATGATCTCCACTCCAAGAGGGAGACACAATTCTTGTTCACTTTCTGGCCCTGACCAGCCCCTGTGTCGTGGCTTCTAATCAGAATTTCCAAGGATATAGGATCAGTGAAAGTTTCCTCACAAGGCAAAGGAAAAAAAAGTGTGCTTGGCCTCTGGTAGTGGGATTGAAGAAATGATGAAATCACTTGATCCATGCTCCTCCCAGTCACTAAATCCCTACTGACCACACAGAAGAGCCTCAGAGCTACTCTAACCATATTTCCACCCACTGCATGTGGCAAAGGTTTCGCAGAGGCTGGATGGTCATCTGTTGGGAATGATTTGATTGTGTATTCCTGCATGCCAGGGGGTTGGACTGGATGGCCCTTGTGGTCTCTTCCAATTTTAGGATTCTATGATTCTTTTGTACAGGTGTAATACAAAGCCTTGGAAGGATGGGGGCTGAAGAATAGCTTCCTTTAAACTTCCCTCCTGCTAGAATGAGGATGGGTAAATATGAGACTTCAGCACAGAGGCATTTCATCTATCTGCTCCTTTCTCCTTAGGACTGTACCCTACATTTTGTGGTGGTTACAGACACATTAAAGAGGCTACACTGAAAATAACAGTGAATGTTTGAGAGATGTGCTGTCACAAATAGGATTGAAGTAGGAACCTCCAGGGTGAAAGTTGATAGTCAGAACCTGAGCTCTTAAAAGCAGATCATCATGGCTGACATGCCATTAACCTGTGTTCTGCCAAGTAAAAACATTATAGCTACTATTCAAGGGGCCATTCACACTAAACAACTGTAGCACTCTGATTCCACTTTAACTGCTGTAGCTGAATCCTATGGAGTCCTGGGGTTTGTAGTTTGGTGAGGCACTAGACCTCTGTGGCTGAGAATTCTCAATATTCCACCTTACACTGCAGTCAAAGTGGAATCATAGTGCTATAACTGTACAGGGCAAGACGCTTGTGTTCTATGCCACAACAATTGCTGACAACAAAGAGGGTTAAACCCATTTGTGTGTTATCCATTGAAACTTATAGCTGAACCCAATGGTCTAGGCAGAGTTGCTTTGTTTCATTAGAAGTCTTTCTGACCCCCCCCCCAATTCCTTGTTGTTTTCCGTCTTCCAGAATCAGTTTCTTTTAGAACTGGGAAAAGTTGCTTTTTTTTGGATTACAATTCATGGGTGGGGAATTTGGGGAGATGTAGTCAAACTGTAACTTTTCAAATCTTTTTTTAAAAATAGCTCTTCCGTTTTTGTGTCTTTCACTTGATAAATATTTGACTCCTGGCCTTTCCTTAAGGAGTTTGGAAGAGGGATACATGGGATTAATCTGTTGTTGTTGTTTTCGCTTGACAATAGCCTCATGTGATACACCAGACAGCGATGGAGGGCAGGAAAGAGGGAGGGGACTGGTTTGAAGACAACCAGTGAGTTGGATCCAGACAGTTCTATTTAGTGAAGATTCACTGAAATCAATGGGACGTCTTTTAGCAATGATTTCAGTGGATCATATTCAAAGTGTGACTGAGTTTTGATCCAACCCCATGAGTATACCTTTCTTGGTAATAATCATTTCAAAACAGATGAAGCAATAATTGTTGATGTGACTAGAAGGAGGTACACAAGCCTTTGAATCACATCCAGCTCTTCAGGGGGCAAAATGGAAAGGCCACTCTATTTCTCAGCTATTTTGAGACAACGAGATTACACAAATATTTGGTCAGGCAGGGGACCAATCACAAAACATTTTAACCCTTCATATACCTTGATAACATTATATCTTATCCTAAATACCTTAACCCTTATACCTTACCTATAAGTATAATTCCTAAACATATTTTTATCCAACCCATTTTGTTTGCAAATATTCAATATTTCATTTCCAGTTACATGATTTTAAAAGAGTGGGCAGGTTCCTGGCTGAAACATCTAAGACTCAGAAAGGCTGGCTGTCCTGGGAAAAAAAATATTGCCTTGCTAATCCCCCCCCCCCGTTTGCCCCCCATGTACAAGATCAGGCAACATTTTGAGGGCCACTTGGTTTCAAGTACAGAAAAATTATTGGGGTTTGTTGGCACATACAGCCTGTGCTTGGCATGTTTCTTGTTCAGTTTCAGTATCTACGGTAGATCAGGATTTCTCAAAGAGGGTTTGCCAGAAGCCTACGATTCCATGAGATTCCATTAGGAGTTCCACAAGAGATCATAATTTTAAAAACCACATTTTTTGAACTGTGGATACAATACTTTTAATGCAGGTTTCCTTGAGACCTGAACATTGTTTTGAGGATATTTCCAGGATAAAAAGAAAGAGAAAAGCTGATCTAGATCATTTCTCTATTTGGCCCAGGGCTTATATTCACGGGGATACATTCCTGGACTGACTATGGATACGTGAAAGTGTGAATAATAGGGAACCCTGTTGAAATGAATGACTTCCAGCCCAACTTCCAGCAGAAGCATATCACTTGGGGGGCATGAGTAAGTGAAACTGTGGATACTGGTCCCATGGATTTACCTGTAATGCATAAAAAGGAATCATGTTACTCAATACTTTTTTGAGTAATAAGGCTACCTTGTTACTTTACATTATCACTACATTACCTTAATCTTGCATTTAAAATTAATAACAAGAAACATTTACTCATTATTTAAAAAATATTCCCCTGGTAGTAGAAGCCCAGGGAGCCGAAGGGAACAAAGTGGCAAAACTGCAAGGCTGTAAAAGACAGGACTGCAAGGCAGCAGACAAAGACATTACTGGTGGGGGATCTTTGGGATGTTGTTTAATTTTAAATTGATTTTAAAAAATAAATTTAAAAGTAATGCATAAGGGACATCCTTTGGCGAGAAAGCAGTGCCTCCTCGCAGGGAGGAGGGAGAGGCACTTCTTTGCACCTAGCAGCTTCCACATCACTGGTGGCAGTGGTGGCAAACCCACTCTGGGTTTAGTCTGAACTTTAAAGGAGCTCTTCATGGTGTAGAACCATATCCCCCTCACCAAATATGTCCAGCGTGGTAGATAGCTCCTTTAAAGGGAGCCCTGGTGGTACAGTGGTTAAATGCCAGTACTGCAGCCACAATGTTGTAAATTCAATCCCAAATGGCTTCAAGGTTCACTCACCCTTCCATCCTTTTGTAGATTGATGAGTACCCGGCTTGTGGGGGGGCAATTAGCTAATACACATTGGAAACCACTTAATGCGGTGTAGATATGTAAAGTTCTATGGCTTAACAATTTGTAAGCTGCTTTGAGAGCCTTTGTGGCAGAAGAGTGGGGTATAAATGCCATCAATCAATCAATCAATCAATGTTCAGACTCAACGCTGGGTGGACTCCTCAGCCTCAGTGATGTGGGAGCTGTTGGTGGCCCCCAGTGCCCGATTGTCACATCAGTGAAATGGGGACTTTCTTCCTCCCCAGCCCTCTCCCCAGCTTGTTATTTTCTTTTCCTTTTGGCCTGGAAAAGCACTTTTTGCAGAATTGTTTGGAGGATTTCATTGTGAAGAGCTGTAGTACACTGAATAAAACCACTTTTAGAACTGGGGGCGGGGGGAGTAATGCATAAGCAATATGCAAGTAATGGGTAACATAGATTATTTCAATAATCAACAACAAATGGCTTTTTGAAAAAGCAATTAAACACTAAAATGGTAATCTTTAAAGCAGGGATGGGCAGTGTGGTCTGTGGGCCACATGCAGCCCCCAGGCTGTTTTATTCACTGTGGATTCTGAGAAAAGTTGCAGGTTTTTCTGTTTATTATTTACTCCACAGGGAAACTGAACAATGGCAGGGTGGATGTGTTTTCTGTTTAATCCCATGTACAGTATACTGTAATCACTTGGTGGTAAACATCACTGCTAGACATTAATAATTAACAGGACAGATTGTTCTATATATGCAGTTTGGAATGAATGGCAAATTAAAACCACATACTGTATTAACTCTTCAGCTTTGTTTGTTGTAGTAGTATTTTTTGAAGTAGTATTTTGAATCATTTGAAGAATGATTGATCACAAAACTAGGAAGAAGGCTATTTCTCCCATCTTCTCAGCTTTGGATAAAAACATTGGTCTTCAGTTGATGGATGGGGATGCCATCTCAGGTGTAGAGTCAGTCTAAGGCTGGACTTGACATGGATGAGTCTTGTTCCATAGTCAAATATTAAACCATAACTTCCCAGTTATGCAATTAGAAAGTGTGGTATTTGGGAATCCTGGAAGTTTTGTTTTATGCCCCACGGGACAAGCAAATGAAAGGAAATGAGTTAATTTGGCATTGGCTTCATTTATGGTGGTTGTAGCAAAAATCAGGGCAAAGTGCAGTGAAAGCAAAAGTAAACATTCATCTGGTTTTTGCCTCTGATGTTATATTTGTATAAGCCTTGGGCCAGAAGCCAGGGTGGGGTTCAGCATGTAGGAGTTATTTTCATTAGTTGTAGCTTGAGCTCCCAGAGTGGAAAAACTAGGACCCCACTTGGATATCTGGATACCTGATGTATCCCCAATACACAACTTCACCTGAAATGCGTCCAAACAACAGCATTTATTTGAAGCATCAGCATCAGCAACAATACACCTTGTGTGATAATTTGCTGCAATAAGCTAATATGACAAGAAAACCGTAACATTGATAAGATATCCCCAAGTTTAAAAAATGCCTACTTCCTTCGATGATCTAAGTGAGAGTGAAAGCTTACATCCTTTGGCCTTGTGGTTAATACAAGGGTTCAGTTAATGACTTGGGCTCCCTAAAATTACAAATGTTAAAATTCAGGAAAGCAGAGTGTTGCAATATCTTCTGGTCCAGAATATAGGAGCAGAATATGCCCATATTTATCTCAAAATTTAGACTATTGCAATACTGACCAAAAGGAATTGCAAAAACCCGGTCCAAGCTGCAAAACTGACTCCAGGCTTCCTCCCTGCTTGCAGTAGAGCCTTGGGTTTCAGAGTACCGGTATGTAGTTTCCAAAGAAGACTGAGCATAGTGGCTACATTTCGCACATCGGTGGAAATTTGAGACCTGTGGTAGCTAGACAGATATAGAGTACTGTTTGAATCAACTGTGAAATAAGCTCCACCTCTAACGTTCATTAAGTTAACCAGAAATAATTTAGAATGATATTTCCACCTTCCTAATTAATCAGATTTCCATGATTAAAAAAAAAAGCCAGCCAGTTGACACTAGTTCACTATTCCATAAAAATAGATTGGGTCTAAATCCAATATTATTTTCTAGGAGAGGTTCTTCAGTTTCAGGTGCTGTAAGGGTCTAAACATGGAGAAACTTATAAGATTAAGAATAGTCTGAAAATGGAACCAGTTAAACAAAAGAGGTAGATGTCTCACTTCTGGATTTCTTACATTGATTGTGGGATAGGGCTTGATGGCATGCAAGGTCCCCTTCCATCTTTATAATTCTATGAATAACAACAACAGCAGCAACAACAGCAGCAACAATTATACCTTGAGTCTTCAGTTCACAGAGGGCTCGTCTGTACTGGCTGCTTAAGAATCTGGTGTGGCAGCCATCATTGTACACATGGGCCAGCTGGGCTGACACAGCATTAGTCCCTCTGGCCTGTCCTCTGTTTTTGGAGCCACCGCTGCCTCACCAGCCAAGCAGCTTCCTGCAAGAGCCTGGTCAGCATTGTCACTTCTGCTGAGATCAGAATGGGGTGCCCAAACATGTAATCAACAAGGAGCAGGTCACTCTACCTCTTCCTCGTTGATCACTTGGGTGCCTTGTTCTGACCTCAGCAGAAGCGATGATGTCAGCCAGGCTCTCACAGGTAGCTGATTGGTTGGCAAGGCAGTGGCAGCAGCTTTGACAGAGAACCGTCCCCTTCCCTGCACTGCTCAACACAGGGTAAGGAAGATGGTGCCATGTTTGCATGTGGACAACTAGATCGGGCCAAACTGGACATCAAAAGAACCCGAGGCCACTCTGGAGTTTCTGGATTTCGAGCAAAATCATGTTAAGGGCAATAATGTGGTTCCTCTCCAGACGTAACCATACATCATCTGGACTGCCAGCTCCAGATTCGAAGTGAGTCTGCATTTTTTTTGCCAGTATAGGCAAGCCCTGAGACCACTATGTTTCTTGCAAATGAGCTGCTATAATACATAGTAGCCTAGGTGCTATTAACCTTTGTGAACATTCACGCAATACGGGACATGCTTGGAGGCATAATCAGAGCCTCATGCTACTCCAGGATCAGGATGACAGCTCGTTCCATTTTAGTTTAGCAGATATTGGACTTTTTCAGACAGCGCTTACCATGCCACAAGCTTCCGCGAGAGGTATGGCGCTGTCGCTTGGCAGGGGATGCATTTCGGATGACACCGTCCCTCTCGCGAAATCATCAGTGTCACTTCCGTGTATGATTGAAGGCAGCTGTGCCATATTTTACTCATGGAAGTTGCCCGTGAGTAAAATATTGTGCAGCTGTCTTCAGTCATACACGGAAGTGACATGGACGATTTCGCGAGAGGGACGGCGGTGTCTGAAACGGACCCCCTGTCACGCAATAGCTCTGTACCTCTTGCAGAAGCTTGTGGCACAGTAAGCGCTATCTGAAAAAGTCCATTGTTTCATTATCCTGGCTCTTTATATTTCTCTGCTATTAGTTTCTTCAGCTTATGCTGTTAGTTCTCAAGATAATAATCAACTTCCTCCATTTTCCTGAGACCTTCTGGTCTTCTCAATCAGTGTGGATAAGCCCTAAGAGCCCTGGTGGTGCAGTGGTTAAATGCCAGTCCTGCAAGCCACCACGTTGCAAGTTCGAATCCAGCGGGCTCCAAGGTTCACTCAACCTTCCATCCTTTCGTAGGTCGGTAAAATGAGTACCCAGCTTGTGGGGGCAATTAGCTAACACATATTGGAAACTGCTTAATGCAGTGTAGATGTGTAAATAGCTATTGCTTAAAACAATTTGTAAGCCGCTCTGATAGCCTTGTGGCTGAAGAGGGCGGGGTATAAATAAATAAATAATAAAAACTAAGTCATTTTTACAAGTCTAGCAGTCATTTTTCCAAGCCCACTTCAGTAGCTCAGTAGCTTCAGTCAGTAATCAGAGGAAAAAAAACCCACCTCTCCTTCACCTCTTCAAAACTTTGAACAAATGTATGAGGAGATATTTTAGGCCTTTCTCAGGCAGATCCTTCTTTAGGAAGCTGTGCCACATTTCAAACCTCAAGGACCAGCCCAAAATATTTTAATCCCTGAGGCAAGATGGTATCGCTTCCCATTTTATGTACAGAAGTTGATCAGACTGGCAATTGAATCTTACTTCACTGTGGGCCAATGGACTCCTCTATACCCGAGGTTAGCAGACTCCGTTAAGGTGCACAGGGCAGATGGCATAGCACTAACAACTATGTCCTCCAATTTTGTTCCACCTTGGCACCCTGCCATACTGCCTAATTGGTGGGGTGGTGGAGCATCTGGTGCTGTGGCAAACACTTTCAAATATTGTTTTATATTTGAGAGCCACTGGCACATAAGTTACAACTAACTTTTAGTCTGAAATTCTAAAAGAAATTTGTTAGTAGCCCAACTGATAACAGAGTAGAACTGTACATTTAAATAGGCAGTTTGTTGCTCCCTAGTGCCTCTTCCTTCCTGAACCCACCTTGGACATGCAGCATTTCTTGCTCCATGTATGGTAAAAGTCTTTGTTGTATAATTTTGAGCATGACTTTGCTTGCATGGAAAATTAATGCATTGGTCCTGTGGTTCCTGCAATTCCTGGTATCCCATTTATTTGGATTGGAACGTATACTGTATTGAGCATTTTCAACCTGTAGGTCATTGTTTTGTCTTCCATATTTGTCAACAGATTTTAGTTAGAACTAAAGTATATTCTGTGTCTGTAGACTGAAGTAGCTCTATTGATATGCCATCTGTTCCTGTTATTTGTTTCTCCCATGTGCTCTGAATTCAGCTTTCACCTCACTTTCTAAAATTGGAGGTTCATCTTCATATGAATCTGCAATCCTTTCATCTTTGTATAGTTCTCCCATGTATTATTTCCATCTTTTTATTTCTACTTGGTCATGTAATGTGTTCCCCTGCTGGTTGTAGAACATCCCCATTCTTGGTTTAAATATCCCTTTGATTTCTTGCATCTTTTGGAAAAAGTTACTTATTTTTCCTTCTTTGTTGTCACCTTCTATTTATCTGCATTGGTTATTATAATAGTTCTCCTTGTCCCTGTGCACAATTTGTTGAACAATTGCATTCAGGGTTCTGACTCTATTTCGCTCCTTTCCTTTTGCTTCTCATCTGTCCTATGCTAGGTTAAATGTTCCTTATTCCATCTCCTTGGGTAGGTGAGAAAGAATCGTCACCTTAAGATTTCTGTCTTAGTTTCCAAACATAAACATACATCAGGTAGGTGGGTATGTTTGAATGACAGGTTGTGATTAAATGTGGTTGGTACTTAGTGCATAATACAGTACATAATGACTTCACAGGGGCCATCCCTAGGCCTCAGGTTTTGGCCTGGAAACCTCAGAGCCTGGGAGGATCCTGAACTGTCAAGCCTAGTTGGAATTCTCTTGGCTGTCCCAACTAAAGTAGACCCACTGAGTCAGTTGTTGAATGGTAAATCAACATATTGGTAAATCCAATTTATTCAATAGGCTTAATTTAACAGGGCTCAGATTCTACCGTTGCTTTCTTTTGGTGGCCATTACACAGACTGTTCTTTCCCTCACAGGCTTACGTATAATGCATAATACTGTAGCCCAAAGAATGAATCTTTTTATTCAACCTTCTGCACAGCTGGTGTTTTTTGTTTGTTTTTTTTACAATGAGGATATCAACCATGCAAATAGCTTACATATGTCTTGTAGTTGCATACACGTTGAATACATGTACTCAGCCTGTTTTACACATACCCACTTGTTGCTATGGCAACGACTTGTTTATTCTGTTGCTATGGCCCTTGCCTTTTTGTAATATAAATCTAATTTGTAAAATATAAACTTACCCAAGGCCACCCAGCAACTTAGCTAAGCAGAGGCTGGAATCTAGCATTTGTGAGTGTCTGGTGTCCAAATCCAACAAACCATCATATGCATCATATTGTCTGTCCTCCTCCCTCCTCCAATCTCCTACCCACCCCCCCATGTACTTCTGTTTCTTTTAAGGTATTCTATTCTTGGGCTAGAAAGGCCATAGCTTTCTTTCAGACAAAAGCAAACATCCTTTTTTGAAAGTGTGGTAATATTCCAAGTCAGACAACAATGTCTGAGTATATCAGCTGTTTCCATTTAAAATCAAATTAGGTGACAAAGGTTCAGAAATTAATACAGCATGCCTGCTCTCCAAAATTTTGGCTATCTAAAAATGAATATGCCCTGAAATGTTTCATTGCAGAGAACATGACATTAGCTTTCTTTATAAGGACATGTGAATGGAAGCCACTGGAACATTATCTTTCTTATGTAGTAAATTATTAGACTGTCTGAAGACAAGTTGAAGATACAGCTTTTCTTGGTTTCAATGGAGGAAGAAACAAATCGATTATACTCAGGGATACTTTTGGGGGTTGCTGGGTCAGCACTGCTGAGCATCTACTGGGATCCCCTCCTCAGGAGGGGGTCTACTACTAATTGGATTGCTCTGGCCATGCCTCTACTTTTCAACCAACCAATCAACCATTTTATTTATATCCTGCCTTTTCCCCAAAAGTGGGATTCAAGGTGGCTTACAGCATAGAAAGAAGGCTCATTCACACTACAGATTACAGCACTATTATTCCAGTTTAACCACCATAGTTCCATCCTATGAATCCTGAGATTGCCAGTTTAGGGAGGGGCATTTAGAATTCTGTGCCAGGGAGCTCCTCTAGTGCCTCGTCAGACTACAAACCCCAGGATTCCATAGGACAGAAGCATTACAGATAATAATAATAATAATAATAATAATAATAATATTTATTTAAAGAGAAACAATAGTGGTATAATTCTTTAGTGTGAATGGGCCCATAGATACAAGGAAAACTATATATGGATAAAAACATACAAAACATTAACATTAAAATAATATTAAATTTTCTGTAGAAGCCACAGAAAACACTAGTTTAAAAATATAGTCTAAAACATAGTGGTTCCCAAACCTTGGTCCTCCATACATTTTGGACTTCAGCTTCCAGAATTCCTGACTGTTGGCCAAGCTGGCTGGGGCTTCTGGAAACTGAAGTCCCAAACACCTGGAAGGCCAAAGTTTGGGAACTATTGGTCTAAAATATAGATTAAAAAAAGCACAGTGCTAAAAGAGAAAGCCCGTTAAATAAAACAATTCCCAAATGCCTGCTGGAACAGAAAAATCTTCACTTGATGACAGAAAGACATCAAGGAGGGAGCCAGCTTAGCCTCCTGAGGAAGGGAGTTCCAGAGTGTAGGAGCAGCCATGGAGAAGGCCTTCTCTGGCATTCCCACTAAACATGCCCATGAAGGTGGTAGGATTGAGAGAACTACCTTCCCCAACGATCCTATGGTTCAGGTAGGCTCATATTGGAAGGTACACTCCTTCAGATAGCCTACACCCAAGCCATAGGAGGGTTTTATGACTCATAACTTGCACCTTGAATTGGGCCTAGAAACAGACTGGCAGCCAGTGGACCTCTTATAACAGGAGTCATATGCTCCCTTTTCCCTGCTATATTTCTCTGTTCACCAGGCACCTCTGACTGAATAAGCAGGAGAAAGGGGAAGGAGGTTCTGCCTTCTCCTTCTGGCCAACTGTGTGGATAAGGTCTAGAGAAAGAGGGCAAGCAAGTGGGGAGTACGAAAGAGGAAGAAAGCCAAATCTGAAAAGGGCCCCCTACTGAGAACATCTTCTCCAATCCTCCCATTCCTTTGAAGCCTGAACTAATCCTATTTTACCAAAATGTTACTTTTTTTGACCATCTCTTTGAAGGCTACAAAAAGAGTCAATGATACCTTTGAGCTAACAATGACTTTTAAAGAAGGTGAAAGAGAGGGAAGACTATTTAAAGGATGTGTAACAATACAGGAAGCTGGGAGGGGCAGAGATATGACTCTGGAGAGGGAGACAGTTAACAGCTGGGTCATTTGTTTGAAGAAAAGCAGATGGTGAAGAATAGCAGGAGAATAAGGTTAATGGTGAAGAACCTCAGTCAAGGCTAATCAGTCAAAGTATTGACTCCATTTGTTTAGCCAATGTATAGATATGGGGAAAGTTTCACTTTCTTGTTCAATGAAATTGCTTCCCAGCAAAGAACAGAAAGAAAAACTCAAGCTTGTGTGCCTTCCGTCTAACATCATTATTATGCTTTAGGTCACCTTTCCACAGAAAATAAAATATTGTGTTTTGTCTGTAAGTTCCCATTTCTACACGCACCCACAGCACATCCTGCAATCATAGTGATCACCTCTCTCCTTGCTACAAGGCTGGCCCAAGTCATTTTGCTGCATGAGACAAAAAAATGAGATGGTTCCCTATAGGACGTGTGGCCATATATCAAGTGTGTGTTTTGAAGAAATTAACAGCCTTACAGACCACAAATACATACAGTAGTTATCCAGCAGCATCAGAGGGATTATTTTGTGTGTGCTACTAGAGCTAGACTTTACTGTTCATCCAAGCAAAGCACTTAGGAGTAGGGGAAGATGTAATCTGTGCCTGTGCAGTAAGATACCTCTTGGATTTGATCACCACTATTTAAAGCTGTGGGTTTGAGCTCATATCTCAATCTAGGGGTCCACACTATTCCAGTCAGGAGAAACTGGCTTATGGTGTAGTCTGATAGGCCCTTGTTATGGAAGATCTCTGAATGTTTTTCTCTGCTGCATCCATTAATCACTCACTGGTTTTGTCTCAACTTGGTTCTCCACAAATGTGCTTTGGGGTGTTGGACTTGATCTGGCCCCAATCCACGATATACCCTGCCTATTCCATGTAGAGACACCAGCTGGACTTGCAACATTGGCAGTGGGGTAGCATCCTCCACCATAAATGAGGCAGTGGACTAGTTGAGGGGAGGGACAGGAAAGATTGAGTGGCATGCACAGCTCTGTCCTCCAACTAAGGGGGAACAACCAGGAAAATAGGAAGAACAGCCAGGAACTGCCTCTGTTCCAGGCATTTGCTGTCACTCTGCACTTCTAATTCTGTTGCTTGTCTTGCTACCCTACTGCTGTGCTTCAGACAGGGTGTTTGAATATTTAAAAGTTTAGGAGTTGTCACAACCACCACTATTACTACTAGTTACAAGACTTGCGGAGCAAGGCTTCATGCTGCCACAAGTAACAGATTAGTGGCTTGCAAACCTATTTGTCTTATAGACATGAAGGATATTAGGCATTCACATGTTTAATGCATGCAGAAGCTGTGTGGGCTAGACTCTCTCTGTACAAGCAAAGTGTGGCAATACTCTGGCACTTGCAAATTGGGCTGACAAGGGCATGGCCTTTGCACAAATCCACAGCAGAAGGCATGGCTAGACCACATGGCCCAGTAGGCTGCCTCACACATTGCTTCAACACATGGAGTTAGAGGATCATGTGAACCTGCCTGAGAACTAAATGGAACTTCCATGTTCAGAGGTAATATGCTTTTGTATAATGATTGCTAGAGAGGAACAATAGGAAAGGGCTTTTGCACTTTTGTTCTTCCATGAGCTTCCTTTAGGCCAGCTGTGGAAGACCAGTGGGTCACATTAATTCTCTCTGAGACCTTGGAAGGCCACATACTCACCACAGCTGCTCCTGCCAACAATATATATATTGCCCCCAAATAATCTTCAGGGGACATGAAGGCATGCTTTAGGATCTTCCTGGACCCTAGAAGGTATTTGGAGGCAAACAACATTTTTGAATTTTTTTTTGCAAAATTTCAGTTTGACTCCTGGGGGAGGGGGCAGGTGAAGGTCCAAACATGTGGAAATCATTTGGGACCATTTTGGAACAAAATAAAATTGGGGTGGTGGTGATGGACTTGACCCCTGGGGAGTCCCAAGGGTCACAAAAACAGCCCTGGGAGCCACATGCAACCCATGGTCAGCATTTTGCCCACCCCTGTAATAGGCATCTGTGGGAATGGGGGGAAAGGATACTACTCTAGATGGGTCTTTTTCTAGAGCCAAAGTTACTGCCAGAGAATGATAGCAATCCAATAAGCAGGGGAAAAGTTACTTTTTTTACTACAGCTCCCAATCTCCCAACAGTATAGTTAGGTCCCGCCTACACAAAGAGTAAAACTGTACAGGGGGTTAAAAATTTGAAAAGGCAGGTGTTTGAATGCATATGATCTGCCTACATGGCTAAACTCCCCCCTAAACTCTGTACAACCCCCTAGCCAGCTGACCGCAGTGAGCAATCTACCCGGCGATTTTAAATCTCCCACCACTTTTAAAATTTATTTTAAAAGCTCCCTGTGATGTGGACAGTTGTTATTACATCTTTACAACATAAATTAAAAATGAAAAAAAATGTTAAAATCGCCATTTGACGGACTTACTGGACCTTCGTCTAGCTGGGAATCCAACATGGTGGTCTCTGCTGATTCCCCTCTTGGCTAGCCCCACCCCCTCTGCTCAGCCAGCCAATCAGACTACATTGCCTGTTTGTATCTGTTCAGACAGGGGTGTACAAATGATCGCTCATTCGATAATTATACAGATTTTTCCATGAGATCCAGATGAAGCCCCGAATCCACTGCTCAGGGACTTTAGGGTGAGTTTTGCCACCACCACCCCCCGAATGACCCGTGTGTGTTCGAACGGCTGTGTGTACAGATCATCGAACTTTCGAATGCCATTCGAAAAAATTTTGTCATATAGACAGCACCTTACTATTCTGGTTGCGGGGAGGGGGTTCTGGAAGTTTTAGGGCCTGTCTACATTGCAGAAATAGAGCAACTTTACACCACTTTATCCACCATAGTTCTGTCCTATGGAATCCTGGTATTTGTAGTTGTATGAGGTATTTAGCCTTTTCTATTAGAGAACTCTGGTGCCTCACCAAACTACAGATACCAGGATTCCATAGGATAAAACTATGATGGACAAAGTGGTGTCAAACTGCTACATCTCTGCAGTGTAGACAGGCCCTTAGTCTCCAAAAGTAACCTTTTCCAAGCTCTTCTTTGGTCTGGTCCATTGTCTGGGGCTCTATTACCCTTCACTCTGCCACTTGTGGCTTGGTCAGGCTTTTTCCTTGTGTTTGTTGACTGAGTGAGACTCCTGCAGCTCTTTTGTGAGATGTGGGCCAGCTGGCTCATGTTTATGTGCCTTTAAAAGAAGTCAAAACAACTCCTCACCAAAAGCTGTAAATGTCTATTTGGTTGTTATCATTATCTGGTCTGAATAGAAGGGCTGGTTTCTTTTGTGCATGACAAGGGAGGGTCAGAAGTACACAGCCTGGGTTTAATGCACTGAATCTTCACCCTGAATCTTCCAAACAATTAAAAAAAAAAGAAAAAAAAGTTTGGCAAGCATTAGAGGTACAGACAGCTTTTATCATGGCAGCCACTTCAAACCTTCAAGCTAATCTGTTGAAATAAACCATTTGTGTAACTTCAGAACTCTTTGCATTATCTGAAATGGATAAAGTCACCTAAGGAAAAATGGGTGTTGAATGTTCAGAGATTTGTCTTTATTATGCAACAACTGTAGTGCGCTCTCTCTCGCTCTCTCTCACTCTCTCTCAATATATGTTGAAGTTAATCATTGACTTCACTGTCTACTGGAAAACCTTTATCAGCTAGTTCACTACGGTGGATTTTGGCCTTTCTCTTCCTAACAGTATCATCTTGTGATACCACCTTCTGAGGTATTAAACTCACAAAGAGAAAGGTAGCTTTCCATAAGTATATTTGAACACAGCCTTATATGAGGTCTATCTAGTCTGTTGATTGCCAGACCTTAGAAAAAATATTTTTGGAGATCAAAACTGGCCACACTGACTGAGGGACTGTGGAATATGCAATCTATAAAAGTAACTTCTCAAAAATTTCTGGTCAGTTTGTCTATTTGGATGAACAGTCTGTTTGCAGGCTCTTAGGCAGTGGACTTTCTGCCTTCCTTACCCTTTTATTAGGAAATATCAGGGTATAAAGCTTATGCTGGACCAAGACACTTTGCTCCCAGTGCTGAATAGCAATGGTCTTCATCAAATGAAGAACCAGTTTGTGGACTAGTAGGAGAAAATTGTTATATACTATAGAGATATCCTTGATAAGGAAGTTCTGTTAAAAATCTCATCCACTGATGAAGACCTGAGATTGAAAAGTGTCTGGGTGCTAACAGCGGTGGACTGCCAAGTAAAAGACAGCAGAGATTTTCAGGCAGCAACCAAAAAGTGTTCCCATCCTGCAATCTCTTCTCCCACCCCTCTCCCGTCCCTGTAACAAACAACAACAAAAAAGGAAAAGTTTTCAGACCTATCTTAATTGCACATTGTTCCATCAGCAGGGCAGCCCAGGAGTGAATGGAGCTCGAATGGAGCTCCTTTCACTTCCTGGATTGAAATCCCAGCTGCTCTCATGAGAAGACAAAAGCGCAGGAAATTCAGAAATAAAACCAAAAATATTACAGTAAAAGTAACACCAAGGGCAAAAACACATTTAAATCATTACAAGTAACCCAGGAAGGGTACAAAAAAGTTTGTCACTTACCTCAATGTCCCAATCTCACCTGGAAGTGTTTTGGCACAGACCTCCCTTTGACGGTGGCATCACGCCAACATAACGGGGCACCATTTCAGTCTCAGGACATTCCATTACAGAAACAGAACGGGGGATTCATTGACAGCTTAGCCTGTCAATAAAAAGAAGCATGGGCGTAACAACAGCCAAACGGGAGCATGATGACACGGGAATGATGTCATCTGAAATGCAAGCCCTTTAGCAATCTCCTGACATTGTTATCACACCATATTTAGAGCGTCTGATAATCTCCACCAACAGACTTAATTCTTGGATATGAACTGATTTATTGCAGTCATCTATCTTTCAAAGGACTTCCATATTGTCATAGAATCATAGAGTTGGAAGAGACCTCAAGAGCCATCCAGTCCAACCCCCTGTCATGCAGGAATACACAATCAAACCATTCCTGACAGATGGCCATCCAGCCTCTGTTTAAAAACCTCCAAAGAAGGAGACTCCACCACACTACGAGGCAGTGTGTTCCACTTTCGAACAGCTCATACTGTGCAAAGTTATAGTTTATCTCTGCCAGTTGCCTTTAAACAAGGCTTTTATACTTTTAATGACTGGAGGTCTCCCCACAAGACCTTTGTGGTATTTGTATTTTTTATAATATATGTTATACTATATTCACTGGGCTATTTTATAGTATGTGATATATTACTTGTGATTTTAAGTTTACACACACACATGATACTTGTTTTTTTGAATGTTCAAAGTTTGTTATTTCATAACTCCTAACCTCAGTTGTTTGCTTTTAGATATTTAAACCTTCCCTGCGCTCAAAACCTCCAATATTCTATAGCTGGAAACTGGACCATATCACAGTATGGTCAAGATGGCAAAAATTATTGAGGAAGAACACACAAGCTAGGAAAGGCTGCAGCAATTTGCTTTTGTCTGAAGGGCAAAATTTCATCTCTCCTCTCTTTTCCTCTCCTCCCCTCCCTGCTAAGTTAACTGAGTGCAAAATACTTGTGCACTTTGAACTCAGCTTGCAACTGCTGAAGTAAGCTGAGGATGAAGGGTGAAAGTAGGAGCAGGAAAGAGAAATTGGGACATTTTTAAAGCAGTTGAAAAAAAGTGGGGTGACATAGGATCACAGTAATTGGAACTGTGTCCCTGTCAAATAGGTACAGTTGGGGGATATGTGCTCTAGATCATGAGTGGACAACTATGGCCCTATGATTGAAGTATGCACTTAAAAGCACAGAACCATATTCTAAGGCAGGCCTCTTCAACCTATGATCCTCCCATGTTTTGGACTACAACTCCAAATGGCTCTTCATTTTTGGAGGTCTTTAAACAGAGGTTGGATGAGCATCTTTCAGTTGTGTATTCCTATATAGCAAGGGGTTGGACTAGATGGTCCTTGTGGTCCCTTTCAACAATTCTAAGGCTTCCATCAGCCTTACCTAGCATGGATAATGGTTAGTTGTGATGGGAGCAGAAGGCCAAAACATATGGAGGCACCCAGATTAGGAAATGACATTTATGGGAGGCAGTAGACAGAGCACAGCTGGTTTTCCTATCCTTTCAGGTGTCATAATTTTTATTGAGATTTTTCTACATACTATAAAAGTTACATATACTTCAACAAAACTACAGAGAATGAAAAAAAAAAACCAGAAAGCAAAGGAAAAAGAAAATAAATAGATAGAAATAATATATAGAAGGATGGATGGATAGATAGACAGACAGACAGACAGACGACTTGTGACCTTCTCTTCAGTGGCTATAGACATATACATAAAATAATCCAACTCTGCTCTCTAACAAACTACATCATACACTTCTTCTGGCAATTCACTCATACTAATTCTCAAAACCAACAGTTATTAAATCATTTCCCCCCTCAAAAAGTCTAACAGAGGTTTCCTTTTAAAAAGGTCTCTAGTGATTTTTCTTTAATCAAACTAGATAGTTTATCTATTTCTGCTAACTCATTTAGTTTTAGGAACCATTCTTCCATAGGAGTTTCTAGATTCTTCCATTTCTGAGTGTACTGTATAGCAGTCTCACTGCTGTGATCATATATTGAAGTATTATTCCATAGTTCTTTTCTAGTTGTTTGTCCATACATCCCAAAAGACTAAGTTCTGGTTTTAGCTGTATGTTAATCTTTAGTATTCTCTGGATTGAAGTATGAGTTTGACCTCAATTTTTTAATGTATTATTATTATTATTATTATTATTGTTGTTGTTGTTGCCTTCTCACAAGTTTTCACATATGGTAAAACGTCTCTTCTTATTGTTCACATTTCCAGCACACATTTGAAATTCAGTTTCCCAATCCTGATCCAATCTTTTAGAGATCTAACTATGCTTGATTTTCTTTCTGCTGGTGGTTTTTCTGTTGTCATTTTAAACAATGATAAGATAAATCTAGCTACAGAAAGCCCTAGCAAAAAGGGATCTCTTGTCCGTGAGGTGAAAGAGACTTCAACTGAGGAAGATGTGCAAAGATTTATGACTCATTGGTTGGCCTCAGCCATAATCTTTGTTAATAATTGAACATCTAGCATATATTGTAAAATACATATCAATTTGAAAAGGAGTCAGCACAACCTGTCGCTTACTAGTTCAGCCCTGCAGCTATGCCAAGAACACAACAGCTTGATTTTGCTTCCTATGGTGTCCGCTGTATAACCATTGGAGCCACTAGGTGGCACTAGTCAGGAAAGCTAATTGAGGGGAAGAATAAGTACTGTACAGTAGTTGTTTTAAGTATAAAAAGAAGGGACTTGAGGCATCTGTAAAACTATTTGATTTATTTTAACTTAAACCTTCTTGCAGTAAAATCCTACTACTTCAGATGCACTTATTTTCAGCTTTACTTCAATATGACCAGACTCTGTTAACTCCATGTGGTGTTGGTAGGGATGGGATTGCTACTATGGGATACAGAAAACCTGACAAAGCAGTGATGGGGATGCAGATAATAATACAGGGAGCTCTGGAAGGCACCACAATCTACTATGGCTGCACAGTAACTCCCCACTTTTCTGCCTCAAGTTGTTAAGGACAGAAAGCATGAAAAACACATATACTGTAAGTTCCAGAATCAACCTAGTGAATTCTGTACAGACAAGTAATGTTGTGGTGGTCCTTGCCCTTACCCTGTGATTGCTGCCCTGATGCTTTTTTCCCTCCACCTGCCCCTCAGAAATAATTACTGGTTTCATTTTTCCACAATGAGCAACCATCTTCAGCTGGGAATGTCCAAAAGTGAAGAGGTATTGGGACAAAATACATAAAATGATATAAAAGGTATTAAGCACAAATTATTCATGTGATCCAGAAATGTACCTTCTGAATACGTTCCATAATATTGATAAAAAGATTCAAGGGAAATATTGGAGAATTTTATGTTATATGGTAGCTGCTGCATGTATAACATTTGCAAGGTATTAGAAGTCTAAGGAGATCCCCACAGTAGCCGAATGGTTATTGAAACTTTATGATATATTTGTGATGGATAGATTAAGAATACTATTAGTTGAAAGGAAAACAATTAAAGAAGTTCAGGTGTGGCAAGTATTAAATTCACTGTGGAAGGATAAATTCCTTCCACAACAACGTGATGGAGCCCTGGTGGCGCAGTGGTTAAATGCCAGTACTGCAAGTCACCACGTTGCAAGTTCGATTCCAGAGGGCTCCAAGGTTCACTCAGCCTTCCATCTGTGAGCGTATACTTGCATGTATGATTGTGTGTATGTATGGGTTCCTGTCGAAGGTCGGTAAAATGAGTACCTGGCTTGTGGGGGCAATTAGCTAACACACATTGGATCTCGCTGTTAAATTGTCCCATTTCCTTGTTGGAGAGAATCTACAACTAGTGTGATGTACTGCAAAATTTATCATAAAAGTGCCCACCTAAGAAATCAGTTTATAACACAAAATGGGGTTCCGTGCCATGGTGATGAGTTTATTTAAATCTTCCTATAGAGCTCTTTAACCCCCTTGTTTTAGCTTGTTCTATTTCACATGTCATTTTATTTTATCTTGTACTTTATTTTATCTAATTTATTTTATCTAATTTTTCTGTGTTTCTTCATATTCCCAATTATAGGATTTAATTTCCTAGTTAATTTTATATATGAGATTTAGACGTGATCTAATTCATTTTTATATATACTTTGATATTCAGATACTCTGTATTCTATTGTATTCTATTGTATTCTGTTGATATGGTCAGTTGACTAATCAATAAATTTGTTGTTGTTGTTGTCATTGGAATCTGCTTAATGCAGTGTAGATGTGTAAATTGCTATTGCTTAAAACAATTTGTAAGCCGCTCTGATAGCCTTGTGGCTGAAGAGCGGGGTATAAATAAATAAATAAATAAAATGGGGTGAATTTGCTGAAGTAAAAACAGATTGAGTATTATTGAGATAATGAGGTATAAGGAAACAGAGTATTAAGATATATGTACAAAGATAGGAAAGTGGGATAAGGTGTATAAAAGAAATCAAACATAGGACACACAGAGAGAAGGGAAGTTAAATACCGAGTAAGGTGTGAAAGTGTGTGTTTTAATAGTAGATAGCTGTTTTTGAAAATGTGTTGTATGTGTATTGTATAAGGTGCTTTGTGTTGGTGTTTAATTGTATGTGATAAATGGTACTATGTGTTATTTTGTGTATTGTATTGTAGATTGGATGAGATGTTTGATGTCTTATGCAGAAATTATGTATGGAAAATTGTGAATATTTCTTTTTAAAAAATCTAAATTAGGCAATAAAATGTGGTTTGATGCTCAGTAATGACAATTCGCAGCAGCTTTCATTTGTCTCCACAATTTTTTTTTTTTGCAAGATCACAGGCATGCAAAGCTATCCATGTTTGTTGTTCAAATGGGCATGCCTGAAAAATCAAGATGGCAAGCACAAGTGAATTACTCGTGTTTTTATTTCCACCAGTTGCTGTCGCCAAACAGTTTTTTAAAAAAGCAAATCCAAGGTGTGGACGTGTGATCTTGCACTTAAATAAATGGTGTGTGGGGGCTGTTTCATCACCTCAGTGCACGATCGCTATGGCGAAAATCCAACATGGCAGTTCCAGGCGCTTGCTTTGTCAGCAAGCTCCACCCCCTGCATACATTTGACCAATCAGCTGTCCACTCTGAGAATGCACAGCAATGTGAATTGGTAGTCCTAACAGCAATAGTGCATATTCCCATGTATTATTTAAACAAATACAGGGGGAAAATGCAAATGCTTTTCCCACAGAGTATTTGACATTTTTGCCCCCCACCCTCTTCTGAATACAGCAGATTAATGCGGAATCCCATTTAGACAAAATAAATTCTCCTCAAATTCTATGAAGAGTGTTTTCAACAAATAGAAAAGCCCTTCTAATGCAATAGTTCAGAGGTCTAGTCTAGAGGCTAACTATAAATCCCAGGATTCCATAGGATGGAGCCAGAACAGTCAAAGTGATATTAAACAGCTATAATGGTTTAGTGCAGGCTTTTGAAGTAACAAGAGTGAAACAAAATAACATTTTGGAAGTAACATAACATATAAGAGCAATGCTACTTTACTGGCATAATAAATAACATTTCCAGTTATATTCAAAAATTAATTTAAAGGGTATTATTAGAGGCGCTTTGAGAGCAATTTTTCACATTCTATAACTTTTTCTCTCTTAAAAAAGGAAAAGAAAGTAATAGATGAACAATGAATAGCTCAATACAATAAATTGCTTTTCCAAAATAGCAATCTATGAAACAAACATTACTTTCTCAAGACTATAATGAGCAATGGGAACAAATTATTTTTTAAAAAGTAACTTTCCAAGTATTTTTATAAATGCTAATGGTAGTGAATGAACTTTGGCAGGAACCAAGGACTATTTTTATTATAATATATACTTGAAGATAGTAATTCATACACATGATTAAACACATGTCGACCCCTGCATCCGCAGGGGAAAAATTCCAAGACCCCCTGTGGTTACCTGAACCTATGGCTAGTAGGGAATTTTCTCTCTTTTTTTATTTTTGTAATTAGTTTATTTAACAAATTATGCTGAATTACATACACATAACTACCTAACATATAAACATAAACCAGATACAATATCCCCTAATCCTAACTCTCCCTCCCCCATTGAAAACAAACAAACAAATCAAACAAAAAGAGTGACATCATTAAAAAGACTTCCCATTTATTCTCTGCCTGTTCTATACATTTTCAAAATATTTCCACCTCCCTTAAATAATAATAATAATAATAATAATATTTATTTATACCCCACCCCTCTGTTAAAACAATCGGGGCGGCTTACAAAAATTAAAATACAATACAGATAAAAATCCCTAAACACCCCCCACCCCCACCCTCCCCCATAAAAAATATATATTAAACAAATGTAAATTAAAAGCAACGGTCTAAAATCACCTTTAAAAACAATAAATACAATAAATAGCCAGCGGAATAAAAGAAGCCAGGATCCCCTGAGGCCGGGATCTAATTCGGAAAGGCCTACCGAAAGAGATCCGTCTTTAGTGCTTTTTTAAAGCTACTCAGGCTTGTCATCTGACGGATCTCATTCGGCAGGTCATTCCACAATTTGTGGGCGATTACCGAAAAGGCCCCTGGGAGGTTGCAGACAGCCTAGATTTTTGTGGCTGAAGCAAATTCCTCCCAGAGGACTGGAGTGTGCGGGGAGGATTGTATGGGAGGAGGCTGTTACGGAGATAAGTTGGACCCAAGCCATTTAGGGCTTTAAAGGTAATAACCAACATCTTATATTGGGCCCGGAAACTGATAGGCAGCCAGTGGAGAGATCTTAATACTGGAGTTATATGGTCCCTCCGAGATGTTCCCGAGAAATGATATTATCTAATTTTTTTCTCAATCTAGCTAAAAACCATTTAGTAAAAAACAACATTCCTTTCACAGTCAACTTATTTTCTATCCATTTTAAATAAAGTATACACACACAGAGAGTTGTCCCTTCATATTCACTGGGGTTTGGTTTCAGGACCCCCCGTGGATACCAAAATTGGTGAATACACAAGTCCCATTATATGCAATGGCATAGCAAAATGGTGTCCCTTATATAAGTTGGCAAAATCAAGGTTTGTTCTTTGGATTATTATTTTTTAAAGAATATTTTCAAGCCCTGAATACTTAAGTCCATGGATACCAAATCTGTGGATACGGAAGGACACCTCTCTCTCTCTCTGGCTTTTCTTCGCAAACAAAGATTCAGGAAGGACTCATCCCGCGCTTTCTGCAAGCACGCTGATGACTAAAAAGGCCAATCCGAGATAAACAAGTCCGGTTGCAAAAAGCACAGCAGAAGGTCTCCTTGGGTGATGTTTTTGGGTTGTGATTCTTTCTGCGTTGTCGTTTCTCTTCAAGACTTGTTCGTCGTGAGTTCTCAAATAAGGCTGCAGCATTGTGGATAGTGCGTCTCCATGCCTCCCGATGTGAGGCCAGGGCGGACCACTGTTGGTGATCAATTTGGCCGAGCCTGAGATGTTGTTTCAGGGAGTCTTTGTATCACTTTTTTGGAGCGCCCCTCTTACGCTGACCCGTGGCGAGTTCACCGTAGAGTAGTATTTTGGGGAGGCGATGGTCCTCCATCCTAGAAATGTGCCCTGCCCAGCGCAGCTGTGTTCTCAATATCATGGCCTCAGTGCTGGTGATCCCTGCTTGCTCAAGGACAGCATCATTCGTCACATAGTCAGTCCAGTGTATATTTAAGATTGTGCGTAGACAGCACTGATGAAAGCGCTCGAGGAGTCGTAGGTGGTGGCGATAGGTGACCCATGTTTCAAATCCATAAAGGAGGATAGACAGTAAGATTGCTCTATACACACTGATTTTTGTGCTTTGCCTCAGGTGTTTATTGCTCCATACTCTTTTGTGAAGTCTTCCAAACAACTGTATATATAAAATTATCATTATCCCAATAGATAATAAATCAAGTACATCTATAATATATAGATAAATATCTAAGTAATTAAATCAGTTGTCAATGGATAGATATATAAATATAATTTTTTACAATTTAATTTGTTTATCTACCTGTAAAACCCAAATGTACTAGTCATCCCAACTTTTTGCCTAATATAATTGATGAACAGCATCCATGTTTTTTGAAATTCTTCTATTGGATTTCTTCTTACTAGATTCATTAGTTTATCTAGTTGTGCCAATTCCATTGTTTTTTCTCTCCATTCCATGATTGTTGGGGTTTCTTTAGATTTCCACATCCTTGCCAAAACCACATGTGTAGACGTTATTAAATAAGTTAATAACTTCCTATGTTCCTTTTCTTCTCTATTTTCTAAATTTATCATATTCAAAAGATATAGTTCTGGTCTTAATCCGATCTCAAAGCCTACATTTTTTTCTATTTCTTTGTTTATTTTATACCAGTATTTTCTCATTTTTCCACATTTCTACCATATAAGGAAGAATGTTCCTGTCTGCTCTTCACATCTCCAGCATACGGTATATTCGAGGTACTTTTGTTCATTTTAGATACTTTAATCAGAGTAATGTACCACCTGTACATCATTTTGAATTTTTTTCTTTAAGGTGATAACAAAAGGTGAATTTTAATTCTTTCAGCCAAATATCCTCCCATTGATCTATATGTATACTATTTATCCTATCTCTGATGACCAACTAACCATACAATGCTTAACTTAACTATTATTTTCAATGAGACAAATGCTGGAGGACCTAGAAATACCTGGAGGGAACTCTTTTTTTATGTGGATAAGTGAAACTGTGGATACCAGATCTGTGGATACATATCCATGACCTGTATTCCACAGACTCCTTTTGTCTCTACCCTCTCATTCTAATTGCCCCCCTCTCTTCCTCAGTTTCCTAACTCTCAGGGAATCCCAATGGAGTGACAGTTATGATAACTATGCCTGATAGTATACTGGTGTTCCTGCATTTAAGTTGTTTATTCACATGATGCAGACTTCTGAAATCATCATAACCATTCCCTCAGTCTAGCTCCATCACTAGCCCCTTTTTTTTTTGTACAATAAAAGCAGCAGTTAAATTTGTTCCTATTGCTTCATTGGGGCATGTATTTTGCCATCCTGTGATCCTTCACTCTTTTTGTTCCCCTCCCATATTGGTGATGTTCTTGCATCATTAAAAAGTTCTGCCTACCCTCGTTCCCCCAGCCACATTTTGGCCACATTTTCTAGTTGACTTCTTGTTGGATATGGGAGCCTTGTATGTGTATAGCCATCGACTCCATTCAAGCTGGGGCCATGGTTTGCCATCTTGGAGATGGCAGCAAAATTGTATATCTTTGCTCACTCCCTATTTAATAACTAACTTTAAGGAGAGATAAAACAGAATAGAACAGTGATTAACTAGCAAAGAACAGAGGAAAGATGCCAAGGCACAATAAATCATCAACAAGACATCTACAAAATGAGGCAGGATTGGAGGATAAACACGACTTTATTGACCGAAGTGATGGAAGACACAAAGAAGGTAAGATAGCCTCAGGAGAAAGCAAAAGTGCAAGAGATGATAGAGGAGATGATAAATGGAATACAGAAATAATGGACTATTAAAGGCAATTAAATCAAGAATTCCAAGCTGAGCTTGCTAAGGAGTTAAGGCCATTGAAAGAGGAGCTGAAGAAACTCAATGCACAGATGAGTGATATATGTAAAACAGCAGGTGAGGCATTGGAGCTGAGACTAAAACATGAAGGATAACAAAAGACTATGTAGAATGAGATTAGAGAATTTCAATATAAGCTTGAGAACCAGGAAAACAGAGATTGTCATTTTAACATTCGCAATTTCCCCAAGGAAGAAACCCGAAATAACCTCTCTAAAATATTCATGGCATGGTTTAAAGAAACATAGTCTGATATGGTTCTCACTGAAAAGGATATAGAAAGAGTTCATAGGACTGGCAGAACATACAGAGCTCTGTCTTATCAGCCTCATAAAGATTATTCCAGAGACAAAATAATAAGGTTTGCAAGATACCCTAAGAAAACACAAATTTATAAAGCCTTGAGCAACTACAATATGATGATAACAACAACAACAACAACAAAATAATAATAATATTTTATTTCTTACCCATCTCTT
This sequence comes from Gambelia wislizenii, assembly GCA_030847615.1. NCBI lineage: Eukaryota > Metazoa > Chordata > Lepidosauria > Squamata > Crotaphytidae > Gambelia > Gambelia wislizenii. The sequence goes on from JAUMIR010000004.1 coordinate 37,375,620, forward strand.
CCTAAGGCTCGAGGTGGGGTAAAATATGAATTAAAATACAATATATAACATAAAATCATTAAAACACACAAGTAAAAACACATATGATTAAAATAAACAGTACATTAAAATCATTCATACAGATTTAAAATGTATAGATTAAAATCAACTGGGTAGGCCTGCTGGAAGAGATAGGTCTTTAGTAATGTTTTAAATTCTGACAGCATGTTTAGCTGTCAAATCTCTTCCAGCAGGCCATTCCACAGTCTGGGGGCAGCTTATGAAAACGTCCTCTGGGTGACAGTTGCCAGTCTAGTCCTGGTTGGCTGATGTCAATGTCTGCCTGAGGACCTACAAGAACTTGACATATAAAGGGGAGAGAATTGAGATACATGTGGCACCAGAGGAGATTATCAGATGTGGGGGAATGTGCCCAAAAATCTCTTTCCCAACTGTGTCAGAAAATCACTAGAAGAACAGAAAGGGCAACCTTACCAGACAGTGTGTCCTTCAGCCATTCCCAGGGCGTACCGCTGCCACGGATGAGGCTTCCCTTTTCAACTGATGGGCACAAGCCACCAATAAAAAGGGACACCCCACTGACAGCCACTCTATGCCCCCAGGATGCTGAAGGACAATGGTGTCTGGTAAGGTCGTCCTTTCCTGTTTTTCTAGCAATCTTTTGAAGTGGTTTTTGCCATGTCTGATAATCTCCAGAATCAGTGAGGAAAAAATCAGAATGGAGACCATTGGTGTTCTATATAAATGGAGCTTTCCTTTCAATATTGTGGTTTAGAGCAAGGGAGGAGTTTTGCTAGCTGCCACAAAAAAACAAAAAACTGATCAAAATCTGTGAGAAATTGGAAGTGAAAATTCCAGACAGTGTTAGATCAGCAGATCAAACACTGTGAGAGGAAATGAATAAAATAGCTGCTGGGAGCTGTCAGAGGATGAACACAAAAAGTCAAGTCTAATTGCTAAGGTCACTGAAGGGAGAGATAAGATGTTCAGTTGGCAACTGATTGGACTGGCTTTATATTCAGAGTTGATACAAATAGTTACACAGTTAAGAAGTTAAAGGTTTGAGGTAAGGATTAAATTAATTTACAGGTTGCTAAATTTTCTTGTTAATAATTTTGTGATATTTAACCTTGTTATATTATTAAACAAGATAATATAAGATATTGTTATGAATAGATCTGTTGATATGTTGAGTGAAGAAATGAACAAAGTTTTTCCAGGACAGTTTGAAACTGGATTATTTGCCATGGCTCCTTCCTATGGAACCCTGGGATTTGGTAGTTTTAAAAGATCTTTAACCTGCTCTGCCAAAAAGTGCTGGTGGTGCCTCACCAAACTACAAAGCCCAAGATTCCATAGGAAGTAGCCATGGCAAACAATTCAATTTCAAACCGGATTATTTGGGTAGTGCGAATTTGGCCATATTCTATAGCTAAAACTAGTAGCAGGGAAGGGAGAAGGGAAGAGCTCGACCACAAAGGAGACATGATCTCCTGGCCTCTATCATTTGTCAATGTGGCTACGCTTTCATTTCTACAAAGTAAGAAGACACAAGCCTTCACTGGCATGTTTGGGTTTGGGGACGGTGGAAGAGAGGGATAGGGGAAGGGGTAGACAAGATGTTAATATCTATTTACTGTCAATCATTCTGAATGGTAATTTCAATGTTGTTAGAATCACTTAAGCAAAATTTAGTCCTGTTAGGCTCTGCATGCAGGGCCTAGCAAAAGATTGATTCAGGTTGCATTTGACATGCTAGGCCCTGTTTCCCTTTAGTAGAATGGGTCAAGGAGAGGTTTCTCTCCACAGCTGGAGGCAGCAGGAGGGAATGAGAGTGTCATCCTACGGCCAAGGAGATAAAGATGTTTTGATACATCCTGGCACCTGATACGATAATTGGCATGAGAAAATGTCCTCTTGTTAATTGGCTTGAGAAAGTTTTCCTTTCTACCCACTATGTTTGCAAAGATTCAATAAGAGGAACACATATAAGGTGAGGGCAAGACAAAGGGCTTCGCTTTGCAGCAGTGTGCAACTCTGTGCAGCCAGTTTGTATCTTTCTGCTTTTTATGCCTGTTTGATTGATGAGAATATGCCTGTCTGCTTTTCTATCCGCTGTTATTAATAAACTAGCCTTCTTTTCAAGCCCAGAACTGGTGCATGGTCATTTCACTTGCCTCATATCCTGAACCAGCAGAGCCCCTCCCCAGCCCGGGAGTCACTGTCAGTGCAGCAAGTCCTATTCAGTTTAATAGTGCAATGATATAAATATTACCTGAAGAATTAGAAATGAACAATCGTACATTAATCTCTTTGATTATAAATGGTTTAGGTTCACCAGCCAAAAGGTACAGAGTATGGAACTTCATTAAAAAATGGAGACCTGATATTTTGTTTCTACAACAAATTTATATGAAGAAAAGAAGAAAAAATTATTGCCACACTCATATTTTAAAGACAAATTTATCTCGGAATGGAATGGGCAATCGAAGGGGGCAGCCATAATAGTTTCTGAGACTTTGCAATATAGAAATAACAGATCATATGAAAGATAAATGAAGGAAGAATCATTTTTGTAAAAGGAAGAATAATTGGGAAAATTACAACTTTTGGATCATATTACACATGCAAAAAAAACAACAACCAACCAAGCTGTATGGAACAAATGTTAAAGACACTGAATAAATTTGCAGAGGGACCTGTCATTATTGGAGGGGATACTAATTGTATAATGGATAAGAACTTAGATAGTTCAGCTAACCAAAAAAGAAGGGATGATGAGGAATGTAAAATACTTTCTCTCTTACATAAACATAATTTAGTGGATGCATGGAGAACCTTATGAGCCAAAGACAAGGATTATACATATTAGGCAGGCACACCAGCTATTCTAGAATAGATCATTTACTAGTATCAGCAAATATCATGCCAGAATTTAAAGATTTTTTTTGTCCAAGCTTTATGTTCTGATAATTCACCAACAATAGCAAGACGGGGCTCAGAAATAAAAAGAACTAAAAATTTGGAGGCTTAATAGCACCTTGCTTTTGAACAAGCAGTTAATGGGGAAAAATGAAATAAGATATGAAAAACTTTTATGAACTGAACACTAGATCTAATTATAGTTCAGGGCTTCTTTGGGACACTATGAAGGAAATTATTAGGGGAGATTTATGGAAAGTTCAAGGATAAAAACAGTTAAACAACACCTAAGGGAAGACTTACAAAAGCGAATTGAAGAACTACCAAATGAGCACACAAAAACACCAACCAGGAAGCAAGAAAATATGGGCAGAATTGTGTCAAAGAAGATCAAAAGTAATTTTTTTGGAAATAGTCAGAGTATGTTCTGCTTCAGCATATTTAAAAAGGACTTATGAGTTTAGTAATTTTTTTTTTACAAAATTAGAATTTTATACTCTTTAAAAATAGCTAAAAGACATGTTTAATTAAATATCAAAATTAAAAATTAAACCCAAATAAAATAACTAACACCTTTAAGGGATTTTATACTGATCTATATTTTTCAGAAGCAGACAGAAATACAAATATACAGTGGGCCTGCCTTATCCATGGGAGTTTGGTTCCATGACCCCCCTTCCCAGATTCCAAAAATACATGGGTGCTCAAGTCATAGAATCATAGAATCATAGAATTGTAGAGTTGGAAGAGACCATGAGGGCCATCCAGTCCAACCCCCTTGGTGCGGGAGCGTCCATGTACCTCGCTGGAGTGGGAGCAACCATGTGCCTCCCCAGAATGCTCCCATTTTCTATGGCCCTTAGCCATCTTATATATGAGGACTTGAGCCTCCTTATCATTTTATATATAAGGATGCTTGCCTCCACAGCCTGGCTGAGCAGTCCCAGGGTCCCCCAGGATCAGAGGAAAGGGATGTGGCTGGGTGCAAGGTGGTACAGTACTAATAGGCATTGGACCTTTGAAGCAAAAGAGCAGAAGAACCTTTGCGTGGCTGCCCAGCTGCCATGCCTTTACCCAATAGCCCAGTTGCGGTACCTTCACCCGACTGTGGCACCTTCACCTGGCTGTGGTAGCTTCACGTAGCTGCAACATCTTTGCCCGGCCTTCACCCAGCTATCCAGCTGTGGTGCCTTTGCCTGGATGCCCATCTGCAGTGTTTTTGAAAGAAAAATTCTTACAGCAGAGATTGCCAAACGGAATATTTTCAAAGGAAATAATCTTTTCCAGTCACAAGTATGAAGAAAATGCTGTCAGCTAATTGAAATAATTGACTGAGGAGGGACAAGTTTAATTACTATAATAATCAATGCAGAGAAATAGAAGATGACAACAGAAAAGGAAGAAGAAGAGACATCTTCCACAAGATCTGAGATATCAAAGGAAAATTTAAATTAAGAATGGGGAAGCTGTATGACCAGCAGGGGAACACATTACATGACCATGTAGAAATAAAAAGATGATGGGAACAATACACTGAAGAACCATACAAGAGAGATGAAAGGGTGAAAAGTTCTTTCATGGAAGAACTATCTAAATATGAACCTATAATCCTAGAAAGTGAAGTGGAAGCTGCACTCAAGGCATTTAGGAGAAATAAATCACCAGGAACAGATGGCATACCAATGGAGCTGCTTCAAGCTACAGAGACAGAAGTTACTGTAGTGCTAACTAAAATCTGTTAACAAATATGGAAAACAAAACAATGGCCCACAGATTGGAAATGTTCAATATATATTCCAATCCCCAAAAAAAGAGACACCAGGGATTGCAGTAACCACAGGACCATTGCATTAATCTCCCATGCAAACAAAATGATGCTCAACATTCTACAGCAAAGAGTGAGAAAGGCCAGGAAAGGGTTCAGTTAAAAAAAAAAAATGACACTAGGGATCATATTGAAAATATACATTGGATAGTGGAGCACTCCAAAGAATTTCATAAGAAAACCAGCCTGTGCCTTATAGATTATAGCAAAGCCTTTGATTGTATAGATCATGAAAAACTATGGATTGCTCTTAAAGAAATGGGTGTGCCACAACATTTGATTGTCCTGATGTGTAACCTGTACTCAGGAGAAGAGGCTACCATTAGGACAGAATATGGAGAAATGGAATGGTTTCTAATTGGCAAGGGGGTGAAGCAAGGCTGCATTTTATCACCCTATCTGTTTAAACTGTACGCTGAACATATCACATGTAAAGCAGGATTAGACCTGAAGGAAGGAGGTGTGAAAACTGGAGGAAGGAACATCAACAGTGTTAGATATCCAGAAGACACCATGCTACAAGTGGAAATAGCAAAGATTAGGAGCTATATTACTGAAGAAAGTCAAGGGAAAATGTGCAAATGCAGGTTTACTGTTGAACATGAAGAAAAATAATAATGACTACAGATAATTTACATAACTTTAAAGTAGACAATGAAGAAACTGAAACAGTTCAAGATTTTCCATACCTTGTCTCAGGCATAAATCAGAATGGAGACTGAAGACAAGAAACCAGAAAAAGATAGGGGATTGTCTAAACAATGAAATTACCCCTCATAGAATTCATGGAGAATACCAGTTGTCCCAATGAGCTGAGCAGGAGATTCGCTGAATTTGGAAGGAGGGGGGCAAAACCTCCATAAACTGCACCCTAAGAGACTTCACAGTTTTCCACAAAGTTTTTAAAAAACAGCAGGGAGATGAACATCACCGGTCATTTGGATGATCGATTTGCAGCACTGCACATTCTGGGCCAGGAGGAAGTTGGCAGCTGATTGGGCCATCATGCAAGTGGGGGTGGGCTTTCCTCCAGTTGAGTCTGGAAGCACCATTTTGGCTTTCTGGACCAGTGAGAGCGTGCTATTTTGCTGCGCTGAGGCACTTTTTTTTTTTTTTTTTGCAAGTGGAAGGTCTCCTTTCTACCCTTTTAAACCAAAAGTTTAAAATGTTAAAAAAAAAATTTAGAGTGACAATAAAATTTGGGGGAGGCAATAATAAAGTGTCCCATTCTCATGGCCACCAACTTGGGAAGAGGCTCTGTGTGAACTTCAACGTGCATCGCTGCATAGACAACTTTTCTTGAGAAAAAAAGTCCTCTAGACAAAAGGGAGCTGCTGCAAAGGTAACTTAATTTGCATCCGCACATGCTTTTTCTTCCTGCCTAGTCAGGATCTAGGACTTGGAAGGGCAGCTAGGAAGGAACTAGACAAGATCTTGAAGTGTCAAGATATGTCATTGAATACTAAAGTTAGGATTGTCCATCCCATCATACTCCCCTTTTCTATGTATGGTTGCGAAAGCTGGACAGTGAAGGAAGCTGATAGGAAGAGAACCAACTCATTTGAAATGTGATGCTGGAAATGGATACTGTGGACATACCATGAGAAGACATGACTAGCAGAAAAGACAATAATTCTTGGCAAGGTAGAAGACAAGAAGAAAAGACTGCATTCCAGCTGGAAGCCATGCCTCCGAGACTGCAGGATCTGTGCAGGGCTGTTGAGGATAGGGTGACTTGGAGGTCTCCCATTTAGAGAGTCTCTACAGACTTTATCAGACTAGCCTCTAAAAATGTTCTTTTGCTGGTATAATTAAATCCATTTTATGCTGGCAAAAGAACACCTCCCACAACACTTACCTTTGTCTCCCAGCAAAGGCTTCCCCGGCAATGAAGACAAGGTGAATGGAGCTGTGTTCACTTCCTTGTTCAATATCCTGCAGATTCTTGTGAGAAAACGATCGCGTGAGAAATTTAAAAAAAAACAGAGAAAAAGTTAAAATAAGCACATACACACACTTAACTTCCAAGTAACCCAGGAAGGGTCATAAAAAGTGTGTCACTTACCTGGATGTCGTGATCTCACACAGAAGCGTTCTGGCTGAACCAGTCAATGATGCTGCATTCATGTGAGTTAAATGGCATGATGTTTCATAATGCTAGCACTAAAGCGCCATGGGGGATCTATTGATGACTTCAGCCATCAACAAAAAAGTACAGGTTTTGGCCAGTAGATAAATGCAAAAGGACAACATTGTCTGATATGTGCGCCCTCTCACATTTATGTGGCATTGTTATGACACCATATTTAGTGATAAAGTCATACAAATCAAAGTTGACTTGAGGGCAGTTAACAACAGAAAAATATAGCCTGACTATCTGACATACAGGAAATATTTTTAGTGACTATATTAAAATTCTGCATTGCTAGAAATGGTATAGGCACCAAGAATGTAGGCTGCCAGTTTATCATCACCTTCGTACATATGCCGTATGTTTCTTCCACAATATTATATTGTTGCACATGTATATTCTTGTTTTGAGCAATGAGATTCCAGCGCTTACCCAGAATTCTGTTTCCTTAGAAGGAGGTCACTGAAAACTTTTGATGTTTCTGTGATGAAAGGTTTATTTACACACACAGTATCTTGGCTGAGTGCAGGTTCCTGTTCTCCATCAGATGTCAAAATGCAATAGGATTTTCCTGCATAAAGCAAAGCCTGCTGTCTACCTGCTTTCAGACTATGTTCTAGCACAGACTGGCTGCTATACACAAAGATATTTCACTTGCCCTGTCAAGTGCTGTTAAGAAAAATCATCCATGTGGATCAGCTATGCCTTCTAGGGTCACCCCAGCTCCCACTGATAAACACCATCAGAATGTTACCAACTAGAAGCTGCCCTGTATTATCAACAATTATTGCTTCTAAGCACTTCTAACTCTACTTACAGAAATCTTAGACTTGAGAGGAGTAGAAGGGATCCTGGATTTCCTTGTATCAATTGTATGTAAGATACTGAGTGACACTGAAAGATCATTCAAGCCAAATCCCAAACACATTAAACTATAGAACTGTTGTGCAGGTAGAAAAAAGCATATGTCTTGCAACTTTTTCAGCAGTTTAATCTACAGAAATTAGTATGTGAAGCTTTTTGGATTCAAATATTATCACCTGCTAGGATTGTCATTTTGGATCAAGCTGTTGTTGCTACAGTCACCAGCTGCAGAATGGATAGTCCTAACTGAATAATGTGGGTAATTGCTGATTCGAGCTATCTGCAGATCAAATCTTAGCTCTTCATTTAATCCAAACACATGTGGAAATCTATGCTAGTGCAGAAAAATGTTACCTCACGCCCCAAAGATGGGCATATTTTCAGTGTACCATAAGGCAAATAGCATATGGCTTGGAAAACCCTACTAATCCATCATTTTTTTAAATTGTATTTGCTCCTCTTGGCTCAGATGGCAAAATTTCCAGCTCCAGTTATTGGCAGGCATCCTTTCAGTGACATACACATACGGTACCTAAATTGCACTACACATGTAGAATTATACTTTTTTGACAATGTGAAATCCCACATATCCAGCTGACAGTAATGTACATGGGCACATGTGGGGCCATTGCACATGTGCTAGCACATTAAAGTACACAGGGTAGCATGTGAATGCACTTTCCCTCTATGCATTGCCTTTATGTTGCATGTTGCAGTTTCACAACAGGGTGTCAACTATGCTCATTCGCCATTGATCCTTATAGTTTCTGCTATATTGGTGTACGCTATAGGGGTTCCATAACGTAACTCTTCTGGTGGATATATTATGCTACAATGAAACAATGTAGGATCATAGCTACGGTATATACTTACAACCTGGTAAGTATTATATATTCAACAAAATGATGAACAAGAAGTCATAGCTTCTTGCCTGGAGTTAAGAGAAGATATGTACACAACCCCATACACAGCCACTCACATTTTGCTGTGCAAAGCCGTTTTGGTATATATTAGGTTTTCTGAAATAGCGATTCTTAGTAGCCTTTTCTTTTAAATGGTTGGAACTGAATAGAGGAATAATGCTAGCCAACTCCTAGATCAATATCCTTAAGGACAATTGGCCTGGATACTTGCCAGCAGATACAGGATGCAATTCTATTATGCAACAAATGAGAGCAGAAAATTAGATTAAAATGCACTTTAGTATTTCCATTTCTTTGTACTGACATTTTAAAAAAATATAATTCTGTGCCAGCATTTTCTCTTCAACTAATTTTGACCAAACATAGTCCATATATTACTAGAATGGTGAGTGATAGTAGTATGGGCTATACTTAAGTTAGATTCTGGATACAGAAAGCTTGGGAAATTATTTTTTGGATTAGAACTCCCAGAATATCCCAGCCACCAGTTCTGAAAGTTGTAGTACAGAAAAGTAACCCTTCTAGAAGCGATATATAGCAATAGCATTTATATTTCTATACCGTTTATCAGTGTCAAAGCACTCCCTAAGTGGTTTACCATGTGTTAGCTAATTGCCCCCAACAAGCTGGGCATTCATTTTACTGACCTACGGAAGGATGGAAGGGCTCAGGGTGTAGTTATAACATATAACAGGGTTCTCCATCCTGATACCCATCAGATGTGTTGGGTTACAATTCCACCTTCCCCAGGCAATGTGGCCAGTGCTGACTAGGGATTACATTGTGATTAATGGAGATTATGGAAGTTGTAGTTCATCACATCTGGAATATACTAGTTTGGGGAGGCTTAACTTGTGGTCCTTTACTTGGTGTTCTAATCTGTGAACATATCTTCAGCCATAGTCTCTTAATGTTTAAAGGTGTCTACATTCCTGATATATATATATATATATATATATATATATATACTTTTAGAGAAGGCACACAAAATTGAATTTTTATCCACTTGAACATCAGTGGTGGCATCCATTCCCATATATATGATATCAACTTCAGTGTAGACACAATCAGAGGACATTGTGAGCAAACAAGAGATTTTGAATGGATGCCTTACCCCAGAAGAATGGACATATTGACATATACAGTACTATGGTGATTATTGTCACCCACCATGTAAGCAGCCTGAAGCCTAAAGCAATGAAATCTTGTGTTGTTGGAAAAATATAACTAATTCCAGAACATTGCTACTAAGTAGTTGTATTTAATTTTTGTTACCCGAACAGAATAACAGAGACTTCGAAATGACAAACAGCCTCAATGCTTGAGCTATTTTGACTTCAGAGTAAGTGGGAGTAGTTTAATAGAAGGTCAACTATTCAAACCATGAATGGAAATACAAACAGTGAATGCCATATGAATTATTGAGTCTCCTTGACTTCATCTTTTTTTTCCTGCAGCTAAGGTTCATTTAATGGCTGTTGGCGAGAGGAGAGCAAGGGTATACAGCCAACCAAAGACATGAAAGAAATGGCCTGCATATGAAATCTAATTTCAGTAAAGTTCCCCGCCCACTTTGGAAAGTTTGGCTACAAAACAAATTCTTACGTTCTTATTTATTAAACACAATTGATTTATTGGCATCTCTGGGTAGTCCTGATGGGATTTATAAACATGTCACCAATCCAGAGACTTCCAGATCTTGTGGCTTATTCTAAACAAGAACTAATAATGATGGTTGGGCATGCGTGCGAAGATCTAATAGAAGGCCTTGTGGTCAAATCAAACATCTTTACCAAGGACTTTATTAGATGGTGCTGTAATTACAGAATTACAGCATGACAGTACCACAAATGTGTTCCCATTATTGCATGACATTGTTGTCCTCCCATGGTACTTTATCAGGCAAAGCAAATAAGGCGTCATAAGGAAGCCTAATGATTGTGAAAGGGCGTGCATATTAGATGATGTCACCCTTTTGCGATCATGTGCAAACAACCTACCTTTTTATTGATGGCTCAAGCCGTCAATTGATCCCTGTGCTGCTTTTGTGCCAGTGTTTGAAACTTTGTGCCATTGTACTCACGTGAATGCAGCATCAATGGCCGGTCCAGCAAGAACACTTCTGGGTGAGATTGCAACATCCAGGTAGGTGACACACTTTTTATGACAATCCCCGGTTTACTTGGGAGTTTTTAAGTGTGTTTCTGTGCTTTTGAAACTTTCTGAACTTTTTGAAACTTTTTTTTTTAAGTTTTGAATTCTTCGCGCTAGGTATTCTTGCAAGAATCTGCAGTATTTCTGTCCAAGAATCCAGGAAGTTGTGAGGAATCATCAAGTAATATGGCATGTTACTAAAAAAAAAGAAAAAAAAGTCACTTTCATAATTGTGTTATAATGATTCTAGCTATGGGGATATTAAATATTCTATCATCATCATCATCATCATCAATGGGACTGCTTTACCCCATCTAGCTTACATCATAATTGGATTGCATCAATTGTGTCATATAGTGACGTTACCCCATTCAGTTTACATCATTTTGACTGCCATCAATGGGACCTTGTGTTATGACGTTGAACCTCAAAAAATAGTTTTCCCATTGTTCTTCAAATAATACTCTAATTTGTTAATTGGTATTGCACAATCTCATAGGTTCTTTAGAGAGTAACATAACCACAAATCTATTATAGATGTTTCCCCCTCCAATTAATCCATATCATAATTTGATTGTCATCAATGGGATTTTGATTATGTTAGAAAATTATTTCCCTCTAATCCCAGAATAGTATCCATTAAGATAATTGTGACTATTATAGTTACACAGGAATTATTTACATATAAAAATAAAAGGGATACAAAAAACCCCTAAGAATATAAACAGGACGCTATAATGGCAATTCTAAAAATAGTCACTTCAATGGAATGATAATCATGCACAAATGAAAGTTGTATACATTAAATTACAATTACAGATATTGAATTTACATGCAAGCATAATTAACCACATATGTGGGGTTACTCCAGTGTAAATTGTGAATCGGTACGGGGTTGCTTTAATTGCGATTTCATAGATGTTGCTAAACTAGTGCTAAAAGCAATTCTATGTGAGTTGCTTTAACATTTTAAGGATGTTAATATTTGTTTATTGAATACTCATGGATATTGTTTCAATGTAACATGTAAGTATAATTTAACACATGTATGGAATTACTCCTATGTAAATTGCATAACTGATGTGGGGTTGCTCTAACTGTGAATCTCTGGATGTTGCTTGAATGTAACTAGAATAGCGTTAATTGCGAATCTATAGACTAGCGCTAATTGCAAATCTATGTAAAGTGACTTTAATACTTTAATAAAATTTAATACCTGTAAAGTGTGTTTCTATGGATGTTGTTTCAATGTGATTGGGAACCTGTATGAGGACGTTGTAATAGATGGATGTTGCTATGCAAATATATGGATGTTGCTATACCAATACTGCAATTGCGAATTAGGTTTGGGTTACCTTTAACACAAAGTGTTAATGTATGAGAAGTTGCTTTAATATTTAAATATAATTCACCACACAATTTGAATACTCTTGTGTTACATTCTATTGAGACTACATTGACAACTGAGCTTTATGAGTTAGTGAAACGTTCATCAGTATATTTGTTATAGGATTCTTTATCCATTCCAGTGTAGATATTTTACTTGTCAGTTCTCATTTGTTTGGACAGCACTCATAGGATCCTCGCCCCCTTGCCACTGCATTGATACTAAATATTTTATCATCATCATCATCATCTTACTGGTCAATCAGGATCACTACAAAGCAAAGCATTTAGAAAAGGTTGATTACAAGAGATAGGTGGTCTGCTTTTCACTTTGAGACACACTCATCTGCTTGGGGGTGGGGTGGGAGTGGGAAGCAGAGGGATCCTGTCATGGCTGCCTGGTAAGCTGGAGGGGATCATAGTTGGAAGAGATCACAAGGGCCATCCAGTCCAATACCCAAGGGAGATAGGATGGGCATTGAGGAGGGCAGTGGGAAGCCAATGGGCTGGGTCAAAGACATTGAAGAGCCAAATGTGGGAGTTGAGGGGTGTCCTATACTGCTCAGAGCAGGCTGCCGAGAACCAATAAATCAGCTTCCACAGTTCAAAGGGAGTAGCTTGGTTTTAGTCAGCTTACCAGCACAAAAAGTTGGTCTAGGAGCCAGACACAAAGAGTAAACACAGTCCGGTCTTAAAAGCCAAACATGGAGAGTCAACAAGCCAAATCAACAGTCCAACGGGGAAATCCAAAGACGAGGTGACGAAGGCAAAGGGAAGGTTCAAGATCACGGGCAGTCAGTCAAGAGTCAGAGTCCAGCGTGGCTTACACCCAAGCAGGTCAATTGTTAGCCATGCTGTTCCGGAGGAAGTGCTGCTTAATTTAGGACACAGCAGCATCCCTCAGGTGTTGCCTGATTGCTTCCTATTTAATATCTCTGATCTCCTAAGCCTTTCCTTTTCTTGTTGATGTTGCACAAAACTAGGTTTGTATTCTGTTCCTCTGGTGTTTGTGGCTGTGGAATATCCTGTTGCTCAGATGAATGAGCTTGTTGGGTGCTCTGTTCCTCAGTGGCTTGTGTCTGTTGAACACTTTGTTTCTCAGCCTGCTGGTCACTCTGTCCCTGTATCTCTAGCTCAAATTCATCTTCACTGTCCTCTGAGAGGCAGGACATGACACGGGGAGCCACAAGAGGGGAGAATGGGAAGAACAGTAGGGGATGAGGATAGGCAGGACTCAGGGGTGGTGGTGTCTGTGAGTGAAGAAGGAAAGGGGCTGTGGGTGGGAAATAGAGCAAGAGTGGGGAGGGAAGGAAGGAAGGAGAAACAAAAGCAGGCAGACAGTTCTCCCCACAGAATGGGAGAATTCAGAATGGGTTTGGTAATTCTAAGGACTTTATCACACTACACTGTTATAGTGCTATTATTCCATTTTAATTGCTATGGCTGCACCCTGTGGAATTCTGGGGTTTGTAGTTTAGTGGGGCCTAAGAGCTCTCTGGCTGAGAGTTCTAAATGCTCCTCCCTAAACTGCAAATCCCAGGATTCCACAGGAGGCAGCCATAGCAAATAAAGTGGAAGAATACCACTATAACAGTGTAGTGTGATAATCTCCTAAGAGAAAGCAAGACAGAGGAGGAAAGGGATGAAGAGCCCTTTCACATTCCATAATTATAGCACTATCATCCCACTTTAACTGCAATGGCAACATCCTATGGAATCCTGGAATTTGAAGTTTAAGCATTTAGAAATCTTGTGGTTTTGTATTAGAGGCTCATACCCACCCTTTATTCAGTTTACTGGACATATTGCTTATTCATTATGAATATAGCCACATCTGGAATGCTGCCATTTTGTGACTAGTTAGGCCCCTCTGGCAGCCATTTTGTGATCAGCCATCCCCTTAGCAACCAACATTAGGCCCCAAAAGAATGGAGAAATAGGAAGATAGATTTGAGGTTGAGAATCAGAGGAGCTGAACAGTGAGATTTAGAATTCTTTACCATTCTGTAATATTCATTAGCATGTCCTTTTAGGACAGATAGAAAAGAAGATGTTTAAACCAGTGGCTAAAAGGAAATCTCCTTGGGGTACTTAAGTCAGGACTTAAAAGCTAATTTCTAAACTAATATTTGACCAACTGTACCCTTCCTTGCCTTAAAAAAGCATGTAGGGGGTCCAGATTCTTCTGATCTTGCATCTCACAATTGAAACCTAAATTGAATGGAAATATCTATATTTGTGTATAGAAGTGAGACTACCTAGTTCTTCAGTTATTCAATCATTTCTGAACTGTTTTCTGAAACTAGAAAATAGCTCAGATCTTCAAATCACAGAAAGACTAAAATCAGGGCAGATTTATTGTTCCAAAACATTAAAGCAGCGCACCAAGCAGCTATTTTAGTTCCTATGATGCAGTCATTTCAGATTTTCAGGTCAAGACAACCTTTGTGTGGAGAAGCAGCCTGATGAGATACTCTTCTAACAGAATAGATCTCATCTAATCAGCTAGTCAATTGGAAGGTGCCATATAATTTGATCAGAAATTCTGTTGTTAAGATCTGGAAGGAACACAGACATACGGTATCCTTTCACTTGTATATCTCCTTTAACTCATGAAATCAATTGCAGTGATTTTTGGCAGAGCATGAGGCCTAGGTTAATATTCATTGGGGAAAAAAATGACAACCCTTAGGGACGTTGAATCTAAAAGTGTTATAACTTCATTTGCTATAGCGAAAATCTAATTCTCAACTTCCATTCCATCAATATCTATAGATTAGAAGTTTTATATAGAATATGATTAGAGAAACTAGCATGGTACGAATCTTTCTTTCTTTTGAAATGGTAATGTCATCAAGTAGATAGGGTTATTTTGGAAAATGTATGAAATATTGATGAACAGATCAAGTGAGATGATGGCTATAAAAGAAAAATTGGGGTAAGAACTTAGTATATTAATACCAAGATGAGCAGTATGAATATTTATGTCCGAATTCATGCTGGGGAACACTGGATGTGAAGTCAAGAGAATATTTATGTAAAATCTTATATATGTGGTATTAGACTGTATTCTCCGACAGCTGGTTTGTGGAATCTGGAGATACCAAGAAAATGATAAGTCAGATCCAGGTTTACTTACAAGAGGGAAAATCTTTATTTGAGAAAACTTTCAGCACATATAGTCATTTCCCACAATAAAGATGACTACACAGACAGAAGTTCTGCATGGAAAAATCAGCTTGTCTGAACAGTGCTAATGGGATATGGAGTACAATTTGTAGCATACTTATTTACAGGCACCAAAGAAGACTTACAGAAGTGATTAATTGCAGGTGTCATATGTGAAATACTGTATCATACCATTCTCACCACTGGATAATTTTCATAATAAATCAAAATTGTCTCAGCATCAAGCAAAACATGGTACTGGCTAGCATTTCTGATAAGCCAGATTTTCAAAACTTCCCTGGCCACACGTCCTGGAATGAAAGCTTGTTAGAGCTCCTAGGTGTTGATCCCATGAGAACTAATTGTTTATCTGTGTGTTGGCCATCCATTGACCTATCTTCTAGCTAAGGGAAGGAAATGCTTAGCACTACAAGCCCCATTTTAAAGTTTAAAGCAACACTACAAATCTTGTGCTAACGCAACCATACATTTTGTCTACCATGGTATACACTGACTATCTAAAATTTCCCTGCTATTTCAGATGGGCATTCAAGATGGAGGAAGAACTAGAAGTATACAGTACTTGTATTCAGTTATGGTGGTTTTGCCCTCTGGCCAGAAACCATTTGGATAAATGGGATTAGCAACATTAAAACTATGATGTCCTATCAATTACATCTAAACCTCATAGTTATACTGCTGGGTACATTAAACTTCAGATTCCTAATGATGCTAAAACAGTGATATGCTAAATGTTAATAGCAGTCCATATTTTACAGGCTAAATAATGGCAAAATCCACTGGCACTATCAGTGAAACAATGAAAACAAAATATATGGTCCTGTAGTAGTGGTTTGAGCCCTGGACTATGACTCTGGAGACCAGGGTTCGAATCCCCCCTCAGCCAGCAATTCACATTCTTTCAGCCTCAGAGGAAGGCCATGGCAAACCCCCTCTGAACAAATCTTGCCAAGAAAACCCTGGAATAGGTTCACCTAAGTTGGAAATGACTTGAAGGCACACAACAGCAACCAGAATAAAATATCTAGTTATAAAGCACTGTGAGACAGTTGTTGGGATTTTGCTCAGATGCTTGAAAAAATGATCCTCATTTCTTAATTATTGGAGTACATTCAGGTTGGATACTAATGTGACTTCGGATATACAGTTGTCCCTCCATAGCCATAGATTTGATATCCACGGATTTAAGTATTCACGGCTTGAAAATATTCTTTTAAAAATAATAATCCAAAAAGTAAACCTTGATTTTGCCATCTTATATAAGGGACATCATTTTGCTATGCCTTGCATATAATGGGACTTGAGTATTCACAGATTTTGGTATCGACAGGGGGTCCTGGAACCAAACCTCAGCGAATATGAAGGGACAACTGTATTCAGATAACTCACCAGTGCATTTATTTCAGTGGTGCTAGGACTATCACCTTATTTTCAGTTTCAGTTCCTGATCTGTTAAATAGGATGAACACAAAACAAACAGAAATGCAGAGGCAGGTAGGATTTTTCAGGTTATTACATAGTTATTCATTTCTACAGCATTTTTTTAGTATATAGAGTGATGTCTATTATTTTAAGCTTATCTTAAATTCACCCTTGTGAATTATATCAAGTGACCCACAGCCAACATAGTAATCCTTATTTCTGTGCTGGGAATTGAATGTGAATGTCTCACACCAAATCTGGTCATAGTGGTCTCTTCTACACTAGGCTATGTGTTGCCAAGTATGTATGTGTACACATGTGCTCCGTTGGGAATTGCTGTTTGAATTGGAAACGTATCTGGCCCAGGACAAAGAAGGGTTAAACCAGTAACTGAAAGGCAATCTCCCTGTGGTCCTGAAACCAGCCTTCAGAGAAAATTACAGGAAAAACCAGTCCAAAATCAGGGGTGAGACTCATGCAACCCTCCAGATATTGTTGGAAGACAACCCCCTGCATTCCTTAACACTGGCTAGGCTGGCTAGGGCTGCTGGGATCTGTAGTCCAACAGCATCTGGAAAGGGGTGTGATTCTGATCCCTGACCTAAATAGTAGTAACTGTTCAACATTGAAGTGAGAAGCAACCAGACATTAAGAATTAATACTTCCCAGGTGGAGATCTTTACCTATAGCTGGCCTCAAAAATGGACTTGTGGGGAGGTGTGTGTAGCCTATAAGTCACACCTTTGTCACCTCAGTTTAGACAATAACCATATTGACATGAAGTTCATTGCAGGTGAGTCAGGTCAAGCAATGTTTCCCTCAAAGAGATGCTTCTTTAAGTCAAGTGCCTGGTAGTGTCTCTTGGGATAGCCAGTGTGGTATCTAGGCATGATATTGGTTCAATGCTCCCCACCTTCTCAGGAAAGTCTAGTGAAACTCAGCAATGGTAAGCTCTGTTACCCTGAAATATATTTTTTCAGGGACTACTTTCTCTGCAAATTGACAGGTCCCTCCACTTAACTAAATTGTGGGGTGGGTGGGGTGGGGGTGGCTCAGCGAATGATCTATATAGCCCGTAGTTTTCAATTTCTCTTTCTCTTTTCTCCTTCTCCTGTTGGCACATTCTAAACTCTAGACGGCTTAGCCCCAAACCCTGCCACCTTTTGCAAACTGAATCCAGCCCTCTATAGTAACCCCAAGTGTTGTCATAACAGCCTCAATCTTGAAATCCTCCCTGCCTTGTGAGTTTGCTTATCTTGAGTTAATATTTCTCTAAAGAAACTGTGTTGTATTAGGCAGTTATTTGTGCTATATATTTATATATGTATATATGTGTGTATGTGTATACATAATATTTGCTGTTCCCCAAATGCAAGTGTTAGGTATATCTTGATTCTCATATGTTTCATAAAATTCCCCTTCAAATAATTCTGTGTGGATGTAAGTTATTGGGTTCAGTCTAAGACACACTACTTCCAAAGTCCAAATAGACCTTAAAGGGTGCATACTCAGAACATGTATGGGTTCATATACGTGCTTTGAGAGCATACCTGGTAATATAAGCCACTTTCTTTCTATTTTATCAGCAAAGATTCTGGGAAACCGAATCCTCCTGGTGTGGGTGTACAGGACAGATGCTACAGTAACTATAACAACCAGAATGAAATGAACAATAACGATTACAGAGATACCATCTGCATTAATGGAACAAGGCAACAACACCACAGCAGCTATATATAGAAGCTGCACACAGTAGTCTTCATTATGTCTTATAGATTTGCAGCCGATGGTTTGGGATGCATCTGTAGATTATGGATGGAATACCAATTAGAGGTATTGGAAACAGAATACTGTATTGAGAACAGAGTGGGTAAATGGAGTTATCAGTGCCTCCTTACAACAAGGTGAGGTTACAGCATGCCTAAAGGAGGCAAGTGAAAAGCCTCTATTGAAACAGCCTTCACAGAATCACTCTGGAATGGAACTTTATTAGCCAGGGTCCAACATGCACAATACTTTTGTGCAAAGTATTGGATTGTGTGGTAGCCTTCCAGTTCCAGAAGCTCTGGGATGAAATGGATTCTCTTGAGCCATTTCAATCTGGTTTCAGGCTTGGTTATGCTACAGAGATGGCTTTAGTCACTTTGGTGGATGATCTTCTCCAAAAATTGGATGTGGGTGTGGGTGGAGATTTCAGCAGCTCGTGGTTTGTCACTAGTATGTTGATGACACCCAACTATTTCTCCTTTCCAGCAAACTCCATGGGGACTGGTTTGGTTCTAAACTGGAACTCAACGTGCCTTAACAAATTAAAATAAATAAAATATAGTTAAAACATATAAACGTTCAACATTAAAATGAAATTAGATTTAAAAGCTCATCAGCAGGACTGCTTCTGTGGGTGGACATCTTTCCCATCAGTCCATCTACAGCTTCATCTCTTATTTACTCTGCCTCCTTCATCTGGAAAGGAAAAGCTGGGGTTCTAACTGTGTCATTTATTGCTAGGAACCCCCCACCCCAATTGCCAGCCACATACACACCCAAGTGCAAAGCTTGGCATGGTTACTTCTTTGGAACAGTCAGTATGGAGGTTCCAAAAAAACCAAAAAAACAAACAAACCACTTTGCCATGTATCCCTAATATATTGTACCTATCAATAGATTTTAATTGTCCCTTTGGAAACGGATCTGAAGTTCAGCTGAAAAGATGGGTATAATATAAAATATACAGTGTATGTAAACGTGTGAAAGATATAATGTGCTAATCCCTACATACTAAATTGCTTCAAAATAATGGAGAAGGCTCACAGAAGATGAGTTACAAGGAAGGGTTAATGGCAGCTCATAGGTGCATGTATGAATCCCATTCTACATTTTAAAACTTTTCTGTGTCTTTCTTTCTTTCTTTCTTTCTTTCTTTCTTTCTTTCTTTCTTTCTTTCTTTTTCTTTACCTATAAAATATGGAAATGAAGAACTGGTGACCACTGAACTATTACTATTACTATTTCCAGGGTGCCAGTGAGACCTTGTTACATGCCAGCTTAAATCTTGGAAAAACACCTACTAGAATGTAAATAAGATAACAGATGTGACCTATAAATAAAAGCCCTAACACAGAGTTGTGAGCAGATGTGACTGAGAATAACCCTCCTAGCAAGTATACTGGTTAAGGCAATTAGGATGGTAGGCAACAAAAGACTTCTACTATACTGTGATCTTTAGATATGTGACTCCTAGTGTATCACAGGCAGGGTTGTAGTTAAAGATCTTTGTTTTGATTGGATATCATAAATCATGGGCACCTTCAGCACCTTTGTTTTGATTGGATAACTGATAGCCTGGGTGAGGCTAGGAAAAGAATAAAAGGAGCCAGATAGAGCCTCTAGATTAGACTACTTTTGGAAGTCTGCAGCATATGAAGAGAGGGTTATTATGTAGACTTCTAGCTATGCTGTTCCTGATAACTGATAAACTGCTCAGATATGCTGAGACATATTGAAAGAAAAGCTAAATGATAGTTCATCCTCGTGGGAGAGAGGAATTCTCTTGTTTAGGCTTATGATGAAATAGATATATGTCCCATTATGAATAATGGATGCTTGTTAGGATGCTAAGGTTTATAAGGGATGCTAGTAAGATTTAACAGTGCTCTAGGAGATTAACTCTTGAATAGCTGTGTGTTCACAGATACCATATTTTCCAATGAGTTGTGCTGTCTCGTGATATGTCTGAAGTATGATAGGCTCAGTTTAGTCATTTTGGGTTCTAGACACACTTGATTTGCTCTCAGATGCATGGATATTTATTTTTCCTGTTTCACGGTATCCATTCTGTTCCAACAATGCAATAATAAAAAATCCCCCCTAAACCCACCTTTTAAGCCATGCGGTCCCTGAACACGGCCATTTTTGTGATGTTTGAGAGTTGGGAGTCACCTACAGGGACACTCTGAAGGCTCTTGGAGGTTGATGTTGTATTCATGTTCCAAACAAGAATTCCACTAAAGAATTTAGCAGAAGCCAGGCTACCACTTGTAAAATATCCTTCATGTACATCCATGTGGTGTACACAGTAAGAAACAAAAATACTAGGTACAGACTCTAAAGCGAACATCACACGTGAGCTACGTGTAATAGTATCCTGGTGTTAAAATGAAAACCATTGTTGGGGAGGAGAAAGTAGAGGAGAAGTGGGAGCAAAGAGAATGCTTGACCCATTTCCTTGAGGATCAGTTTTCCAGTCATAATAATTATCGCTAGCCTAGTTGTGGGAAGAAGATTTAATAAGTTCCAGTGGTCAATTTTGGAGGCATTGAGAGTTACATTATTTTAAAGAAGCAGAACATTTCATGAGCATTCACTATGATTATTTTTTATTATTATTATTCACAAGAATGCAAAACGATTTCTGTCTTTGGCATGTATCTTTGGTATGTACTGTATATCCATTTGAATGTGTAGAAAGTGATGTAGCTGTTCCTGAATAATCATCTGAAACACAGGAGTGTAGAGAAAGGCCCTTGCTGACTCTTTCCTTTGCTAAATGACACCCCTGTTTTCAAAACCAGAAACCAGAAGAATCTTTAATGACCTGAAGCACCAAACTGTTTAAGTGAAGATGGGAACCTGCTGCTTATGCCCACCAAAACAGAACAGAACAATTCCCTTTTGCATTCATTTCATACAGTCAATTGAAACTGTGGTGCTGGGTATTCACCACATAAAAATAGAAGGAACAAGATGACATTGGTTTCCTGCTTTGCTGGGTTTCCAGTTCCATTCCATTAACTCAGGGGTGGGATGAGGGTTTATGTCAATGTCTCATTGCTTCTAATTTCAGTAATAGGTGCAATACATCAATCTCTGAAAGAGAATGTGGAAGGGGGCAGGGGAAGATGAGTCAGGTCCTTTTAAAACATTATTTGCTTACCACTTTGCTAACAGCCCTCTGTGACATGCCCAGAGTAGATGGCTGGCTATTGTAAGGACACACAACACACACACACACACACACACAGAGTCTATAAACTGAAAAGTTAGGTGCAGCAAAACTCAGACACAAAAGTGGTATAAAACCTAGCACAGCTCACTCATTCATGGTGTCACTGGGTCTATGGGCAGTTAAATAAATACACTGTATTTTATGTATCAGCAGCATGATTTTTCAAAGGAAGAAAACACCATCCTTGTGATTCTCAGCAAGCCATTGCTCTTCAAGCTGCAAATGAAGGCCAGCCTTCCTCAACAGCACTGATGGCATACATTTCACTGGGAAACATGTGGCCAAGCAATGTCAGAGTGGAGGCAAACATTATTAATGCAGAAGAACATACAAGCTAGGAGAGGCTGCAACATTGCCTATATTCTGGCAATGCTTTAGCAAATATTGCCAAGCTGTTTTTAATGTATCATTGTTATAACACAATTGTTCCATAGTTGCAGTCAGAATTAAAATTAATAGCACAATATATAGAACAGACATAGGACTTTTTTCGGATGGTGATTTGTAACACAAGCAGGCTCGTCCTTGTTGTGAGGCTGCTGCGCAGCAGAGGAGGCGTTTCGGATGACACTGTCCACCTGCCGATACTGTTCCGGAAGAGCTGGGAGGCTGCAGTGCCATATTTGGCCATTTTCTAATCACGGTCAACTTCCAAATAAAGGATAACAACCAACCCTTTTGGAGAAGAAGGAGAAAGAAAGTAAAGCCAAAAAATGACAAACAACATGTCAACAACTAGTAACTTGGAAATATGAGGGGAAGATGCTTGGATCTATCTAGCTGTGTATATCTCTCCCAACAGGTTCAGCATTGGGACTCAGCAACCAACCCATATAAAAAATTAGGTAATATCTTTATTAGACCACTAAAATGGTCAACTAAAGTGGGCCAATAAAGTTCTTCTTCAATCCAACTTTCATTTTTCATTTTAGCTAAAACTACACCACTACATTTTTTTAAATTTGCAACACGTATGCCATCCATTCATATGACATCAAAGAAAAAGCCACATGTCTATGTTTTTAAAATGTATCTGGATGTCATCATTAAAGGAGCAAAAATAACAAGCTTATATTTGAGAGATGTTAAGAGAGGACCTTGTCAAGAACAGGCCAAAATTTTCCATAGCTTGATTAGTCTTTATTTTGCTGATTATAAAGACCAAATAGTTCTAACCTAAACAGTACAAAGGCTCTGGAGAGAGCAGTCCATGTTTATACAATGCTCCAGGGCTTTCGCAAAGCCAAAATGAATCAAAATGAAATCTTAAAACACCCCATAATCCTTCCTCCAGCCATTTCGACCTGCTGCAAACCACAAAGGGAATGTGGTTGCTAGGCTGTCCTGGATTAAAGATGTAAATCTCAGCAAGAAAGAGGAGCGTATGCCAATGATGTGGCTCTAACCATGCATGAGGTTTTGGACATCACATCTGAGAATATCAGTAGCTGAACATTCTATTGACTAGCATCCAGTTGTATCATTAGACACAGCATTACTTGCACCTGTCCTCTGTTCTTCCCCTGTAGCTGGTTGAGTGCTTTCCTACCTGGGGTTCTCATCTTCATGCAGTTGCTCTTGCTTCATTTTGGATTGTCTCATCATAGTGCTTTCACAGTGAAAGACACTCAGAAGTAACTTACCAGTGCCTCCTTCTGCACAATACTAACAAGAATTAGCTAAAGTGTCACTGCTGTTGTCTTTCAGAAATACTCAGCTAATGTCACCCCTACTACTGTGGCTGCCCAGTAGCTTCACCTCACCATGTTGAAATGTTTGGCATATTTAGATTTACTTCTCAGGCCAAGCCTGTCTGACATGGAAGACCCTACCAGCAGCAGTGCAACCAGCAGCATAGTTTCTTGTCTCATAGGAGCATGTAGTCCTAATACCATGGAAAAGTGGTGCCTAGTGGGGGAACAAGGCTTACAGAGCTACATGTTACTCACCCCAATTTAATGGATAAAGGGAATACACTGGATATAGTATATCTTGATTTAAATAAGGCTTTAAACATAGCACTCTTTGATTAACGCTCCCATGACAAGCTTGTTGAGAAATGAAAATCTATGGTCTTGGATGCTACTTTAGAAGGGTTCACAGCTGGCTGAGCAATTACACCCAAACCCAGCACTCAGGAATGGCTCTGTGTCAAATCGCTGCCTTGGGGGCTCTATCCAAGGTCCTGTGCTATTCCACATTTTTTTTCCTGTAAATGACTTGAAGGCTTGGGGGGAGGATCTTTATCACTCTTGCCAAGGGCAGAAAGCTGGGTAGGATAGCTAATAGCACCAAAGAAAGAGTTAAGACGAAACATGATCTTGGCAGGCTGAAACCAACAAGATGAAATTCAATAGACATTAATTTCCTACACTTCGGCACAAAACTCAGTCAACCAATCCAAAGTACAAGTACATGATGGAAGAGAATTGACTCAGCAGCAGTACATGCAAAAGGAATCTAGATGTTTTAGTAGTTCCTGAACTGATCAAGAGTCAGGAGCACAAGGCAGCTGTTTAAAAAGTGAATGTAAGCGTAGGCTGCATTAACAAAAACACTGTATGCAGGACACCAGAGGTAAGAATTCTGCTCTGTTCTGTATTGGTCAGGCCATGCCTGGAACAATCTGAAGCTCTGGGTGCTAGAGCCAGTGCCTGTGAGGAACAACGGAAAGAGTTGGAGAAGACAAGATTAAGGACAGATATGATATGGCCTGCAAACATCTGAAGGGTTCTCTTGTAGAAAACTTGTTCCCTATTGCTCTGGAGCATGATGGGTGGAAATGGAAGGGAAACAAGAATTGGCTAGAGAGAGAAACTTATCAGTGGTAAGCTTTTGAGACTGGAAATTCCAGGAGATGGTAAGTACCCCTTTAGTGGGCACATTTAAGCACAAGCTAGAGAGTCATCTCTTAGGGATGCTGCAGTTACACCCTAGGTTAGACTAGGTGAGCTTCAGGATCTCTCTCACCTCTAAACGTTTATAATTTTGCAACATGCTAGCGGATACATTACAGAAATTTTAATTAGAACACTGGTTCTTAGCCTGTGGTCTGTGGACCCCCAGGGGGCTGTGATGTCCTCACAAGGGGTCTGCAAAAGCTTGAAGGCTGCTCAGCCCATGTGACAGGAGCCAAACTCACAGCTGGTTGGCTTGGCCTGCACATTGCCATGTAATCTGCCCCAGCCACAAATTTGCAGGAAGTAGCAGGAGAAAAGTCTTCCCTCCCCTCCAGTGCATCTAAGGGAAGGATTAATGGGTGGTGTAATTGTATCATCATCGTCGTCGTGTGTTGTTGTTTTAAATCTTGAGTTAAGTCTTGGGCGTCCACGGCAACAAAAGATATTGAAAGGGGATCCCTGGTAAGGAAAAGGTTAAGAGCCATTGATCTGGAGCTGTCAGAGACTGATGAAGCTGGCACAGGGGTTCATCCCTGGCAGGTGGAGGAATCTACTATGGATTGGTTACGGGGACATACATTCACAGGACCTTCTTTTCACACACACATACTGCACGACCCGAGTCTAGGAGCCCTGGTGGCGCAGTGGTTAAATGTCAGTACTGCAAGTCACCACCTTGCAAGTTCGATTCCATCCATCCTTTCGTGGGTCGGTAAAATGAGTACCCAGCTTGTGGGGTCAATTAGCTAACACACATTGGAAACTATTTAATGCCGTAGCTTAAAACCATTTGTAAGCCGCTCTGATAGCCTTGTGGCTGAAGAGCGGGGTATAAATAAATAAATAAATAAATAAAATAAAATAAAAATAAAAAAATAGATGGAACCACGGAATGAGAGAGTAAAGAGCCTGGGACAGGTGTCCGTTTTGGACTACAGTTCCCAGCCTCCTCATCTAGCGTGGTGGCAAAGAGTAGGCGCAGGAGGTTGGCCAGATCCTGGGGGCAGCAGCTCCTCTTTGGTTGCAGGGGGAGGCGGAAGGCAGAAGAGCCGCCCCTCCTTCGCTGGGCCCGCCACCGCGCCTGGCCTCGCCCTCCTCCTCCTCCTCTTCCTCGGCGGAGGCGTGGCGGGGCTGCCCACTCCCGGCGGCGGCGGGGCGCCTCTCTTGCTGCCTCCCTCCGCCCGTCGGCGGCCCAGAGCATCAGGTGGGAGCTGCAGCGAGAAGGAGGTGGTGGGCAGGCGGCCCATCCCCGAGGCGAGTGGCTGGAGGGCGGGCGGGCGGGGCGGGGGGCTGCCGGCGGGAGGAAGGCGCGCCCGGCGGGGCCCGGGATGCCGCCATGAAGCGCCAGAACCTGCGCACCGTCTCGCTCATCGTCTGCGTCTTCTCCTACCTGCTGGTGGGCGCCGCCGTCTTCGACGCGCTCGAGTCCGAGGCCGAGACCGGGCACCGGCGCCTCCTGGAGCAGAAGCGCAGCGACCTCCGCAGGAAGTACCGCTTCTCCGCCGACGACTACCGGGAGCTCGAGCGCCTCGTCCTGCGCAGCGAGCCCCACCGCGCCGGCAAGCAGTGGCGCTTCGCCGGCTCCTTCTACTTCGCCATCACCGTCATCACCACCATCGGTGAGCCTGGCCAGGGGCCCCGCCACCCCCTCGACCCCCCCCCCCAAAAAAAAGAATTGGGCCAGGAGGCAACGGGATCGCTCCCCGCCCCTGCTTTGCTGCCTTTGAAACGCCCCACCCGTGGGGGCGCCCACAGTAGGGTTGCCAGCATGAAAACTGGAGAGGGCTCCTGTACCGCTAGTGGCGGAGCAGAAGAGGGGGCTTTCAGCAGGGGTGGCTGGCCAAGCAGCCATTTCACCAACGACACCTGCTGAAAATCTCTCTTCTGCACAACAACCACAGGATCCATTTCCAGTTTTCACTCTGGCAACCCTACTCTAGGGGTAGGGTTCACACTGGCTTGGTCTACTCCTTTGGCCCACTTCTGTCCACTACTATATAAGCGAATCTCCAGGACTCACCAGCATAGAGTCACATTCCAAGAGCAAGGATGTGGTTTTGTATTGTTTTAATACTTGGGGACTGTCCCCCCCTTTTTTTTTCACTTGAAGAAAGCCTGTAGACCAGATGTATGGAAGGCAAGAGGGATCTGACCTCCATCTGCTCAGGAGTTCTGTGTGTGCAGAGTTTGTATACATACAGTTGCCTTGAGTATGGGCTCCTTGCTTGCGTATTGTAGAATTCCAGATCACACAGAGGCAGCTTATGGGTACATAGATTTATGGACAGTGAGCCCAGGAGTCTGTAGAGATCAGAAGTGGAACTAGAGGGTCTGATCCTGCTCCACTACTGCTTGTCCAGTGTGTACAAGCAGTAGTGACTCTTGAGTAGGGTATTTTCACTTAAGAATAAGGACTAATGAGCAGGGCATTCTTTTAAGAATATAAGAAGCGCCTTGCTGGATCATGCTGGATTATGGAGCCCTGGTGGTGCAGTGGTTAAATGCCAGTACTGCAGCCACAATGTTATGAGTTCAGTCCTGCGGGGCTTCAAGGTTGACTCAGCCTTCCATCCTTCCCTAGGTCAGTAAAAGGAGTACCCAGCTTGTTGGGGCAGTTAGCTAACACATTGCAAACTGCTTAGAGAGTGCTTTACACTGATAAGTGGTATAGAAATAGAAGTGCTATTGCTATTGCTATCATGCTAAGGTCCATGCATTCTTTGCAAGAATCCACATCTAGCAGGCTAGAGACAGTCCACCCAAAACTAGCCAATGAGTACATCAGTGTTTTAATTGCTTTTTAGTTTTAGTTATTTATTTGATGTTTTTAATGGCTTTTACCCATCGTGTGTCAAATTGAAGTCCCTAGTGAGTCAAGAGGTCATAAATAAATAAATAACATGGCTATCTTCTGCCCTCCAGGACTAGCCAACACCAGATTTCAATCAGGGTTTTGGCTTGTTACATATTTTCTCAACCTTCAAGTGTGTGATGTAAGTAGAATGAAAGGCTTTTATGCGTATCTGTACAACATGTCTTACTTTCAGCATGGCTTAACCACAGCCTGCATCCATGTACTGAAAACTGGGGGCACAGTTTACATGCTCATTCTAGTAATCAGGCATTACATACCCCCCAGCACTTTCAAGCATGCCAACAATGACATGCAGTCTTTATTTCTTGTCCCATCCATTACTTTGTCCCATGCTGCCTAGCCACATGGCTGCTGGTGAACTCTGCCTCTTACCCTGACCTGTAAAGGTGCTATCCAGGGTACTTAACATATTTGTTTAGTTTTGAATTAACATCCAGAAAAGATGCACTGCTGTAGTGAGATGAAAAGCACCAGTTGTCACTGTCTTTACCTGATGAAACTTTCTGGCCAGTGTAAAAACTTGCACGCTTCTGTGGTACTTTGGTCCTAACAAAAGTATTACCCAACTGGGAATAATGGCTGGAATCCAGTATGCCAGTTACAAATGCCTAACCTGCAGCTACACACTTCTGGCTGTTCCGTATTCACAATCCCCACATAGCCCCTGATTCATGGGCTACATAGGAAACTGTGAAAGTCCCCCAGTCTCCATTTACCAGGGAAGCAGCTGCTGCAATCAACTGGGGTCCGTTTTTCTGTCACTTGGGAAGCAGCTGGCTGCTGTTGCCACTTCTTCCCCTCATGCAAACCATCTCTGGCACAAGGGAGGTTTGTTACAGGGACCCTGTTTCTGCCTGCCACAATAGGGATCACTCATGGGAGGGGGTGGAAACAGCAGCCAGTGACTTCCCAATTAACAGGGGAACAAGCCCCTGTTGCTCACAACAGCTGTTGCAAGGTAAGTGGGGATTGGGGGTGGGTCGAGCCAGAATTCACTGTGTAGTAACTAACTATGGTGTTACCCATACACAAAGACCATACAGGATCCTGGCTGTTGTATTTTCCATTCTTGTGGACTAACTCAACTACCTTTGTTTTATTTTTTTAAGTTTATTTTTGTTTTTCACTGCCCTCCTGAAAGGTCAGCATGAGTTCCCACCATCTTGCTCAAGGCCTACTGTTCTAGCGTTGCTCTGACCTTTTACAACCATCCATTACATGATGTCACTGATGCTATTGCCATGCATCTGATTATGGCCTAAATCCTATTGTTAGCCCTGATTAGAGTAACACCATTGAGTCAACTGGATTGAGCTACAACAATTGTTTGAATGGTGCTTCCTCTTATTGGGACTAACAAACAGGATGCTAGCCTGTGAGAGATAAGTCTCCAGCATACTTGCATATTGGCTCTGCCCTTCTCACTCCAGGGCCAGCAGTTTGCTTTCTGCATCTATTATGTTTGCCTGTTTGCTGGTGCTTGGTGCATAGAGCAGGGGTGGGCAATTGTGGCAGGGACCAATTAATGACCCATGCCCTCCCCTAACAGGTCACACCACCGAATTTTCATCAAAAGTCAGCCAAACATGTGACTTGGAAATGACTGGCTTGGGTTGTGCTTCCTATACTTTGGGGTGATTTTTGGTCATGGGTGGAGGGTTGGAGTATTGGAGTGTGCAGATAGGGATATTGGCCTAATTTGGGGAGTCATGTTCACCTTCCCTCCATTAAAATGTTTTTGAGGGACGTCTAGGAGCGTTGGTGGGATCAGAAGGTTTGAACACTGCATACAGCCTGCAAGCCACACTTTCCCCACTCCTGGTGTAGGGGAGCAACCGTGAAAGTTTGCAATAAACACCTATTCATGCTTACTGAAATGAACAAGTATCGTTTTAGGTGCTGTTTTCTGTGCCATATATGCTCCTTCTCCACCATTTTTGGATAACTTATGATCTTTCAGTATCCATACAACAAGTTGATTATACACTAGAGGCTGTTCTCATAAGCCGCTATAAAATTTAGTTGGCAGTTGATTTAGCAACTCCCCACATACATAATTTATTTTATTGAACTTTAATAGAAAAAGGACATTTGAAAATACATTCATAATTGTTCAATAATGTCTCCCCTTCTTGTCCATTAGAAAAAGAGTTGCCTCATTTTCAATATATACAAAGTCCATTCACTGCAGCTATTCCATGCATCTTTAACCATATGTTCTTTGTGCAAGAACATTTGGTACATCTGGCTTGATGTGGAAGGGATCTAGAAGTCTTAATAGACCACAAGCTGAACATGAGTCTAAAAAAGACAATGTGATTCTAGGCTGCTGCATCAATAGGAGTATGGTGTTTAGAGTGAAGGAAGTAATAGTACCACTGTGTTGTGCTTTGGTCAGACCTTACCTGGAATACTGTGTCCAATTCTGGGCACAACAATTTAAGAAGGAGATTGACAGGCTGGAGCGTGTCCAGAGGAGGGCAACTAAAATAGTGAAATGTCTGGAAGCCTTGCCTGTGAGGAGTGGTTTAGGGAGCTGGGTATGCTTAGCGTGGAGAAGAGAAGGTTAAGAGTTGACTTGATATAGCTATGTTTAAATACTTTAAAAAACCTTTTTACTAAACACTTAATTTTCCAATCTAAAAACAGCATATAAGGGAAAACATAATAAAAATACAAACATAAGACAATAGCTCCCCCCCATCTAATTCCCCCCTCCCTAACCTATCTAATCCTATAAACACAAAAAATAACATAGGCACTACACTACACTACACTACACGGGATGATTAGATTCCAGCTTACCACCTAACAGGTTATACAGCTAAATATTAAATATTCCTTAGTTTATAAACCTTATTTAAACTAATAGGATATATACTTATTATTAATGTTGTAAAATAGCAAAAAATAGATTTTAATCTATACTCTAACAATTAACACTTAATTAAAACCTGTTTAATGCTTCAGTCTCAAAAAACCTACTTTTAACTTCATTCAAAAGTTATCAAATATCACTATATCTGAATCACCATTATCTTTCTTTAAAAATTCTATTGTAGAATAGCTATGTTTAAATACTTGAAAGGATGTCATATTGAAGAAGGACCAAGCTTGTTTTTTGTTGCTCCAGACGGTATGACACAGAGCAATGGATTCAAACTACAGGAAAAAAGATTCCACCTAAACATTAGGAACAGGAAGACAGTAAGAACTGTTCGACAGTGGAATGTGCTGCCTTGGAGTGTGGTGAAGTCTCCTTCTTTGGCAGTTTTTAAGGAGAGGCTGGATGGCCATCTGTTGGGAGTGCTTTGTGTGTTCCTGCATGGCAGGGGGTTGGACTGGATGGCCCTTGTGGTCTCTTCCAACACTATGATTCTGTGATCTATGGTAAAAACAATGCACAATCAACACAGGGAGAAAGGGGAACCAGAAGGAGCAGGAAGGAGTCCTGGTAGCTTTGGCAATGGAATGGTCCTTTGCACTTGCCAAAAACTGTAGACCGCTGGCATAGTTAAATCCATATGTCAAGCTGTCATCCTTGAGCAGCTGTTTTTAAGGCACTCCTATCCACTGTGAATTGTTTTAATATTGTTAATAGTTTGATTCTGTTTTAATGCTGACTTTTTGAATGTTTTTAACTATAATGCAATCATTTTCATTTGTAAGCCATTTTGAGCACCAGTCTGGGTGGGGGGAATGGGGTGTAAATAAAGTTAATCATCATCATTATCAAATGTGATGTGGCTTTTAGGTAACTGGATTAAAGAAAAGGAGCCATGAGTAGGAATAAAAAGGCAGGTATCACAATTAAGGGATGTAAGAAGTGGTGCTATTCTGAAACTGGTTCTTTTTAACCTGTTCATAAACTATCTGAAAGGGATGAATGAGAAGGAACCAAGTCTGGAGAAGGAACCAAATCAATCTGGATGGTAAAGACAAAAACAGATCACAAAGAGCTCTGCAAGGCTCTCTCTAAACTTGATGAGCAGACAATGCAATGGCCAGTGTGGTTCAGTACAAGGAAGTGTAAAGCAAGGGTAAGCAATTTTTTAATATTAAGGGCAGCATTCCCTTAGAGTAATCTGTCAGGCCTGCATGCCAGTGGTAGGTATGGCCAGAAGCAACTGGCAGCTCCACATGGTGAACATTGGTTTCAGATGGAACTTAAAAGGAGATATCCAAGGTGCTGACTGTATTTTGTGAGACTTAAGCACCTTGGATTGCTCCTTTAAAGTTCAGACTCAAACCCAGAGTGGGTTCACCACCCCACTGACATGGAAGCCAGTTGCTGCTACTGTTGTGAGTTAAAGTTAAAACATTTGGGACTTCTGGTTCCAAACATTTGGGACAAAACGACAAGGAGAGCTTTATAACATTGTACAACAGAAAGTAGACAGACCTAAAACTTGAACCCAGTGTCATCCAGTGAATCTAGACAATGAGACATTCAGAAGAAGTTTTCTGGCTTGCAGTAAGCATATAGTTAAACTGTGAAATTCATTGACATATGTTGTGGTGGCAGCCATGAATACAACATAAATGGCTATAAGGGGGAATTAGACAAATTCATGATGGCTAAGGCAATTATTTGCTATTGGCTATGAGGCAGAGGCAGGAGCAGAATGCCATTGAATGCCAGTTGCTGGATTCAATGAGAGGGCAAGAGAGAGCTGTTCCGGGCTGTCATTTGTTTGTGGGCTTTTTTGTAGGCATCTGGCTGGCTGTTGAGGCAAACAGAATGCTCCTGGCTTAGATAGCCCTTCGGCTGCATCCACAAAGGCCCTTCTCAATCTCTTACTTCATGCAAACTTCATATGATTGATTTAGCATGTTGTAGAGGGCAGCATGGACAGATATTGGCCATTAAGTATAATTCTAAGAGTTTTCCTGTACAGAAATGCAGCAATTCTCCTGCCCACTTTTTGTTCATTTCAATAAGGTCTTTCTCTGCATAGCAGTACCTTAGATGTCATTTCACCCCCCCGTCCCTTTCAGGCATCAAAATGGCTTTAAAGTCACGGATAGAGTTCTCATAACTATTTCTTTGAATATGTGGGGTTTTATCTTTCCATCTTTGTCCTCAACTATTGCCAGTGTGGTTCACTGAGCGCAAAACCTACACTTGAGTATGACTTCAATGCAAATTCTATGTTGTCTAGAGTGGAGAAGGCTTTGTCACTTCCTTAGTTTTGATAAACACAATATAACACTCACAGTATATAAAGTAGAGTTTTTCTGAGATGAGAACCAGATCAAAATGGCAGCACATGGAGAAGGGTGAAATGCTCTATCAGGTCAAATGCAAGGTGCTTACATTGTACTCTTTCTCTGAACTCAAAACTGGTTGCGTATGGTTTCTAGGTGGTCTCTGTTCCAGATTGCTTGAAATGTCATTACATACTTTTTTAGACTATACTTGAAACATATGCTTCTTGTACCACTGGAGAGCTGATGGCCAGTTTAAACAGGAAGTATTTGCTACAAATGGGCAGGTGAAGAGGGGAAATACATGGCTACTTCCTTCCATGAAAACCCACGCAGGCACTCAGATCACTATCAGAGACTTGTATCCTTTGTTACCCATCATCTGAGGAACGATAGGTGGCTACATGAGTCAGAGCCCGAAGCAATCAAATATGAATCCCAGGCTATGGAAACCTCTCTGTAAACAAGCCACTCATTGTGTTTTGGCAAGAAGCAAAGACCTGGTTTGTTTTTTAATTATTTGGGCACAGGAGCAGCTGACTTTTGTTGTCACTGTTTTTAACTTTAATATTCTGCAATTTTATATTTTTGCAATGGGTTTTCTTGTGTTTTACTCTTTTGTGTCAGCTGTCTTTTAGGGGGTCAGAATGCAAGATCAGAGGTACATTAAGAAAATAAAATATGCTTTGATGTGCAAAGGGCATGTTGTAATACACAAATATGCAACTTTCATATATGATTGTGCACATTTGTGTATAAAGCAGCCCTGAAAGCAACAGAAAATAGGTACTGCAGTGGTAACCTCTCTGCTTTACTAAAAGCAGGCTTCTAAGAGCCATACCTCCAATGGCCCCTAAGGATAATGACACTGAAGGAGATTTCTGCAGCAGCCGTGGCCCCTGCCTCTGAGTGGTGAGGAGGAGTTGGAGGGTGGAAGGCTTGGAGACTGGTGGAGGCAATGGAGGGCTGTTGGAGGCAGCCTTGAAGCAAGGCGGAGGTGTCATAGTGACCCCCAAACCTGTATTGTTGGCCAGGAGGATAACACTGAAAGAGTTTTCTGCAGTGGTGTCATCATCCTAGGAGGCGTGTGGGGAGAGGAGGCTTTTAGACCAATGGTGGAACCAATGGAGGTGCAGCAGTGGAGGCATTGTGGCCTAGAAGCAAAGTGGAGGTGTCATGGTGCCAATGGAGGAAAGGCAGGTATAGGCCAGGGCTGTTGGAGGGAAAGGAGATGGACAGGAGGAGGAGGACAAAGCACTAGCCCTGCTTTGCTGCAGCTGCTGCAGAACTCTCCTTTAATGTTATTTTCCTTCTCCACAAGAGAAGGAGGATGACACTGAAGGAGATTTCTGCAATAGTGTCATCATCCTAGGAGGCACGAGGGGTGGGAGAGAGAAGGCTTGTAGACAGGAGGTAGAAGCGGCAACGGAGGTGTGGCAGAGGCAAACTGGGAGCGAGGCAGAGATATTTGCAGTAGTAGAGTTTGTAGCATGCATTGTTTGGGGAGCTGGGGGCTTTAAACATTTGTGGTTTTTCCACTTTCACAGGAATCTTGCACCCCCAACCCTTGCAAATTTGAGGGCCGACTGTAGTTGTAGCGAATGGGCACACAAATATGGTGCCAGTCCCTGGCACAATGGGTAAAACATCTTTTTGGTCTCGCACTTAAAATAACTTAAACGCTGCTTCAATTTATGATTCTGGAATATTTATTTCAGAATATTGGGGTCCACACTTAATGCTCAAAAACAATACTTTGCCATTTGTCTTCTTCCATTCCCACCTGAGCATGTGAGCTTCCCTAGTACTAGGATAGAGTCAAGACTATATCAAAGATGGTATAGTCATCTTGCTTGCCATCAATTTCATTAGTTAAATTCTTCCCCAAGTGCTTTCATCTGTGGACGACTGCCAAGCCCAATTAAGTAAGAAAAGAATTATTTTTTTACAGGTTGGAAAGAAAGCATATCTGTGCAGAAGATTATAAAGGCTGCAAGGTGATGGACATGTTCTGTCTTTATAGATTTAGGGTGGAATCCTGTGGGTGTACTCTGGGAGCAGTTGAAGATTTTCCAAGTGCCTGCAGCAGTGGCAAGAGGACAAGACAAAATCTGCTGGCACTAGTGCCTTACTTTCTTCATGGCTACAGCACCTGCATTCTCTCTTTCTTTTTTTCACTCTGCCACCACCTACACTGTTATGGTTACACACTGGTATGGTGCACCAGTTAGGTTTCAGCCCAGGTTGGCTGTGAATAGGCTGTAATAGATTCCATGATTGCAACAATTTGGCAATAGTGGGCACTAATGCCACACTCTCAGACATCCTGTAGCCATGTTTGTCTGGAATAGCATTTGCAAAGGGATCTTGTATCACCTTTGAGACTAACTAAGAGAAAGAAGTTGTAGGAGAAGCTTTCGTAGACTTAAGTCTACTTCTTCAGATGCATGGAGTGACCCTTAGAATGTTGGCTTTTATTCAGAAGAAAAAGGAAATTTCAAGCCTTGAACTGTGAAAAGTCAACTATGAAACCTAATATGTAGTGGAATCCTGCAAGTTCCAGAGGACCTACAGAGCAGGTTTTCCAGTGCTGGGCCTCAATCGGTAGTGGCTGGTGGTTCCGATGTCAGTGGGACAGTGACTCCACTCCAGGTTTTAGCCTAGACTTTAAATGGTTCAGCACCTTGGATTGCTTCTTTAAAGCTATCCAAAACCTGGAATGGGTTCAACAACCCACTAATCTGGGTGTCACTGGCCTCCACTGCTCTTCATGGATCAGTTGTGGGCAAATCATGATCCTCCAGATGTTACTGGTCTGTGATTTCCATCAGCCCTAGCTAGTAATGAGAAGTTCTGTGGTCTGCAGACCAGCATCTCTGTGTGTGTCCATTTTACACACTCCCGACATTGATCTTTCACTCATGTACATACTCCTCCAGCCACTGTGGTCAACAAAGTTATGCCAATAAGCAAATGTAAGTATTCCCTTTATTTGTGTGGTTCATACAGGTTGCAGTGCTTTGTTTTGTTTTGTTGCAGCGAATACGTAGGAGTAAACATTGTACAGAACAGCGGAATATACCTCAGTGTATCCACTTGCTGAAGTTTCTAAGATAATGCCAGATATCACTTATTTATCTATTTAGATAGTTTATGAATTTGGATAATAGATCCAAATAGATAAACATGATTCTGATCTGTTATTTAGCGGTCTTCTCTGCTAAGAATCTGGTGAAACTCTGTGTTTTCATGACAGCAGTGTTGGCCTTTCTGATCTTAGCACTCTCCTCAGGACTCAACCTTTCCTGAAATGTTTTTGGGCCTCTTTAAATCAACTGAATTACCTTGTAGGGTATAAACAAGGCTGAAAGGTAGAGCCTGTACTGGCAATCTCTTAAGATGAATCTGCTGTCCATTCTTGTTATAGCAACGACTTGGCAATTATGTCCCATCGAATTATTTATTCCTGCATGTATGCCTTTCTTTATGGCTGTGTAGGTAAACTGCTTTCTGGAGGAACAGTAGTTTTGAAAATGTGGCTACCTTGGGTATAATTTCCTCTGTTTCTTTGGAAAACAAGTATCAGAAAATTTAAATTTTAAAGTCTGGTACTGATAGTGGACAACATTTGTACACATACATACAGACACACAGTTTCTGAATAGTTTACTTTATCTTCAGGGATGTAGGTGAAGAAGCAGCAAAATGAGGGTATTATCCCTTCCAAATAAATCTTCCCTTCCAAATGAGATTTTCCTTCAGTCCCCAGTTTTCTAGCATTGCAGTAACGTGATGTATCCACTTCTTCAGAGTCAGTGGACAGTAGCTTCAGGGTGAAACAGCAAGCTTTATTGACACAGAAAGACAAAAGAGTCAAGACTACAAAATTGTTGCTTCAAATGAAGCTCCTAGGAAACACAGTAAAATAAAAAGTTTTCACAGTCAGTCAAAATCTGGTGGGCACTTGAGCCATTGGTTGCCTATCATCCACCCAGCCCGTTCTCACCCAGTTGTAACTCCACCTATTGATTTCCAAAACAATTTGCAGGTGTAAGGCCATTTTGTCCATTACCAGACAGACTCTATACTTCCACGGCTATTCTCAGCCACTGAAGTGTTTCATTTACAAAGAATGTGTAAACATCAGACAGATCAAACATAAAAAGATCAATAGTAACTTGCTATATTTTGAAACTTATTGGCAGGAGGGTCGCTTTTATGGACTGTCCTGAGAAATGTAAAACATTAGTTCAGCATCCAGAAATACAGCTTAGGCATCCAAAGAAAAGGAGCAGGCAAAGTTAGCAAGGGAGTGTGGACCCAGCAGATACAAGCATTCTAGGTGTGAACCATTTTCAGTGTCTAACTCTCTGAAATGCTAGAAATTTGGGGACTGAAGGAAAATTACATTGTTGGGCAGAGTCCTTATTTGGCAGACAGTGCCCTCATGCCATAGCTACAACCCAGACTTTGTTTCAATCCATGTTGATGTATATCAAAACCAGTACTAAGTAATTATAGTTTGCAAATTCTGAGTCACAAAATGCCATGGAAAACTGTATTGAAAATTGTAGTCTATTGTGTCTACTTTGAAAATACAGACATTACAATCTTTATGTAAGACCCAGTAGTGAATATGGTGCCACACTTCTTTTTGTAAAGTGGTTCCCTGGCTGGTCAGCCCTGAGGAGATCCAGATTCAATCCTGAGTCATTAGGCAAATGACTGTTGTAAAGCTATAGCTGAATCTTCTCTTTGGTTCATCATCATTTCTTCCTTTGGAACAGTCCCATTCTGATCAACTAATATAATTGATAATGTCTACTTGTGGGCATCAGTCTTAGAAAGTCAAGCGCTTTCCTGAAAGTTCTGCAACTTTCCCATTGGGCATAAAGACATCTGTGCTTGTTTTCTGAGCATGTTGCACCAAGTGAATTGTGGAAATCGTAGCTGTGCTCTGCATGTTAGCAGTGGTCAAGTTTTACAAAATGGAAGCTGACCCAGGCTACTGCTACACTGAAGAAATAATGCTGTTTGACACTGCTTTAGCTGCCATGGCTCAATACTATGGAATTCTGGGATTTGTAGTTTTGTATGATATTTAGCCTTATCTGTCAAAGCGCTCTGGTGCCACAACAAACTACAAATCCCAGGATTCCATAGGATAGAGCCATGATAGTTAAAGTGGTGTCAAACTGCATTATTTTTGCAGTGCGGCAGCATCCCAGTCTCTCAACCATAGGCTCATCTGGCAGTGGTGACTGAGTCTGGGAGAGTGCGTGCCATTCCCAGCATCCTACATAGAATCACAGAGTTGGAAAAGACCACAAGGGCCATCTAGTCCAATCCCCTGCAGGAATACACAATCAAAGCATTCCCGACAGATGACCATCCAGCCTCTGTTTAAAACCTCCAAAGAGGGAGACTACCACACTCTGAGGCAGTGCATTTCACTGCTGAACAGCTCTTACTGTCAGGAAGTTCTTCCTAATGTTTAGGTGGAATCTTTTTTTCAGTAGTTTGAGTCCATTGCTCTGTGTCCTAGTCTCTGGAGCAGCAGAAAACAAGCTTCCTCCATCCTCAGTATGACATCCCTTCAAATATTTAAACATGGCTATCATATCCCCATATCCCCTCTTAACCATCTCTTCTCCAGGCTAAACATGCCCAGTTCCCTAAGCTGCTCCTCATAGGTCACGGCTTCCAGACCTCCCACCATTTTGGTCTCCGTCTTCTGGACATGTTCCAGCTTGTCCATATCCTTCTTGAATTGTGGTGCCCAGAACTGGACACAGTATTCCAGGTGAGGTCTGACCAAAGCAGAACAGAGTGGCACTATTACTTCCCTTGATCTAGACACTACACTCCTGTTGATATGGATGGGAGCAACACATCATGGGCCTTGTGGCCAATTACAGCATGATAAAGGGATACAGGGGGAGAGGATGGTTCAGAGTGAACAGGGCTAATACTGTCGTTGCTGCTTCCCACCTCCCTCTAAAAGCAGCCACCCACTACAATATTCTCCTTGTTCAGCAACTTATGGGCAGATAAGGAATCCACTGGCCTACATGCTTGGCTGATCACCTGAGCAGCCCCTCCTCCCTTCATTCACTTGGGAAGAGGACAATGTGGAGAAGATGGCAGTAGCATGACGGCACAGCAGAGTCTTCCACCTTGGGAAAACGTGGTGGTGTTTAAAGGGAGCCGCTCCCTCCTCCTAAGAAGGTGAAAATATTTCCTCTCTGCCACCAGCAGTTCTGCTATATAGAGCATCCTGCTTCCTGAATGCTTGGCTCTGTGGGGCCAGCCATTCATGGGGTGGGGTTTGTGTATTTGGTGAGGAGTAGCCCCTTAAATAGCATCCCTGTGGCCAAAAGCCACAAAGGAAAGAAATCTTGGAAGCTACCATAGGTACAGCTTGCCACTGATTTTCAGCAGCAAACTGTACTGTTACCAGATTACTTGCTTTCATTTTATATGATGTTGGGGAGCCTTGGGGAGGAAGGCAGAAGAAGCGGCAGGGGGTTACACACAGCGTGTTGGCTGCATATTGACAACTTTGGACCAGAACTTA